>JAKSZU010000002.1:130084631-131527183 GCA_026018925.1 Tupaia tana
CCTACCTTTCTTTATCTCCTCCCGAGGTCGGAGGAAGAGTAGGCAAATACGGAGAAAGCAGAGAAGAAACTGCAGATAGGTAGCTGGAGCAGAAGAGGGGCAGACAGGACGGGCCGTGTTAGAGATCTGAGAGGTGGAAGGAAAGGAGGAACCTGGGGGAGGAAAGACGGATATGGTTAGTAGGAGAGGGGGAGGTTGTGAAATACGGCATTCGTTTGCCTCCACAGGACCACCGAAGCATGAGGCCACTACGGTGCCCTCGCGCCCACCCAGTCTGCACTGGTGCCCTTCTCCTGGGAGGTCGCAGCATCCCTATGAAGTTGTATTTAGGGGAAGGAAAAGGAGTGTAAAACCTTGACTTTAAAAGCCAGACCAGGGAGGCAGCAGGTGGCATAATGGCTATGTTGTTGGAGTCCCACATTGTCAACGGCTGTTTGAGTCCCAGACTCAGTGGCTTAAAACTCACTCCAGGTGTTGGGGCTGGCAGGTGGTGTGGTAGTTAAGGGCACTGGACTCCCACATGGCTGACTGTGGTTCGAGTCCCAGACCTGGTGGCCTGTTTTCTCACTTTCTCTCTCTCACTCTGTCCCTCTCTGGTCAAATTAAAATAAATGAATAAAAATTTTTTTTTTTTTTTTTTTTTGCTATTGGGCACGTGTGCTTGCCAAAAAGACAGAGGGAGACAGAGAGACAGAAAGCGAGAGATTACCCCCTCAGGAGGGATGGCCACATTGCAATCCCTTCTCTCCCATTCTCCTCTTGGTATCTTGGGCACGCACGCACATGCGCCCCATGTGAGTTTAAGCCACTGGGTCCAGGACTTGAACCGCGGTCGACTACATGGGAGTCCAGCAACATAGCCATTACGCCAACTGCTGGCCCCAATAAAATAATTCTTTAAAAGTTTTTTTTAAAAAAAAAAAAAAAAAAAAAAAAAAAAAAATCTCACGCTGCCTGTGTGTACGTGTGTACCCAAAATCCCAAGAGGAGAATGGAAGAGAAAGGGTTGTAATGTGGCCATCCCTCAGGGGGTGATTTCTCGCTTTCTGTCTCTGTCTCTCTTTGTCTCTCCAGCAAGCCCATGTACTGTATAGCAAAAATCTCTTTAAAAAAAGAATCTCGGTACCTCAGCCTCTGGGCATGTATACGAGTGTGTTTCCTCTCAGTAAGCTGAGTCACCTGTCCTCTCTCTGTCCTTCAGAACCAGGAGAGGAAGCACAGGACATACGTCTATGTGCTGGTGGTCACGGAAGTGCTGGAAGACTGGGAAGACTCTGTTAACATTGGTAAGTCTCTGCCCGACGGCTTCCAAGAGCCCCTACAGCCAGCCCTTGCCGTGTCACAGGTCGTTACTCAGAACCACACCGAGAGCTGGGAAGAGTAAAGGAAGGAAATAGTAGGAGGACGGTTTAATAAAACGGGTGGGGCAGCAGGTGGTGTGGTGGGTGAGGTACTGGACTCCCACGCGGTTGACACAGTTTGAGTCCCAGACCCAACAGCTCGAAACTCACACCAGGTACATGTGTGTGCATGTCCAAACTCCCGAGAGGAGAATGGAAGAGAAGGGATTTCAGTGTAACCGTCCACCCAGGGCAGGGGGTGGTTTCTTGTTTTCTCTCTCTCTGTTTCTCTGGCGAATAAATGTGCCCTATAGCAAAAATCTCAAGAATTAAATAAGAAAGGGCCAGCAGGTGGCGTGGTTGAGATGTTGGACTCCTATGACCGCGGTTCGCATCCCGGACCTGGTGGCTTAAAACTCATGCCAGGCTCGTGTGCGTTTGTGCCCAAGACTCTGAAAGGAGAATGGAGGAGAAGGGATTGCGGCATGGCAATCCCCCCTGGGGGGTGATTTCTCGCTTTCTGTCTCTCTGTCTCTCTCTGTCTGTCTGGTGAGCGCACACGCCCTATAGCAGAAACCTCTCAAAAAAAAATAAATAAAATAACAACAACAAAAAAAAAAACAGGACCTCGGTCTCCATCCTCGTGAGTGTGACGTTCACTCACGTTGTTAGAGAAAGCTGCTGGTTTGGTGGTGTGAGCCCCTCCCAGAAGTTACCCAGCTGGCCCAGAGTTGCAGGGTGTCCCTGGGTCACTCCTTCCCCTGCAGGGACACCCAGCTCTCCTGAGGAGCCGTCTGGTCTCTCAGATACTGCTGTGTGTATCTCTCAGTAAGTAACAGCTGCAGTGGCTTAATGGTTGGCTGATGGTTTAATTATTTATTTCTAAAGAAAAGTACGTTCCAGAAAAGTATAACACTAATTGAATTTCTTTTTTTGGGGAGAGGTTTTTGCTATAGGGCACGTGTGCTTGCCAGAAAGACAGAGAGAGAGAAAGCGAGAAATCACTCCTGGGGGGGATGGCCACGCCGCAATCCCTTCTCCTCCATTCTCCTCTCGGGATCTTGGGCACGCACGCACACACACCCAGCGTGAGTTTTAAGCCACCGGGTCCGGGACGCGAACTGCGGTCGACTACGTGGGAGTCCAGCGACATAGCCATTACGCTAACTGCTGGTCCCAACACTAATTGAATTTCTGTTCTAGATTGTCTGATGGATGAATTCATCTGCCAGAACCCCTCCCTTTATTGTTCGTATATGCCTTGCCACCATGCCTCCCAAACACTATTCATCTGCGCATGTCAGAGCCCTTCAGCTCTTAATGGCTTCGTGTCTGGTAATAATTTAGTTCCCTTTACAAAGATACATTCAGGGCTCAGCCCTGTGGCCCAGTAAGTGGTTAAAGGAAAAGGATCCCACATGGCAAGCCACAGTGTGAATCCCAGCCCTGGCAGTTTGAAAACCATACTGGGGGCGTGTGCATGTGTGCACAAAATCCTGACAGATGGAGAAATGGAGAAGGGAATGTTTTCTCCCCACCGCCCCCTTTCCCCTTCGCCCCATCCCCACCTCCACCCCTAGTGAGGCATGCACCCTCTGGCGGTTTAAAACGGGTTCATCGCAGGTACATTGAGCACAGCCTCCTTGATGGTCTGTGCTGAGGAGGTGGAGGTGGAGACCCTGGAGCGTTCCGGCACTTAGGCTGGGAATTTGTACGGCCCATTGCTCTTGTTACCCAGACAAGCTTTTTACCCTGTGCTCTCCCTCTGAAAAATGACCCTAGTGAACGCTTCTAAAATCTGAGGAATCAGCCTCTTTCACGTCATCTTCTGAGAAGACCGTGAGTCTGAGTAGTCGGACATCGGTGACTTGGTGGCGAGGGCAGCTGGGAACCGTGGCTGACCGAGTGGTTACCGTGGTGGAGCCTACGGCTTGGAAAGCTCTCGGCCTGTGTGCCAGCGTGTTTGCGTGTGACCCGAAATCTCAGGAGGGTGGAGAAGGGATTGCAGCGTGACCGTCCTCCCAGAGGGCTTGCTTTCTTCCTTTCTCTCTTGCCGTCTCCAGTGAGTGTATGCACCCTCTTGCAGTTTTTTTTTTTTTTTTAGAATTACTTAATTTATTCATTCATTATTTTAACTTGACCAGAGAGAGACCCACAGAGAGAAAAAGGGAAAGTAAGAAAGCAAGCCACCAGATCCAGGATTCGAACTGTGGTCAGCCATGTGGCTTAACCCAGTGACTTAAAACTAACACTGGGCACGTATACCCAAAGTCCTGAGAGGAGAATGGAGGAGAAGGTATTTTGCCGTGGCCATCCTCCCTACGGGGGTGATTTCTCTCTTTCTGTCTCTGTCTGTCTCTCTCTCTCTACTGAGCACACGCACCCTATAGCAAAAAAAATTTTTTAAATAGACTGTGTGTGTGTGTGCGCGCGCGTGCGCGTGCGTGTATGTATATATAATATACATGAGCACATACATATGCTAATTAGAGCCACATTAAAATAGGACATTGAAATGCAAACAAAAAGGAGGATCCAGTTTTTACCTGAGGAACTGGCGGTGATAAAGAGAAGGTCCCAGTGCTGGTGGTGTGTGGTGAGACTGATGTTCTTCACACACAGGCAGGATGGAGGACATGGCTTTTCTAAAAAGCATTTGGATAGTATATTTCATGAGCCCTTAAACACTTAAGTACTTTATTGTTGTAGTCCTTACGTCTAAGGATCTTTCCCTGGGAGGTGAAAATTTTTAAATGGGTAAAATTTTTATTTCCGTTTTTTGTTTTTATCTTTTTAAGGTTTTTCCCTATAGGGCACATGCACTCACTGGAGGGAGACAGAGAGACAGTGAGCAGTCACCCCCAGGAGGCATGGCCATGCTGCAGTCCCTTCTCCTCCCTTCTACTCCTGGGATTTGGGGCATGCATGCACACGTGCCTGGTGTGATTTTCAGGCCTCTGGGTCTGGGACTCAAACTGCAGTCAACTATGCGAGAGTCCAGGGCCTTCACCACCACACCACCTGCTGGCCCCTACTTCAGTTTTATTTTTAAGTTTATTTATTTCTTCCATGAGCAAAAGAGTGAAAAAGAGATGAGAGACAGCATCCCAGCATGGCCCCTCTGCCACAGTCCCGCACTAGCCTCTGCCAGCCCACAACCTCGGACACTCGGTGTCTCCAGGGCTCTGGGCCAGCCGTACAGGGCATCACCCTTTACCAGTGCGCCACCATGCAGCCCCAGGTTTAAAAAAATCATAGCACTGGGACAGCAGATGGCGTGATGGCTGTGTCGCCATACTCCGACATCGCTGACTACAGTTCAAGTCCTGGACCCAGCGGCGTAAAGCCCACACCAGGCGCTGCGTGTGTGCCCAGAGTCCAAAGAGGAGAATGGAGACCAGACTGCGGTGTGGCCATCCCCCCACGGGGTAATTTCTCACTTTCTGTCTCTCTGGCGAGCACACATGCTCTATAGCAAAAATCTCTCTTTTAAAAAAAAAAATCATAGCATTAAATACAAATCATAATTTAATTTCTTTTTAATTATAGCATTATGTATAATAACTAATCGCTGCATTGACAGGGAAATAATGAACAACAGTAGAGCCGTGCTAGCTGTTAATGACGTAATGCAGCCATTGAGCGTCATAGATTTCTTTTTTTTTTTTTTTTTAATAAATCTTTTCTGCTATTTTCACTAAATACTTACAAATAAAGGAATCTGGGCAAAAACCTACCAGTAGAGTCAGGATGCCACAGAACACTTTGAATATTTGCTCTCAACTCAAGCAGTGGCTTCACCTGTCCTAGCAGGTGCTTCCTGTCTCTCTCTCTCTCTCTTTTTTTTTTTTTTTTTTTTTGAATTATTTTGTTTAACTTTATTTATTTTAATTTGACCAGAGGGGCAGAGAGAGAGAGAGACTGAGAAAGCAAGCCACCAGGTCTGGGACTCGAACCACGGTCGGCCATGTGGGAGTCCAGCACTCTTAACCACCACACTACCTGCTGGCCCCCCTCCTATTTTCCTGGCACCCATCAGACTCTCAGCCCTCATGTGGAAGGGTGGGGCGTGGAGAGAGACTCTGTGTGAGTGAGAGCGAGAGAGCATGAGAGAGTGAGTGAGTGAGTGTGGGGTTAGGAAAGGCGGACAGGGAGAACTCAAAAAATCCTCTTCCAAGCAAGGGGCACCAGGCCCTGAGGATGAGCCCCGGCTCTGGGTTGCTGTCACGGTCTACAGAACTGCACAGCTCCACTGTCACAGTGGTCCTGGGGCCAGTGTGGGAGGCTGGCTCCCAGGTGAAAAGAGAACCCGGTTTCCCAGAGGAGCACGACCCCCAAGGCCCTGTTCCTAAGGGAAGTCCCTGTTGCCTACAGGCAGACCCTGCAGATTCAGTCAGTGCCCATCACGCTCCCATCTTCACTGGCAGCGAAGTAAACAGCTGTGCCTCCAGGGGGGTGGGGGCAGTGCTGCGTGGTCCACTCGGGACCCAGAACATGCCGAAGGCCTTCAGCCCTCAGTCCCCGTCAGTCGTCGGCATCCTCTGATTCTTCTGCTGACTCTGACACTCTGGCATGTTGTCTCCCACCTGCTGGAACCTTCCTGACTGTGCATCCCACACGTACTTCACGGGCACTTTGAATTCGGCCCGTCTCGTACCCAGGAAGCTTCAGGACCCGGGCCTGCTCTGGCGTCAGCATGTCGCCCTCCCTGCACACCTCGTAGTCGGAGCACAGAGTCACCACACCTCTCCTGAGGGCGGGGGCAGGCCCAGCTGCCCCAGCTGCGCTCCATGGAGTGGAGGAGCTGCTCCAGGGGCCCTGGATCCAGCTCACAGTGAAAGCTGCCTTGTTCCCAGCTGGGGCTGGTCCTTTTCTGTTATTTCGTGAACCACTCATTCACCTCCTCCTCAGTGCGGTTGGTGAAAAGGAGACCAACTTCACCCCGCAACTCCGTGCTGACCTGGTGCAGGCTGTCTCTGTATTCATCAGCTGGGGAGCGTCATACATTTCATGATGTAGAGATGGCTTAAAACACATGGTCAGCCAGTAGCGTGGTGGTTAAGGTGGCAACCGAGTGGTCCACAGGGCCAGCTGAGCTGTTCTGGAAAAACACACTGGGGGGACCAGCAGTTGGCGTAATGGCTATGTCACTGGACTCCCATGTAATCGACCATGGTTCGAGTCCCAGACCCAGTGGCTTAAACTCACGCCGGGCGCATGTGCGTGCATGCCCAAGATCCTAAGAAGAGAATGGAGAAGGGATGCATGGCCATCCCCCCTGGGGGAAGATTCCTCACTTTCTGTCTCTCTGTCTCTGTCTTTCTGGTGAGCACATGTGCCCTATAGCAAGAACCTCTTAAAAAAAAATATTAAAAAGGGGCCCGGCAAGTGACTTAGTGGCTAACGGTGCTGGATTCCCACATGGCCAACCATGGTTTGAGTCCCAGACCCACTGGCTTACTTCCTTACTTTCTCTCTCTTTCTCTGGTCAAATTAAAAAAATAATAATAATAACAAATGGAATTAAATAAGTAAATTTTTTTTAAAAAAAAAGAACCATAACGATCAAAAAGCAAACTCTTATCTGCACATACTGTGTGCCAGGAACTGTGGTCTCCCTCCATCCAGGGTTTCAGTTACTGTGGTGAACGCAGTCTGAACAGCGGTGAGGACAGTAAGAAAGTTTGAGAGAGAAAGAGAGACCACGTTCACGTACGTCTTACTACAGTATATTGTCATTGTTTGTTTATTGTTCTATTTTATTATTAATTATTGTTTTTTTTTAAAGCAGCAAGAACAGATTTTATTCAGGAAAATGATTGCCAATTATTAATTATTGTTAACAATTTCTTAATGTGTGCCTAATTTAGAAATTGAACTTTATTGTAGGTCTCTGTGTATAGGAAAAACTATATTGGGTCATCAGAAAAGTCATGACATGTTTTTCTTTTTCTTTTTTGAGAGGTTTTCGCTCTAGGGCGCGTGTGCTCACCAGACAGACAGAGAGAGGCTTAGAGACAGAAAGCGAGAAATCACTCCCCAGGGGGGATGGTCACGCCGCAATCCCTTCTCCTCCATTCTCCTCTCGGGATCTTGGGCAGGCACGTACATGTGCCCAGCGTGAGTTTTAAGTCACTGGGTCCGGGACGCGAACCGCGGTCTACGTGGGAGTCCAGCGACATAGCCATTATGCTAACTGCTGGTTCCCACATGACGTGTTTTTCTGTGCAAAAATGCATCATGGCTTCTCCTACAACTGGTAGGCAGAGTCTGGCACTATCTGCAGTTTCTGGAGTCTACAGGGGGGTGGGGGAGGTCTTCGAACATTTCCTCTGCAGGTAAGAGGGACAGGCAAGCTGTGCTTTAGATGTTAATTCTCACGACAGGCTTGTAAGATAAGTCCTATTCTCTCTGCTTGATATGTGAGGAAAACTTAGCGAGGCCTCTTAGCTCATTAGAGCAGTGATGTGTCTGGAACATGCTGGCTTAGAGTCCTTGTCCCTAACTGTGGCACTTCAGCAGAGCCTGTCAGGATTCGAGCACCTCAAGGCATGATCCCAGTTCTAGCTGTTCAGATACACTTTCTTTTCCAAGTGTGCGTGAAAGAAAAGCAAATGCACTGAGGCCTTGAGAGTGGTGTTCGGTTTCCAAGGGGATGGGTACTTACTGTATTCTTCCTGCTTCCCTCTGTCTCCCTGACTTTTAGCCATGATATTACTTGTATAAGAAAAAAAAAAAAGGATTTAAAAATATTACTTGAAAAAAGTCATAGATTGAAAATTAATAGCAATTGTATTGAGTTTATTTTCCCTTTTTTGGTATTTTTTAGTTTGTAGATAACATTACTCTTACAAAAAATGTTAAAGAAATAACTGATTACAAGCCAACTGTCCTAGAAATTCTGGAAGCCAGTGCCCAAGTTGATTTTTGCAGAAGATGAGGCTGTTGCTGGGCCTGAGCCAGCCGCGGGAGGCCCAGGAGCCCAGAAGGTCAAGAGGTACCCCCTGCAGTGGCTCTCTGTGGAGGGCGGGTTTAACAGTTCCTCTTAGCCCTTCATTTTTCTACAAAGCACGCTTTCATTACTTTTGTAAGAAAAGAAAACAAGGGAAAAAGTATATGCATTTTAGTGTCGACCACTGGCATTGTAGTTGGGTGGCTGGATCCCACATGGCTGACTTCCTGGTTCGAGTCCCAGACCGGGCAAAATGTGTGCCTGCCCAAAATCCCAAGAGGAGAAGGGACTGCAGCATGGCCATCCCCTTTGAGGGTCGCTTTCTCATTTTCTCTGCCTCTTACTCTGGCCAGTGCTCATGCCTTAAAACAAACTTTTTAGGGGCCAACGAGTGGTGTGGTGGTTAAGGTACTGGACACTTCCCATGGCTGACCATGATTCAAGTCCCGGACCTGGTGACTTGCTTTCTCACTTTACCTCTCTCTCTCCGTGTCTCTCTCTGGTCAAATTAAAATAAATGAATGAATAAATAAAATGAAATAAATAATTCTTTTAAAAAAACTTAGACAAATTTTTTTAGTGTGTTGAGAAGCATTGCTTTAATCTTTTCTTCCACATCTTCTTAAAGTTCTAGGCTCGGAAACTTCCCTCTTGCACTAATTTCTTTTTCACTGTGCCTCCACAGGAAGGAAGAGGGAATGGTTTAAAATAGAAGATGCTATAAAAGTGCTGCAGTATCACAAACCCGTGCAGGCCTCGTATTTTGAGACGTTGAGGCAAGGCTACTCTGCCAACAATGGCACCCCGGTCGTGGCCACCACGTACTCGGTTTCCGCTCAGAGCTCAATGTCAGGCATCAGATGACTGAAGACTTCCTGTACGAGACGTGGAGATTGGAACCTGGACTGAAGCGCAGCTCTTCCCTCTCACCCTGGCTCTTCTCACCTCCTCACAGGCCTCCTCTTTCAAATAAGGCATGATGGGCATCCGAGAGAGGGTGTGTTGATAGTGTTGCTGTTTGCTGTTACGTGATGGGGCTTTCTCTTCTCTTTTTGAGGGGTGGGGGTGGGTACGTAATGTGTAAGTACTTCTGTGCATGAGCGCCTCCCTCGTCACTCCCTGCGACCTCCTGAAGGGGGACAGCCAGCCTCCCCCTGCCTTGGATCCTCACGTGTTCCTGTGTGTCTCACCCCAGCCCCAGCCAGACCTTTTTCTTTGATTTTTAATTTTTTTTTAATTGAAAAATACCAGTGTGAGAGGTGACCTTTCGAGACTTTGTCCTGTAATGTGCCGCTTAGTCCAGTAGGATGGTCACTTTCACTCCAGGGTACATTTATCTACACATTATATACGGGACATATAATATGTAAATAAATGACTTTTAGAAAGAGGAATTTGTTCACTTTTTTTAAGGTTTTGTTTTGTTTTTGCTTTTGTTTTTTAATTTGGGTTCTGTCTAGAATGGAGAGCCTCACAGCTGATTTCCTTTCTGTTTGTGATGCTAGGGGCTAGGCAGACCTCCCCGTGCTCCCTATCCGCCAGTCACTGGTGTAGTTACGTAGCTACGGGAAGAACTTAGTTCCCTTCACCGGGCTCCCGGGACTCATGGCCTTCTCTTCTCCAAGCCGTGTTTCCATGCCAAGAAAGAAACAGGAAGAAACCTATTTGCTTTTGTATGACCAAGCCAGGAGCAAACGGCCTCAGCCTCCATCCGGAGAAACAGTGACAGAGATCGAATTCTGCCCTACGTGTTGACAGTAGGGCTTGAACTGGATTTTGGGATTACTCTCTAAAAAACTGGAGCGTCGAGCGCCGTTTCTAGCCCGCTGGTTGGAATCTTCCACAATGCTACTCCGTGCCGACAAGGCCTCTTCCTGTCGTACATGCCTTACGCCGCACTGAGCTGGATGTCGCCCTCGCGCTCTGGGGCACCTAACTGTACTTGGCAAGCGCGGCCGCGCAGTTCTGTCCCCACACCGGGAGCCACACTGAGGTCCTGAAAAGTACACAGCGGGGATGTTCGGGTGTTGGCTAGTCTTCGTCATGCACAGCACTTCTCTGGCCCCATGGAGCATGCTCAGAAATCCTAAATTGGTCTCCCACCAGGATGGGGGAGGTCCCCCTCTGCGGAGAGGCGCTGTGAGAGGGAGGCCGCCAGTCATTTCCTAGCGTGGCCTTGTAACGTGCTGGCTCCCTGCAAACTCGCTTGGTTTTGACACAGTCTCCTGCTGGCGTCATTTGCCGGTTGTGTTGTTTAGTTGGAAAGTAAAAAGGTCTTGGAATTGGGAGGGTGGAGAGTAGGGAGCGGGACACTGATTGATCCCTGGCTTGGGACAGGAGATGGTTGCTGTACTCTTAGTGGCATCTCCTTTGTCAGAACATAGCCAAGATGTGAAGTTTAAATCGTAGTTTTCTTTATTTAAAAATTCTAATAAATACGCAAACTTTGAACAGCTTTTGCTCTTCCCTCCCACCAAAGTCAGTATCTGTTCTGGCGGTCCTGTCATAGAGTGTCAACATCTTGGGGGACATCAGTGGTGGCTGGAAGTTTTGCTGTCTACTCAGTCTGCATCCTCTCTCTCAGTCCTGACACGGGCAAAAGCAGTGCCCGTGGTTTTCTTGGGAAGCCATCATACCTCTGGGAGAGACGTGCATCTCTGCGGACAGTAAAGGGCCCAGTGGAAGGAAGCAGCACCACGGGCTCTGAGCCCACGCACTGTCTTGCTGTCCCCACATCCTGCTTAAAACAAACACCGCTTCTTACTGACGTAGAGCGTTCCAAGGCTCTGTACACAGAAAGGCAGAAATGACATCATTTAACTTAGTGCTGAGTTCAATCCGAAAACCATTTTCTACATAAATTCTCCACATAAATTCTACCTTTATGACACGGATTGATAAAAAGGAACGGCAGTGCTAACAGTAACGTGTGTTTCTCAGTGGTATGGAGACGGTGTGACTGGGCTGGTGTGACAGTGCACTACCCTCACAAGTCCAGTTTTGATTGTGGCTGGCATCTCTGAGTCAGGGAGGTGAGCTGTGCCAAGAAGCCTTTTTCAGTGACATGAATGGATCCGATGAATGCAGTTAACTGGAGAGGTGGTGCTCATGCTTCCCTAACTGACAGAAGGCGGCTTTGTCTGGCACCGGAACTGATGAACCTGGTGCTCTTTTCTGTTGCACTGGGATCCCGATGAGCAGAGGTCGGCGTGTTTCCCTCCCGTGCAGCGTAAACGCCGTGGCTGTCCTTGCTGCTGTGTAGTCTCGGTCCTTTTGTGCTAGATTAGTTAGACCCATGGTTGCAGTAACCTTCATCTTCCCAAAGAAATGAGAAACAAAGGAAGAAAGTACGGAAACGGCACAACTTGCAGGGTGCTTCGTCGGCGCGGTCTTCCTGTTCGTTCTCTGAGTACTGGCCTCGCTTGGGCTCCATGGAGTCAGGTCCCTGTGTCCGTCTGTCACACACAGTAAATTCGCATGGCCTAGAATTGGTGTTCACTGTTCATCAGGGTCTACCATGTGCAGGATAGAAAAAGGTAGTGATGGATTTTTTTTTTTAAATTAAATTTGGTTTTAGTTTATAAATTGCAGCCGTTGGGGAAATCCCAGTGAGGTCAGGCAATCTTTTTGGACCAGGACTTTGTGTGTGTGTGTGTGTGTGTGTGTGTGTGTGTGTGTCCTATGTTAGATTTTCTGTAGCTTTCTAGAAACAATGCAGCCCATTAAACAAGAGTCTTGACTTTTCTCACAGCAGACGTAACAGGATGGAACAGTGAATGAACTGACTGTATTGTTTTTACAAGTGTCCGCCGCCCCACCTGCCCCGCGTGGCGAGGGCTCCCTTACTGCTGATTCTGGGCTCAGCCTTCTGGAGGGATCAAAGGCTGTGGGAGAGTCACCCCCTCTGAGGCTGCGGAAGGCCTTAGAGGGTGGCATCGCCACACGAGTTCCGCCTCTGCAGTGCACCATGAGGTCCCGTGAACAGGGAGGCCCGTGAGGCCTTGCTCCTCACAAGCTCTGGAGTCGGTCACCGCCCTCAGCCCGTCTCGCAGTAGTTCTGCAAACATGTTGCTACATGGTCAGGTCTCTTCATGACAAAGAAATGTTTTCTGTCTGGATGATAGGAGTCAGCCCATGTAGTCTTTTAGGCTTGCTTAGAATTTAAAAGTCACTCTTTGTGGTTTTCAAAAGTTCCGCGCAGAACTTCCTCCTCCTCCTGCCCCCTTCTCTTCTCCAGTGTTGTGCCCCAGTGGTGATGGGCGTCGGCTCCTACCCTCCTGAAGCAGAGATGGCATTCAGTCTTAGTTCCCGTGGGTGTGTGCTTTCCACGCTGTGCTTCCCACGGAGTTCTCATCCGCGTGCTGTAGTAACCCTGTATTGGAGTCCCATGTTCGTCTTTTAGAGAACCACAGCTAAACAGCCTAGCCTGAGCCACAACCATTGTTTAGTTCACAAGAAGGATTTGATCATCGTAATGCGATTTTTGCCACAACTATGATTTTAGTATTTTAAAGTGTTTCTGAGCCCGTCCTAGTCGAGAAGTAGTTATAGCATTGGGCAAGATACCTGGAGAAATCTCCAGAGTGGGATGAATGTTTGCCTTAGAGAAACGAGAGTTGACCATAATTGATAATCTAGCTTCATGCTGGTCCCATCTGCATTTCCTAAAATAATACACAGCTTACAAAAAAAAAAAAAAAAAAAAAGACACACAGGACAGTTAGCTCCAGCAGCGGTGGGGAGGAAGGAGATTACTTACGGGTGATGAAGCAATCCAAGTGGCTCCTCTAGTCCTCATTTTAAACTGTGCAGCCCATTCCCACTGCTGAGCGGAGGTGGCAGTCGTTGCTCCCAAGTCCATCCTTGTCGGTGGCGCCCGTCTTGTGGAGGCTGTGGGAGGCTTTCAGACTGCTGGCAGCTCGGCCTTGCCGCCAGCGGGGTACCCACCTCGGTCGGAGTGGACAGGAGAGCTGTTTTCCTGTCACACTGGGTGCCACCTGAGGCAGTAAGATACTTGGGATGTGAACGAAAAAATGTTAGAGCTTAGGGAGCACCGGCCGCTGTCCATGAAGGATACTGTCCGCGCGTCGGCCCGACACGTGGTCACCGCAGGTCCTGGCAGCCCAGAGGTTTTAGGCATCCTCTCCTTTGGAGGCCAGGAGCCTTCCACCCTGCCTCTAAAAGGGCAGCTTCACATTTTGACCACATTTTTGCATTAAGCCCCCAAAAGTCTTGTCTAGCCACTAACCTTTCAAGAATATGAGAGCCCTCATTGGGTCATCTAAAAAAAAAGGGTACTTCTGGCCTTCAGATTAATCAAGTAGTTTGTTCTCCTTAAAAATTAAGGAATAAGGGCCAGCAGGTGGCATGGCCGGCTACACAGTTCAAGTCTTGGACCCAGCAGCTTGAAAATCATGCTGTACATGTGTGTCCCGAACTCTGAGAGGAGATTGGAAGAGAAGGCATAGTGGCCTGGCCATCTCCCCGGGGGGTGATTTCCTACCACCCCCCGCTTTGGCAGGCAAATAAAGAAACAAGAACTTTTGGGGGGGCTGGCAGGTGGTATAGCAGTTAAAGTGCTGGACTCCCACATGGCTAGCTGCAGTTCAAGTCCTGGACCTGGCGGCTTGCTCTCTCACTTTCCCTTTCTCTCTCTCTGTCTCTGTCTGGTCAGACTAAATAATAATTAATAATATCATAAAAAGTAAAATAAAATAATTCTTTTAAAAAAAAGAAACAGGAACTTTTTTTAAAAAAGAGAAAAGCCCAGTTGATGTGGATTTGGGCACAGTCCTGCCAACAGTCACGTGGTTCTGGCTGTCCTTGCACCATGAAGATTTTTAAGTCAAAGGGACATGTCTCTCCTGAAGCTTTGTGTAGTGTTGATTTGGTGAGCTTTATCTTGTCTTAGAAAATGAGACATCCACCCAGGGAGGGGAGCTCAAAAGGGGACCTGCATGAACTCAGAATTCAGCAGGCTGGGCCAGTTGGTAGGTATGGTTAAGGCGGCTGGGTCCCACCTGGCCAACTGCGTTGTTTGAGTTCTAGACCCAGCAGCTTGAGAAACACACCAGGCGCGTGTGCCTGTGCGCCCAAAATCCCAGATGGAGGGAGAACTGAAGGAGAAGGGGATTAATTTAAAAACAAAGAAAAACCCCAGCAGACTAGGAAGAGCTCTACTTAAAGAAGAGCACACTTTTGGCCTAAAAAGTATAGTTGGGTTCTAGAAGGCGGAGAGGGCAGTCAGTTGTTCAGTGACTCTAGGTGCCCTTTGTTCTCCATTCCCAGTTCTTCATCCCAGCACTGCCTTGACTTTCTATCAGGCAACACCAAAAAAGGCATTTAAAGCCCTAGACATAGGCTCAAAAGGATACAAAACTAGCAACCTTGTCATTTTCCAAGGTCATCACCATTTTCATATGTTGCCCGGCCTGCCACACACTCCATCCAACCAGATGTGAAGATTCTGTTCATCGCTGAGTCAGAGGACGCAGATTCTGGCCTGGAATAAGTAGGAATCGCTTATTATGAGTCGGTGAACTCGTCAGTGAACGTATCAACAGTGTAGTAAAACAGCTTTTCCAGATGGAAGGTTCCAGCCAATTTAGATCAAAATCTTAAGTTCTGGAGCTCCTTAGGAGAAAGCAAGATGCCGTGGCCCCAAGGCTGGCCTTAAGACTGTACACCCTTCTCGGTGGTGAAGAAGTGGTTCGTCTCTGGGGAGTCGTTTCGCCATGGAGGGAAGTTCCCTGTAAACCCCACAAGAAGTAATCCTGATTTGAGCCTGTCTTCCTCAGCACTTCGTGCCGAATTGAAAGGTTCACTTTAGGCAGCAAGAGCACTCTGCCTCTGTCCCCTCTTTATTGTCCCACTGGAGGAAGAAAAGAGCTTTTCGAGGTCAGACCTGAGGCTTGAACTTCCTTGGTCGTGGAGAAAGTGCTGCTAAGAAATGACCCAGAGGACATCTAGTTCCGTCTTTTGATCCCAGCAATGTAGCAGGTAGGACTTGGGCCAGGGCCAGGGAAACTGATGATGGAGATGCTCGGGAAGAGGACCAGGGAGGGGTAGGTCTGCTCCAGACAGACCTTCCAGGGCACTGCAGTGGCCAAGCACATGGAGTTGCGAAGAGGACAGTAGGCCTCTAAGCTACAGCGTGCAGACAGAAGCCTGCTCTTCCCCCACTTCGCTTTTAGCTTTCCTGGGCCACCTTGCTCAGAAGGTTTTGGAAGTCTGGTTTGCTGCCAGAACCTCACCCTTCCACCTCCATCTGGGAACAGACGTAGATTCTTGGAGTGGAGATAGGCGGGGAAGTCCAGACCTGGCAATGTGGTGTTCATTCATAGTGAGGAAAGCCGCTGGTGTCCACTCTCTCGTAAAAGAAAGAGTATGTGATACGCTTTGTAAATGTCAGGTCTGTTCTGTTTTGTGGTCTGAAAACTTGTGAAATTGTTTATAATCAAAGAAAAGGTTGGTAGTCATGACGATGGAGCAAAATCCCAGTTGGTGATTCAGTCTTCAGGAAGATAGCTTCCAGTCCGCCGTGTGCCCAGTTGAGTCAGGAGCGTTGGAAGATGTCGGGAACTGTTGCAAAATGCAAGGAAGGGCGAGTGCCTCTCACATACGAGTGTATCGGAGAGCGGGCGCTGGGGCCCACGCTGGCCTTGCCGGCCCGCCTTCGTTTCAAGGACCGTGTCTTGCATCTTGTCCGGAGGTGGGCTCTGAGGAGGCGGTGAGGCCCCGCTCTGTTTGCTCAGCTGTGGTGTGAGGTTCCCTAAGGGGGTCCCCTCGCTGTGCTGACCGTACCATCAGCATCAGAAAGGCTAACATCCCTGGGCCGGTCCAGTGTTAACAGAAACAAGGACCTCGATGTGCTCTCTCCCCACCCAGCTGTACCATCCAGGCGCAGTCTCTTCTTGGCCAAGCTCACCAGGTGTTTCCAGGGAACCCATTGCATTGAGGCAACCGAGCTGAGATGTATTGCGTTGTTGTTTTTTTTTTTTTTTTTTCTTTTTCCAGTGGACAAGTCTGTCTGGTCCTTTCCTCCTAGTGCTCATACATTTTAGCCGAGGCTTAAATGGCCAAGTCCAGTCATGTCTCCAGACTGAGGCAGAGCCCAGGGCCTTGTCCCCAGGGTCTCGTCACCACAGGACTCACACAGTGGCTCGAACTAGACTGCTCTGCCCCTGCCTGTACCCTGCTCCGGTCCACTCCCGCCAGGGCCACCCCGGGAAGCAGACATCCCGTGAGTCACCTCATCTCGGGCTGCAGGATGAGAGTGTGTGTCGCCTGCTCGGGCTGTGTCTGTCGTGGTTGCAGAAAGGATGGAAAATGGAACCTACGGGCTCAGTCCTCTGTGAAGACAGTGGCAGGAATAATCCCAAGTGAGCACAGCAGAGCTGGGGAGCCCAAGGCATGGTGCTCGAGGGGAAGGAGGGCTTGGCCACGGCCCTTACGCCTCTTGGCGCCTTATGCAGAGTTTGGAGCACGGTTGCCCTTATCCGCAATTCAGTGCGCTCCCAGATTTAGGAGCTCCGCAGCCCGAGTGCGTGGCCGCCTTTCCCATTTTTTTGTTTCTGAAACAACCCTGCTTGGTATTGCATGGAAAGGTAAGCTGTTCTTGCTGGCTCAGGGCTCCCCCGGCCTGCACCATCCTGTGTCCCGCGGCACTCCTGAGAAAGACCGCAGAGCTCCCAGAGCTAAGAGCGTGGTTTCGCCCAGAGAAGGAGGAAGGAGACCGAGGTGCTCTGTTCCCTTTTCTCAAGGCAGGTGTCCTCGGGCCTCCTTCACGCCTCCTTCCCATGGGTGCAGCCGCAGTGCAGTTGGTGTGGAGGCGGGCTAAGGAGAAGGGGGCACCAGTCCAGCCCAGGGTTAGCTCGTGGCAGGTACGCAGACACGACCCCAGCCTTTCCCTTTAAGAGCAGGCCAGCCATCTGTAACCCTTTCCTTTACTAAAGTGTCCCCTGTAGTCAGCTCTGTGCCACCCCCAAACCCTGCCACCCCCACCCCACTCCCTTTTGTACAGATGCCTAACCTGTGAGCGTGCCATTCCTTTCCGCGTGTTGGTCAGTTTCCTTCCATTGGAGCTGTGTGGGAGGGAGGGCACTGGGATTGTAGGTTGTAATCTTGTGCCAACCAATAAAAACCAGTATTTCACACACATCCCTGTTAGTGTCTGGTCTCTTCTTTCCAGAGGTTTCCCTGGGGGCCTTCATGTCAATTTTTGTCATTTTGTCCTCACTCCTCTGCTAGGTTCTTGGGAATTACCCCAGAGGTCGGGCTGGACTCATGGAAGATTTGGCGTTGGGGGGATTAGAGCGAGGAATGTGGTGGAGAAGCCAGCGGCAGAACCACTCTTGCGTTTCCTCTCACCAGCTCTGTTACAGGGCGCCCAGGAAGAGCCCTGGCAGGCTGCCAGTGCCAAGCGCCAAAGACAGGCCCTGCCCCTCAGCTGGGGAGGCCTCAGGAGGGCCACAGAGGCAGGAAGGGGACGGGATGTGCCACATCCAGGCTGAGGGGACAGGGCGAGTGGTTGCTTTCCTGTGGGGGCTGCAGGTGGGAGAGGCCAGAAAGGGTCTTGGTAGGACTGGCACGTGGAGGCAGCAGGCAGGCGTCCCCGGGGAGAGGGTCGCTGAAGGGACTGTGTCCTGAACCCCGAGATGGCTATAATGAAACAAAGTGCGAGGGGGCCAAACTAAGGGAAACCACAAAAGCCAGGCTGAGGGCTTCACTGCACGCATGCGACGTGGTCTTAAGAGGGCAGTCATGTGATGTCAGCCGTGTCTAGGAGAGTCAGCAGGGTCATTTATAGAGGAGCAGTCTGAAGGCGTGATAGCGGACAGGGCTGTGCAGACTCGAGGGGTGGGCCTGGGGATGAGGAGGGGGGCGTGGAAGCGCAGAGCAGCTCCGTATCACAGTCACAGGGACTTGCTCGTCCTCAGAGGCTGGCTTCTCTAGGACGACTGGCGGGGTCACTACTGGCCAAGTTCTGTAAGCCAAGAGACCTGGTGTGATCCGTGGAAGAGGGACACTTCCAGAAACAGACTCACAGGATCTGCCTCACACGAGACTCACGTTCGTGCCCACGTTACGGTCGGCCCATTTGTGTGATGATCGGCATCGGCCCAGGTTACCTGGCCAGTGTGCTGGCTGGCGGTGGGGTACAAGGCTGGTTACTGGGGCACTAATGGTCTCTGGGCTTTACTCCACCACGAGACAAATTCCCCACCAGCTGGTACCCTTTCTCCCTATAATTTGAATTCTGCAGGCTTCCTTTGTCCATCCTGAGATCACCCCTCCTTCCTCCATCAAAGGGTTTTATTACCACATGTAGGGTTCATGAGGCAAGAGCTTACAGATGCTGGTACAAGTAGCAGACCCAGGAGGCCACCAACTGGCCACCTCTAGGTGGGGTCTGAGTGTTCTGGAAGCTCGCGTCAGATCATTATGGGCCATCGTACCGGGGGTGCTTTACCGTCAATGTTTACTCCATGTTTGTCATTCTCCATTCTCAGGGTAGATGCAAAGTTTGGGATTCTCTTTCTACCCTGTCCTTCAACAGCCTGCAGGTCTTGTAGCTCGAAAGAGAAATCCGAAGATCCCCCACCCAAAACTTAAGGCAGTGGTGATGAGAGGAAACCATCCCGGAGGACACCAGTGTAGCTCCGAATACTGCTGGAGTCCACACTGCCCCCAGCCTTGGTCGACATGCCAGGTGGTGGCACTGCCCATCCCAGCCAGTGAGAGTTGGCAGTTCCTGCTCATCCACTCTCTGGACATCATTGTGCCCAAGAAAGCCTGATACAGGCCACGGTCTTGCTTTCTGCTTTCAGACGGATTTTGCGGGGCCAAGTTGATTTGATCTTTTTGGCATTATGATACCCAGCTAATGTCTCTGTCTGAGGAAACAGCCCGACTCCAAGCTCTGCATCCCAAGTACTGGCAGCGTGTTAACCCAGCACACACCGTCCTCAGAGCCACCTGCTGGCGTGTCGAGTGGCATGAAATGGGAGAGGTGACAGCCTGGGGGGTAAGCCATTGGAGGTGAGGGGTAGCGGGTGATACCGGTGGGAGGCCATAGAGGGATGGGATGGAGGTGAGGGATCCAAAAGGAAGAAGGACAGCTGTTGAAAGACCACCTGTGGGGGCCAGCAGGTGGCGTGGTGGTTAAGGCACTGGACTCCCACATGGCTGACCACAGTTCGAGTCCTGGACCTGGCCGCTTGCTTTCTCACTTTCTCTCTCTCTCTCTCTCACTTTCTCACTCTCTCACTCTGTTCCTCTCTGGTCAAATTAAAATAAAGAAATAAAAGTTAAGTAAAATAATTCTTAAAAAAAAAAAAAAAGAAAGAAAGAACACCTGTGTAGGAGAAGGTGTGAGCGTAGGACTCAGACCAGGGTCCAGGTGGCGGCCCAGCTGTTGACCGGCTCTTATCTTGGACAAATCGTTCCCTAGTCAGTGGGGTAGGTGTCCAATTGCAGGATCTGTCGTGTTGAGAGAAGGAATATTCATGACACCAGCAGTCGCAGTATGAAGTGGTGGTGGGGGAGTGGCTGCCTTCCACAGGAGGCGTCTTCCGAGCGCATTCGTGAGGGCGAGGGGGCGAGGGGATCCCTGACCAAAGGGACAGCATGTGCAAGGGCACAGCGCAGAGCTCAGGTGATAGCGGGTTTGCCGGGCCTGGACTGTGGCAGGGAGAGC
Organism: Tupaia tana; assembly: GCA_026018925.1. Classification (NCBI taxonomy): domain Eukaryota; kingdom Metazoa; phylum Chordata; class Mammalia; order Scandentia; family Tupaiidae; genus Tupaia; species Tupaia tana. Next base: position 130,104,622 of record JAKSZU010000002.1, read on the forward strand.
GGGGGAGGAGAGCGCAGGGGGTGCTGCGGGAAAGGTGAGCTGGGGTCAGGTGGCTTGGCGGGCTGCCCTTGAACTTTACTCCGCATGACTGGGAAGCCAACAGCCATTTTAAAGCAGCGGTGGCTGCATCGGGTTGGGCCTTTGGGAAGGTGATACTGCTGCCTCCCGAGAGCCACTCTGGTACCAGGCCGTCACGGCAGGCCCCGTGTTCCTGTGTCACGCTCGTGCTCTGCATCCTGTGCAGCAGAGGTCGTGGTAGAGAGAACACGCTTAGGGAAGCTAGCAGCTTAGACGGGCCCGGCCACGGCGTGCAGTCAGTGGCGTGCTGGACCGCAGGGCGGAGGCCACGTGGCCAGCTGCGGGGTTGGCCCTCCAGCCTGGCGGCCAGCAGCCTGGGAGTGTACACAGGCGTGTCCAGGACTCACAGGCCGCAGGCCCGGGGAAGGCGCTCACATGGTGACGTGCTCTCTCCATCTCTCACATCCGCGTGCGTGTGCTCCCGCTCCTTCTCCCTCTCCCTTCTTTATTTATTTATTTATTTTTTTTGGTAGGTTTTTGCCATAGTGTGTGTACACTCACTGGAGAAAGACAGAAAGAGAAAAGTGGGAAATCACTCCTCAGAGGGGACAGACGTACCACAGTCCTTTCTCCTCCGTCCCCTCGGGATTTGGGGTATGCACGTGCACACGCCCAAGATGCTTTTCAAGTATACCCAGGTCTGAGACTAAACCACACAGCGAGCCACATGGTCCACACCACCCCTGGCCCTGCATGTGCTCTTATCGTAAACCAAATAAACCTTAACAATTTTTTAAATAATTGGGGCAGAGAGGTGGCATGGTGGTTAAGGGCGCTGGACTCCCACATGGCTGACCATGGTTTGAGCCCCAGAACTGGCGGCTTGCTTTCTCACTTTCCCTCTCTCTCTCACTCTGTCCCTCTCTGATCAAATAAAAATAAATAAAGTTGAATCAAATGATTATTTAAAATTTTTTTTTAATATTAAGAAACTAGGGGCCAGCAGGTGGCATGATGGCTAAGGCACTGGCCTCCCATCCCGCAGTTTTGAGTCCAGACCTGACAAGTTTGAAGATCATGCCAGGTGTGCGTGCGTGCCCAAAATCCTGAGAGGAGACTGAAGGAGAAGGGATTGTGGAGTGGCATCCCCCCGGGGTGATTTCTCACTTTCCCTCTCCCTCCCTCTCCTCCTCTCTCTCCAGCGAGTGCACATGCCCTATGGCAAAAACCTTAAAATCACAGGGAAAAGCACGCAGGATGTCTAAGACAATTTGGAAAACCAAGGAAAAGTACAGGACTACAAAGGAAGCCCTATGTTTTATCTATCAAAACTTAGCATAAAAATGTGGCAACTGGGACCAGCAGTTGGCATAATGGCTATGTCGCTGGACTCCCACGTAGTCAACTGCGGTTTGCGTCCTGGACCCGGTGGCTTAAACTCACGCAGGGTGCGTGTGCGTGCGTGCCCAAGATCCCGAGAGGAGAGTGGAGGAGAAGGGATTGCAGCGTGGCCATCCCCCCTGGGGGGTGATTTCTCTCTGTCTCTCTGTCTCTGTCTGGCGAGTGCACGCGCCCTATGACAAAAACCTCTCAAAAAAAAAAAAAGGTAAATAAAAGAATGTGGTAACTAAAACATTTTAAATGACCACAGCTAAATAGAAATAGAAGTAACTTGCGAAGTGGAATGGAGCAGGGGCCAAAAACAAACCTACATGTGTGTGGGAATGTGTCGCGTCAGAGGAAGCGCACGCCTGAGGAGGGGAAGGATGGGCCTTTCGTTCCGTGTTGGCGCGGTGCTTGAAGCACTGGACTCCCACATGGCCAGCCAGGATTCAAGTCCCGGGACGGCAGCTTGACACTCATGCCAGGCGTGTGTGCGTGCGTGTCCAAAATCCCAGAAGAATGGAGAGGGGATTGCCGCGTGGTCATCCCCCTCATCGCCAGGGGTGCTTTCTCGCTCTCTGTCTCCCTGTCTGTCTCTGGCGAGCTCATGAGCCCTATAGCAAAAATCTCTCAAAATAAATAAATAAATAGTGTTAAGACAGTTGACTAGCCAAATGGAAAAAATAAATCCTGCCCTACCGTTCCCCCCAAAAAATTCACAATGTGAAAGCTTCAGTCATCAGGCTTTTAGGAGGAGAACATGGCCGAGGTTGCACAGTAACAGGACCGAGTTACGCCTTCGGGGTCTGTCACCAGGACCTGCCCTCCGCACTGGCAGTACTGTCTCCATCCCTGTAGACGGCACGGTGGACCAGGGCAAGCAGGAACTGGAGGCAGAGGGGTGAGTGGAGCTGGAGTTTCGTCTGGTCCCCACACCTCACGTGAAGAGGGACAGGGAGCGGAGGGAGGGCCTTCCTCATAGCTCTGTTGGCCCGGGTGGGCACTGAGGGACCTGGACATGACAGGTGTCTGTGGGGGCGAGCCCGCAGGTCCCAGCAGAGGGACCTTTATGGAGGGTGCGCGAGTGGCACTGAGCTGTGAGGAGGCGTGAGGCAGGCGAGCAGGGAACAGGGGCGAACCTGGGGAGCCAGGAGGTCAGGAAGCACGGCGTCCAGGCTGCTGTATTCCAGGTCTGCAGACAGCACAGTGAGGACGGGCTTCCCATCGGCGCTCGCGGGGAGCCCTGAGCGGGGAGCACGGGTCACTGGCCGTGCGTCGGTAACAGCAGCTGCTCTGTGGCCATGAAAATCCTTAGGATTTACTTACTTCATGAGAGTTAGACAGGTACCCTCGACAGTCTCACCGTGCCGTCAGCCAGCCGGCGTCGGGAGCACCTGCAGGTGTGCCCCGTGCATCCAGATCAGCCCAGTGTCCAAGCTCGGTGTCACACAGCCCTCCGCTCCCTGTGCCACCTTGGCTGGGCCACGAACATCTTTCTATTTTTTTTACATGACCTCAGTTTAATAATCCAATAAATTGGGCCGACAGGTGGTGTGGTGGTTAAGGCATTGGACTCCCACATGGTCAACCACTGTTCGAGTCCTGGACCTGGTGGCTTGCTTTCACACTCTCCCTGTCTCTCTCTGCTCAAATTGAATAATAATAATAATGATGATAAATAAAATGAAACGAATGATTCTTACAAAATAAATATATGAAAAAGATCCAATACATGACAAAAAAGACCAACAGTGGAGACAGCATCAGATAGCACAACAGCTTTGGTTGGCTCCCTCTGGACAAGATCTTCAGTTTTCCCATAGTTTTACCTAAAAATCCAGTTGTGGGATCAAATTGGGAATCCATTTCAGCTAATAATTTATTTCAGTGTTTAACTTCATGGCCTCTTTCAGTGGGAGGAGATTTTACAGCAGTTACTCTGTTCCTCAGACTCGCAGTGAGTCTCGTTTTCTTCCTCACAGGCGCTGTGACCACCATTAGCATAGCCAGGAGGTGCTCCCTCACCCAGGCCTGCACGCCTCATCCCAGGAGGGCAAAGGGGCAGGGGGTGGGGGTGGGAAAGTGCCACGGGGCACCCGAACCACTTCCTCAGGACCAGGGTCACTCGGAACACCAGCTTCTTCCCCAAGAGCACCACAACATCAGTAGAGCCTAAACACCTCCCTCTTTTTCTTAGTCAGAGGGCATACGTACATGTACAAGAGACAGCGAAACAGAGCGCGCCCCCCACGGGGCATGGTGACACCACAGTCCTGCCTTCAGTTCTCTCTCCTGTCAGGATCCTGGCCACACGTGTACGTGCCGGGACCAGGATTAGAACTGAGGTTGCCATGTAGGATCTGGCTGCCTCTACACAGCACTTAACCACTGTACTGCTGGGCCAGCCCTGATATGCTTACTGTTACTTATTTTTTTAAGAGATTTTTGCTATTGGGTGTGTTCCCTCACTGGAGAGACAGAGAGACAAAAAGCGAGAAATCACTCCCCAGGGAGAATGACCACACTGCAATCCAGTCTCCTCTGTTCTCTCGGGATCTTGGGCACGCACACACGCCCAGTGTAAGTTTTTTTTGTTTTGTTTTGTTTTGTTTTGTTGTTTTTTTATTTATTTAACTTGATTTATTTACTTTTTAAAATTTGACCAGAGAGGGACAGAGTGAGAGAAAGAGAAAGTGAGACAGCAAGCTGCCAGGTCCAGGACTTGAACTGGGGTCTGCCATGTGGGAGTCCAGCGTCCTTAAAACACACCACCTGCTGGCCTGGCATGAGTTTTAAGCTGCCGGATCTGGGACTTGAACCACAGTCGACTACGTGGGAGTCCACCACTGTACCCATTATGCCATCTGCCAGTCCTCTGAAAATCTTATTTAAAATGGTTATCCCACTTTGGCCACCAGGCTCTACCCAACCAGTGCCAGGTCCAGACCCCTTTCCAGCCCTTCGTCACTCATTTATTCACCTGTAATTAATGACTCCATCTTTCTTGTCTCCCTGTCCTTCCACTGCAGTCCGCAGCGCCAACCCTGAGTTGACCCAGCCAGCCCTGTTCTCTCCTATGGTTAGAGCACAGCCTGCCAGGGGCTCACCACGGGTTCACGTCTCCCCTCCACTCAGCTGCCAGTGCTGCCGGCCAGTGACCAGCATGTGCCACACTGGAGCCCAGAGGCACTTGCCTGCTCTCTGTCTTTCACCCCTCTTCTTCCCGTCCTGTCCCTGGCAACACTTCCGGGTGTCTGCCCCGGGTAGCTCTCGGAGTGAAGTTCCTTAGATTAGTAAGTACACTTCCGTGAGCTAGCCTCTGCCCACCTCACCACTACCTCATAGAACTTTTCCGAGACCAGCAGATGGCACAGTGGTCACATCGCTGGACTCCCATGTAGTCAACTGCCGTTCAAGTCCCGGACCTGGTGGCTTAAAACGCACGCTGGGTGTGTGCGCATGCCTGCCCCAAATCCTGAAAGAATGGAGAAGGCCATCCCTCCTAGGAGAATTATTTATTTATTTATTTATTTATTTATTTATTTATTTATTTATAGTTTAAAGAGCTTTATTAATGCAATAAATTAACTTTGAACATATTTTCTATATAAAAAAATACAAAACTGGGAACCAGCAGTTAGCGTAATGGCTATGTCGCTGGAGTCCCACGTAGTCGACCGCGGTTCGCGTCCCAGACCTGGTGGCTTAAAACTCACGCCGGGCGCATGTGCGTGCATGCCCAGGATCCCGAGAGGAGAATGGAGGAGAAGGGATTGAGGCGTGACCATCCCCCCTGGGGGTGATTTCTCGCTTTCTGTCTCTGTGTCTCTCCCTGTTGTCTGTCTGGTGAGCACACGCGCCCTATAGTGAAAAACCTCTCAAAAAAAAAAAAAAAAATACAAAACTAGCAAGTGATTTCAGAACGTGGTAGTCCTCATTAAAGCTTGGTCTCCAAAAACCTGTTCAAGGAAGGCAACCTGTTCTTCAGTGTTCACCTGGTGTGAAATGAGGCTTCCCTCACACACACTGGCTTTGTTGTTCAAAAAAATGGAAGATGGTAGAGAACACATGTTGTCTTCAGTTTGCTTCGCAGCATCTAAAAATGTTCATGCCAAAATGTTGTCATGGCCACCAATGCCCGGATAAGCCTTAAGCAGGACTTCTACAATGACATCATTTGCTGAGGGGGGTGGGGACCGCCGTCACCCACCACCTCTGTCTCCATCTCCATCCAACTGTCTAAAGGAACCACAGCAGGGGACTGTCCAGTGGCTGGGGAGGCAGGTTCAGGGACTTGCGCTTGGGCGTGGAGGTGAGGGATTCGTTTTGCCTGGAGGGCACACGATCTGAGGGGACAGTGGGCAGATGCCCGCCCTGACGGGCAGGTGCCTCCTTGCCCTCCTGTGTGTGGAGGAGGCTGAAGCCTGGAGAGACTGGAGGGTGGAAGGGAAACGATGCGGTGGGACAGGCCAGGAAATGAGGGGAGGCTGGGGGACAGGACGAGCAGCTTGAAGTCAGGCCTCTGGTGCTCGGGCTAGCGAGTGGCCCTCACACGCCAGGTCAGGCCCTGCCAGCTTTAGGAGGGCGAGTCTCCTGTTCCAGTGAGGTCTGAGGTCGCCTGCGTGGAGGCCTCAGGAGGAATAGCCATGGTGAGACCAGGGCGGTCACTGCAGCTGAAGGCTGAGCAGAGGCTGGAGCTCTGTGGGGGTGGCCCTGCTCCTGGAACGTCGTATTTACAAGCGCCCACGGTGACCTGCGGTGGAGAGAGTCCCCAGACAACAAAACCTTGCTCTGGGATTCCATGCCTTACCTCCTCAGGCTGCCAGTGCAATGGTGGGCTCCCAGCTGGCTGCAGAGAAAGCGAGGAGTGGGAAACGGGGCATCCGGGGACCAAGTGATTGCACAGAATGAGCGAGCGGAGTCGGGAAGGGCCTGGAAGGAGGCACCTCCGGGGGCCAAGGCACTCAGTGTCAGCCTGGCCAGACTGAGCCGGGTGACCTGATGGTGGGTAACAAGGTCCTGCTGCAGTCTTGGTTCCTCTTTCTCAGTGGCCTTCCTCTTCCAGTCCCTGGGGGTGGTGTGGACTCACCACTCAGTAATTTCATATATTTCAGGGCTGTCAGGTGTGTGGGGGTTAAGGCGGCTGGATCCTGTGGAGAGTGGCCAACCTGAGAAAACGTGGTGACCTTCAGATGCATGCAGAAACTTCAGTGAGCTCCATCAGCACGGCTATGAGAGCATTTCCATATGAAAACGCTACGTGCCTGTTGTGGGTTATCTTCCTGTTACTGTTGATAGGATACTGCAGGGCAGTGTGAGGCTAAAGGAAGCCGCATGTGTTTATCAGATTTTGCCCCCCAAAACTCAAAGAGATGACATGGTGCCAGTCGTTTTTTGCATCTTCAGACAATTTACATCCTAAAGCAACTACTTTACATTCCATTTCCTCTCCCCCCATTTTCTGCCCTTTAAAAGAATAAACCTGAGGCCGATTCCTGGTCACAACTTCTCTATCAGAGCTGGGCCCACCTGATCCTCACTTTTCTATACTTGTGTGTCTTTGTGTGTTTACTTTATGTTTATTTCTTTTTTTAAGAATCATTTTTTATTTATTCATTTATTTCTTTTTTTAATTATTATTTATTTAATTTTATTTATTCATTCATTTATTTTAATTTGACCAGAGAGAGACACAGAGAGAGAGAGAGAGAGAAAGGGATAAAGAAAGCCGCCAGGTCTGGGACTCGAACCGTGGTTGGCCATGTGGGAGTGTCCAGCACCTTAACCACCATGCCACCTGCTGGTCCCTCATTTGTTTATTTCTTTTTTTTTTTTTTAGAGGTTTTTGCTATAGGGCGCGTGCGCTTGCCAGACAGACAGAGACAGACAGAGAGACAGAAAGCGAGAAATTACCCCCCAGGGGGAATGGCCACGCTGCAATCCCTACTCCTCCATTCTCCTCTCGGGATCTTGGGCATGCACACACAAGTGCCCGGCGTGACTTTTAAGCCACTGGGTCCGGGACGCAAACCGCGGTCGACTACATGGGAGTCCAGCGGCATAGCCATTACGCTAACTGCTGGTCCCTCATTTGTTTATTTCAATTTGACCAGTGAGGGACAGAGAGAGAAAGTGAGAAAGCAAACCGCCAGGCCCAGGATTTGAACCGTGGTCAGCCATATGGGAATCCAGCACCTTTAACCACACGCCACCTCCAGCCCCTATTTTTATATTTACATTTATTTCTAATCCACAGCCTTCCCACTCAGAGAAATGTGTTCAGCTGAGCAGGTCCTGGCAGGATCCCATATGGTCCATGGCACCGTTTGGGTCCCAGACCTGGCAGCTTGAGAAACAAGCCAGGTGTTTGTGTGTGCGTGCCCAAAATTCCAAGAGGAGAAGGGATTGCAGCATAGCCATCTCCCTGGGAGGGTGGTGATTTCTCACTTTCTCTCTCTCTCTCTCTTCTCTTTCTTCTCTTTCTGTTTCTGTTTCTGACGAGTACACGCACCCTCTAGGGGGAAGAAAAGTTCTGATCACTAGATGCTCTACTCTTTTTTTTTTTTTTTTTTTGCCAGAGGACACGTGTGCTCACAAGAGATAGATTGAGAGAAAGCTCCCAGCAGGATGTGGTTATCCTGAAATCCTTCTTCCTTTGTTTCTCCTTCCCATCAGGATTTTGGGCACACACGCACGTGCACCTGGTATAATGTTCAGATTTGATCTATAGTTGGCCGTGTGAGATCCAACTTTCTTTTTTTTTTTAATTATTTCATTTAATTTTATTTATTCATTCATTTGAGACAGAGAGAGAGAGAGGGAAAGTGAGAAAGCAAGCCACCAGATCCGGGACCTGGACTATGGTCGGCCATGCGGAAGTGTCCAGTCCCTTCACCATCATGCCGCCTGATGGCCCTGAGGTCTAGCTTTCTATGGAAGCACTTACTGCTGTGCTATGGGCTGGCTCTTTTTTTTTTTTTTTTGGCATTCTTTTTTTTTTTAACAATTATTTCCTATTTTATTTATTCATTCATTTATTTTTTAATTTGACCAGAGAGAGACAGAGGGTGAGAGTGAGAGAGAGAGGAAGTGAGAAAGCAAGCCACCAGATTCAGGACTTGAACCCTGGTCAGCCATGTGGGAGTGTCCAGAGCCTTAACCACCATGCCACCTGCTGGTCCCTTTTTTTGGCATTCTTTATCACATTTTAAAAACAGCTTTACTGAGGCCAGCAGATAGCGTGGTGATTAAGGCACTGGACACTCTCATATGGCCAACAGTGGTTCAAGTCCCGAAACTTGTAGCTTGCTTTCTCACTTTCCCTCTCTCTCTCTTTTTCTCTGGTCAAATTAAAACAAATGAATAAGCAAATAAAATTAATGAAATAATTGATTTTATATATATATACACATTTTATATATAGATAGATAGATAGATTGTGTGTGTATGGGTGTGTGTGTATATATGTGTATATATATACACACACATCCATAACATATATATATATGTTCTTGGCAAAAACTTTAGAACACCAATTTGTGAGGATCAACTCCATCTGTGAGGGCAAACACGGGTCATAGGTAGCCCTGGAGCTGAGGAACAGCTTTGATGTTTGGTAAAACTTGCGAGCCCACAGCTCTCTGATCAACCTTGCGCTGCTCTGAAATCTCGTATTCTCCTTCTCTGTGTCGAAGAGCTCACCTGCCTGGTGTCTGGGCTTCCGCAGTTTCTTTTTCTTGAAGTAAGCGTCAGTGAGGTGCTTTGGGATTTTTACTTTGCTAATATCAATTTTGTGAAGGTGGCGATGACAGATTTCTGCAGTGGAACCCATTTGAGGACCAGAGGTCCAGTCACGAGTAGCAAGCCACCGCTCAGCTGCTTCAGGAAAACCCTCTTGCCTCTGTGGCGCCCAGGGAGGATGATCAGGTGGGCCCGGGAGTGACGCTGGCTCGCGGCTCTCTCACGTGCTCACTGAGGGGCTTTGCCGTGGCTCGACAGCTTTCGAGGCACATCTTCAGTAGGATAGTACCCAGGCATTTTGTGCAGTTTAACCACCCGGGTACCACCATTCTTGTCTCCACCAACCGGTTTTGTGACCATCGCAACAACCCTCTCCTCCTTTTTCATTTCGATCCTGGATTCAGTGGCCGAGTGTTTCCTCTGTACACGGCCTTCCTGGAACACATGGCAGACCGGGAGTATCTGCCGATGCCCCGGACTAGGACCAGCTGCATTGGGGCTTCCCCTTTTTGGGCTTTTTAGCCTTGGGGTCTCCTTTTTACCCTTGCCACTGGCATCATTCTCCTGACTTCAGATTTCTTCTCCTTAGTATCCTGCTTCGCAGCTTTTTCACCTGCCATGGGAAAGAGCAATAAATAACTCTTTAAAAAACAAAAACAAACCACAGTTTTACTGGGGCCGGCAGCTGGTGTGGTGGTTGGGGGCGCTGGACTCCCACATCACCAACTGTGGTTTGGGTCCTGGACCTGGCGGCTTGCTTTCTTACTATCCTTCCCTCTCTCTCTCTGTCCCTCTCTAGTCAAATCAAAAATAATAGTAACAATGATAAATAAAGTTAAACAAAATAATTCTTTTAAAAAACCTGCTTTACTGGGGCTGGCAGGTGGCGTGGTGGTTAAGGATGCTGGACTCCCATATGGCTGACTGTGGTTCAAGCCCCAGACCTGGCAGCTTGCTTTCTCACTTCCCCTGTCTCTGTCTTTCTCTGATCAAATAATAATAATAAAAGTTAAATAAAATAATTCTTTCTTAAAAACAGCTTTACTGAATATAGTTACCATACAAAAAGCTGTATATTTTAAATGTTTATTTTATGCATATTCTGAATGCATAATTTTATGTCTTGACATATGTATTCACCTGTTTTGTTTGTTTGTTTGTTTGTTTTTGAGAGGTTTTTGCTACAGGGCGTATGTGCTCTCCAGAAAGAGAGAAACAGAAACAGAAAGCAAGAAATCACCCACCAGGGGGATGGCCATGCCATGCCACATCCCTTCTCCTCTCGGAATCTTGGGCCCACACGCACACTCGCCCAGTGTGAGTTTAAGCCACTGATTCCAGGACTCGAACTGCGATTTACTACTATATGGGAGTCCAGCAACATAGTCATTACGCTAACTGCCGGTCCCATGTGATCACCTATGAAACTATCACTACCACCAGGATAATGGACATATCTATTACCCCAGAAAGTTTCTTTGTACTGCCTTTACGATCCCTCTCCTCTCACCTGACCTCCCTAATGCCAAGCAAACTCTAATCAGTTAGTCTGCATTTATTTGTTTGTTAACGTTTCTCTCTTTCTCTCATGAGAGAGAGTTCAGGACCCCTGGGAAGGCCGCAGCATGTGGTGATGGCCACCCCCAGCCCACGTGAGCCAGGATCACAGGCCCGCCTGACACACTCAGTCTGACCTGGCTCCAACCCTAGGCCTTCCCATATGGCCCAGCATTGGGCAGCGCAGCCTACTGCCCGAGCCACTGTGGCTGAGCCTAGAGTTTCTATAAACGGAAACGGACATTGTAAGTGTTATGTGGGTTTTTTATTTTTTTCAGTTTCTTTCTTTCTTTTTGAAGAGGTTTTGCTATAGGGCGTGTGCGCTCGCCAGACAGAGAGAGACAGAGAGACAGAAAGCGAGAAATCACCCCCCCGGGGGGATGGCCATGCCGCAATCCCTTCTCCTCCATTCTCCTCTCGGGATCTTGGGCATGCACGCACAGGCACCCGGCGTGAGTTTTAAGCCTCCGGGTCTGAGACGTGAACCGCGGTCGACTACGTGGGTGTCCAGCGACGTAGCCATTACGCTAACTGCTGGTTTCCCCAAAAGGGTCTTAACGCCATAACCCGCCCCCCACCTGAGCGAGCCCTGGATGACGGGCACACACATGCCCACTGCGCACACGGGTCGTGGATGCCAGTCTGGGACTTCCCACGTGGGCCAAACTCGCACAGCATCCCTCTGTACCAGTGCCCCACCATCCGACCCAAACGTCCTACATTTTGTATGTGGCATGAGGTTTGCTTTTTTCACGGTGATATCCAATTGTTCCAACACCATTAGCTAAAAAAATCTACCCTCCTATTCCTACCGTGAAAGGGGGTTGTTTTTGTCACGTGCTTTCTCTGCATCTGTTGAGATGATTGTGTGGAGTCTTGGTGTGTGTGTGTGTGTGCCCAAATCCTCAAGAGGAGAATGGAGAAGAAGGGATTGCTGAGTGGCCATCCACCCCAGGTTCTCTCTCTCTCAATCTCTCTCTGGCAAGCACACATGCCCTATAGCAAAAACTAACAATAACAAAAAAGTAAGAGCCGGCTGTGTGCTTGAGTCCCTGAAGAATGGAGAAGGGATTGAGCTGTGCCCCCCACCCCCCGTGGGATGCTTTCTCACATTCATCTTTCTCTCTCTCTCTGGCAAGTACATGTGCCCTATAGCAAATTTTAAAAAAGAGAGCTGGCAGGTGGCGTGATAGTTAAGGGTGTGGACTCCCACATGGCTGACCACAGTTTGAATCCCCGACTTGGTGGCTTGCTTTCTCTCATTCTCTCTCTCTTTTTTTTCTCTCCCACCTTCTCTGGTCAAAATAAAATAAATAAAGTTAAATTTCAAAATAATTCTGGGACCAGCAGTTTGCACAATGGCTATGTCGCTGGACTCTCACGTAGTCAACCGCGATTCGCGTCCCGAACCCCGTGGCTTAAAACTCACGCCAGGTGTGTGTGCGTGCGTGCCCAAGATCCCGAGAGGAGAATGGAGGAGAAGGGATTGCAGCGTGACCATCCCCCCTGGGGGGTGATTTCTCGCTTTCTGTCTCTCTGTCTCTCTGTCTCTGTCTGTCTGGCGAGCGCACGTGCCCTATAGCAAAAACCTCTCAAAAAAAAATTCTTAATAAAAAGTAACTACATATGGGAACCAGCAGTTAGCATAATGGCTATGTCGCTGGACTCCCACGTAGTCGACCGCGGTTCATGTCCCGGACCCAGTGGCTTAAAACTCACGCCGGGCGCGTGTGCATGCGTGCCCAAGATCCCGAGAGGAGAATGGAGGAGAAGGGATTGTGGCGTGACATCCCCCCTGGGGGGTGATTTCTCGCTCTCTGTCTCTATGTCTCTCTCTGTCTGTCTGGCGGCGAGCGCACGCGCCCTATAGCGAAAACCTCTCCAAAAAATAAAAGCAAAAAAGTAACTACATAGGTAAACTTAAGAGCTAGTATTGAATGTTGATTATGTAACTCCTCTTTCTGCTTCCTACGTCTCCTTTACTGACGTCAAGTTGTTCCTGATAATCCTTTATTATTCACAAATTATCTTTAATTCTGTGATGTTACCTCTCATTCCTGAGGTTGGTGATTTGTGTTTTCTTTTTTCTTGATCCATTTGCCTAGAGGTCTAAAAGTGTTGTTGAGCTTTTCAAGAGGCAGCTTTTCATTGATTTTCTCTGTTGGCTTCTCATTTCATCGATTTTCACATTGCTGTTTGTTACCCCTTTTCTTCTGCACACTTGGGTTTCAGGCGGTACCGGCCGCCCTCCTTCCCACAGAGGCGCGCAGTGCTAAGGAGTCCTCCCATTGTAGAGGCGGCCCCCACACTCTGACCTGTCAGGTTTTCTTCCAGTTTCACACATGTCCTAATTTGACCCAGAAGTATGTTCTCAGTTTCCAAATATTGGGAGTTTTTCTGAGGACCTTTTATTGTCCATCTCTAATGTAATTCCACTGTGATCAGAGAGTATCTTTTGTGTGACTTGAATCTTTTGTAATTTATTGCGCTTTGTTAATGACCCAATATTTAACTTATCTTTTATCATTTATCTTGATAAAGGATCTGGGCACACCTGGAATGTGTGTTATGCTATTACTAGGTGGGGTGTATTATGAATGCTAATCAGGTCAAGTTGGTTGATAATATCCATCAAGTGTACTCTGTCCTGGTTGATTGCCTGTTTGTCATATCAATAACTGAGAGAAGTATATTAAAATCTCTGAATGTAGGGGCCAGCAGGTGGCGGGGTGATTAGGGCGGCTAGACTCCCACATGGCTGACCATGGTTCGAGTCCCGGACCTGGCAGCTTGCTTTCTCACTTTCCTTCTCTCTCTCTCTGGTCTACTTCAAAAAAATAAAAGTAATGACAATGACTAAAATTAAGTAAAATAATTCTTTAAAAAATAATCTCTGTGAGCCTGCAGGTAGTGTGGTGGTTAAAGGTGCTGGATTCCCACATGGGCAATCATAGTTCAGGTCCCAGACCTGGCAGCTTGCTTTCTCACTTTCCCTCTCTCTCTCACTCTCTCTGTCTCTTTCTGGTCACAATTAAAATAAATAAATAAATTTAAATAAAACAATTATTTTTTAATTAAGAATTAATTATTTATTTATTTAATTTTATTTGTTGTTATTATTTTTCAATTTGACCAGATGGAGACAGAGATAGAGAAAGGAAAAGCCAAAAAGCAAGCCACCAGGTCCAGGACTTGAACCATGATTGGCCATGTGAGAATCCATCGCCTTTAACCACCACACCACCTGCCAGCCCCAAATAAAATAATTCTTTTTTAAAATTAAATTAAATTATTATTATTATTTTGTTTGCTATAGTGCACATGTATTCACCAGAAAGAGGCAGAGAGAGAGGAGATAGAGAGAGAGAGAGAGAGAAAGAGAGAGAGAGAGAGAGAGAGAAAAGAAGGAAAGCAAGTCACCAGGTCCGGGACTCGAACTGTGGTCAGCCATGTGGGAGTCCAGAGCCTTTAACCACCATGACACCTGCTGGCTCCAAAATAATAATTTTTTAAAAATAATTATTTTATTTAACTTTATTTATTTTTAATTTTGACTGGAGAGGGACAGAGTGAAAGAGAGAGAGGGAAAGTGAGAAAGCAAGCCACCAGGTCTGGGGTTCGAATCGTGGTCAGCCATGTGGGAGTGCAGTGCCCTTAACCACCATATCACCTACTGCCCCCCCCAAAATAATTCTTTAAAAAAAAAAAAAAAAAACCTCTGAATGTAATTGTATTTCCCTTTTCTTGTGATTTTATCAGTTTATGCTCCATAATTTTTTTAAGGAATTGTTTTATTCAACTTTATTTATTTATACATATATACATACATAGTGAGAAAGCAAGAGCGGGAAAGTGAGAAAGCAACCCCCAGGTCCAGGACTTGAATTGTGGTTGGCCATGTGGGCATGTCCAGCACCTTAACCACCATGCCACCTGCCAGCCCAATATGCTCCGTATATTTTAAAGCTCTCATTAGACACATGAACATTTAGGATTATGTTCTTGATGAACCACTTTGTCATTATAAAATTTCCTTCTTTGGTCAGACTGTAGCATGGTGGTGAGAGTGGCTGGGTCCCGTATGACCAAATTTGCAGTTTTAGGCCTAGACCAACTGGCTTGGAGACACACCCCAGTTGGGGCCAGCACATGGTGTGGTGGTTAAGGTGCTGGACTCTCATGTGGCTGACCGCAGTTTGAATCCTGGGCCTGGTGGCTTGAAACTCATGCCTGGTGCATGTGTGTATGTGTCCAAGATCCTGAGAGGAGAATGGAGGAGAAGGGATTGAGGCATGGCCATCCCCCCTGGGGGGTGATTTCTTGCTTTGTGTCTCTGTCTCTCCAGTGAGTGCATGTGTCCTATAGCAAAAATCTCTCTTAAAAAAACAAAAACAAGGGGCCGGCGAGTGGCATGGTGGTTAGGGGTGCTGGATTCCCACATGGCTGACTGTGGTTTGAGTTCTGGACCTGGCAGCTTGCGCTCTCTCTCTCTCTTTCCCTCTTTCTCTCTCTCACTTTGTCTCTCTCTGGTCAGATCTAAATAAATAAATAAATAATTCTTAAAAACAGAAACAAAAAAGCACCTAGCACATGTGCCTGTAAGCCCAGATTCCCAAAAGGAGGGAGAAATGGAGGAGGAGGGATTGTGGAATGTCCGTGCCCATGGGGGTACTTCTCGCTTTCTGTCTCTTTCTAGGAATCGCGCATGCCTTCAAGCAGAACCTTTTGTTTAAAAATTGGGCCTAGCTGGGACCAGCAGATGGTATAATGGTTACATCTCTGAACTCCCACATAGTTGATCAAGGTCCGAGTCTTGGACCCGGTGACTTAAAACTCATGCTGGGTGCATGTGCGTGCGTGCCCAAAATCCCAAGAGGAGAATGGAGGAGAAGGGACTGTGGCGTGGCCATCCCCCTTAGGGGGTGATTCTCGCTTTCTGTCTGTTTCTCTTTGTCTCTAGGATGAGTGCACATGCCCTACAGCAAAAATCACACACACACACACAGTGGGGCCAGCAGGTGGTGTGGTGGTTCAGGTGCTGGATTCCCACATAGACTAGCACAGTCTGAGCCCTGGTAGCTTGAAAGTCGCGCCAGGTGTGTGTGCATGTGTGCGTGGAGGAGAATGGAGAATGGAGACACGAGTCCAGGCACTCACTGCGGCCTGGAGAAGGGGACTCACGAAAGCGGAGCAGGGCCGCACGGTGTCCCGAGCCCCACACTAACCCTGCCCTTCCTGAGCTGGCAGCGGCACAGAGAGCCCAGGCAGAGCTGCAGTGGCCCCGGGCCTCACGTGGGGATCCCGTCCTGAGAGATGAAGCCTCGGCCCAGGGAGAGGCCAGCCCAGGAGGCAGCCCTGGAGCGCTGCCCGCACAGAACGTCAGGAAAGGCCCGCCTGCCGCCCCAGGCCGAGGCCCTGGAGAAGGGATCACCTTGCTCAGGGCCTCGGCTCCGCACTTCTAAGCTGGGGCTGCTTCCGCTGCCCGCCTGGCTCACAGGAGCGCCCTGTCCTAGGAGCGAGGACGGCAGAAACGCGCTGGGCTTTGGCCCCGAGACTCCGGCCCTTCCCTCGCACGCCTCAGCGGGGAGCCTGGACCTGCTCCTCCAGGCCCTCAGGGGTACGGTGACAGTCTTGGGGATGGGGACACATGTTGGTTGTGCTGGCAGTCGGGCCTGGCTTCTTGAACCCAGCACTTGTTCCCGGCCTTCTTGCAAGGTGAGGCCCTCCTGCTGCGGCCGTGGGCTGGACGGTCTCCCCACTCTCCGGCTCTGGGTCCGGAAGCCTGAGGGCACAAGGCGGGCCACCTGGAGCCTCTCGACTCAGGCACGGCTTCCATTCCCTTCCCGCTGTCCCCACCACTCTCAGGGGTGTCAGGAGACGAGCTGGACGCTCCCATCCACCCTCTGGTTCCCGGCTGGGTCGGCCTCCGTGCCAGACCTGTCCTCAGCCGTCTTCCCCATAGGAGACCCAGGCCCTGCAGACTGGGTGACTCCTTTCTGTCCACACCGCCGGCTGCCCCCAGGGCCTCACAGCTGCCCTGAGTGTCCCTCCAGTAAGAACAGAGCGACCTAGCTTGCCCCTTCTCCTTGTTTCCACTAAGGACCCAGGAGGGCTTTGACGGTCCGCAGCCGCCATCTTCATGTGCATGGCTGGCTTTCATCACTTAGCAATCTGTGGGTCCCCAGCTGCGTGCGCCTTCCTGGGAAGAGAGAAGGATCTGGTACGAAACCACACACACACACGAACGTGCACACACACACAATCGCGGTCTTCGAAAAGTTCGTTGAAAATGCCTGTTGTCAGTGCTCTCTCTAATGTGCAGGGTCACACACTGCTGAGAGGAGCCCGGTCCCGCGTGGAGACCACCATTCCAGTCCCCAGCCGGTCAGCCTGGGACACGCTGGGGCACCTGCCTGAGTGCTCAAGCTCCCATGGGCCGGATGACTGGAGGACCAGACACAGCGGAGGGTGCTCCATCGTGAACAAAGGAAAAGAAAAAAATTTAAATGAATATTATGAAAAGACTATGCATATGTTTAAAAAAAAAAAAATGAAGGGGCCAGCTGGTGGCTGGTGGTTAAGGTACCTGGATCCCACATGGCAGGCTGAGTGGTTCTAGTCCCAGACCCAGTGGCTCGCAAAACATGCTGTGTGTGTGTGTGTGTGTGTGTGTGTGTGTGTGTCCAAAATCCTGAGAAAAGAGTGGAGGAGAGGGATTACAACATGGCCATCTCCCCTACTTTCTCACCGTCTCCTTTTTTTTCTCCAGTGAGCATGCACACCCTATAGCAAATTTAAAAATTAAGTTTACTTCCAGGCTAGCCAGGCAGTTAAAGTGGCTGGATCCCACACGGCCAATTGCACTTTCAAGTCCCTCAGTGGGGGGCTTGGAAGATACACAGCGCACACATGCATTCATTCCCAAAGTCCCAAGAGAAGGATGGAGAAGGGACTGCAGCATGGTCATGCCCCCTGGGGGTGATTTCTCACTTTCCCTCTCTTGCTCTCTTTCTCTGTTGAGCCCACACATCCTATAGCAAAACCTTTAAGAAAAAAAAAAGCTTATTGTCCCCACGAACAGGAGAGACACAGAAAGAAAGTACCCCTAATAGGGTCCTAACGCCAAGATCCATCCTAGTCTCTCTACAAGAACTCAGAACGTTCTCATGTGGCTCAGCCTAGCCTCCCCCAAAATTTTTTTGGCACCAAAATAAAGTTTTAAAAAAATATTTTATTATTTAACTTTATTATTATTATTACTATTATTTTCCAATTTGATCAGAGAGAGAGAGAGAGAAACAGACAGAGAAAAAGAGAGGGAGCATGAGAAAGGAAGCCACCAGGTCTGGGACTTGAACAGTTGTCAGCCACACAGGAGTCCAGTGCCTTTAACCACCACGCCACCTGCCAGGTCCCCAAAATAAACTTTTTAAAAAATGGTTGTTTGGGACCAGCAGTTAGCGTAATAGCTCTGTCACTGGACTCCCATGTAGTCGCCTGTGGTTCGAGTCCCAGACCCGGTGGCTTAAACTCATGCCAGACAGGGACCAGCAGTTAGCGTAATGGCTATGTCGCTGGACTCCCACGTAGTCGACCGCGGTTCGAGTCCCAGACCCGGCAGCTTAAACTCACGCCGGGCGCGTGTGCGTGCGTGCCCAAGATCCCGAGAGGAGAGTGGAGGAGAAGGGATTGCGGCGTGGCCCTCCCCCCTGGGGGGTGATTTCTCGCTTTCTATCTCTCTGTCTCTCTCTGTCTGGCGAGCGCACGCGCCCTATAGCAAAAACCTCTCAAAAAAAAAAAAAAAAAAAAAAAAACTCATGCCAGGCGTGTGTGTGTGTGTGTGTGTGTGTGTGTGCCCAAGATCTCGAGAGGAAAATGGAAGAGAAGGGACTGCGGGGTGACTTCTCATTTTTTCTGTCTCTTTCTGGCGAGTGCACATGCCCTAAACCCAAAACCTCTAAAAGAAAGTTTATTTATTCAACTTTATTATTTTAAAATTTTGCTATAGGGTACACGCATTTACCAGGGGGACGGGGGAAAGAGAGAGAGAAAGTGAGGAAGCAAGCCTCCAGGTCCAGGACCTAAACCACAGGTGGCCATATGGGAGTCTAGCACCTTAATCACCATGCCACCTGCTGGTCCCCTTAAATAAACCTAAAAAAAAATAATTTGCTTAGGGACAGGTGGGCGAACGAGAGAGAGAGAGAGAGAGAGAGAGAGAGAGAGAGGGAGAGAGAGAGAGAAGTAGAGAGGGAAAGTGAGAAGTGCCACCCCACAATCCCTTCTCTACTCCCTGAGCATTTAGGCATCCCCCCCCACACACACACACACACCCCTGCCTGTTTCTCAGTCCTAGGGGTCAGGACTCAAACCACCTGGGGCACCATGTGGGATCCAGCCGCCTTAACCATTGCTACCTGGCTGGCCTCAAAATAAGCTATTTTAATTCAAGTCTTCCATTACATTTCGAAGTCCCTTCACAGAGTTGTGTGTGTATACACACATTCATTGAGGTCACTGTAGAGTCAACTTGCATTGGAAGAAACAGAGATGCCTCAAGCAGTTTGCCTGGCTTCCCCGAAGGTAAACGTTTTGCAAACTCCAGCAACCACCATACTGACACTGGGAAACTCCACCCGTTTGATTCCGAGGCCCCCAGTGTGTGCCCTTAAAAAAAAAAGAAAGTTACGCATTTATTTTTACTTATTTATTCATTTATTTTAATGTGACCAGAGAAAGATATTGAGAGATATAAAGAGGTGAAAGTAAGAAAGCAAGCCGCCAGATCTGGGAGTCAAACCACGATCGGCCATGTGGGGAGTCCAGCGCCTCAACCACCACGCCACTCGCTGGCGCTAATGTGTGCCTTTTTAATGATTCGACCACCAAGGCTTTAACCCGAGCTGGCCTCACCCTGCTGCCATGTCCCCCAAATTGTGAAGAGGCCATCGGGGGTAACTGACACTCGTGCAGTGCGTGCTGCGCGCCTCCAGCCCATGTCACCTCTAATCCCACGACAGCTTGTGCAGACAGGCAGGAGGGGTTGGGGGCCGGGGTCCCACCCCAGGGTTAATCCGCCGGCTGCGCACGGCCCGAGGACCAGCCAACCAACACCAACTGGGGCCTTTGGGTCCCCAGGGCCCTGCCAGGAAGCGCCTGAGCTGAATGTTCCAGCGTGGCGTGACCCTACGCTCGAGTTCCAGCCAGAGGGTGAGCGAGGCGGGGCCGGCCTCCCCGCGAGTCCCAGCTCGCGAGCGCGGAGCCCTGCGCAGGGGTGAGCCCAGGGGACGCCGGGAAACCGCACGCGCCCCGCCCTCTCCTCCCCCCGCTGCGCAGCCCTCGGCTGCCCTCTGCCGGCGCGCGGCGGGCCCTGCAAGCCCGCGGCCCCCGCGTTGCACCGCCCACCACCTGCCTCGGATTGGCGGTTCCGGGAGCCTCCGGGCCGTCCGCCTTCCGCCACCGGATTGGTTGCGGCACTCTGCCGAGGCCCCGCCCATTTCCCCGGGTCCTTTGATCACGCGCTTGGTGGCTCTTCCGGGACTCGGGAGCCAACCGAGGGCGTTACAGTCTGGGCTGCAGCGGCGGGAGGTAAGGCACGGCCGGGGTGGCCGGACTGCAGCGCACAAGCGTGGCTGCACGCATTTAGGTGCTGAGATTCAGGATGCCCAGGCGCGGCGCCTCTCCCCGCTCCCCCATCACCCCCACCCTGGCTCGAGCCCCCCCGCGCCGTGAGAAGTACCTCCCGCCTGCCGTAGCTGGCACAGATCTTAGGAGTGGCCTGACGTCCCTCCCTTCCCCTGCATGCGACCTGGGACAGAGAGCATGCGACTGGGTATGGGCAAGCCAGTGCCCATGGACACGAGGACAGGTAGAAACACCTTGCCCTCTGACGAAAACCTAGGCTAACCAAGGTCAGGGACCGCGGGCCACCTGCGTGCCGCCGCCCCAGCAGGACCTCCTCACTGCTGTCGATGGGTCTGACCCTCTACCTCTCGACCTGTCAGCCCTGGCCAGGAGGGGAGGGACCTGGGTGGAGCCCGGGGTGGGAACCAGAGGGAGGTGACATCATCTGCAAAATCCATCCGTTACCCACTTGTGTCCACGCGGGCATGAGCGATGAGAGAGAGAGAGGATTCCTGGCTATAGGTGACATTGGGAACAAGGGTGGCACAGAGCCCAGACATGGGA
Organism: Tupaia tana; assembly: GCA_026018925.1. Lineage (NCBI taxonomy): Eukaryota > Metazoa > Chordata > Mammalia > Scandentia > Tupaiidae > Tupaia > Tupaia tana. Next base: position 130,125,508 of record JAKSZU010000002.1, read on the forward strand.
CCTGTAGCCGGGATGTGGGGATTGGACCAGGGCAGAGGTGGGCTCTCGCCTTACCCCCAGCCTCATCTCCATTTTGCACACTGTATAGGGCTGGCAGCAGAGGCCCCAGGCGGTGTGGGCAGGAGCCGGGAGCCTGCACCTAACCTTTCCCCGGAAGTTGAGACTCTTGTTTGTCCTGAATTTGAGTGGGCCCCACCCTGATTCAGGGATAGGACTGGGCAGACTCCAACTCAGGATCGGGGCCTTCCTTCCCTGGGTACCCCTTCCACCCAATGATTCTGAGTTGTTGGGGTTACACCAGCTCCTTTACCTAAAGGATCCCTGGTCCTAATGTTGGACCTGGGACCAGCTTTTTTTTTTTTTTTAAAGAATTATTTAACTTTTATTTATCTTACTTAAATTTGACCAGAGAGGGACAGAGTGAGAGAGAAATTTGACCAGAGAGGGACAGAGTGAGAGAGAGGGAAAGTGAGAAAGCAGGCCGCCAGGTCTGGGACTTGAACTGTGGTCAGCCACGTGAGAGTCCAGTGCCCTAAAACCACGCCACCTGCTGCAGGCCCCTCCCCAGTCTTCATAGATCCCCAGATTTGTGGGAGGGGCTGGGGTGCAGCTCTGCCCTCGCTGCATCAGGGGACACAGCGAATTCTTTCTCCTCTCCAGGGAGCCCAGGAGAGGCGCCCTCCCAAGGCACCACCACCGCCCATGCTGGCCACCCAGCCCTCCGGCTGCCGGCATGAGTAACACCACAGTGCCCAGTGCCCCCCGGGCCAGCAGCGATTCCATGGTGGGCTACGTACTGGGGCCTTTCTTCCTCATCACCCTGGTCGGGGTGGTGGTGGCTGTGGTAAGGAGCCCCCAACTCCCGTGCTAAGGCAGGGCGGGGAGGCCGGGTCCAGTCTGCACACAGCGCCTAGCTGTCCTGAGAAGGGAGAGGAGGATGTGGAGGGGGTCCCCTCTGGCTGGTGGGCCTTCCCGGTCCGGGCCCAGCAGCCTCCAGCATGTTTCTGTTACAGGTGATGTATGTCCAGAAGAAGAAGCGGTGAGTGCCCCTGCCCCGTGCCCTCCTCTCTGTTCTGCCCCCCTCCGTAAGGCCTGGGTTCTCTGCACACACATAGCCTGCCTGCAGCCACCGAGACAGGCCCGAGACAGGCCCGTGGGCTCTCACTGGGAAGAGGCCCCTGGGGGCAGACTTGTGCCCCTGTAGCCTGTTGTCCTGCCTGGGAGAGGGGAGTGGAGACGGGCAGGTGTTAGGTGAGGGCAGGGGGTCCTTGGGCTGAGCCCTCACCTGCCCCCAGGGTGGACCGGCTACGCCATCACCTGCTCCCCATGTACAGCTACGACCCCGCGGAGGAGCTGCACGAGGCTGAGCAGGAGCTACTCTCAGATGTGGGAGACCCCAAGGTAAGCAAGCACCCTTTGGGGGGTGCAGGGAGCAGGCGGGGGTGGGCGTGTACGTTCTCTCCCACCTCCCCAGAAGCCAGAGCCTGGCATGCCTGCCCCCCCCCCCCAGGTGGTGCATGGCTGGCAGAGTGGTTACCAGCACAAGCGGGTGCCCTTGCTGGATGTCAAGACCTGACTGGACCCTTCGCCCGACCTCCTGCAACCTCAGAGCCTAGCAGCCTGGTGTACCCAAGGCCCCTGCTGGGCACTGGGGCTACATTTCTGCACCCACTTTCTAAGCTCCGCACAGCAGCCCTGCCCACCCCACCCTCCCAGGTTTTCAGCCCTCTGGACGCTGAGCCTGACCCCCCTCCAAGAGGACCCAGAGACAGCTTTGCTTTTAGCCCAACTGGACTGGGCTTTGCCAGACCCCTCCCCGCCAGGAGGGCTTTTAGGCATGGTTTCCATGGTGATGGGGCCAGATGTATAGTATTTGGTATATATCTATTTTGTAAATAAAGATGTTTTGTGGCTAAGGGTGTAGATGGCTTCAAGAGGGCCTTAACCTTCCCTGGAGCTGGCTCCTCCCCTCCCCCCCCCTGCCCCCCCCACAGCCAGGTTCCAGGGCATACACCAGACAGGCTCCAGTCCAGAAAAGGATTATTTTTTATTCAAGTAACTGCAAATAGGAAACCAGAGGGGGAGCCCCAGGCTGGGACAAATAATGGCTACCCCCTCCCCGACAGAACAGGGGAGAAGGTGGCCCCTACACCCTTGTGGGCAGCGTGGGCCCCTCCTCACTCTGCTGCAGCATCCTAGGGGCAGGGCCCCACCTTCCCTGGGACTGGGGTGGTCAGTAATCCAGTCTGCTGTGCCCCAGTCCCCCCTTCCCCATGAAGAGGGTCTTGGGGGAGGGGAGTGCGGCTGAATGGGGGAGGCGATGAGGATGAGTGTTTGGCGCTGGTGGCAGCAGCAAGACGGATGTCAGAGAATGAAACATTGAACAAAAACAACAACTGTCCAGAGGTAGATTGTGAACAGAGGAGGAGATGGAACCAGAACCTTGGGGGGTGGGGTGGAGTGCGGTGGGGCGGGCAGGGCTAGCTCCTCAGTGCCCATCTGGGGGACAGGCGGAATGGCAGCAGCCCCAGCTCGCCTGGACCACAGGTGGCTGCATGTCCCTCCGCTGCTGCGGTACTCAGATCCCAGGGTGAAGGCGAGGTGGGCTGGCGCCCCTGCCAAGTCGGGGTAGGGGGCTCAAAACCCTCCTGCCTTCCTGCACCCCAAAGGGCTGCCCAGCTAGTGCAGGGACTAGGTGAGGAAGGAAGGTGGTGTGAGCCCTGACTGGTGACAGGTCGGCTGGGGCATCCTGGGGCTGAGCACCCCCACCGCTGGCCACACCTGCTATGGTACAGCAGGTGGGGGCGCATCAGAATGAGATGGGGCTTGGGCCCCTTTTAAGGCCAGGGGAGCCATCCCAGGCCCCCTCTATAGGAAGCCAGAAGGAACAGTGGAGGGGCAGAGAATGGCCCCCAAACCAAGAGCCCAGAGAGCAATGGCCCCCTCCCCGGGGGTGGGGGGCACAGCTGGCGCGGGGGTGCGGCTAAGTGGGGTGTTAGCCTTGTCCTGGGGGGGCGAGTGTGCGTGGTGGGCGGGAGGCGGCTGGAGGAAACTGCTCCCCACGCGGACCACAGGGGCCCCGCGGCGGCTGGTGTGCTGTGTAGTGTGAGGTGAGGGGGCAGGTGGGGAGACCTGGAGCGGGTAGGGGCGGAGCGAAGCTGTCCAGTCCCAGAAGGAGGCTGCTCCTGAGTGGGGGAGCAGGTGGTGCGGATGGAGGTCACTGCTCCTCCTCTGAGGACTCCGGCGACATGCCCTCCTCCTCCTCCTTCTCCTGCGAGGTGGGCAGGGCAGCGTGAGCTCGGCCCCTCCTCCTCCTCCTCCCCTCCCCCTCCAGCCCCTCCCTGCACTCCGCGGCTCTCCAGAAGGGGGATGAGTCAGGGCTGAGTGTGTGGGTGACTCAGCAACCTCCACGGCCAGCTTTCATTCATAAAACGGAGGAATTTAAAGGGAAAAGAAAAAACCACACACATGCTGCTCTCCAGGGCCAGGAGCAGGCCCCCTGCCCCAGGCTTATGGGGGCAGAGGGCATCGCCCAGCGCAGCTCAGCCAGCCCGACTGGCTCTCTAGGGCATGCGAGAGAAAGGGTGGCTGGGAGCCCTGTGGGCAGAGGGGACCAGGCGGCTTCAGCCCACAGGGGCAGGTGCTACTGCGGGGCTGGCCGGGGGCTGACCCCAGGCCAGGGCGGGGAGGAAGGGGAAGTGTGCCGCGGGCTCACTCACTGGACCGGAATGTCGGGACACCACAGTGGCCTACAGCCCCGTGCCAGGCACAGACTCCAAAACAACTTGTTTCCTGTTACTCACTCCTGGGGCCTGGCCAGCAGCGCCCCCAGCCCCCCCAACCCCAGTGGTGGATCAGCTCGAGGAATGAGGGCCTTGGGAACTGAGGGGCAGGTTACCTCCCAGGAGCAGGAGAGCTGGGGTGTACCCCTAGAGGTGATCTCCTGACTCAGCCCACCTATACCCACACCCACACCACAGCTATCTGGGGACCCAGAAAGGGGTGGTGGGCGGCACCTCCCTGCAACAACTCCACACTCCCAAGAAGCTGCTGGAATGGATGAATCTCCCCCTTCATCCCCTGTGGCTTCCCTCCCTCACTTCCTCATCTGTGTGTGAGGGGGATGCGGGGACAGATCAGAAGACCACCAGGATCTCCCCTGGAAGTTGAGTCTGTTCTAGAAACAACCCTTTCCCCCACCGGGCAGGGGTCAGGGTCAGGTCTGCCTCTGACCTGGGAGCCCTTGCTTCTCATGGGCACAGCTCGCTGGCCAAGCCCAAGATCCTGGGATGGAGACCAGAGAAAGCAACTGCGCTGAGAGACCCTCAGGGGGCGGCTCTTCTCTCCTGCTGCCCAACCTTTGGAAACCCCTTCCCGCCCTGCTGGCGCCCGCTGCCTGCTGCCCTGGGTGTTGCCTGGTCTTCCATGGTACATGGATCAGATGCCGCGAGTCCCTGACACCCTCCCCACGAAGAGCCAAGGTGGCTGCTGCCCCTTTACCTACCAGTTTTTTGGGTCTGCCCCTCGGTTTCCTCCCTGGAGCTGTGGTGGTTTTCTAGAGAATCAGAAGGTAGGCCCTGAGTCAAAGTGCCCACCGGCCCAGTGCCCTAGGTGGGGTGGGGGCAGACCCTACCTCTGCTCAGGCAGCCCCGAACTCTCACCCAGCAGGTCCACCCGAGGCCGGCCGGTGGTGACTGGCCAGACACACGCCCCCCCACACACACACACACACGCACGCCCCCTACTCCCTCCTCCACCCATGACTCAGAGGATATGAGTCGTGCCTTAGAAAAAAAGTAAAATAAAAAACAAACTACTCTTCTGAAAAGCTGATGCCACTGTGAATCTGGCCTTTTCTACTGTCCCCACCCCTTTGGGCTCTCAGGGAAGCCAGAGGAAAAGGTGTGTTCTTAGCCCGGAGGCTGGCCGAGGCCCTTCTCTCCCACCTCCTCACTCTAGGCCAGGAGAGCAGGATTTCAGCCCAGATTTCCCCTTTATGCTCCGCAAGACCAAGCCCAGGGAACCAGACCCTGAGCTCATCTACTCCCCATTCAGAATGGACCCATTCCCACCTATGCCAGGGACAGGGGACAGAACCAGGACAAGCCAGCACCCGTCCAGACAGACCCCACCCCCAGACTGTGGCCAGGAGTGAGTGACCTCTGCTGGCCACCTGTCCAGGAGTGGCCCCATCTCGAGCCTCACCCGGGTCTTCGCTGCACCCTTGTTTTTGCTCCCCTTCGGTCGGCCCCGAGGTCTCTTCGGTGTTGGCACTTCGCTGGGCTCCTTCTGCAAAGAAAGAGGGGGCAGTCAGGGACAGTCACCACTTGTCCATCTCCTTCAGAAAACCAAGTTCTCCCAATAACCCACTGAGCCAGCGCACGAAGCCTGACCACCTTTTTAAAGCCCCTCCTCATTTCACTGGGGGTTTCTGGGACAGAGAAATGACAAGAGGCTTGAAGACCCTGGGAAAGGGGGTCATGGGAGCAGAAAGGCAACTTTAGGCAGCGCTGACCGAGTCCCAGTGACGCCAGAGCCTGTCACCTCACCTGTAAATGGTGAGACCGGCCTTCAAGTGCCACGAAACTCAATGTCCACCTATTACGTGTCTAGCACTGGGCCACCTTGGCTCACCCCTCAGATGACCCACGCTGGGCCCACCAGAGAGACAGAGGGGAGAGGACCCCCTGCAAACTCTGACCCCATCCAGGGAAGAGGAAGTAGTCCTGGACCCCTGAGGTTGCTGCTACCGAAATACCAGTAAGCTCAAGACAGAATGGAAGGTTTTCGTATGGGGGCCAGCAGGTGGTGTGGTAGATAAGGTGCTGAGTCTCCCATGGGGCTGACCACGGTTTGAGTCCCTGACCCAGCACTTGAAACTCATGTTGGGTACACGTGTGACCTAAATCCCAGGAGAATGAAGGGACTGCAGCATGGCCACCCCCCTGGGGAGGTGATTTCTTACGTTCTCTGTCTCTCCAATGAGCACATGTGCCCTATGGCAAATAACTTTAAAAAAATAAATAAATAAAAGCTTCTGCAGTAACGCAGGGAGTCTGAGCTGTAAAGGCATGGCATCCCGGTCCCCAGGGATGGCTGCCTGTAGGCTCTCAGAACTATGCCCAGGAGCCAACCTGGCCAGCAGTGGGGCAGGGCAGGGCAGGGCAGGGCTCAGAGGATGAGCCTCTAGGCTGGGGTCTGAAATTGGCTGCCCAATTCCACAGACGCCCTCACAGCCGCCGAGACCACTCTAGACCCTACAGACAGGGAAGGCCTGCAGACCTGACAACCTGCCCAGTGTTTAGGGGCAAAGGTCAACCTCAATTCCTTTCCTGGTGTCTCCTCTTCCTTAGTAAAGGGAGCTAACTGGGTTTGAGACAGTTGTCTCTGTGAGAAGCCAAATCTCCCCCTTGTAACAGTTGGGCCTCCACAAGCCCACTGGCCATGCCCCACCCCTGCAGGGGCTAGGCTGCTGGCCTCGCCCCACATGAGACCTCCTGTGGGGAGCAGCATCAAGGTTCGGAGGCTTGATGTCACTGACTCCCCAATACTTCCAACCTCCTGGGATTCTTCAGTGTCCATTTACAGAGCCAGCTGCAAAGCCCCTTCCAGAACTACGTGAAGTACAGTCTGTAAACAGGTGCCCGGGACGCTTGTTACCAGCCCGGGATGAGGAAGTATCTAGAAACTTCCATAGCAGGTGGAGAGTAATTTTATATGTAATGATTAATACCCCGAGTTTTTATGTATCTATATTTTCATCTTTGTTAACCCCATCTTTGCTGGATTTTATAAAATCCTAGCCCACAGCAGACTGGAAATTAAGGAAAGGTAGACAGCTTAGCACTGTACAAAAACCAGCCTACACGACCACCAGGTAACTTCTGGCTGGGCTTTCTTACAGGGATGGTGTCAGAAATCACCCAGTTCCCTCCTGGGGTCTCTGGACAATCTGGCCAGGGTCTCGGGCAGGGTTTGAACACTCAGGGTGTGGGGCGGACACACATGCAGGAGTGATTCCGCAGCCCCCCAGCCCTAAAGGGTAAGCTAGGGTAAAGGTTGACACCCACCTGGCTCCCTACCAGCGCCGTCCCGGGACTCACCGGAGGCTGCTTACGCGGCCTGCCCCGGCCCCGTTTCTCAGTGCCGTCCTTCTCCTGCTTGGAGGCCAAGGGCTGGCTGGACTTCGCGCTCGACTCGCTCATCTTCCCTTTGCTGCGGAGCAGGTGGAAGAGTGACGGCTGGGATGCTGCGAGACAGAGACAGGGTCAGAGGCAAGACATCTGGTCCAGCCACGCTGACCCCTGACCACCCCGTAGCCAATTGCTCCCGGTGGCCCCCCCAGGACTCCGGCCTGCCCACCCCAACATGCTGCCACAGCGTGGGGTAGGGCCGTTGGCCCTAATCAGCTCCTTATCTCTTCTCCAGAAGGGCTCTTTGTTGTCCTGCCCACACCGCCACCCCCACAGGGCCCAGGTGGCCCACAGGTACAGCCAGCCCAGACCTGGCTACATGGGTGAGGCTGCCTGCCCCAGGGCAGAGTGTGGGCGCGGTGGGGTCTGCCCCACTGCCAGGGCCCCTCCCTCTGTAGCCAGCCGCTGCCCTTTCTGTTCTAAGAGAAAACCCAGACTGGGTAGCTCAGAGGGGACTGGGGTGGACGTGCAGACTGAAGGCGGGCCCTGGCCACCTCTCTGCTGGTACAGCCTCAGTGTTAAGGCCTGAGGCTCAGGACCAAATGCTAAAGGGCTCCCTCCACCCACCAGCTCCCCCCAGGCCCTCTCCTTGAGGATTCAGAGGGGAGCAATTGAGGGAAGAGAAAGATGGTTGAAGTTGTGATGGGTGTGAGGTGGCAGAAAAGGGGTGCTCTCTCCCACTGCCCCCTCTCCGCCTATCTAGAGTCAGATGAGATCCTTTTTTTTGGAGAGGTTTTTGCTATAGGGCACGTGCACTCACCAGAAAGACAAGAGATAGAAAGTGAGAAATCACCCCCCGGGGGGATGGCCACGCGGCAATCGCAATCCCTTCTCCATTCGTGCCTCTCAGGATCTTAGGCACGCATGCACACACGCCCCATGCGCCCAGCGTGAGTTTAAGCCGCCACCGGGTCCGGGACTCGAACTGCAGTCGCTATATGGGAGTCCAGCAACATAGCTGTTACGCCAACTGCTGGTCCCATGACATCTTTTTTGATGCTAAGTCTGGAGAGACAGGGGAGCCTGCACCTGAGGTGGACCTCCTAACAGAGGCCAGCTGGCCTCCCTGGCAGAACTGATCCTGCAAACTTTTTGGTCCTTTTCTAGCAACTTCCTTCTCAAGCCTGGTGGGTTTTAATTAGCCCCCCTGATTTTGAAATGACCTAAAACTGCAAGGTGCATCTGGACCCTACACTCGGAAGTCAGTGAGGGGCCTCCTCGTCCTCATCCCAAACCTCCCAGAGCTCCACAAGAGACCTCTGCCTGCCTCGGTGAACAGTGAGCCCACGTGGCTCCACTTCTGAAAACCGCTTCTCCATCTGCAAAATGGGAGTAGCGATAGGGCACCTGCCTCAACTGCCTCTCCAGGCCGCTTCAAGAATCAAAGTTAATGGTTAAAAAAAAGGGGGAGGAAGGAGGCGAGAATCTCTCTAATCATAATGAGGACTAGACCATTTGAAAAGTAGCTCTTTCCCCTGTTTAAATTTTTGAGACAACTCCCCATGCTAACTCAGTGAGGAAAAAAAAATTTTCTTGTCAACTTTTGATTTTTGGAGGACCCCGAGGCCCCCATCCTCAAGCATCAAGAGACCCTCCAGACGGCGGGACTTTGGTTAATTATTCTATTTTATAATATTTCAGACTTGGAGACCCTTTTAAACAAGGTGGTTGGTGATTTATCCTGCTCCGTCATTAGTGGCTTGGCCTACTCTGTAATTACAGGCTGTGATTAGAATCTTCTATTACACCACAGGTCCCCCTTCAAACTAAACATCAGAATTAATCAGCTAAATGAGCGCTGACCTCACACAAGGTCTGCCTGAGGCCCCCTCATTGAGGGGGTTCCAGTTGGGCGAAGCCAGCCCCAAATCCCGGAGAGCCTGGGGATCCTGGCGGGTCTCCTTGGAAGCTCATACCATCTGGTGCCTCCCCCACCTCTTGCTAATGGGGACCCTTTAATCCACCCACCCTTCTCCCCCTCCCAGACAGGCCCCCACGAACTGAATGAAGGCCTGAGGCCCTCTCCAGCGAGGCCAAGAAATGCTGTCTCTTCCACCTGTTTCCAAACATCAGGGAGGCCTGGCGTGGAAAAGCCACATTTAGGGCCCAGCCCCAACCCCTCGGTTTGTAATACGCCCTTCTCAGGGCTCAAGCCTGTCTCCTCCACACGGTGCATACAGCGTGCGCTCTCCGAACGCTTAAAGGCTCTGCAGGAATAACCTTAGGAAATCATCTAGCAGCTCCCTTTAAAAAAAATACATAAATGAAAGTAGCCCAGAGAAGCCTGACGAGTTGCCCAAGGTCACACAGCAAGTCGGAGAGCACGACGGAGTAGGATCATGGCTACTTTTCCAGCTCGCCACTTTCCTTACTCGCCTAAGAGCTGGTTAAGACCTCGTTGCCCTGTTCCGGACCCAGGGTGACTCTGCAAGTGTCTGCGCGGGCCGTTGGAGGCGGTCGGCGGGACGAGGGGCCAGGGCACGCGGGGGGAGGGGCACGCGCCGCTCTCGCAGGCGCGGGAAAGCAGCGCACCCCGACCGCATGTATCGCCACGAGGGTGCACCCGGCCCCACTTCCTGCCAGAGGGGGCACCCAAGCCCGCCTCGGGGCAGGAAACCTGGCGCGCGTTGGCGCTGGGGAAGAGGAAGAAAGCCCCTTCCCTCGTGCCCTCCCCACAAAATAAAACCCCAGGAAAAAAAAAAAAAAGAAACGGGGAGTCAAAGGGACTAGTTCCAACAGAACCCAGCAAAGCAGAGAAACCAGTTTGTGGGGGCGGAGGGCAGGCCCGGCCCTGGGGGCTGAAGAGACGCGGACCGGGCCAGGCCAGAGGTGGGGTCGAGGGTAAAGCCCCAAACCCAGGCCTGAGATCCGGCCTCTTCTGCGAAGGGGACACCGGGAAAAAGGCCGCGAGGGGGCAGGAACGAATTTCGGGGTTCTCGCCCATCCCCCTCACTTCCAGAACTTCCCGGGGATGCCCGAGCCCTCACTCCCCCGCTGCGCCGCTGCCGGTCCCTCTCCCCGCCCCCCACCCCCACCCCCGGCCGGGCTCGGGCGAGAGCGGCCGCCGCGCGAGGTGCACGGGCTCAGCCGGGTGCACAACTCGCGCTCGCCGCAGCCGCGCGCCCCCTCCCCCACCGCGCGCCTTTCCCGGGTCCCCGCCCCCCGCAGGGCGCCCGCCGCGCGGGGGAAGGGGTGCGGGAGTCCACCCCACGCCGCCGGGCCCCACCGCCCGCCCCCGCGCGGCGCGGCCCTCCCCCGCCGGCGGCTCGAGCCGCCCGGGCCTGGGAATAAAGCCGGCGGCGCGCGCTGCAGCCCCGGGCAGCTTGCAGGAGGGGCGGCGTGCAGGCGGGGGCGCGGGCGCCCCCATCCGCCGCCGCCGCCGCGGGCCCCGGGAACCACTCACCGCGAGCTCGGCCGCCGGCCTGCGGTGCGCGCTCCGGGCTGCTACGAGCGACGGTGCTGGGCGCTGGGGACCGGCCTGGCTCCGCCGCCGCCGCCGCCGCTGGTAGCAAATGCGGATCTGAAACCGGGAGAGAGCAGAGGTGCTCAGAGATCGCCGCCGCCGCGTGCTCGCCGCCCAAACCCCCGCGGGGTATTTATATGTCACATCCAGGCGGGGGGACAAAATATTCCCCCTCCCCCAAAGGATGGCGAGGGGCAGGAAGCTGGGCACGGCCCGTGCGCGGCCTCAATAAATAAATAATTTAATTAAATTATAGATATAAAAAAAAAAAAGCCACCGGAGCGGCCGCGAACTCACGCCTTCTTGGAGCCGCGCCAGCGCCAGAAATAGCCCCGGCTCGGAGTCCCAATTAGAGGAGCGCAGTCCCGGCTCAGGGGAGCTTAAAAAGAGCGACCCAGGGGCAGGGGGGACGGGCCCGCCCGCGCCAGCCGTGTCACCGAGGGGGCGGGGCCATGCAAATGAGCCCAGGGATTTAAAAGGGCGGCCGCCCGCCAGCCTCTGCCGCGCGGGTGGGTGTTAGGGCGGATAGGGCCGCGCTGGAGGCCGTGGCTGCGAACCCGCGTCGACGGCCCACTCAGTCCTCATAGTTCTGGGCCGCAGAGAGATGGGAAAGGGGCCTAGAAGGGACTTTTCTCCGGGGTGGGGTGTTGGGGGGCGTCCTTTCTGTCTGGAGCGCAAGTCCCGGGGAGAGTCACCTCTAGCGGCCGTGTAGGCCTGGTCCCCGCGGGACCTCTGGCAGTTGGCGGCCGTTCTTGCCTGCGGGGGGTCCACGCGGGCGCAGGAAAACGCGCCGGTTGAGCCCAGATAGACGGCTTGTCTTTTCCCCGGGCGGACAGGTGTCAGCATGTGCGTTTCAGTGGCAGCCCGCGTGTGGCTCCCTGGTGAAATACACGTCTTGTGAAATCCCGACGTGAAACTTCTGAAGCCCACGGCTTTTTAACGTACTGAGGGCCACGAGCGAGCCCCGACCCAGGTGCAGCCTCCGGGCGAGACACGACTGGCTCGTTGGCCGGTGTATCCGACCGACTCCTTCCCTTTGCGGGACCCCGGCCCCACTCGGGGACCTGATCCCCTGTGCGGGCACTTCTGAGACGACTCCAGGGCAGGCCAGGGGTGGCCTGGAAGCGCTTTGCGGGCAGGGCCGGCGTTTCCGCACGCCCTGGCCGCCTCGCCTGGCTCCACAAAGACTTGTTGCTCCGAACGAGGAGGAAGCCGAAGTGGGAAGATGGCGGGAGGGTGGTGGGGGAAGAAAGGGCGCCGGCGGGAGGCGCGCCCTGCAGGCCGGCCCGGGGCCTGGTGGCGCGCACCTCCCGCGCCCGGCTCCTGGGGCGGCCTTCCGCACCTCCCGTGATGCAGGGAATCACAATGCGGCCCAGTGACACACGGCTGTGACTCATGTTCTCAGCTCCCCTTCCTCCCGGCCAGCCGGGGCCCGGGCCCAGCCCCCTCCTCGGGGGGCGAGGCGGCGGTGGAGGGGGCCGCTAGGAACACCGAGCGCCCGGCGTGGAGGCGGGCTGGGAGCCGGCGGGGCCGGGCCTCCCAGTTTCAGGAATGTTTCAGGAATGTTTCCGGTGGGGGTGGGGGATGGGAGGGGGTGGGGCGGGAGCGGCCCAGCCCCCACCGGGCGGCGGGCTGGCGCTCGGGCCGGGGCAGCACGTGCTCGGCCGGGTGGGGGCGGGGCGGCGGGCGGGAAGGCGAGAGCGCGGGTTCAAAGGGGAGGGCGCGGGCCTGGGGCCGGTCGGGCCGGGGGTGGGCCTGGAGGCCGCCCTGGGCGCGCTGGCTCCCCGCCCCGCGCCCAGGTGAAACGCAGTTCCTGCGGAGTCCCTGGGCAGGCCCAGGATGGGAGAGGAAGTCACCGAAGGGCGGCCTGAGGGGCGGGGAGGGGCGGGCGGAGGGGAATCGGAGGGAGAGCTGGGGGAAGGGCGGCCTGCCCCTTTGTCTGCAGCCGGGGCTGGGGGTGGGGCGGGTGGAAGCGCGCTGCTCCCTCCATCTTGCTGCCCTGAGCGCTGAGCGCGCGCTTAGTAGGCCGAGGGTGGACTTGGTGCGGGGCGCTGAGTTGCCCCCTCAGGCACCTTTGCAGCGTCGAGCGGAGAAGCGGTCCTTCGGCTTCTACCACCCGCTCCCAGTTCGCAGGCCCCGGCCAGCCTCTGGGCTCCCAGGCCTGGGCCCGGGCCACCCCTGAACCGTGCGCCACTAGACAGCCCTCCTGAAGGCCGCCTGGGCTGCTAGGCCCGCGTTCCGGGGCTGGCGGCCTGGGGGACGCCAGGAGGGATCTGCCAGCCCCCTTCTCCAGACTCAGCTAGCCGGCGGGACAGCTCACTCAGTCCACGTGTGACAGCGACACGTGGCAGTCTCTAACGGGAGAGGGACTTCTGCCTCCAGTGGGCTATGGGAAAACTTGGCCAACTTCTTGGCCCACTTCTAGCAGGCTGACTTGCTCTTATTTTTCCTACTCTTCTTCTCCCCTCGTCCTGATTTCCTCACCGACTTGTTTTTCACCTTGTCTTGTGTGTATTTTTGTAAGCCACCTCAAACCTCTCTCTGGAAGGAGGCAGGTATAAATAAATTCGTAGGCAAGTAAATACAGTTGCTTGTTCTCCTCCAGGGTTACCCACATCCTTGAAATCCAAATAACTGCCCACTGACCCCCGCCCCCGCTTTCTGGGTTGCAAATGCCCTGAATCGACATGCTCACCTTTCTCCCCTCATCTTCAGTGTGTTGGGCAGAAGAACCCGTGGTCGGGGTCAAAGGTGCCTAGGTAGTTCCCGCACCAGCAAATCTCACGGCTAGAGGGATCCAGACCAGGAGTACAACAAAAAAAGCCAAGGAAGGGTCCAGGAGATGCCCAGAGGTAGAAGACGTCCACTCATTCCCTGTTTATTGAGAGCCTACCACAGGGCCCCAGAGCTGGCCCGAACCCTCTGGGTACAGTGAACAGAGTTGCCTGCTCTCTGGAACAAGCCTGGGGCATGCAGGCACTGAAAGGCTTAGTAGGAGTGACCCGATGAGGAGGACGGGGGCCAGCGGAGTCTGGGTGGGAGTAGGTGGGCTTGAGCGGCCTTCCTGAAGGCTGGGTGGCTGGACCCGTGACAGGGCAGGTGGGGAGAGGCCGAGGCCTGAGGGAACCCAGAACCAGAAGAGTTGGCTGATGTCAAAACCGGTCTTGAACTCAGGAAGCCTGTTCCCAGAGGTCTGAGTAGTTCCAGTTTCCTCTGCGGCAGTCCCCCACACTCTTTTGACCACAACAGCAATGCTCTGGGGTTGGGAGTTAGGGTCAACTTAATTTTTCTGGGCAGCTGACTCAAGCTTGTTTTCTAGGAGAGCAGACCAAAAGATGGGTGTGAATGGTGCCATTCAGTGGATGGGTTAGCAGAGGTTTTACGAAGGGCATGGCAGTAAGGGGAGGGTGTTCTGCACGTCCAGCCCAGCTGGGCAAGTCGGGAGGGGATAGAGAGATGGGAAGAGAGCAAGAATTGGCTGGCCTGGTGTCCACACCAGGATATTTTTAAAGTAAGCCCTGTACTGATGACAACTGTACATGCGGAAATGTGCAGCCCGTGATCGGCTCGATGCATTTTCACAAGTGAACGGCTTTCTTTCCCAGCACCCAGATGAAGACAGGACGTCTCTGGGCGGTCAGTGGCGTGGCAGTAAAATGCAGTGCTCTGCGAGGCTGGCCCACACGGGCAGGTGTCCAGACCTGGAGTGCATCAGGTGTGCCCCGGGGTGGGGCTGGCTGAGCTAGGGGTAGGTGGTGGCATCAAGATCTGTTGGGGTGGGGCCAGCAGGTGGCGTGGTGGTTAAGATACTGGACTCTCCCACATGGTGGACCACACAGTTCAAGTCCCAGACCCAGTGGTGGCTTGAAACTACACAGGGCATGTGCGTATGCATGTCCGAAATCTAGAGAGGAGACTGAAGGAGATGGGATTGTGGTGTGGCCATCCCCTGGGGAGTGATTTTTCATTTTCCCCCTCTCACTCTGTGGCGAACACATGCACCTATATGGCAAAATCCTAAATAAACCAAAAATCCTGTTGGAGGTGCTTTGTTTCTGTCTCTCACTTGTGGAAGAGATAAATAAGTAAACTTGTACAAAAAGAGAACATCTTCAGTCCCCCAGATAACCGCCGTCCTAGTGTCAGCAGGTTTCCCAGCTGAGACTCATCCCCGTCGTGGTGTGGGGCTGCAGGACGTTTTTGCAGTTACATGGTCTGGCTGGACCACACTTTCTCTATTCTGTTGAAGGGAATTGGGTGCCTTCTGGTGTAGGGCTACTATGAATAGTGCTGCCATGAATGTTCTAGAACATGTCTTGGTGAGGCGATGTGCAGATCTTCCTGGGCACGTGCCTCGGAGAGGAATTACTGGGTCGTAAGATATGCGTGCTCAGCTTTGGCAGGGCACTTTGAGTGACAGGAGGCCTACAGAAGTGTTGGTGACCAAACAGAAGCCTGACCTGGCCCATCCTAACTGGGTTTGACCCAGGCAAGCTGGAGGCGGGGTCCCCGGGTCCCCAGCGTTTGACCACTGTCTTCGGGAGCCACCCCGCTACTAGTGCATCTGGTCATCTGGCAGGATAAGGCCTCCAGGTCCTGCTGACCACAGGCTCTGCTGCCAGGAAGCCTGGCAGGCCCGAGTGGGAGGAGGGCCTCTTTTGGTTCCAACTTTCGAGGGAAAAACTCTGAAGCAAAAAGGAGGCCCCAGGAAGCAGGCACCTCTCTGCCTCGGGGGCAGTGGGCCCCGCCCAGGCCCAGCTCCCACGGCCACCAGCGGTGGACTTGATCAGCGATCTTCCTCCGAGCTGAGGTGCTCTCTGCTGCCATGCAAGGAGCTGAGGAGGTGGGGTTGAGCAGACAGTGCCCGTGGGCAGTAACGCCACTGCCCCATTTCACAGGTGTCCTGTCTCATCTTGGGCACTTAAATAGCCTAGGACTCTGCCTCTTTCCCTCTGCTCCTTCCACCACCAGGCTAGGTGGGCTGCTGCCTGCCTTTGCCCAGCCTGGCCACAGGGATCCAGGCACCCCCAGAACCAGTCTGGGGCTGCCTGTGTGGACCTGGGGAGCTGCACCCAATCCTGAGGGCTTGCCACGGGGAGGACAGGGCAGTTCCACAGGGAGCCCTGGGCACGGGCAGGGGCAGGGGCAGGTGCCAGGCGTGGGCGGAGCATGCCAGGAGGTCCTGGAAGCTGCTGGTGGGTCACGTAGTTGGTGGGCTGGCATCCAGCACCATGCCCCACGCTCCTTTGGCGCTCCAGAGTTTTCGACATAAACTTGGTCCTGCCAGAGAAAGTGAAGGTTGGAGGGAGGAAGTGAGGAGGGGGAAATGCTGTGTGGGTCGGAGAGGCTGGGTTTCTCACACAGCTTTCCGGGGTCCAGAGGCGGGTGTGGTAGCAGCAAGGCCTCCGGGTTGCAGCACCGCCATTCCGGGGAGGGGCCTCCCAAGTTCCTACCCTCCTCATGAGGCAGAGGCCGGCAGTTCCCTTGTGGTGTTCTAGGAGGCCCAGCCAGGAGCTGGCTCCCCCAGTTCTCGCAAGAGCTCTGTAAGCATCTAACTCCAGTAGCAGAGCTCTTCCCACCTGAAATGCAAGGCATGTACAGTAAAACCAAATCCCCACAAAGGCCTGTGAGGCGCGCTACCCACCCCTCCCACTCCATCTCCTACCTGTTGCTCTCCCTCCTCCAGCCACAGGGGCCCTGGTGGGCCCTGACCTGCCAGGCGGGAGCTCCCGGCAGGGCCTCTGCACTCGCCATTCCCTCTTCCTGAACACCCTCTCCCCTGCCATAACCTCAGAGCTCGCCCTCTGACTGCCCTGAGTCTCTACTCAGCAGTAATGGTTTACGCTATTCACCATACCATGCTTCCATTTCTTAGAATACAGCAATCTCTAGCCTACCGTATATTTAATACCTACGATCAGTAATAAGTTATATGTACTGTTTTCTGTCCATTTCCTGCTACTGGAGTGCCAGCTCCCTTGGGTCAGGGAATTTTGTCTTTGGCATTCACAGAAGTATCCCCAGGGCCCAGCACGGTGTTTACACGAAAGATGTGTGTTGAATGAAGAATGATTAGCCAAAGCGTTTCCAGTTACCTGCAAAGACCAAGCCACAGGGTACAGAGAAGAGGGCAGGGACCCAGCAATTGTCACAAGAGGCAGGGTGGCCAGGAGCTTCTGCACCAACCGGAGACGCCTGCTGTCTCATAGCAGGCACAGCCTGTGAATCTTCATTTGCCGTGGGCCCTAGGAAATGGCTTTCTTCACTTGGCCTCAGGTTTAGTCACGGGAGCTGGGTGCCACCTGACAACCACCTTGTCCCCTCAGCTGGAGCAGACTGGCGAGTGTGCTTGCTGGTGACCGGGTAGGTGCCACCTTCTCCCACAAGTGTGAGCTGGGCTGGGCGACTGGGCGAGTGTAAGATTTACGGTTTACGTGCAACCAAGTCGTTTCCCTTTGGTCTAAGTAACCACCACCACCACCTACAGCGTCCAGTCCGGAGTCCAGTGTGACAGCTCCGCAGGTGAAATGCCCCCAAACACAGCGCATGCCCCAGGGCTGAAAATGGCGCTTACGTTCACACTGGAGCCTGTGGGAGCCCCCTGGGGGCGCCAGTGAGGGAAGCATGCACGGGCAGAGGCCGAGTGCAGGTGCCCCTTACTTGGGTGCGGGGGGTGTAAGTCGTTGCGGGCCCTGAGCCGGCTTTTAGGCTGGGTGCTCTCAAGTGCTCGCCGTCAGCCACCTGCTCCCCCATGAGGCACCTAGGCGGGCAGGCTCTGTGGGTTTGGGGGCGTCTCACAAGGTCCTTGATGTGTTTGTCTCGGCTGTTGCCTCCTTGCATTCGGAGCTGGCCGAGAATGTGTCCTGGGGTTGCAAGGCGGGAGCAAAGATCCCGGAACTGGCTGCCCGAAACCCGATGGGCCTGCATTCTGGTTCCTCCTGCCCCCTCTGGCTGACCTCTCACTGAAGACATCTCACCATTGGGGACACTGCCGGATTCGGGGATGCGTCCTGGGTCACAGGACGCTTGAATCCTCATCCTGACCGTTCTTAGGGCCCACGAACGTGGTCCTGGGGTGTCCATGGGAGCGGGCAGGAGGAGTGCTCCTGGCCCCCAGAGGGCCGGGCTGCCTGGGTCTGAACTCGCAGCGCACTGAGCCCAGAGCCCAGTCTGGAGGTGGGATTGAGAGGTCGGGGGCCGGAATCTTCAGGGCTTTGTTTGCTTCTCCGCCACACCCGCAGCCTCGCGGCCCGCACCGGGCCTAAGGGGCCTTAGCGCGCGGCCCAAGTTGGTGAATGGAGGGATGAATGGAGCGGGGCCGGGCGGGCGGAGGAAGTGGGCGGCGGGGAGGGGAGCTGGCCTCCGGCGGGAGCGCGGAGGCGGGGGCGGGCAGAGCCGGGCGAGCTGCTGGGCTGAATCCGGCCCGGAGATGGCGGCGGGCGGGCTTGGCCCCTCCGAGTTCGCCCCAGCTCACTGAGCCCCTCGGCCTTCCCCGTACGTCCTGGGGCCGGGGTGTCCCCCAAGGACCTATCCTCACTGTAAATTGGGGAGGGGGGTGGCCTCTTTGTTTTCTTACTTTCTGAGAGCCCGGCCACTAGGGGGTCGGGGCAGCAGTGGAGGCTGCCGTGGGCAGTGCCAGGCAGGAGCTGCTGACAGCCAGGTTTCTGGGTCACCATCAGGGCGCCCTGCCCGTCCTCAGGGCTTGGGTGAGGGGCTCAGGCGGGTCTGCATCCCAAGCCCCGGCGCTTCCTCCTTTGTCTGGGACTCTGGTCTGCTCCCGTGTGCCACCTCCAACCCTGGGACTTACTCAGGCCCGGCCTGGGTTCTCGAATACCCGCAGTTGGTGGCCACACTCCCTGGGTTTGGGCTGTGGGCCTACCAGCCAGCCAGGTGGGATGGGGTGGGGTGTATAAAGGGACCCCACAGCCGCTCCCAAGCGCCATCTTGGCCTAGGGTCTTCTCCTCCACCCCTGCTCCCCGGGATATGTGCTCAGTTCAGGTACGTCCCTTTCCCAGTAGTTTTTCTGTTGGTGGGAAGGGGTGCTGTGGGCCGAAAAGAGGGCTGGTTCTTCCTGGTAACTAAAGAGGTGTGGTGACATTGGCACTGGCTCCCCAACCCCCCTCCACTGCCTGGGTTCCCTGAAGAGGGTGGCTTGTCCCCCTGGAAGTCTGCAATGCTTTTCTCCCAAGAGTTCAGCACTCCCATTACAGTCAGTGAAACTGAGGTCCAAGAATCTTGCTGTAGCAAGAGGCACAGATAGGCAGAAGCTGGGGGCTGCGCGCTGGCGACTGGGTGCTGGGAGAGGGGCGAAGCAGCCTCTGGTAGCCATCAAGATGGGGCAGAGAGGAGGTGATTAGCCCAGCCGCCGCTGCAGAGTGGAAGGGGTGATCCCTGCCACTGCATTGCTGAAGGTGCCCTCCATCCACACAGGAGTGATGTCATGTCCCCATTTCTGAGACAGGAAATCAAGGCTCAGCAAGGTCAGGTGACCAGTCAAGGCCAGGGGCAGCACCTGGATTCTGGTCTCTGCAGTTCCAATGTGGCACAGCCCAACAGGTGTGCTGGAAATGTGGGTTTCCAAGGTTTAGAGTCAGAAAAATACAGAGGCATCGTAGTTTTGTGCAGATTGTGTGTTGGAATGGCAATATTTGGATATGTTGAATTAAGTAGAATATATTATTGGGAGCCTGTGGCGTGGTGGTTAAAGCAGCTGGGTCCCACTGGCTGACTGGTTCAAATCCTAGACCGGGTAGAAAACTGTGTGTGTGTGTGTGTGTGTGTGTGTGTGCACGCGCGGCGCTTACCCAGGGTCCTGAAGGGAGGGAGAGATGGAGGAGAAGGGATTACTGAGGAGAGGTGATGGGGAGCTGCAGAGTGACCATTTCCTCACTTTTCCTCTGGTGAGGACACCCACTCTGGAGGGGGGAGGGACAAAAAAATGTTGTTAAAGTTTATTTCATATGTTTTTGCCATTTAAATGTGGTTACTAGAAAATTTAACATTATAGGGCCAGCAGGTGGAGTAAAGGTTAAGGCATTGGATCCTACGTGACTAACTGAGAGTTCGAGTCCCAGACCTGGCAGGGAAAAAAAAGGAAGAAAATTCAGCATTACATTCCCTTCCTATTTCTCCTGGACAGGGCTGGTCTAGTTCATTTCCTGATTATGATTTATTGTTTCTTCCCACCCAGAGTGCCTGCTCATGCAAGGCAGTGCTTGACATGTTTTCGTCACTGTTGTATCTCACGCTTTTGGAGCCTGGCACGTAGTAGGTGTTCAGTGATTCCAGGGGACCTTGGAGGAGACTGTGGGGGCGGGCAGGAGTCTGGCTCATCCCTGGTCCTCCTGTTCCGCAGGCGGGACAAGTTGCCCACCGCTTACCACATCCCACGAGGCTCCGCAAGGTGACCTGGTAGACCCCAAGGGATCTTTTTTTAACCCGGGGCGCTAGAAGGCGGGCCTGGCGGCAGGGGTGCAATAGGGGACTGCCCTGGTGGCGTCGCAGGTGGGGCTGTGAGGGACCCCGGGGGCCCCCAGGCTCGCCCTCGGCCCCGGCACGCAGCGCCCCACGGGCCGGGCGGACGCGGGCGGCGCACCTGCGAGCGGCGGCGCTGGGCGCGGCCTCGGCGGCGGCCGGGCTGTGCGTGCCGCGGTCTGCCGGGAGGGCGTGGGTGGGGGCGTGTCGGTCTCGGGCTCACACAAGGTCACTGTGTCAAAGGAGCCGTTCGGACACTTTCTCTTTCCCTGCGATCCGATTGCGGTTCCGAAAGCCCCTTCCGCAGGGACTTCCCTCCGCGCCTGACTCAACGCTGCCTCATGCGTGTGACTCAGGCCGGGCGCCGCGCCAGCCTGCGCTCCCCGCCCCGCCGCCCCGGCCCGCCTCCCCTGCCGCAGCGGCCGAGCGGGGCGGGCACCGCTACCACGGGAGGGGGCGCCGTGGGGCGGGGACGGGGCTGAGAGACGGAAGTGGGGGACCCGGGGCAGAGACGGGGACCGTGGGCACAGGTGGGCGCCGTGGGGCGGAGAAGGTGGCGTAGGCAGAGTTGGGGTGGAGATAGGGGAGCTGAGGGGCAGGTGGGCGCCGTGGGGCGGAGACGGGGGCTGAGGGGCATGGGTGGGCGCCGTGGGGCGGAGATGGGGGCTCAGGCAGAGTTGGGGTGGAGATAGGGGAGCCGAGGAGCACCGAGTGAGTCACCGCTAGAGGAAAGACCTGCAGAAAAACTGGGCTGGAGGGGAGCGACGGCAAGTGGGAGAGCGCTCGGGACTGGGCTGAGAGGGACCGGCTGGGGGGAGACCCAGGGGGACGGGAAAGGGGAGGGCCGGGGACCGCCGGGAAGGACGCAGAAGCCGGAGAGGTAGAATCCTTCGTGGAGGGAGGCAGGCGAAGGTGGGAGATGGGTGGGAGGGAGGGAGAGAGGACGGAGGAGCGGGGTGCCCTGGCCTGCATCCTGCTCACCGTTACTGCTATCCTGGGAGGCCAGGCCCCCCTCAGGCTGCACCGCCCCTGTGCAGGTTCCTCCAGGTCTGGGCCTCCGCCCTCTCCTCTGCAGGGCGGGCTGGAGAAGGGTGACCCGCCTCGCTGCGCTGGTCATTCTGCCGTGGTCCATTCCTGCTCTGGGCTCGGTTCCAGGGAGGCTGACCTCTTGGCCTGGGTCCCTGGGTTGCCTTACCTGCTGGCTTTCTGCCGGGCAGCAGCCGCGCTGGCTGGATCCCAGGGAAGGAGACAGAGGTCGGGGTTTGTCTGCCCTGCCTGGATCTGTGTTGGTCCCTGGTCTGGCTGCCTCCGTGTCCCTCCATGGGCAGCTCTGGAAACGGTGTTTCCCATTGCCATTTCAGGGAGTCACAGAGACTTGGCGTCGGTGTCAGTCCCAGTGCGTCGTGGGTGGCCGACCCCCTTCAGCACCCCCACCTGCAGATAACCTCTCCATCACAGCCTCCTGCACCCCCAGGTAGCACAGGGGTGGTGCCCAGTAAGTTGCAGCTCTTGTCATTAGCCTGCTCCTTCCTTAAGGGCAGGGCGAGGGCTAGTCAGGGGCCGCCTGCAGGAGCCAGGAGGCCTACTGCTCTTCAAATCCTCGCAGTCAGCCAGGCCCGGGAGCTGCTTAGCTCCGCTTAGGCGAGACACAGGAGGCGCCCCTGGAACAAGCCACGCAGCGGATGGTGAGCAGTGACCTGCCAGGTCAGGGAGG
The DNA here is from genome assembly GCA_026018925.1 of Tupaia tana. Taxonomy (NCBI): domain Eukaryota; kingdom Metazoa; phylum Chordata; class Mammalia; order Scandentia; family Tupaiidae; genus Tupaia; species Tupaia tana. The sequence continues at coordinate 130,147,353 of JAKSZU010000002.1, forward strand.
AGGCAGTTAGGAGCGGCAATGACAGCTAGGATGTCTTGAGACTTCCCAAGTGCAGTTTGTCGAAGGAAAAAAAATAACCAACTGTAAAATTAATAATTAATAATTAATGCGGTTTATTTCCAAGCCAACTGTGAGTGACCTAGGCCGGAGAAGAGGCATACATGCCTTTCTCGGGGTGATCATGTACAGAGGTTCCTTTTATTTGCTTTTGAGATTGACAGACAACATTTAGTGAAAAGATTTCCCATTGGTTTGGCCCAAAAAGGCGGGACATGTGGGGGGGGGGCTTGTAGGTTATAGGTGGGTTCCACATTTCTTAGGTTGGTGATTGGAAGGGAAGATCTGTGTCTTAGTTAAAGAAAGGCTTAATCTACATCTCAAGGAAAAGGGAAGTTCTGTGTCTTGGGAAGAAATAAGCAAAAGAATATACTGTAATCAGTTGAAATATACATCTCAAAGATACTATGCCAGGTACAGGAGGTAGGAAGAATTCTGTTAATAGAAAATAAATGGTCTGGGAACCAGCAGTTAGCGTAATGGCTATGTCGCTGGACTCCCACGTAGTCGACCGCGGTTCGCGTCCCGGACCCGGTGGCTTACAACTCACGCCGGGCGCGTGTGCGTGCGTGCCCAAGATCCCGAGAGGAGAATGGAGGAGAAGGGATTGTGGCGTGACCATCCCCCCTGGGAGGTGATTTCTCGCTTTCTGTCTCTCTGTCTCTCTCTGTCTGTCTGGCGAGCGCACGCGCCCTATAGCGAAAAACCTCTCCAAGAAAGAAAGAAAGAAAGAAAGAAAGAAAGAAAGAAAGAAAGAAAGAAAGAAAGAAAGAAAGAAAGAAAGAAAAGAAAGAAGAAAAGAAAATAAATGGTCTGTTAATGTTTGTGGGCATGACTTCCCCAGTCCCTTTTGGAAAATAGAAAAGGTAGTCAGACTTCTGTCCACAAGTTCAACCCGGCGAGGTGGCTGTGTCCTTACTGCCACTTCACAGTTCTGAGGTGGCAGAAGCACAGAGGTTAAGTAACTTTCCCAAGGCCTCACGGCAGGCCTGGACTGGGACGCGGCCAGTCTGTTTCCAAGCTGGCCAGGCTAGACCTCTCCGAGTACCCGGTGGGTAGGAGCTGTGCTGGGCTGAGGGGGCCAGCTGGGTGAGCCTGCCCACACTCTGCAGAGTAGATTGGAAGGAAGGCTGGGAGGAGAGGGTGACCAGCGGGGAGAGTTCATGGAAGCTGGATGCCGGGTTGCCCCCTGTCAGCCAGGGGCAGGGACTTTATTCAGGAGGTAATGGGTCAGCAGGTGGTGTGGTGGTGAAGGCGCTGGACACCCCCACATGTCCAACCACAGTTCAAGTCCTGGCCCTCGTGGCTTGCTTTCTTACCTTCTCTCTCTTGTTCTCTGTGTTTCTCTTTGGTCAAATTAAAAAGTAATAATAAAACTGGGGCCTGTGGGTGGTGTGGTTGTTGAGGTGCTGGACTCCCACTTGGTTGACTGCAGTTCCTGGCATCTTGAAAGGCACTGGGCACGTGTGCGCATGCCCAAATCCAGAGAGGAGAATGGAGAAGGGACTGTGGCATGGCCAGTCCCCCAGGGGGTGGTTTCTCACTTTCCCTCTCACTGTCTCTCTCCTCTCCAGTGCACGCACAGCCCTATGAGAAAAACCTAAAAAAAAACAAAAAACAAAAAAAAACAACAAAAAAAAAACCACTACTGTTTATAGTAGTTCCAAAAAGAAAGAGAAAATAGGAAACCGTGGGTCTCACGAAACCTATAAGCATGCAGAGGGTGTTCTAACAAAGCACACCCAGGACCCAGGACACCTGTGCTGATAACTGCAAAGTGCTGATGAAAGAAATCCAAGTCGATCTACAGAAACAAACATCCCCTTCTCGCGATCAGAGCGCCAGCGCAGGAAAGATGGCGCTCCTCCCCACGCAGGCCGAGTCCGCTTCCTAGGGCGGCTGTACCAAAGGACCACAGCCCAGAGCTGACGGGACACAGAAGTGTGCGCGCACGTTCCGGAGCTCAGGAGCCCGGAAGGAAGGTGTGGGCAGCCCCACCCTGTCTCTGAAGCTTGTGGGGAGGATCCTTTTCTGCGTGGCCTGGCGTCTGGGGCTTGCCAGGAGTCCTTGGCATTCCTCAGCTTGCACTGAGGCACTTCCACTTCTGCCTTCCCTGGCACTGGGTGTTCTGGGGTGTCCGTCTCCACGGCACTATTCCTCTTCTACGGACAGCAGCCAGCCTACTCCGCTACTTACATCTACATCGGCCCTATTTCCCACCACAGTCACAGTTGGAGGCTTTGGGGGCTAGGACTTCAGCATTTAAAAGTTATTTTATTTAACTTTATTTATTTATTTATTTATTTATTTATTTTGGAGAGGTTTTTTCGCTATAAGGCGCTTGCGCTCGCCAGACAGACAGAGAGAGACATAGAGACAGAAAGTGAGAAATCACCCCCCAGGGGGGATGGTCACGCCGCAATCCCTTCTCCTCCATTCTCCTCTCGGGATCTTGGGCACGCACGCACACGCGCCCGGCGTGAGTTGTAAGCCACCGGGTCCGAGACGCGAACCGCGGTCGACTACGTGGGAGTCCAGCGACATAGCCATTACGCTAACTGCTGGTTCCCACTTTATTTATTTTTAATTTGACTAGAGCGAGATAGAGTGAGAGAGAGAGGAAGAGAAAGGAAAAAAGCAAGCCACCGGGTCTGGGATTCAAACCGTGGTTGGCCACATGGGAGTCCAGCGCACTTAACCACCACCCCACCTGCCGGCCCCCCATATCATTGTATTTTATTTCTTTAAAAAATTATTTTATTGAACTTTATGTATTTACTTATTTTAATTTGATCAGAGAGGGACAGAATAAGAGAGAGAAAGATATAGAAAGTAAGAAAGCAAGCCGCCAGGTCCGAGACTCAAACTGAGGGCAGCCATGTGGGAGTCTAGTGCCCTCAACTACCACACCACCTGCTGGCCCTATTTCTTGTTTATTATTATTTTTGTTTTGTTTTGTTTTGCTATAGGGCATGTGACCTCACCACAGAGAGACAGAGAGAGTGAGAAAGTAAGAAATCAGCCCTCGAGGGGGGTTGACCACAACGCAGTCCCTTCTTCTCCACTCTCCTTTCGAAATTTTGGGTACGTATCCACACATGCCCTGCATGATTCTCAAGCTACCAGGCCCAGGACTCGAACAACATGGCTAGCCATGTGAGGTCCAGTGCCTTAACTTCCACCAACTGGCCCCAGTATATCATCTAAGGGGACATAGTTCAACTCATAACACTAATTCCAGGAAGGAATTTTTGTGGATAGAGACAAACTGACAAAATTTACTTCGGGGACCAGCAGTTAGCATGGACTCCCATGTAGTCGACTGCGGTTCGAGTCCCGGACCCGGTGGCTTAAACTCACGTGTGCGTGCATACCCAAGATCCCTAGAGAATGGGGGAGAAGGGATTCGGCGTGGCCATCCCCCCTGGGGATTATTTCTCGCTTTCTATCTCTCTGTCTCTCTCTGACTTTCTGGCGAGCGCACACACCCAATAAGAAAAAAAAAAAAAAAAAAAAAAAAAAAAAAAAAAAAAAAACCTCTCCAAAAAAAAAAAGAAAAAAATAAATAAAAGAAAATTTACTTCGAAGGGCAGAGAAACTAAGATCGCTAAAACGATTGTGAAAAAGAGTAAGAAACTTGGAGGAATCATGTCACCTGGTTTTAGGATTTACTATATAGGGAGAGTAATCAGAAAAGTGTGGTGTTGTCAGAGGAGTGGGTACAGAGGTCTGCTGAAGCAATAGGGTCCAGAAATTGGCCCAGATGAATATGACCAACTGACTGTCAACAAAAGCGTAGAAGTGATGAACATGGAAAGATAGTCTTTGCCACAAATGGTGCCAGGATGACTGGGCATCCATATGCAAAGGAAAAGATGAACCTCCCCCTGCACCTCACACATTGTGATAAAATTAACTCAAAGGGGATCAAACTGGGGTGCTGCGGGAACACTGCACAAGGGGATGGTTTCCCACATGGGAAGGTTCTGGGTTCGCACCTGGAGACCTCCCTGAGTCCAGGAGGCAGGTGCGTGCCCATGACCCTGCGCTGAGGCTAGGGTTGGGTGGGGGTGTCAGGGCCCTTGTGGGAGGTGCTGACTCTGTCTCTCTGTCATTCATAGAGAGAAATAAACTTAAACAAAATCATGGAGTCAGGCTGGTTCCATGGCCTGGTGGTTAAGGGAGCTGGATCCCACATGGCCGACCATGTGATTTGAATCCTGGTCCTGGTGGCTTGAAAAACATGCCAGGCGTGTGTTATGTGTGTACCCCGAATCCTGCCAGGATAGAGAAATGGAGAAGGGATTGTGGTGTGACCATGCCCCATGGGCCATGCTTCTTCCCTCTCCCTCTCTCTCTGCCTTTCTCTCTGGAGAGCACACACAACTTCTGGCAAAATATTTAAAAATGAATCTAAACGTAAAACCTAAAACTACGAGATCTCTAGAGGAAAACATGAGAGAGCGCCTTCATAACCTGGGTGTGTCAAAGAGTTCTTGAACACGATGCTAAAAGCATAAACTACGAAAGAAAAAAAAATCAATCAATTGGATTTTTATCAGAATTTTGCTCTGTGAAAGACACTGTGAACAGGAAAGACAGAGACCAGCAGATGGCATAATGGTTATGTTGCTAGACTCCCACGTGGCCAACTGTGGTTTGAGTCCCAGACCCGGAGTCTTGAAACTCATGTCAGGCACATGTGCATGCATGCTCAAAATCCCAAGAGGAGAATGGAGGAGAAGGGATTGTGGCTGTGGCTTGGTTCTCCCCACCCCCCACAGGGAGGGGGTATTATTTCTCGCTTTCTCTGTCTCTCCGGTGAGTGCACATACCCTATAGCAAAAATCTCTTAAAAAAAAAAAAAAGCTAAAAACTTAATAAAAAACAACCAATCAGGGCCAGCAGGTGGTGTAGTAGTTAAAGTGCTGGACTCCCACATGGTTGACTGTTGTTCGAGTCCCAGACCTAGAGACTTTCTTTCTTACTTTCCCTCTCTCTCTCGTCAAATTTTAAAAATAATAAATAAAATTAAATAACTCTTTAAAAAGAAAACAACCAATCAATTTTTGTGGGTTTTTTTTTAAGAAAATTTTGCTATAGAGTGTGTGCACTCACTAGAGAGACAGCGAGAAATTGCCCCCCCCCCCCCCATGGGGGATAGCCACACTGCAACCCTTTCTCCATTCTCTTCTCGGACTCATGGGCACACATGTATGGTATGTCTGGTGTGACTTTCAAGCCGCCGGGTCTAGGACTCCAATGGTGGTCAGCACATGGGAGTCTAGTGCCTTAACTGCTATGCCACCTGCTGGCCCCAAAACTAATTTTTAAATAATTATTTATCTGGGACCGGCATGTGGCGTGGTGGCTAAGGCACTAGACTCCCACATGGCTGACTACAGCTTGAGTCCCAGACCTGGTGGCTCTCTCTCTCTCTCTAATCAAATTAAATAATAATAATAATAATAATGATAATAATTGGGTCCAGCAGGTGGCGTGGTGGTTAAGGGTGCTGGACTCCCACATGTCTGACCTCGGTTCGAGTCTGGGACCTGGTAACTTGCTTTCTCACTTTCTCTCTCTCTTCTGTCCCCTCTTATAATAAGAATAATTCTTACTAATTTAATTTTATTTATTATTATTGTATCATCAGAAAAGTCATGACACACTTTTGCATAGAAAAACAGAAAAATCTTGTGACCAGCAAATGTCCTAATGGTTACATCACTGGACTCCCATGTAATCTACCGTTGTTTGAGTCCCGGACTTGGCAGCTTAAAACTTATGCTAGGCACATGTCCGTAGTGCCCAAAATTCCGAGAGGAGAAGGGATTGCGGTGTGGCCATCTCCCTGGGGGATGATTTTTTTGCTTTCTGTCTCTTCAGCGAGTGCACGCACCCTATAGCAAAAATATCTAGGGACCAGCAGGTGGGGTGGTGGCTAGGGGCGTTGGACTCTCACATGGCAGATTGTGGTTTGAGTCCCAGACCTGGTGGCTTGCTTTCTCACTTTCACTCTCTCTGATCAATTTGGAAAATAATAATAAAGTTAAACATAAAAAGAATTCTTATTAAAAAAAAAAATCTCTCTCTAAAGAAACAGAAAAATAGGGACCAGCAGGTAGCATAAGGGCTATGTTGCTGGACTCCTGTGTAGTTGACTATGGTTCAAATTCTGGATCTGGCGACTTAAAACTCATGCCAAGTACGTGTGCATGTGTGCCCAAGATCCTGAGAGGAGAATGGAGGAGAAGGGACTGTGGTGTGGCCATTTCTCCTGGGGGGCGATTTCTCACTTTCTGTCTCTCTGGTAAGTGCACGCATCTTACAGCAAAAATCTCTCTTAAAAAACCCCCCCAAAACAAAACAAAACAAAATATATCATAACTTTTTCAACGACCCAATATTACTTTTTCCTTACTAAAATTAATCTTTATTATCAGGTAAGACACTTTTTTGAGGGTTAATATTTTGTTTTATTCTGGGGACCAGTAGATGGCTAATGGCTACGTCGCTGGACTCCCACGTAGTCGACCGCGGTTTGAGTCCTTGATCTGGCGGCTTAGACTCACACTGGGCGCGTGTGCGTGCGTGCCCACGATCCCAAGAGGAGAATGGGGGAGAAGGGATTGCAGCGTGGCCATCCCCCCTGGGGGGGTGATTTCTTGCTTTCTGTCTCTCTGTCTCTCTGTCTTTTGGTGAGTGCACGCGCCCTTTAGCAAAAAAGGAAAAGAAAAAGAAATTTTTGTTTGTTTGTTTTATTCTGAAAGAGAAACTGAGGCTCATACAAGTATTTCTTCAGGAGCCAAAACTTCACTTCCAGTCACCACTTTCTGTCTATTTTGGAGTGTCCTTTCAAATGGGGCCTACGGCAAGTAAAAGTTGCTATTCCATCACTATCACACTTCATGCAGCTGGGAGTTCGAGCCCACACTGGGGTTTTCTGTCACTAGACTCTGGTACTTCTACGACAGAGAGGCCAGGCAGCCGGCCATCAGTACGTGGGCTTGGTGTCGGCAGGTCCAGGCGGTGTGTGCAGCCTGCCGCCGTCTTTGCTCTGTGGTGCACGCGCAGGGTTTAGCGCCTCAGTGATCAAATGCTCATTGCCAAGTGTCAGTTTGGTGAGGCCTGTAGGTTGGTGATGATGTCCTTCATTTAAGACCTAAGAGGAGGCAGATGAGCAGCTGCCCAGTCACATTCTCCAAATGCTGTTTGGATCCTGTTCCCACTCTCACCGGGCTTCCGACCATGAGCCTGATGATCAGCTTCCTTTGTTACTGGTGTCAAGCGTCAGTGGATTGATATCTGAATTTTCACTGCTTGAGCTTGAGCTAGATATAAGATTAGAACTGGAGCTAAACGGCCAGCAGGTGGTATGGTGGTTAAGGGCTCTGGACTCCCACATGGTCTGCTAAGGTTTGAGTCCCTGACCAGGTGGCTTGCTTTCTCACTTTCCCTTTCTCCCTCTCTCTCGCTCTGTCCCTCTCTGGTCAGATTAAAATAAATAAACAAAGTTAAATAAAATAATTCTTTAAAACAGCTGGAGCTAGGGGGATTGGCAGGTGGTGTGATAGTTAAAGGCTGGTGGACTCCCACGTGACCAACCACGGATTGAGCCCCAGACCTGGTGGCTTGCTTTCTCTCTCACTCTGTCCCTCTCTGGTCAAATCAAATAAAGTTAAATACGACGTGAGTTTTAAGCCACCGGGTCCGGGACGTGAACCGCAGTCGACTACGTGGGATTCCAGTGACATAGCCATTACGCTAACTGCTGGTCCCAATAAAATAATTCTTAAAAACAGAACAAAACAAAACAAAACAACAAAAAAAACTGGAGCCTGGGGCCTGCAGGTGGTGTGGTAGTTATGGCACTGGACACTCTCACATGGCCGACCACAGGATCTGGTGGCTTGCTCTCTCACTTTCCCTCACTCTCTCTGTTTCTCTCTGTTTCTCTCTGGTCAAATGAAAATAAAGTGAGTGAATAAATAAAGTTAAAATAAATAATTCTTTTAAAAAAGACAAAGAACTGGAGTTAAACATGTACCTGGAACGTGAACTGAAACATCTGCCAGATCAGGACCACGACTGCCAACACTCCTTCCACTCTGTCCGCCGCTTCTGTGTTCTGACTTAGCAGCGAGACAGAGGGCCCAGAATCCCTGCCACTGTCCAGAGGGTTGCTGGGCTCACCAAACTCTGGCGTCACTTGGCCCGATGTGTTCTGAATTGCCTGCTCAGAGCGGGAAAAAACATTCGTAGGCCGAGTTCATTTTCTGAGGTGATGGCAGTGCTGTCTGGTGTCTCCGATAGTAACCGGATTCCACTAGCTAACCTGTCTTTAACATACATTCGGCACGGGAAACTGTGACTTGAAGACCAAGAAGTCTGGTTGGACATCTCTGTCTCAGTTCTCGGTTTTCTCGAGCGCTGGGTGTTTCTAGAGAACGCCTCTTGGAACGGCATTCCTTGTTCTGGGCGCTGCACACAGGCTCCTGCTCTGCAACTCAGCTCCGTTAGTTGCTGTCTCAATGTCTCATGTTGTTAAATTCCAGAAGGTCTCTCAGTCAGTCTCATCTGCCAGAGGCTGCTCAAACGTGTCAGATGAGGGGCCAGCAGGTGGCGTGGTGGTTAAGGATGCTGGACTCTTACATGGGTGACTGTGGTTCTGGTCCCGGACCTGGTGACTTGCTTTCTCACTTTCCCTCTCTCTCTCTCTTGCTCTATTGCTCTCTGGTCAAATTAAAATAAATAAATAAAGTAAAATAATTCTTTAAAAGAAAAAAGTGTCAGATGACATGTTATGGTATCTTTGAAAAATTCCACTCGGTAAAGTAGGAGGTGACCTATTTCCAGTTCTCGCTCTGATCCATCTATGGTCAGGGTTCTGTATTCTGCTTCATCTCTGGCTTCCAGCAGATGGCACTTCCATGAATTCTGCGGGTGTTTGTCGTTGTTCTGAAGTAGGTGGCCTTGCAAATGTTGGCACAGAGGGTGTGCTTTCTATTTGCCTATGGATGGTTTGCACGTGTTCCTCCCTTAGAAATGTACATATGATGCATATTCATCGCCTACACTTGCTCTCCCATTATTAGGGTTTAAATGGATTCTTTGACTAGATCTGATGTCACTGTAGCTAAGAGGGCTGGTTTGCTGCTGTGGAGGGTTGGTGTCCTCAGCTCAAATCCAGCCACATCATCGCCTTGTCCAGGCGGGATCAGTACGTCTACTGCAGAAGTCTCCTCTCCCTGCAGTGAGTTGCCGAGCTCCACTTTCCTCAGAGGTCCTTCTCTGTCTTCGCCGACCGCGCGAACGATCCCTCGTCTCTCCTTGGTTCGGGTTCCTACATTTCTTCAGAGAGGCGGGTCACAGAGAAAAACCTCGTCTGGGGGCAGTCTGTCCATTGGCCGCCCTAGGTAGACATAGATCTGCTTTTGTCTGTTGTTGGCATTGCTATTGTCCATGTAGCAAGCACTGGGAAATGGTGGTTCCCATTATTACTTAAAAAACAAAACCAAAACCAAAAACCTTTTCTAGGGACCAGCAGATGGCGTAATGGTTACATTGCTGGATCCCCATGGTTCAAGTCCCAAACCTGGCAGCTTGAAACTCAAACTGGGCATGTGTGTATGTGTGCTCAAAATCCTGAGAGGAGAATCGGAGGAGAGGGGATTGCGGTGTAGCCATCCCCCTGGGTGTGATTCCTCGCTTTCTGTCTCTCTGGTGAGCACACATGCCCTATAGCAAATATCCTTCTAAAAGAAAAAAATTTTTTCTATAGGGCACATGTGCTTGAGAAAGCAAGTCAACAAGTCACCAGGTCCTCAAACGATGGTCGGCCATGATGTGGGAGTTCAGTGCCTCAACCACTACGTCCATCACATGCTGGCCTCAACCAATCACTTTTTAAAAATTGCTATTGGCAGGACCAGCAGATGGTTACATTCCTGGACTCTCACATGGCCGACCATGGTTCGAGTCTCAAACCCGCAGGCTTAAAACTCACACTAGGCAGGGACCAGCAGTTAACATAATGGCTATGTCGCTGGACTCCCATGTAGCTGACCGTAGTTCGAGTCCCAGACCCAGTGGCTTAAACTCAACACTGGGTGCATGTGCGTACGTGCCCAAGAAGAGAATGGAGGAGAAGGGATTGTGGTGTGGCCATCCCCCCTTGGGGGATGATTTCTCTCTTTCTGTCTCTGCTTCTCTCTGTCTTTCTGGTGAGTGCACGTGCCCTATAGCAAAACCCTTTCCAAAAAAAACAAAACAAAACAAAAAATACACTAGGCATGTGTGTTTGTGTTTCCAAGATCCCAGGAGCAAAATAGGGGAGAAGGGATTGAGGCATGGCCATCCCTCCGGAGGGTGATTTCTCTCTTTCTGTCTCTCCAGAGAGTGCATGCACCCTATAACAAAAATCTGTCTAAAGAAAAACAAAATTGCTATTGGGGCTGGCAGATGGCATGGTGGTTAAGGTGTTGGCCAACTGCAGTTCAAGTCCCTGGTGGCTTGCTTTCCCGCTTTCTCTCTAGTCAAATTAAAAAATAATAATAAAACAAAATAATTCTTTAATAAAAATTTTTGCTATAAGACATGCACACTCACAGGAGAGAGCAAGAGAGAGGAGAAAATGAGAAATTATCCCTGGGGAGGATACCTTCCTCGAAGTCCCTTTCCCCTCTATTCTCCCCGCATGATTTTGGACACACACGTGTTGGTGTGTCTTTCAAGCCACTGGGTCTGCAAGTAGGACTGCACAATTGCCCATGTAGGATTCAGCACCTTAGTCTCCATGTCACCTAGCAGCGTCCCAACCAATTTTAAAATGGGCAAAAGAGCTGAACAGACACCTCACTAAGGTGGAGATAGAGCAAATGAGCCCGTGAAAAGTTGTGCAACACCAGCAGCCGCTGGGTAAGAGCAAATTAGAAATCACAATGACCCGGCATTCCCGTTCTGGATATTTCCTGGAGAAAATAAAAACAGGGTCACACGAAAACCTGTACAAGAATACGTGTAGCAACTTTATTTATAATCACCAGAAACTGGTGGCAACCCAGATTGGGTGAAATGGGTAAACTGTGGTATGCCCATACCACAGAAGACTACTCAGCAATAAAAAAAGAACAGACCAGGGATACACGTAACATGAGGAAGGAAGCCAGTCTGCAAGGCTGTGTGCTGTATGGTGCAAATTCTGTGACATTCCAGGATGGACAAGACAGGACCCAGCAGATGATGTGAAGGTTTAGGCGACTGGATCCCACACGGCTGGCTGCGCAGTTCCAGTCCTGGACCCAGTGGCTTTAAAAACACACCCAAAGTTGGGACTGGCAGTTGGCATAATGGCTATGTCGCTGGACTCCCATGTAGTCTACTACAGTTTGAGTTCGGACCCTGTGGCTTAAACTCATGCCGGGCGCGTGTGCGTGCGTGCCCAAGATCCCGAGAGGAGAATGGAGGGGAAGGGATTGCGGCGTGGCCATCCGGCCATCCCCCCTGGGGGTGATTTCTGTCTCTCTGTCTCTCTCTGTCTTTCTGGCAAGCGCGTTCGCCCTATAGTAAAAACCTCTCCAGAGGAAAAAAGCACACCCAGTGTGGGGCCGGCAGGTGGCATGGTAGTTAAGGGCGCTGACTCCCACATGGCCAACCACAGTTCAAGTTGTGGACCTAATGGCTTGCTTTCTCACTTTCCTTCTCTCACTCTGTTCCTTTCTGGTCAAAATAAATAAAGTTAAATTTTTAAAAACAAAACACATATACCCAGTGGCGTGGTGGTTAAGGTGCTGTACTCTCAAATGGCTGGCCGTGGTTTGAACTCTGGACCTGGTGGCTTGAAAATCATGCCAGGTATGTGTGCATGTGTGCCCCAAATCCCAGGAGAATGGAGGAGAAGGGATTTCAGTGTGGCCATCCCTTCTGTGGGGTGATTTCTCACTTTCTCTCTCTCTTCTCCAGCAAGTGCATGTACCTACAGGAAAATAAAACTAACAAACAAAACCCCGAAACAAAAAAAAAACCCACCAGGCCTGTGTGCGTGTGTGCCCAGAACCCCAAAGAAGGGGAAATGGGGGTGCCTGCAGGTGTCGTAATGGTTAAAGGTGACTGTGGTTCGAGTCCCAGAACTGTTGGCTTGCTTTCTCGCTTTCCTTGTCTCTTTCTGGACAAATTAAAAAATTATAATAATAACAAATGGAATTAAAATAAATAATTCTTTAAAAAAAAAAAAAGAAGGAGAAATGGAAGAGAAGGGATTGCGGCTTGAGCACTCCCCATGGCTGGGGTGGGGGTGTGCTTTCTCGTCCTCTCTCTCTCTCTCCGGCTGTGCACATGCCCTCTAGCAAAATGAAAACCATCTCTCCACAGAAATACGTGCAGGAAGAGATTGAAGCCTTCATACTGAAATTAGCAGTGTCGACCTCTCCCAGGGGTGATATCGTGGGTAACTATAATTTTCTTTTTGTACATTTCTATATTTTGTATAATTAGCACATATCATTTTATTTATGGGCATTATAGACTATAATGGATGCATTTTTATGTAATTTTTTAATCACCAGAGGGCACGTGTACTCACCAGGGAGAAGCATCTTCCAGTGGGGACGGCAGAGCTGCCCGCCATGGCCTTTTCCCCTTTCTCCTCCATTTCTGCATCTCATCCAGACTGTGGACATGCATGTACGTGCACCCAGCATGTTCTCAAACCTGGCTGGCCATGTAGGATCTGGTTTCCAACGGACAGCACTTAGCCACTGCGCTATGGGGCCGGCCGGTGTCTGTTTCTGAAGTCTTCTTCCTCATTGACATGTGCAATCCAGGCCTATTATAAGGTCAAATGGCACAGAAATATATCACCTGTACTTGCTCCCAAGGTTATTACATTCTGTATACGGCTTAAAGACTAAATCCTCGGGGCCTGCCGGTGGCATGGTGGTTAAAGGCGCTGGACTCCCACATGGCCAATTGTGGTTCGAGTCCTGGACTTGGCAGCTTGCTTTCTCACTTTCCTTCTCATTCTGTCCCTCTCTGGTCAAATTAAAATACATAAAGTTAAATAAAAAATAATTCTTAAAAAAAAGAACCAAATCAGAACCAGTAGTTAGCGTAACGGCTATGTTGCTGAATTCCCATGTATCCAACCGCGGTTCAAGTCCTGGACCCAGTAGCTTAAACTCATGCCGGGTGCTTGTGCCTGCATGCCCAAGATCCTGAGGAGAGAGTGGAGGAGAGGGGAATGTGGTGTGGCCATCCCCCCCGGGGGGGGTAATTTCTCACTTTCTATCTCCCTGTCTCTCTCTTTCTGGCGAGCGCATGCGCCCTATAGTAAAAACCTCTCCAGGAGAAAAAAAAAAAGAACTAAATCTTTAATTTAGGTTCAATTCATATTATTGTGGGAGGCTGCGCACCAGCCAGTCTGCCGAGGTTTCTCAGAGAGCAAACAATTGCCATGATTGGTTCCCTCAAAAAACCTGACCTTCGGGACCAGCAGTTAGCGTAATGGCTATGTCGCTGGACTCCCACGTAGTCGACCGCGGTTCGAGTCTCAGACCCGGTGGCTTAAAACTCACGCCGGGTGCGTGTGCGTGCGTGCCCAAGATCCCGAGAGGAGAATGGAGGAGAAGGGATTGCGGCGTGGCCATCCCCCCTGGGGGGTGATTTCTCGCTTTCTGTCTCTCTGTCTCTCTCTGTCTGTCTGGCGAGCGCACGTGCCCTATGGCAAAAACCTCTCCAAAAAAAAAAAAAAAAACGAAAACAAAAACAAAAAAAACCTGACCTTCGAAACCTTGCTCTGATTGGCCACTAGAATCCCTCAGATTTGCATATCCGGCACCTCATGATTGGTCCAAAAGCAACCAATCATAACCCACTGTTTACAACCAATCACGGCCCACTGTTTACAACCAATCATAACCCACCTTTTATGATCCTTCATTCAACCAATCACGGCCCACCAGCGTGTATATAACCATGATGCCTGGCCCACAATAGCCAGACGACCAGGAAGACAATGAAAACAACACAGAAGACCCTGAAGAGCTGTGACACCGTGTCATCTCTGTGCTGCTCACAACAGATGACGCGACCCTAAAGAGTTGTAACACTGCGTCATTTCCGTACTGTACCATGCTGCCCACAATAAACAGATGACACTGAAGACACTGTGTCAGCTCTGTGCTGTGACACTGCGCCGTTTGTCCCGGCTCTCACTCCTTCCCTCAGGAAACCTGTTCGACTGTCCCCCCGGGTCGGGACATATTATGTCTTTTTTTTTTTTAGATTTTTGGCCAAAGGGTACACACACTCACCTACTCACCGGAAAGAGAGATAAGAGCAAAGTGAGAAGCCATCCCCTGGGGGGTGGCCACACTGCAATCCCTTCTCCTCTATTCTCCTCTTAGGATCTTGGGCACATGGACACATGCCAGTGTGTGTTTCAAGCCCTTGGGTCTGGAACGCCAACTGGAGAGTCGGGCATGTGGGATCCAGCCCTTGGCCTCCATGCCGCCGGCTGGCCCGCTCAGTCATCGCTCAGGAACTAAGCAGCGGGCCCAGCCTGGTGGTGCAGCCCACAGCAAGCTGACCTGGTGCTCGAGCTGCGTGGTAGTGCACAGGTTCTGGTTCTGGGGCTGAGCCAGAGCACCCGTGTGCTCATGGGCCCCAAGACCTGATGAGCTGGAGGGCTGGGGAAAGCGGACTGTCGTGGGATGGCAGCCTGTCGAGGCTACTCCTCTCTCCTGTGCACATGTGAACACGCGTGCTCTTTTATAGTAGAAGAGCCTAAGCAGCTCTTCTATACAATTTTTTATTTGTCAACGCAAAAAAGTAATAGTGGGGGGCTGGCAGGAAGCTTGGTGATTAAAGGTGCTGGATTCCCATATGGCTGACTATGGTTCGAGTTCTGGATCTGGCAGTTTCCTTTCTCACTTTCCCTTTCTCTCTCTGTCTCTGTCTGGTCAAATGAATAATAATAGCAAATGGAATTAAATAAATAATTCTTTAAAAAAAACAGTAATACTAGGGGTCAGCAGGTGGTATGGTGGCTAAAGCACTGGATTCCCACATGGCTGAGAAGTTCAAGTCCTGGACCTGGAGCTTGGAAATTACGCCTGGCACATGTGCACGCATTTTCAAAATCCTAGGAGGAGGGAACCAGCAGTTAGCGTAATGGCTATGTCGCTGGACTCCCACGTAGTCGACCGCGGTTCGCGTCCCGGACCCGGTGGCTTAAAACTCTCACTGGGTGCGTGTGTGTGTGCCCAAGATCCCGAGAGGAGAATGGAGGAGAAGGGATTGCGGCATGACCATCCCCCCTGGGGGGTGATTTCTCGCTTTCTGTCTCTATGTCTCTCTCTGTCTGTCTGGTGAGCGCACGCGCCCTATAGTAAAAACCTCTCAAAAAAAAAAAAAAAAAAATCCTAGGAGGAGAACGGAAGAGAAAGGACTGCAGCTTGGCCATTCTCCCTCCTGGGGCATGATTTCTCACTGTCCTCACTGTCTCTCTCTCTCTGTTTCTCTCTTGTGAGCACATGTACCCTATGACAAAACTAAAAAAAAAAAAAAAGTAATGTTATTAATAAATAAAGCTAAACGGTACAAACATATCTCATCTTTGCTTCTCATTACTGACATGAACTAACAGTAAAAGTTTGTTTAAAGGAGGAAAGAGGCCTCTGTCCCTCAGGGTCAGGGCACAGAACCCAAGGTGAAGAGAAAGTGAAACGTAATATTTTTCCTGATTGCAGGTGTTGGACCAGGAGTTTGCCTCCTTGAAACAGAGGGTCACCCTTGTTTGAGACGATGTAACTACCAATGTTTGTTTTCAGTTTCTTCTGTAACTTAGGTGAAAACTGGAATGCTCTTTTGTCGTAGGTCTGAGTATTTCACCTCCCTGGTGATAAGTTACCTGCTGCGGAAGCTGAGGCCAGAGGGGGAGCGACTGCAGTGGGCGGGGTCCACCTCCGACACAGCCACCCCTGAGGCCCCTCTCTGGGCCTCAGCTTTTTTCCTTCTAAGTGGATGCATGTGCTTGCCAGAGAGTGAGGGAAAGCAGCCCTCACGGAATGTGGTCACGCCACAGTCCCGCTTCCATTTCTCCATCCTGTCAGGATTGGGGCACACGTGTCCAAGATGCTGGGTCCAGGATTCGAACTGCACAGTTGGCCATGCGGGATCCAGCTCCCTTAGCTGTCGGGCCATGGGGCTGGCCCTGGGCCTCAGCTTTTTATTTTTATTTAAATTTGATTTATTCATTTATTCAGTTATGTTAATTTAACCAGAGAGAAAGAGAGAGAGAGAGAAAGAGAAAGCAAGCCATCAGGTCTGGGATTTGAACCATGGTCGGCCATGTGAGAGTGTCCAGCGGCTTAACCACCATGCCACCTGCTGGTCTTGGGCCTCAGCTTTTTAAATTGGTCATCCAGAGTAAACAGACGGAAGTAATAATAAAGCCCATTACTGAGCGTGGGGTGCTGCGGACTGCTGGTGGCCGGCGGGCCTGGGCCCCCTTTCCTCCCAGGTACTCAACCTCTGCTTTTTTTTTTTTTTTAAAGATGTTTTTTGCCTTAGCTTGCGTGAGCTCACTGGAGAGAGATACAGAGACAGAGTGAAAGTGAGAAAGGGGATGGCCACGCCCCAATTCCTGCTCCTCCCAGGATCTTGGGCACTGCCCAGATGCCCAGGTGATCTTCAAGCCGCTGCATCCGGGACTCCAGCCGTGGCTGGCCACGTGGGAGCCCAGCGATGTAACGGCTCCACCATTGCTGGCCCCAACCTGTGCATTTTTAATGGAGCACATGGCACATTTCAACCCTCATTTCAACCCTGGGTACAATAGAACCTTCTTTAAAAAAAGACGAAATGGGGTGGCCCTGTGAACCTGTGGTTAGGGGAGCCAGATCCCACGTAGCCAACCACGTGGTGCAATGCCAGGCAGGGACCAGCAGGTGGCGTAATGATTATGTTGCTAGACTTCCATGTAGTAAACCACGGTTCAAGTCCTGGACCTGGCGGCTTAAAACTCATACCAGGAGCGTGTGTGTCTGCACCCAAAATCCTGAGAGGAGAATGAAGAAGGGATTGTGGTGTGGCCGTCCCCTGGGGGTAGGGTGGGGTGATTTTTCACTTTCTCTCTCTCTGTCTCTTTTTGTGTCTCTGGCATGTGCATGTGCCCTATAGTAAAAATCTCTCTTAAAAAAAAGAAAAAATCATGCCAAGCACGTGTGCACGTGTGTTCAAAATCTCAACGTGATGCAAAAATAGAGAAGGGATTGGAGCATGGCCACGCCCCATGGGGGGCGCTTTCTCTCTGTCTCTGTCTCTCTGTGGTGAGGGCATGTACTCTCTGGCATAATAAAAAATATGATAAATAAAATGAAATAGAAAGAGACATCATGTAAAGTTCTGGACTGGCACCCCGTCACTGCTCAGCTCTCCGGGGTTGGTTTTCCTGCTCAGAGCTGGCCAGTGGCCCTCCTGCCTGCCGTGCCAGGGCCAGCAGGCGTCCTCCATCTCGGGCAGCCCCCTGAGCTTCACACCCGCCTTGGGCGCTGCCTTCCTGCACAGCCGGGCCTCTGCGCCCCATCCCTCCACCTGGCTGCCCGCCCGCCCCACGCCCAGCCCTTCCTCCTGTTCGCCTCCCCCAGCCTTTCCCGGCTGGGTCTCCAGATGGGGCCTCGCTGCCAGCGCCTCTCAGGCCATGTCGTCCCGGTGGGCCACAGCCCGGGGGTGGGTGGGAATCACACAGGGACAGTTGCAGTGTGGCCTGGCCTGTGGGGGCCAGGGCGGGAGGGTAACGCTGCTGAGATAAAGAGCAGGGAGAAGTGGGGGTGGCGTGGGGCGCTGTGACCCCTCTGGGTTGGGGGTGCTGGGCGAGCGAGCTCCAGAAGGATGCTTAGAGGAGGCAAGCTTAAGGAAGAAAGGTGTCCCCTCCCCGCTCGCCTGTGCCAGGACGGACAGCCAGCAGCTGTGGGAGCCCGGCTTTCATCCCCACACTGCTCCACAGTCACACGAGTTCCGAACTGCGCCCGGAGGAGGAGACCTAAGGCCTGAGGAGTCACAGACTCTCTGACTTGCTCGAGGCCTGGGGCCCCATCAGAAGCTTCAAGGCCAGCAGCTCCAGAAAGCTCTCAGGCGAACTGCGCCCGCGTGTTCCGTGGGAGGGCAAGGAACGGCCCGTGAGTCCTGATGAACTGAACCGATGAACCATCTGTCACCCACAGCCCTGAGCCACACTGCGAATCTGCCACGCTCGTCACCAGGCTCTGCTCTTCAGGGTCCTCGGCTCAGACCGCCTACGCCTCCTCCCCACGTGGTGTGGTCTAGACTGCCCTCCCAGCACCCTGCAAAGTCCCACTCCCCCTCCCGCCTTGGGCTCTGCAGCCTCCCTCTCTCCAGGGGCCCAGGCTGTCCTCCGCTGGGGCTTCCCATGGCGATGCACGCGAGGCCCAGGGAGCTCCTGCTCAGAGCAGGGGGACCCTCCCTGCCTCCTTCTCCCCTATACTGCCCCCGTGGAAATGCAGGGGCTCTCCCTGAGCCGTCTCCGTAGACCGGAGGAGCTGCTGTGCCGTGGAGGAGCATGGCGAGGTGGTGCAGCTGCCAGGCGAGCTGGCAGGGCCCGAGAAGTCAGTTGGTCCAGACGGGCGGGGTGCTACTCTCCTGGTTAGGCCTGAGCTGCATCGCCACATTCCCCGGGTAGGGCCGGCTCTGTCTGTCGTGGGGGAGACTTCACACCCGGGACTTGTGCATCAGGTGGTCTCACACGTGTCTGTACTGGGGAGACCACTCAGGCTGCCTGTGCCCCAATATCCTGACCCCCGAATGGCTTTAGCGTTTTGGTAACAAGGTGGCCAGAGGGGAGGTGGTTCCAGTTAACTGAGTGGCTCAGCAGTGTCATCGAGGATTAAGGTTTTCAAACTTTATCTTTGCCATTGCCAAGGTATTGGCTGTGTTTTCCCTCGTGGTCACAAGATGGCTGCCTGTCACTGAGCATTATGTCTAGATACGACAACGTAGACTGGAAGAAGGGAATTTTCCCAGAAGCTGTCAGTGAATTGTCCTCATGTTCCAGGGACTGTAATCACACTGTTGTTCACTTGTACCCAATGTTAATACAATGCTGAGAGACAGTTCTCCACGGCTCTTATATTTCTGTACATCTCGTGAGCAGAGGCACCAATTGTCCTTTGCTCAAACTATTTTTCTTTTTTTAAAAAGATTTATTTATTTATTTAATTCTATTTGTTATTATTATTAGTATTATTAGTATTAGTATTAGTATTTTTGCTATAGGGCATACGTGCTCACCAGACACATGTGCATGCATGCCCAAGATCCTGAGAGGAGAATGGAGGAGAAGGGATTGCAGTGGGCTCATCTCCCCTGGAGGGTGATTTCTCACTTTCTGTCTGTCTCTGGTGAGCACACATGCCCTATAGCAAAAATCTCTCTTAAAATAAATAAATAAATAAAATTTTTGTTTTGCCAGGCCAGCAAGTGGTTACATTACATCACTGGACTCCTACATGGCTGACTGCTGTTTGAGTCCCCGACCCGGTAGCTTGAAAATCACACCAGGTTTTTGTGCCCAAGATCCCAGGAGGAGAATGGAGAAGTGATTGTGGTGTGACCATCCACCCCAAGGAGTGATTTCCCACTTTCCCTCTCACTGTCTCTGTCTCTCTCTGGAGAGCACATGTGCCCTATGACAAAAATCTCTAAAAAAAAATTTGCCAAAGGGTGTACACACTTGGCAGCAGAGACAGAGACAGAGACATAGAGAAAGGGAGGGAGAGAAAGCACCCCCCTGGGGCATGGTCATGCTGCAATTGCTTCTCCATTTCTCTATTCTGTCAGGAGTTGGGACATGCATGCACATGTATCTGGCATATTTTTCTTTTTCTTGCCTATTTTTTTAAAATAATTTTTTATTTAACTTTATTTATTTATTTTAATTTGACCATAGAAGGACAGAGTAAGAGAGAGAAAGAGAGAGAAAACAAGAAAGCAAGCTGCCAGGTCCAGGACTTGAACCACAGTCAGCCATGTGGAAGTCCAGCACCCTTAATCATCATGCCACCTGCTGGACTTTTTAAAAAAACACTATTTATCCACTTTTTTTTTTTTTTTTTTTTTTTTTTTTTTTAGAGAGAGATCTTTGCTATAGGGTGCATGTGCTCACCAGAGAGACAAAGCAAGAAATCACCCCTCAGGGGGAATGGCCATACCACAATCCCTTCGTCTCCATTCTCCTCTTGGGATTTTGGGCATGTGCACACATGTGCCCAGCATGTTTTAAGTTGCCGGGTCCGGGACTTGAACCATGGTCGACTACATGGGAGTCCAGTGAGGTAACCATTATTCCATCAGCTGGTCCCTATTGTGATTTTCAAGCCACTGGGTCTGGGACTTGAACCACAGTTGGCCATGTGGGAATCCAGCACCTTAAATTAACCAGCATGCCACTTACCAGCCCCTGGCATAATTTCCAAGCCACCAGGTGCAGGCCCATGAGGTATGTGGCTGTCTTAACCACTATGCCACAGAGCAGGCTCTATTCACCACGGGCTTGTCAGAGTGTGGACAGCTTACAGCCTTGGAAGGCGGTGCTTTCCTCAGGTCCAGGTCAGGGACAGGTTTGCTTAGGCCTCATTAGGCCTGTTCCCTAAGCTTCCTGTCCTTAACACCACTATAGTCACATGACCAGGCTTCACTGCAAGGGAGTCTGGGAGATGTAGTCTTTAGCAGGACAATCATGTACTCAGCCAAAATGTCCATTTCTTTTTTCATTTTTTAAAGTTTTTTTCCACTAGGGTGCACGTGCTCACCAGAGAGAGAGGGAAAGTGAAAAATCACCCTCGCCCCCCACACCCTGGGGGATGGCCACACCGCAATCCCTTCTCCTCTATTTTCCTCCTGGGATTCTGGGCACTCATGCACATGTGCCCAGCATGATTTCCAAGTCACCAGGTCCTTGACTTGAACTAGGGTCAGCCATGTGGGAGTCCAGAGTCTTAACCACCACACCACTTGCTGGCCTCTGATTTTTATTTCTCTGCCAGGCTCACTCCCATAAATGCAGGGCTCTGTGAGGGAATCAGGAGGAATGGTGTTGGAGACATAACTGTCTGCCATGGCGGAGGTGCTGCTGGGTCCCCATTCCATAGAGAGGAACTGAGTTCCAGGGAGGAGGCGTGTGTTTGGAGGGGCAGGCCTAGAACCCAGGTCTTCTGACTCTTGAATTCAGGTGTGTGCCACTGTTTCCTGCTTCTGCATCAGGGCAGGTTTGAGGTGGGCCGTGAGCAGGGGAAGCCTGCACCAACTGGACGAAGGGGTGCCCCTTCTTCTTTCCACTGGCTTCCACGAGTCCGCGCTCTCCTGCTGTTTGGATCTTCTGCCTCTCCTCCTCCTCTTTCTTCCCTTTCCAGCCTCACACGCTGGAGTGCCCCAGGTTCAGCCTCCTCCCCACAGTATTCGCTGGTTCGTGGCCCCGCATCTAGTCCCTGCCTTGTGGCCGTGAGCCCTGTACCTCCACCTGCCACTCTGCCTCCCTGTGTGCTCTGGACTTTGACATCCCCATTTGAGTGTTGTACCAGCAGCTTGACACCATGAGTTCAAAACCAGCCCAAGACACCACCCCATGCTGGCTTAAACTCTCCCATCCTGTCCCTCGGTTACTGCTTCCAGCGTCTGGCCGGCAGTCTCAGCATCTCCGCCCCCTGTCCCCACCTTCTCTCCACAGCCAGTGCCCCTCTGCACCGCCTCTTTGCTGTAGCCTCCTAACCTGCCTCCCTGAAGCCACCCTGGTTCCATCTGTTCTTACTGTCTTAAAAAGCAAGTGCCAGGGGCACTGGGCTCCCACATGGCTGACCACAGTTTGAGTCCTGGACCTGGTGACTTGCTTTCTCACTTTCCCTCTTTCTCTCTCTCGGGTCTAATTAAAAAGTAATGGGACCAGCAGTTGGCATAATGGCTATGTTGCTGTACTCTCATGTAGTTGATCGCAGTTCGAGTCCCAGACCTGGTGGTTAAACTCACGCTAGGAACGTGTGCTTGCGTGCCCAAGATCCCGAGAGGAGAATGGAGGAGAAGGGATTGTGGTGTGGCCATCCCCCCTGGGGGGTGATTTCTCGCTTTCTGTCTCTCTGTCTCTGTCTTTCTGGCAAGCACATGCACCCTATAGCAAAAACCTCTCCAAAAACATTTTTTTAAAAAAAGTAATAATAATGATGATGAATAAAATAACTCTTAAAAATTAAAAAAAAGCAAGTACGATCACTCTATTCTTGTTCTTAAAATCTTCAGGGGTGGTCCAGCCAGTGGCATGGTGGTTAAGGTGCTGGATTCCCGCATGGCCACTTGTACGGTTCAACTCCTGGACCAAATGCCTTAAAACACGTGCCAGGTGCATGTGTGTGTCTGCCCAAAATCCTGAGAGGAGAATGGAGATGAGAACTGTGGCATGGTGGGACAAGCAGGTGGTGTGGTGGTTAAAGACACTGGACACTCCCACATGGCTGACCACGGTTTGAGTCCCGGACCTGGTGGCTTGCTTTCTCACTTTCCCTCTCTCTCTTTCTGTGTCTCTCTCTGGTTGAATTAAAATAAATGAATGAATAAATAAAAAATTAAAATAGAGAATTATTAAAAAAAAAAAAAAAGAATTGTAGCATGGCTGTCCCTCCCGGGGATGCTTTCTCACTTTGCCTCTGTCTCTCTGTCTCTGTCTCTCTGTCTCTCTCTCTCTCTATGTCTTTCTCCAGAAAGTACACATGCTCTATAGCAAGCAAACAAACAAACAAAATCTTCAACGGCTCCCCATTGCTTTTAGGATAAAGACCAAAATTCTTTTCATGGCATAGCAGGACAGTCGGCCCTCCCTGTTACCCGTTCTTTCCTTCTTTAGAAAGAGAACTCCCATTTCCCAGCCTCCCTGGTAGCTAGCTGGGCCCGTGACTACATCCTGGCAGGTGGGCCGCAAGCAGCAGCCTGTCACTCCTGTGTGGAGATGGGGCAGCTGCTTTGCCTCTTCCTCGGTCCTGCTGACCAGATGCGGAGATGACCACTGGCCAGGTGGTGGCGCTGTGGCACACCGGCCCCCCCTGAGCTCAGCCGGTGCTGCGCTGTGGCCACCACCCCCGGCTGGCTGAGATGGGACGTGGACTGCGTGTGGGGCCCCGTTAGGGCGCTCCTCTCTTTCTCTCCTGGAGAGATACATTTAAAAAAAGAACATGCAGACATGGTGACTGACACTGAAGCAGTCCTGCTGGGCCCTGAGGAGGGAACCGGTGCCCAGTGTAGGTGCAGGGCAGCAGGGTCCGGTCCCGACTGGGTGCCGCACGCCCCAGAACACCTACTTACCTTTGGGCTCTGGTTACGGGAAACAGCTACGCCATCTAGCTTAAGTCACGCATTTCGGGGTTTTCTCACAACCCAACCAAATCCTGCCTGAATCACATGGCCCCTGCTGGACTTCCACTCTCCCTCTCTGGTGTGAGCCCCTCCACACCAACGTCCGCCTTGACTGGGGGCCTTGCACGTAGCCTCCCCCACTCCCAGAGCATCCTCCCTCCCTCTGCGCACCCGTCAGGACTCCCCTGGGATGCTGGTCCTGGAGGAGGCCTTCCGACACCCAGAGCACCCGACACCCAGGGCGGACCATCTATCCGACGCTTCTCTATACAACGTGACTTCAATGAGAACCATGATGTAGATAATAACAATGCAGGACGCGTTTCTTTTACTGTCTTTCATGTGTATGATCATCCTAGTAAAAAAAAAAAATAAAGCAAATATGATTAAACAGAAAAAGAAAAAGAAGTACTGGGTTAATACATTTCAATTATATTAATGCATTTTTTGGACAAAATGGACAAAAGATATATTTACATCTATTGTAGTAATGAGTAATAACATTACACTTGTTTTCCAGACTTCTATAAACCTGTCAATTACTTTTTTCTTTTTAAATTTATTATCATCATAATCTTGTTTATATGACATTGAATCACATATATAACATTACAGTGGATTACATTTCTTTTTCCAGAAACCTGTTGATGACTCTATCAAAATTGGGACCGGTCTGGGGCCAGCAGGTGGCATGGTGGCTAAGGCAACTGGGTTCCAACATAACTGGCCGTGGTTCCAGTCCTGAGCCAGGTGGCTTGAAACGCACGCCGGGCACATGTGCGCACCCAGGATCCTGAGAGGAACACGGAGGAGAAGGGATCGCAGGTGGCCACTCCCCAGGCGGGGTGATTTCTCACTTTCCCTCTGTCTCGTTTCTTTCTGGCGAGCGCATGTGCCCTATGGCAAAGACCTAAAACAAACAAAAAAATGGGACTAGCTTGTGGCCTGATGATTAAGGGGGATGGGTCCCACAGGGCTGTGTGTGATTCGAGTCCTGGGCCCAGTGCCAGGCACATGCGTCGTATCCCCCAATTCCTGAGAGAACGCGGAGATGGGAGAGAAAGGATTGCAGCACATCAGCCCTGCTGTGGGAGCTTTCTTCCTCCCCTCTCTGTCTCTGTCTCTGTCTCTCTGTGGTGCTCACACATGCACTTTGGTAAATTTAAAAGAAACGGATTTTTTTTTTTTTTTGAGAGTTTTTTTTGCTATAGGGCATTTCTCCTCCATTCTCCTCTCAGGATCTTGGGCACGCACACACATGCGCCCAGCGTGAATTTAAGCCACCTGATCCAGGACTCGAATCGCGGTTGACTACATGGGAGTCCAGTGATGTAGCCATTACACCAACTGCTAGTCCCCCCCATAATAGATTTTTGTATAGTTGTGTTCTAGAAATAGGGTAAGCAGATTTATCAATCTAACTTTTTTTTTTAATTTTAATTTTAATTTTTAATTTTTAATTTTTTTTGCCATAGGGATTGTGTGCTTGCCAGAGAGACAAATGAGAAATCACTCCCTAGGGGGATGGCCATGTTGTAATCCCTCCTCCTCCATTCTCCTCTTGGGAGTTTGGGCACATGTGTACATATGACTGGTGTGATTTTGAAGCCACTGGACCTGGAACTTAAACCATAGTTGACCACATAGGAATCCAGTGCCTTAGCCACCGTGCCACCTGCTGGCCCAATCAACCTCTTATTTTTTTAAAAAAATCTTATTTATTTATTTTAATTTGACTAGAGAAGGACAGAGTGAGAGAGAAAAGAGAAAATAAGAAAACAAGCTGTAGGGACCAGCGGGTGGCATGGTGGTTAAGGCGCTGGATGTTCCCACATGGCTGACCATGGTTCAAATCCTGGACCTGGTAGCTTGCTTTCTCACCTTCTCTCTCTCTGTGTGTCTCTCTGGTCAAATTAAAAAATGAATGAATGAATGAATAAAGTTAAATAAATAATTAAAAAAAAAAAAAAGAAAACAAGCCGCCAGGTCCAGGACTTGAGCCTTGGTCGGACACGTGGTTAAGTCCAGCACTATTAACCACCATGACACCTGCCAGCCCCATCTATCTGTCATAACTGATCAAAGAATATTTTAAAAAGAATTATTTATTTATTATTATTTTTTAACTTGAGAGAGAGATAAAGGGAAACTGAGAAAGCAAACCTCTAGGTCCAGGACTTGAACCATGGTTGACCATGTGGAAGTCTAGTGTCCCGTCCCTGTTCGGGCACCATGTGTCCCGACCCTGGAGGACAGTCGAACAGGTTTCCTGAGGGAAGGAGTGAGAGCCGGGACAAGCGGTGCAGTGTCACAGCACGGAGACAACACAGTTTCTTCAGTGTCGTCTGTTTATTGTGGGCAGCACGGTACAGCACGAAGACGACACACTCTTCAGGGTCACGTCGTCTATTGTGAGCAGCACGGAGACGATGCAGTGTCACAACTCTTCAGGGTCGTCCGGAGACGATGTAGTGTTACAACTCTTCAGAGTCTTCAGGGTTGTCTGGAGACTGCGCGGTGTCTGAACTCTTCAGGCTCTCCAGGGTCAACATCTGGCTACTGTGGGCCAGGCATGGTGGTTATATACACGCTGGTGGGCCGTGATTGGTTGTAAACGGTGGGCTGTGATTGGTTGTAAACGGTGGGCTGTGATTGGTTGTAAAAGGTGGGTTATGATTGGTTGCTTTTGGACCAATCATGAGGTGCCGGATATGCAAATCTGAGGGATTCTAGTGGCCAATCAGAGCAAGGTTTCAAAGGTCAGGTTTTTGAAGGGAACCAATTGTGGCAATTGCTTGCTCTCTGAGAAACCTCGGCTGACTTGCTGGTGCGCAGCCTCCCACAGTCTAGTGCCTTAACCACCACAAAACCTGTCGTACCCTCAAAGATATTTTTAAAATTAATTTTTACTTGGAAATATTTTATGCTCAGGAAAATCCTTAAATAATAATAAACTCATGAGACCAGCAGTTAGTGTAATTGCTATGTCACTGGACTCCCATGTAGCCGACCGCGGTTTGTGTCCGGGACCTGGTGGCTTAATCTCACACCGGGTGCGTGTGCGTGCGTGCCCAAGATCCCGAGAGAATGGAAGAGAAGGGATTGTAGTGTGGCCATCTCCCCCTGGGGGGTGATTTCTCGCGTTCTGTCTCTCTGTCTCTCTCTGTCTTTCTGGCGAGTGCGCGTGCCCTATAGCAAAACTAAAATAATAATAAACTCAGAAAAAAAACCTATTTCACAATAAGTTGCAGAAATTTCAGTACATACCATCAGTATCTGTGCTTTAGGATTGACTGCAGCAGCTTTTAAATGCATTCCCAGTTGAAAAATTATAAACAAATAAGTCAAAACTCCAGTAGTCACATTAAATCACGTTGTCGATGTTGATGTCAAACCCACGGTTTAAATGAATGACAGCATAATTCAACAGGGATTCAGACACCGTCCTCTGCGCGGGCGGGAGCCATCGGAATCCACAGCTGGCTCCCGGGCTGGGAGCTGGGAGCCGCTAGCTAACTGGGAATTCTTCCAGTTGACTTCCAGACAGAGCGCACTGTTTATTAAAGGACAAGCAATAAAAACGTGTTAATTTGAAACTTACACATATATTATTGAAAGTAACTGAAGCAATTGTTGAGGTCTTAAACCACCAGAAGAATTTTGCAGGAAGACCCAGTTTGGGTGGGGAGGATGCCTTTCGGAGCTGCTGGTGCGCGGTGATAATAAAGAGCAGACGCCTTCGGTGGGCTCTCGTGGGCTCTCATGGGCTCTCAGTGGGCTCTCGTGGGCACTGGGTGGGCTCTGAGTGAGCTCTCGGTGGGCTCTCGGGCTCTCGTGGGCTCTTGTGGGCTCTGGGTGGGCTCTCGTGGGCTCTGGGTAGGCTCTGGGTGGGCTCTCATGGGCTTTTGGTGGGCTCTCGGTGGGCTCTCGTGGGCTCTGGGTAGGCTCTGGGTGGGCTCTCGTGGGCTCTTGTGGGCTTTTGGTGGGCTCTCGTGGGCTCTGGGTAGGCTCTGGGTGGGCTCTCGTGGGCTCTTGTGGGCTCTCGGTGGGCTCTGGGTGATCTCTTGGTGGGCTCTCGGTGAGCTCCCGGTGGGCTCTCGTGGGCTCTTGGTGGGCTCTCGTGGGCTCTGGGTGGGCTCTCGTGGGCTCTCGGTGGGCTCAGTGGGCTCTGGGTGGGCTCTCGGTGGGCTCTGGGTGGCTCTCGCGGTTTGAGTTGGCGCCTGATGCCACAGGCAGATGCCCCGCGCGGCCCTGCACTCTCCCGCTCTGACTCCATGCTTTGGTCCGTGTCCCTTTGACGCGCTCGCCCGGAACATCAGTGCAGGGTGTGTTGTGGCATGACTTCTGGGAGGTCTGTCCCCTGCTAGCTGTCTGCTCCGGGGGGACGGCCACCCCTGCTCTCGGCTCTGCCAGCTTCCGGCAGCGTACCAGGCGCCCAGAAGGCCCTCAGTACATATTGGTTGAAGGGATGTAGGTGACAAGCCAGCGCAGAGTCTGCTCTCAACAAGGTGGCTCACCGACCTTCTGGCCCTGTGTTCCGCAGCGCGCTGACGTGGATGGAAGACCCGGACCGTGGCACCGCCGTGTCCAAGGCCGGCAAACGCAGCCTCTCGCAGAGCTCACGGTGCCCCCAGTAACATCTGCCGTGCACCAGGGGTCTGCTCTCACGTTCATGGCTCTCAGCAACAGCAGCTCCCCGTGGGTACCGGGAGAGGGAACGACTTGTCCAAGCTCACACAGCCAGTTCAGACTGGGTCTTTGGGCTGACTCTGCGTTGCCTCCCCGGCCGGGGTGTGGGATGTGGGAGAGGATGCTCTGAGGGGAGTGGGGACCCAGCCTGCTCAGGTGCACAAGCCGCCTCCTGGCCAAGCACAGCAGTCGGCTCTGCCCTCCCACAGGGTCGAGGCACCAGGAGCGCTGGAGGCGGAGGCTCCAATGCTGGCCCCAACTCTGGGGAGCTGCGCAGCCTGGGCCAGGCACGTCTCTCCTGGCTTTGGCTTCTCCAATGAGAACTGTGGGCGGCAGGAGCACCCCTTAAAGCTGAGGTGTGCTGACGAAGGCCCTGGCTCGGAGCTGGCCTGGTGTGGAGAGGCGCTCTGCCAATGGCAATGTCTCCTGTTACCTCTTCTGTGTTTTTTTTCTTTCTTTCTCTTTCTTCTTTCTTTTTTAAGAATTATTTTATTTAATTTTATTTATTTAAAAGAATTATTTTTATTTAACTTTATGCATTCATTCATTCATTTTTATTTGATCGGAGAGGGACAGAGTGAGAGAGAGAAGGAAAGTGAGAAAACAAGCTGCCAGGTCCGGGACTTGAACCGTGGTCGGCCATGTGGGTGTCCAGTACCTCAACCTTCACACCACCTGCCGGCCCGTCTCCTTTCTTTCCCTCCCTCCCTCCTTTCTTTGTTTCTTTCTTTGTTTCTTTCTTTGTTTCTTTCTTTGTTTCTTTCTTTCCTTTCTTTCTTTTTCTTTCTTTCTTTTTCTTTCTTTCTTTCTTTTTCTTTCTCTTTCCTTCCTTTCTTTCGTTCTCTCTTTTTTTTTAAGTTTTTGCTACAGGGTGTGTCTGCTTGCCAGAGAGAGACAGAGAGAGAGGGAAAGTGAGAAACCACCTTCCCCACCCCAGAGGGATGGCCACGCCAAAATCCTTTCCCCTCCACTGTCCTCTGGGGACCTTGGGCATGCACACATATCTCTAGCATGATCCTCAAGCCATCGGGTCCAGGACTCGAGCCACACAGTTGGCCATGTGGGACCCAGGACCTTAACCTCTACGCTACCTTCTGGCCCTGTTTTTTTTTTTTTTTTTTAAACGGCCATAGAGCATGCATAATAGAGAGAGGAATGAGAGAGAGAGAGAGAGAGTGCACCCCTCAATGGGCTGCATCACACTACAATCACTCTCCTCCCATTTTCCCATCCCATCAGGATTTGGGCACTTACACATGTACCTGGCATGTTCCTCAAGTCCCCAGGGCAGGATTCGAACCCTTATCAGCCATGTGGTCTCAGCTGTCTGTGCACAGTGCTTAACTGCTGTGCGACGGGCTGTCCCACTTCTCTTCCATGTTCTGTTCTCTCCTCCCTTACAATCCAGGAGGACAGGTAGGGGGAGTGCTCCATACTGAGGGGCGGGGTCTCAGCCTCCCGGTCACCCATCCCTGGATACGCCCCACGAGGGTGTCCCTCTGACCACACTGGGGTGTCCTAAGCTTGCTCCCCGTGAACTGCGGCCGGGTGCAGGGTGCAGGGCGGGCGTTGGAAGGGGCTGGGTCACTGGCCTGGAGGCCCTGGGGGTTTGTGGTCCCGGCTGGGAGGGAGGACTGTGGCCTGCGGCCTGTGGCCTGTGGCCTGTGGCCTGGATGGGTCTGGGATGGGGAGTCTCAGCGTGGTTTCCTGGTGCCACCTCGTGGTCATGTCCTGAAAGTGGGGCTGTCGGGGCTTACTGGGTTCGGCCTGTCTGAGCTCTTTGGTTGGAACACTGCGAACTCCTGACCGCCTTTCCTGTCCTCTGAGGGGAAACCGGGGCTCTGAGGCCTGCCGAGGCCTGGGGTGAGCCCAGAGGGCTGGGAAAGATGCACTGACAGGGGTCCAGTCCAGGTGAGGAAGGATGGGGGCGAGGACCCTCCCCAGGGCTCAGGAGAACACCCCATGGTTCACCACGGCCCCAGGGAGCTCACGCCCTTCCGAGATGCCTGTGGCCCGGAGAGATACCCTGTGTGGCGATGGGCCAGAGGCATCGTCCCTCGTCCACTCCTGCCTGGCCATCGAGAACAGATGGGGAACTGAGCCACAGCCCAGGCCCTAACTCCTGACCTGGGAACCCGGGGGCGACCGTGGAGCTGAGGCCAGCCCCGTTCACCGGGGCTGTCCGTCTTCGCAGGGGCTCAGGTACCTCCGGGAGGCGCGATGGAGACAGCAAGGGCATGGGGCAGCAGCGTGGGGGCTCTGGGTCCCGCAGGATCCCCCCAACCCTCCCTAGCCGGCCTGGGGCTGCTCTGGTCCCCACTGGGGAGAGGGCGGGCTGCAGGCCTCGGAAAAGGAGTGGGCAGCTATGGGTCTGCAGGCACAGTCCCAGCCCCGCCTGCCTGGGCGCCCAGAGTCTGGGAGTCGGCCCCCTAGACCACCCTGCTGGCCTGGCCTCCTGCAGCTTCTGCCTCAACCACCCCTGCAGCAGCCCCTGCCCTCACCCCTCTGGTACGCCAGCCCTCCCATCCATCTCCCGGCACTCTTCTCTCCGTGCCTATTTATTTATTTATTTATTTATTTATTTATTTTCAGAGGTTTTTGCTATAGGACGCGTGCGCTCGCCAGACAGAGAGAGACAGAGAGACAGAAAGCGAGAACTCACCCCCTAGGGGGGATGGCCACGCCACAGTCCCTTCTCCTCCATTCTCCTCTCGGGATCTTGGGCACGCACGCACACGCGCCCAAGTGAGTTTAAGTCACTGGTTCCGGGACTCAAACCATGGTCGACTACATGGGAGTTCAGCAACATAGCCATTACGCTAACTGCTGGTCCCCCTCTAAGTCCACTTTCTCCCCCACCCCACCGGGTGTGATGAGTGATGGGTGGTCATCTCGGCAGATGGCAGGTATGGGACGATGAGTTCCACAGGGGACGTGGCTGTGGGAGCAGGAGACCAGGGGCAGGTGACTGCCAGGGAGCCTCTGGTGTCAGTGGGGGTGGCTGAGTCCTCGGGACGCCGGGCCGCGGGCAGGGTGAGTCAGGCGAGCTGGGACCCCAGGGATGAGAGGCAGTGACCTCTCATGGCAGCCCTGTTCCCCCCCCCCCCCCAACACCACCACCTGCGCCTGGCGAGTGTTATGATCACCGTGCTCTCTATTTGGTTTGCTTCTATTTAGTTTTATTTTTAATTTTTTTAAAGAATTATTTAATTTTATTCATTGTCATTATTTTATTTTTCATTTTATTCAAGTTGACCAGAGAGAGACAGAGAAAAGAAAAGTGAGAAAACAAGCTGCCAGGTCTAGGACCTGAACTGCGGTCAGCCACATGGGCCCCTGGTTTGCTTTTAAATACAACCTTTGGAATATTTTTTTTAAAGAATTATTTAATTTAGTTATTTTATTTATTTATTTTAATTTGACCAGAGAAGGGGAGAGAGAGAGAGAGAGAGAGAGAGAAAGTGAGAAAGTAAGCTGCCAGCCAGGTCTGGGACTTGAACCATGGTCAGTCATGTGTGAGTTTGGTACCCCCAATAACCATGCCACCTGCCAGCCTTAGAAACTTTGGAATATTTGACACAAGCAGAAAAATACAGAAGCTTTTTTTTTTTTTTTTTTTTTTTTGAGAGGTTTTTGCTATAGGGTGCGTGCGCTCGCCAGACAGACAGAGACAAAGAGACAGAAAACGAGAAATCACCCCCCCAGGGGGGATGGCCACGCCGCAATCCCTTCTCCTCCATTCTCCTCTCGGGATCTTGGGCACGCACGCACACGCGCCCGGCATGAGTTTTAAGCCACGGGGCCGGGCCGCGAACCGCGGTCAACTATGTGGGAGTCCAGCGACATAGCCATTACGCTAACTGCTGGTCCCAAAAAATACAGAAGCTTTTATAAAAACACTTACCCTCCAACAAGACTCTTTTGTTTTTGATATTTTGACTTACTTGTTTTAGTTTTTTTTAATAACTATTTGATTTTATTAATTCTTTAATTTGACGAGAGAGAGAGAGAGAGAGAGAGAGAGAGAGAGAGAGAGAGAGAGAAGGAAAGTGAGAAAGCAAGCCACCAGTTCTGGGACTCAAACTGTGGTTGGTCATGTGTGAGTGTCCAGCACCTTAACCACCATGCCACCTGCTGGCCCCCTTTTTTAAAAAGTTTTGCTATAGGGCATGTGCACCTGCTGGAGACAGAGGCAGAGAAAGAGAGCGGGTATGTGAGAAAGCACCCCAGGGGGGATGGCCGTCAACAATCCCTTCTCCACTCTCCTCTTAGGACTTCGGGCATGCGCACACATGTGCCCAATGTGTTTTTCAAGCTGCCAGGCCTGGGATTTGAACCCATAGTTGTCTAGGTGGGATAGAGCCACCTTCACCGCCACGCCACCTGATGGCCCTTCAGCCTTGTCATTTATGTTTCTTTATTTCTTTTGTAAACAAGAGAGGGGCGTTGACAGAATCCCCGACGTGGACATGTCTAGCACCGTGACCCACCCTCAGCTTTCAGTCCCAGATCCCGGCGCCTCTGCCTGGCGCCTCAGGAGGTCTCAGACTGGGAACCTGGGCCCTCCCGTGTGGGTCAGCCTCAGGTGTCACGTTTTCCTCGGCTCGGTCTGGACCACCCTTCAGGCCTTTTATTGTTTGTTTTGTTTTTTGTTTTTGTTATGAGGTGTGTGCACTCACCGGAAACAGAGACAGATAGAAGGAAAGTGAGACCTCCCCCCGCCCCCGAGGGGGGAGACAACCAAGCTAGGGTCCCTTCTCCTCCATGCTGCTCTTGGGATCTGGGCACGCACAGGCACCTGGAGTGTTTTTTCAAGCCGTCAGGTCTGGGCGTCCCACAGCTGGCCTTGTGGGATCAGCTGCCTTGACCCCTATGCCACCCGCTGGCCCAATCTTTTTTTTTTTTTTTTAAGAAAAAATGTCACTAAAGTCCACCTTTGGCCTTCCTCTTTTCAGGGAAAAAGAGGTATTTTTTATTCCCAAACATGCTTTAAAACTTTTACCAAATAGTTATATATAGATCCATAAACAATAAAAAGACTTGTTTTGTGTTCTAAAACGTCACACGAATGTTGTCATGATAGTACATATCATTTTAAAAATTGCTTTATCTCAGCATTATGTTTTTTAAAAAAGAATTATTCATTTAATTTTATTTATTATTATTATTATTAAAAAAATTTGCTGTTGGTGTGTGTGCTCACCAGAGACAGAGAAGGAGGGAAAGTGTGAAAGTAAACCACCAGGTCCAGGACGCTAACCATGGTCGGCCATATGGAATCCAGTCCCTTAACCACCATGCCACTTGCTAGTTCCAGCATCATGCTTTTGAGATTTTATAGTTCTGATGTATAAATCTACTTCATTCATTGTAAATGTGTATCTTTTTTTTTTTTTTTTTAGATTTTTGACATGGGTTGTATGTGCTTACTGGAGAGAGACAAAGAGAGAGGGAAAGTGAGAAATCACCCCCTCGTGGGGATGGCTACCCTGCAATCCCTTCTCCTCCATTCTCCGCTCAGAGCCTTGTGCATGCACACTCACGCACCCAGAGTGATTTTCAAACCACTGGATCTGGGACTTGAACTGCTCAGCTGGCCATGTGGGACCCGGGGCCTTAAGCTCCACACCACCTGCTGGTCCTGGAACCGGAAGTCTGACCACGTGGGACTGCCTTGCAGAGCACCGTGTCTTACGGCCGCACTGCCATCTGGCCCCGTGTGAGTTTCATCCTGTGATCACTACACATTATCTACTCTCCTGCTTAGAACAGGTTGCTCATGATAGTTCATGATTTTGATCAACACCCTAGAGAACCTTCCTGAACACATTTCCTTGGAAGAGAAACAGAAGAGTTTCTCTACAGCTGTCAAGTTGCGATGGGAATTCTGGGTCACAATGTTTATGCGTCTTCAAGTTTACTGAGATCTGTCAAATTACTTTCTACAGCGATTGCACCCATTTACACTCCTGTAGACAAACTGCACTGCTTGTTCTTACTGAGCGTAAATTCTTGTTTGCTTTTCCATTTCCCTAATTACTAGTGAAAGTAAATAGCTTTTGTGGTTGTCGTCATTGCTACAGGGCGTGTGCACTTGCCAGAGAGAGACAGTGAGAGGGAAAGTGAGAAATCTCCCCCACGGGGATTGGACACATTGCAATCCCTTCTCCATTCTCCTCTTGGGATTTTGGGCACGCACGCACATGCGCCTGGCATGAGTTTCAGGACACCTGGTCTGGAACTTGAACTGCGGTAGCCCACGTGGGAGTACAGTGCCTTAACCACCATGCCACCTACTGGCCGCTAAACTATTCCTGATTTCACTTTGTCTTTCATGCTTTTATTTTTACTTTATCTCAATTTTGCCTCTTAGTTGATTTAAAAAATCTTGTTCTGTGGGGCTAGCAGGTGGTATGGTGGTTAAGGTGCTCGACTCTCATGTGTCTGATTGCAGTTTGAGTCCTGGACCTAGCAGCTTGCTTTCTCACTTTCTTTCTCTCTTTCTCTCTGTCTCTCTCTGCTAAGTACACATGCCCTATAGGAAATTTAAAAATAATAATTAATAAAATTAAATAAATCTAGGGCCAGCAGGTGGCATGGTGGTTAAGGTACTGGACACTCTCATGTGGCTGACCACAGTTCAAGCCCTGGACCTGGTGGCTTGCTTTCTCTCTCTCTCTCTCTCTCTCTCTCTTTCTCTCTCTGTGTGTTTCTTTCTGGTCAAATCAAAATAAGTGAATGAATAAATAAATAAATAAACAATTCTATAAAAAATTAAATAAACCTATTCTGTATGTTTTTGAGTTTTCCTATGGCTACTTAGATTCCTTTTGCAGTTAGATGGGATAAAAAGGATGCTAGGCCCTCGTTCTGCCAGTACCATCTTCAGGTAGAACCAATCAGAGACTGGGACGGGCTGGACCAAGAGTGGGTGATGCACGGTCCCCTCTGAGGGCCGCAGGGGAGGGGCAGGCCATTTGGGGTGATGGGAATTGTCTGCAAAACACTTGAGCCTGAGACACGTCACAACTCCACATTCTTCAAAATAAACAGTGGTTAAGGGCCAGACTCCCACGTGGCCGACCGCCTGGACCTGTGGCTTGACAATCACTCTGAACACGTGCATGTGTGCCCGAAATCCCAGGAAAAGAAAGGACTGCGGCGTGGACATCCCCTCTGGGGTGGCGATTTTGCACACGTCCCCGCTGTCTCTCTCCTCTCTGGTGAGCGCAGGCATCCTGGCGCAAACACCTTATCCCTGCAAAAAAAAATAAAAAAGATGGGCCTGGGGCCTGGACCTTCCTGACCGGTCATTGTGGGACCTCTCTCCCTCGCCCTGGCTCCTGTGAGCGTCTGGGTTTGGAGGTCCCAGGAAAACCTGGGAGAAGCCGGGTGCTCTTCAGTTACAGCCTCTGAGGCCTGGTTCTCAGCCCCCTGGCGGGGCCACGCTTCCGGCGGTGCCTCAAGGACCTGGAGTGGCCTGTGAGCTGGGGCCACTCTCCCTGGGCGGGGCCTGGCCGGCACTTGGTCCTTGATCTGCACACGTTGGGCCGGCCCATCTTTCTGAGCATGTTTGGCTACCCCCGTGTCCCTTCTGAGCAGGGGACAGGTTTGCTCTGGGTCTGCTGTGATGATGTCTCCTTCCAGGGCAAAGGGCAGGAGGGTTTGCTCGGCAGTCCTGGTAGAAGACACGGCTTTCCTAAGCCGGGCTCTTCAGCCGCTCAGCAGCCGCTGGGGCTGCTCCACGTGGCTCCATGGGACTTGTGGGCCCAGAGGGAACATGGCAAAGACGAAGCTCTTTTTTAAAGAGAGATTTTTGCTATAGGGTGGATGCACTCACTAGAGAGACAGAGACAGAAAGCGAGAAATCACTCTCCGGGGGATAGCCATGCTGCAGTCCCTTCTCTGCTCTTCTCTAGGGATCTTGGGCACACACGCACACATACCCAATGTGAGTTTTAAGTTGCTGGGTCTGGGACTTGAGCTGCGGTCAACTATGTTGAGTCCAGCGACATAACAATTATGCCATCAGCTGATCCCCTCTTTTTTTTTTTTTTTTCCCAAAGAATCATTTTATTTAACTTTATTTATTTATTTATTTATTTATTTTAAAATTTGACCAGAGAGGGACAGAGAGAGAGAGAGAGAAAGGGAAAATGAGAAAGCAAGCCATCAGGTCTAGGACTCGAACTGTAGTCAGCCATGTGGGAGTCTAGCACCTTAACCACCAAGCCATCTGCTGACCCCCCAGGATCTTTTTTTTTTTTCTGGAGAGTTTTTTGCTATAGGGCGCGTGCGCTCACCAGACAGACAGAGAGATAGAAAGCGAGAAATCACCCCCCAGGGGGGATGGCCACACCGCAATCCCTTCTCCTCCATTCCCCTCTCGGGATCTTGGGCACGCATGTACACGCACCCGGTGTGAGTCTCAAGCCACCGGGTCCGGGACGCGAACCGCGGTCAACTACGTGGAAGTCCAGCGACATAGCCATTACACTAACTGCTGGTCCCCCCCCCAGGATCTTTTTAATTTAATTATTTTTTCTTGGGGGGGCTGGCAGGTGGCATGGTTAGGGTTAGGGCAGCTGGGTTCCCACATGGCTGACTGTGGTCGAATCCCAGACCTGGCAGCTTGCGTTCTCACTTTCCTTCTCTCTCTCTGTGTCTCTGCTAAACTTCAAAAAAATAAAATAAAATAATGAATACAGGGACCAGCAGTTAGCGTAATAGCTATGTCACTGGACTCCCACATAGTCGACCGCGGTTCGAGTCCCGGACTTGGTGGCTTAAAACTCACGCCGGGCGCGTGTGCGTGCGTGCCCAAGATCCCGAGAGGAGAATGGAGGAGAAGGGATTGCGGCGTGGCCATCCCCCCCGGGGAGTGATTTCTTGCTTTCTACTCTCTGTCTCTCTCTGTCTGTCTGGCAAGCGCACGCGCCCTATAGCAAAAACCTCTCAAAAAAAAA
The DNA here is from genome assembly GCA_026018925.1 of Tupaia tana. Classification (NCBI taxonomy): domain Eukaryota; kingdom Metazoa; phylum Chordata; class Mammalia; order Scandentia; family Tupaiidae; genus Tupaia; species Tupaia tana. The sequence goes on from JAKSZU010000002.1 coordinate 130,184,477, forward strand.
AAAAAAAAAAATAGGCCCGCCTCTGGGCCCGCGCGGGACCGGGGCTGCCCGCCTCTGGGCGCACGCGGGACCGGGGCTGCCCGCCTCTGGGCGCACGCGGGACCGGGGCCGGCGCGCTAGGCCGCCCGCCTCTGGGCCCGCGCGGGACCGGGGCCGCCCGCCTCTGGGCCTGTGTGGGACCGGGGCCGGCGCGCGGGGCCGCCGGCCTCTGGGCCCGCGCGGGACCGGGGCCGCCCGCCTCTGGACCTGCGTGGGACCGGGGCCGGCGCGCTGGGCCTCTCGCCTCTGGGCCTGCGCGGGACCGGGGCCGCCCGCCTCTGAGCCCGCGCGGGACCGGGGCCGCCCGCCTCTGGGCGCACACGGGACCGGGGCCGGCGCGCTAGGCCGCCTGCCTCTGGGCCCGCGCGGGACCGGGGCCGCCCGCCTCTGGGCCCGCGGCCAGCGCGCGGGGCCGCCGGCCTCTGGGCCCGCGCGGGACCGGGGCCGCCCGCCTCTGGGCCTGCGTGGGACCGGGGCCGGCGCGCTGGGCCTCTCGCCTCTGGGCCTGCGCGGGACCGGGGCCGCCCGCCTCTGGGCCCGCGCGGGACCGGGGCTGCCCGCCTCTGGGCGCACGCGGGACCGGGGCCGGCGCGCTAGGCCGCCCGCCTCTGGGCCCGCGCGGGACCGGGGCCGCCCGCCTCTGGGCCTGTGTGGGACCCGGGCCGGCGCGCTGGGCCTCTCGCCTCTGGGCCTGCGCGGGACCGGGGCCGCCCGCCTCTGGGCCCGCGGCCAGCGTGCGGGGCCGCCCGCCTCTGGGCCGGCGCGGGACCGGGGCCGCCCGCCTCTGGGCCCGCGGCCAGCGCGCGGGGCCGCCGGCCTCTGGGCCCGCGCGGGACCGGGGCCGCCCGCCTCTGGGCCCGCGCGGGACCGGGGCTGCCCGCCTCTGGGCGCGCGGGACCGGGGCCAGCGCGCTGGGCCGGCCGCCTCTGGGCCTGCGCGGGACCGGGGCCGCCCGCCTCTGGGCCTGCGCGGGACCGGGGCTGCCCGACTCTGGGCACTCGGCGCCTCTGCTTCGCGTTCCGCAGTTGAGGCCGCCCAGCCCCTGCTGCCCCTCCGGCGCTGGGTGTGTCCCGCGCTCGGCGCCGACGCTGCCTGGCAGCACTCTGACCAGGCAGGCGAACCGGAGGTGGCGCTGGGTCCCGCGCGCATTCGCGTGCTCGGGGGCTGGTGTGTGCCCGCTGGGCCCGCGCGTGGCCGCCGGGCCTGAGCGTGGTTGCGCGCGCTTGGGGCTGACGTGTGGCCGTCGGGCCTACACGTGACCGCCGGGTCAGCGCATGGCCGCTGGGTCTGCGAGTGGCCGCTGGGCACACGCATGGCCCCCAGACTGGCGAGTGGCTGCCGGGTCTGAGTGTGGCTGCCGGGCCCGCTCCTGTGCATGGCCGCCGGGCCTGCGCCTACACATGGCTCCCGGGCTGGAGCGTGGTCACTGGGCCGGCGCACGCCGGGCCTGCGTGTGGCTCCCGGGCCTGCGAGTGGCCACCGGGCCTGTGCATGACCTCCAGGTTGGCGAGTGGCCACCAGGTCTGAGCATGGCCGCCGGTCCTGTGTGTGGCCGCCAGGCCTGTGCCCGTGCGTGGCCGCCGGGCCTGTGTGTGATCGCCGGGCCTGTGCGTGGTCGCCGGGCATGCGCCCACGCGTGGCCGCCGGGCCCGCGCATGGCTGCCGGGCCTGCGCCCAGGCGTGGCCAACGAGCCTGCCCGTGACCGCCGGGCCTGCACGTGACCGGCGGTTGCGAGCAGCAAACTGAAGCCGAAAACAAGGATTAAGATCTTGCAAATATAAGCAGAAGAAGGAAACCTTGGATGTCTTAAACCAATTGAGAAATGTATGGTATAGGAGGATTTTCGCTGCCTATGGGCAGTGAGAAGGCGATGGTACCAGCCCTGCATTACCTCAGGGAAAAATAAGAACTATTCTACCATTCTTAAGGAAGCCAGATACTCGAGGATGACTCACGCTGCAGATCCCCACAACACCATCCTCGGTAATCACAGGATGGATGCTGTGCTGCATCAGCTGATAACCGTCTCTGCCTACCAGAACTGCGTTCCTGAAACTGTACTCCATAGAGACTCACCTACAACTGCGGAGCTGCACGAGACCCACCCTTGACCCAACCCTGAATAGAACCTATGTTTCCTATTGTGGAAAACTTTATGAGCTCATAATTGAAAAAGGAAAAAAAAAAAAAAAAAAAAAAAGGATGAAAGATCTGGAGGGTATGGTCGCAGGGATGGCAACTGCGGATGCTGGAGACAGCACGGGAGAGGTAATGGGAATGAATGATGGAGGGCGGTTCAGGGAACGATCATCACGTTTGATGGACACAGGGGTGAAGGGTGGTCTGTTGAAGATGATGTATGTGGGGGTATCATTGTCTTGGCTAATGTTAACTATACTCATGCTGGAAGGGACCATGCTGTACACTGTAAAGATGTCCAATGAAAAAAAAAATAATGATAACATTATCGGCACTCTGGCAGAAGGAAAAAGATCCAATGATATGATAGCGGAAAGGATAAATGTGGATGCCGGAGCCTGTAAGGGAGGGGAGTGGGTGGTCAGGAGAGGGTGGTAGAAAGTGGGCGTGGGGGGCAAAAGGAGGAATCAGTTAACACCAAAAAAAGTAGAGTTCTCTGTTGAAAACTATATACATATATGTATATTGTATACATCATAATGGGAACTTTATGTAAAATGAATTTAATTAATCTGAGAAAAATAAAATAAAATAAAAAAAAATAAAAAAAAATACAATTAAATAAAATATTTTAAAAATTATTTTTTCTTTATTTATTTTTATTTTTATTTGTCCAGAGAGGGACAGAGTGTGAGAGAGAGAGAGAGAAAATGAGAAAATGAGCCACCAGGTCTAGGACTAGAACCGTGGTCGGCCATGTGGGAGTTCAATGTCCTTAATCACCACACCACCTGAGGGCCCCTTGTCACATCTTTTTTTTGTTTTTGGAGAGGTTTTTGCTATAGGGTCCGTGCGCTCACCAGAAAGAGAAAGACAGAGAGACAGAAAGTGAGAAATTAACCTCCGGGGGGGATGGCCATGCCGCAATCCCTTCTCCTCCATTCTCCTCTCGGGATCTTGGGCACGTATGCACATGTGCCTGGCGTGAGTTTAAGCCTCTGGGTCCGGGACTCGAACCGCGGTCGACTACGTGGGAGTCCAGTGACATAGCGGTTACGCTAACTGCTGGTCCCTCTCGTCACATCTTTTGACAGAATTCTAATTAACACTCTCTGTAGTGTTTCTTTTATTACTATTTTTATTTTATGAATGTAGTATTTTTCTTTTATTACGCCAGAGGGCATATGTGTGCATGAGAGAGAAAGAGAAAGCACCCGCCGTGGGGTTTGGTCCCGCTACTGCTCCCGTTCTCTTTCCTTTAGTTCACCGTCCCCTCGAGACCTAAGATAAGCTGCCAGGGCCAACCCCGGCCAGTCGTGGGACCAGCTTCCTCTGCGGAGGGACCCTGCCCTGAGGAGCCGGCTCTCTCTCTCTCTCTCTCTTTGACCTTAAGTTTATTTATTGATTTCTTCCATGAGAGCGAGATAGTGAGAGAGAGAAACAGAGAGACGGACTCCCTGCAGGTCCCCCACCCCAGCCTCAGCATGGAGGGGGACCTTCCTGTGTTCCTGCTGAGCCACTGTCTGGCACCTTCAGCACACCTCTCAGCTGCTTCAGCATCTGTTTATGTATCTTTTTAAAAAACTTCGGTAAAGGGACCAGCAGTTAGCGTAATGGCTATGTCGCTGGACTCCCACGTAGTCGACTGCAGTTTGAGTCCCGGACCCGGTGGCTTAAACTCACGCCAGGTGCGTATGTGTGCGTGCCCAAGATCCCAAGAGGAGAATGGAGGAGAAGGGATTGTGGCATGGCCATCCCCCCTGGGGGGTGATTTCTCACTTTCTGTCTCTCTGTCTCTGTCTCTCTCTGCCTTTCTGGTGAGCGCACACGACCTATAGCAAAAACCTCTCCATTAAAAAAAAAAAAAAAAAAAAAAAGAATTTACCAGGGACCAGCAGTTGGCGTAATGGCTATGTCCCTAAACTCCCATATGTGGTTGACCGCGGTTTGAGTGCCTGACCTGGTGGCTTAAATTCACATTAAATTCACACCGGGCGTGTGTGCGTGTATGCCTAAGATCCCGAGAGGAGAAGGGATTGCGGCATGGCCATCCCCCCTGGGGGCTGACTTCTCACTTTCTGTCTCTGTCTTTCTGGCGCATGCACATGTGCCCTATAGCAAAAACCTCTCCAAAAAAAAAAAAAAAAAAACTGCCAGAGAGCATGTGCCCTGGAGGCGGGAGGGAGGGAGAGGAGGAGAGAGAAAAAGTACCCCCACGGGAAATGGTCATACCACATCCTTGGTCCATTCGTTCATCCTGAGGATTTGGGGCGTGCATGTCCACACGTCCAGTGTGTTTTCCAAATCACTAGGTCTGGGGCTTGAACTGCAGGATCAGACACGTGGGATCTAGTTCCCTTTTTATTTTCTTAAAAAATATTTATTTACTTTTATTTATTATTATTATTTTGATTTGATCAGAGAGAGAGAGGAGTCCAACCCCGACCACCACGCTGTCTGCTGGCCCCCACTATGCTGTTTTGTTAGTAATGTCTTTAGATATATCTTCAGCTCGCTAATTCTCTGTTCAGCTGTATGTATTTAATATGTCTTCAGTAAGATTTTAAATTCATTTTTTTTTTCAGGGTTTTTTGCTATAGGGCGCATGCACTCGCCAGAAAGACAGAGATGGAGAGACAGAAAGTGAGAAATCTCTCTCCAGTGGGGGATGGTTACGCCACAATCCCTTTTCCTCCATTCTCCTCTCGGGATCTTGGGCACGCACGCACACGCGCCCAGCTTGAATTTAAGCCGCCAGGTCCTGGGATTCAAACTGCGGTCTACGACATGGGAGTCCAGTGACATAGCCATTACACTAACTGCTGGTCCCAGTAAGATTTTAAATTTCAACCTTGGGACCAGCAGTTGGTGCAGTGGTTAAGGTGCTGGACTCCTATGTGGCCAACTGTGGTTCAGGTCCCAGAACTGGGAGCTTGAAACTCACACCCGGCATGTGTGCGTGCGTGCCCAAAATCCTGAGAGGAGACTGGAGGAGAAGGGACTGCAGCATGACCATCCCCCCAGGGGGGTGATTTTTCACTTTTCCTCTGTCTCTTTCTCTCTCTCTCGCAAGCACACACACCCTATGGCAAATAAACCTTAAAAAAAAAGTTCAACCGTGTCTTTTTTAGTTCTTGCAGTTCCTTTTAACCACCCATCTGTTTATTCCCCAGCTGTCTTTTGTTGAGCGATTTCTTTGTGAGCGCATCTTTTATTTCTTTATGTTATAAATAGCCTATATTCTGTATCTGAAAACCCCGAAATCATCCGTCTTTAGGGATCTAAATGTGCACTTCACAGTTTCTGCTGACTTGGAGTACCCTGCCTCCTTGTGAGCTGTGATCTTTGCTGTTTAAGACTTACAGAGGGGGGCCGGCAGGTGGCATGGTGGTTAAGGTGGCTGGACTCCCACATGGCTGACCGTGGTTTGAGTCCCAGACCTGGCAGCTTGCTTTCTCATTTTCCTTCTCTCTCTGGTCAACTTCAATAAAGTAAAATAAAATAATGACAATGAATAAAATAAAATAATAATTTACAAAACTTGCAGAGGTCTTGTGGGTCTTGAGAGGGACGTGGGGGAGCAGTCCTACTGACAGCCTCGGTCTATTTCTGCTGGACACAGAATGCTCTACCCTGGGATTGCTTCCCCTTGAAGGAGGGCATTCCAGACCCCCTGCTCCACCTGGGACTTGTTCACAGCTGTCTCCCCACCACACACAGGGATTTATCTAACTTCCTGCTGCTCCGGCCCTGGCCAGGCCCCTCTCCCCTCTCCTCCATTCTCCTCTCGGGATCTTGGGCACGCACGCACACGCGCCCAGCTTGAATTTAAGCCGCCAGGTCCTGGGATTCAAACTGCGGTCTACGACATGGGAGTCCAGTGACATAGCCATTACACTAACTGCTGGTCCCAGTAAGATTTTAAATTTCAACCTTGGGACCAGCAGTTGGTGCAGTGGTTAAGGTGCTAGGAGCTAGGTATCCTTGGAGACATGCCTATCTCTTCTCAGATCAGGTACAACTTTAAAAAAAATGCTTGGCCATGAAGTCATAATGCTAGAAGCAGAAGATACCTTTATACCCTCTGATAATTCCCTGTCCTACGTAAACCATTCTGCATGGCTCCTGTTGCTTGCATTAAAGACCAGTTGCTAAGAGTGATTTTTGGGCCAGCCTGGTGGCTAAGTGAGTTGGATTCCACGTGGCCGACTGCATGGTTTGAGTCTTGGGCCCAGCAGCTTGAAAAACATTCCAGGCAAATGTGAGCCCAAAATCCCACAAGGAGGGAGAAAGGAAGATGGGGCTGTGGTGTGACCATTCCCCATGGGGTGTTTTTTTTTTTTTTTTAAGGGTAATTTTATTTAACTTTATTTATTTATTTTAACTTGACCAGAGAAGAACACAGGGAGAGAGTGAGAGAGAGAGAGAGAGGGAAAGTGAAAAAGCAAACTGCCAGGTCTGGGACTTGAAACATAGTCAGCCATGTGGGAAGCCAGTGCCCCTAACCACTATGCCACCTGCCGGCCCCTGGGGGCTACCTTCTTGCTGTCCCTCTGCCTCTCCCTCTGCTTCTATGGTAAGCGTATATGCCCGCTGGTAAATGAACAAAAAACCACCACCAGGAATCCCCCCGGGCGGTGCACAGTCGTCTGTCCTTTTACCCACAAGCAGAGCGCCCTCTTCACTGGAGGCTAACCCGGTGACTGGTAATCAGTGAACTCTGCCACCGTTGCTGCAGGGGAGGTCACATGCCCCAGGATGACCAGTCAGAGCCTTTTCCTGGGGTGCTCTGGGTTAGAGCGGGGAGAGAAGCTCCTTCCGCTAGGGGGCAGCCTGGTGAGGATGTGCACTCAGTGAGGCCGAGGGCCGTGCTTCCCCGGCGTGGGGAGGAAGCTGGCTAAACCGAGGAGCCAAGAGGTGAAAGGCGCGCGACAGGGTGGGAGCGACGGGGTGGGAGCGACGGGGTGGGCCTGTGAGTTCCTCGTATGAGTTTGGCTTTGACCACGTGAGCCAGAACGTTCTCTCTTGCTGCCCAAGTGTTTGCCTTTTGCAGTCTTGCCTCTTACATGGTGAGTTGATGAATGGTTGTTGTTTTGTTTTCTGCCTCTCTGCATTTAGAATATGTATGGGAGGGGCTGGCAGGTGGCGGTGGATAAGGGCACTGGACTCCCACGTGGCCAACCATGGTTCAAGGCCCGGATCTGGCAGCTTGCTTTCTCACTTTCTCTCTCTCTCTCTTACACACACACTCTGTCCCTCTCTGGTCAAATGAAAATAAATAAATAAATAAATAAATAAATAAATAAAGTGAAATAAAACAATTCTTTAAAAACATATATATATGTATTGGCGCCAGCAGGTAGCATGGTGGTTAAGGCTCTGGACTCCCACATGGCCAACTACGGTTTGAGTCCTGGACCTGACGATTTGCAATTCATGCTGGGTACATATACATATGTGCCGACTCCCAGGAGAAGGATTGTGACATGGCCATCACCCCTAGGGGGTGATTTCTCCCTTTCCCGTTCACTATCTCTCTCTGTCTCTCTCTAGCAAATGCATACATCTTATGGCAAAAACCTAAAAACAACAACAAAAATGTATCATCCTCTCTACATTTAAAAAGTGATTTTGTGGGGACCAGAAGATGGTATAATGGCTATGTCGCTGGACTCCCATGTAGTCGACTGCGGTTCTGGTCCCGGACCCGGTGGCTTAAACTCACCCTGGGCGTGTGTGTGCGCGCGCGTGCGTGCCCGAGATCCTGAGAGAACGGAGGAGAAGGGATTGCGGCATGGCCATTCCCCTGGGGGTGATTTCTCACTTTCTGTCTCTCTCTTTCTGGTGAGCATACGTGCCCTATAGCAAATCCCCCCCCCCCCCCAAAGAAAAGTAATTTTGTGGAGGCCAGCAGGCGGTATTGTGGTTAAGGCGCTGGACTCCCACATGGCTCATTGTGGTCTGAGTCCCAGAGCCGGCAGCTTAATCATGCCAAGCTCACATGCATGCGTGTCCAAAATCCTAAGAGGATTGTGGTGTGGCCATCCCCCTGGGGAGTGATTTTTCACTTTCCTTCTCTCGCTCTGTGTCTATACCAAAACTGATTTAAAAAAAAAAAGTCAGATTCCACCTGACAACCGAGGTTCGATTTCCCAGGCCATTCAGCCTGAGACCGCCAGACAAGTGAGTTCCCAAGACTGGAAGGGATAGGGGACTGGAGGAGGGAGACTGTGGTGGGACCAGACCCTGCGGAGGGTGCTCGACTCTTTATCTTGTGGATGTGTATGTTCTCTATGACGAATAATAATAATAAACTTCGGAAAAAGAACGAAACTGGAAAGGAGTGTTGAAATAATGACCAAAACGCATGCTGGAGCACCCTCTGCTGGCCAATCGTGGTAAGACGGAAACTATTTCAAAGTTGGGAAGGGAAACTGCTCAGAGTCCTCCAGGGCCCGCGCGGGGTCCAGCCAGTGCCCCCCAAGCCCGACACTTGGGCTCCTGGTTGCAACACTTGCTACAGTGTGGCTGCGGTGGGGCGCAGGAGGGGAGTGGAGAGTCAATGCGGGCCTCGAGCCCAGAGACCAAATCACGGGTCTCCCGGCTGCGCCTACCAGGCAGGCATAGTTCACCTCAGCCTCCCCTCTCAGCAGAAAGGAGGGCAAAGTTCCTTTCTGCTGAACCGGTATTTTCAGACTGGCTAAGTGACTCAGCCAATGCTAAACTTTGGGGTTGGTCTCAGACCCGGAGCCACGGCTCCACTGCCCATGCACCCTCCATGGCCTCGCTTGGAGCTGCAGACCTCTGAGGTCCCCCTCCCCCCCCTTTTTTTGGTTGGCTATAGGGTGAGTGCTCTTGCCTGAGAGAGACAGAGTGACAGGAAGAAATCATCCCCCGGGGCATGGCTACACCACGTCACCATCTCCTCCATTCCCCTCTGGGATTTTGGGCGCACGCCCACAATGCCCAGAGTGTTTTTCAAGCTGCCAGGTCAGGACCTGAACTGCACAGCCTGCCACGTGGGATCCAGCAGCCCTAACCACCACTCCGCCCGCTGGCCCTTGGTCCCTTTCTTATCTGGTGCTCTAGTCTGCTGCTGCGCCTGCGACAGGTGGCCCCGGGTAGTGCCGTGCACGCGTCTGTGGTGGGCGGCCCCACTGTGGCCCACAGCCGAGACCTGTGGATTCAGATCCACGTCACCTGCCTGGTGGCTTCACCCCTGGGCCGAGTTCTCCTCCTTGGGCCGTGGATCAGGACTCTCAATCTGCCACGTGGAGATACTTGAAGATATTTAATGGCGGCATCTCTGAGCCTGTCCTTGGTGAGACCCCAACCCTGCTTCTTCTCCTGCGTTCCCAACAGAGACCAGTGTTGGCAGCATCCGCACAGCCCCAAGTCCCAGACGCGGGGTCCTTCCTGAAGCTCCGCCCCTGTCCGCCGTCACCCTACGGTGGGCGGATCCTCTCACTCAGGGTCTCTGCAGACTTTTGACTTTATCTCTCCTTTTTTTTTTTTTAAATTAAAATCAAAATGGGAACCAGCAGTTAACGTAATGGCTATGTCGCTGGACTCCCACGTAGTCGACCGCGGTTCGCGTCCCGGACCCGGTGGCTTAAAACTCACGCCAGGCGCGTGTGCATGCATGCCCAAGATCCCGAGAGGAGAATGGAGGAGAAGGGATTGCGGCGTGACCATCCCCCCTGGGGGGTGATTTCTTGCTTTCTGTCTCTATGTCTCTCTCTGTCTGTCTGGCTAGCGCATGCGCCCTATAGCGAAGAAAAAAAAAACTCTCCAAAAAAAAAAATTACATTTAATTAATTAATTAATCATTATTTTTAAATTTGACCAGAGAGAGGCAGTGATGGAAAGTGAGAAAGCAAGCCGCCAGGCCCGGGACTCAAATCGTGGTCAGTCACGTGGGAGTCCAGCGCCCCAACCACGTCACCTGGTAACCCGGCCTTTTTCCCTCTTTCCTGCACACGTGTGAGGAACAGAGCCCCCGTGGGCTGCTGCAAAGGGAACCAGGGCTGGGAGCAGGGAGGGCACAGCCAGGCCTCGGGAAGCGAGCTCGTTTCCCCTCCTCCTCTGTGGGTGGATTTTTTTCCTGTTCGGGTCACAGGGCAGTAAACGTTCCAGGTCACGGATCACATGAGAGTCAATCTCTCTCTCTTTCTCTCGACCAAGGGAGAAAACACTGGCTAAATTTGAGCCCATTCCTAGGTGGGGAGGGCTGGGCAAGTCAACCCAAGGGAGCCCACACGGCAGGCTTGACAGAGGTCTGGAAGGCCCGCTCTGGCTCTCACCGTCCGTGACTTCCCCCAGCTGAGCCTGGTGCCTCTTCCCTGGGTTCCCAGGGAACACCAGGCTCAGGCTCACCCTGCACAGTGGGTGAGGTCTGTTCAGAAGTCTCCTCCTCCTCCTCCTTCTCCTCCTCCTCCTCCATTTGCCTGACCTCCACCCCTGAGCACAGCTGGCTGGCTCAGGACAGGGAACCTGATCCTTCTGGTCAACCACATCACCTTCACCCCGGCCCAAGCTAACTAGATCCAGGGTAAACACAAATCCCTTTCCTCTAGTTTTTTTGAAATTGGGATCCAAGGGGCAGTGGTCAACCCTTTCTCGTATGGAAAGCAGCAAGAATTAAAAACGCTTACAGGCCGGGTGGGTAGAAAATTGGTGGTTTTGGCCCTCCTCTGCAGGTGATAGGCTCCTGACTTTCTTTCGGAAAGTGCCCGTCTCCTCTCCTTGTGCTCTGATAGGACAGACAAACACAGAGGCGGGCACTTCAACTGGGCTGGACCAATCAGAGTTGGGAGTTCCGAGTCAGTACAGAAATACATAGAAAAATAAGGTGCTTGGGGCCCAGTCACTGCCACAGCGGAGCTCTAAAGATGGGGATCCCTGAAACCCCCATTTCCTGTTCTGGACTCTCTGAGACTTGGTTAGTCAGTCCCACCCTCCCCATTCTATAAACGAGGAGTTTCCAGTAAATTCTGTCTTTCCTTCTGTTCTCTAATGCCCTATCCCGATGCATGCACTTTCCTTTTCCACCTCCCACGGGGCACTTGAAAAAAAACCCTGAAGTTGTACAATTGAAAGTGCAATGAACATCGTCCTTCTCTTCACCTGGATTCACCACCTGGTAATATTTTGCCGTATTTGTTTACATACAGACATGTGAACTTTTTGTTGTTGGAGAGCGCTTGCACTCGCCAGAGAGACGGGGAGAAGAGAAAGCCCCTCCATGGGCGATGGTCACGCCATAATCCCTTCTTCAGCCCTCCTTCCTTTGGGGATTTTGGGCATGTGTGTACACGCACCTGGCTTGTTTGTGTCCTGGACTCAAACTGCCCTGACAGCCACGTGGAATCTGGCCGCCTGCACCACCAGGCCAGGGGCTGAGCCCACATGAGCTTTTTTTTTTCTTTCTGAGGTAACTTCATCCTTACCTTCTTTAACAACTTCTGATAATAGGCCATCCTCCTCCACAGCTGTAATAACATTCTCATATTATTTAGTTTTCTGTTGCTGCACGGTGAGTCCCCTTAAAACTTAATGGCTAGGGAACCAGCAGTTAGCGTAATGGCTATGTCGCTGGACTCCCACATAGTCGACCGCGGTTCGCGTCTCGGACCCGGTGGCTTACAACTCACGCCGGGCGCGTGTGCGTGCGTGCCCAAGATCCCGAGAGGAGAATGGAGGAGAAGGGATTGCGGCGTGACCATCCCCCCTGGGGGGTGATTTCTCGCTTTCTGTCTCTATGTCTCTCTCTGTCTGTCTGGCGAGCGCACGCGCCCTATAGCAAAAAACCTCTCAAAAAAAAAAAAAAAACAAAACAAAAACTTAATGGCTATAGGGGCAGCAGGTGGCGTGGTGGCTAAGGCACTGGGCATTCACACATGGCTGACCATGGTTCAGGTCCCGGGCCTGGTGGCTTGCTTTCTCACTTTCCTTCTCTCTGTATGTCTGTCTTCCTCTGGTCAAATTAGAATCAATAAAATTAAATAAATAATTTCTTTTTCTAAAAAGAACTTACTGGATATAAGTGACTACAGATACGTTATCTATTTTGGTCCTGTGTGTTGACTTGGGCTCAGCTGGGTCACTTATCCGCAGACTCTCGTGGTTGTAGTCAGATGGTGGCTGGGGCTGGAGACATGGCCAAGTTTTCTTCCTTCACATGTCTGATGGTTGAAACTGCCCCCCCCCTTTTTCTATAGGGCACATGTGCCTGCCATAGGGAGAGAGAGAGAGAGAGAGAGAGAGAGAGAGAGAGAGAGAAAGCACCTCCCTCTTGGGAGGGAATGACCATGCCACAATCACTTCTCCTCTTTTCCTCTTGAGATTTTGGGCACACACATGTGCCCAACCGTTTCTCAAGCCACTGGGTCTGGGACTCAAACCGCGCAGCCAGCCACGTGGGATCCAGCCGCCCTCACCACTGTGCACCCAGCTGGCCAGAGACTGCCTGCTGGCCAAGACCTCGGCTGGGCTGTTGATGGAACAGCTGTGAGTGCCCTCTCCATGGGGCTGAGACTCCCTCGCAGCACAGTGACTGGCTCCCAAGAGCAGGGCTGGAAAAGACAAGGAGTGGGGCCCATAGGTGGCATGGTGGTTAAGGCGCTGGACGCCCATGTGACTGTGGTTTGAATCCTGGACCTCGCAGCTTGTTTTCTCACTTTTCTACTTTCTGTCTCTCTCTGGTGAGTGTGCATGTCCTGTAGCAAATTAAAGAAGAAAAAAAAAGGGACCAGCAGTTAGCGTAATGGCTATGTCGCTGGACTCCCACGTAGTCGACCGTGGTTCGCGTCTCGGACCCGGTGGCTTACAACTCACGCCGGGCGCGTGTGCGTGCGTGCCCAAGATCCCGAGAGGAGAATGGAGGAGAAGGGATTGCGGCGTGACCATCCCCCCTGGGGGGTGATTTCTCGCTTTCTGTCTCTATGTCTCTCTCTGTCTGTCTGGCGAGTGCACGCGCCCTATAGCGAAAAACCTCTCAAAAAAAAAAAAAAAAAAAAACCAAAAAAAAAAAAACCTTAATGGCTAGGGAACCAGCAGTTAGCGTAATGGCTATGTCGCTGGACTCCCACATAGTCGACCGCGGTTCGCGTCTCGGACCCGGTGGCTTACAACTCACGCCGGGCGCGTGTGCGTGCGTGCCCAAGATCCCGAGAGGAGAATGGAGGAGAAGGGATTGCGGTGTGGCCATCCCCCCTGGGGGGTGATTTCTCGCTTTCTGTCTCTCTGTTTCTCTCTGTCTTTCTGGCAAGCGCACGCACCCTATAGCAAAAACCTCTCCAAAAAAAAGAAAAGAAAAGAAAAAATAAAAAAGGACAAGAACGAAGGCTGCTGAGTTCTTCAGGCCCGGTCCCGAGCAATGGCACGGTATCAATTCTGCTGTATACTTTTTGTTGTCTAAGTTAATTTTATTTCTTGAGGGAGATGTGCTTGGCAGGCTGTTACCAGGCCTTGGCCTCCCCCCTTCCACACACACACACATGCACACTCACACACATACACACCACCTACCAGCTAGGCAGGATAACAGGCCCACCCGGTGTGTTCACAGCCCGGGATCCGAACCGGGGGCCTTCCTGTACAGCTTCAGCATTGCTCCTGTGCCACTGCAGCCGGGCCACTGCCTCCGTATTCTATTGGTCAAACAGTCACAGAGCCAGAGTAAGGGCATCGCCTCATCTCTTGTTTGAAGAAGTCACAAGGAATGTAGGGCTCGTTTTTTTTTAATTACCAGAGGGCATGAGTGCTCCCCAAAGAGCGAGGATAAAGGCACCTCCCGACGGAGGGTGGTTGTGTCCTAGCCCATTCTCCTTTCCCACCCTGTCGGGATCTTGGGCACGCACGCACACAGGCCCGCTGTGTTTCTCAAGTTGCCGGGGCTGGAATTCCGACCACAGTGGGTCATGTGGAATCCAGGTCCCTTAACCACTAGGCCGTGGGGCTGGTCCAAGGGCTATTTTTAAATTTAATTTAAATTTGCCAGAGTGCACATGTGTTCATCAGAGAGAGACAGAAAGAAGGAGAGGGAGAATGCAAAACAACGACCATGGGGATGGTCACGCCACACCCCCTTCTCCATCTCCCCCTCCTTTTGGGATTTGGACACACACGTGCAGGTGCCCGTTGTGATTTCCAAGTCGCTCGGTTCAGGACTTGAACTGTGCACTCAGCCATGTCAGATCCAGCCTCCTTAGCCACCATGTCACTAGCTATTCCCCAGGGGCTTTTTTTTTTTTTTTTTGAGTGGTTTTTGCTATAGGGCACGTGCACTCGCTAGACAGAGAGAGACAGAGAGACAGAAAGCAAGAAATCACCCCCCGGGGGGATGGCCAGACTGCAATCCCTTCTCCTCCATTCTCCTCTCGGGATCTTGGGCACACATGCACACGTGCCCAGTGTAAGTTTAAGCCACCGGGTCTGAGACTTGAACCGCGGTCGACTACATGGGAGTCCAGTGACATAGCCATTACGCCAACTGCTGGTCCCAGGGGCTGTTTTTCAAGACTATTGCACAGCCAGTGGGACCAGCAGATGGTGTAGCAGATATGTCACTGGACTCCCTCATAGTTGGCTGCTGTTAGAATCCCGGACCTGGTGGCTTAAAACTCACGCTGGCAGGCCAGCAGGTGGTGTGGTGGTTAAGGGCACTGGACTCCCACATGGTTGACTGAGGTTCGAGTCCTGGACCTGGTGGCTTGCTTTCTTACTTTCCCTTTCTCTCTCTTTCTATGGTCAAATTAAAAAATAATAAAAACAAATAAAATAAATAGATAATTCTTAAAACAAAAAAACAGTAAAAACTCATGGCAGAAGCATGTGCATGTGCCCAAGATCCTGAGAGGAGAATGGAGAAGGGGTTGCAGTGTGGCCATCCCCCGGCGGTGGGGGTGACTTCTCATTTTCTGTCTCTCTGGAAAGCACACATGCCCTATAGCAAAGATCTCTCTCTCTAAAAGAAAAAACTATTGCACAACCCACAAATGTAATGTTGACACAGTACTATTACCTAAGACATAGTCCATATCTAAATTTGTCCTAGTAATGGCCTTCATAGCTATTCCTTGAGCTGGCTCTGTGGCCGACCATGCAGTGTGAATCTGGCCCTGGGGGCTTGAAAAACACACCGGGTGCGTATGTGTACGTGACCAAAATCCTGACAGGGTGGAGAAGTGGAGAAGTTGCTCTGTGACTGCCTTGTTGAGGGAGAGACAGTGAGAGAGAAAGTGAGAAGTCACCCCCCAGGGCAGATGGCCACACCACAGTCCCTTCTCCTCCAGTATCCAATCAAGGGTTATGCACTACATTTATTTGTTGTAATTCTTTAGGACTCCAGAACACGCCCTATGTATTTTTAAAAATTATTTATTTATTTTAATTAATTAAATAAATAATTTAAAGTTTGCGATAGGGCATGCGTGCTCACCAGAGAGAAAAAGAAAGAGAGAAAGTAAGAAAGCAAGCTGCCAGGTCCAGGATTCGAACCATGGTTGACCATGTCGGAGTTCAGAGACCTAACCAGCATGCCACCTGCGGACCCTCCCTACTTATTTTTCTTTTTTATCATTGCTACTTCTGAGTTCCTCTGTCTTGTAGAATATCCTATAATCTGCATTTGTCAGATGGCTTCCTTAGATAACACTCAGGGTAAAACATTTTTGGCAAGAACACTACTTAGGCGGTATTGTTTTCTTTCTTTTCCTGTCTTTCTCTTTCTTTTTTTAAAATTAATTCTCTTAGGGCCAGCACGTGGCATGGTGGTTAAGGTGCCGGACTCCCACATGGCTGACTACAGTTTGAGGTGGACGCGTGGCTTGGAAAAAAGCATGCCAGGTGTGCGCGTGCGTGCCCCAAATCCTGAGAGGAGATTGGAAGAGACGGTAGTGTGGTGTGGCCATCTCCCAGGAGCGATTTCTCACTTTTCCTCTCTCTGTTTCTCTCCAGAGAGTGAACGTGCCTCATGGTAAAAGCCTAAACATAAATAAATAAATAAACAAGCTAAATAAATAAAAATTAATTCTCAGAGGATGTATGTGCTCACAAGAGAGAGTGAGCAAGAAAAAGAGAGGGAGAAAGCACCTGTTCCTGGGATGCAGCCACGCTGCAATCCCTTTTCCTGCATTCCATCCCATCAGGGTTTGGGACCTGCATACACATGCACCCAGAGAGTTTTTCAAGCCACCGGGGCCAGGATTCGAACCATGGCTGGCCATGTGGGACTGGCTTTTTATGCACAGCATGTAACCACTGGCTGGCTGGTATTGTATGCTATTTTTTTAAAAAGATGTATTTATTGGTGGGGCCGGCAGGTGGCGTGGTGGTTAAAGGCGCTGGAGTCCCACATGGCTGACCACAGTTCGAGTCCCGGATCTGGCAGCTTGCTTTCTCAATTTCCCTTTCTTTCTCTCTCTCTGTCTGACCTTTAAAAATAACAAATAGAATTAAATAAATAAATAATTCTTCAAAAAAAAAAAAAAAAAGAAAGAAAGAAAGATTTAGTTATTGGGGCCAGCAGGTGGTGTGGTGGTTAAGGGTGTTGGACTCCCACATGGCCAACTGTGGTTTGAGTCCTGGACCTGGCGGCTTGCTTTCTCACTTTCTCATTCTTGCTCTATCCCTCTCTGGTCAAGTTAATATGAAATGAATAAATAAATAAAGTTAAATGAAATCATTTAAAAAAGATTTATTTATTTAATTCTATTTGTTATTATTTTTAAATTTTACTAGAGAGAGACATAGAGAGAGAGAAAGGGAAAGTAAGAAAGCAAGCCACCAAGTCCAGGACTCGAACCATGGTTGGCCATGTGGAAGTCCAGTGCCCTTAACCACCATGCCACCTGCCGGTCCCAGTGTTGTACACTTCCTGCAGCACATCTGGGGCACCTGTCAGTTTGTACCTTCTCAGGTGATGCTGAGCTAAGTCACCTGGCTGAGATTTTTCAAGGTAAAGGTGATTCCCCCTCTTTTTCTAGGTTTCATTAAGATATAATTCAAAATTGTTTCTTCCAAGTCAACTTTTCTAGGTACTTGATGGACCCTTTCAATATATATAATAAGTTCATTTTGTGTGTGTGTGTGTGTGTGTGTGTGTGTAACGTATTGTTTTAATGATGAAATTCTTTCCACATGAGACTTCAACATTTGTTTTTTGTTTTTTTTGTTTTTTTTGGAGAGGTTTTCGCTATAGGGCGCATGCGCTCGCCAGAGAGACAGAGAGGGACAGAGAGACAGAAAGCGAGAAATCACCCCCCAGGGGGGATGGTCACGCTGCAATCTCTTCTCCTCCATTCTCCTCTCGGAATCTTGGGCACGCACGCACATGCGCCCGGCGTGAGTTTAAGCCACCGGGTCCGGGATGCGAACTGCGTTCGACTATGTGGGAGTCCAGCAACATAGCCATTATGCTAACTGCTGGTTCCCCATGTTTTTTTTTTTAGATTTTTTTCTATAAGGCATGTGCACTTGCTAGAGAGACAGAGACAGAAAGCGAGAAATCACCCCCCAGGGGGGGTGGCCACGCCGCAATCCCTTCTCCTCCATTCTCCTCTTGGGATCTTGGGCATGCACGCGCAGCACCTTGTGTGAGTTTAAGCCGCCAGGTCCAGGACTCGAACTGCGGTCGACTACATGCGAGTCCAGCGACATAGCCATTATGCTAACTGCTGGTCTCCCTCTTGGAATTTTTGGGCACGAACACACATGTGCCTGGCATAAATTTTAAGTTGCCAGATCCGGGACTTGAACTGCATGGGAGTCCAGCGATGAAACTATTTTTCCATCTGCTGGTCCCAATACAAATTCTGTGTTGTTTATTTTGTTTTCTAGAAAGTTCTTTTGAAGGAGGTTATATTTTTGTTTGGTATTATTTTTCTCTATTGTTTCGTTTTTCTTCTTCAGGCACTCCAATAGTGTGTATGTTGGGCCATCTTTATATATCTTCTTTAGTTCTCTCTTTCTCTCTGATACTTAAAGAATAAAATTATTGGGACCAGCAGGTGGTGTGGTGGTTAAGGAGCTGGACTCCCACACGGCTGAATGCAGTTCAAGTCCTGAACCTAACAGCTTGCTTTCTTACTTTTCCCCTCTCTGGTTAAATTTAAAAATAATAATGATAAATAAAATGAAATAAAGTAAATCTTAACAAATATTGATTACATTTTCTGGCTCTACTCATTCCTTTTATGAATCCCTCTTATTTTATTTCTGTTGAATTTAATTTTCCCTGAGTAGCTTGCAATTCAACCTGCACTTGAGATAATTTTGACTTTTTCTTTAATTTCTTTCCTGATATTTGTTAATTTGCATTTCCTGCTTATTTTTATTATTATTATTATTGGCTCTTTCCATTTGGTCTCTTAAATTTTAAAATTTCAAGTGTTCTTTATGCTTAACTTAAAAAAATCCTTTATTGGGGCCAACAGGTGGCGTGGTGGTTAGAGGCACTGGACTCCCAGTTGGCCAACCACGGCTCGAGTCCTGGACTTGGTGGCTTGTTTTCTTGCTTTCTCTTTCTCTGTCTCTCTCTGGTCAAATTAAAAAATGATAATAGGGACCAGCAGTTAGCGTAATGGCTATGTCACTGGGCTCCCATGTAGCCAACCACAATTTGAGTCCTAGACCCAGTTGCTTAAACTCACGCCGGGCGCGTGTGCGTGCGTGCCCAAGATCCTGAGAGGAGAATGGAGGAGAGGGGATTGTGGCGTGGCCACCCCCCTGGGGGTTGATTTCTCACTTTCTGTCTCTCTTTGTCTTTCTGGCGAGTACATGCACTCTATAGCAAAAACCTCTAAAAAATAAAAAGATAATAGTAGTACATTAAGTTAAATAAAATAATTCTTTTTTTTTTGAGAGGTTTTTGGTATAGGGCACATGCGCTCACCAGACAGACAGAGAGTGACAGAGAGACAGAAAGCGAGAAATCACCCCCCGGGGGATGGCCATGCCGCAATCCCTTCTCCTCCATTCTCCTCTCTGGATCTTGGGCACGCACGCACACGCGCCTGGCGTGAGTTTTAAGCCACCAGGTCCAGGACGCGAACCGCGGTCGACTACATGGGAGTCCAACGACATAGCCATTATGCTAACTGATGGTCCCAATAAAATAATTCTTTAAAAAAATCCTTTATTTATTTATTTGTCCTGAGACAGAAAGAGAGAGAGAGAGAGAGAGAGTGCACGTACAGGGTTTTTATGCCACGCCCACCCTCAGTCTCAGCAAGCCCAGAACACAGGCACATGCTTGCTCGCCCAGTGTGCTCAGAGAGGGTGTAGGCTCTTAACTCCGGACCTTTCCCAGGTAGACCCATGTGTGCTACCACCATGCCACCACTTGGGGAGCCTCAAAAGCATTTCTCATATTGCAAATGCTTATGTAAGAATCCTTAGCTCAGGAGTCTGCAGGTGGCGTGGTGATCGGGGCGCTGGACTCCCACATGGCTGACCGTGGTTCGAGTCCTGGACTGGTGGCTTGCTTTCTCACTTTCCTTCTCTCTCTCAACCTCTCTCTGGTCAAATTAAAAAATAATAATAATAAATAATTAAAATAATTATTCTTTTTTTTTTTTTTTTTTTTTGGAGAGGTTTTATGCTATAGGGCGCGTGTGCTCGCCAGACAGACAGAGAGAGACAGAGAGAAAGAAAGCAGGAAATCACCCCCCGGGGGGATGGCCACGCCGCAATCCCTTCTCCTCCATTCTCCTCTAGGGATCTTGGGCACTCATGCACATGTGCCTGGCGTGAGTTTAAACCACTGGGTCTAGGACTCGAACTGCAGTCGGCTACATGGGAGTCCAGCGACATAGCCATTACGCCAACTGCTGGTTCCAAAGTAATTAATTCCTAAAAAAAAAAAAAAAAAAAAAAAAAAAAAGAGTCCTTAGTTCAGATTGGAATGTTGCGTTATAATTTTTCTCTGGTGTTTTTCTGAGTGAGACTTTTCATGAACTGATTTTTTTTTTCGTTTTTTAATTTGCCAGAGGGTTCATGTACTTGCCAGACAGTGACAAAGAGGGAGAGGGAGAAAGCACCCTCCAGTGAAGTGTGGCCACACTGCAATCTCTTCTGTTTCTGTACCCTGCTGGGATTTTGCGCATGATGGATATGTACCCAATGAGTTTTTCAAGTTGCCAGGCCCGGGATTCGAACTGTGTGATTGGCCATGTGGGATCCAACTCTTTTCCTTTCTTCTTCTTCTTCTTTTTTTTTTTTTTTTTTTTGGAGGGATTTTTGCCACATGGTACGTGCACTTGTCTGAGAGACAGAGAGACAGAAAGTGAGAAATCACCTCCATGAGGGGCTGGCCATGCTGCAATCCTTTCTCCTCCATTCTCCTCCTGGGATCTTGGGCACACATGTGCCTGGCCTGAGTTTTTTTTGAGGTTTTTGCTATAGGACGCTTGCGCTCACTAGAAAGACAGAAGTGAGAAATCACCCCCTGGGGGGTGGCCACGCTGCAATCCCTTCTCCTCCATTCTCCTCTCGGGATCTTGGGCATGCACACAGATGTGCTCGGTGTGAGTTTAAGCCACCCAATGAGTCCCTCTGGTCTGAGACTCGAACCGTGGTCGACTACATGGAAGTCCAGGGACATAGCCATTATACCAACTGCTGGTTCTGAGTTTAAAGAATATTTATTTAATTTTACTTATTACTATTACTATTATTATTCAATTTGACCAGAGAGAGAGAGGGAGAGTGAGAAAGTGAGCCACTAGGTCTGGAACTTGAACTGCAGTCGCCCATGTGGGAATTCAGCGTCTCAACCACCACACCACCTGCTAGCCCCCAGGTGTGAGTTTTAAGCCACCGGGTCTGGGACTGGAACTCTGGTCGACTATGTGGAGTCCAGCGACAGAACCATTTTGCCATCCACTGGTCCCAGGGATCTAGCTTTTTTAACCACAAGGCCGTGGTACTGGCCAAGGCTGAAATGTTTTGATTCTCATTTCCTGTCTTTTTATAGATTTGTGTGGATGTTGTCTGGTTCTTTTTCAGTTCATGTTGAAATATTTTCTCTTTCCTTTGACCATCTATAACGGGCAGACAGAGGAGAGGTTTGAATGACTTACTAATTTTCTTACTTCAAGAGCACCCTCTTTTGTTTTTGGAGATATTTTTGCTATAGAGCGTGTGCGTTTACAGGAGAGACAGAGTCAGAGAGGCAGAAAGTGAGAAATCACCCCCACCCCGGGGGGCATGGCCACGCAGCGATTCTTCCTCCTGCATTCTCCTACTGGGATCTTAGGCATACATGCACACATGCCTGGCGTGATTTTCGACCGCCAAGTCTGGGACTCAAACCACAGTCAACCACGTGGGAGTCCAGCAATGTAAATGCTATGACATCTATTGGTCCCAAGTAAATAATTCATAAGAACAAAAAAAAGTGTTTAAAGAAGAAAAAAAAATTTTTAAAGTTCATGGAACACACATATTATGAAAAAAAAACTGTATGGATTTCAACAGTTTTTACTCAAAATAAATTTGAACTTTAATTCCATTTTTCTATGAGCTTAATTTTTTTTTCTTTATTAATGATACAGCATGCTGGAGAGAGAGAGAGAGAGAAGGGGGGGAGAGAGAGACAGAGAGGAACACAGGGGCTGGTGACGTCCTCCAGTCCTCCAGGCCACGAGCTTGGCACGCACACCTGGTGCGTTTCAGGCGAACCGGACAGGAACTGGAACCACAGTGACCACGTGGCACCCGCATTCTCCTGAGCAGTGCACCTCCTCCGTGCTACCAAGCCAGCCCCATTCTCCATGAACTTTTTGAAGTTCCTCCTGTCATTAGTAAAACTATCACCAGATCGATCGGGGCTGGCATGGTGGTTAAGGGGTGGCGTGGTGGTTAAGGGTCCTGGATTCTCACATGGCTGACTGCAGTTTGAGTCCTGGACCTGGCGATTTGCTTTCTCACTTTCTCTCTCTCTCATTCTGTCCCTCTCTGGTCAAATTAAAATAAATAAATAAATAAAAGTTAAATAAAATAAATCTTTAAAAAAAAATCATCAGGGGGAACCAGCAGTTAGCGTAATGGCTATGTTGCTGGACTCCCACGTAGTCGACCGCGGTTCGCGTCTCGGACCCGGTGGCTTAAAACTCACGCCGGGCGCGTGTGCGTGCATGCCCAAGATCCCGAGAGGAGAATGGAGGAGAAGGGAATGTGGCGTGACCATCCCCCCTGGGGGGTGATTTCTCGCTTTCTGTCTCTATGTCTCTCTCTGTCTGTCTGGCGAGCGCACGCTCCCTATAGCGAAAAACCTCTCCAAAAAAAAAAAAAAAAAAAAAAATCATCAGGTAATAAAGCTTGTTCGAGCCAAGCTCTCAGCTGTCCGGATTTGAGGGTGCCTGGACAGACCTGGCACAGCATTGAACCCTAGCTTTTTGTTAAGCTTTTCGGACTTTGGAAAGACAGGCCCATCATGTGTACCTCTGGGCCATAGTGGGGAGCGGAGGAGAGGGGGGAGCCCACCTTCCAGGAGGTGCCTGCCGGCCTAGGCTCAGATGGCTGACCCATCACCTGGGAGAGCCCAGGCCCTGCCGTCCTGCACAGACTCCAATGTAATTGGTTTTGAGGTGTGACCTAGACTGGGGGTGGGGGTGGGGGTGGGTTATTTAAGTGTGTGTGTGTGTGTGTGTGTATATAGTTTCCTATATAGTGTGTGAGCTCACAGGAGAGAGACAGGAAGAGAGAGAGAGAGAGAGAGAGGAAAAGTGAGAAATACCCCTAGGGGTGGCCAGACCGCAATCCCTTCTCCATTCTTTGGGACTTTGGACACCCACAGGTCTGCGCTCGGCAAGTTTCAAGCTGCCGGTTGTGGACTCTGCAGCCAGCTCGGCGGGATCCAGCTTCCTTAAGCACCACGCCACTGGCTGGCCCCACACGGGGAGTTTGAAAAACTCTCCAGGTAGCTGAGGCTGAGAACCACGGCGGCACACGGTGGGAGCGGGCGCAGTAAATGCTGAGACTGGAGAAAGGCCCGGCTGGCTTGGAAGGCTGGAGCCTCCAAGGCCACGTGGCTGGGGGGGCCTCTTCTCCCACCCCACCTTACCCCGCGCCCTGCCTCCCTCCCACCGAGGAATCGAGGGCGTCCCTCACCTGCCGCCTGCTGCCCGGTCCCTGTGGGTTTTGGGGTGTGCAAGTGTGTGGGTGCATGGGAGGGCCCCGCCCCCCACCGTCAGAGCAGGTGAGCTGGGACGTGCACGAATCCGAGGGGGCGGCGGCCCAGCTGGGAAACAGCCCTGAAATAGACCCCCGTCGCCCCCGCTACCTCCTCCTGGAATCTGCTCAGGTGGAAAACAGCTCTCGCAATCCGGGTGTCTCTCCTGGCGTCGCGCGGCGGAGGCGCCCAGCCCGCAGGTGACGTAGACTCGGCCTTGGGTCCCGCTCAGATCCGCGCGGAAACCGCCCGGGGCCGGGCCGGTGCGTGCGGTGAGGGCTCTCGGCCACCGGGCGGCGCTGCGGGTCCGCGATAGGGAGCCCGGCTGGCGGGAGGGAGCCCCAGAGCTACGGTTCTCCTGCAGAGAGGCTCCTCACGCCCCTTGTCAGCCAGGGGCGCCCGAGAGGCGATCTCCCTGTGTTTGGGGCATGGCCGATTGGGCCTTTCATCCTGACGAGGCCGGGCAGGGGCCTTGCGCAGACTGGGGCGTCCCCCCTTCGCAGGGACAGGCAGCGAGAGCTGGGGCCGGGCAGGCTCCCCTCGCTCCTGCTGTGCTTTCTGTCCACTCCCCACGCGCTTCCTGGGATCCAAACTCGGGTGGGGCTGAGTCGGGGCCATCGGTCCACCTTACCATCTGTCTGTCTGTCCAGCATTAATGTCTATCGTCCCCCAAGGAAACAGCTGGACCTAGGAAACAGGGGGAGGGGTCACTATCCCTCCCAGGGAGGGGGAGGCAGACCAGGGAACTGGATAGCCCAGAATTCGGGGCCGGGGTGATGCTTAGGCTGGGCCTTGAATGGGGCTCTGGGGTGGCCAAGAGAAGGGGACGGGGCCACAGAGGTGAGGAGTTGAGTGGATGGCCCAGGCCTGGGGCTGGGGGTGCAGGGGGCAAGGACTCCACAGCTGTGTGTGGGCCAGCAGGGCAGCCCCCACTTCAGGCCCTCCCCGGTCCTCTCACAAGGTCCCTAAGGCTGAGCGGTCCTGTGGGCTGGCAGGGGGTGGGTTGCATGCAGGGGCCTGAGGGTTTAACCACAGAGCACAGCAGGTGGGTACCTGCACCAGGGTGCCCTGTGTCCCCCAAGGGTTCCTAAGAGCCTCCCTCCCCTTGACCTGGGCCTGGCACTGGCTCCCAGGGCCACATGGGCCCTTTCACACCCCTGGCTTCTACTCTCCGGGCCTTGGGGTGCCTCCTGCTCTGTTCTCCCCGCTCACACCCTGCTCTTGGGAGAGGGTCGGGGGCCGTGTGTGGGAGAAGCGGTCGCCCCCAGGAAGGTGGCCTGGGCTTGGCCAGCAGGTGGGGCCTGCTCGGTGCAGCCAAACCAAGGCCGCTGCTTCAGAGTCCCAGAATCCCCCTTGGCCCCGGGGGCTGGGGAGAGAAGTTGCAGTCCTAGGAATGGCTCAAGGCGGTGCAGAATCCCGCACGGACTGAACTCTGGGCACCGGCCTCTCCAGCGGGGCGAGTCCCCGAGGCAGGGAGGGCTGAGGGGTGGCACAGCTGTGGGGTGCAGGGGGCACAGCTGGGTCCGGGATGGTGGTCCTCTGCCAGGGCCCTTGTCCCCTCTCCAGGTGGAGCCTGCCTGGCACTTGGGCTCCTACCCGGATCCTCCCTCTCCAGCTGTGTCCCCTGGGCTTGCTCTCTAGGCCCCTCAGCCTCGGCATTAGTGGGACATGCACGCAGGTCCCACCGCAGGCTGCCCCGGGGGAACAGTTACTCAGAGGGAGCCGGGCCCGGCAGGAGGGCTTAGTGGGGCTGCTACCCGACCCCAGCCGGGGCTCTCCAGGCCCCAGCCCCCCGCGATGCCTCCCCCACTCCCCGGTGCCCAGTTGCCTTGCCACCTTGCTCCTGTCCCCTTGTCTTCCATTTGGGGCCTCACACCCCACTCTAGCTGGAATTCTATTAATATTTCAGTTTGATGAATTAAAGATTCTTTTCTACCCTCCTCCTTCTGCCGTCCCAGGAGGGAATTAAAAGCGCATCCGATCCAATCAGACACCATTAACATGCAGCCCACGAGGGCAGGCGCTGGCAGGTGTGGGCTTTTCTTCCCCAGCACTGCGTTGTCCTCTTTGGGGGGCCTGGGTGGTGGGCTGGTCGTGGGCTGGCAGGTACAGGAGGGAGAGGAGGAGGAGGAAGGCGGGAGGACCGGGCGTGTGTGCCGAGTTCCGGGGTCTCTCCAGGTGGGGCTCCGGCTTCCCAGTGACTGCTGGGGGTGGGGGTGCAGCTGTGACCTCAGCCCCAGACTAGACCATGACCACTCCTCCTGTCTGCTGTGTCTTGACTGGGTTTTCCGGGTCAACCCACCCCCCAGGGTGGGTGCTGGACAGCCGTGAGCAGAAGCAGCGGTGACAAAACTGATGGGCGACCTTGGAGACAGCCTGAGCGGATGGCGGTGCCTTGGGGTTGTGCCAGTGGGAGGTCCCGGGGGGGTCCCATCAGCTGTCGGCGGCCCTGTGGGCAGGGAGCAGATGCGGGGCTCCCCTCCCACTGACCAGGCTCCCAGCACCAAGGCTGGGGGTGGGGCACTGACTGAGGAAGGAGGGACTCCCCGGGGAGCTGCAGCCCAACGTGGGTTCCAGTGAGGCCGTGTGGTCTTCGCTGCAGCCCAAGGGCCTGGGTCTTGCTGGAGCCACCAGACGCAGTGTAAGTGCCCAGTCACAGAGATCCCTTCCACTTGAACGGCTTTTCTCACCTTTTCTCACCCCCTTCTTCCCCAGACAGCCCGGGCCCACTGGCGGCATTGTGAGTCACACGGGATGCGGAGGACACGGAGGCTGAAAGGAGCGGGAGGCATGGGACACACACTTGTCAGGACAGTGGCCGCTGTGGACCGTGCCCACGGCCAGGACGGTCCATGGAGTGTGTGTGTGGGATCGTGCAGGGGTGCGGAGGGGTGGGAGGGTAAGGTTTGCAGAAGGCTGCAGGAGGCACCCGCGAAGCCGAGGCAGGCCGTGTCCCGGTTGGGCCTGGCTTTCCCTCCTCGGCCCCTCCCCTGCCTCCTGCCACCTGCCTCCCGCAGGCCTCCTCTCCTGGCCAGCTGGCTCACGTCCCTTCCTGCGCCTGTCACCTGGCTGCTCCCCCTGGCGCCCAGAGCCCTGCCACTCAGCCGAAGGAGCAGGCTGGCCACGCCGCCGCGGGCAGGAGGGGCTTTTAAATGTTAATTGTATTTTGACATCCGACTTGTGACATCCATCCTAATGACATTTGGCTAGTGGCTGACAGCCCCTGGACATGGAGAGAGAGAGATGGTAAGTAGTCTTAAATTGCAGCGTAGCAAAGAGGCTGGAAAATCCTGAGTCTTATGGAAAAACAAGAGTGAGACGGGGAGGGGGGAGGAGGAGAGAGTGGAAATGAAGGAGAAAGAGGGAAGAGTCTCCCCGTCTAGGTGGGCCGGTCACTCGGCTGTTTAACCACCTTTAACCACCGTGTCTCCCAGGCAGCTGCTGCATACCTGGCCCGGAGGCAGCTCTGGAGGGGCGGGCACGCAGCCCCACTTGACCCTGTCTGGGACTCAGCTCTTCTAAGTCCCATTCCGCCCCTCGAGGTCTGATCCGAGCCTTAACTCCCACAGAGGCCTGCCCGCCCTCCCGGCCTCAGCCACCCTCCATTCTGGCCACTCAGGCTGGAGGCGTCGGCTGGCACCAGGTGCTGTGTCACGGGGTGCACAGGGACCTCTGCTTTCCGGGCGACCCCTGAGTGCCTGCTCCGCTGCTTCCTGCCCAGCCGCGGGTCCTCTCCTGCTGAACGAAGCGTTCCCTCTCTCTGCCCCGTGGCAGGAGGAACTTCACTCGGCTTCTCCCGGCCCCACCCCAGCTCCTGGAGGAGGGAGCGTCCCCACCTCCTGGGTTTTCCTTCCTCAGGTCCTCTCCCTTTATAGCCCTGCAGGTGGGGAAACTGAGGCTAGGGAGGGGAAGGCCTAGGGAGCTCTGGAGCAGAGCTGAGAGAGCCATCGCTGACCTTGGACTGCCGTCCGCTACTCCACCCACAGCTCACCCCTGCTCAGCCCCTGCCCACCCAGAGCGTCCCCTCCTCCCCAGCCGGCTCAGCGTCCCCGCGAATGAGACCAGACCACCGAGACCCCAGCCGGCCTGTAATCCTTCCACGGGTGCTCAGGCCCTTCAGGCACACTGGTGCCCTAACTGCTAACTACCTGCTCCAGCGATGCAGCCGGTCCTGGGCCATTGGGGTTCTCGGAGCTGCGTTCAGGTCCCGCTTTCTGCCTGCAGCCCGAGTGGCCTCGGCCAGTCCGTCTCCCCTTCCAGCAGACACAGATGTGGACGCAGGAAAGCCTTTGGTCCAGATGCTGTGGTGACAGGTGTGCAGACCGCATCAGAGACCTGGGGGGCCAGCTCCTTCAGGAACTTAGAACGATGGCGTGTAGCTGCAACGCCCCAGCACGGGGCCTGGGCGGCAGCCCACGCAAGCTTGTGGGCAGGCCGGCCATGAGCCACGGTACCTCCCTCCGTGGGACCAGGTAGTGCTGCCCAGGAGCTTTTGTTCATGTCCGGTTCTGTTGGCAAATGAGTTCACGGAAAACTCACGGATAAATCTGTGTTTTTCAGAGCGTTTCTGAAGTTCGGAATTGTGGAAGGGGAGAACAGCTTTAGCAATTCATTACTCCAAGCCAGATGAGCAGGGAGGGAGAATTCCTGGGGGCTGCAGGAGCAGGTTCTCGAGGTCCCTGGGCTGCTAGCCTTCAGGGGATCCCTCACATTGTGTCCCTGCGTCAGGGCTGGGGGAATTTCTAAATGTCTGTGTCCTCGAGAATCCGTGTCTCCTGTGGGGTGAGGGACAGGGGCTGGAGTAGCCCTGAGAGGCATAGGAGGGGTGACTTCCCCAGAGTCTTAACCCCCAGGATCTCAGCCGGCTCCTCCTCTCCTTCTGAGGGATGACTTAGGACTCTCTAGAGAACCCGGGGCCATGGTGTTCTTCCCCAGTCAGCTCTTCATCCTGCAAATGTCCTGTCGGGACGTTACTGTTTAAACACAGTCCTCCGTCAGGGACATTTCCATCTAATAGCCTGGCTTAGGGGAAACCAAAATTGAAACCCACCAGCCGAGGACACGGAGGTGGTGGCTGGATCGACTTAACGTGGGGACCATTTATCAGGTCTGCAAGGCCCACCCTGCACCTTTGAGCTCACGCTGACGTGTTCCACCAAACCCTGAACTTTGAGAATTTCAAAGACGACTGCCCTCTTCTTTTTTAAAAAATATATTTTAATTTTTCCTCATTGTCATTAGTTTATTTTATTTCATTGAAGTGGACCAGAGAAAGAGAGACAGAGAGAAAGAAAATGAGAAAGCAAGCTGCCAGGTCTGGGACTCAAACCGCGGTTAGCCATGTGAGTGTCCAGCCGCCTTAACCACCATGCCATCTGCTGGCCCCATGATTGCCCTTTTCTATTAGGATTCTGGCCTGAGGAGCAGCCCTGTGGATATGGGTTGCCATCGCCGTGGGCGGGAAGGTGTGGGAGAAGCGGTTTTCCTTCCCCAGGGAGGCCTGAGCAAGAGCGGGAGACAGGACTGGCGGCAGCGGGAGGTGTCGGGGGCAGACTCAGGGAGGACTCCTGGGTCACAGACATCTGAGGCGCAGGCCCGGACCTGTGTTAGAGCTTTCCCTGGGGCTCCTGCCTCTCCCTTGCTTCCCTTTACTGTCCCTCTGACCCTGCAATGGCCTCTCCTCTTTCCTGGGTGAGGACTGGTGGGTTGGGATCGGCCCTTCACTTGCCCCCAGGATCAGCTCAGCCTCCCTTAAAGTTTCACAGTGAAACCCAGCCCCTAATCCCTCCCCTGGTCTCACTGATGGAGAAACCCATGCTCAGGCAGCCGAGGGGACCTGCCGCCTGACTTCCGGCCCCATGCCCCTCCCAGGGCTGGCTGGGAGGCAGTTTGGAGCCTAGGCCTGGAGCAGCCGCTGCACACCAGGTCCCTGCTGCGTGAATCCCTGCGGACATTCTGACCCCTGCTGTCCCACGCTCAGGCTCCCTAGCTCCAAGGCAGGGCTTGCCAGGAGCAGTTCCTGGCGGGCGTGCAGTGTGAGTCCGTGTGTTCCTGTGTATGCGTGTCTTAGTGTGTCTCTGTGAGTCTGCATGTCCTCGTGTGTGTCGCGTCTGTATGTCCCCGTGTATGTGCGTCTGAGTATATGTGCATGTGTGTCTGAAAGTGTCGTGTGTGCGAGAGTCTGTGTGTGCCCGCATGTGTGTGTCTGAGTGTGTATGTGTCCTGTGCGGGTCTCTGAGTCAGTGTTCATAGCAAGCCAGGTGAGCAGGAGCGGGAAGAGGGTGGCCAATGGGACAGGCTGGGGTCACGGCGAGGGCTGACCACTGTGGGCCTGGGAGCTCTGGAGGCCGGGCTGGCCCAGGACGACTGCCTGGAAGAGCCAGACCTCAGGCTGTAAACCTGCCGAAGGACGAGTCCACAAGCCCAGCCATCTGCCAGCCAACAGTGTTTCTTTTTTTAACCCCTGAAAAATAGAGCCTGCCTAGCCTTCTGCCACACAGCTGGTGGGGGGCAGGCGGAGCGGGATAATTGTGGCCAGAGTGAGGGGCAGGATGGGGGAGACAGGCTGGGTTGGTTTTGGCTTTCAGTAAGTCTTGGCCGTGTTATTTTCAGTAACTAATCCATTCATCCGTTGCCTCTTTCATTCACTAATTCAACAAAAGGAAATTGAAGATTATGTTCTGCGTTAAACCTTGCAGGGGCTCCCACTCTGGGCACCTAAATACAGGACTGGGTGGTGTGCACACGACTTCGTTCCCTTTTCCTGCCCGTCTTGTAAGTATGGCCCAGGTGCCAGCCCATCTGGTACCTCCAAGTGAGTCAGAAAAGGAACCCCATCTTTTGGGCAGGCACAGCCTCAAGACAGGATGCACCACTTGGTTGAGACCAAGCAGGCAGAGTTTGAGCCGCCTGCACCCCCTCACCTGGGTGGCCTCTTGCAGCCACCAGCCTGCCGCTCACACTGGCCTTTCTGCTGTGGGGTTAACGCCGGAATCCCGGTTCCGCAGATAGGACCTGGGGCCGGAGCCAGATGTAGACACAGCCCGACGTGAACCCAGGCAGGCTGCTCCCAAGGACACGGCCTCTCCAGGAATGACTCGCGTTCCCTGCATGTCCAGGGCCGTGCACACTTGGCTGGGCAGAGCCACTGGGCAGCGGGAGCTCCACGGCCTCTGCTCAGCCTCCATAAAATGCGTCGTGCTGAGGTGCCAATGGCCACGGGCTGCACTCTTCAAGGGCAAGATCTTGTTTGTATTCCCGGGGCTGGGACAGCGCAGGACCTTACTCCGTGCTGGCTGCACAAAACAAAAAAAGCAAAACAAAAGCAAATGAAAGGCATGCGTGAACGAACAATCCGGGCCCTTCCGTCAGAGGCTCCGGGCTAGGTAAATGAGACACGTACTGGGGCCATTACATGTGACAGCAGAGCGTACACACCCCGCCAGCATTTATTCATTTGCCAAACGTTCCTTGGGCTTACACTGTAGTCCAGGCATGTTGCCAGGCACTGGACAAATGGTGGTGAACAAGACGTGGTTCTAGCCTGGCACGGTCGGAGGGGGCGGAGCCTGAGCAGGTCTTGCAGGAAGGGACAGGGGCATTGGATAAGGGGCAGGTAGGGAGAACAGGCGGCTCAGTGGAGGGCAGAGGTCAGACTCTGTTATTAGACCTCCCCCAACATTCCCCTGACCTAGTGTGGATGGTATGTGAAAACTGAGGATTGGGCTGTGAGAGGGCCGTGCCCTCCCAGGCCCCGGCACAGTCCAGCATGAGACCACACTGTCCAGGTCAGCCAGGAGAACCAGCACACGATGGACAGGGGGGCCCATGGCCAGTCTCTCCAGCTCTGCTGCCGCCACCCTCTCCCTCGCTCTCTGGCACTGTGTGTGCTCCCTACCCAGGACAAGGACAGTCACACGTCATGGGTCTAATTGAAGCCACTTCTGCAGTCTGGGATGAGATGCTCTTGCAATCCTAAGAGGGTTGCGTGGCTCCCTCTCTCACGTCTTTCCTGCCTGCTTCTGAGGCCAGCCTTCCCTGGGGATTTTCCGAAGCCCCCTGTGGAAGGAGGGAAGCTGGGCTGCAGCCTCTGGCTGAGAGATTCCTTGCTAAGCTCCCGCAGCCTGCAGACCAGGCCACCTGTTACACTTTGCAAACCCGTGCAGGGAGACCGATGCTGCGGACCAGCAGGTGGGCGTTCTCCTAGACGGTGGGGCTCTGGAGTGGTGGTGGGACTCATGGGGCGTGTCCCTTCCCTGCTGTGAGACTGAGGCGAGTAGAATCACCTCAGCTGACCTCAGTTTCCCCCTTGTCATATGCCTGAAGCAGGAGCAGTGGGGTGTGCAAGCGAACATTCCACATGGGGGCACACACCACGTGCACGCGGATGTGTGCGGAGCGGCCCTGCGGCTGGGGGTTCTAGTGACGCACCGGGGTGGGGAAGGAGCGCGCCCCTTCGCGTCCACGCGCTCTGCTGTACTTTTCAGGGAATGTGGCGGGAGGCTCTGCCCCTTGACACTCGACCTCTGGGGTGAGGACGGGTCCCTGCCCTATCCTCCGGGTCGGTGAGCCGGCACGCGCACGGGGAGGAGGGGGAAGAGGGAGGCTTCCGGGAGAGGGCTCCGCTGGGGTGTGGTGGAAGGGGGAGCCGACGGCGGGGCGGGTGTGGAGGGGTGGCGGGGCGCTGCCAGAGCCCCGGCCTTCCGGAGGTGGAGGTGTGGGGTAGGGGGTGGGCGCCAGGTGCTCTCCCTTTAAAAGGCCGGCGGAAGCGCCGCGCGCCCGGCCCGCACTTGCAGCGCAAACTTGCTGGAATAGGCTCGCGGCCGGCCGGGTGCGGCAGCGGCTGTGGGCGCCGGGGCCGAGCGGCTGCGGCCCCTCGCCCCCTCGCGCTCCCGGCGCTCCCGCCCCTCCCGCAGCCTCCCGCTCCGCGTCTTCCTCGCTCTTCCCGTCTCTCGCTCCCTCTCTCGCTCGCTCTCCAGCGCGCTCTAGCTCGCTCTCATTTTGTGCTTGCTGCTGCCGCGGCGCCGCCGGGCGCCCACACCTCCACCGGCCGCGCTCGCTGGTCGGCTCCGCTCCGCTCCCTTCCCCGCCCCGAGCCTTCGGCCGGACTCAGCGCCGGCGCCGCCTGGCCCTCGCTCCGGCTCGGACGCCGGGCTCCGCGGCAGCGGGCGCAGGGCTTGCCGCCGCTCCCCGGCTCGCTGTCGCCCGAGCAGCAGCCGAACGCCGCGCGCTTGGCGGCTCGGGCCGGGCGGCCGCCAGCTCCTCCCGCTGCGTCCGGGACTCCGGGCGGCTCCGAGCCCGGCTCGGTCCGCAGCGTCAGCGCCGCCTGCCGCGGCCCGTGCTCTGGGCACCGCGAGAACCCAGCCTCCGGCCACCGCCTCCCTGCGCCCCCGGGGCAGGCGGGCGCGCAGCCGACACCTCGCCGCGGCTTCACCCTCGCTGACGCGCGGTGAGTTGTGGCCCGAGAGGGACGGGCAGAGGGGACCGTGCCCTCCGGCCTCCTGGGGCGCAGGCTGCGGCGGAGGCACCCGAGCTTGGGGAGGTGGCCTCCGGTGAGCTCCCGCGCTCGGGGTGCCCGAAGGAAGGCCGGCGGACCGGAGCCCTCGGGGCCGGAGGGCGCTGGACCCAGACTGGAGGGTCTCCCCTCTTGGCCAGGGCTGGCTTGCCGAGCGCCCCCAAGGGAAGAAAGGGGCAGCGGCTTTTTAGGGGGCATGGGGAAGTGGCTCTGTCTGGGGGTTATGCCAGGCTCCTCCGGGTGGAGGAGAGCTGTCGTGCCAGCTTTCAGGTGCGGGCAGAGGCAGGAGCGCGCCCCCTCTGCGGAGAGGCAGGACGGGCGGGGGCGCGGGGTATTATTTGCACCTCAGCTCAGCAGTCTCCTGGCGGGAGGGCAGCGCCGGCCCCGCGCGCTCGGGCTCCTTTCCCGGCCCGCGTCCAGCTCCGGCGCCCGCCCCAGCCACAGCGCGCTGCCACCAGCGGCCGGGGTCTGACAACCGCCCGCCTGCTGTCGCGGCGGGCCCGGCGGCGCCCAGGGTCCGGGGTCTCCCCGCGGCGCCAGGACTTCAGGTCAGGCTCTCTCTGGACACTCGGGAGCGTCCCTCCCCGGGACCCCGAGGAACCCGCGCCTGGACGCGGCCGCCGGGCGCGGTGTGTGTGCGTGCGTGCGAGTGTGCGTGCCGGGGGTCCCGGCTCCGGGGTCGGTCTTCCCCGGCGCCCCTCCCCGCGCGGGGGCGGGGCCGGGAGGGGGAGGCCCGACCGCCAGGCGCCCCCGCACCGGTGCCGAGAGGGGGTAGCCGCGGCGGCGGGGAGTCCTGCGGCCCGAACGTACGAGCGCCCCCTGCTCCTGGGCCCAGAGTGACACCCCCGCCCTCAGACTTCAAGTCCTTTTTGGAGGAGGCGACTTGCTGCTTGCTTTCCCCACATCACGTCACCGTCCCTACCCCTGGCGCGGGAGAAAGCTCGCATTTTGGGACACTACTGGGTCCGGCTTGTCAGGCTGGGGTGCCGGAAGCCACGTGTGTTATAGAACCTTGGTGTCCCCACACATGAGTCTGGCAGAAAGCCTGCCCAGGTGATGGGAGAAGGAGCCGTGTGTGTGTGCGCGCGCGCGTGTGCCTGTCACAGTCCCCCGTGGGGTGAGAGTGGGTTTAGGCAGGCGGGGAGTCCAGTGCCAGGTCCACAGCCGAGGCCCTGCAGCCTCAGCTCACAGCCCTGGGGCTGCCCGGGGGGCAGTGGAGGATGCTCATTCCCATCTCCCTGCTTCCCGACCTACACCCCACTCTCCCCCTGGATGTGAGCGCGATGCAGGGCCTCAGGCTCTGGGTCTGCCCACTCAGCTCCTCAGAGGGAGGGCTTCTGGGGCCTCACGGCCTTCAGGGCCTAGGTGGGGGGGAGCTTCCCCGAAGAGGTGAAGAGTTAGAGGTGGCGGGAGAGGGCACTCACAACGGAGCCTCAGGGCTAGGGAAGAGGGCCGGTGAAGACCTGGCTACACTGGAGAGTGGGGTTGGAGTGTCCGTCCCCTGTCCTTGGTCCCAGAAGACTGCTTCCTGGAGGGCCTTGCCTCGGTCAGAATCCTGTGCTTGGGGTGGGGTGGGGCGGGGGACCATGCCCAGCCCTGGGATGGGCTCGCCTGCCCCTCTGTGAATTAGGTGGCCAAAGTAAACTCCCCTCCAACTTTTGCCCTTTCACACAGCGTTTTGCCACCTGCCAACACCTTCACACCTCTCAGGGACAAAATACCCAAAAAGCGATCCCCTTCCAGGTTTTTGTCCCTTCCCTCCTCTTGGGGGCACCCGTATTTAAGGGACACCTGGAAAGGAAGATGTAATGCTTAACCGGAAGGGTGCCCGACTGATGGGTGTCAGGAGCGATGGTAGACAACTTGTCATAGAACAGGGCCTGAGCAGGCAGAGGGGAGGCAGAGTACTCAGGAGCCGGGCAGCCTTCACGGCCTCGGTGGTGGCCTGGCTAGGCCACTCGTCGGCCTCACCCCTCCTCCCACAACCTGCGTCTGTCTGGAAGGCCTGACGTTCTAGAAGCATTTGAGCAGCCAGCCTGAGTGTGCTAGCCAAAGGGGTCGGGGTCCGCCCCAGCCCTGGCCTGGAAGAGCTGTGCAGCCTGACCCCCTTCCCGGGGGCTCTGCAGCCCAGTCTCCGGAATGCTCAGCTGTACCCGAACCCACCCTGCTGCAGGGGCAGCTGGCAGGAAGAGAAGGGAGCAGGACCCACGGGCTCCTGAGCTTTGTAATTACAGCAGTAACACATCCTCGCCCTGAGACAAGTGTGGAGCCGGCAGCCCCTAATTACCACCCACCCCAAGACATTTGCCCATGGCTGCCGTCCTCCCCTGCTCGGCCTAGAA
The DNA here is from genome assembly GCA_026018925.1 of Tupaia tana. Taxonomy (NCBI): domain Eukaryota; kingdom Metazoa; phylum Chordata; class Mammalia; order Scandentia; family Tupaiidae; genus Tupaia; species Tupaia tana. Next base: position 130,219,687 of record JAKSZU010000002.1, read on the forward strand.
CCCAACTTTCCGGTGGGCAGGCCCCACTGGCAGCCCGGGCAGCAGGGCCTGCCGGCTGTTGGCTGGAAGGTTATCTCGCTTCTGCAGAGGCAGCCACCTTCGCCGCCTGGAGAAGGCATGGGGGAGCTGGCATATGGGCACTGGCCCTGCACGCTGGGCTGGCGGGAGAGCTGCCCGTTATCTAGGCTGACCCGAGGGAGAGGCCAGGGGGCTTGCCCTGGCGGGCTGCAGGCCTGGAGCAGCGGATCCAGCTTCCTGTCACTCCCACCCAGCCGATGTCTGCCTCTGGAAATAGTGGGGACCGCTTGTTTTTGTGTGTCAACTTCGCCCTATTTAGCAGGGACTATCAAAAAATAATTCAGAGATTCCACTGCCTGTGGCCCCTGCAGAGTGCAAGCTGCCTTTTCTCTCCGTCCTGTGAGCTCTCTTTCCTCTCTGTGCTGTCTCTGGCCTCCCTCTGGCTTCTATCTCTGCTTCTCTCCCGCCTTCTCCCTTCCCAGGCTGGTAGCTCTTCAGTCCCATCCAGCTTTCTTCTTTTCTTTTTTTGGAGAGGCTTTAGCTATATGGCGCGTGCGCTCGCCAGACAGACAGAGAGAGACAGAGAGACAGAAAGCGAGAATCAACCCCCAGGGGGGATGGCCACGCTGCAATCCCTTCTCCTCCATTCTCCTCTCGGGATCTTGGGCACGCACGCACACGCGCCCGGCGTGAGTTTAAGCCACTGGGTTTGGGACTTGAACCCTAGTTGACTACATGGGAGTCCAGCGACACAGCCATTATGCCAACTGCTGGTCCCTATCCAGCTTTCTTCTTCTTCTCAGTCCCGGAGTCGGGGCCTTGCGCTGCCTCCGTCCCCCTTCTCCCTCTGCCTCTCTCCCTGCCCGAGCCTGCTCCCGAAAGAGAGGCATGTAATGGACCTGGCTTAGGAAAGATGAAGCCTGCTTGCGGCCAGCCCACCCTGTGGCCCTGCCCAGCCTCCTAGCCTGCAGGCCCGAGAGAGGCTGTTCCAGCCTGTCCATGTTTCTCTTGGCTCCTTGGAAAAATGAGCACCACAAGGGTAGTAAAAATCACCCCTTAAATTAAAGCTGATGACTCCCGTTGAAATGCTTTATTATTAACCTCACCATTTAGCAATCTCGTGGCAGCAGTGAGGCATAAATATATGTGTACACACGTATATTAAATAAACTGGGAAGCGCCGCGCATAAGGACATTGTCTGGACCCCGTTCAATTAAGGTAGATATTATATGCAGTAATTGGGAAATGGCAGCCCTTCATGCCAGCCCATGCCATTCTGGGGCCTGGCCATGGCTGTCTAGTTAAGCCACTCGGCAATCTTGGACAAGGCACTGCCCGCTGGCGGTGGTGACCGCGAGTCCCGGGAGAGCTCAGCCAGCTGCTGTCCCGCGTCTGGGTCACCGCACGGGGACCAGGAGACTGCTCGGCGTCATCCCCTGCGCTGGGCTCTCCCAGTCAGGTGACGGAAACTAGCCCCTGGACCTGCTTGCTGGTTGCGGGTGTGACTTCTAGTAACACCGTCACTGCTACCGGGTTATTTTTAGGCTTAAATCTAGAAGTAAAGGTGGGGGACTCGACCTGATTCTTGAGCTTCTTGCGGGTAATTGCTTGTCTCGATGCTACTCGCGGCCCCTTAGTGCTTGACCTTAGAGTGGCCCAGGGACAGAGTGTCACCCACGACAATGGTGTATTCATAGTTGCAAGACACTAGGGCGTGGAGGGTGACTGGGCGAGACCAGTGGGCCGAGCTGTTCAGGGCAGTTCTGGGAGTGGGGAGCTCCGGTTTAAGGAGAGGCAGGACGAGGGAAGAGAGAGGGAGACGCAGCGTTGGCAGCAGAGCCCGCGGTGGCCACAGCTGCGAACAGAGGCCCTTGCCCACGTGGGTCTCGTGCTGAAAAAGTAAGGACGGTCCCGGCCCGGAGGAGTTGGGGCGTCGGGGTTGGGAGAAGAGGCCTACGGTCCGTGTAGACATGGGGCCTGCTGGGGAGGGCAGATCTGGCGAGCCTGAGCTGGCGGAGCTGGCCACTGGCTCTCGGGAGAGCGGGTCAGTGCTGGGCGTTCTGGGGCTGAACTGGTGGGACCAAGGGCCTGGGGGGCGGGCTTGCCTTGCCGGGTGCCAGTGAGGGAGTGCCCCCCTGAGCGTGGCTCCCGCTGAGGTGAGCTGCGTGGCCTTCGAAGGTGGCTGCTCCTGGGAGCTTCTGGTTTGTCATCAGAAGTCAGTCTTGCCTGTGGCTGTGCTCAGAGCTCCCCAGTGACCCCACGTTTCCTGTCCACACCGAGGCACGTGAGGTCCTCATCCACAGTCCTCTCTCCCTTCCCGCCCTCCAGGCACTGTGACCTTCTCGCTGTCCCTTGAGCACGGAATGCTGACCACCCGCTCACCGCGGGGCCTTCGCACTGGCTGTTCTCGCCCTGGGATGCTCTTCTCCAAGAGAAGCACAAGGCCCATGCCCTTATTGCTTTTAATCTCTGACCAAATACCGCCTCCTCAGAGAAGCATTCCCGGATTATGCTTTCCTTAGAAAAGTCCCTCGGGGTCACTTTCTGCCCCCCCCCCCACCTGCCTTTATTGATCCTCAGCACCTTAGTCCTCTGATGTCCACATCAACGTGCTGATGGCTTACGGTCTTTTTGAGAGGTTTTTGCTATAGGGCACTTGCGCTCGCCAGGAAGACAGAGAGACAGAAAGTGAGAAATCACCCCACCCCCACCCCCCCAGAAATCACGCCGCAATCCCTTCTCCTCCATTCTCCTCTCGGGATCTTGGGCACGCATGCACATGCGCCCGGCGTGAGTTTACGCCACCGAGTTCGGGACACCAACCTCGGTTGACTACTGGGAGTCCAGCGACATAGCCATTACGCTAACTGCTGGTCCTGCTTACGGTCTTTTCCGTGCCAGCCCCCGAAATGTCAGCTTCTCAGGGCAGGTGTTTGTGTCCAGCTCTCTCAGCAGTTTCCCCAGTGCTGAGAGCTGGGCCTGGCACACAGTAGGTGCTTAGCACCCATCGGAACACTGCACTGAGTGACGGGGGTAGCAGGGACTGTGTTCTGTGCTCAGTCACACGGCAGGACCATGAGAACCCAGTGCAGGGCCCGAGTCCGCTCTGTGGACTGGGACGGCAGGTGCCACCCCCGGCTCAGGGGGGCTGCGGTGCTGGCTCTGGGCAGGGGCCTGGCCTTGTCTGGCTGTCCACTGAGCATGTCCTGTGTTCTGGTCCTTGGGCTCTGTACAGGGAGACAGGGGAGGATGGTTCAGTCCATGCAGGCCTTTGCCGGTTCCCAGCTGTCAGGGTCAAAGGGCAGCACAAGAGGGGGTCTGCGGCATTCACTGGAGGCCAAGGAGAGAGTGGCAGCTGGAACAATCAGGGCAGGCTTCTTGGAGGGGGAGGGATCTCAGCTGCTTCTTGAAGGGAGAGTCAGGTTGGGGAAGGCAGGGCAGCTGAGTGTTTCCGTTGATGTTAGCTAAGGAATGACTCCCTCCACCCCTTCCCTCCTGCCTCTCTTCCCATACCCGTTTCTCACAGAGCAGGGAGGGGATGGCTTGCCAGGGGTTGTCTGGGGCTTCGGACCTCGGACCTCGACCGGGAGGCATTGGGAAGGGGCTCGGGGCCAGAGCCTGGCCTTGCCTCCGGCAGGGTGGGTGCCTGGGTGCAGAGCTGCTCCAGGCAGAACAAGTCCCGGACAGCCCAGGGAGAGTTGGAGGGGCCGAGATGCCTCCTCATAACCTAACCGATCCTGAGTCTAGGCTGGAAACTGCCCCACATCCCACCACCGGAACCATTCCTGTGGGATGAAGAATTGTGTAGGAGGGTCCTGCAAATACAGAGAGGTGGCCTGGGGGAGGGGCCCAGGAGTCATTAACTCCTGGATGTCGTTCGTCCCCTTGTGTGAGGCTGGGCTGCAGAGAGGTGGGGACCCTGCAGACTGACCTCCTCAGGTGGCTGCGGCCCATGGGGGGAGGCAGCTGGCATCGCCCTGTCCCTGGCCAGGGATCCTACAGGTAGAGGCCAAAGAGAGGCTTTCTCGCTGGTACAGCTGCTGGGGCAGGGCTCCTGGGACCTGCTTGCTAGGTCTAGGCCCTGTCCTCTTGGGGGGACTGCCCAGCCAACTCTGCCCTGCCCAGCTGGGCAGCGAGGGGCCCCAGAGCTGACCAGAGGGGACAGCCCTCCGGGGAAGGAGGCAGACCTTATTTCTCCTTTGGGGAAACGGCATGGCCAGCCCCCTACTTCCAGGGAGGTGTGAGATGTGGGCGATGAGGCATCTAAACAGCTTGGAGATTCAAAACAGACTCCACTCATCCACCTGCAATTCCCCGGGCACGTCTGTCACCCGGACCCAGCCGAGCAAAGGTGCGCGGAGCTGCAAGGCAGGGACCTGGGCCGGGCCGGCCGAGGGGCTGGGGGCCCAGGAGTCCTCAGCCTCTCTCCTGGGGACTGAGCCTCCGATGGCCAAAAGGAAGAGGGAGTGGCCCTGGCCCTGGCCTCCCCTGGGAGCTAGTACAAAGTTGTTCCCTGTTTATTTGCCCTTTATTTCTGTGTTGGGTTTTGTTCATTTCCTTGGTTCTGGGAGGCCCAAAAGAAACGGAGTGAAAAATAATTGGGGGTTAGTAAATCGCGGCAGTCCTCTGCGGATCTGGTTGTTTTTGTGGTTTGTGGTTCTTCCTGGCTGGCCCTGAGGGAGGGACCGAAGTTGGAAAAGCATGCCGCTCCGGCTTGGGGGACGAGGCAGGTTCTGGAAGCCCCTCTGTAGGTTCTCCATTGTAGGAGGCCCTCGGCCCGGGACTAGTGGGGACTTGGTCTCCCCTTCCTGAGTGTGATGGGGACAGGGAACACCTACATCTGTCCTCGGCTCCCCTTGCATCCCTATTCGATGCAGAGAATATTCTGGAAAACGCTGTTGGCCTGTGAACTGTTGCTGGAGACGGCATGTCCTTCCCCTAGCTCCTGCTTGGTCCCTCCTCTTCCCTCCATGCCTGGCTTGTTCTACCCTGGAGTGGAAGAGTCTAAAGGGTCAGGGAAAGAGTGAGCTAGTGAGGGAGGGGAGAGGAGAAGGGAGGAGGAAGAGAAGGGCAGAGGCCCACCTGGGGGCAGGTAGGGCTCTGGACTTCACCTGGGAGGATCCCCCTAGCTGCCAGGAATTGAGGGCGGGGTTGTCTGACAACCCCGGGAAAGGACCTACGAGGAGGAGCCCCTCCCCGCCTCCCTCCTGCTCCGCCTTCCCCTGAGGAGGCGGGGCAGGTGGGGGAGCCTTGCCTCCCCCGCCCCCAGCCTCAGCTCTGTGCTTCTTTCACTCAGGGGTATTTTTACCTTTCCCTTGTTCCTGGTACACGATCAAAGAAACAAGTGGAGGCTAAAAGAGGCTGCGGTTGCCCAGCTCTTTGGAGAAGCTCAGAAAAGGCGGCCTGCTAGGACGGAGGGGTGCAGTGGGCTCTGCTGTGGGCAGGGGCAGGGGTGCAGTCCTGGGGGAGGGAGGCCTTTTGGGGATCAGACCAGCTCCAGCTCGGGGCAGGGCCTGGGGGCTTAGGGCTCTTGTTTCTAATCCTGCAAGTGTTTACTGTTCTCCTCTCTGAGGCCTCCTTTCCTGTGAGGTCGGTGTGTGTGTGTGTGTGTGTGTGTGTGTGCACGCATACACACTTAGTGCTCAGCTCAGGTGTGCCCAGGCCTCAAGGAGATGCTGGTGCTGCGCCCCATGAAGGATCAGGACGCTGAGCAGGCCCGCTGTCAGAGCTGCCATGCAGCCAAGCCTGCCCCGCTCTAGCTGGGCACCTCAGCCCGTCCTGATGCCCCGCACCCCTCCACTGCCACACGTGGAACCAGATGAACTCGCAGGCTGTTGCAGCTGGCAAGACCCAGTGCAGCGGAGGGGCTGGGGCATGGTATCCACAAGCTGTGTCCCTGGGCTGTTTGTCTCTTACACGCAGGCCTCAGTGTCCTCATCTGTAAGACAGGGATAAAAACCCCACAGAGGGACCAGCAGTTGGGGTAATGGCTATGTTGCTGGACTCCCATATGGGTGACCGCAGTTCAAGTCCCAACCCGGTGGCTTAAACTCACGCCGGGCGTGTGCATGTGTGCCCAAGATCCCGAGAGGAGGATGGAGGAGAAGGGATTGCGGCATGGCCATCCTTTTGTTTTCTGTCTGTCTTTCTGGTGAACACACATGCCCTATAGCAAAAACCTCTCAAAACAAAACAAAACCAAAACCAAAAAAAAAAACCAAAAAACAAAAAAAAACCCAAAAACAAAAAACCGCACAGAGCTCTGAGGATGAGAGGGTCACACGAGACGTAAGTGAAGCCCGCAGGACCCCCGACACACGGCTGTTTCTCCGTGGGGCACTGTCGGTATTTGGACAGGGTGGTGTCCCACCCTGCAGGATCACGGTGGGGTGCAGGACCCCTCGCCCGCAGGGGCATGTTTTGCATCTCCAGCCCCTGCCTTGGACTCCTCCGTCTTTGTAGACAACCGACGCTGTGCCCACAGGGGCAGGAAGGCCCCCAGATTGGATTTTAGTCCAGACCAGCCATTGCATGGAGTTTGAAACTGAGGACTCCAGCACGGCCAAAGCAGGACTGTGAGATTTGCCGGTGGCTTCTCCTGTCTCTTTTCTGAATCGGCTGGTCCTGGCACCAGCAGCGCGTGCCAGGCATCCTCTCACTCCCACAGCCATCTGGGAAAGAGCGCTGGTAAACTCATTCACTGGAAGGTGTGAGGGCCGATGACAGCCGCAAGGCGCAGCCCCTGCCTCGTACTTCCCCTGGCTCCAGTCTTCCAAAGCGCTGGCCTGGCCCCTGCACCTGGCCGCAGGATCCTGGCTTCGGAGGAGAGAGGGGTCTGATGAAACGCTCCGTGGGCTTGCTCAGGGCTCCCTTAGCTTTGGTGACTGGTGCCAGCTTCAAGTCACCGACAAACCCTAGCTTGCTGTGTGACTGGGAAAATTACTTGATGTCTCTGGGCCCCAGATTCACATGCAGACTGGGGCAGAGGGGGCTGGGCGGCCGTATTCTCTGTTTCTGTGGAGGGCACCTTTCAGTGAGCGGGTGGGATGTGAGAGGGAGGCCAGAGAAGCCCAGGAGCTAAGGCCAGACCCTGCATGCCACACCCTCTCCTACCCTCTCCTCTGCCCAGAACTGGAGCAATCAGGGCCTCTAGGGGACAGGGAAGAGGCTCGGAGGTGACATCTCCAGGGAAACCTCTCAATCCAAACACAAGCCCTGGGGACACTGAGGCACAGAATGGACAAATGGCATGCCAGTCTTCATTCGACAAGCCCATGGGGAAGGGGCCTTGGGGGCAGCCCCCTAGGCAGGTCCTGACTCAGCTTCCAGCCCCTCTCCCTGTGGCCTCCTAAGTGGAGGGAAGGGAGGTTGCTGGCTTTGAGCAGAGAGGCTGGGGTGAGGGAAGGAACCCCCAGGGGAAATTAGCCCAAATTAGCAGTGAGAATGAGGAAGAGCTGGTGTTCTCTCCTCTCCCCTTGCAGATAAATATTTAATCACAACAACAATAATAATGACGATGATCACAATAATGTGCACTAGCTCAGTGTAACCTGAGCCCTGCTCTCAGAGGGAGGATGTGGGGGGCGGGGGCAGAGAGCGAGCAATCAAGAAATGGAGAGAGAGAAAACCAGAAAGAGGGAGAGGGAGGGAGGACGGGTGAGCGAGCGTCAGGATGTGGGGTTGGCCTCTGCCTGCGGAAGCTGCGCAGGTGGGTGGACATGTGAGCTTGGGGGTCTCCCGTTCTCCTGGCCTAGCCTTGGCCTTTAGGGCCAGCAGCTCCCAGTCTGGGCAGGACAGACTCAGAGGCCGATTTCTTCGGGGAGGAGGGGGGCTTGTTTAGCTTCCTCGTTTCTGAGGCCACCGGGAGCCAGTGTTTTTGGTTCCAAAGCCGGGAGCCGGGAAGGCAGGTTCTAGCTGGCGTTGGGCTGCTCACACCGCCTGTGGCTCAGACACAGTGCTCCCCTCTCCGGGCCTTCGTCTCCCCATCTCTGTCATGGCGTTGGGCCAGGTGGGACGTTTCTTGCTACTCCTTCAGTGTCGAGAAGGGCCCTCCTCCCCAGCCGGCGTGGCTGCTCCCTGGGCGGGCTCCTGAGGCCGTGTTTCTGATGGCAGTGGGCACAGGCCTGGGCAAGTCTTCACAGATGACCCAGTTTCTGCCTAAGCGCTCCCATTTCAACCAGAGTTGAGCCGAGCCGGGAGGGAACCAAGTTCAGGAGATTTATGGAGTCTTTGGCGATAAGCTCCAGCATCCCCTTCTCTCAGGCTCCCGATGAGCCATGAGAATAGCTAATGTCTTCTCTGGGCTTCTGTCTGATGCTCTCTCTCTCTTCCTTCTCAGGTCGTTAGGAGGAGAGGATTCGAGCTGTTTCCTCCTTGATGCCAAGATACGCCAAGCCAGGCACGCTCCCCTCTCCACAGTCATCCGCCGAGAACAGGCCTGCGGGACGTGGGCACCAGGATCCCAGCTCTCCTGCGGCCCTGGCCGCTCCCTGCGTCGGTGGGCCTGGACTGTGCGGGTCACGGAGCATTGCCCCGGTGCCAGGAAGGAGGTGGGAGAGCGTGTCAGCATGGCTCGGCCGTCCTGCTGCTGAGGCTGCACCGCCCCTGCCCACCCAGGCCGTGGGGCCCGGGGCCTGCCGGGGCTAGGAGCCGCCTGCGCTTCATGGGTCTCTAGGACTTCGAGATGCCTGGGAAGAGAGGCTGGGGCTGGTGGTGGGCCCGGCTGCCCCTCTGCCTGCTCCTCAGCCTTTACGGCCCCTGGGTGCCCTCCTCCCTGGGGAAGCCCAAGGGCCACCCCCACATGAACTCCATCCGCATAGATGGGGACATCACTCTGGGAGGCCTGTTCCCCGTGCATGGCCGCGGCTCAGAGGGCAAGGCCTGTGGAGAACTGAAGAAGGAGAAGGGCATTCACCGGCTGGAGGCCATGCTCTTCGCCCTGGACCGCATCAACAACGACCCGGACCTGCTGCCCAACATCACGCTGGGCGCCCGCATTCTGGACACCTGCTCCAGGGACACCCACGCCCTGGAGCAGTCCCTGACCTTTGTGCAGGCGCTCATCGAGAAGGATGGCACGGAGGTCCGCTGTGGCAGTGGCGGCCCGCCCATCATCACCAAACCTGAGCGCGTGGTGGGTGTCATCGGTGCTTCCGGGAGCTCGGTCTCCATCATGGTGGCCAACATCCTGCGCCTCTTCAAGGTGAGTGCGGTGGTCAGTGGGCCCCAGAGGCCTTCCAGCCCTCGGCGCCCCAGAGTGCCTGGCCAGCCAGCTCCTTTCTCCTCTTCCCTTCTGGACGCCAGGGGAGAGTCTCTTCCTCGGAACAGCGTGTGGGAATTTGGGGCAGTCCTGGGCTGGAGGGTAGAACTGCCGAGTGAGGGCGGCCCGGAGGGACGCGGCGCGGTGGCGCTGACCGTGGTGCTGAAACAGCACCTGTCGCGGGAGCGCGGCGAGCAACTCCACTCCTCCCGGGGGAATTCCGAACCGGGAAGAGAAAGGAAGCGCAGGAGTGCTGGCGAAGGACAGGAGGAGAGAGGCAGGCAGACTGATGTAGCTAGGCAGATGGATAGATAGAGAGAAAGGCGGACAGATACAGAGAGAGCAGGAACGAATGGCGGACGTGGCTAGGGAGAAAAAGCTAGGCTTTTGCTTGACGTTGTTTCCAAACATCGTTTCCCGGGAAAGGTCTGCTTTTCTTTGGAGTATTCGAGGCTGCCCCTCGTGGCCCTAAGATTACAGTTAGAGATCGAATCCTCATTTTATGGATGGGCTGTGGGGCTATGAGCCTTGTGGGGCTGTGAGAATGCAGATAAGGAGGGGGAAACTGAGACCTCGCGGGGGCAGGTGGTTCGGTTCTCGTGCTCCGGGCCCTGAACCAAGCTCCCTCATTTCCTCCCTTCTGCCCTTCCTCCTCACACACCTTCTCCCTTCCCTCTGGAATCCCTCCCTGCCCCCTCCCTGCCGCCTCCCTTCCCTCCCTCTCTTCCTGGGGCAAGAGCTGCTGATTTGCAATTCAATTGGAGCCAAGTGCTTCGCTAAGCTGCTAAAACAACTGAAAGCTACCGGGTAGAGAGAAAAACATTACAAGCATTTTACCAATAATTATGTGCCCGCTCCTCTCTCGGAGCCTGCCTTGTTTGCTCTGTGCGTGTGAGTGTCTGTGCGTGTGTGGGGAGGATGGGCGAGGGCAGAGGAAGCGCCGGGGCCCTCCCTCCCCTGGGCCTCAGCTTCTGGGCCTCTGGAGCCCGCCCCTTCCGTCCCCGGTGTGCAGAGCTGGGGAGTGGACTGGGAGGGGCTGCTCGGCGCCTGGCAGGCGGGAGAACGGAGGCCGGATCCCTCTCACCTGGGCCTTCTCTGGCTGCCATGTGCCCGACTCCCAGGGTGCATCTGGACTTGGGGGTGTTTCTGGGACCGAGGTACAAGTGGGGACGAATGGAGAGGCCGTCCTTGTGGGGGGTTGGTGTGGGGTGAAGGACCCGCGGAGGTGGTGGAAAGTGAAGGGAAGGAAGGGGGTGGCTGGCGCTGGGTCTGGGGGCCAGGATTTGGTCGTGGCCACTCTGGGTCTCCCCTCACTGCAGCGCATGTGCACCCCCACCCACGCGTGCAGGGTGGGTGCCACGTGCTCCTTGAGTATGGGCCTTTTCCTGGATTGTTGGTTTTGCTGGACGATCTGGATGAAAACACACTTTAATTCCCAAACAAATAGATACCTTATGAAGGACATGCGCTTGGTATATCGTTATAATGTGGGGCAGGAGACTTGAAGGAGGCTTTGCCCTGGCAGTGGGTTATCTGAATAATCCCTGGGAGTCTGTGTCGCTCCTGGTCTCTTTCAGGGTTCTCTAGTAGGACGGTTTGGGAATGGGTAGCCTGGTCAAGGCCCCCGACATCCCCCCCCACATCCAATTTTGCAGTGAGAAGTGAGACCCGAGGGGAGGAGGAGCTGGGCCAGGCTGTCCCCAGCCAGGGCCTGGTGAGGGCTAGGTCAGCTGAGTCATCACAACCTGCCTGGCCCAGGCCTGGGGGGTGACAAACCTGTCAGGGTGGTATAGACCCCCCACCTCCAGGAAGACCACGCGGCAGGTGGCGTGTGCGTTCTCCTGTCTGAGCTTCTTAGCAGACACTTTATGACTGGTGCTTTAGAAAAGGTACAACAGCCTGCGTGGCCCTCGGAGCCATGACCCGTGAGAGCCTTCTCGTCTTCCAGAGGGGGGCGAGGATCCACTGGCAGGAAGGCGGAGGGGCTCCTGGGTAGCCCTCAGGTGGCACATGGCGAAAGCTCAAAGAGCAGTCAGCGCGAGGCTGGCAGGTGCATTCGTGGGAGCGCCAGAATTTTGGGTGAGGTGCCCGGTGCCCCAGGGGGCATGTGCTGTCTTCTGTGCTGACCTCTGCCAGGATGGGGAATGTCACGGTGCCCTTACCTGCCCATCTGGTTACCTGGCGTGGCCTGGGTTTGGCTTGTGCCTCCTTAGATCACAGGCCAGGGTGGGGGGTGCAGGAATCAGGAGCCCCCAGGCTGTGCAGAGTGTGAGGCAGGACTGGGAGGTGGAGAAGGAGTGGGGCAGAGGGGTGCGCTGGGGAGGGGGCCAGAGGCAGTGGCCTGCATTCCCTGGGTCCCTTTTAACAGCGTTAATGTTCCAGGCTGGCGACAAGAGGCCTCTTCAATAATTAAACTGAGAGAAATGAGAGGCCGGGCGAGAAACTTGAAAGCCATTTAAAAAGGCAAAAAGATTGCACTTGGGGGAGGGAGGTCAGGAGCAGGGGCCTGGGGAAGGAGAAGGCGAGGAAGGGGCACCTCTGTGGCCCCAGCCCTGCCCCCTCCCGCCCGGACGCATGGCCTGCTGGGATCTTGGCCTGTGTAGCCCTGATAACTTTTCCATCCTCTAAGAGATTAGGGTCATGGGGGTGATTTCCTGCCTGGAAAATGCTAATTGGGGTGCATCAGGTTTAGCGTCTGAGCCAATGCACAAGTGTCAGACCGGAAGGGGCCCATGCCCTGCTCTACAGATGCGCAGACTCAGTACTGATCATGTGACAGGGCCAGGCTGGGAGGCCAGGTCCCCTGCTCTCAGGCCTGGCTCCTTCCAGACCACCTGCCCAAACACACTGCTGAAGTGGGACTCAAGTTCAGGCCTCATTTGGGAACTCATTTGGGGTCTCCGGGAATTCATAGCCTGACAGCTTATACCCCTGACTTCCCAGCTCCCACCCCCTCCTTCCTTCTCATTTCGGCCCATTGTCCAGGCATAGGGAATATGACAGGTGTGAAGAAGGCCTTTGAGAGATTTTAAACCCAGACCATGTGGCCTGTGCGATGCTGTGTCATGCAGACAGCCCAGGTTCTGGAGGCCATCAGGCCTCTGCTCTGCCAGAGCCACCTCACCTCCACTGGTCATGTCAGTCATGTACACCGTAGTGTGAATGAGCCAATCAAATCTTGTCTCAAGAACAGTCGCTGGTAGGGAGGGAAGGAGTAGGCCGTAGGGCCCTAAAGGAAGCAATTTCCACATTCTGGACCTGTAAGAGCTCAGAGGGACACAGGAATAATTTATCTGAGTCCCTCATTCATTTTTCAGGAAAGAAAACAGGCTTGGAGACGGGGAGGCTGCACAGTGCTGTGGTTAAGAATCTGAACTGGGGACCAGCAGGTGGTGTAATGGTTACATTGCTGGACTCCCATGTAGTTGACTGTGGTTCAAGTCCCAGACCTGGCAGCTTTAAACTAATGCTGGGCACATGTGCATGTATGCCCAAAATCCCCAAAAGAGGAGAATGGAAGAGAAGAGATTACGGTGTAGCCACCCCTCTGGGGGGTCGTTTCTCACTTTTTGTCTCTCTATCTCTCTCTCTATCTCTCCAGTGAGCACACATGCCCTATAGCAAAAATCTCTCTTAAAGAAAAAAAAGGAGCAGTTGGCCGGTTAGCTCAGTTGGTTAGAGTGTGGTGCTAATAATGCCAAGGTCGCATGTTCGATCCCCGTACTGGCCACATATGTTTGGGACCAGCAGTTAGCGTAATGCCTATGTCGCTGGACTCCCATGTAGCTGACTGCAGTTCGAGTCCTGGACCCGGTGGCTTAAACTCATGCTGGGCGCACGTGCGTGCGTGCCCAAGATCCTGAGAGGAGAATGGAGGAGAAGGGGCGTGGCCACCCCCGGGGGGGGGGGGTGGTGGTGGTGGTGGTTGTGATTTCTCGCTTTCTGTTTCCCAGTCTCTCTCTGTCTTTCTGGCAAGTGCACGCGCCCTATAACAAAAACCTCTCAAAAAAAAAAAAAAAAAAATATATATATATATATAAAGAAAAAAGAAAAAAAAGGGACCAGCAGTTAGTGTAATGACTATGTCGCTGGACTCCCATGTAGTCGACCGCGGTTCGAGTCCTGGACCCAGTGGCTTAAACTCACACCGGGCGCGTGTGCATGCGTGCCCAAGATCCCGAGAGGAGAATGGAGGAGAAGGGATTGCGGCGTGGCCATCCCCCCTGGGGGGTGATTTCTCGCTTTCTGTCTCTCTGTCTCTCTCTGTCTGGTGAGCACATGTGCCCTATAGCAAAAACCTCTCCAAAAAAAAAAAAAAAGAATTGGGACTTTGGGGCCAGCCTGTGACCTGGTGGTTAGGGAGGCTGGATTTCACATGGCCAACCATGTGGTTGGAGTCCTGGACCAGGTGGCTTGACAAACACGCTGGACATGTGTGCGCGCATGCCCAGAATCCTGAACAGACGGAGAGATGGATGAGAAGGGACTGTGGCGTGCCCATTCCCCGTGGAGGAGTTTTATCTTGGCCCTCCCTCTCTATCTCTCTGTCTCTCTGGTGAGGACGCTCACCCTCTGGCAAATTAAAAAAACAATTGGACGCTAGAGCTGGGCAGTGCGGGGCTTCCACAAGCTACGTTACTCCCCTCCTCAGTTTCCCCACTCGTATGTCGGGGACAGGAATGGGCTCAGCCTCCTAGGCCAGGTGTGGGAAGAGGCGCGAAGGTCTGCGGAAGGCCTCACAGGGCGCCTGGCACACAGTCAGCCCACAGGAAATGCCAGCGCACAGCTTGCCGCCGGGCTGCAGTCAGCACAAGGGAGTGTGAGGCGGAAGAGGCTGGAGCCGGCAGGCGGTGACAGACGGTGACCTTTGAGGCTCCGCTCAGAGAGGCCCCACCATCTGCCGGCCCTCGTGTCGTCTTGCTACGAGCTCTGGCTCCGGGAGCGGGGACTGAGCAGCCGACACTTCAGGATTATGAGAGTTTTCTTTCTTCAAGTTCATGGCTTGCTTTCATGAGCGAGCACGAGAGGCATATCCGACAGGCTCTCGTGCCACGATCCTCCGCCAGCCTGGGCCGGCCAGGGTCACGGGCACACGTGCCCGGTGTGTACAGGAACCAAACCCTAGTCTTCCACATGGCTTCCAGCCTTGCCGAGCTTGGGGCCTCCGCTGCACCACCGCGGCCGGCCGTGGAGCTTTCCCTCTGCCACAACACCAGGGGAAAGGGAGCGAGGAGGAAGGGCCCTCCATGGGCCTCCCGTCCTGCGGGCTGTGAGTGCCTTCAGGGCTCGTGGCTAGAGCAGGGGCTGAGGGGCTGTCTCCCAGGCCCTAGCCAGGGCTCCTGGGGAAACCCCGTGGCTCAGGGGACTCGATGTCCCGTTGAGGGTGTGGCTTTTGTGTCCAGAGTGTTTTGCCGCACAACCAGGAGGAACTTTAGAGGGGTCAGCCCCTCCTCCCACAGCTGCCCATCTCTCTTGAAGACGGCTCTGTCCTTCCAGCGGCCGGGCTGAAATCCTGGGGGCCTCTTGGACCCCCCTCGTTCTGTCCACCAGCAAGCCTTGCCGGCTGCGCTGTGAGAGCAGGTCCTGGACGTGACCCTGCCCTCCCGCTCCACCCGGAGTCTCTCACCCAGACCCAGAGCCTGGCGGAAGCCTTCTCTCTCCTCTGCCTGCTTCCAAATGGCCTCTGCGCGCAGACCCTTCCGGAAGCAGCCAGGCGATCTTTCTAAAATGCAGATCAAATCTGCTCACTCCACCACTAACCCTCCCTGGGCTTCCTTTTATTGCTCTTACATGAAAATGCAAACTCCTGGCCCGTCGGAGCCACCGGATGCGCGGGCCGAGTCCCCACACCACTCATGCCGTTCCCTCTGCTCCTGAAGACACCGTGCTGTTTTCTGACCACAGGCCAGTTGTACCTGCTAGCCTTTTAGCTAGAATCTTCACCTCTGCATTGAAGCTGGATCTTTCTCCATCAGGCTAGAGCGTAAACGGCCTGTCTTCCGAGAAGCTCCCCTACCCCGGTTACCCTACTACCCCCTGTGCTTTTCTGTCCTGCCACTCCTCTGGGTCACACCCGTCTACACCCGTCTACATCCTTGTTTGTTTCCCTGTTCACTGCTGACGTCCTCTCTAGACTAGGGCTTTGCACACGAGGCTCTGGGAGCCAGGTCTGGCTGGCTGGCTGTTTTGGTATGGTCTCTGGGCAATGAAAGGTCTTTCTGTTTTACTTTTAAAATTCTGTTTGTGATTACTCTTATCATTATTATTTTAACTTGCTATAGGGCATGTGCATTCACCAGAGAGAGACAGAGTGAAAGGGAAAGTGAGACAGCAAGCCGCCAGGTTCAGGACTTGAACTATGATTGGCCATATTCCCATATGGTCCAGCACCTTAAGCACCATGCCACTTGCTGGTCTTTCTGTTTTAAATTGGGGGGAAAAGTCAGAAGGAAATACGTCATGACGTGAGAAAATGATACGAAACTCAGAGCTCAGTGTCTTGGTGGAGTTCTGTGGGTGCACGGGCACGCCTGTTCGTCCGTGTGCTGACCAGGGCTGCTGTGGAGCCCGGGCACTGGCCTGGCGGTGGGACAGGGAGGCAGGGCTGGCTCCTGGTGGACTCTAAGCTCTACCACGGATGCCAGCAGACGCCAGGTGGCAACTGGCCGATGTCTGTGGCAGCAGTGGGCCTGGGCCTGAGCAAGCTCCTGGCTGTGGTGCGGGTGTGACTGGGCCACCTCAGCACGGGGTCAAGCCTGCGCCCGAGGTGTGACTGGGCCACCTCAGCACGGGGTCAAGCCTGTGTCTCTGCTTGTGACTGGGCCACCTCAGCACGGGGTCAAGCCTGCGTCCCTGGGTGTGACTGGGCCACCTCAGCACGGGGTTAAGCCTGCGTCCCTGGGTGTGACTGGGCCACCTCAGCACGGGGTCAAGCCTGCGCTCGAGGTGTGACTGGGCCACCTCAGCACGGGGTCAAGCCTGTGTCTCTGCTTGTGACTGGGCCACCTCAGCACGGGGTCAAGCCTGCGTCCCTGGGTGTGACTGGGCCACCTCAGCACGGGGTCAAGCCTGCGTCCCTGGGTGTGACTGGGCCACCTCAGCACGGGGTCAAGCCTGCGTCCCTGGGTGTGACTGGGCCACCTCAGCACGGGGTCAAGCCTGCGTCCCTGGGTGTGACTAGGCCACCTCAGCACGGGGTCAAGCCTGCGTCCCTGGGTGTGACTGGGCCACCTCAGCACGGGGTCAAGCCTGCGTCCCTGGGTGTGACTGGGCCACCTCAGCACAGGGTCAAGCCTGTGTCTCTGCTTGTGACTGGGCCACCTCAGCACGGGGTCAAGCCTGTGTCCCTGGGTGTGACTGGGCCACCTCAGCACGGGGTCAAGCCTGTGTCCCTGGGTGTGACTGGGCCACCTCAGCACGGGGTCAAGCCTGCGTCCCTGGGTGTGACTAGGCCACCTCAGCACGGGGTTAAGCCTGCGTCCCTGGGTGTGACTGGGCCACCTCAGCATATGGGGTCAAGCCTGTGCCCCCCAGAGTACCCCTTTGCAGACCCCAAGGCCACTGATGTGCTTCTCCCCAAACACCTTCTCACTGATTTACGGGATCCCTGCCCGTGAAGCCTGGCTCCCTGCGGAGGGGCCTCTCCAGGAGCCATTTCAGTCCTCATTAGAGGTCTGTCCCAGCGGGCTTGCTCAGTGAGTGCTGCCCCGAGGGACTGAGGTGGACAGGGGCGTACAGAGCACTTATTCTGCTCCGCTGTGCCAGTGCTCGCCCCAGCCCAGGGGCAGCCCCCAGACGAGGCTGGGAAGTGGTGGGGCGGCTGTGAGCCAGGTGCTGGGCCCTGGGCCTGCCTTCCACCGGACCCCTGGCCACTGGGGAGGAGCGCCTCGAGGCCTGGCCCGACCGCGCTCTCCGCGTGTTCTCTCCGAGCCCCGTTTACTCCTCCGGGGAGTGATGTGACGGCAGAGGCAGCCATGTGGATGAAGCCCCAGGGGTGCCGAGGGTGTTGGTGTCACCAGAACAGGTTCTGGTAGAGGCGAGAGCAGTAGGAGGGTGACTGCGGGGCGGAGGGCACGGTGAGATGTGGACGGAGGGTCTTGCTGCACTCCCATGTCCCAGGGGTCCCCCCCGCCGTGGTGTGCGTCTGGGAAGAACTTCAGACCAGGGCTGGGCCTGGGAGTTTAAAAACCCTGGTGCCCAGGTCCCACCCCAGAAGTCCAGATTTCACTGGTCCAAGGTGGGGCCCGGGTTCCCCAGGCGGTCTCGATGTGCCCCCAGGTGGAGACCCATCGCCCTAAGGGAACTTCACAGGAAGGAAAGAAGTGACGAAGCCGTGCCCCATGGTCCTCCGTGTTCGAGGGGGAAGGCAGGTGATGAAAGGGGGTGCAGAGACAGGCCGCAGAGACAGGTGCACAGAGACGGGCACAGAGACGGGTGCAGAGACAGGGGCACAGAGACGGGGGAGCAGAGATGGGGGCACAGAGACAGGTGTGCAGAGACAGGGCACAGAGACGGGGGTGCAGAGACAGGTGTGCAGAGACAAGGCACAGAAATGTGGGTGCAGAGACAGGTGTGCAGAGACGGGGGTGCAGAGATGGGAGCACAGAGACGGGGGTGCATTGATAGGCGTGCAGAGACGGGGGCACGGAGACAGGTGTAGAGACGGGTGCAGAGATGGGGGTGCAGAGATGGGCGCGCAGAGATAGGGGTGCAGAGACGGGCGCAGAGATGGGCGCACAGAGACGGGTGCAGAGACGGGGGCACAGAGATGGGTGCGCAGAGATGGGTATGCAGAGACAGGTGTGCAGAGATAGGGGTGCAGAGTCAGGGGTGCAGAGACAGTGCAGAGACAGGCATGCAGAGACAGGGCAAAGAGACGGGTGTGGAGATAGGTGCAGAGACAGGAGCAGAGACGAGTGCAGAGACAGGTGCACAGAGACAGGGGTGCAGAGACAGGGGTGCAGAGACAGTGCAGAGACAAATGTGCAGAGACAGGGGCAAAGAGACGGGCACAGAGATAGGTGCAGAGACGGGTGCAGAGACAGGGGCAAAGAGACGGGGAAGCAGAGATGGGAGTACAGAGACAGGGCGCAGAGATGGGGGTGCAGAGACAGGTGCGCAGAGATGGGGGTGCAGAGATGGGAGCACAGAGACGGGGGTGCATTGATAGGTGTGCAGAGACGGGGGCACGGAGACAGGTGTAGAGACGGGTGCAGAGATGGGCATGCAGAGATAGGGGTGCAGAGACGGGGGTGCAATGATAGGCGTGCAGAGACAGGAGCACAGAGATGGGTGTAGAGATAGGGGTGCAGAGATGGGGTGCAGAGACGGGCGCAGAGATGGGCGCACAGAGACGGGTGCAGAGACGGGGGCACAGAGATGGGTGCGCAGAGATGGGTATGCAGAGACAGGTGTGCAGAGATAGGGGCGCAGAGTCAGGGGTGCAGAGACAGTGCAGAGACAGGCATGCAGAGACAGGGCAAAGAGACGGGTGTGGAGATAGGTGCAGAGACAGGAGCAGAGACGAGTGCAGAGACAGGTGCACAGAGACAGGGGTGCAGAAATGGGTGCAGAGACAGGGGTGCAGAGTCGGGGTGCAGTGACAGTGCAGAGACAAATGTGTAGAGACAGGGGCAAAGAGACGGGCACAGAGATAGATGCAGAGACGGGTGCAGAGACGAGTGCAGAGACAGGCACGCAGAGACGGGCACAGAGACAGGGGCGCAGAGACGGGGCGCAGAGACAGGCGCGCGGAGATGGGCGTGGAGACGGTGCAGAGACAGGCGTGTGGAGACGGGTGCAGACAGGCTCATGGAGACAGGTGCGGAGACGGGCGCAGAGACAGGCTCAGAGAGAGGGGTGCGGAGACGGGCGCTGAGACAGGCATGCAGAGACGGGGGCATAGAGACCCGTGGTGTGGGAGGGGCAGGGCCCTATAGAGTGGGAATGGGGCAGGGAAGGGGCTGGGGAGCCAGGAGGGGCGCTGCCTCTGGGAGGCAGGACACTCATGCAGACCCCTGGGTGGAGGGGAAGGGCATGGCCTGGGGGCCCGGAGCCGAGCTCTGTAAGTCTGTAAGCAGAGACGGCAGCAGGGCCCTGGGCAGGACTGTGCTTGGCTGACCTGTCCCAGGAGCTGAGAGAAGGGGCCCATACAGCCCCAGGGGCAGGCAGGGCTGCTTTTTTTTTTTTAAGAATTATTTTATTTAACTTTATTTATTTATTTAAATTTGATCAGAGTGGGAGAGAGAGAGAGAGAGTGAGAAAGCAAGCCACCAGGTCTGGGTCTTGAACCATGATCAGCCATGTGGGAGTCCAGTGCCTTTACTTACCATGCCACCTGCTGCCCGCCCCCCCCCCCCTTTAAAAATAATGATTTTATTTAACTTTACTTATTTATTTATTTTTATTTGGTCAGAGAGGGACAGCGTGAGAGGGAGAGAGAGAGAAAGCAAGCCGCCTGCTCCTTCTTGCTGCGGACACCCTCTCAGGACCTCAGCGTCCATGCCTGTAGGTGGGCACGTGCCTGAGCCGCCCTCCCGAATCCAGCATGATGGGGAGGAGAGGCAGGGGTGGCCCGTGTGAGAGGCCGGGTCCTCCCCTTGGCTCTCACCTCAGTGGCTTCCCCCTACCCAGGCCCTCTGGTGCCTCCTCAGACCCCTCCCTCTTTTAGTTTTTGCTGTGGGGTGAGTGTGGTTGCCAGAGAGAGAGAGAGAGAGAGAGAGAGAGAGAGAGAGAAGTGAGAAGTCACCCCCCCAGGGGAGATGGTCACACCACAGGCCTTTCTATTCTATTCCCATCTCGGGGGTTAGGGATCTCACACACATGCCTGGCATGATTTGCTTTTCTCTCTCTCTCTCTCTCTCTCTCTCTCTCTCTTTCTTTCTTTCTTTCTTCCTTTTTTAAGAGGTTTTGCCTTAGAGCATGTGTGCTCGCCGGAGGGAGAGGGAGGGAGACTGTGAGAGGGAAAGAGAAATCCTCCTCCCACTCACGGTGTGACCTGGGCCAGTCGGCTGCTCTCTGAGATGAGGGTGTAGGACTACATAGGCTCTGACCTGACTCCTGCCCGATCATGCGCTGAGCTTTCCCAAACCTGCTCTGGGCCTTAGCCTGGGCCAGGCCTCACCCTGGCAAGCCCTGCCCACGTCTGATGGGCTGAGCTGGACTCCTCCTTCGAGGACTGAATCAAAATCCGTCCAATTGACTCTGACCCTCCAAGTCCGCGAGCAGGGCGAAGGACGGATGGGCTGGGTCTCTCTCGCTCTTCTGGTTTTGCTGTAGGATGATGTGCTTGCCAGAAACAGAGACAGAGAAAGTGAGAAATTCTGGAAGCCAGACAAAGACAGGACCATCCAGCTAGACGGGGAGCCCCGAGGGACAGTAACCTGCAGTAGTTAAAGCGTGGGGGATGGCCATGCCGTAATCCCTTCTTCATTCTCCTTTCGGGACTTTGGGCATGTGTGCATGTACGCTGGCGTGCTTTTCTTTTTCTTTAAAAAAAAATATTTATTTAATTTTACTTGTTTATTATCATTATTCTTCAATTTGACCAGAGTGAGACAGAGAGAGAGAGAGAGGCAGAGAATGAGAAAGCAAGCTGCCAGGTCCAGGACTTGAACCGTGGTCGGACATGTGGGAATCCAGTGCCTTCACCACCACGCCACCTGCCGGTTCCACACTGGTGTGCTTTTCAAGCTGCCGGTTCCAGGACTCAGTCATGAAGTCAGCCATGTGGGATCCAGTGCCTTACCCTCCATGCCACCTCCTAGCCCTGGGTCTCTCTTGGTCATCGCCCACCCTCCATGCCTGGCCCAGAGACAGACAAGTCAGGGGGCCGGCAGCCGAGTGCTCGGATGGTGCCTGTGGCTGAGGGTGGGGCTCCCCTCATCCTGCAGGCTAGGGGCCCCACCCCCCTCCCCCGGCCACCCCGAAGGACCTGTGGCTTTTCACTGCCTCCCCGCTTATTCAGCTAGCATTCTTACGACCCAGACATGCTGGAAATGAAAAGAAGGCAAATCGTGTTTTATCTGCCAACTGACCTTTCCAGCAGCTGGCCGGGCGGCGTGGTCAGGTGGCGGGTTGCAGGCGGGCCTCCCTGGCTGGGTGCTGGGCTGAGCTGCAGGGGCGTGGGCTGAAGCCCTGTTGGGGGAGTGGAGCAGAGACACCCTCAGTGTCCCCCCACCCCGTATGTCTGTCTGTCCAGCTCCCCGCTCGTCCTGGCTCTGGCTGTCTGTCTCCCTCTCAAGTCCTTCACTCCACGTCCCCTCTAGGCCCTGCTGGACTAGACACCTCTGTCTCTGTCTCTGGGTGACACAGGACAGCCTCACCCTGGTGGCCCGTGGTTAAAGGATAAGGTAGGTGTGGCCAACAAGCCCACCTCTTCTCACCGGGCCACCCGGCCTCAGGCCCACTCCGCACTGCCCACTGCCTGCTGCCCTCGGCTTCACCTCAGTTATG
Organism: Tupaia tana; assembly: GCA_026018925.1. Taxonomy (NCBI): domain Eukaryota; kingdom Metazoa; phylum Chordata; class Mammalia; order Scandentia; family Tupaiidae; genus Tupaia; species Tupaia tana. The sequence continues at coordinate 130,241,418 of JAKSZU010000002.1, forward strand.
GCCTTGGGCTTCTCAGAACTGGCTCCTGGTGGGCCCCCACCCACCCAGACCCGCCTCCTCTGACTCGGGCTCTGCCCACTCCAACGCTGCCCAGACATTGAACGTGTGGCCTGGCCTAGGACCAGCCTCTGTGCTACTCTGTGCTCTGTTGTCTTGCCTGCGGAGTGCTGCAGACTTTGCAGGGTTGTGGGGCAGCCGGGTCAGGCGCAGGGGCCTAACTCAAGAGGAAGTCACGGGCCGGCAGATGGCGTGGTGGTGAAGGGTGCTGGACTCTCACATGGTTGACCATGGTTCGAGTCTCGGACCTGGCAGCTTGCTTTCTCACTGCCCCCCCCACCCCCACCCAATTTGCTCTGTCCCTCTCTGGTCAAATTAAAATAAATAAATAAATTTAAATAAAATAATTCTTAAAAATAAAACAAAACAAAGGGAATCGCAGCCTGGGTTTAGATCCCAGCTCTGTGACCCACCGGCTCTGCACCAGTTTCCGGGTCTGGATGGGGGCAGGGTAGTTCTGTTTGGTGGAATAGCGTACAGGGGCTTGTAACCAGAGCCTAGCACACAGTAGGTGCTTAGGAAACAGTGCTGTGGTGAAGGCTGTTCACGCGTGAGGAGCAGGCTGACTCTGCTCCCTGCTCCTTCCTTCCAGCCCCTCATTCCCGGACCTCTGTCCTCTCCAGGCCTCAGTTTCTCCCTGGGGTCTGCTGGGAAGTGAAGGCGGAGTGTCGCTGCCCTGCCCAGCCGCACCCCTGCCCTGCACAGGTGCAGAGGGGGGAACGCCTCCAACTTCCCAGGGCCCAAGAGGGACTCCTGTGGCTGAAATGTTGGGAGCCGAGGCGGTGTGTGCTGCCGGCCCTCTGGGGTCTGGCATCAGGGTTGCGGGTGGAGAGGGGCACCCTTACCCGCCCCTACCCGCCGGGACCCTGGTTTAGGGGAGCCGATGGGGCAGCACTGAGCTGTCAGGGCCTCAGGGGGTCCGTGCAGTTGCCTCCTTCCAAGCTTGGGGTCTGGGCTCCATCAGCAAGTCTGCCATGGCCCTGCAGCTGAGCCGGAAGATGGCAAGGCCTGACCCCAGGGAGCGCTTCCAGGTGGGGGACAGGACCCTACCCCGGGAGACGCCAGTGGGAGGGTCGGCCGCGTGTGTGTGTCAGGGCGAGTGGCTCCAGGGCAGGCCTGTTCTGGGGGAGACTTTGGCAGGAAGTGGGGTGTGTGCCGCCTTCACCAAGCAGCCTTTACGTTACGAGGACGAGGGGCATCAATGCGGATCTGACACGAGGGCTGCTCTCTTTCACGAGGCGTGCATTTAAATATGCATCTTTTTAAATTGTTTTCCTGTATTCATGGTAGCATGTGTGTGCATGCAGATGAGAATGCGAGAGAAGCCCCTCCGTAGGCCCTGGTCTCGCTGGGTCCCCTCCCTCCAGTCCTCCAGCCCCTCAGATCCTGGGCTCTTGAGCATGTGCCTAGCACATCGGAGGCGGACCCAGCAGGGATTTGAACTGTGGACCGCCACATGGTCAGCTTCTTTCGAGCAGTGTGTTATTACTGTGCCACAGAGCCGGCCCATGGCGTCTATCCATCTGTCAGCCTGTCTATATATTGACTGGGTTGTCCGGCAAGTCATGACACCTTTTTGCATAGAAAAACAGAAAAAAACCTAATATCATCTATCTATCTGTCATATCTATCTATTTCTTTTTTTAAGGTTTTTGCTATAGGGCACACATGCTCACCAGAGAGAGACAGAGAGATGTGAGAGAGAAAGTGAGGAATCACCCCCCAGGGGAGATGGCCATGCCCCAGTCCGTTCTCCTCCTGGGATTGTGGGCACGCATGCACATACACCCAGTGTGAATTTTAAGCTGCCAGGTCTGGGATTCGAACTGCGGCCGACTGTGTGGGAGTCCAGCACCATAACCACCACACCACCTGCTGGCCCCCTATCTATCTGAAATGCCAGAGGTTTTGTGTCCTCGCCAGAGAGAGAGAGACAGAGAGACACAGGGAGAGGGAGAAAGCACTCTGCAATTAGACTGTCGTACCCAATCCTTTCTCCTCTGTTCCTGTCCTGTTGGGATCTGGGGCACATACCAGCCCCGGCAGGGTCTTCAAGCTGCTGGGGCTGAGACTGGAACTGCAGTCGGCCATGTGGGATCCGGCTCCTAATATGCTGTGCTTAACCGCTCAGCTATGGGGCTGGCCTGGTATCCATATATACATATATATTTTGGAGAAGTTTTTGTTATTGGGCGTTTGTGCTTGCCAGAGAGAGTGAGCGAGAGAGAGACAGAAAGTGAGAAATCACCTTCCCGGGGGGACGGCCACACTACAATCCTTTCTCCTCTGTTCCCCTTTTGAGGTTTTGGACATGCACACACACGTACCTGTCGTGAGTTTTAAGCCACCGGGTCTGGGACTTGAACTGCAGTAGAATACATGGGAGTCTAGCGATGTAACCATTATACCATCTGCTGGTCCCTGTATCTATATACACATAATTAAAAATTTTTTTCTTTAAGAATTATCTTATTTAACTTTATTTATTTTAATTTGACCAGAGAGGGGCAAAGTAAGAGAGAGAGAGAATGTGGGCAAGCAAGTCACCAGGTCTGGGACTTGAACCATGGTCAGCCATGTGGGAGGACAGCGCCCTTAACCACCACGCCACCTGCTGGCCCCTGTATCCATATATATATATATATGTGTGTGTGTTTTATATATATGTATTTCATATATATATGTATATTTAATTCCTTTAAAAAAAGATTCACTTGTTTATTTCCATTTGTTATTATTAATTATTATTATTATAATTATTATTTTCAGTTTGACCAGAGGCAGAGAGAGAGAGAAAGGGAAAGCAAGAAAGCAAACAGCAAGCTTCCAGGTCCGGGACTCAAACTGTGGTTGGCCATGTGGGAATGTAGTGCTTCTAACCACCACGCCACCTGCTGGCCCCTGTATCCATTCATATATTTTAATGAATGATTTCAAGTATATGGAAATTACAGACAATAATATAATGAACTACCCTGTGGCCACCACCTGGTCAGCTGATATTTTCCTGTGATAGCCTCAAACTCGTTTTCATTTTCAGAAAGAAAACTGCAAACACTGTGTTATCAAAGACCCCGTGTTCCATCCCTTCTCTTCTTCCTTGGAAGCAAGTACTGCCTTGTCTTGGATTTTTTTTTTTTTTTTAATTTTTAAAATTCTTGTGCACTTAAAAGAGAAATACATTTATCCATAAATAATATTTAGTTTTGTTTTACGTGTTTTCAGCTTAATAAAAAAGAGAATCATATTGTTTGCATTCTGCTTGCTTTTTAATTTTTTATTATTTATTTTAAGAATTATTTATTTAAATTTATTTATTCTTCTTTTTTAATTCACCAGAGAGACAAAGAGAGAAAGATAGCGAGAAGGCAAGCCGCCAGGTCTGGGGCTCAAACTGCAGTCAGCTATGTGGGAGCACCTTAACATCACACCGCCTGCTGGCCCCCTGCTTGCTTTTTAAAAAACTTTATTTCTTTTATGAGAGAGAGAGAGAACCTGCATCCAACAGGTTTTTTTTTTTTTTTAAAGAATTATTTAATTTTATTTGTTATTATTATTTCTCAATTTGACCAGAGAGAGACAGAGAGAGAGAGAAAGGGAAAGGGAGAAAGCAAGCCACCAGGTCCGGGACTCAAACCACGGTCAGCCATGTGTGAGTCCAGCACCTCAACCACTATGCCACCTGCTGGCCCCCCAACAGGGTCTTGACCCCGCAGCCTGCCCCTAGCCTCAGCGGGCCCTGATCACAGACACGTGTGTGCCCCCGGTATGCCAGAGAGACCTCAGGATGTGAACCCGGCAACTTCCGTGAGGCCTCAGCCCCGCACCGTAGCACCGCGGCTGGCCTCTGCTCGCTGTTTTGCTCGGTATCACGTTGCTCGTGCTTTGAGCCGTGGTTTTCCTTGCCGTGTCGGCTCCACCGCGGGGCTCCGCCCTGTGTGTTACTCGTTCACCCTCCGTGTGGTCGCCCGCCCGGGCAGCTCGCGTGACCTTGCTGGGTTTCCAGGTCCTTGCTGCGGGCTCCTTATGCTCTGGGGAGCGCTCCGGGCCACAGGCAGTACCTTCCAGCGCTTTCCCAGCGGCTGCCTGGTGCTCTCCGTCTGCGTCCAGACCCGCCTCCTGTTGGAATTCCGTGGGGCCTGTCAGGACACGGGGTTTACGAGTCCCTGGGCCTAGGCCAGCCCCGCCAAGGGGAGCTCTCTGGGTACGGAATCTGCAGCATTCAGCTCCTCGGGGTGCGGGAAGGGGGTGCTCTCGGGCTTGCATTTGGAGGAGGCACCGCAGTCTACTGTTGAGCGGGGTCTCCTAGCTCGGCCCCTCCCTTGCTGTGTGGCTCTGGGCAGGTTGCGGGACCTCTCTGAGCCTGGTGTCCTCACCTATAAAATGGGGGCAGGGGTTCCAGGGTAGCTTCCTCGTCCTTCCCGAAGGAGGACAGCAGTGCTGAGATGTGGCAGGCAGGGCACCGTTAGCTGGAGCCGGCGTGCTGGTGGCAGGGGGCATTCCAGGGCAGGGAGCAGTGAGGACAGAGGGCCGGTAGCCAGAGTGAATGAGGTGCTTGAGCGTGCAGAGGCTGCCATCCCGCCCCTGGGGCTGCCTCTGGGGGGCTGCGGGGTCTCGGGGTTTCTGTGGCTGAGGGAGACGCTGGAGCTGGGGGCCGGGACGGAGGCGCCGCACTGGTGGGGTTGCAGCTGGAAGGGGTTTATGGGAAGGCAGAGTGTGAGGAAATGTTAAGTGCCTCATAAGTACTTTGATTATTTTAAATTGCTTAAGTGGTTTTCTAAGATGGTCCTAAGTATCCTGGGGACACAGACACAAAATCAATTAGGAAAGTACAACAAACCCGAGGAGGGAAGGCGGCCTCACCTGCTGCCTCCCCCCCGCCTGCCTCTCTGGCCAGGCAGCTGCACCGGGACCCCCCAGCCTGAGTCCTCAGGAGAAGGCCTGGGCCTGGGGTGGGGTGCCGGGAGGGTCTCCTCTGAACACGCTTCTCTCTCCCGGATCGGCCTTCACCCAGTGGCTCTGGGAAGCCAGGAACCCCTCCTCCTGGCTTTCTTTGAAATCAAAGTATCATTATTTCAGCAGATTTCCTCCGTGAGCGAGACAGAGAGGGGGGGAGACAGGAAGAGGGAGACCGTGCCTCCAACAGAGCCTCGATGCTGGGACCCGCTGGCTTCAGCCTCCTGCGCCAACCGGACACCTTCCCTGGGGCTTACCCCTGCACCCCTGTCCGGCCCTCCATCACAGTGTTAGCGGGTCCCAGGGTCCAGCATCCAGGTTCCAGACGACATGCCAGCCCTGGCCGGGCCCCCGGGGCCTCACCCATGGGAGTTCTCTGCTGCGGGCCTGGGTCCGAGCGGCCTGGTGTGCGGGGACATGCGCTCCCCGACATCCGGCAGCCCCTGCCTGGTGGCCTCCTCGCGGCGGGTGTTCCTGGGGCTTGCTCTGTGGGGGCGGAGGGCCCTTCTCTGCAAGGTCCACAGGCCGGCCGTTTCCTGTCTCCTGGTGACAGGCGGCAGGGGCTTCCACGCCCGCGCTTTAGACCGCGGTGATGGGTGGCTGCACGCCGGCGCTCTGCGTGTCTCCGCCGGGCAGACTCCTGCGCACGCGGTGCTGGTGGCAGGGCAGGGACATTCGTGATGTCACAGATGAGGCCACAGGCTGGACTTGGTGCTGTCTCCAGAGGGGACCCCCCCTCTGCCACCAGCCAGGCAGGGCCTGGCCCCGGGGGATGCCGCGACTGATTCCAGCGGGGCTCGGCGCAGCCTCATGTAGCAGGCCAGGGCTGTGTCACCGATTCCCTCTGTGGGTCCCCACAGAATCTGGAGAGTGAGTCAGATAGGTGTTCTTTTTTTTTAAACAGAGAGGTGTCAAAGACAGTGACACCGACGTTGACTCTGACTCTGTTCTTTTTTTTTTTTTTTTCTTTTCTTTTTAATTTTTTTTGAGAGGTTTTTGCTATAGGGAGCATGTGCTTGCCAGACAGACAGAGAGACAGAAAGCGAGAAATCACCCCCCAGGGGGGATGGCCACGCCGCAATCCCTTCTCCTCCATTCTACTCTCAGGATCTTGGGCACGCATGCACATGTGCCCAGCGTGAGTTTAAGCCACCGGGTCCGGGACACGAACCGCAGTCAAATACATGGGAGTCCAGCGACATAGCCATTACGCTAACTGCTGGTCCTGTTGACTCTGCTCTTAAAAGAAACCAGGCACAACACCCACTGAAGTTAGGCAGTAGGTATCAGACTCGATCACCAACGTTTCCCTGTTTCATGAGGGATCAAATGAGTGGGTTTCTCCCCCAGATTATTCGGTATTATGTGGTAAATGTCACGGAGGATCTACTACAGGCCCTCAATTTTGCTACTAAACGAGGAGGTAGGGTTTTCCCGAGCGTTTGTATTTCCTGTACACCCTGGGATTTAACACATGAGTATGGTCCACAGTTCTCAGGACTTTCAGATGCCTGCTGCAGGGAGCTTCTGAGCATTTCTTAGAATGCACAAGGTGGGGTTGGCTCTGTAGCCTAGTGGTTAAGGGAGCCAGATCACACTTGGCCAATTGTGGTTTGAATCCTAGCCCTGGCAGCTTGAGAAACAATTCAGGTGCGCGCGCGCGCGTGTGTGTGTGTGTGTGCGCCCTAAATCCCGCGAGTATGGGAGAATAGAGGAGAAGGGACTGTGGCACGACCACATCCCGTTGTGGGGTGCTTTTTCCCTATCGCTCTTTCCTCTCTGTCTCTCTGGAGACTGCACATGTACTCTGGCAATTAAGGAAAAAAAAAAAATGAAGTACCACAGGGACTTGGGGCTTGGTGGAGAGAAAAGGGAACTCAGGGATCAATCTGAGTTTATAATTTATAATTTTTAAAAGAGAGACAGAAAGCGAGAACTCACTGCCCAGAGGGGATGGCCACACCACAATCCCTTCTCCTCCATTCTCTAGGGATTTTGGGGCATGCACACACACCCGCCCTGCATGACCTTCATTTCTTTTTTTTTTTTGGAGAGGTTTTTGCTATAGGGCACATGTGCTTGCCAGAGAGACAGAGACAGAGAGACAGAAAGAAATCACCCCCCAGAGGGGGTGGCCACGCTGTAATCCCTTCTCCTCCATTGTCCTCTCAGGATCTTGGGCATGCACGCACACGCGCCCACCTGGCATGAGTTTCAAGCTGCTGGGTCAGCTTGAACTGTGGTTGGCCATGTGGGAACCCAGCGATGTAACCATTACTCCATCTGCTGATCCCCAATTGACAATAAGAAAAAAGTTGCCAGACGGCACACACTTGCTAGGGAGGGGGGGGGGGAGAGAGAGAGAGAGAGAGAGAGAGAGAGAGAGAGAGAGAGAGAGAAAACTCCTTGAAGGGGGCCTGGTCACACTGCAATACTTTTTCCTACATTTCTCCATCCTGTCGGGATTTGGGGTGTGCACGCACATGCACATGCGCCCTGCGTGTTTCTCAAGTCGCCAGGTCGGATTCATACAGCGGTCAGCCATGTGGGATCCGGGTCCTGCGCACTGTGCCTCCCAGCTGTGCCGTGGGCCGGCCCACCTCCACCACCTTTTGCTGGTCGTTGCACACAGCAACCCTGCGAAGCACTCGGGAGAGCTCCCTGGTTTACATCTGAGGAAACAGGCCCAGAGACGTTGATGTGTGCGAGGTCACCCAGCCTGGAGGACTCAGAGCTGGGTTCAGAGTCCAGTCTTCGCCTCCCAGCCCAGTGCTCTGCCCCACACACACCTGGAAGGCGCCTGCACGTCTAGCCGCCGGAGTGCAGAAGGCCATGGGCGGTCGTCGAGGGTGGCCAGCAGGCTGGAACCGGGCGGCCCTCCCTCCAGCCATGGGGCACAGGGCAGTCAGCCATGGGTCCCTGTGGGTGCGGCCTGATGCGCTCTGGCTCCATCCTGCTGTTATGGTTATAAAACCCAACATGCTTTTGTCGTAGGTTTGGAAGAAAACTGAAAAGCATAAAGAAGCAAATTAAAAATGTGCGTTCATCCCCCTCCAGGCTGACCCCTTGATAGATCTGTATATTTCCTTCCAGCCCCTCTTGCGTAGTCTCCCGGGTGGTGACTGCATCATCTATACGGGCTGGTAGCCAGCTTCTGCCCACCAGCCGACGGTGGTGAGCGTGTTCTCATAGTCTGTGAGACACGGTGTCTGATGGCTGTGGAATCGCCCTTGGAGGGCCCTAGCTCTTTTTGTCCCACGTTGCACTGGTGTGAGGTCTTGGGCTGCCTCCCTGGCTGTGTCTGTGCATTTCCAGTGACTTCCGTCTCCCGGAGGAGCTGTGACAGCCTCGGGTGCAGAGTGGCGAGGAGCGGGAGGTGGGAGGATCCTACCTGATTGGAGCAGTTATCCTGGGAAAGACAGGTGTTCAGGTGAGCGCCCCCTGGGGGTGCGTGGGGAGGTGGACATGGCAGGTGGAGTGTGGGAGGCAGAACCAGGTGTGCCCGGCTCTCCGTGGGCGTGGAGAGACGTGCTCAGGAACTGAGGTGTGGAGGCCGGGGAGCGTGGCTTCACTCTATTCTTGCTCAGAGCGAAAGTCCCAAAGCCCTGGAAATGAGGATCAGGAACTTAAATCAAGTGTGGCTGCCGAGGGGAAGGTGGGCAGGGGGCCAGGCTGGCGGGGAGGGGAGGTGATCTCACAAGCACCATTCGCGTGGACAGGTGGGTTGTGCGGCAGCAGGGGCCTGGGGAAAGGAGGGGAAGCTCCTGGGGCTCCCAGGCTGGCACAGCCTTGGTGACCCTGTAGGGCTTGGCCCAGCCCATCTGGCCACCCTCTCCCTCCCTCCCTCTGGCCCTGCCACTTTCTGCTCCAGTTCCCCCGGGCCACTCTCTGATGCCCCGACCTGCCATCTGTTGGTCTTTGCTCCGACAGTTCCTCTGTCCCTGCAGAAGGCTCCGCTCCTCCCCCTTTGCATGAAAGTGAAGACGTGTAACTCACACAGCAAAGAGCGCGTTCCAGGCTGCGACTCCATGAGCTTTTACGAAGGCGCAGACTGTGTGGCCAGCACATGGGCACTACTCTTGGCGCCCTGGAAAATGAGCTCGAGGGCCCAGCTGCGGTGGCACAGGCAGTGGGGAGCCACAGGCGATGCTGGAGCCACGTGGGGGGCTTGGGTTCCGATCCAGGGTCGTCCTGAAAATGCCGGGTATGCCCATGCACACAGGAGGCGAGGAGGCTGGAGGAGAGTCACAGTGTGCTGAGACCCATCAAGGTACCTGTCTCTCTCTCCCGAAGGAAATAAAGAAAAAGAGTCCCTTGATCCCTTCCTAGTAAATATCCCTCCCTCCCCAAGGATCATCAGTCATGTAACTTTTAATTTTTTATTTAAAAAAATAATTATTTATTTAATTTTATTTGCTATTATTATTTATTTTTTTTAAAATGTGACCAGAGACAGAGAGAGAAAGGGAAAGTGAGAAAGTAAGCTGCCAGGTCCAAGACTCGAACCGCAGTCTGCCATGTGGGAGTCCAGCCCCCTAACCACTGCATCACCTTCCGGACCCTAGTCATGTGACTTAAAAAAAGTTTATTTTGGGGACCAGCAGATGGCATAATGGTTACATTGCTGGATTCCCACGTAGTTGACTGCGGTTCAAGTCCTGGACCTGGCAGCTTAAAATTTGTGCTGGGCGCATGTGTGTGCATGCCCAAGATCCCGAGAGGCGAATGGAGAAGGGATTGCAGCATGGCCATCCCCCCTGGGGGGTGATTTCTTGCTTTCTGTCTCTCTGGCGAGCGCATGCGCCCTAGAGCAAAAATTTCTCTTAAAAATAAAAAAGTTTCCTTCTTTCTTTGGAGAGGAAGAGAAAGGGAGACACCCTGACCGGCCTCTGCCCGCCCCATGGTCCCCCGAGCGTCCAGGTACCAGGATCACCGGCGTGCCTGTGGGCATGCCCGGGGTGTGCAGGTTGACCTGGGACCCCACCTGGGCTGTGCCCAGCGCGGCGTAGCGGCACCCTGCAGCCTGCACCACCACGGCTGGGCCGGGGCCTGGCTTCTAACATAAAGGAGAGTGGTGCCTGGTTTGGGTTTCATGGACTCAGAGGCATGCAGCCAGTCTCTGTCTGGCTTCTTTCGCTCACGTGGTCTGTGAGATCCAGCCATGGGTTGTGTTGGTAGTTTGCTGTTTTTGATTGCCCTGTGCTATTGCGTTGTGTCATTATTTGTAGAATTAATAATTTATTTACCCATTCTGCTGCAGCTGGACATTGGGCTGAGCCAGTGTTTGGCTATTGTGTTTGTGCATGTGTCTCCTAGTGGGCAGGAGTGCTGTTTTCTCGTTTGTATGCTGTGTGTGTGTCTGTATGTGTAAGCTCATATACATGCATGCATATATCTCTATATAGCTATCCATACGCATATATATTTTATATGTGTACACACACATATATCTTTTCGTTTTAGAGAGAGATTTTTGCTATAAGGTGTGTGTACTCACCAGAGAACAGAGACATAGAGACAGAGGGAAGCAGAGAGACAGAAAGCGAGAAATCACCCCGGCAGAGGGATTTGCCATGCTGCAACCCTTTCTCCTCTATTCTCTTCTTGGGATTTTGCGTGCCTAGAGTGAGTTTTAAGCAGCCGTGTCCAGGCCTCAAACCATGGTCAGCCATGTGGGAGCCCAGCGATATAACCATTGCTCCATCTGCCAGTCCCCACGTGTTCTGGCTCCTAGGCTGCGTGAAGGAATAGCTTTTGGGAGCACGACTGATCATTTCCCCTAGGAGAGTGTATGTTCTTTTAAGAGGTTTGTGCTATAGGGTGCGTGTGCTTGCCAGAAAGAGAGAGACAGAGAAACAGAAAGCGAGAAATCACCCCCCGGGGGGATGGCCACGCTACAATCCCTTCTCCTCCATTCTCCTCTCGGGATCTTGGGCACGCACGCACATGTGCCCGGCGTGAGTTTAAGCCACTGGGTCTGGGACTCAAACCTCGGTCGACTACATGGGAGTCCAGCCACATAGCCATTATGCTAACTGCTGGTCTCGGAGAGCGTATGTTCTTGCCACCTTTCTTTGCTTTGGAAATCCCACCTTGGCTTGGAGGCCCATCTCGAATGCCACGTTTCCCGCCACGCTGAGGATCTCGACGTGGGTCTGCAGCGTCAGCGCTCCCAGGCGGGGTTGTCTTGCTGTCTACCTGCACCAGGCTCCCGGGCTAGGACGTGTGCGGAGGGTCGCACTGATGTGCCCGGCCGTGTTACGCGTCTCACACCGGTGAGCCAACGTCCGTGGCTGGCAGGAAGTGGGAGCGCGGCCCTGTTTTCCAGGTGGGGAAGCTGGCTTGTCCGGACAGTCGCCGAGCCCTGCAGCGCAGCCTGTCCCTGGAGCGTGTGCTCACTCCACAGTTCTGGGCGGCATGTGTTTGGAATTTCTTGCTCTTTTTCAGCTCGCCCACTGTGATTTCACGCGGCCTCATATTCTAGTCCGGGGGCTGCTGCATTCAATTTCGTGGGTGACCCAGTTAGCGTGTGACCCAGCCGGCTCCTGGAGGATCCGTCAGCTCAGTTTTCACCCCAGTCTGTGCTCCGGAATCGGAGGTTTCCGGGTTGGCGCAGGGTGGCGAGGCCGTAGAGAGCCACCGTGTGTAACCGAAGTGCTCATCCCGTGGGGCTGACACAGGCATCTCACTTTCACCTTTCCAAAGTCCCTTTCCACTGATTGTGATCATCCCTGGAGGCCATGTCACCCCTGACCTCTGTCATGTGCATTTTCTGAGGGGAAAAAAATGGAGCCGAGGGAGGTGTGCGAAGTGTCCACAGTTTCCGCCATGGCCTGGAGAGCTGGGCTGAGAACTTCAGACCCTGGACTTCCAAGCATTTCAGAGAGGTCTGGGAGCAGGGGAACTTGGAGTTAGGCCCCAAACCCACAGGATTTACCCCGGGGCTGCTTTGGGAAGCTGGGAAAACTTTCAGGCCATGGACTTCCTAAATGGTCTTTTAGAGGCCTGAAGGGTTGCCAGGTGTCTGGGACAGCCTCTGGGCTGAAGCGTGCTGCAGGGTCCCCAGGGGCTGCTGTCCAGGGTCCCCGCGCAGGACTTCACTGCTGGGAGGCAGAGCGGCAGCAGGGCTGGGCTCAGGGTGCCCTCGGCTTCCCCGGAGGTGCGCGCCTGCCAGTCGGGTGGGAGCTGGCGTGTGGCAGGACAGACGGTGCCGGTGCCTTGATATTTTAATTGAAGCCTGGAGACACGGTCGCTCTCTCTTCTGCTCTGACAATGTACGGAATAAATAATTCAGCAGTGGCTGTGTTGTGCCTGCTGTCCTCACCCATGGGGGCGGCCACACGCGTGCTCACACACATGCAAGCTGCCGGGTGGGCCCGAGCGGCTGTTCCGGGCTGGTGGCAGAGAAGTGCTATTTGAACAGGGCCCTGGCCACCTTTCCACCCGCCCAGTCGGCTTCCTCTCAGGCAGCCCCCGAGGAGACGTTAGCGGAGCGCGGCTAGCGCTCCCATGTATAGCAATGAAGTGACACTTAAAGGTCCGTTTGTCCTCGGACCAGCCTGAAATGCCAGCAACCTGGAGGAAAAGCCCCCTGTTAATGGGCATGCTCCCTGGGCTGTGTTTGAACTGGTTCCATTTGATTCAGCAAATATTTATGGAGCTCTGAGTTTGTGCAAGATTCTGGAGCAGGTGGTGGGGTTGGGAGAGACTGCGAGTGGATAAATCTGGGCCCTGCCTGGATGGGGAGGTGTGACACGCATGTGCTTAGTCACTGTCAGGTTGGGGTGCGGGAGGACTGTGGTGGGGCTCGAAGGAGGAGACGGCAGTTTTGACAAAGCGTGCATTGGGGGTCTTCCTGGAGGAGGCAGCCGGGGTCCTGCGGGCAGATCTCGGGGCCTAGGCTGAGAGTGTGGACTTGATTCTGCAGGGGCGCCTCGGTTGGATTTAGGCCTTAGCCGTGTCTGTGGGTGTGGAGTAGAGGGTAGATTGCCGGCCAGGCCCGAGGCTGAGAAGGGATCAGGAGACGATGGGGCAGTCCAGACTGAGGTGATGGGGCTCCGACAACGACTTTCGTAGTGACACTCCCTCGGTCACTCACCCATCACAGACGGCGAGCATCCTCTCTGAGCAGGCGTCGGGGAGGTTGGGACGCAGTAGAGGGACGTGGGCCTCCCAGAGCGAGAAGCCGGTCAACACCGGAAGTAAGGACGCAGGTGGGCACAGTGCCGTGGAGGAAGACGGCCCAGGCCCGGGGACTTCGAGAGCCATGGGAACAGGTCGGGGAAGACCTGTGAAGGGACATTTGGGCACAGACCCGGGAGGGTGGGAGGGAGCCAGTGACCGGATGGTGTTGGGTGGAGGGCACAGCCAGCACAAGGGCCATGCTTGGCCACCCAAGGACAAGAAGGCTGCAGAGAGGCGGGCGGCGTGGCAGGGCCGGGCCAGTGGGGCCAGGTGAGCCGCGGGCAGTTCGACTTTGACTCCAGGCGTGCCGGGCAGCTCCCCAAGTTCAGGAGAGTCACGTGATGAGATCTGTGCTTCCAAGAGCACCCTCCGGCCGCCGTGTGAGGCCCGCCCGCATTTGTAGCATTATTAGGGGCTGCAGCTGCATGTGGAGTTTGTCATAACCCAGAGGCCACCAGCCCCCAGCCCTGCTCCACAGAAAGCCCCTGAAGTGGCCTGACAGCTCTGCAGAGCTGGGGCCTTCAGTCTCTGGCGGCTAGACTGCCCCAGGCCCTCGCTGAGCCGCAGTTTCCCCATCAGTGCAGTGGGCATCGTGGCTCCAGTCTCCCTCAGGGGCTGACGTGAGGCTGGCGTGGGAAGAGCGTGAAAGCTCTAGCAGGAGGCGATGGTCATTGTGACGATCGTCACAGGTCACAGCCGAGGACAGTCCCTGACTGCGGTTAGAAGCCTGAGGTGCTAAGAGGTGGGCCTGGCTGCAAACGGGAATGGACTCACAAGCTGCAGGGAACAGAGTCTGGGGGGGCAGCTGCCCGACTGCCCAGCTCGGGGAAGCTGGGGGGGCTGTCCCTGACTGAGAGCACGATGCAGGCAGGGCGTCCGCAGCCCCCACCACGGTGCTTCCGCCCTGGGCTCAGGGCTGGGAGTGACCCCAGATCTCACGGGAGGTCTTTCTACAGCTTCCCCTGCCCCCCATGCCCCACCCCTGCCCCTCAGAGGCTGGGGCCAGGAGAGGGTTACCAGCCGGGCCTGCCACGGGCGGCAAAGCACCCTCATTTGGGGGACTCTCATACGCCGCCTTCCTTACCCAGTTGCTTTGGGCCCCCCAACCCAGTCAGTTACGGCCCACCCACAGGGACTCCCTCTGTCCTACTGGGGGGGGGACTGCCTCTCCTATTTGGCAGAAACTGACAGGGAGACCCAAACCGGCAGTGCATCGCGAGCTGAGGGCCCCCTTGCGGGGAACCCCGGGGACTGGCACCCGGGAGCCGTGGATCTGCCATGGCTGCTGGCCCAGCAGGGCTTATTGAGCTGTAAGCTGGGAGACATGCCTCCCTGGGGCGGGGGGAGGAGGGGAAGAAGGGCCTGTTTAATTTAATTCCGTGTTTTCTCGCTCGTTGGATAAATAACCTTCATTAAGATGGAAGGTGGGGGGATGGACAGGGAGAAGTTTGATTAATTTCAAGCTGGTTTCTCATTTGTTAATTTTCTCCCAGTTCAGCAGGATTATTAAAACAAATTACAGACACTGCTCTCTCCTCCCTGGGCCAGAGCGGGGCTCCCAGGGAGTGATCCTGGCCCCTTCTTCCCACCACAGTTACTTAGGTGCAGCCTGGGGAGGAGGAGGACCCCACCTCAGGGTCTCTGCGAAAGGTCCTTGTTTCTTTCTGAGGGTCCTCACTCTCCACGGAAGCCTCAGGGAAGATCTGGACAACCAGAAATTGGAACAGGTGGGTGTCCGGGCCGGACCCCCGAGTCAGCAGTGCCCATTACCTGGGGAGGGCCAGGGCTGCCAACTGCGGCTGCCCACGGTGTCTCAGGAGAGCGGGACTGGGCTAGTGACACGGCCTCGGGGCTCCCAGTGCCCTTGTCCCCCTCTGCCCCCACACCACCTGGCCCGCGCCCCTACTGCCCCTTCCTGGCCATAGGCCCTCGCCCACTTTGAGCCCTGCCCCTGCCAGGCTTCTCCTCCCTGGCCGTCAGTGTGCGGAAGGGGTCTCTCACTGCCCTGCTCGCTGCGGGTGACTGAGTTCCAGCTGACTGTGGGTGGCTGGGCGGGGCTGTGGAATCTGGGGGTTCTGGGCACTTGTCATGCCCTCCGAAATGCACTGAGTGCTGCCGCCAGCCCCGACTTGTGTCGTAGGGGCCCACGTGCACGTGCAGTTAGGTGTCCTCGTCATCGTGAGCCCTGTGAGCGTGTGTCTGTGTGGGACCTGGGGTGGGGCTCATCTTCCATGTGTGGGCCCCCCAGGTGTTCCTTGGAGAACACAGAGCACTCTGGGACGGACAGGGACACTCGGGAGCGCCCACCTGTGTTCCTGAGTGTGTGGGGGTGGGTGTTCTAGGCTCCTCCATGGCTGCAGGGCTCCCAGGGCTGGATTCTGGCACGTGCCCCCTCCTGGCCCCTGCCAGCATATCGCCTGACCCCCCCGGAGTACGAGACTGGATTGTCTAGAGCTGACCAACGGCCTGGCAGCCCGAGGTGCCTTCGGGGAGGCCTGTGCGCCTGGCTCCCTGCAGCCTCTGGGCACAGGGTCCACTGGAGGGAGCCCTCCCTGTGGGCCGCTGACTCCACGCCCCCAGGTCACCCTTCCTGCTTCTCCCCTTCTCCAGGCCTGAGCTGGAGGGAGGCTGGGTGGAGGACGCTGCCAGGCAGGGCGGATGGCCCTGTAGCCTGGCCAGGGAGGGTCACCGTCCTGCCCTCTCATACCCTGGGGCACAGCCCCAGTGGCTCACAGGCTGGGGGGCTGCCAGCCCTGCACCTCCACACAGCCGAGGGGCTGAGCCGGGCTGTCCTCCAGGTGAGGCACATTATGTAAAGTCGGGGTGAGAAGGCCATGGGTCAGGGGGCAGGGAGGCAAGATGACCAGTGACAAGCTCTCTGAGAAGACGATGTTTGGCCAGAGATGTGCATGGAGTGAGCGGGTACGTTCGCGGGTGAGCAAAGGCCGTGAGACTGGGCCAGGCTTGGGGTCTCAGACTGCTCAGGAGGCCGGCGTGGCAGGGCGGTGAGTGGGGTTGGCGAGAGCTAAGGTCTGCGAGGCAGCTGGCCGACCCAGGGCCGGGCTTTCCTTTGAGCTGCGAGGGCTTGAGACCACTGTGTTTAATGTGTCCTGCCTGGGCCCGTTGGTGCGTGCCCCACTGTGTCCCCGTGTGTCTGTGTGCAGGTAGGTCACCGAGGGCAGGAGGGCTGGGCAGGGCTGCGGGGAGGGGTATGTGCAGGAGCCCCGAGGGCCTTTCAGCTAAAGGCACCCTCGGCTCCAGAGAGCAGATCTAGGACTGCAGGAAAGTGAATGCCCAAAGCCCTGTGGCCCCAGAACCAAGAGGGACTGCCACCTGAAGTGGTGAGCGGTGCGTTGTGGGAGGCCCGTGGGGGATGCCATGGGGGATCCTGCCTTCAAAGTCTAAGAGGCTGGTGGGACCAGCAGTTAGTGTAATGGCTATGTCACTATGTAGTTGACCACGGTTCGAGTCCCGGATCTGGTGGTTTAAACTCACGCTGGGCACGTGTGTGTGTGCCCAAGATCCTAAGAGGAGAATGAAGGAGAAAGGATTGTGGCATGGCCACCCCGGGGGGTGGTGGTGGTGGTGATTTTTCACTTTCTCTCTCTCTCTCTCTCTCTCTCTCTCTCTCTCTCTCTCTCTCTCTCTCTCCCTGGCGAGTGCACTGCCCTATAGCAAAAAACCTCTCCAAAAAAAAGTCTAAGAGACTGTGGTTCAGACCAGCAGATGGCGTAACGGCTATGTCGCTGGACTCCCACATGGCCCACTGCGGTTTGAGTCTGGACCGGTGGCTTGAAACTCACACTGTGCACTTGTGCGTGCGTGCCCAAGGTCCCAAGAGGAGAATGGTGAAGGGATTGTAGCATGACCATCCTCCCTGGGGGAGGGTGATTTCTTGCTTTCCGTCTCTCTGTCTGTCTCTGTCTCTCCAATGAGCATGTGTCCTATAGCAAAAATCTCTCTAACCAAAAAAAAAAAAAAAAAAAGGCTCCCTTTCAGGTAACATGGAGTGGGTTTGAGCAGAAACTCACCGGCGACCCCAGTGATGGGGACCGGACCTGGCTGCAGGTGTGGGGAGGGGCTCAGGGGACTGGGGCAGATCTTTGTGTTCCCCACGGACTGTGCCCTGCAGATCCAACTGTGCTGGCCCCTGGGGGCCGGTGGCAGGCCCTTCTCCAGGCTCCACTACCAGGAGCTGCCCCAGGGCCTCAGCTAGCAGGGCGGAGGGCAGAGCTTTGTCATCCCGCTGGCTTTTTTTTTTATTGGGTTGTCGGAAAAGTCATGACATATTTTTCCTGTGCTTTTCTATGCACAAATGTGTCATGAGTTTTCTGACAATCCAGTATAGTAATAGACAGACGGACAGAGAGAGAGAGAGAGACAGTGAAAAAGCAAGCTGCTGGGCCCAGGACTTGAACCACAGTTGGTCAGGTGGGAGTCCAGCACCTTAACCTCCATGCCACCTGCTGGCTCCACCCCTTTGGCTTTTCTGAAGATTCTGGGGCAGGCCCAGTGTGTGGGAGAGGGTGGACGGGGCCGAGATTCACTTGGGGCTTCCCTTGCAGAGAGACGTCAGCTTAGATCACGGACTGCTGGAAACCGGACACGCCGGGCTTGGGACAGGGAGAGCCTCCGGGCATCTTCCGCCTGTCCCCTCATCGCCTGGACAGGACCCAGATGTGCCAGTGGCACTTGCCTCGGGCTCGGAGGGAGGCCAGACGGTGGCACAGAAGGTCCCTGCCTCTGGCCCTGGGGACCTGTGTTCCAGTCAGTAGCGAGCTGCAGAGTGGCAGTTTCCCTCCGCGTCTCTAAGACTTCAGGATGTGGGAATGGGCTGCGGTCTGGATTCGACACAGTGTCCTAACGGTGAGAAAACCGCTGCAGGTCGGCCCGGGAGTGGACCTGAGGTGGCAGTTGCAGGCACTGCCTGGGAGGCGCGCTCAGGATGCACTGTGGAGAAGTGACAGGAGGGAGGGAGCCAGCCTGGGGGCCCAGTGAGCAAGACGCCTCCGCGGGCAGCTGGGGCCAGTCCTGCTGGAGGCAGACCCTCGGCGCCTTGGGGCACTGTCCTGAGCCCCCACGACCTGCTGTCCGGCACCTCGGGAACTGAATTGTGTGCTCGGGGCTCCCGCAGATGGGGAGAGTGTAGACAGGCTTAGGAGTGATCCCCACTCGTGTCTGCTGTCCTTAGGAAGCTGCCGGGCTTTCTGGCCAGAGGCTGAATTTCTGGGAGAGCCGCAGTGGAGCCAGAGGGCTCCGCGGTGACTCGGTCCAATCCTGCTTCCACGAGGAGGGAATGTAGCGCGAGGGCAGGCAGGGCCACCTGCCGGGGTACTGCTGAGCATCTTTGGGCAGGTCCCTGCGCTGTGGGACGGGCTCCTGCTAGGGCCCCGGACTCTGCGTTTCTGAGGAGAGCTGAGTAAGCGGATGCACATGGAGCCGAGAGCAGGGCCGCGGGCGTGCGCTCGGTGACCGTGAGCCGGGATCCTGGCTGGTGGCGTCATGATTGCAAGATGAAAAGCTTGGGGCTCAGGGCGGAGGAGGGTTTGGTTCGAGGTCACTCGTGGCCACTGGGCCTTTGCACCTGCCGCCCTCTTGCCGGGGACTCTTCCCTTTCCTCTTCCCTCGGGCGCTGCTCCCCCTCAGGGGGGCTGTCCTTGCTGCCCTGGCCGGACCCAGGCTGTTGGTTCTCACAGCCCCGCGGCCCCGGGACAGGGATCTGTTTGCTCTTGCACACTGTGACCTCCGGTGCCTGTTATGGTGCCAGGGTGTGTGCTCATGGGGAGGGGTAGCAGGTCCCCAGGGGGCATGGCTAAGCTGCAGTCCCTTCTCCACATTCCTCTTGGCATTTTGGGCATGCACACACATACGCCTGGTGTTTTTTCCAAGGTACTGGGTTCAGGACTCGAACTGCACAGCTGGCCATGTGGGATCCAGCCACCATAACCACCATGCTCCTGGCCAGCCCTCCCCATGTATGAGAGTTAGAAAAAGCAGTGATTGCTCAGGGTCACCTATTCACAGTTCTCATTCACTTTTTTTTTTTTTTTTTTTTGAGAAATTTTTGCTATAGGGCGCGTGCGCTCACCAGAAAGACAGAGAGAGACAGAGAGACAGAAAGCGAGAAATCACCTCGCTGGGGGGATGGCCATGCCACAGTCCCTTCTCCACACACGCACACGTGCCCAGCGTGAGTTTAAGCCACTGGATCCTGGACTCGAACTGCGGCGGACTACATGGGAGTCCAGTGACATAGCCATTACACCAACTGCTGGTCCCCTCATTCACGTTTATTCGCAGAGCCTGCGAGTGCGGATTTGGTGCTGGGTGCTGTCCTAGGTCCTGACACTCCCACAGTGAGCAAGGCAGACAGACCTGTCCTTGTCCTTGTGGACATGGCAGTGGGTGGGGACAGGGTGACGAATGAGTGTGTGGCATTGCAGGTGGTGGCAAGTGGGGACGGCCCGTGCGAAGGCCCCAGGTGGGCGCCCGCGGTCTGTGGAGGAACAGCATGGAGGGCGAGTGGCCGGAACAGAGCCGGAGGATGGGGGCAAATGGGGTCGGGCCTTGTGAGCATCGTAAGACTTGGCTTTTCCTCGGAAAAATGGAGCCTTAAGGCAAGGAGAGACATGACCTAACGCGGTTTTATTTTAAGGACTTTTTTATTGTGAGGGGAGGTAGAGAGAGACACCCCAACAGGGTCTCTGCACAGTGACCACCCCCAGTCTCAGCTGGCCTGGATCGTGGGCACACGTGTGTGCACCTAGTGTCCTCGGGGAGGACCCGGGACATGAACCCAGGCCCTCCCATGTGGGTCTGGCTGTATTACCACAGCACCGCCTGGCCCGACTCGGTTTCAGTCGGGCCCATCTGGTGGCCAGGTGGGGATGGACAGTGCGTGGGTCTGGAGGTGGGTGCTGAGTGCGGGAGGCTCAGGAGGGCAGCCAGAAATGCCACAGCTGTGGGACCAGCAGATGGCATAATGGTTATGTTGCTGGACTCCCGTGTAGCCAATTGCGGTTCAAGTCCCAGCGGCTTAAAACTCACGCTGAGTGTGTATGGGTGCGTGCCCAAGATCCTGAGAGGAGAATGGAGAAGGGATTGGGGCATGGCCATCCTCCTGGAGGGTGATTTCTCGCTTTCTCTCTCTCTGTCTCTGGTGAGTGCACGCGCCCTATAGCAAAAACCTCTCTTAGAAAGAAAGAAATGCCACGATTGTGGGCCTGGTGGTCTTGGCCGGGGGGGAGTCCTGGTCGGAGACTGGGTCTGTTTTCCAGGTGGCACCAACAGCGTTTGCTGATAGTCAGGTTTCGGGCGTGCCAGGAAGAGGACTCAAGGGTCTGCATCTGGGACTGGGAAGCCCTTGGGCAGCCCGGGGAGCAGGCAGCTAGGAGGCAGCCCGGAGCCCAGCCGACATCCTCGGTCTCCTCATCTGTCAAGGGGCCACCGTGGCAAGAGCCTGGGCCGCTGGTGACCTGCGAAGCCGGGGTGCATGCTGCGTAGAGGGGTGAGTGGAAGGACCCGGCAGAGGGGACGGACATTGAGCCCTGGAGTGGTGGCAGGAGTGGCAGAGGAGGCTGAGGAGGAAGGGGGGCGCCAGGCGCGCCGGGAGGCAGATTGCACGGGGCCATTGCCACTGTGGGGTCAAGTCTAAGAGGCCCGGCTGGGGGCTCAGGGCCGAGAGCCCCAAACCACAGCATGACAGCCTGGCCCAGGGGCCCGCCTAGCCTTGCCTGCTTGCTTGCACTGTCCTTCTGAGCTGGCTTTTGGCCCCCCTCCCCTGCTCAGGGCTCAGGCCCCTCTTCCCCGGTGGAAGTCCCCAGAGCCCCAGGAGGCGGGGGCTCCTCCCTGCCAGCCTGCGGCTGCCGGCCTGGCCCTGGCCTAGGTGTGGTATAAATTATGTGGAGTGATGGCGATGTGACTTTTATCGGCTCGTGTGTTCAATAATGTTAATACATCCCATTATATCATATTATATTAATACAGTGCAATATATTACACATGGCATAGCGCATTAACTTGCCTTGGAGAGCACTGGGCAGACACTGAGGTTCATCTGCTCCCAGCCTGGCCACGCCTGTCGCTAGTGCTCGGTGCATGTGAAACCGTCAGGACGTGGGGTGCGGCTGTGGACACCCCGGATGCCCCAAGTCCTCCCGGCCCTGCTCCTGCCACTCACAGCCTGTGGGCAGATCATTGGGTGTTGTGGAAGAGGCTTCAGGATGTCACCCCCACCTCCCTCTGTCCTTACCGGGGTGTCCAGCAGGTCAAGGGTCATTAGGTGCTATTGGACAGGTGTGGAAACCGAGGCTGAGACCTGACGTGGCGTGCCTGGGGGTACGGGGCAAAGGCCTGGCGCGAGGACTCTTGACCCCCCAGCTTGGCTGCTTCCCTGGAGCAGAGCTGTGGGCAAAGGACAGGAGGCTGGGAATGAACCCAGAGTCCAGGCAGGTCCCTCAGTCGCAGGTACTGGAGCCAGGCAGACCAGCGAGGTTCAGACCTCCTTTTGCCATTTGCTGGGATCTGGTTTTGCATTTTCTTGGGTCTCAGTATTCTCATCTGAAAAATGAAGGTAGTAACTACTGTCGGGGCTGGCAAGTGATGTGGAGGTTAAGGGCGCTGGGCCTCCACATGGCTGACTGCAGTTCGAGTCTCAGGCCTGGTGGCTTGCTTTCTCACTTCCTCTCTCTCTCATTCTGTCTCTCTTTCGTAAATATAAAATAAATCAATAAATAAAGTTAAATAAAAAAATAATAACTACTGTCTATTTCAAGGGGTTACTGTTATTTTTAAAAATCTGTTACAGAGTGTGTGCGTACTCCAGAGAGGAGGAGTGAGAAAGCATGCTGGGATGGCCATGCCACAATCCCTTCTCCTCCATTCTCCTCTTGGGATCTTGGGCACGCACGCACACGCACCTGGTGTGAGTTTAAGCCACCGGGTTCGGGACGCGAACCACAGTCGACTACATGGGAGTCCAGCGACATAGCCTTTACGCCAACTGCTGGTCCCTCCCAGCATGTTTTCTTTTCTTTTTTTTGGAGAGGTTTTCGCTATAGGGTGCATGCACTTGCCAGAAAGACAGAGAGAGACAGAGAGATAGAAAGCGAGAAATCTCCCCCCAGGGGAGATGGCCACGCTGCAATCCATTCTCCTCCATTCGCCTCTCAGGATCTTGGACACGCAGGCACATACATCCGGCATGAGTTAAGCCACCGGGTCCGGGACTCAAACCGTGGTCGTCTACATGGGAGTCCAGCAACATAGCCATTACGCTAACTGCTGGTCCCCCTCCCAGCATGTTTTCTAAGCTGCCAGGTCCAGGACTTGAACCGCACAGTTGGCCATGTGAGATCTAGCTGCCCACTTGACAGACCAGCAGACTGAGGCCAAGGGGAGGGACTTGGCCTTTGTCACAGCCAGGCAGCCTGCGTCCTGCCTCTGGGAACTCGGGCCTCCAGCCCTCCTCCGAGAAGGGGCCACAGGAGCTGAGGCTCCGCGGGCCGCCCTGGCCCCCTGCCTTCCCACCCAGGCCTCGGGCTCCTCCGGCCTCCCCCATGGATCACTCTTGACAAGGTTACGGAGTCAGCATGTTAAACCTGCAGAAGTGCGTGTAATTTATCGATCTACAGCTCGCTTATGAAATAGGACAAGTGCTGATTTGAGGGTCTCGTTTGCTCCCGCCCGCGCTGCCCGCTCCCCGCCCGCACCCCGCCCGCCTGTGCTTATCTCGCTGGCCTCTGAGCCTGCACCCGGGCTGCGCCTTTGTCCGCCTGCTGAGCGCTCCACTCCGCACCCTCCATTCTTCTCCAGCCTCCGTGCCTCGTGGGGGCCCCCCCTCTCCTGCCTGGGCTCCTAAGAAAACATATAATGTTTAAAAGGGTGAGACAAGGGGCGGAAGAAAGCGCTTTCTGGGGAAGTGTTTGTTCAAAGGCCTGTTGCCCGCGTCTGTCTGGTTCTCTCCTGGAAAACATAATTCAGAACAGGCCTGGAAATTAAGCCAAGTGCCTGCGCCCTCTCCTGATAAGAGGCCGCGGGTCCCCGGGAGGGGGAGACAGAGGCGGAATGGGCTAGCACCCCCCAGGGCTGCCCTCTGGGGTGTTGGTGTCCACGGGGGGCCCCAGGAGGTGAGGGACACCAGAGGGAGAGTCCTGCTGTGTCCTGGGGAGATAGGAAGCGGCCTCAGAGCATCCTCCACGTGCCAGCACTGCCGTGGGGTGACCCACTTACCGCAGTGACGCCATCGGCCGGCCCAGGCACTGCGTCAGACCACGTGAGACTCAGGCGGGCGGCTGACCAGCTCTGTGACCTTGGCAAGGCCCCGGGGCTCTGGGCCTCGGTTTCCCCCCGTTCAAGGCGCTTGCAGCACCGTGGGGCTCGGCTCGCAGGCTGGCCGTGCAGGGATGAAGCTCCCCTTCCCTCCTGGAGCACCTGTCCTGCGCCCAGGGCGTGCTGGGCATCCTAGGACGGGGGGGGGGGGGGGGGGGGGGGGGGACAGAGCGGGGGGGACAGGGGGGGGGGACAGAGGCTCTGAGCCGCCGTTTAGAGGGAGGTGGGGAGACATGAAATAAGCGAAGATAGTGAGTCAGAAAGTGACCACGCAGGGCTGGCGGGTGCCGGGCCTGGTGGTTTGCTCTCTCAGGGTTTTTTTTTTTTTTAAAACTAACTTTCTTCCCTCCCCTCCCCTCCCCTTCCCTTTTCTTCTCTCTCTCCTTCCTTCTTCTTCTTCTTCTCTCTCTCTCTCTCTCTCTCTCTCTCTTTCTTTTAAATTTGACCAGAGAGGGACAGAGTGAGAGAGATAAAGAGCGGGGAAAATGAGAAAGCAAGCCGCCAGGTCTAGGACTTGAACTGCGGTCTGCCATGTGGGAGTCCAGAGCCCTTAACCACCACGACACCTGCCTGCTCCCCCTTCTCTCTTTCTTTCTCTCTCCCCCTCTTCCTCTCTGGTCAAATGAAAAAATAAATAAATGAATAAATAAAATTAAATAAAAGAATTCCCCCCCCCCCCCAAAAAAAAAAGAGGGGCCTGGCAGATAGTGTGGTGGTTAAAGGTACTGGACTCCCTCATGGCTGACGACAGATCAAGTCCTGGACCTGGCGGCTTGCTTTCTCAATTTCCTTCTCTCTCTCTTTCTGTCCCTCTCGGGTCAAATGAAAATAAACAAATAAATAAAGTTAAATAATTCTTTAAAAATAAAAACGATCATTGCTATGGGGAGAGGAAAGCAGGGGAAGTGGAGATGGGGTGCAGGGCAGGGGCGTGGGACTGCGATTAGATAGGCTGATCACGGAAGGACGTGCCCCCCTAAGAAGGGGTATGTGAGCAAAGTCCTGACGAGAAGGACGAGAGGGAGCACATGTCACGGCTATCCAGGGAAGAGCATTGACGTGACAGGAGCAGCCCGTGCAAAGGCCCTGGGGCAGTGTGTGTCCGGTGTGTTCCAGGGACAGCAAGGGCCTGCCGAGGCTGGAGCTGAGTGAGGGAGGCCGAGACGGGAGAGCTGGAGTGGAGGTCGAGGCACGGTGTGTGAGCGTGGGAAATGCTGGCACTTTGGACAGGCAGCTCTGGGCCAGGCTGTGAAGGGCATTTTATTAGCACCAGGCAGCGGCTCTCAAAGGAAGCTTGGCGTGTGAGTTTTGCAGGAAGAGGGGTGCCTGTCCTTGCACCTGTCCCTGCTTCCCCCAGCTGCAAGACGATGTGAACTCCTCCCAAGCTATTTTCTCCTTCAGGTGCCAAGAGGAAAAGGCCACCTGTGACTCTGGGCCACGCTGCAGGGGTGGGGGCAGGTGAGCATCCTGGAAAGGGGCCCTGGCAGCCATGGAGGGGCCTCCCCGTCCCAGCCAGGCCCATGGCCTCCGGGAGAGACGGGGGCTGCGAGCCCACTGTCGGGCAGCCTCGGGTGGGGTTGGTGATCTTCATTAAAAACTGGAATTTGTAATTAAATCAATTTCATCTCGTCTGGGAGACAGGGGTTTGCATACGATAAGCATGAAATTAATAATTATGCTTAGAAATGAACTGTTGCTCAAAGCAGAGCCATTTACACAACCCTCTGGGGCCCCTGGCCCCCACCCCTGCCTAATCCTTTGTGGTGGAGACAGACGGGCCACTTGAGCCTGTCACGTGACCGCCAGGAGTGGGTGGGGCTGAGCAAGGACAGGAACCAGGCTGGACTGGCTCTCCCTGCTGCTGCCCCCGTGGGGACCCGGGCGCCCTTGGCCCCTGGAGGCTGCCGGCATCCCCCTCAGACTGGACCTGAGTGTGAGTTGTGTGTGTGCACACGCACGTGGTTGTGTAGTCCCACCTGTGTCAGGGGCACCTGCGGTTTTACATGACAGCAGCATGGGCTTGGGAGCTCATCTCGGGCTCCAATCCTGGCTCAGTCCCTCACTAGCTGTGTGACCTGGGCAAGTTACTTAGCCTCTCTGTACCTCAGCTTCAGAAAAATAGGCAGAACGAGAGGGCCTACTTCATAGAGTTGTTGTAAGATGGGAGGTGTTGCAGTGTTTAAACACCCTTAGGATGGTCGTTGGCATGCCATAAGCACCCAGTAAATGCCAGCTCTTACGATGGTAATGATGATTGCATATGTGTCTGTGTGCCTTTAATGCAGTTCAGCTCAGCTCAGAGCAGCCTGTGATGAGTGTGAGCCTGACACGTCCAGGCACTTGAGGTGGAGATAGTCATTCCTGGTTCTCCTGGAGCTAGAGCATAATGATTATTGCCGTGTGTATCTGTCAGCCTAAGTAGGGTGATGCTGCAGTAACAAACAGCCCCTGCATCTCTGTGGTTTGAAATAACATAAACTCGGGCCAGCAGGTGGAGTGATGGTGAAGGTACTGGATTCCCTGCACTCACTGTGTACTTTGAGTCCCGGACCTGGTGGCCTGAACAATATGTGGGGCACATGTATGCGTATGCCTAAAATTCTGAGAGGAGACTGGAGGAGAAGGGATTGTGGCGTGGCCATCCACCCTGGGGGTGGTTTCTCTTTTCCCTCTCTCTCTCTGCCTCTCTCTGGTGAGCGTGCATCCCTAAAGCAAAGCTAAAATAATATCTGCTGATTACTTGCTGTGGTGCACACCTGCACAGGCGGGCTGACTGCTCTGCCCCATCCTCTCGGGGCAGGAACAGGTGCAGAGAAATGCTCTAGCCCAGAGCTTTGGGCATTTTCTGCTCCCAGCTCATTGGCTAGAATGAATCGTCTGGCCCTGGCCAACCACAGGAACCAGGAGTTGTGTTTACCGCGTGCCAGGAAGTTGGAGAGCCGGGAACATTTGGCCAGCAGTGCCAAGGGCCAGCCCCACCTTAGTAAAGTGTGTATTTGCTTGTGACTTGTTCTCTTCACTAGAGTGTCGGCACCGCACAGGCAGGAGTTCACCTGCAGAGCACGTAGTAGGTGCACAGGAAAGCCTTCTGAGAGCGTGAACGAGTACATGGATGTGGGAGGGGAGCTGGTGGCACAGGAGCAGCTGGGGCAAAGGGCCTCCCTGGACCAGCGGGCACGGTTTAGTTTTCCTGACTCTGCAGCCGTAGACTCTGTCCGGCGTGTGCGCTAGGTCACAGCGGGGAAACTGCTGTCCCCGTGGGAGAGGCAGGGCCTCGTGTGATGGGGGGTCACGGGGCAGAGGGGGCCAGGCTGACGGGCACACCCTCTCCAGGCCCGGGGAGGAGGCTGAGCTCCCTGGTGACACTGCTGGCTCATTCCCAGGAAGGAGGCCGACGTGGCCTGTGCAGACTGGTTGCACTGGGGCATGGACTGACCGGCCCAGGGCCAAATAGGGGTACAAGGCCAGGCCCCGGAGTGGGTGGGTGCTCAGGCCGGGAGTCAGCGCTGGGCTGTGTCTGCAGAGTGGGGTCGTACTCTCTGATGCATGAGGGGTGCAGTCCTGGAGTGAGCTGCCCAGGGCAGCCTGGCTAGAATTCCCAGCAGTTGGTGGGGACGTGGCTGGTGTCCCTGGATGGCTGTAGGAGGTGTGGGGGAGGGCAGTTGTTGGAGAGAGAAGGTCCCGCCTATGGCAGGGGGCATGCGGTCTTCCCACCTGGGCCTCCTGGTCTTTCCAAAGGCCACCCAGGTGTGCAGGCCCCGCCGCCTGCCCAGCGTACCCGCCACTCCTCCGGGCCTTGGCAGTCCACGTTTCTATTCTTCGGTCATGGAAGTGGGGGTGCTGGTGTGTGAGGCCTCCTGAGACTTCTCCTCCTGAACTCCGGGCCCATGTCAGACAGGGTTGGGGACCACTGGTGTCCCCTGAGCACTGGGCCACCCCGCTGCCCTCTGCTATGTCTGCGAGCTTTCTGTGGCTGTCTTTCCCAGCCGCTGTGAACCCCCCAGACCCTATCTCCCTCTCTGTACCACCCCACTTCTCCTTTTCTTTTAAAATTTGTTTTTCTTTTTTTTTAGAATTTCATTTAATTTTATTTACTTATTATTATTATTATTTAATTTGACCAGAGAGAGGGAGGGAGAGAGAGAAGGAGAAAGTGAAAAAATAAGCCACCAGGTCTGAGACGTGAACCGGAGTCCAGTGCCCTGACAACCATGCCACCTGCTGGTCCCCCCTTCTTTTTAAGCCTTGACTTTCAGAAAAGCCTGTCTACACTGCCAGTGCTCGGTTCTCACCTCAGCTCCCACCCTGGAGCCTGTCTCCCCGTGCTGCCTGCGGGGGCCCTGTCCGAGTCCCTCGCTGCCCCAAGCCTGGCCCCCTTCGCCCTGAGGCCCGTCCCAGTGCAGACCCCTGCTGGGCTCTCTCTCGCTGTCCTCACACCCTCCTGCTCCCTCCTGGTCTGTATGGGAGCCTCCTCTTCTGCCCGCTTTGTGGGCCCTCAGCCTCGGCATGTCCGGGGCCTGATCCTCGACTCGCTCTCCTCTGTCTTCCTGGGTGGGGTCGCCTTGCTCAGGGCACACCATCCCTCCCTGCCCCAGCCCAGCCCTGGGGCTCTACTGCCTCCAGGACGCCCGGCTCCTTAGCCTCACCCGGGAAACCATTGGACTCTCTGTCCTCCTGGCCCTTTCCCTGGGACCCATCTCCACTGTCCTCTAGGCCAAGGCCTAGCAAGGGCCCTCTTAGACCCCGCCTCCCGCCTCCCTCCTCCCTGTCCCCTCCCCAGGCCTCCTTCCCCGCCTCCTCTGCCCCTGCTCAGGCATCCTCAGCTGTCTGTGGGGTGCGGTCCCTGCAGGGCTGCCCGGGCTGCCCTTCCAGACTGTCCCCTGTAGCCCTGAGGGCCGCCTGACCACCTGTGCCTCTGCTCCCAGCACAGCTCCTGAGCTCCCTGAAAAAACCATGTCCTTGGCGTGGTCTGGAAGCCTGCGTGGGTGGACTCTGTCCCAGCGCAGCCTGCCCTCAGCCCCTTCCCCTGCTCATCCCCTCCCTGTTCCCCCATGTAGGGGTGCCCTGTCCTCACTGCAGGGAGCCTGCCCCCCCGCCGAGGCCGAATCGTTGGTTATTTAGATCTGTGTCCTCAGTACCTGGCCCCTCCTCTGACCTGGTACTGGCCTGGCTTTGCCAGATGCACTCCTGCCCGCCCACTCCCTGCAGGTTTAGGGCAGACGTGGCCACCCCGAAGAGGAGGAAGGGCAGGAGGGGCGCTGGCAGTCCTCCCACGCATGGCTCCTCTTGCTCCTCCTGGGCCCTGGGTCTCCTCCCTGTGGGGAGGCTGTGTGGCTCGGGAAGGCAGGGGTGCAGCGTGGGGACAGGAGGCAGGGCCTTGGGAGCCGGCCCTCTCCCGCTCCGGCCGGCTTTCTGAGAACCTCACGTTCCGTCGCTGCAGCTTTCATGTCCCTAAAAGCATCGCTGCCTTTCATCTGTGAGGGAAGCCGCTGAGTGAGAGCCCGCGGGCAAGGGCCGGAGCGGTCGGATCTGAGTGGCAGCGAGTGGCCGCCAATCCTGGGGTCGTGCCGGCCACGTGCAGGGTCCCGTGCTCCCTGGGTGAGGGGGCCGTGGCCAGGTGGACGGCGATCCGAGGTCTCCTGAGGTCCTGGCCTAGGCTGGGCTGGTGGCCAGAGGTGGCTGCAGGATCCCTGCCTCAGTCTGGGGCTGCCCGGCGTGTCCTGGCCTGCGGTTGGCCCGAAAGAGCAGAGTCAGCAGAGACGGAGGCCAGGGCTGGGGCCAGGGCTGGGGCCAGGCCTGGAGCGCGCCGGGGCAGACGGCTCACCCAGCACCTGGTCTCTGACGTCTTCTGGCCTGACGCCCCGAGGCTCGATGTTCTCATCTGTGAAGTGGCACCAGGTCCTAGCCCCGCCTTCCTCTGTCTGGCACGTGCCCAGGGCTCACATGCCAGGCCCTGTCCTCAGCACTTTCTGTGCAACCGCCATGTGGTCTTCCCTGTATTGTCGTGATTACTTTATAGGAGGAGAACTGAGGCCCAGAGAGGTTGCTCGCTTCCTCAGGCCGCACAGCCGGGCAGGCTGGAGTGTGCCGGAAGTGCTGTGCTGCTCTGAGCATTAGAGAAGGGGAGGGAAGAAGGTGCCTTTCGCAGTGGGACTCGCAGGGAGCGGGTTGTGGATTCTGCCCAGCAGCCCCTGGCCGGGGCCCTGGATGTCTGCCCACTTGGCTTGGGGCATGCCAGGCCTTGCGGTGGCCTTGAGCGCCCGTCTTCAGACAGCAGGGGGCCAACTTAAGTGGCTCTGGGATGTCGACCGACCTCCCTGCAGCCTGCCTTCCTTCCTGTGGATGGCATGGGGTGTGGACAGTTGCCCCCAGGGAGCCCCCAGTCAGCCGGTCCGGGAGCCAGGGCCCCAGAGCTGGAGCTGTGAGCACGCTGGGACACCACCTGCTCCCCACACCTGGGCCAGGTGGGAGCTGCTGGCCACGCCCGGGCAGCCCGAGGACAGATCCAGGCTCTAAGCACGTGTGTGCTTGTGGACACATATGTGCACACACATGCACACATGCAGAGGCTCACATATGCACACATGCATGTGGGCCTTTGCAGGGCTGTTCCCTCCCCGATACACCTGATACCCCTGTGGCTCCTCCTCCCGCCTCGGGTCTTGACTCCCATGTCGCCCTGTGAGAGCCCCCCCATCTCGGACACACCCCCGCCCCTCCCGTTCTCTGTGTCCCTGGCTTCCTACCCCACAGGACAGCGGCAGCGTTTCAGTGCTCACCCCTCCACACTGCCTCTGGACAGGGCCCTGGTGGGGCACCGCCGACCTACCCCAGATCTACAGCGGGCAGCCGCGGGGCTGGGCGCTGCTTGTAGGAGGAATGAGTGAGTGAGTGTGCATGCACTCCTGTGCTCAGGGCACACGCTCTGGCATGTGCTCACATACATGCACGTCCACACACACTCACAGATGCACTCGCAGTCCATCGTCATTATTGCACAAGCCTGGAAGCAGCTTCGGTCTCTCCCATGTGGCATGGGCCTCCTGTCTCTCCAGAAGCAGAGAGGGGGCTGCTTGTCCTTGCGCTCGCTTCCCCTCAGCCACCCCTTCAGAAGCGGCAGGCTCTCCTGGGTGCCAGCTGCGGACACACTGTGCGTCAGCAGGGGCCCAGCCACACTTCCCGCCTTCTGGGCCAGCGTGTCCCAGGCTGCAGCGGGATGGACGGTGCTGGGCGGGAAGGTCCGGTTGGCCTTCACCCTCCCTCTGTGGCCTTGCTTAGCACAGGGAGGCTGTGAGCTGACAGGGAGGTGGAGAACCGTGACCTCTGCAGGACCTGCCTGGCACCTGGGAGCCACTGTCGGAAGCTGAGCAGATGCTTTGGAGGATGAGGGTTCAGGGAGGGCTGCCTGGAGAAGGTGACACTTGAGCTGGGCCTTGGAGGACAGGGAGGATTTGGGTGTGGGGAGATGAGGCTGTGGGCTCCGGGGGGCAGAGGAAAACAGACAGGGGAAAGAGACAGACAGCAGACGGATGCACCTGTGGTTGGCCAGGTGCTGCTGTCCCGGGGGGGGCGTGACACGAGGAGCTGTGTCCCAGCACCGGCTGGAAGGAGAAGGCAGAGAGACGGAGCAGCTGGTGTCGGGGTGGGCATGGTGGCCTCCCTCCCCTCTTCCTGCTGCCGCTGTCGTGAGAGGAGAGGAGCTCTCCGAGCAGAATATAAATGGAGCGTCCCCCTCCTGCTCCGCTGGGCTGCAGAGTCCGAGCTGAGGAGAGGAGACGGGGAGACGTCAGGGGCCCCGTGGGGCCGGGTTAGCACGGTCAGCTGCTGAGAAGCAGATGCAGCCCCAGCCGGGCTGGTGGGTCTCCATGTGGTCCCCCCACCGTCCACTCCAGCTGAGGTGGACTGGGACGGAGAGGTGCTTTGTTAACATTCGCAGGCTGTCCCCAGGACGATGACAGTGCCGTGGGTATGGAGAGAGCTGGGGCTGGGAGGGCAGGCAGGTGGGAGTGTCCTGGGTGGTAGACAGGGTCCAGAGGCGGGCAGGAGCAGGGCAGGCGGGGCAGGCCAGCGGCAGGCATCAGAGTGCACCCCTGCCAGCACTGCCCGGCCTCTCTGCGTGCCCCTCACAGCCTACGAGACGGCGTTCAGGGCGGTTCCCATTCTATAGCAGGAGACACCGAGACCTGGAGGTGAAGTAATATGCCCAGTGCCCCCCGCCGGGCGGTGCAGAGCTGGGGTTTGAACTGGGTGGGCTGGCGCCCAGCGCTGTGCTGGGAACTCTCTGCCGGGACATATGGGAGGAGCCTGTCACCCCACGGCCCAGCCATTACAGGGTCTCAGGAATTGTTGGGGATAGGGCAGGGGCTGTCCTCAGGCTGACAGACATCCCCTTCAGGAGCCTGGCCCCCCACCCTTTGCAGGACTGGGGTGCATGCGATGGGGTGGGAACAGGCCCCTGACCCCTCTCTGCCAGGGGCCTGGGTTTAGAGGCTGGGCTCACAGTGGGTGGGTTCTGGGCCCTGATACCTGGACAACCACCTTCCATCTGCCGCCCATCCCCGCGCTGAGTGCCAACAGGAGGGAGGAGGCCCAGATGGAGGGACAGGGATGAGCAAGAAGCAGCCACCTCGTTTGCAGGGGCTCTGTCCCTACTGCCCCCAGCTGTGAGACCTCCATCCAGGCCAGGGGCCTGCACGGGCCTCCCCTTGGCTGGGAAAACATCGCAAGTAGCAGCCACACTTCCCATGGGGAGTAGAGTGGTCTTAGGCATGTGGCTGTCATTCCTCGCTGAGGCCCGGGAGAGGGTGAGCCAGCAAGCACACAAAGAAACAAGCGTCACTGCGTCACTGCGGGGACTGAGTGTGAAGTGAGGCTGGGTCAGTGTGTCCTGTCTCGGCCACCCCAGCCTCACTTCCTTCTCCAGCTCCGGTCCAATCTCAGGGCTTTTCTGTTCAGAGGGATAAATCCGAGGTGGCCTTTATTTTGCTTTGTTTATTTAAAATTTGTTTTGGCAAAGGTTTTTGCCTTAGGGTGAGTGTGCTTGCTTGCTTGCGGGGGGGGGGGGGGGGGGGGGGGCAGAGAAAGGGAAAGTGAGAAATCACCCCCCGGGGGGATGGCCACACCGCAATCCCTTCTCCATTCTCCTCCAGGGATCTTGGGCACGCACATGTACCTGGTATGAGTTTCAAGCCACTGGGTCCAGGACTTGAACTGCGGTCAGCCATGTTGCAGTCCAGCAACGTAACCACTACACCATCTGATGGCTCCTATTTTAAGAATATTTTAAAATGCCACAGACGCGTACAAAAGCGCTATAGACAAGGTAATGAGCTCCCACGCAGACATCTCCTGGCAATGTCAGCCCGGCCGGTTTTGTTGCCTCTCCACACTCTTCGCCCGACAGCATCATACCCTCTCCAAGTACTTCAGGCCGTATCCCTGAAACGGTGGTTCTCAGCTGGGGACAGGGGACACGTGCTAACATCTAGAGATGTTTTTGGTTGTCATTATCTGCGGGGAGGTGTTCCTGGCAGCCCATGGTGGTTGGAGGCTAGGAATGCCCTCTAACACCCTGCCCCGCACAGGAATGTCCCCAAACAAAGGACCAACTTCCCTCTGCCCTACAAGATAAGGGCTTCCAAACAACCATGACCACTCCACCATTCTTAGACCTTAGTAATAACAATAATTTAAAAATTAATTGTGGGCTGGCCCTGCAGTATAGCAGTTAGATGCTGTGCATAGAAAGCTGGATCCTGGGGCCAGTAGGTGGCATGGTGATTAAGGCGCTGGGCTCCCACATGGCCAATCATAGTTCAAGTCCCAGACCTGGAGGCTTGCTTTCTCACTTTTCCTCTCTCTCTCTCTCTCTCTCTCTCTGTCTTTGGTGAGCACACATGCCCTATAGCAAAAATCTCTCTCTGAAAAAAAAAGGAATCATTGCCTATCGATTCGCAGTTTGCATTTTAGACAGCAGTGTTTTCATGCTAAGCGTTCTCTAGGGAAGGCGCAGAGGACTGGGCCAGGCTGGGGACACTGTGGATGTGCAGGAGCGGGGGCACCTGTCCTCAAGTATATTCAAATGTGGTTTCTTTTGGAACAGGCGATGTTGTTCATGCGTCCACGTCCAGAAGGGACATAGGGTATGAGGTGAGCGGTCCCTGCCCAAGCCTCCCCCAGCTGCCTGGTTCCCTCCCCTGGACAGGTGACCCTGTCTTTCTCAGGACGGCACCTCCACGTGGCAGACAGCCCGGCCCTGCACCCTGCTGCCTCGTTGCTGCTCTACTGTGCAGTGTCTGGGAGACCCATCCAGGGCAATTACAAAGAGCAGCCTTGGTGGGGTGGGCAGGTGGCGTGGTGGCTAAGGGCACTGAACTCTCACATGGCCGACTGTGGTTCGAGTCCCGGACCTGGTGGCTTGCTTTTTCACTTTCCTTTTCTCTCACTCTGTCCTTCTCTGGTCAAATTTGAATAAATAAATAAATAAAGTTAAAAATAATAAAATAATTCTAAAAAACAAAAAAGCTGCCTTGGTGGGACCAGTAGGTGGCATGGTGGTTAGGTGCTGATTCCGACTTGGCTGACTATGGTTTGAGTCCCAGACCTGGTGACTTGAAAATCACACCAGGTGTGTGTGTGTGTGTGTGTGTGTGTGTGTGTCCACGTGTACGCGCGCCCAAAATCCTAAGAGGAGGATGGAGGAGAAGGGACTGTGGCTTGGCTATCACCCCTGGGGTTGATTTTTCACTTTTTCTCTCTCCTACTGTGAGCACACTTGGCCTATGGCAAAAATCTAAAAAAAATGGCTGCCTTGGGCCAGCCTCTGGTGTGGCGTGGTGGTTAAGGCATCTGGGTCCCACATGGACAACCATGTGGTTCTAATCCCAGACCTAGCATGTGTGCGCACGCACACTAGCATGGCTAGAATCCCGGGAGGAGAAATGGAGACAGAATTGCAGCGTGGCCATTGCCCGTGGGTGGGTGCTTTCTCACTTTCTCTCTCTTCAGTGAGTACACATGCCCTTTGGAAAAATTAAAAAAAAAAAAAAAAAAAAAGAAAGCCTGACTTGTTCTTTCCCTCGGCAATATAGCACCCTGGGATGGCCAAGATGTTTTTAACCCAGCCCCTCTTGATGTAAGTCGTTTCCAGTGTTTTATTGCTACAAACAGTACCGGGGCGAATAACGCAGTACCTTCCTCAGAATAGTACTTTTTCATAAAGACCACAGAACTATAACAGATGGGCTTGGGAATTAACCCTGAATTGCTCAGAAAATCCAAAAAAAACAATTGGCTGTTTTCTACCCCCATCCTCTCCCCAGAGATGTGGGCCTTTCTGAAGAGCGAGTTCAGGAAGGGAGGCAGCGGGAGGCTGGCTGGGGGCCATCGCAGGGCTGAGCCGCCGCCCCCTACTGGCAAGGGGCACCTCAGTGGAGGGGAGACTGCCCTGCTGCCGGCAATCTTCCCTTGGCCATTGGCCGTCTATTGGTGGCTGTTAGACCTTCGGTGTATCGACTCCACCCGTTTCTCTCCGGCCACACTGGCCTCCTGCTCCGCCACACACCCAGCTCACCCCACCTGGACCTGCCACCCCCGGCTCCCACATGTCCCCTGGCCTTGCGCACACTGGCTCTGCTCCATGGTCGTGTCCCCAAAGGGGCCCTTCCAGTCCTTGCCGTCTGTCCACCTACTGCCTGTCCCCTTACAGGGCCT
Organism: Tupaia tana; assembly: GCA_026018925.1. Classification (NCBI taxonomy): domain Eukaryota; kingdom Metazoa; phylum Chordata; class Mammalia; order Scandentia; family Tupaiidae; genus Tupaia; species Tupaia tana. Next base: position 130,276,656 of record JAKSZU010000002.1, read on the forward strand.
CGTTGCTGTGGGAAACGGCCCTGGGCGCTCCTGGCTTGCCAGGGTCCTCTCCCTGCAGAGTGGAAGCCCTTGGGTGTCTCGTTCCCTGCTGTCCCAGTGCGCAGGCCGTACCAGGAGCTCAGGATGGTTGTGGTGGAAGTGAATGGGAGAACGGCTGATCTGGGGTTGGAAAACCTCTGTCCCCACCCTGAGGAAGGGGAACTGCTGGTCTGTGAGTGGTCCCGGGGATAGGGACACCTGAGGCTTGGCCAGGTGGGCAAGTTGTCCAAGGGGTGCCCCCAACCCTCTCACGTCCAGAACACTCTCCTACCCTCACTTGCCACAGGGCCTGAAGTCCTGGCATGGTTTTCGGGGCCAGGTTAGCATCTCGATGGTTCTGTAGGGGACGGGTTCTAAGACCCGAAGCAGCCCAGGTCAGTACTTACACCGTCTACCTGTCGCCTCAAGCAGCTGCGAGTGTAGGACTCACAGGAAGATGCGTGTCGATGTGGCCAAGGGAGGGGGAGTGGACAGGGCACTGGCCGGTGCCCTGGGGGTTCTGGGGAGGTGTAGGCATGGGGGTGTGGGGTGCACACTGCCCCTTCTGTGTCTTTTGGGCATGGTCGGGGGTGATCGCAGGAGGCAGGGGCAGCTTAAGACCCCACGTCTGGGCTGTGGCTGGGCGGGCCCCCCTGGGGCCTGTGGGGGCAGGAAGATGCTTTCTGGCTGGGAGCATTGCTGCTAAGGCAGGGGACCTGGGTCTGCTCTGCCGTGGAGGCTGTGGGGCCCAGGCAGGCCAGGTCATGGCCCAGGCGATAGAGAGAAGCGCCCCCCAGAGATCCCCACCTTCTTGGGTGTCCATCCATGGGGATGGGGAAAAGCTGTCTCCTCGGGGCTTGGCAGAAGGAAGGAGCCAGATCTCAGAGTGGGCTATGGGGACGGGTCTGCTGGTGGTGACTATGTATGTATTGTGTATCCCGAGGGTCATGTGTGTGTGTGTGTGTGTGTGTGTGGGGGGGGGGTGTCTTTGGGGACCACCACTTGCAGGACCCTGGTGAGACCAGCTGGGAGACTTCCTGGAGGAGGAGGCTTGCTGATGTTGTGCCAGTCCCTTCCCAGTCTTGCCCCTGCCCAGGAGGGACAGGATTGTGGCAAGCTGAGTGGGGCGTGAGCAGCACTGGAACCCTGGCTAGAGCCAACCACTTGTCTAACCTGTCCGAGCCTCAGTTTCCCCCTCTGTCAAAAGGGGCAGCAGTGCCCATGTCGCAGGGTCTTTCCCAGGGTGGGAGGAGGCAGTGCGGGGGATGGGCTGCCAGGTGGTCCCCAGGCTGTGGGGACGTGAGGTGGGCTAGGGTACAGGGGCGAGGCTCTGGCTGGGCGGGGGGGGGGGGTGCCAGCCAGTCTTCAGTGGCCCCTCTCGCCTCCCAGATTCCCCAGATCAGCTACGCCTCCACGGCCCCCGACCTGAGCGACAACAGCCGCTACGACTTCTTCTCCCGCGTGGTGCCCTCGGACACGTACCAGGCCCAGGCCATGGTGGACATCGTCCGTGCCCTCAAGTGGAACTACGTGTCCACGCTGGCCTCGGAGGGCAGCTACGGTGAGAGCGGCGTGGAGGCCTTCATCCAGAAGTCGCGCGAGGACGGTGAGTCAGCGCCCGCCGTGGCCCTGCGTGGGGACCGGAGCCGTCAGGGCAGGGACCGCGCCACCTTCCCGCCCGCCCTTCCCTGGCAGGTCTCCGTCTCCTCTGGCCTCGCCGGGCCTGGGCGACGCCCGAGCTGGTACGAGTGAAAGCCTGTCACAGACGTGGCCCTGCTGGCGTGGGGGCCACTGCCGGCCTCACAGGCAGAGGGACGGAGGGGGGCCGTGCAGGGGCCCAGGAGGGGGTCAGGGACCTGGGAGACAGGGAGCAGCTAGGCAGGGGCTCGGAGCGAGGGTTTTTGGAGGGATGGGGATTTGTCCGTGGCGGCTGAGGGTCTCCTGGTAGGGTGGGCTGAGCTGGCCTGGGCTTCCCGCAGGTGTCCCTGTGTGTGTGAGGGGTGCCGGGGCCCTGGGAGCGGGAGCGTCCTCCTCAGGGTGTCTCCCCCGCACCACGATGGCACTGTCCCCATTACGCTCACCGCGTTACCTTTAACTGCTGTCCTCAGATGCTCCGGCGATAAAGCTTTCAGGTACCGCCAGAGAGAGCGGCTAGAGATGGCAGGGTTCCCGCCTGGGCAGCGATCGGGCAGGGCCCTGAAGGCCGGCCCTGGCTGGGTGGGGTGGAGGGTGCTGTGTGGACGAGGGCTGTGTGGGCTACGGTGGTGGGCTCCCCGCCGGGGGGCTGCACCTGGGTGAGGAGGGCCCGGAGGACCCACAGAGGGCTGAGGACAGGGAGATGCGCCTGAGGCTTCCTTGGGACGCTGCCCTCCCCGCAGACCCGCCTTCCCCAGGGCCGCTCCGTGCCCCGCTCCTGGCCTCTTGCAGGGCCCTGTTTCTAACCAGCTCGCCTGCGCCCCGACCTTGGGTGATGGCGTCTGTACTTTATACCTGCATGGCCCCAGGACACTAATTGCTTTTCCTAAGGACCACAGAGTGTCCAGAGCTGGCGCTGGTAACACCCTGCGGGCATAATCCTGCTATCAATCTCGGATAAGCCCCTTTAATTGTGCAGCTGAAGCTGCTTGGTGCCTGCAACCCAGTGGAGGGGGTGGCGGGACTGCAGGCTGCGGGTCGGGGCGGTGCTGGCTGGTGGCTGGCTCAGGCCACGCCCCACAGTGGCCAGGAGAGAGCAGGGACCCAGGTGGGTGGTCAGCCCCCTGAGACCCCAGATGACAGTGTCAGTGACCAGAGCCACAGCCCTCTCCCTCTGAGCTGCCGTTCTGCCTCCTCCATGGCGTGACTCCTTCCCCAGACAAGCCCGTGCGTTTTCTGTTCCAGGCACGACCTCTGCAGGATGCGGGGGCAGGGGTCCTGGGCAGGGGAAGGGATAGAGGGTCAGGAGTCTCTGTGTTCAGCCCCTGCCCTGAGGGACCTAGAAGCCGCCCCTCATACTCACACGGCCCTCCGCCTGCGCGGGCACCGCTCCTCTGCCTGCCCTCCGCGGGAGGTGCCCCTTTACCTGCATTTCACTGGAGCAGAAGCCGAGGCACAGAGGGGGATTTGAACCCAGGGAGACTGGCTCCAGAACCAGAGGTCTCAGCTGCTTTAGAAGGTTTGCCTTCTCTACCTTCCGCCCCCACTCCCCTCTGGCTGAGACCCGAGCACGTGCGGGAGTGTGGCAGGGTCCTGCGTGAGCGCCCCCGTGCAGGCGTAGGCGCAGGCGCAGGCGCAGGCGCAGACGCGTGGCCTGGAGAGTGGGAGAGGCTGGAGTTGGGGTGGGGCCTGGCTGTGTCCTGGCTGCTGGGAAGACCATTGCTGGAGTTTGTTAGAGACGACTAACCCGACTAACCCGGTATTGAGTCGTTAGGAAGAGTGAAGCCCAGGGCCTCACAGCGCACCCGCACAGGCTGGCCCTCCCAGCGCTCCCCTCCCTGGCCCTCCACGTAGCCGGGGTTCGGGTTCCCATCCCGCCAGGCCTCCCGCTCCCCACACTCCCTCCTACCGCCCTGTGACAGGGCAGGTGGTCCATGGGGCCTGGCTGGACCCGCTCCCCTGTATGGGCAGCTGGCTCCTCGCGCCCCGCCCGCAAATGACATTTGATTTGGAGGACCGTCTTTAGGCCGTGGGTAGAAAAGGAGAGAGCGGCGCCGTGGCTGGCCAAATTGAAATCAGAATTGAGCGGCCAGCAGAAAGGGGCCGCTGTACCTTGTAGCCTAATCCCCGCGAAAGATTAAAGATGTCTCTGGCCGCGTATTGTATTGATTCATCCTCCGAGGTATAAATCATCTGTGAGTTGCTCAGAGGAGCGCGGGTGAGCAGGGCCGCGGGAGGCGATCCTGTGGCCCTGCGTCAGAGCTGCCCTGGGCTGGCCCCGGGCCTGTGTGGGCTGTGCCCTGGGTCCTTCGGAGGAGCGTGGCATGACCATTTTACAGATGGGGAAACTGACGGAGAGGGCAGGTTACCGTCCCTCGGTCACAGAGCACAGAGGAGCTGGGACTGGACCCTAGCTCTGTCCTGGGGACAGGGAGCCCCCAGGTGGCGTCTGGGTGGCTCCGTGCTGGTTGAGCCACTGGCAATGGCTTATGTGAGGTCCAGCCCCTGTCCGCACCACCACCCCACCCTCTGGCAACCCTGGGGGCCTTGATTGAGCTCTTTGTGCCAGACCTCCCCATGACTGTCATGAGGCCTGGTGACAGCCCCATGGATGAGGTGCTTTTGTGTCTGTTTTACAGATGGGGACTGCGGCTCAGAGAGGTGTGCTGGCCCACCCAGGGCTGCACAGCAAAGTGTCAGAGAGGGCTTGGAGCCAGGGCGGTCAGACCCGAGCCCTGTAGGCCGCACTGTCCCTGTCTTGCTTCACGGAAGTGGCGGAGGTAGTTAAGAGGTCAGACCTGGGCCCAGTGACTTGTGTGGTGTGGTCCTGGAAGCCCCCGGCCCCTGTGGGCCATTTCCCCTTCTGTGACGTAAGGAGAGGCAGGTTGCTGGAGTGAAGTGTTCCTGGCACGTAGAGGTGGGCCCTCAGGGAGGCTCGCTGGAGGGTCGTTACTCAGGGTCTGCTGGCCTCTGGGGCCCTGGAGGGCCAGCACCCATAGTTTGTCCTGTGCTGACCGAGGCCTGAAAATGTCATGGGAGGGGCTAGGAACAGGACCGCAGGGACCCAGGCTCCTACAGGACAGCTGGTGGCCGAGGGTGAGAGGGCTGCAGGTGGGCCCCAACCTCTGGCTGCAGCCAGGGCACCCTGCTCCTTCCTGGGCTGAGGCTGCCTCCGGGAGAGGCCAGGAGCCTGCCCTTCCCTCTCACCCCTGCTCAGACCCGCCTCTCCCCAGGGCTGGGATTAGACATGCAGAGCAGGCCCCACCTGGCTCCAGAGATAAGGCGGTTGACTCACTGAGGAGGGAGACTCGGTGAGGGGGCGGCCAGACGCGCCTCCCCTCCAACACCCGCACACCCCCGGGGTTAGGGTCTGGAGTGTGGGATGTTGACATCCATTGCCTTTCTGTGTCTGCGGGGCCCCACTGCGAGCCTCAGTTTACCTGTCTTAGCCGGGGGCTAGGAAGGGGCCTGCCTTAGTCACACAGAAGGTCGAGGGCCAGAGCCCAGGGCCCCCGTGCAAGTGGCTGGAGAATGGTGGCATTCTGGGTGTCGCGGTCTGTTCTCAGTTATGTAATGACCGGGAACCTGAAATGGAGGTTGATGAGGAGAGCTTTACTTAGCTTGTGGTCCGGGAGGCCCACGGTCAGGGGGCCTTGTTGGCGAGGGACCTTGTTGGTGGAGGGCACCACGTGGGGACACGGAGCACAGGGACAGCACGCCTGCCTCATGCCTTCTCGAACCCCCTGGGGGCTCAGTCACAGGAGCCCCACCTGAGGGCCTCTCCCAAGCTGTCACCTGAGGCCCTGCCTCTTCAGCTTGTTGTTGGATTAAGGTTCCACCCTCTTACTCCCACCACGGTAGGAACCAAATCAGAGCACGTGTATTCGGGGGGACACGTTCAGACCATAGCAGTGATGCTCCTGGGCCCCCCTGTGCACCAGGCCTGCTTATGTGCGTCCTACCTGCTAACGCATTCGGCAGTTAAGACAGCTCCACTGTGCAGATGGCCGAGCTGAGGCTCAGAGAGGTTAGGCAACTCCCCTGAGGCTGCACAGCCAGGGAACAGCCAGAGCAGGGTTTGCACCCGGCAGACGGTCTCCCCGGCTGCCGAGCCGCACCACCTCCGGTACACGGGCAGGAAGGACCCAGCTCAGCTCCAGTGGGGCTCTCCATGGGGTCGCCATGGGGGTGAAGGCGGCAGCCCTGTGCCCTGAGGTGGGGACGAGTCCTCTCTGGGTGTGGCAGGAGGCGCGTGCTCCTCGGAGGACGTCCTGTCTCTCGCACAGCTGGGAGTTCTGCAGCCTCCCCTCCCGGCCGCATCCCCGCGTCCCCATTGATATTCCAGAGACGCGGGTGAGTCAGGCTGCCGTGCTCTGACCTCCAGCTCCGGCGCCCAGGCTGCGCGTCAGGCCTGCATTCAGACGGCCTCCGTCAGCGCGGTGCGTGGACACGACCGGCAGGGCCCAGCAGCCCGCGGCAGCCGGAGGGCCTGGCTGTGGGACTCTGGCCACTAATGGGACACCCCTTGCTGAGGCTCCTTGGGGTGGGGGAAGAGCTGTGCCATGGGAGGGCTGATCTGCCAGCCAGAGGGAGGTTGGCCCTGGCATCCCCGGGCCCGGAGCCCTAAGGGTAGATGATTCAAGCACCTACTCCACTTCTGCATCCCCTCCCCTTCCTGGCCAGCACCCCTCTGCACCGCTGTCCCTCTCTCTGCTCATCGCCGTGGCCTCCTCACTGCTCCTCCAGTGCACCAGGCACGAGCCCACCCAGGGCCTGTGCACGGCTGCCCCCGTGCCTGGAGAGCTCTCCTGACACACCCCGGTGCCCGCGTGCTCAGTGCACCTCAGTGCAGGCGGCTTCCCAACGCCCCTCCTTTCAAGGCCCCTCCCCTGGTGCCCGTCCAGGCTGTTTTCCCTTAAGGCACCCAGCTAATAAACGTTTATTTGTCCGTTTACGGGCCACGAGGGCAGAGGTTTGTGCTGTTTCCTTCTCTGCTGCATCCCAGCATCCATCACGCCGACACACAGTAGTTGCTCAGTAAGTGTTTGCTGACCCCAGGATCCAGCCCCCAGCTATGCACTTCTTAGCCTTCCTCCCGCCCCCAGGCCGAGCGCTGGTTCTCCCAGCCTGCAGGGGCAAACCGAAGCCTGCAGAGCTTAGCCACCTGGGGTCAGGGCTGCCCTGGGACCCAGCCTCCGTCCCCACCGGGCTCCCTGGCCGTTCCTCACCCTCTACTGACTCATTTAAGGCAGAAGTCCTTTCCCAGGGACAGAGGCAGGGGCGTGAGGCCTCAGACTGCCGGGAGCTGCTAGGGGTGAAGTGCAGGGTTCACGTCCCCTCATTCCTCACCACAGCGCCCGCCCCGGACGCTCCACCCAAGGTGTCACCTGCCCTGGGGAGAGGGGAAGAGGCGCAGCCCTCCCCAGGGCGAATCCCCCAGCCTGGGCGTCAGGGCTCTGTTTGCCCTTCTGGGTACCCAGCCCCTGTGAGAGGAGACAGGCCCTCTGGGCAGGCGGGGGGTGGGGGAGCATGCACGGCCAGATCTCACCCCTGCCCTGCGAGGTCTCCGTAGGGCCTGCCCGGTGAGTAGGGGGATGTCGCGGTGCCGCTGTTGGATCCGGGACTGCAGGGGCCAGGCTGTGAGCAGGGCTGGGAGGCCGGTATCCCGATAGGAGGCGAGGGCGGGAAGGGCATGCCATCTGGGGGAACAGTGTGAGCAGGAGGCTGGAGGGAGCAGTGAGCGGGGCAGATGGGACCCGGTGAGGGGCCTGGCCTGGCGTCGTGGCCACGGCACTGAGCACAGTGTCTTGCAGGCCAGCCCTGTATTCTTGTATTTTGACACTCGGGGTGGTGCCTGCTGGACCGAGGGGCTGAATTAGCATATGCCCTTTCCACCTGCCTGGCCCAGCTTGCTCAGTGCCCAACGGGTCCTCCTCGGCCATCAAGACTCCGTGTCACCCGCCTCCTCCCTGCAGCCCTCCATCCGCCTGCCCTCAGGCAGAGCCGCTTCCCCTGGAGCAGGCAGGGGCGGGTTGGTGGGCTCCTCCCTGGCCACCGCCTGGAAGGCCTCATCATGCAGACCACAGTGCCCACCGAACCTTCCCTCTGCCTCCTCCACGGCCTGCGTGCTCCGAGGCCAGGGAGGGCAGGAGCCCCTCACCCTCCTCGCGCACAGTGGGACCTCAGTACTTGTCCGCAGGGTGGACGGAGTGGACAGGTGACCAGCCCGTCCCTTGGGCGTGTTGCCATCCTGCCGGGGCCTCCTTGTCTCACTGCGGCAGGGCTGCAGCTTCCTCAGTGCCCCTCCAGGGCCAGCAGGCACGGCGGCGGCCTCCTCCCCGCTGAGGCCTGGCTCCCACCTTCCCGTAAGCGAAGGCTCGTCCTGCCGTGGCCCTCCCCGGAGACCCTCACTGAGCAGTGCTCGTTTCGGTGCATCTCTCAGGGGAGCGCCGGGGCAGGAACCACCTCGCCGAGCCTGAAGGACTGGGTGTCCGGAGGTGGCACTCCGGGGCTGGGTCAGTGGCTCAGGACTGAGTGCAGCCAGTCTTGGGGCAGTGCCTGGCGCCAGCGGCCTGCCCGCCCCATCAGGTGAGGTGTGGGAGAAACAGTCCAGGGCGGGGAGATGAGCCGGGAGGGGTGCTCCCACGGCCGGGGCGTGCTGCAGCTCCGGGGACCTCTGAACTCTCCCAGTGGTTGCTCCTGGGGTCACAGCCAGAGCTCTGCCCTCTGCTCATGCATCCTCCCGGGGTTTGGGAGGGCAAGTGGCTGGCCACACAGCCACACGGCCACGCCTGTAGCCATAGCCTGTCCACCAGGCTGCCCGGCGCTGAGATCCGCTGTTCCCCACCTCCCCCGCCCCACTCTCCCCCATCGGCCACCCTCTCTCTGCCATGGGTGGAAATTAAACCGACCCGTCATGGGCCCCCTGCTGAGCCACAAGGGCCATGGCGTGTGAGCTGGTTCTCCTCGCGGGGGCTCGGAGATTGGCAAGGTGTTGGCGCTAATGTGACTGCTCGGTGATTGCCGGGTCAGTGTCTGTCCTGCTGTGAAGATGAACCCCCGTGCTGGCCTGGCCCGCCTCGGGGACTTGACCTGTCCGCTCCGATTTCTGCCACGGAGGACGGTGCAGGGTGCTGACACCTCTGGGTTTCGCGATCCCCTGGGTTGGGTGTCGCGGGGCCCTGTGGCTTTTCTTCCAGCGTGGCTGCCTCTGCGTGCTCTCTCGGCTCTCTGCGTGCTCATGCCTCAGGCGGGACACGCTCCCATCACGCCCCGGCCTCTGAGCGCGGGGATGACAGGAGGACGGGAGGTGGCTCCACATCTGCGTACCCCTGCCCCAGCGGCACCTCCCTGGCTCCTCTGTGGGGCTGCTGGAAGGCTGCTTTGGGGTTTGGGGAAATTCCCTGGTCGCAGCCCCTTGGCGGCGTGGCCTTCCGAGTCCCGTCCCTCTCCCGGTGACGGGGCAGGGCCCAGCTGTTGGGGAAGATGGCCCTGGGGTCAAATGCTGGCTGTGCCACTGTGAGCCGTGAGCCCCAGAGAGGCACTTCAGGGCTCTGTGCCCCGTTTCCACCTTGGTCGGCCGGCGATGTTAACAGCACCCGCTTATGAAGTGTGAGGCTGAGTGGGTTGGCTCGCAGGGTCTTTCGCAAGTTCGCGGAGAGGCACGTTATGGGGAATCTAGGCGTGGATTTCCGAGTCTTCACACCACATAAACCTGTACTGTAATTCCCTTTTCCGCGAACCCTTTGAAGTCCTCGCGCCATGTGAAGTACTTAGCACGGCACTGGGTGCTGTGTTAAGCACTAGCATTCCCCAAGACTGTTCTGGAAGGCCCTGTGAGCTCATGTTCCCCTCCTGTCTTCCCTTCTCCGTCCACCTCCCGACTCCAGGCTGGCGTGGGGCTTCTCGGTGGCCCGGAGTGGGGCGGGGCTTCCAGCCCCCTTCTCACCTCCCCTCCCCACGTCACCCATGTGGCCTTAAACAAGTCCCTCCCCCTCTCTGAGCCTCGTCTCCATCTGTAGTACCGGGAGGGGCTGCGTGTCCTCTTCTGGGGCTCATGTCGGTGGACATGCTGGAGCCCTGTGGCCATTTTGGCCCCATCGGCCTCTGTCCTCCAACCCAGGCCCACTTCCCAGAGCCTGCTGCTTCCTGCACCGGCCCCTCAGCCAACCTGGCCCGGGCTTTGCAAAGACCCGAGTCTCCTGTTCTGTTTCAACGTTCACCACCAAAGCAGTGCTGCCAGGCCCTGGCCCAGCCCAGCCCCTCACAGCAGCCTGAGGGCTGCCCCCGTTTGGCAGAGGCCACAGCTGTGGCCCGGGCTGCCCAGACCCTCTCGGCTCGTGGGGGCAGAGCTGGGTGTGTATCCAGGTCTGTGTGACCCCAAAACTGCCTCTTACTGTAGCGCTCGAGGGAAGGCAGGGTAGGCCCCCCTTCCCTGCTCCCGGGCTCCCCCAGGCAAGCACTGGAGGGGGGGTCACATGGCGGGACCTAGGGGATTTCCCGCCTGAGGCTGGAGGTTCTGCTCAGGGCCAGGGAAGGAGGAGGCGGAAAGGACACTGATGGTGACAGGGCCACCTGTCTGAGGCTTGGAGGACCCTGGGTGGGAGCAGAGAAGTGGTGTGGTCTGTCAGCCGTTTGGAGGGGCCCTGTCTGGAAGGGACAGGAAGGACCGCATCCCTGCAGCTCCTTCAGCGCGGCTGCCCTCGTGCTCCTGGGGGTTTTCAGGGACTCGGAGCGTGGGGTCCCGGCCTCCCAGTCACACCCAGAGGGGGACGGCTGGCGAGGAGGGGACGGCATTTCTGTTCCCTGCCCTTCAGTCCTCTCGTCCTTCACCTCTGCACAGCAGTTCATTTATGTTCTGAGTAAATATTTGTTGAGCACCTACTGTGTGCTAGGGATCAGACCGGGTCCTTGCAATACCACGGTGTCGGGGAGAGGGCCAGAAGCAGCGTATGATAGACCAGTGAGCAAGTCACTGCCTGATTTCGGAGGGGGTCTACAAAGGATTGAGCAGTGCGAGCGGGCAGAGGGGCAGGCCGGGGACTCCGTGCCGGGCTCACCACCCTAGGGCACTCGCCTGCCTTTGCAGCCAGCCGGTGTTTGGGCAGGGCCCGGGATGCAGTGAGAGGGGGAGCTGAGCGGAGATCCGTGGGCGAGCACCCCAGTGAAGGAGCGGGCAACCGCGAGGGCCCTGGGCGGAGCCTGCCTGGGCTCTGGGGAATAGCGGAGGGGCAGGAGGCACTGAGTGAGGGCAGGGGCCGGAGAAGTGGGAGAAGAGAGGGGGCAGGCCATGTGGGACCTGGTGGGCCCCAGGGAGGATGTCGGCTTCGCTCTGAGTGACGGGAGCTTGGAGGGGGGCGAGCAGCGGAGGCACCTGAGTAGACGTCAGTTTACCGGGATCCTCGTGGCGGCTGTTGGGGGCCTGGGCCGGTGAGGCCTCTGCCGTGATCTGGGTGAGAGGCTGGGGGAGAGTGGAGAGGACAGATTCAGGGTGTATTTTTGAAAAAGCAATTATGTAAGTGGACAGCAGGTGGTGTAGTGGTTAAGGATGCTGGACTTCAGCATGGCCAACTGCGGTTTGAATCCTGGGCCTGGTGGCTTGCTTTCTCACTTTCCCTCACGCACACACACACACACACACACACACACACACACACTCTCTCTCTCTCTCTCAAATTAAATAATAATAATAATAATAATAAAGTTAAATAAAAAGAATTCTTAAAAATTATATAGTTATTTTCATTTATTATTATTATTATTATTCTAATTTGACCAGAGTGAGACAGAGAGGGAAAGTGAGACAGCAAGCTGCCAGGTCCTGGACTCGAACAGCGGTTGGCTATTTGGGAGTCCAGTGCTTTTACCGCCACGCCCCCCAGTGGCCCCTTGGGGTGTATCTTGAGAAGCATGAGCCCATGGGGCTTGCGATTGGGAGTAGGGTGACCCTGTAAGTCCCAGCACTCCTGTCTAGTGCCACAGAGTGGATCTGCCCTGAGGCCAGGCATTCTGGAAGCGTCTCTGGTCCACTGAGGGAAGCTGAGCAGAGCCCGGCTGGAGAGGGTAGGTCCCTTCCCCTCAGTTTCCTTACCAATTTCCTTTTTAACCAAATACATCTATCTGTGGGCGTTGCTGTAAATCCCTTCCGGGACAAGGCAGGTCTGAACGCAGTTATAAAGCTGGGGTGAGGGACTTGAAGCGCTTGTCCCAAGACTCGGCATCTGTGCTCAGTTGTTGCAGGGATGGGAGGCGGGGGCTGGGGCAGGGGAGCCTCCTTGAGGGTGACAGCGAAGAGCCTGGAGGAGGAAGCCTTCCTGCTGAGAGAGGAGGGGCCGCATCATGAGGACCATGCAGGGCACAGTGGGGCCCTGGAGGAGAGTCCCACCCCAGGCCTGCCAGACCCGCTGTGTGTCTCGGAAGAGCCATGGCACCTGCTCGGCTCTTGGTTTCCCCATCTGTTAAATGGGCGTAACCGTAGTCCCCACGTTGTGGGAATGACAGGTGAATTAGCCATCAGCAGGGACAAGGGCGAGAGGGGCCGGGGAGGCCTCAAACCCCAGGGGAGCGCTCGTTCTCTTCTGGTGGGCGCCTCCCGGCCCCCCGCCGTGACTGTCCTCTCCGTCCTCCCCGCTTACTGGCGTGCCGCATCGTGTCCGTGCCCCGTTTTGCTGTAGACAGAGCGATCATATGGATATTCTATGCAAATTCTCATTTTTAATGAGCCAGAAGGAAAGCTAACGACAGCCTTGCAGACGTCTTGGGCTCCAGGGAGGCCTTGGGATGGGCGGGAGGACGCAGGACACAGTGACAAGCCAGAGGAGAGAGGCAGGAGGGAGGAGAGCGGACAGAGCTGGGACACAGGAGGAGCCACGTAGGGACATGGAGGAAGGGCAGCAGCGGCCCTCCTGGCCATCCCCGTCTCCCGGAGCCTCCCCGCCCGCTCCGCCCGCCCCATATTACAGACAGGGAAACAGGCTTGAGAAAGGAGGCAGCCAGCCGCCCCAGACGGTGGGAAGCAGAGAGATGGGGGGAAAGCGGAGGTGGAGAGGCCGGCCGAGCTCTGGCCTGCAGGGCTGTTTCCTTAGCTGGGAAGTGGCCCTAAGGACAGGCAGGGCGTGTGTGCTGATCGACAGGAACAGCAGCAAGGGCAGGGCAGGAGCTGCAGGTGGGCCTGGAGGCCTCCGGCAAAGGTCAGCTCTTAGTGAGTGAATGGTCAATCAGTCCATTAATTCGTGTTTACCCTTCACTCCTCACACCTGTCATCTACCTCACAGGTGGACGCTGGCTCCCAGCAGGCGGATCCTTGCACCCCGGCATCCGGAAGGTCCTGACCGGGGGCTGTAAATTGCTGCTGGGTCTGTGACTGCTCCGTGCCTGGCCGCGAACCCAGGGCCAGTAGCAGCTTCCCTGGTTTCCAGGCTGGTGGGCAGAGTTTCCGTTCACTGCCAAGTGCTGCCGTTGAGTCATTTGGCTTATGGACTCCCGGGGAGGCCGTGAAGGCTTCCTGGAGGAGAGGTCTGGAGCTGAATTCTCCAGAACACAGAGAGGTGACTTGGGAGAACAATCTGGAAAGATATCAAAGACAGAACGCCCAGTCCGAGGGAGGAGCCCTGCTATGGGGCTGCCGCTGGAAGTGGGCATTATGGGAAATGAGGCTGGCCGAGTGGCCGGGTCTCAGGACAGGGTGAGGAGTTTGGACTTGGCCCCCAAGGGAGGTGGGAGCCAGAGCAGGTGTGTGTGTGGAGGACCCGGTGGGACTGGCGCTTTGGTGGCGCGTCGGAGGGGCCCGGCTGGGCAGGCTGGGGCCTGGTGGGAGGCGGGGTCTGGTCAGGTTAGATGGTGTCCCCGGGAGTGGGGTGCACAGTGGCTAGGCCTCAGGGCCAGCTGACTGCTGTCAGGCCTGCCTCACGGCACTGAGACCTGGGGCCTGAGCCAGCCTGGAGAGGGGTCTGCACAGCGTGTGTGTGTGCTGGACGGCCTGGACGAATCACAGTCCCTCCCTGAGCCCTGGTTTAGACTGGAAAGGGATTCTCATCTCTGGGCAGTCCTGCCCTGGCCTGGGGCCATTTGAGGGGCATGTGCGGGCACTTTGGGTCACATGACGACTCCGTCCCTACTGCTCAGATTCTCACCTGTCCCCAGTTCTCACTGCAACACGGGTGTCCCTTAGCTCTACACCAAGGAAAGTGTCACCCCCAAATGCTGTTGAGGAAAACCAGCAGGTGCTACCGACCCTTCCCCCAGCTCCGGCAGACAGGAAGGGCCCCGTCCCCCTCACCCCTGCTCAGGGCCACACTCCTAAGGCCCACTCAAGGCTGCTCCCAGCACGGAGGCCTGGAGCACCCACCCCCAGCCTGGCCCTGCCTCCCACCCACAGGTCTGGCTGAGCAAGCCCCCAGCTTTGTGCTGGGAGCCGAGGGCAGTTCCAGGGGAAGAGTGTTATTCTCCCTCTCAGAGCCGGGTCTGAGTCTCGGGTCCTGACAGTTGCCCATCCGCTCCTCCTAACCAGACAGCCCAGCATCTCGGGACGGGCCTCCTGCTGTGCTGGGTCAGGCTGGTCTCTGCTGTGGGCTCTCTGTGGACAGTGTCCCCCTTGCCCCGTTCTCCACCGAGACCAACTGCATGAGCGTGCTCATGTCCGGCCTCTCGGGCCTCCCTCCCAGCCAGGTCAGCCCTGTCTCTAGCCAAGGACACTGAGGCCTGGTCACACCCAGCCCTGGGCTCTGCATTTCTTTCTGTTTTACCATCAACGAGCAGGCCTGGAAGAGCCAAAACTGGGCTCTAAGCCACCCCCACCTGCTTCCCTGGCAGGTGACCCCGGCCAGTGCGGGACGCAGGGTGGGTCCGGGAAGACTTCATTACCCGGTGCCTGCTTGTGGCTGGTGGGGAGCCGAGCTGGCTGGTGGCAGCCAGGAGACATGCTTGGCCTGCCTGGGTAATTACAGCTCAGCATTTCATTTCACTTGTCAGTTTGCACTTCCTGAGGACGTGGGCTTCTAAATATTTCATCCCGGCCCGTAGCTGCCTGCTCCTCCCTGGCCAAACCGCAGGCCGGGCTGTGGGCCCCTCCCTGCCTGCCTGTCTGTGCCTCGGCTCTGGTTCTGGCTCTGGTTCTGGCTCTGGCTGGTGGAGTGGATTTGTCCGCAAGCCTCTTCTCCAGGCCCCTGCTCCATGGGGTCTGGGGTCTCCGCTACAGCCCAGCGCTGGTATCTGGGGTGAAAGGGCCCCCAGACAATACTGCTGGAAATGAGACTCAGTTGGGCCCACACTGCCTGAGCGCCTGGGGAGCCAGGAATGAGGAAGTCACCGTGTGCTGGAAGGGCTCCTGGGTGGATGGAGGAGAGTGGCAGTAACAGTGTCACAACAGCAAATGCTTCCGGAGGTCGCGTGTGCGCGGCCCTGATCCAAGCGCCCCACGTATATTAACTCACTTCATCGGCACACTCTTAAGCGCTAGTTACAAGTTACTGATCCTGTCAGGCCCTGAGAGGGTTAGCAACTTGTCTCGAGGTACACAGCTAAATGGCGGAGCTGGGATTTGAACCCAGGCAATTAGGATCCAGACTGTACCCTGAAACAGATGAGTTACTGGGCAGTTGGAGAAGCGGGAAGGGCATTTCTGGCAGGGGGACCAGCACTGGCAAAGGCTCGAGGGTGGGCAAGGTGGGGTTCAGTTGGAGAAAGTGGACCTACTCTGGTGTGGGTGGAGTGGTAAGGCCGAGGAAGAGGCGTGATCTTGCCCCTGTGTGTCACCAGAGCTGGGGGCACCTGGGGAGGCAGGGGGGTCTCGTTCTGTTAGGTGGCTCCTCCAGGGTGGCCCTAAGCAGGGACAGAGCCACATGCTTGGGTTGAGGGCCCGCTCACAGCAGATGAGGGCAGGACCGTGTACATACGCGTGTGCACATGACCTCAGCAAGGGACCCCGACCAACACGTGCGGTCTCGGGGCTGGCTGGCTGCTCATTTGCGTGAGCCTCGGGCACACCCCCTTCTCTGAATGGAGCCTGAGAGAGGGTGGGATGCTCTTCGTCCACGAATGCTGGTCGCAGCCCCCAAGCGTGGCGGCAGCTGGAGTCTGGGTGGGCTTGATTGGGACAAGGGCCTCCCGGGAGCTCGGGGTGGGGACGAGGAACCAGCCATCTCTCTGCGTCCTGCCTCTGACCCCTCCTGCCTGCACCTGCCCCCAAACACCCTTGCTTCCCTTTTCTTTTTCCCCCGCCTCTCTCTCTTCAAAGGTGTTTTTCCTACGTGGGTTTGTGTTACAATATTAGGTCGATCACTCAGCAAATTCCCCTCTGCTCGGAGCCCCGCCACGAATCCTGCAGCTCTGGACCAGGCTGCCCGCGCGGCCCAGCGGCTCCTGGCGAGGAACACAGCCTCAGCTCGGAGGCTTGAGCTGGACAGGCCCCAGCCTGTTCTCCAAGGCCTGCGTCCTCTCCACCTCCAAAGGTGGTCCACTTTAGTCCTCACAGCAGCCACAGGGTCCCTGGCGGGGCTGAAGCCGTCCCATTTTATAGCTGGCCACATGCAGGGTCAGAGAGAAGCGTCCCCTCCCCGCCCTCCCAGCCCCTGCCCCATTGGCCGCACCTCCCCTGGATCCAGCCCAGCCCTCTCCCACGCAGACACGCAGGGCCTGGCTTTGGGCTGTGCAAGGAGGGGGTTCCAGAGGAAAGGAGGGCTTGCGTCAACAGGGGGTCCCCCTCTGGTCTCTAGCCCACTGGTACCTCTGCTTAGCCCCGCAGCGGCCACCCTCTGCTCCAGTGTGGAGCCAGCAGTTAGGGGAGCCGAGCTGACGGAGCTGGGGGGTGGCCAGTCGTCCCCCAGGCCCTGGTGGGGCTGGGACCTCTGGCCTTCCCATGAGAGGATTCCCTCGGCAAGGAGGCCTTCTCAGGGAGCCCCCCTGGGCTCTGGGGGGATCGTGCTGCGCTCGACTGCCTGGGGCTGCGGACGGCGGGCAGGGTCAGTGCAGGGCTCACGCGGTCCGTGTGAGCGTGGCGCACAGCGGTCTGTGGAGCGATGCGTGTCTGTGCGTGGTGTGTGTGTGACTGTGCAGGGTTACCTGTTTCTGTATGGGTGGTGTAGGTGGATGTGTGGAGTTGTGCGTGTGTGTGTGACTGTGGGATCAAGTGTGCTGAAATGGTGTGTCGGTCGTGTGGCGACGTGTGTACCTGCGTGGTGTCAGGTGGCCGTGGAGCTGTCTGTGTGGCCGTACGTGGCGGTGTGCTGTGGGTCTGTGGTACCCTGTGTGCAGGGTCTGTGGCTGCTTCGTGCCAGGCAGTGGGTAGCCTGGCCTTGGGACTGTGCGAGGCTGCGTGTCCTGTCCATGTGTGTCCCTGCGTGTCCTGTCCATGTGTGTCCCTGCGTTTCCTGTGGCTGAGCCGTCTGAGGTGTCGCTGGGTTTGTACATGTGACGGGGCCGTGTCTCGGTGTGTGGTGGTGTGGCTGGGACAGAGGACGTGGTGTGTGCAGGAGTGACTGCACTGCCGCGTGTGTGTGTGCGTGTGTGTGTGTGCGTGTGCGTGTGTGTGTGCGCATGTAAGGAGCTTGGCGGATGGGCGCAGCCTGCCTGGGCTGGCCCCTGGGCCTCTGGCTCTGCCCGGCGCCGTTTCTGAGGACAGTGCTCGGCTGAGCCTGGTGGCCCTGGTCCCCAGAGCTGTGCACCCCCAGCCCTGGGTCCTGACCAGCTGAGCGATGGCGTCCCTGTCCTCCCAGCCCCTGCCTCTGAGCGGACAGGCCCTGCCCACTCCCGGAGGCGTGCAGGGGGACACCCAGGCCCTCCCAATGCCCACTGTGACCCCCACGCCTAACCCTGCCAGGGGGAGTGCGAGCCCTCCATTTATACATGGGGACTCTCAGAGGGACCCCGTAACTTGTCCCAAGTCCCACAGCAGGAAGCAGTGGGGCTGGCTCTCCTCCCGGGCCTCAGGCTGAATGTAGGTGCCATGTCCACGCTCTGTGCAAACCCAGGCCCACTGGGGTGCCTCGAGGAAGCTGGGGGGCTGACTAGCCCCTCCCCGTCCCTTCATACCTGGTCCTCCTGGCTCCAGCCACTGCCTCCCCAGGCCGAGCCGCCTCCAGGGGGAGGGCGTCCACCTCGCTGTCTGTGCCCGGTGTCTCCAGGCCGGTCTGCGGGACCTGGCCACCGCACAGCCAGCTCACGCTCGTCGGCGTGGCCTGGCATCCGGTCTACGTGGGCCAGGCACAAGGCAGGGACCTAGTGAGCTGAGGAGGCTCAGACAGAGGCCGCCCTCTGTGGGTGGGGACGGGCGGGCTCCCAGAGGAGCCCACCTCCGGTTCCTTCAGAGCCTGACCCCACGCCGTGTGGACGGCTCTGCCCAGCTGTTCCCCTTCCCCATGAGTCGGGCGCTCCGTCACCCTCTCGTCCAGCAGCGTGGTCCACTGTGTCCTGAGCAGGCGCTGTGTCCAGCCTGGGCCCTGGGAGGCCCCGCCAGACAGGCAGGTGCCCAGGAGACACTGCTCTGGGCCAGCCTGAGGGCTGCTGGCCTGTGCGGTGGGTGTCCTGGCTGTGCAAAACCCTCTGGGGACGGGGCACGGTGGGTGTTGCCATGTGAGGAGGGGGTAGGGCCTCGAGTGGCACACGCACTTGCACACACATGGGAACCCTGAGGGCTGTCAGCAGGGAGCCGCCACGTGCCAGGCTGCGGTGGAGACGAGGGTGAGCAGGAGTGTGCAGGGATGGGGCGGGAGCCAGGTCCGAGCTGCCCTGGGAGGGTCAGACCCAGCTGGGGCCAGCCCACCCGTCCATGTCCCCCACAGCCCTGGAGCAGCCCGGGGGAAGGGGGCTTAAGGGACTTTTGTCTCCTCCCTACCTCAGAACAGCCCTGCGGCCACCTCTTCCCCTGGAGTCCACCATTACGGCTTCATCGATCGACCTCAAGGCTTCGCTCCCAGCTGGGGACAGGAGCAGCACCACACTCACCTGCCCCTGAGCAGCCATTTCTGGTCCCTCTCCTGGGAGCCAGCCTGGGGGACGGGGTGGTGACGACCTGGCTTCTGAAGTAGGAGGGAAAGAGGGGAGAAAGAAGGGGCGTGTGTCCCCACAGTGGGAGGGGGCCACGCCCTGCCTCCCCCACTCTGGGAACCTGGGGAGCCCAGGCCCCCCCACCGTGGGCTGTGTAACTGCCATCCCCGTTACAATTGCTGCCTTCACATTTGCCTTAATGTGGATTTTTCCACTTGATTTCCTAGGGTTTGTCTTTCATTGTTTTCTTCCCTTTTAAATTTAAAAGGATAAAGAAGGCAAAGAGAAGGGGGAGAGGAGCCCCCGGCTCTGTGGCCTCCAGGACCAGCTGCCTGGGTGGGAGGCCAGGCCCTGCTACTCCTGCTGGCCTGGGTTGCAGGGGCAGGCTGGCTGCAGGGAGTTGCCCGATGCTCCAGGGGAGGGCTCTTCTCCCTGTCTGGAGCCCAGGGCCGGGTGCTGCCGGGGCAGGACCAGCGGCCGGGTGCGAGTGCATCCCTGGCCCTGGTGCTGGAGGGCTGGACGGGCCGGGAGTCCCATTGCACTCTGTCTCCCCACCCCACCAGGGGCTGAGGCCTAGCTCTTTCCTGGGGGTTCGAACCCCAGTTCAGGTTCTGGAGAAGTGAGCAGGAGGACGGAGGAAGGCCTTTGAATAGCTTTAATGGTTACTGAAGCTCCGGCTTAAGCACCTTCCTTCTCAGGAAGGAGGGCCAGGTACACACACCCAAGGCGGGGAGAGCCCAAGGTCAGGGGCCCCATGACCGTGACCGTCCCTGATGGGGGTAGCCCCTCCTGTGGGAGGCCTCTTCTTGCTGCCTGTCCATGCCAGCCGTGCCAGGTGGGCCCATCCCAGGGCAGGGGCACTTCAAAGGCTGGTGATCTGGGGACTGCTTGGAGCGGTGGCCTGGCAGGATTGGGGGAAAGACTTATTTAGACAGATGAGGTGGGACAGCCATGCCTGGGGGACATGGAAGTGCTGGAAGGGGACGGTCCAGCCTGCCACAGGCTGGAGGGTGGAGGGAGCTGAGTGTATGCATAGTGGTCACTCCGGCATTGTCACCCCGAGTCCACCGGGTGCATTGGGACGACCCCTCAGGAGTGGGGATAGGCACGTACCTGCATTTTCACAGCGAGCCCTCCCTTGAGGGTGGGATTAATAAGTTGCAGAGTTTTCAGTTCTTGGGGTACCGGGGTCTTGGGCAAAGCAGCAGCTCCCAGAGAGAAGTCTGAGCAGCCCTGGAATCCGGTCCCTCCCTCTCAGCGACACGGCCCAGTGAGCCTCCCCGCAGACTGGGGCACAGAGCCCCTGCCTCCCGTGGGCACTGCCTGCAGCTGTCTCCCCCTCTGCACCCATCCTGGGAGGTTTCCTCTCATCCCTACCTGGGATGCAGGGGGCGCTGTCCTCCTCACGCTGCTGTCCAGGGTCTGACCCGAGCCAGGCACAGACTAGACGCTCGGGAAACGCTGTCGACCGGGAACTGTGGCCGCGGGACAGGGTGCTGTGAGAGGGGCCTCTGCCCACCCCGAGGACGAGCCTGCAGGTGCTCGGTACGTGGGAGTGCCGGATGAATGGAGTGGGGGAGTCACGCGGTGGGGCCTGGCTCCCCACCCTTCCTCTGCCCCGTGGTGTGCCCGAGCTGTGGGCACCCTCCCCGGCGTTCTCCCCCCGCACTTGCTCTCCCTCTAGTCTAGCTTCCCCGGCTCAGCGGGGAGCTCCGAGGGAGCGGTCTTGCTGTTGTTTCTTATTTTATTATGTTAAAGATTATTTCTTTAATTTTATTTATTATTATCATTTTTAATTTGACCAGAGAGAGAGAGAGAGAGAGAGAGAGAGAGAGAGAGAGAGAGAGGACAAGTGATAAAGCCAGCCACCATGCCCAGGATTTGAACCACAGTGAGCCATGTGGGCGTCCAGTGCCCTAACCACCACACCACCTGCTGGCCCCCGTTGTTTCTTAAGCACCGGCCATGCCAGGATCCAAGCAGGGCACTTGGCCAAAGAAAGGAAGAAAGATGGTTGAGCAAAAGTGCACACACCGGGTGTGCAGGGCGAGCGGTTGAGGTGCACAGTGACGCAGGTGGACAAGCTGTGCCTGGGCGGTTGCCAGGCCCCGAGATACGAGCACAGAGACCACGAGGAGCGGGGAGTGGCTGCCCGTCCTTGGTGGCATCTACACCTTGTTCACGCTGGGGCGGTGCCTGAGGCCCGGGAGGTGGAGGGCTCAGCTCCCCACAGGCAGGGCTGGCTGGCTGAGAGCCTGTCTCAGGGAAGGTAGGCTGCAGGAGCCAGGTGGCCGGGGAGAGGAGCAGCCAGCAGGGCCGGCAGGTGCGAGCCCCCCTCCTGTGTGGAGCTGCCAGGGCAGGGTGCCTATGTCACAGGTGAACGGGAGGCTCAGCTGCGCCCTGGTGTGGCCTCTGCCGGGCGGTCCCGCATGAGGACTGAGTGCCCATCACCTGTCACCTGCTGTCACCTATGTCTGCACGTTTGTCCAGCTTAGTTTCCAGGGCCCAGATTTACCAAGTATTCATGTACATGCTGCCATATTTACTTCTCTGATTCTTTTTTTTTTTTTTTTTTTCTGGAGTGGTTTTTGCTATAAGGCGTGAGCTCACTGGAAAGACAGAGAGAGACAGAGACAGAAAGCGAGAAATCACCCCCCCCCCGGGGGGGGATGGCCACACCGCAGTCCCTTCTCCTCCATTTTTTTTTCTCTCTCTTTTTTTTTTGAGACGTTTTTGCTATAGGGCACGTGCACTCGCCAGAGAGACAGAGAGAGACAGAGAGACAGAAAGTGAGAAGTCACCCCCTGGGGGGATGATCACGCTGCAATCCCTTGTCCTCCATTCTCCTCTCGGGATCTTGGGCACACATGCACACACGCCCGGCGTGAGTTTAAGCTACCAGGTCCGGGACTCGAACTGTGGTCAGCTACGTGGGAGTTCAGAGACGCAGCCATTACGCCAACTGCTGGTCCCACCAGTCATCCATCTTTCCGTTGTGAAGCATTCGGGCTGTTTCCGTGTTCTGCCGTGTCACGCCGTGCTGCGGTGGACTTCTGTGTGTCTCCCCGCACCCACGCGTCAGTTTCCCTGCAGCGACCATGGAAGGGGCATGCTGCTTTCGGGCACTCGGCATTTAGCCACGCTGGATAGCGCCTCGTGGGCCACACAGCACCCTAGCGGACACTCCTAGGTCGGATGTCCTATTGCAGTGGGGACGGTGTTCCGAGGGGAGGGATGGGACAAGTCGGGTTCGATGGGTGGGTGGCAGAGGGAGAAGGTGAAGGTGTGAAGCCTCGGGGCACTGAGCTGGGGTGGGGGTGTGGGAGCTGGCAGAAGTGGGCGGTCCCTGCAGGGAAGCAGTCAGAGGGCTGACGTGGGTTCTAAACCTCCCAGTGCAGTGGGGAGGCCTTGCCTGGAGGGAGTCTGCTCCGGCTGCTGCTGTGTGCCCCTGGGCGAGCACTGCCCGGCCTCGTCTGTGCTCCGTCTGGCTGGGCCAGGTCTCTGCGGCCATCGCAGCCTGGATGGGCTCAGACGTCGTTAGCACGTGGTAGTGCCTTTCCGCCCAGGCCTGGCGAGCAGGACTGGCAGCCGGCATGTGCATTCGGGTGCTTGTCACGGGTGGGGGCCTGGGGGGCCTGGCAGGAGGCTGGGGAGTGGCCTGGGGCTTGCCAAGGCGGCCCTGGGGGGACAGTGCCCCTCCTCTCCAGCTGTGGTCTGGAGCCTGGGGAGGCAGAGAGCTCCTCCCTTCCCTGAGATAGGAAGGGTGCTTGTTCCCCGAGGGTTTGTGGCTCTAATTCAGTTATATTTACGATCAGTCTGGACTCATTGGAGTCATATTTCACTCAACGAGAGGAACCGGGGCGGGGAATGCCCCTCCCTGTCTGTGGCTCAGGATGAAGGCCGGCCCAGTGGGCTCGGAGGGTAACAGGTCTGCAGCAGTACGGCCGGAATGCCTGAGGGAGGGCCGTGTGTGGCGATGCATGGTGGTGTGTGCTCGCGTGTGCACAAGCACGTGCGTGTGTGTGCACCAGCCCACCTGAACGACAGAGGCCCCTTCTATTTGGGTGGTGCTTTGGAGTATTTGTGTTGCAGCTGAAGGGGGTGATGAGGAGAGAGAACTTTCTAGAGTGGGCTGTAGGAAGACATGGGGCCTCTGGGTCCAAGGGAGGCTGTGGGCAGAGAGCAGGGCTGCCGCCCCACGTACTGGCTGTGACCTTGGTCAGGCTACTTCGCACCTGAGCCTCAGCTTCCTCTCCGTAAGGTGGGGTCTGAGCACCTGTCCCCAGGGCATGTGAGCATTCGGGGAGGCTGGGCCTGCGTGGTTCCAGGCATGCAGTGGGCGCCTAGCTCATGTTCCCTCTCGGCCCCTCAGTCCCCTCTGGCTGTGGCCGGAGCACTGAGACTGCATCACCACGGGGGCGTGTGCCCTCAGGAGGGGGGTATGGCGGTCCTGTGCACACCCCCAGCCGCCGTGCTGACAGCTGGCCAGTGAAGCAGAGGGACCCGCGGGCACTTGGTCTCTCATCTGGGGCTCTCGCCCTGGGGAGGCGTCATGCCCCGACGTGCCATGCTCGTGGGTCCCACATGTTCCTTCACTCCACACCCCTGTCCCTTTCCCCCATGACTGGCGGGACGGTGGCTGCCGGAGCCAGGTGCCCTGATTCAAACCTGGCTCTGTCCCCGACGTCCCTGTGGCTCTCTGAGCCTCGGTTTCCGCACTGTGGGTTGGAGGGGGCATGATGCCGGCCTCAGGTGAGCGGTCCATGTGAACCTGCCGAGGCGTGCCACGTGCCTGACACCCCAGGGGTTCAGGTGTGTCATGAGCCTTGCACAACCCTCCCCGCTCCCATCCAGGGCCCACCCCACTGCACCCCCACCTCAAGCACCCTGTGACCCGCTGGCATTCTAGCCGTGGTCACCTCAGCCTTTCACCAGCAGGGTCCGGGACAGGAGCACACCCAGAAATGTCACTTACCAACAGTCCCTTCCTGTGGGAGAGCAGGTGGTCCCACCCGCGGCCGCCTCCCCTCTGCGGCCGCTCCTCTCCTGGAGCCAGGTGGCTCGCCCCCCCTCCCGTCCCAGCCTCTTCCTCTGGTCCATCTGTCTCCCCAGATGGGGGACGTGCCGCAGTTGGCCCACTTTCTAACTGGGAAGGACCATATGGACGGTTTAGCCGGGAGCCGAGTGCCTGCTGGCAGCCGTGGTACATGCCGGTGCGTGGCCGCAGGCTGCCTCCCCTGCCCTCTCTGACCGGGACTGGGTGGGCTCCAGTCCTGCCAAGGATCCTTTGCTACCTTCCTCCCCACCCATGGCTCTTGGGGCCCAGGTTCTCTGGCACTGAGGATTCTTGGGTGTCTTAGGACAGACTAGAGGAGTGTGTGTGTGTGTGTGTGTGTGTGTGGCCCTGGGCCCAGTGGGGGCCCAGCAAGGGGCAGGCCCCCCCCCCCCCCAGTGAGCTTACCTATTGTTCTCCCAGAATGCCCTGCTTCCTGACTGCTTGGGTCCTCTAAGGATTCAGCTCAGTGTCACCACCTCTGGGCAGCCTTCCCTGGTTGTCATCTCCCTGACCAGGGTAGGGGCTCCTCTGTGAAGCTGAGTGCTGGCACTTTCCCTGTGGGGCTGGTGGATGGGTCCCGTGCCCCATGAACTCCTTGCAGCCCCCCTTCACCCCCCAGAGGTGCCAAGGGGTTGGGGCACAGAGTCTGTGCGGAAGCTCAGGTGGCCCCTGCTGGATGGGAAGGTCATTTGGAGGCTCGGGGGTGGCCAGGAGAGATAGCTGCATGGCTAGCCGTGGTGTGGGGCTGAGGCACTGGCTGGGCCTGGAGAGGATCCTGTTGGGAGTGGGACCTGGAGGAAGGCAGTGGTTGGGTAAAGGGTCTGGCTCCACTAAGAGCAGTCCTTTGCGCTTTTCCATCAGCGGAGTCCAGACTGCCACCAGGGGCCTCAGGGGGATTATTATTATTATTATTATTATTTTTTTTTTGAGAGAGATTTTTGCTATAGGGTGCATGTGTTCACCAGAGAGACAGAAAGCGAGAAATCACCCCCCAGGGGGGTGGCCACGCCACAATCCTTTCTCCTCCATTCTCCTCTCGGGATCTTGGACATGCATGCACACGCGCCCGGTGTGAGTTTCAGGCCTCTGGGTCCGGGACTCGGATGGTCGACCATGTGGAGTCCAGTGATGTATCCAGCACAGCATCTGCTGGTCCCGGGGGCTTATTCTTAGGGCCCAGTGCCTGGACCCAGTAGGGCGGGGGCACCATGCACAGCAGGCAGGCCACACTCTGAGCTGCAGCTGTGTCGTCTGTCCCAGGCAGAGGGGGACACACAGCCTTCGTACCGGGAGATCCGGTGGGATTCACACAGGACACCAGTCCCCAGCCCTCAAGGAGACACATCTAAGGCCAGGAGCTGGCAGACTGAGCAACAGTGTCTCCAGGGTCCCATGGCTGCCCAGCTGGGTGTGAGTCCTGCCCCCACCCGTCACTCTATCCTGGATGGCTCCTGCAGGGCTTCCTATGGGGGCGGTGTAGGGGAGGAGAGTGGGGACAAGGAGAGGCAGGCCCTGACCTCTGTCCTGCCCCAGGACCCAGCTAGGGAGGCAGCTGCTGAGGGGTGCTAGGAGCACTCCCCAAGGCACGCTCAAATCTCTGATCTCTCCCTGGAAGCACTCCCGCTGTAATTGCGTTTCCCAGGGTCCCTGCTGGGATCTGAACATAAGCACCGTTGGGGGTGGGGGCTGCTGCCAGTGGGTGACCCTACCCGGGTCAGCCACTAGGGGTGGGTGAAGGCGGATGGTGGGAGCTGGAGAGTCCCACACTGAGGGGCCTGCGAGTGAGTGCCCAGGAAGGAACGTGGGAAGACCCGGATGTTAACTACAGCCTGCTTTGCAGAGTTGCTGCCCAGGACGTGTGGGCACCAGGCAGCAGCCCTGCCCGCTGCTCTGAGGGCCTGCTGATGCGCACAGGAGCTCTGGGAGGGGTGTGGACGTGGGCGTGGGGGACACCGGGGCCAGGGTGGGCTCTCATTCTCAGACTTTATCCTGCAGGCCATCTTCTGCAGTATACAGCCTGGTGACAATACAAATAACTAGGACGTACCCAGCACTTTCTAGGCACCAGACATTATTGAGTTTATATGCATTAACTCACTTATTTTCGTATCAATCCTAGGAAGTAGGCATTCTTATTATCTTCACTTTATAGGTGATGTATTTGAGGCACAGAGAAGTTCAGTACCTGGCCTGAGGTCACACAGCAGAAAGTGGCAGAGCCAAGACTTGAACCTAGGCAGTCTGGCTCCAAAGCATGATGCTGTGCTGCCTTGTGCCTCTTGCTGCCCCTAGCTGCTCTTAGGGGAGACCGAGGCATAGAGGACTTAAGTGACATAGCCAGGCCCCCAGCTGGTGAGTGGGGCCAGGGCCCATGCTGTGGCCGTTTGGACTGCAGCCTGTGTCCCGGGACTGGGGGAGGCTGAGGCTGACGGGTGCCCTTCTGCAGGGGGTGTGTGCATCGCTCAGTCGGTGAAGATCCCTCGGGAGCCCAAGACAGGAGAGTTCGACAAGATCATCCGGCGCCTGCTGGAGACCTCCAACGCCAGGGCGGTCATCATCTTCGCCAACGAGGACGACATCAGGTGAGGGCAGCGGTGGGGGCAGCCTCGGGCTCATCTTGCCCAGATCTCCCTAGGCAAGCCTGACCCCTGGGGTCCAGAGAGGAGGTGTGGAGACCCCTCAGGGGTCGGAGGAGGCACCCATTCCACCTGCCAGGTATGGCGAGCAGGGCACTTTCATGGAGGAGCCAAGGCCGAGGGCTTGGGGGTCAGGCCACTTGGGTTGGGACCTGTTCTCCTGCCACCTAGCTGTGTGACCGTGAGCGAGTCTCTTGGCCTCGCTAGGCCTCTTTGTTGATGGAAAACACACGCGCTAGTGACGCCTGCCTCCCGGAGTGTGAGAACCGAGGACAGGGCTGTGCACGGGCAGAGCAGGGTCTGGGGGAGGAGGGGCCTGGTACTGCAGGAACCTCGGAGCTGCTGCCGTCTTTCCCCGGTGAGCTCAGAGTTCAGCGCAAGGTCTGGACTGTGGCTCGGGTCCTGGCTTTGGCCCACACACCTCGGGGTGGGCAGGAAGGGCCTCGGACGGCTCCCTGCTCGGGCTGCAGGAAGTGTGGTGGGAGTCAGGCGTCATTTCTGGAACTCCACATGTCCCATCAAAAGCAAACAGCTGCAAAAACAAACCCAGGTGACTGCGGGTCGAGGCTGGGAGTTCTGGTCACCTCGGGCAGGGTGGACGCAGGTGGGTGTGATAGGGCTGTGAGCGCGCCCGCCTAGTGGTGACCTGAGGGGGCTGCACCCGTGAGAGGGGCTGGAGGACGAATGATGGCGGAGACCTGGGTAAGGAGCTGAGGCCTTGGGGAGAGAGAGCCGGCCAGCACAGGCCGGCCCAGCCCAGCTTGGGCTCTGGGGCCTGGAACACTGCTTCTCTCTGGGAGCCCCAGCCCTCCTCCCTCCTGCCCGGCTGGCCGCCTCCTGAGCAGGCCCAGCCACGTCCCCCCAACGCCAGGCCTGGAGCCTCACAGTGGAGGGGCCAGACCAGTTTTCAGCAGGGCGGCCTCTCGCTGTGTGACTGTGAGCAAGTGGCTTGCCCCTTCTCTGTACCGGGCTCTCCGGGTGAGAGGAGGCTGGCTGGGGAGCCCTGAACCTTCCTCCCTCTTTCCATCCAAGGAGCTGTCTTCCAGGGGACGCTTAGTTCGTGCACCCAGTGAGCACGACTGAGCGCCTCCGGCTCCGGGGCCTGTGCTGGGCTCTCGGGCTGGACTTGATGACACCCTGTCACAGCAGGTTCAGAGGGTGTGCTAGCAGCTCTTTGAGAGAGACCCAGGTTTTGGTGCAGAAGCGGGTAGATGGCGAGGGCGCCGCAGTGACAATGGATGTATCTGAGGATGGGCTGGGGGGGGTGTGGTGGAGGGCCAGGGAGGTGTTGACTACGAGAGGCAGGTGTGGTTCTTGCAGGGACAGATGTGGGCCTGGGGGAGCACTGGGCCCGTGGGCAGGTGCAGGTGCTGGGGCATGGGCTGGGGGACAGGTGACAGGGGCAGCCATGGGGCTGTGGGCAGGTGTGGGCCGGGGTAGGGGGAACTGGGGGCCTGGGGCCTGGCTCACGTGGAGCAGGGTGGGGCCGGGCATCGCTGCAAGGGGGAGAGGTGTGGGCTGCTGCAGGTGTGGCCAGGTGGGGCTGTCCTGACACGGCGGGTTGGGCTGGCACGTGTCCCCACAGGCGTGTGCTGGAGGCCGCACGGAGGGCCAACCAGACCGGTCACTTCTTCTGGATGGGCTCCGACAGCTGGGGGTCCAAGAGCGCTCCAGTGCTGCACCTGGAGGAGGTGGCCGAGGGGGCCGTCACTATCCTCCCCAAGAGGATGTCCGTGCGAGGTAGGCCTGGCACCATGGAGGTGGGGCCCCCTCCCGCCTGCTGTCACCATCACCACCCACCCAGAGGGCCGTCCCTCTGCCCTGCTCTGCCACCTTGTCCTTCCGCTCCTCAGTCCGTCACATCTCCTCTTCCCTCTGCCCTGGCCCGCAGTCCCTCGCGTCCTGAGGTTCTGGGCTGGGGCCCTCTCAGGCCACACTCAACACAGCAGAAATCGAACCCACCCAGGACCTTCCCTCCTCCCTTCTCGGGTGGTTCTGGGTGTGGGCGGGGCGAGGCACTCAGAGCCACCTCTGTCAGTCCTGCCCCTTCTTCCACCCCAGTCAGAGGAGGTGAGCCCCTGCCTGCCTGGACAGCCCTCTGCCAGCAGGGGCCAGCAGGGCCAGCAGGGGCCAGCAGGGGCCAGCAGGGCCAGCAGGGGCCAGCAGGGGCCAGCAGGGGCCAGCAGGGGCTTGCAGCCTACAAGAGTGGAGAAGGAGCTCCTGCAGAGCCTGCCTGGGTCTGGCAGGTCCTGGGATGGTGTCAGGGCCAGGCCTGCCCTGCCTGAATCCTGCCCTCTCTGGGCGGAACTCATGTTCACCTTGGCAGAACCTCCCAGGAGTGAGGTGTGACATTCCTGCTGCTTGGGCCGGAGGTGGCCGGGAGCTTGCAGTCCCCAGCATGGCTTCTCTCTTGCTCTGTTCAGTAGAATCCAGCCCTGATGGAGCTGGAAGGGGCTGCAGACTGCCCTCCATCCCACTTTCCAAGAAACGGGGCCTTGCTCAGGGTCACCCAGCAGTGTCCTCGTCACCCGGGGCAGAGGGAGCCCAGGCAACAGAAGTTTCCACACACCACCTCTTGACCGGAAGTCATCACAAACACAATATAGCACCAACCGTGGCTTATTGGTTACCTCCCGCTCGTGGGTGGGCACGGCTCAGGGCTCAGTGCTACGCGTGCAGTAAACAGGGCTGGCGTTTGAATCCAGGACTTGCCTGGCAAGAACCTTTTCACGCTACGATAGTCGCTGGGCTCTTAGGATGATAGTTCTCACCTGGGGGCAATTTAGCCACCCAAGGGACAGCTGGCATTACCTGGGGACATTTTTGGTTGTTGTAATGGCAGGACAGTACCCTGCAGCAAGGGAGTCCTCAGCCCCAAGTGTCCAGAACGCCCCTCTCCAATGCCAGCGTCCAGCGTCAGGACCCCCAGAGGGCTCCTTCTCAGAGAACCCCCTATTAGCACCTGGAGTTTAAGGCCAGGAGGTATCACAGTCGCCCACCTCTCCCATGAAGGTCGCAGTTGAGCAGTTGAAGATTGTACACACACACACACACACACACACACACACACACATCCTGGGACGCAGAGCAGCTCTTTCCATTTTGAATGCACACATTTCGTTTTTTCCACCGGGGCTCCACATCAGTGGATGTGCCCTCTCTTCCCTCCACCACCTGGGCCATCTCCAAGCGGAGGGAAGCAGGAAGGGTCAGGTAGGGCGTGGGGGGGCGGCCCTGAGGTCCTGGTTTCCTCCCCCCAGGCTTCGACCGCTACTTCTCCAGCCGCACGCTGGACAACAACCGGCGCAACATCTGGTTTGCCGAGTTCTGGGAGGACAACTTCCACTGCAAGCTGAGCCGCCACGCGCTCAAGAAGGGCAGCCACGTCAAGAAGTGCACCAGTGAGCACGCGCGGGAGCGCCGAGGGGCGGAGCCTGGGGTGGCTGGGGTGGCAGGCGTGGAGGTGAGCCCGCGCTGGGGGCGGAGCCAGGGGGCCTGTGGGCGGAGCCAGGAGGCCTGTGGGCGGGTTTAAGAAGCTTGGGGGAGGAGCTACGAGGCCTGGGGAAGGGCCTGAATGGGGCGGGGCCACAGCAGGTTTAGGATGCGACACTGAGTGGCCTTGGGAGTGAGGGGTTAGGGCTTTGTGCCTTCTCTGGGTGACAAGCCCTTAATGATGCTCTTGGGGGAAGGGGTCCCTGGGTCTCTGCAGTGGCCTTGTCTGGCCTCTGACTGCCATGGGTTTTATCTGGATGTTCCTGGGTGAACCCACAGAACTGAACTGACCCCCCCTGCTCCGTGGCCAGGCTTGCCACACAACAGTCTGGGGCTTTAGGGTAACCTCCTCTAACCCCTTGGGTTTGGCCAGTTTGACTCGCAGGACGTCCCTGGGCCTGTTCTAAGCATGATGGATGTATCAGTGAAGGAGCGAGTCAAAAGTGGCTACGAGTTTTTATTCTAATGGGAGGCAGACGATAAACAAGATAAGTAAATTATAGAAGGTGTCAGAAGGGAAATGTGCAGTAGAAACAAAACAGATAAGAGAACTGGGAGTTGGTGAGGGGAAGAGAAATCGCAGCTTTAGAGCGAGCAGGGAAGGCTCCCTGCAAAGGTGCCATTTGTGCCCTGAAAAGGAGAGGAATGAGGGGCAGTGCTCCCCCATTTCACAGATGGGAAAGTGGAGGGTCCAAGGAGGTAAGAAAAGGGACTGAATTCCACAGGCAGAAGACGGCTGTACAGCAGGATGGCACGGGGGCAGCCCCAGGCCCGCCCCAGGCCGCAGCCCTCAGGGGACCCATGCTGGGGTGACCACTGTAGATCCCTTGGTCATGGGTGCTCGTGCGCTCTGGGCCCTGTAGTTCTCAGCAAGACCTGGCCTCTGTGACCTGAGGGGGCTCAGCCCGAGTGGCACCTAACTGAGGGTGATGAGTTTCCTCATACATTCTCCCCGACTAGATCAGTAAAACTGGGACAAAGTGCTGGGTGGGTCTGGAGGTGCTGCATGGAAGGGGGGGGGGGGTCGGTCCACCAAGGCCAGCTGAGAAGCCGGTGAATGGAGGTGGGCGGGCGGGGGCCATGCTGCCCTCTGGTGGCCAGAGTCCGCAAGGACTCAGCCACTCCCCCACCCCCACAGGTGAGCACCAAGCCAAGTGGCCCTGCCTGATCTGTAGTGTGTCCAGGTGGCAGTGTGTGTGTACACACAACTGTGTGACAGCGTATGGCCAGGAGCCAGTGTGCCCGAGAGAGGAGGGGGTGTGTCTTACGTGGGGGCTCACGTGTTCCCGGGTGGGCTGATAACCGTAAACACCACAGTTGTGACGCACCTACTGTGTTCCAGACTCTGTAAGACACTGTGTCATTTCTTCCCGTGTTTTACTAGAGAAGATGTGTGTTCTCCAGAGAGAGACAGAGAGAGAGAGGGAAAAGCGCCCTTGTGGGGAATGGTCACACCGTGGTCTCTTCTCCGACTCCTTCCTTCGGGATTTTGGACAGGTGAACTCGTGCTGGGTGTTTCCCAAGCTACCAAGTCCAGGACTCGGACTGCATGTCTGTGCCGTAACCGCCGTGCCATGCAGCCAGCCCACGGAGCATCCGCTGCATTCGCACAACTCTAGGAATTGCTTTTTTTTCAGGTTTTGCCATAGAGCCTGTGCACTTGCTGGAGAGAGACAGAGAGGGACAGTGAGAAGGAAATGAGAAATTCCCCCCAGCGGGGGTCCCACGCTGCAGTCCCTTCTCCATTCTCCTCTCAAGATTTTGGGTACACGCACATGCACCTGGCATGATTATCTTGTTGCCAGATCCAGGACTTGAACTGTGACCAGCCACGTGGGAGTCTGGCGCCTTAGCCTCCACACCACCTGCTGGCCCTGGAATTCTTATGCTCCTTGTGGTGTAGGTGAGGCTACGGGCATTCAGGGCCAGGCCCCTCGGCCCAGGCCGGACTGCAGTCATCACAGTGCAGGCCCCGTCCTCCTGTGGTCCTTCCCTCCTCCTGGTGTAGTCATGAGAGCACCCCCTGATTCTCAGACGCGCCCACGGGGGGTGAAGATGTCTGGGCACCCCGATATGGGTCACTAGACCTAGCTCGGGATGGGGTGCGACGGGGAGACCAGAAGTGAGGGCAAGATGGGGGCCTCCTGGCCCCAGCGTCTGGGCTCTTGGGGGCGAGTGGCTTTCTGGAATCACCCCTCTGTCTGGGAGGGCCACGAGGGAGGCCCGGGGGAGGGCCTGGGTCAGCATCTGTGGGCCCTGCCCCAGACTCGGGTCCTCGGCCAGGGCTGGGCCTCTCGGCAGTGAGGGAGGTGTTGGTCCTGACACGGGGTCAGAGGCCTAGAGCAGGCCTCAGGGGTGAGCAGCAGCCATGACCATGCTGGGCCTTCGCCTCCTTGTCTGAGAAGTGGACTTGGTGAGCCCGCCCAGAGCGAGTTGCCGGGGAAGCGAGGGTGCACGAATGGAGGCACTGTGTGAACCCCGAGGCAGTGGTTCTCAAGCCAGGCTGTGTGTTCGCGGCACCTAGGGGCTTTTAGACCCACACGGGACCCCACCCCCATACCAACTAAATCAAACTTCAGGGGTGGGGCCCGGGGGCTGTGCAGGTTCTTAAAGCCCCCCTGGTGTTTTTTTAGACTTATTTTATTTATTATTATTATTATTATTATTATTATTATTATTTTAAAATTTGACCAGAGGGAGAAAGAAAGTGAGAAAGTAAGCCACTGGGTCTGGGACTTGAACCCTGGTTGGTCATGTGGGAGTCCAACACCTTAACCACCAGACCACCTGCCAGCCCCTCCCCTAGAGATTTTAAAGTGCGCTTAGGGCTGGAGAGTGGTCCCCAAGCTCTGTTCACATTCAATCACATGTGGCTCTTATAAAAACATGGGGCCAGCAGGTGGCATGGTGGCTAAGGTGCTAGACTCCCACGTGGCTGACCGTGGTTTGAGTCCTGGATCTGGCAGCTTGAAAACTATTCCAGGCACCTGTGTGTGCGTGCCCAAAATCCCAAGAGGAGGATGGAGGAAAAGGGATTGTGGCCTGGCCACCCCCCCCCTCCCCCGAGGCATGACTTCTCACTTTCCCTCTCACTGCCTCTCTTTGGAGCGCACACACCCTATAGCAAAAACCTAAAAAAAAAAAATAGCCGGGTGCCAGACTCCCATCCCAGACATCTGTCTGATTTGTACCAGCCCAGCATCAGGGTTTCTTACCCCAAAAAAAGAATTATTGATTTTATTTTATTTATTATTATTATTATTATGTATTTATTAATTTTTAATTTGAGCAGAGAGAGAGGGAAAGTGAGAAAGCAAGCTACCAGGTCCGGAACGCGAACCGTGGTAGGCCATGTGGGAGTCCAGCACCTTAACCACCACACCACCTGCCGGCCCCAGCATCTGGTTTTTAAGAAATACCTTGTAAATGTAATATAAAAATAATACATTTTAAAAAACGACTAGAAAGGAAAGAAGTGCCTTGGGTGGTTGGACTGCACAGCACTTTGGGAACCCTGGCTCAGAGGAAGAGGTGAGCAATGGACGGGGCATGAGCGCGGGGCAGAGGCTCCGTGGACGCGGGTGGGAGTCCTTCCGGCGGCATCTGAAGCCCAGACACAAGCTGGGGGCTGGGTAGCCCCTCAGAGGCACAGCCTGCCTGTCATCTCCGCAGACCCGAGGGGAGGGGGCTGGAGGCACCCCTCCTTCCCCACAGATGCAGGCGCTGGCCGGCCACCCGGAAGGAGGCTGGGGGAAGGACGCAGCCCCCGGGTCTGAGTCTGACTCTGCCTCCTCCTTGCTGTGTGGCCTCGGGCAAGTTGCTGACCCTCTCTGAGTCTCGGAAGCCCGTCTGCGAGGACTGGAGACTGCTGTAGAGGCTGATGGAAGAGATGGTCTGACGGGTGCTGACGAGGAGAGGCGGCGTGAGAGGTGGGGTCACAGGCAGTCGGTAACCTAGTAACCCACGTGGGCGGGTACCCGTTTTCTGTGTGCTGTAGGGTCCTTGAAGGAGTGCGTCCTCCTGAGGGGGTGGTGTGGGCCGTCACAGGTGGGCACCCATTTCACAGAGGATGAAACAGGGGACACAGTCCCAGAGGGTTGGGGGAGCTGGGCTCACACCCAGGCCGCCTGGACCCCCTCCCACCCTCCCTTCCCCTCTGTGCCCTCCCCCTGCCTCATCTGCCTCCCCGGGCCCCCCTCTCCCCTCAGCCCAGCCAGGGTGCTCTGCCCTCTGTGACAACGCCCATTTTCCACCTGCACCCCCAGCCTGGCTTCCCACTCACCTCCTCCTGGACCCCACCGTCGCCTCTCCTGTCCCGCCCCAGGGCCCCGCCTGCTGCTGCCCCAGGTCTCAGTGCACACGTGCCGCTCCTGTCCTCGCTCGTCCTTTGCTTTGCCAGACCCACCCCCACCCCCGTCAACGGGTGGACCGTGACCTTTCGAGAGAGTGGGGCACACCCTCTCGCCCCGAGATCTCACACGTGGGCAGGTGGGCGCCTTCCTTCAAGGCTGTCTTGGGGACTTACCCCAGACAAGCTGAGAGCAAGCTGTCCATTTGGGAGGAGAGACGGCAGTGCTGAAGGGATCGAGGGGGGTTGCCACTGTGAACAGCGGGGACCTTTGGTCACGCCTCTGGAGTGGAGTGCCATGGGGTCACCGCTCAGCACCTCGCTGCCGCATGGCTGGGCAAAGGGGCTCCTGTGGGCAGAGACAGCCTGGCGGGTGCTGGCCGGGGGAGATTGCAGTGGGGAAGGTAGGGTGGTGGGGGAATTATTCTTTCTCAAACAACCAGGGGTACTTCAAAAAGACTGTGGAAAAATGGAATTAACATCTGAGTTTATTCTGGTGCAAAAATATTTGAAATCCAGGCATAGTTTTTTCATAATATGCTTTCTCCATGAACTTTATTTTATTTTATTTTATTTTATTTTATTTTATTTTATTTTATTTTTTTGTTATAGAGCACATGGGCTTGCCAGAGAGAGACAGGAGGAAAGTGAGAAATCATTCCCCCTCCCAGGGGCTTGGTCATGCCAAGTCCCTTCTCCTCATTCTCCTCTCAGGATTCTGGACATACACGCACATGCATTTGGCAGGTTTTTCAAGCTGCCGGGTTTGGGGTTTGAACTGTACTGTTGACCATGTGGGATCCAGCTGTCTTAACCACTACACCAATGGCTGGCCCCTTCTTGAACTTTTCAAAGACCCCCGTCACACAGTTGTTAGAAATCTGCAGACCTCGGGGCCAGTAGATGGCATAGTGGTTACATGGTTGGACTCCCACATGGTCTAACGTGGT
Organism: Tupaia tana; assembly: GCA_026018925.1. Taxonomy (NCBI): domain Eukaryota; kingdom Metazoa; phylum Chordata; class Mammalia; order Scandentia; family Tupaiidae; genus Tupaia; species Tupaia tana. The sequence continues at coordinate 130,311,771 of JAKSZU010000002.1, forward strand.
TTGAGTCTTGGACCCGGTGGCTTGAAGTTCACGCCAGGCATTTGTGCATGAGTGCCCAAGATCCCAGGAGGAGAATGGAAAAGAAGGGATTGCAGCATGGCCATCCCCCTGGGAGGTTCTCACTTTCTCTCTCACTGTCTCTGTCTCTCTCCCCCTCCCCGTGAGTGCACACACCCTAAGGCACAAACCTCTAAAAAAAAAAAAGAGGGACCAGCAGTTAGCGTAATGGCTATGTCGCTGGACTCCCATGTAGTCGACCGCAGTTCGAGTCCCGGACCCGATGGCTTAAAACTCACGCCGGGCGTGTGTGCGTGCGTGCTCAGGATCCTGAGAGGAGAATGGAGGAGAAGGGATTGCGGCGTGACCATCCCCCCTGGGGGGTGATTTCTCGCTTTCGGTCTCTCTGTCTCTGTCTGGGGAACGCACGCGCCTTATAGCAAAAACCTCTCAAAAAAAAAAAAAAAGAAAGAAAGAATTCTGCAGACCTGGGTGTGGGGCCTGGTGCTGCCACTTCCTAGCCGTGAGACCTTGGGCAGGTGACCTCGCCTCCTCCCACAGAGAGGTGTGGGAGCCTGGCTGCAGGGAGCACCTGCAGATGGCTGTAGATGCCACGCCTCCTGCCAGATCAGGTCAGCCGGGAGGGGTGTCTCCGCAGCTGTCAGCCCCGGGGAGGGCAGCGCCGCCTCCCCCCACCTCTCCCAGCCCCTCCCTGGAGCCCGGAGCGAGGTTTGGGAATTAAAGTCGTAAACAAGGCAGATGTGGCATCCGTCTTTTTGACAGCACTGCCAGCCAGGTGATGGCTGAGCGGAGGAAGGCCCGGTTTATGAGGAGATACAGGAAATTTACTGCCTGCTGCTCCCCGGGGCCAGGAGCTGCGGGAGGGAGGCGCTCGCACGGTGGCTGGGGACATGCAAGGAGACGCCAATCACCTGGCCTGCGCTAATAGCAGCAACAGCAGTAACTCCGAACATAACAGCTAATGTTAAGTAGCTGCTTCTCACGCTCAAGCTCTGTTGTCGCGTTTTGACTGAATCTTTATAGCAACCCGTTTTATAGATGAGGAAACTGAGGCACAGAGCGGGCGAGGACTTGCCCAGGGCCACACGGGCTGCAGAGGTGTCCTGCCTCAGGCCAGCTGATGGTCCAATCTGAGGCCCCTCCTGGCTCCTCCAGCCTGCCCTGAAAGATCTTCCCACCTCCACGCCCCCAGGGAGCTCAGGAGGCCTCCCTCCAGGGGATGGGAAGGTTGCTCAGAGCATTGGCCGGCCGTAGCCACACAGCCTGGGCCCTTCCCCTCTGTGCTGGTTCTCTCATTCATCCAAGAAGCCAGCCAGTGTTGACTGCAGGCTGACTGTGTGCCCTGGTCTGTGCGGGGCCCTGCGAGGGGCCAGGCCTGCCCTGGGGAGCCCCTGCGAGGGCAAGGCCGCGTGGGCTTGCAGACACGCAGCCCAGCAGTCAGGGCCGTGGCTTCAGAGAAGGCCTGATTGTGAGGCTGGAGAAGGGCCAGGCCTCTTGCAGGGCACCTGGGGGGGCTGGGGGCTGCTTTGAAGTCGGGAGTCTCACTGAGAAGGTCACGCTTGAGCAAAGACCTGAGGGCAGTGGGAGAGCGGGCCACTGAGCTCTAGGAAAGGGCGTGCCAGCTGGGGAACACCGCCTGTGCAAAGGCCCTGAGGCCGCGCCTGCCTCCGTCTGGGGGACCGAGGCCTGTGTGGCTGAATCCACAGGGAGAAAATGGGGCCGGAGAGGCGGGGGGCAGCTGTGACGGGTGTGATGGCGCCCCTCGCGCGGGCCTTGTGGGCGGTGTGAAAGGACCAAGGCCTTTATTCAGAATAAGGCAAGGCCGGTGAAGGGTTTGAAGAGGATTGGGCCGACAGGTGGCGTGATGGTTAAAGTACTGGACTCCCACACGGCAAACTGCAGTTCGAGTCCCGGACCTGGTGACTTGGTTTCCCACTTTCCTTGTCTCTCTCTCTCTCTCTATCTCTGGTCAAATTAAAAAATAATAATAATGAGTAAAATAAAATAATAATAATAAAACAAGAGGATTGGTGTGATCAGTTTATGTTCAACAGCCTCACTCTGCCTGTTGCAGGAGAGGAGCCCAGGGCTGAGGGCCGAGTGGGAGCCCGCTGAGGAGGCTGGCGCCGCCACCCGGGTGGGAGGGAGGCGGGGAGGAGGCGTGGGTCCTTTGGAAGTTTGGCAGTGTGGCTGCAGGGCTCGCTGAGGGATTTAAGGCAGGGACAGGTGACAGAAAGCAGAATGGCTCTCAGGCTCTGGGCCGGAATGAGGAGATGGAGGGGGGTGCCAGCGCTGAGATGGGGTGGGAGGAGGAGGCCGGGAAGAACCGGGGAGTGTGGTTTGGGATCCTGTCGGGTGTCCACCGGCCTTTGTGGGTGGGAGCTGGAGAGGGGGGACAGGACAGCTGGCTGGTCTTGGAACTCAGGGAGGTGTCAGCGTATGGCTAGGGCGGGGGCATCCGGGAGTGGGTGCCGCCAGAGAAGGGGCCGGAGCACTGAGCCCTGGCCGCTGAGTGTGGGGACAGGGGAGGAGCCAGCACAGGCCCTGGGAGCAGCCAGGGGGCCGAGAGCCCAGTTTGGGGTCCCTGAATGAAGGAACAGGGAAGGAGGGTGACCGGGACTGTCACATGCTGTTGGGGCCAAGTGAGATGAAGACGGGATGGGCCACTGGACTCACTGGTGACCCCCAACAGAGCAGTTCCCTGGAGAGGTGGGTGCAAACCCTGAACTGAAGTTGGTCGGGGGCACTGGAGGAGGGAAACCGGGGCCGGAGTGGCTCTGTCACCAGGCACAGAGATGGGTGCTCGCGAGAAGTCGGGGCGGAGTGTTCACGGGGAGAAATCTCAGCGTGTTTCTTACCTTCTTTTTCAGATTACTAATGTAGTGCTTCTGTGAGAGAGGGAGAGGGAAACTGGCACCCCAGCACGGTCTTCGTGCTGTGACCCGCCCCAGCCTCAGCGGGTGAGACCCTGGGCACGTGCCCACCCGGCGTGCTCACGGAGACCCTGTGTCATGAACCCAGGACCAGCCCGTGTGGGTCCGGGTGCATTACTGGCCTCCACAGCCACTTCTTCTTTTTTTTTTTTAAATTTTTTAATTATTTATTTTTTCTAGAGAGAGTTTTGCTACAGAGTATGTGTGCGTGCCAGAGAGACAGAGACAAAGCGAGAAGTCACCCCCTGGGGGGATGGCACAATCCCTTCTCCATTTTCTTCTCAGGATTTTAGGCATGCGTGTACATGGCTCCTGGTGTGAGTTTTAAGCCGCTGGGTCTGGGCCTTGAGCTGTGGTAAACTACATGGGAGTCCAGTGATGTAACCATTATGCCATCTGCTGGTCCCATCTCTACAGCCCTTTTTTTTTTTTGAGAGGTTTTTGCTATAGGACACATGCACTCGCCAGAAAGACAGAGAGAGACAGAGAGACAGAAAGCGAGAAATCACCCCCAGGGGGGATGGCCACACCACAATCCCTTCTCCTTCATTCTTTTTTTGGGGTCTTAGGCACGCATGCACATGTGCTTGGTGTGAGTTTAAGCCACCGGGTCCGGGACTCGAACCGTGGTCAACTACATGGGAGTCCAGCGACATAGCCATTACGCCAACTGCTGGTCCCTCCACAGCCATTTCTCTATCCATGGGAAATATCTGGTAGAGAGAAGACCAGATGCTGCTGAAGGGGAGAGAGACTGGCTAGTAGTGGGGGCAGCACACCTGTCGGGAGCAGGGCAGGGCAGCCCTGACTGCGACTCTGGCCCAGAGTGTCTCCTCTCTCCCAGCTCCGCCCTCCCCTGACTGAGAGAGTGGAGCCCAGGCTTCTGGGCCAAGGTGCTGGCCCTGAACCGGGGAGGGGCTGAGAGCCGGCCTCTGCCCACTGAGCAGTGCAGGCCCCTGGCACACTCGGGGTCACTCTTCTCGTGATTTCACAGACATGGGGACTGGGGCTCAGAGATGCTAAGAGACTCGCCAGGCCCAGGCCCAGCAAAGGGCTGGTCCCTTTGGCCCCTGATGCTTGCTGTGGCTGTCTGGAGGCAAGCGCTTGAGATCAGGTTCTCGAGAGGTTTTTTTTTTTTTTTTTTTTTTTTTTAAGTGAGAAAGCCCTCCCCCGACCCTCTCCATGACACCACAAACTCTTCTCCTCCATCTGTTTTTGGAGATCTTGGGCGCACATGCACATGTACCCGGCGTGTTTTCAGGCCTCTGGGTCCGAGGCTTGAACTGTATAGTCGGCCATGTGGATCCAGCCACCTTAACCACCAGGCTACTGGCCGGCCCTCCATGAGGATTCTTCTTATCTTTAGGTTTTTGTTTTTGTTTTTTTCACCATAGGGTGTGTGTACTTGCTGGAGAGAGACAGAGAGGGGGAAAGCGGGAGCCCACCCCCCAGGGAGGATGGCCACATGGCAATTGCACCCCCTCGGATTTTGGGCATGCACTCACATGCTCCTGGTGTGATTTTTTAAAGAATGATTTATGGGGAACCAGCAGTTAGTGTAATGGCTATGTCGCTGGACTCCCACGTAGTTGATGGCAGTTCGCGTCCCGGACCTGGTGGCTTAAAACTTACGTTGGGCGCGTGTGCGTGCGTGCCCAAGATCCTGAGAGGAGAATGGGGGAGAAGGGATTGCGGCGTGGCCATCCCCCCTGGGGGGTGATTTCTCGCTTTCTGTCTCTATGTCTCTCTCTGTCTGGCGAGCACACGCGCCCTATAGCGAAAACCTCTCCCAGAAAAAAAAAAAAAAGAATGATTTATTTATTTACTTTGATTTGCTATTATTACTATTATTATTTTTAATTTGACCATACAGGGACAGAGAGAGAGAGAGAAAGGGAAAGCGAGAAAGCAAGCCACCAGGTCTGGGACGCGAACTGCGGTCAGCCATGTGGGAATTCAGTACCTCTGACCACCACGCCGCCTGCCGGCCCCCCTGGTGTGATTGTTAAGCCACTGGGCTCAAGACTTGAACCACGGTCAGCCACGTGGGAGTCCAGCGTCTTACCCACCAGGTCGCCTGCTGGCCCCATCCGTAGGGATCCTAAGGCTGCGTGTTCGGTTGGGGCCATCCAGTCGTGACCCCTCCTCACTGCAAAGCCGCAGCGTCTTCCCTGCGTGGTCACTGGCAGTTAGACGGCACCGAGTAGCCAGGACTGCAGCTTCTCATGCCGTGTTTCGCTCTGGGGTCATGTCCTTGGGGGACTGCACGCGTCAACTCCTTTAAGGGGCCTGTGGCTGGCCACGGTGAGGGGTCCTGGGCTGGGCCACGCAGAGGCCTCAGCGCTGGAGAAAGAAGGCGAGGGGAGAGCCCAGCCCCGGGGTGCCTTTCCCTCCCTGAGCCTTGGTCTCCCCACCTGGGATGGTGATCCCAGCTACCCCAGCCTCTCGTCCCCCAGGACACCTGGGTGTGGTGGCGCGGAGCCAAGGGGGGAGGAGAGAAACCACAGACCGGACAGCAGGTGGCTGGATGAGGCTGGAGAGTCAGGGAGGGTCCAGCGGGAGCCGAAGAGCAAGTGTCCCTCTGGGCAGAACCAGGGGCTGACAAGCCACCAGGGCTGCCCCAGGGAGGTGACGGGAGAATGGCCCCATGCCAGGTGGAGGCAGGGACTGGAAGTAACCAGTGGCAGCTTTCTCCACCCACCTGTGCCTCCCGCCAGCCGAGCTGACCCGGAGCCCGTCTGTGTGCGGTGGGCACCCCTCGCCCATCTCATGCCGGGGGCGGGCGGGGCCAATGTGCACTAGAGCCAGCACGTGCCAGGTCGCCGACGGGACATCTCAGGGATTGGGGCACCATCCGGCAGAGGAGTGTCCGGGAGGAGAGGAGACCAAGACCGAGAGACGATGCCTGTGTGCAAGGCGGGGTGTGGGGGCTTCACCTCCGTCTCCTTCAGTCCTCCCAGCCTCCCCTCAAGGCAGGAATTAGGGTCCCGAGTTCACATCGGAGGAGACTGAGACGCCAGGGGAGTCCATCATGTGGCCTGGGGCCTGGCCGGGCCAGGAGGCGGGGCCAGATGGGTTATTTCCGTCTATGACCCCAGGCAGCTCTCCAGCGGGGCCCTGCCACCCTCCTGTCCCCTCTCTGGGAGTTTGCAGCAGAGATGGAAAACTGGCATATGTGTGTACCTTTGTGTGTAGAAGCAGGCCTACATGTGTGCACACGCGTGGGCTGGGTAGATTTACCTAGCTCTGATGGCAGGCATGACTGTACACGTGTTTACGCAGTCGCAGTCGGTGCCCTGCCCACTCCCTCTCAGCTCTCGTCACCCCTGTGTGTGCCAGCGGGGCTCGTGGCCTGGGAGCAGGGTAGTGCTCCCTCAGACGGGACAACCCAAGGTGTACTCTGCCCGACGTCCTGGAGGTCCCCAGCTCACCCCCTACCCCTGCAAATGGTTCCTGGTGTCACCTCCCAAATGAGACACTAGCATTCAGGTCCTTGTCGGGACCTGCTGGTGGGGCTCCTCGGCTAAGAGCGGGTGAATCAGAGTGACCACGTGGCGTGTGCGTGTGCTGAATTCATAGCTGTATCTATATCGTATGCGTTTATACGCACACCCATGTGTGGGCCTGTATTACCTGTGTTGGAGACGTGTGTGGTGCGTTTGCTACTGTGCGTGCATCGATGTGAAAGTCTGAGTGTCTATGCAGTTCGTGTGTCGTGTGTGTGTGCGTGCGCGTGCGTGTTAGGACTCGAGGATTGTGACTGGGTGGGGTGGGGGAAGAGACAGGAGGACTCTGATTATTTCAACCTTGAAAACTCATTTCAATTACAATTTACAACCTGCAGACAAAGGCACAGTCGCCGTAGTAACCACGGCTGCAGGGGTTTGACGGAGAAAATCCTCCGGATGGTTCCTGTGCTGGCTGTCACCCGTGGCAGAGCCAAACGCCTCTCTGCCTCACTGTGCCCCGGGACACAATTAGGACATCTTCAGACTTGCTGCTGTCCCCGCAGCCGTGTGTCTGGAATTCCTCTCTCCCGGCAGCTCTCAGACATGCACGTCTCCCTTCCTCCCAGAACCTTGGTCCCTTTCCTGGGCCTGGGCCTGGGGGTCCCTGCCACACGTGAGGGGATGTTATTTTTTTTTTTTTTAAGAATTATTTTATTTAACTTTATTTATTTACTTTTTTATTTGACCAGAGAGGGATGGAGTGAGGTGGGAAAGTGAGAGAGAAAGCCACTAGGTTCGGGACTCAAACCATGGTTGGCCCTGTGGGAGTCCAGTGTCTGTAACCACCATGCCACCTGCCGGCCTCCCACGAGGGATACTCTGAGCCCCACCCCTCCACTGCCATCCACCTCCTTTAGACCTGCAGGGTAGAGCCCAGAGGAGAGAAGGGAAGAGGCAGGTCGGGGGAGGCAGGGGAGAGGGCACCCAAGGTGGTAGGGAGCTCTTGGAGTTGAGAGATTTGAGTTCAAACCCCCTCTGCTGCTTCCCGGCTAACTCCATCTGTAGGCACGAACACCTGCTTGGTGCCAGGATTCCTGCGAGAGTTGGGCACACCTAACCACCTGCACACCTGCCGCCTGCCCTGGGAGACGGGCCAGGCCAGCGTGCCCCAGCGCTGTGGGGAGGATGAGGTGCCGGGCGCACGCTGGTGGTAGGGCCATTTGCTGAGGAGGCAGGACTGGTGTGCGGAGAGCCGCAGGCACAGCTGTGGGCACAGCTCAGACACCCACGTGGGACGGAGCCGCCCACCTCGTTCTGCTCATGCCGTGACTCCCGCCCACTCCCACCCGCCCCTGGCCACGGGAGCACACCTTGGCCTTGCCACCCTCTTCCAGGGCTGGGCCCACACGGCCTGAGGCTGGAGTGTGAGGTGTGTGTGTGCACGTGTGTACGTGTGTAGAGGGCACACCCACAGCCTGGCGCTCCCGTCCCAGGTGCCCTCGCTGCACCCCAGTTTCTTCATCTGTAACTGGAGCTGGACCTGAGGCAGAGCCAGGGAGGAGAGAGTGCTGGGGGGGTCTCTGGATGGCCATCCTGGCAGTCGCAATCGGGGGGGACAGCGTGGAGGGGTGCCCCAGGGGTGCCCACAGGACCCCACAGCCTTCCCGCAGCCACCCCGGTGGAGGCGGGTCTCCCTGGTGTGGATGCGCCTGCAGGTCGTCACAGTGGCGGCGGTGAGAGCACTGGGTCCTGCCTCCAAGGGCCCTCTGGGAGGACCTGGGGGACCAGGGAGAGTGGGCCAAGGCCAGCTTAGTGGGCGGTGTCCACCAGAGACAGCCCCATGACGGTGTGGCCTGGCCTTGGGAGAGAGCCACCTCCTCTCTGCTGCGGCCGCACCGCCCGCTCCACGCCTGGTTAATAATGTAGTCTCAGGACCAGCAGTTAGCGTAATGGCTATGTCGCTGGACTCCCACGTAGTCGACTGCTGTTTGAGTCCTGGACCCGGTGGCTTAAACTCACACCGGGCGCATGTGCGTGTGTGCCCAAGATCCCGAGAGGAGAATGGAGGAGAAGGGATTGCAGCGTGGCCATCCCCCTGGGGGGTGATTTCTCACTTTCTGTCTCTCTGTCTCTCTCTGTCTTTCTGGCAAGTGCACACGCCCTATAGCAAAAACCTCTCCAAAAAAAAAAAGAAAGAAACAAATAATTTCGTCTCGTCCATGTGAGCTGAGGGTGTGAGGGTTGCTGCGGGGAGTCGAGTGGTGTTTTGTGGTCCCTCCGCCTGGAGAGGGCAGGGCCTGGCGGCTAAGGCTAGACCCAGCCCCAGTGCCCACCATCGCCCTGCAGGGACGGGATCACCCTCCCCCTTTCTTTCCAGGCTCTGGGGCCTCGTGGCCTGCTGCCCTGGTGGGGAACACAGCCTGGCAGGGGTGGGGGGCACCGGCCTTTCCGCTCCTGGCCGGCCCCTTGTGCCTTGGTCTAGAAACTGTGTCGCCTGGCGGCAGAGCTGGCTGCGTCCCTCTGGCAGGCCTGGGCCGGCGCTGGGGGGCGGAGGGCTCGCTGGGAGTGCCCCCCATTGTCCACTGGCTGTGTGACTGGGCCCTTCCTCCCCAGGCCTCAGTTTTCTCATCTGCCAAATGACACTGGGAGCAGGCGACCCCACGGCCCTTGCCCTAGCATTGCCATCCGCGGTTTCTCCCTCACTCAGCCTCTGTGAGTGTCGACCCTGGGCGAGGCTGAGGATGGCCAGGGGTCCTGGCCGTTGACGCAGTGACCAGGCAGATGTCACAGCACAGTCATCCCTGCTGCCTGGGGTGGGGGTGGCAAGTGTCCCTCCTGGTGAGGGGAGCAGATGGTGGAGCAGACCTTGCGGAGAGGCCGTGAACTCCCCTGCGCCTGGAGCTGCCTCTGAGGTGGCCAAGGCAGGGGGAGGGATACAGAGACCTCTTGGGGTCCCCAGGGAACCCCAAGCTAGTGCTGACTCAGCCCAGCGCAGCCCCCTCATGGAGGCTTGGGCCTGACCCAGGGCGTGCAGGTGCAGCCACTCGCCCTGCTGCCTGCTGGGAAATGCCTCTGCCCTGCTGGGTGCTCGCCCGTCCTCTCCCTGCCTGGCCCTGCCAGCCTCCCGGCCCCTTGCTCTCAGGTGGAGTCCACTCCCTCCTCCTCGCCCCTCCCCCCCGCCACTCTCCTGCCCACACCCCTCCCCGTCTGGCACAGTGTGGTACACAGGCTCGGGTCTGGGTTCCCTGGGTCCAGACACGGCCCTGCGTGGTCCTAGAACGTCGCTTTCTTGGGTCTCAGTTTCTCAGTCTCTACAGTGGGGGTCATGACCCGCCTTGCACATTGCCGTGAGAATTCAGAGTGAGTGTGTTCAGGGCTTAGCACAGTGCACACGGAAGCCGGCAGCCGTTCCCCTGGGGTCCAGACCAGAAACCCTGCTGCGCGGCCTCTGTGGCCTGCTCCTGCCCAGGGCCGCTGTCGTCAGCACAGAAGCCCCGTCTGACCGCTCTGTGCGTAGGAGAGCGTGGACGAGGCCTGCCCTCTGCCCGATGTGGCTGGTAAAGCTCTGTCCCTCTGTGAGGGGCCTCCGCTTACCGACAGGACACCGAGGCCTCCGGCAGCCAAGCAGCTGGCACAGGGCCCCACGGCAGTGAGAGCGGGGAGAGGGAAGGCGGTGAGGACGGGAGGTCAGATCCCCACGACCTCCTTGCCTCGGGGACCTGCTGGTGGGCTCCCCATTTTGCAAAGTTCACTTGGCTCTAGGGGTTGCCCCTGAGGTGTGGAAGCACTGGTGGGGATAGTGGTGACTGCTGTGTCTGGGGTGGCTGGAAACCATGGGGCATCCAGGGGCCGGGCTCTCTGGCTCTCTGGGCCTCACCTGGGGTGAGGGCGGCACCCTCTGGCTAGAGGGGAGGCCCTGGGTGAGCTGCGTTAGGGGCGCCCTACCTCATTGGCAGAGCTCCTGCCCTGGCTGTTACCCAGAGCATCCGCCCCACGGTTACCCCAGGCAACAGGCAGGACGGCCATAGAGAGATCTGGCCACTGCCCTCCGAGGGCGACAGGTGACAAGGAAGCCTGCCCTGGCTGTTCTGGGCCTTGGGAGCACAGGCATCCTCCGCCCCTCGCTCCCTGGGCCTCTGCAGAGTAGTGTCCGGGGCCAGGGCGCAAGCCCTGGGTGGGAGTTGGGAGGCTGGCGTAGGCTGTGCCTTCGTGCTGCACCGGGGTCCTGGGCCCGCGGGCATCCACTCCAGGCGTTTCCTTGCAGACCGCGAGCGCATTGGGCAGGACTCCGCCTACGAGCAGGAGGGGAAGGTGCAGTTTGTGATCGACGCCGTGTACGCCATGGGCCACGCACTGCACGCCATGCACCGTGACCTGTGTCCTGGCCGCGTGGGGCTCTGCCCACGCATGGACCCCGTGGATGGCACCCAGCTGCTCAAGTACATCCGCAACGTCAACTTCTCAGGTGGGCCGCCGTGTGGGCCATGGGTGTCCTGGGCCACACAGTGGGGGGCTGTTCTGGGGCTCTGCCGGCAGGAATGGGGTGTCTCTTCAGATGTTTCCAGGGGTTATCCCCGCGCTCCCCGGAGGTGCCTCTACCCTGAGCTCATAATCCTGCCTGCCTCTGGGTTCAGCAAAGACACCCACCCCACAGGCATCGCGGGGAACCCGGTGACCTTCAATGAGAACGGCGACGCGCCCGGGCGCTACGACATCTACCAGTACCAGCTGCGCAACGGCTCGGCCGAGTACAAGGTCATCGGCTCCTGGACTGACCACCTGCACCTCAGAGTGAGCGGGCGGGCGGGGAGGGCTCCGGGGGTGGGCAGGTCCCTGCACCGGGGGCGGGAGGCCAGGGGATGTAGCGCTGACTGGCCCTGACCCCCAGGGTTATGGCTTCCTTCCCATCTCCCCCTCCCAGGCCTCAGAGGCTCTGGGCCCCCGCCCCCAGATGGAAGAACGGTCAGCGGACCTCCCCGTCAGCCTGGAGCCTTCCTGTGTGCTCCCCAACCTGGGGCGGGGCTAGAACCCTAAAGAGGCGAATTCAGCCTAGAGTGAAAGGCTGAAAGGCTTGGTGGCCGTGTTTGGTGGGTGCTTGGACAGGGTCGAATCTCAAGGCAGAGGGGTGTGCAGTCGGCTGGGGGTGGAGCGCTGCCCGACAGTTAGCTCCCAGCCGCATCACTTTTCTGGGTCCTCTAGTCACACGTTCCCAGCTCAGGGAATGTCCTGGGGTGTGGTGACTCCCTCCCTCTCTGTCCCTCAGCACCCCTAGCTGTGAACTGGGCAGTGTTTTTGAAGATCAAGGACCTGTGGTTTGCTCTCCAAGGAAATGCCTTGTGGGCTTGGCGTCTCCCTGCAAGAGTGAGGGGTGAGCCGTGTTTGGGGTGCACACAGGCTGACACCCTGGATGAGCCAGAGCGACCTGGAGACCAGACCCTAATCGGCCCGGCTGTCCTTGTCGCGGGGTCCTGGAGAGGCGCCGTGTGGGGGTGCTGTCTCCTCTCGTCATGATCTCTCCCAGCAAGGAGCCCCTTGAGCTCTTCGGAGCACTTTCCGCCCGTGAGCTCACTTGGCCACGGCAACCTTCTAAGTCAGGAAATGTCTCAGGAAACCCAGCCCTGGGGAGGCTGCGCAGCTTCCCAGTGGCTACGCAGTGTGGCAGGACAGAGCCATCTTGTCACGGGGCTCCTCGGGCTGCTGGGTAGGGGCAGATAGACAGGATGGAGCAGGTGGCAGCGCCTGGCAGAGTGGGATGATGGCCGACCATAGGAGAGTGCCTCAGTGTGGGGCAGCGTAGGCACGGGGCCACCAGGAGCGTGCCTCGGTGTGGGGCAGCAGCAGGCATGGGGCCGCCAGGAGTGTGCCTCGGTGTGGGGCAGCATAGGCACAGGGCCGCCAGGAGCGTGCCTCAGTGTGGGGCAGCAGCAGGCACGGGTCCTCCAGGAGCGTGCCTCAGTGTGGGGCAGCGTAGGTACGGGGCCTCCAGGAGCGTGCCTCGGTGTGGGGCAGCGGCAGGCACGGGTCCTCCAGGAGCAGCAGCAAGTACTTCATGGGCACCCGCTGTGTACCAGCTGCTGTGCTAAGCATGTCGCCTCACCAAGAGGATGACAGCTCACGAGGGTGGCGCTATCATTATCCCCATGGGATAGATGTCGGCTGGCACTGGGCGTATGGGTGGCGGTGGGCGCCTCCTTTGAAGGTCCCCGCCCCTCCGCCCAGCCAGCCACCTCCCTAGCCCTCCCTGGCCCAGTCCACAGTGCCTTCCGAATCCCCTGCTCCCCTCTCACCTGCAAGGTTGGAGGGTGGAGGGGTGGGGAGCGCAAGGTGGGGCTGGACTTCAGCCATCGTACCTTCCCCACTCTCTCCTTGAGGGGCACCACTGGGCTGTGCTGTGGGGGCCAAGGGAAAGGCCTCGCCCTGCCTGGCCCCTGTCGGCCTCTAGGGTCTGAGAGCGAGGTGGCCCTTGCCTCTGGCAGGGTGGAGCCCGTTGCCTGAGCACTTACAGTTTCAGAGATTCCACGGAGATTTACTGGGCCTCAGCTAGAAGTCCGCCCTGTGCTGGGGGCTGGAGGGTCAGCAGGGAAACAGACACAAAGCCCCTACTGTGGAGGAGCTCACACCCTGTGAATGTAAAAAGTCTCTCCATTACGACTTCTAAGTGGAAGTCACCCTAAGGAACAAAAGGCAAAATGGCTTCATATCTGCTTTGATTGGATCAGATGAGAAACAAAGGCTCAGAGAGGTCAAGGCATTTGTTCAAGGGTGCACAGCCAGCCAGCAACACAACCAGGATCCTAGGACTTGACTGCATCCACTGCTCTTTCCACTGGACCCACAGAACCTTCCAGGACACCTACAATCGCCCTGTGCCATCAGGCCAGAGATGGCCCTGTCTCGTCGCCTGTGCAGAATGGTTGTGGGGGCCATTGCTGTACCCCTGGGCTTCTAAGGTGCTCTACCACCTGTCGCGCCCAGAGCCACAGGCCTTCTTCCTTGGGTTTTCTTCCCACTCTACCAGGCCATCTTTGGATTCCCCGGCCGTCCCACCCTACCCACTTCCTTAGCTCTGAAACCTTCCCCGTGGCCCCCAGCCAACTGGCTGTCCCTTCTCCAGGAGTGAGTGGGGCGCCCAGCCCAGACGTGGAGCCAGTGCAGCGAGGCAGGCTGCTTTCTAGGAACGGCCTTTTCCGAACAGATGCTTGGAATCCACTCCCAAGCGCACTCAGGCTCCCTCTGCCCAGCGCTTGGAGCTCTTGGGCGTCTCGCTTAATTTCCAGACTAGCGCACCGTTCAGTAGGGCGTGACAACACTCCCGTGGCTCCTTTGCTCGTAGCCATTGTGTCTTCCCAGACGCATCACCGCGAGTAGCACTAATTTAGAGCAAGAGAGAAGGAAACGCGCACCCCCGGGCACACATTAAGTGTCCTCTGATTAAGCCTGTGTTTGCTGCTCTCTGCGGAGCCAACTCCCAGCTCCCACTCCAGCGTGCAGACGCGGCTTCTCAGCCCGTGGGTCTGGGCAGGCCGATATTTACATGTCCAACGAGCTGGGCGACGCGGCTGCTGCTGGCCTGGGGGCCACCGGGAGCAGCAAGGCCAGGGCGCTGGCCGTCAGGACTCCTGGGTCCTGTCTGCTCTGTCCTCCCTGCTCCATGTGACTCTCGGTTGTCCCTGCTGCTCTGTGGGCTCGGTGTCTCCAGGAGGCTCACGGGTGTGGGATTCTCTAAGCCGGTAGGTCTCGGTTATGCAGGGGGGTGCATTTATATCCAGCTAAGCCCTGGTGGGGTCCAGGCAGCTGGACTTGTAGCCAACTGACTGGAGACTCAGGTGAGGGGCTGTAGGGCGCCACCCAGGGACGGTCTGGGGCGCCGGGTGCCCGTCCTGAGGCCCGCCGTCCGGTGCTGTCGTTGCCAGATAGAGCGGATGCACTGGCCGGGCAGCGGGCAGCAGCTGCCCCGCTCCATCTGCAGCCTGCCCTGCCAGCCGGGCGAGCGGAAGAAGACCGTGAAGGGCATGCCCTGCTGCTGGCACTGCGAGCCCTGCACGGGGTACCAGTACCAGGTGGACCGCTACACCTGTAGGACATGCCCCTACGACATGCGGCCCACGGAGAACCGCACGGGCTGCCGGCCCATCCCCATCATCAAACTGGAGTGGGACTCGCCCTGGGCCGTGCTGCCCCTCTTCCTGGCCGTGGTGGGCATCGCGGCCACGCTGTTCGTGGTGGTCACCTTCGTGCGCTACAACGACACGCCCATCGTCAAGGCGTCGGGCCGCGAGCTGAGCTACGTGCTGCTGGCGGGCATCTTCCTGTGCTACGCCACCACCTTCCTCATGATCGCCGAGCCCGACCTGGGCACCTGCTCCCTGCGCCGGATCTTCCTGGGGCTGGGCATGAGCATCAGCTACGCGGCCCTGCTCACCAAGACCAACCGCATCTACCGCATCTTCGAGCAGGGCAAGCGGTCGGTCAGCGCCCCGCGCTTCATCAGCCCGGCCTCGCAGCTGGCCATCACCTTCAGCCTCATCTCCCTGCAGCTGCTGGGCATCTGCGTGTGGTTCGTGGTGGACCCGTCCCACTCGGTGGTGGACTTCCAGGACCAGCGGACGCTCGACCCCCGCTTCGCCAGGGGGGTGCTCAAGTGCGACATCTCGGACCTGTCGCTCATCTGCCTGCTGGGCTACAGCATGCTGCTCATGGTCACGTGCACCGTGTACGCCATCAAGACACGCAGCGTGCCCGAGACCTTCAACGAGGCCAAACCCATCGGCTTCACCATGTACACCACCTGCATCGTCTGGCTGGCCTTCATCCCCATCTTCTTCGGCACCTCGCAGTCGGCCGACAAGGTGAGCGCGGGCCGGGGTGCGGGCGAGCGGGCAGCCTTCCGAGGGGCTCCGGAAATGCCTTCCCTCTCTGGGGCAGCTGTTCTCTCTGGGCGCTGGGGTTTTTGTCCCCACTCCCTCTTTCTCTCTTCCTTTCTCTCTCCTTCCCGTCTTCCCTCCCCCGACTCCGTCTTCTCCCCACCCCGCCCATCTCCCCTTCCCTCTCTCTCCATCCATGCCTCTCCCCATCTCTCTCTCCCTCACCCCCTTCCCTTCCTCCCTGCTGTTGGCCTGGGACACTCCTCTTTCATCCTTCATTCTTTCTTAGACCTCCTTCCTCTGCCTCTCCCTGCTCAGCCCCCTCTTCCTTCTTGTTTGCCCCCCGTTTCTCCTCCACCCGCCATCCTGGGACCTCCGTGGGTCCCCCAGATGCAGGATGTGCTGGGCACTGGCGGCCACCCCAGCCCGACTGCCTAGGAAGCCTCGGAGCCTCGGCGTTGGCGGAGGGCCCTCCTGGGCTGGACTGCCGAGGGGGTGGCTCTGCCTCCCGCTGGTGTGGCCTGAGGACCTGGGATGTGCCCAGGTCCTGTGCACTGCCTGTGTGGCCTAAGGACTGAGGGTCACCGAAGTCAGCAGCATCGTGGTGGACCAACGATCCCAGGTCCCGGCTGGAGCTCTGCGTTCCCCTGTGGGACCTGGGCGAGCCAGCTGGCCTCTCTGGCCCCGGTTCCTTATCAGTAACTTGGGGCCCGGATCCCCTCCCAGCAGCCTCCCAGGTGTTGTAACAGTCAACCGCGTGTGGGCAGGAGCAGCTTATTCCCCTAAGGAGGGTGGGCCTGAGGAAGCCAGAGGGGTGTGGGGACGAGCTCGGAGAGGTGACCGCAGCCGCTGCAGGACCGAGGCTGTGGGAAGGATGCTGGCCTTTACCCGGGTGGGGAGGGCGACCTGTGGCATTCTGAGCCCTGGGAGGATGTACCAGGTGGGTCCTGGCGGCTGCTGGAGGTCACTGCCCCGGGCCACAGGAGGGTGCGGAGCAAGCAGGGAGTCTGGGTTTGGGGGCAGGGCTGGCAGGTTTCCGATGGGGTGAGACACGTAGGGTGGGGCGCAGGCGAGAGCCAAGGGTGACTCCAGGATTTCATCTGAGGGGTCACCGGGAAGGAAGGCCTTTCCCCGCACCCAGGAGGGGAAGAAGTCCGAGGAGCCGGCATGGGCGGCAGGCAGGGCCTTTGGACGTGCTGTTGGCGATGCCCGCTGAGGTGCAAGTGAGCTGTCAGGGCCAGGGTTGAACATACAAGTCTGGAGTTTGGGGCCAGGCCAGGCTGGGGACATAACCGGGAGTCGTCGGCCTGGGGGTGCCAAGCCGCGAGCCCAGGTGCGTGCTCCTGGGGATGCTTTCGGTGAGGGGCCCTCGAAGCTGCCACAGAGGGGTGCCCACCGTGCACCAGACACTTTACCTAATGCACGAGGCCCCGAAGCAGCTGGGGAGCGCAGGGACTGCTGTCCCACAGGGAGGTGAAGTGACTGAGAACACACCACTGAGGTGGCACTGCTGGACTCGACGCTGCTCTGACTCAGGAACTCCCCCACCTCCGCCCACAGGGCCCCCTGCAGTTCGGGGTGCCTCACCTGCCCTGGACTTCCTGCCAGACTCCTTCCCGTTTTCCAGTGGCTCCTTGGGCTAGGAGGGGCGTCCTCCACTCTGAATGCATTCGGCTGAGCCCAGAGAGGCCTGCATGCGTCTACAGTGGTGGCCCTGAGGGCTGGGACCTCCAAGGAGCAGGTGGGGCTGGGGGCTGGCAGCGAGTGGTCTGAGGGCTGACACCAGCCTGCGTCGGCAGGGCCCTGGCAGTCTCCACGCCCCTCCGCACTCTCCGAGCCAGCAGGGTGGAGGGGGCAGCTTAGGGACTTACCCCCACCAGTCCCTCTGTGCCCCCCCGGGCAGCTAAGGAGTGCCCTGAGAGGCCCATAGCAATGGCCGAACCCTTCCCTCTGCCGTGTGTGACTCTCTGGCTGCCTGCCAGCACCCTGTTTCCCAGGGGAGCCGTCATCGCAGAGTCTCAGCCCTTCCCTCCTCCAGGTGCTGAAGCCCAGCACCCCCCAGCGTCCCCACCACCCCGTCTCTTTGGGCGACCCCTCCCCTTCCGCCACCTCTGAGCCCTCCCTCTTTAGGAGCCCCGCCCAGCACTGACTGTGGAAGAAGCTTCCAGATGGTCTCTTTGGAGGCCCAGAGAGGGGCAGGGACTGTCCTGAGTCACACAGTAGGCTTCCTCACACTGTGTGGCCGCATGACCCAACTCTGCCCTGGAGGTAGCATGGGACAGTGAGACATGGCCCTCCTCAGGAGCCCCCTCCTCAGGATCCCCCCTCCTGTCCCCAGGCCTCTGAATCGGGAGGAGCGGAGGACGCGAGCTCTGAAGTCCCTGCCCGCTCAGTCCCCCGGACGTCTTAGAGGCTGTGGCCACCCCAGACTGGGTTACGCAATGCCCCAGTGCCGGCTGCAGGCCTGGCGGCGTGCCTGTGTGTGCAGCTCAAGTGGGGCAGCTGTGGCGGGGGACAGGGGTGTGTGTGCCTTTTGTGCATGTGCTGTTCAGTGGCCAATGGGCAGCGTGTCTGTGTGCACGTGTGTGGGGTAGGGATGGGCCGGTGTGTGTGCTGAGGGGTTCCGAACTGCTTGAGTGTGTCAGGGGTACAGACTGAGCACGTGTGCCTGGGAGTGTGTGTGCATCCAGGTGTGCAGATGTGTGAGTGTAGGTGTCAGTGTGTGCCGGTGTGTGTGTCAGTGAGTGTGTGTCAGTGTGTGCAGGTGGGTATGCATGAGTGAGCATGTGTCAGTGAGTGTGTGCAGGTGTGTGTGTCAGTGAGTGTGTGCAGGTGGGCATGTGTGAGTGTGTCAGCGAGTGTGTGCAGGTGGGCATGTGTGAGTGTGTCAGCGAGTGTGCACGATTGTGCCAGTGTGTGCAGGCGGGTGTGCATGAGTGAGCATGTGTCAATGAGTGTGTGCAGGTGGGTGTGCGTGAGTGAGCATGTGTCAGTGTGTGCAGGCGGGTGTGCATGAGTTTGTATCAGTGAGTGTGTGCAGGTGTGTTGTGTGTCGTGTGTACATGAAGGTGTGTGTGTGAGGCCAGGTGTGCCAGAATCAGGCATATAGCTGAGCGTTCGTGTGTGGATGGATGCAGGCATGGATGTGTGTGTGTGTGTGTGTGTGTGTGAAAGCAGGTGTGCGCACACGCCCGGCCGCTCCCAGCCCCGGGGTGCAGGGCTGGTGCGGAGGGCAGCTGTCTGTGCCACTCTGGTGAGCCGGCGGGCAGATCCCCCAGCGTTAGCCTGGATTTCCAGGGCTTACGGCGCTCCCGCCGGGGATCAGCCTGAGCCAGGCGGGCCTTCCCCACCGTGTGGGGTGACTGCTCGGTCAGGCCCGGTCAGGAAGGGCAGCAGAGGCCGGCCAGGCTGTGGGGAGTTCACCTGTCTGGTCTGTACGGATCCCAAGGGTCTCCATGACCAAAGTGGCAGAGCCCCTCAGGGCACGGCCAGGGCCTTACCCTGTGCTCTCGGGCTCAGCACAACCAGGAAATCCCTCACCCACATCTGCCGCTGCTGCTCCCCCGCGCTCTGCCCGCTCAGACCTCTGCCCTGTCAAAGCCAGCTCCCACAGCTCCTTCGCTCGTGGGCACGCGGCTGGTCATGCGGGGTTCCTTGCAGAGGATGGGGTGTAGCAGGGCCTCACTCCATGGGGCAGCAGGATTGGTGGCCGGGCGCGGCTGGATGGGAGAGGAGAGACCCCATCTGAAGGCCGTCTCTCACTCGGCCTGCCTCAGGCCCCTGGTGGTGCCCGCAGGGTTCTAGCGGACCCTGCTTCTCTGTAGGGGTTGGACTGTTACCACTCATGGTGACCTTTGCACTCTGGGCTCCAGAAACAGCGCCTGGGCCAGAGGGCAGGGGCAGACCCAGACCCTGGGGCAAGAACAGAACTGGGGGCAGGCAGCCCCCTTCTGCTGTGCACAGGGCCAGCCATCTCCCCGCCTGCAGGACAGCGTGAGGACGCCCAGGGTCCAGGCTGGGAGGGAAGGCAGGCGGGAGGGCCCCGGCAGATGGGGGCCCGGTGGGCAGCCTTGCTCTGCTTGGACCTTTTTAGACCCTTCTTGCATTTTGTTCGTGGAAAGGCTCCGTCCGAGGCCAGCAAACAGAACAGCACTGACTGCTCACGCCCGCGCCCAGGGGTGGCTCCATGGTTTGCAAAATGAAAATGACGGGCCCCTTATTCAGAATTCAAGACAGCATCGGGCCATCCACTGGCCTGGTGCCTAAGGGGTCAGACCCCCCATGACTGACTTCACGAACTGAATCCTGGACGAGAAGCTTGAAAAACACACTGGACCGTGTGTGTGCGGCCCCAAATCCCGATGGAGGGGGACGTGGAGAAGGGACCGCAGTGTGGCCGTGCCCCTGGGGGCTGCTTTTTCCCTGTCCCGTTGTCTCTCTGTTCCTCTCTGGTGAGCACATGCACCCTCTGGCTTATTAAAAAAAAGCACTCGAGACGGCTGCAGTGACGCAGAAGCAGGCCCTTCTAAGCACCGACCGCATGCCTGTGCGGGTCGCAGGCCCACGAGGCTCACCTGCCTGAGTTACTGGAGGGGGGCCCTGCTGCCCAGGGACGGGAGGGTCACAGTGGGTCACGTCAGAGTGGAACCTGGAACCCAGGCCCCGGCCCACCGACACAGAGCTGTGTCCACTACAGAGCTCGCGCCACTCGGAGAGGCGGCCTCTGGGCCTGGTCCCACCGTGTGGGCCTGGCCGCAGTCACTCCTGCTATCAGGGAGGACAGAGGGTCTGAGGAAGATGTGTGACCGGGAACACAACCCCTAGGCCAAGAAGGCCAGAGTGGGAGGAGAGATGGCGTCTGCCCTGAGGGAACCCTGGACTGGATGAGGGAGACACACCCCGTCCCCAGGGAGCTCCGAGTCCAGGATTCTGAGCCCAGGGTTGACTGTTTCCCCCAAGGCCCGTTATGGGGCTCTGGAGGCCAGCCGACGCCTCCCCCTGCACTGGCCCACCTGCGGCAGAGGAGAGAGGCCACACCCTCACGTCTCCCTGGCCGCTCCCCCCGGGGGAGCCGCTCTGTGCCCCTGGGAGGGAGCAGGTTGTGTGTGAGCACCAGGGCTGGTCTCTGCGTCCCGGAGGGCGTGTGCTCGCTGGGGACTGCTCTCACTGCCCCCGGCCTGAGACGGCGTCCCAGCCACGGGTCCCGACCGGGAAATGAAGCTGCCTCCCCACCCTCCCGGCTCCCTCCCCGAGGAACCCTGCCTGACAGACCACCCCGGCCTGGAGGCAGGACTTGGAGGGGCACCCACTGCTCGGCTTGCGAGCACCATGGCCGTCTGGCCACGTCGCCCACCCCCTGTCTCTTCTCAGCTTCAGTCCAGTGCCTGCCCCCACCTGTACTTGGGGTGACCTCACAGTGTGGGCGAGGTCTGCACTATCATCCCATTGTGGTGATGGAAAACCGAGGCCTGGCGAGGGCTGGGTCTTCCCTCTTCCACCCTAGAGTTTCTCCAGCCCTTTTCTCACAGGAGAAAACCCAGAGAGGGGTGGCTGGAAATGAAGGCGTTCAAACCCAGGGTCACAAGGCACTTATGGAGAGGCGTGCAGGAGATAGGGAGGAATATGACATGGGAAGACCTGGCTCCCAGCCTCGGGGGGGGGGGGGGGGGGGACTACCAGGTAGGCCAGGGCCCCTTTGACCTCAAGAGTCAAGTTCAGACCTGTGTCCTGCTCTGTTGGGCTGGGGACAGGAAGCGAAAGATGACATGTAGGGTCTAAGAGAGCTGAGAGTCAGGGAGGGCTTCCTGGAGGAGGTGGCATGTCAACCACATCCTAGGGGAGGGAGCCAGGCCCAGCAGATTTGGAGGGCCGAGCATTTCCTGCTTTCCCCAAGCTGGACCTAGAGACGAGCCTGGGTCTCCCTGACCCCACTCTGACAGGGAAGGCCCAGAGGGGCAGTCGAGGCCTGGACAGCTCAAGGGAGGGAGGAGGCAGGCAGAGGAATCCCAGGCTGGGCGAGGGAAGTGTTGGGCCCTGCCCTGAAGGCCCCACTATTGAAGAATGGATTACCCGACACCCAGATTAATGGGCTTTCATTTTGCTAAACATCTGTCACCCTTAGTGCTGGCGAGCGAGCATGAAATGAGCTTGGCTGTGCCGCCACTGCCGCGGTGTGCAGGGGCCGGTGCCCAGCCCACGCCTGCCCTGCACGGGGGAGTGGGGGCCGGCCCTGGGAGCTTCTCCAAGGCCCCAGTAGGAGCTCTGGCACCCTGGCTCCTGCAGGGGTTTCTGAGAAGGGTCCGGTGGCCCTGAGAGCCGGGCCTGGCACTTCCCCAAGCAGCATGTAGGGGGAAACCCTACAGGACACTCAGCCCCCAGCCCCTGGCCCCCACATCCTCGCCACAGCCCCAGGAGGTAAATGCCACCTGTCACACGTGGGAGGAAGCTGAGGCAGGAGGAAGGACTTGCCCAAGATCACCCTGCTGGAAGCCCAGGAGCCAAGATTGGGGGCCAGAATTTGGGCCTGGAGTCCCAGCTTCACACCAGGACTCCTAGGGCCTGAAGCCAGTGGGGCCGGGGCGGGGTCCCCGGGTCTGTCGGTCCGCTCTGACGCCGCCCGCCCGCCCCCAGCTGTACATCCAGACCACGACGCTGACGGTCTCGGTGAGTCTGAGCGCCTCGGTGTCCCTGGGAATGCTCTACATGCCCAAGGTCTACATCATCCTCTTCCACCCGGAGCAGAACGTGCCCAAGCGCAAGCGCAGCCTCAAAGCCGTCGTCACCGCCGCCACCATGTCCAACAAGTTCACGCAGAAGGGCAGCTTCCGGCCCAACGGCGAGGCCAAGTCCGAGCTCTGCGAGAACCTCGAGGCCCCCGGTAAGTACTACCCCCCTCCACGCAGTCCCCGTCTCCGTCCCTGTCCCTGTCCCTGTCCTGTCCGTCCTGGTCCCGAGGCTCCAGGCTCCGTGGAGAAGGGTGGTGAGCTCCCGGCCGGCCACGCCCCTCCCTAGCTCCGCCCTGGGGTGGGGGACCCTGGAAGCTGAGAGAACGCAGAGGCCGCAGGGGAGCAGAAAGCCTCCCCTCCAGCCCTCAGGACCTGGGCGAGAGCCGTCCTGCCCCGCCCCTAGAGAGACGCTGGTTCCCTCATGCCCCCCCACTGCTGTGCCGCCTTGGGGCATCTGCCCTGCTGAGTGAGCCCAGACCCCGGAACTGCTCTGTCCTGCGCTCGCACACTGGCCTGCGCCCTTCGGTCCCCCTTGGGAAGTGGGCTGTCGCGGAGGGCCCGCTCCCTGGCAGCCTGGAACTGTAACAGTGAGCTTGGCTGGTCCCTGGCCCTAGCAGGGCCCCGGGAGCTGGGGGCTGGGGACACGGAACCGATGAGGGTGGGTGCGGGGCGGAGGGGCTGAGGATGCCGCAGTTCTCGCTGCAGCGCATCCCCAGGGCGTGGTTGGAGGGGCCCCGGCAGTAGAGGGTCATGCTTTGGGGAGAGGTGGGGGAAAGGAGGCAGGGATCCTGGCATCTGAGGGGCAGGCCCAAGGTGTGGGCCTGGGCAGGACAGGCCCCCAGGGCTGGAGAAAGAATTCCCAGGAGAGATCGGCACCTCCCTCCTCCCCTGGAGCCAGCCCTCAGTGTGGGAGGAGCCTTGAACCCTGACTGTGTGCCAGGCCTACCCCACCTTCCCAAGGCAGCCCGGAAAGGCAGGCTTCTACAGAACCATTCCCTGGTACAGATGGGGAGACTCAAAGAGGCGAGGGCCCCACAGGCCCAGAGCGGCAGGTGGCATAGGCGGGGCCGACTTGGGCCTGGTGTCCCCTCTGCCTGCTATCTCCTTAGGGGGGCCCTGCCCCAGGTGAGCCGAGGGGTGTCCAGCTGTGGAAAGGGCCTCTGTGGGCCTCATTCCATCTGCTTTGGGGTGGGGACGGACCGAGGGGTCTCTGCGGCCACCCCAGGCCTGCTGCAGGCCTCAGCCCCCTCCTTGGGTACCCTGGAAGTGACCCAGTGGTTGAAGTGGCAGCTCCTCCTGCTGCCTCCCCTCTAGAAAACCTTGAGGGGCTTCCATTGCTGGGGAGGTTGGAGAAGAGCCTCTCCCGGGAGAGCTGAGAGCCCGGCGGCTCCCTCTGCTTCTTCCCTCTGCTGGGAAAGGCCAGACCTGAGCATTTTCGCCGCCCCAGGAGGGAGCAGGCTGGGCTGCAGGAAGGAGCGCAGCGCGACTCTGGAGAGGACCGTTCGCCTTCCACCAAGAGACCAGGGAGGAGGGAGACCTCCCCTCCCCGGGGCGCTGGGGCTGGGCGGTGCCTCCGCAGGTCCCCACTTGGGCTCTGGGTAAAGCCTCTTCCCTCCCGTTCCCATGTGTCGTGGGAGTCACTGACAGGGAGGCCAGTCCCTTCCTACGTCCACAGACCTCTTCACTCCCAGGGTCCTCTGCCCTGCAGCGTGGTCTTCACAGAAGTCCTCTAAGGTCCAGGGCGAAGGGGCTTTGGGGCTCCACGGAGGCCCAGGGAGGGCGAGCGGCTCTCCGGGGCTCACACAGCATGGTGGTGGCTGGCTGGCCCCATCCGGTGTCGTTCCCCGGCCTCTGCCCTCATGTGGCCTCCCTGCCTCCGTGCCCAGCGGCAAACCTGGACACTACACAAGCGAAGGGAGGGCCCCTTGACCGACACCCCTGATGGCTGTGAGCCTCCTCGGATTCTGCAGGCCTGCTTATCCTCCCAGAATGCCAGCCTCCCCAGTCTCCCCAGCCTCCCCAGCCTCCCCAGCCTTCCCCAGCCTCCCCCAGCCTCCCCAGCCTCCCCAGGCTCCCCCAGCCTCCCCAGCCTCCCCCAGCCACCCCAGCCTCCGCCAGCCTCGCCAGGCTCCCCCAGCCTCCCCAGCCTCCCCAGCCTCCCCCAGCCTCCCCCAGCCTCCCCCAGCCTCCCCCAGCCCCCCCAGCCACCCCAGCCTCCCCCAGCCTCCCCAGCCTCCCCCAGCCTCCCCAGCCTCCCACAGCCTCCCACAGCCACCCCAGCCTCCCCAGCCTTCCCCAGCCTCCCCAGCCTCCCCAGCCTCCCCCAGCCTCCCCCAGCCTCCCCAGCCTCCCCCAGCCTCCCCCAGCCTCCCCCAGCCTCCCCCAGCCTCCCCAGCCTCCCACAGCCTCCCACAGGCTCCCCCAGCCTCCCCAGCCTCCCCCAGCCTCCCCAGCCTCCCCAACCTCCCCCAGCCTCCCCCAGCCTCCAGCCCCCAGCCCTGGCTCCTTTCAGGGGCACCTGGCCCTCCACCCTGAGATGGGAGGGGCCGAAGGTCCTCACAGGACTTCCACCTCTGGCTGCCTTCCAGAAACCCCGGGGGGAACCCTGGCAGATCTGTCAGCCCGGAGGGGACCCTCCAGTTCACGCCTCCTGCCCTCCCTGTGTCCCTTTCCCTCAAGGCCCTCTCTCCATTGGGTGGGGGAGCAGGTCTGTCATTAACCCCCTCAGGGTGACACTAGTGGTGCCGACAGGCCAGAGGGGACCGCGGAGGGCAGGCACCTTCACAGAGCTGTAATGACACAACGCAGACACTGTCCCCTCTGCCTCCGCCCTGGCTGGTCCCCCAGGATGAGACAAGGAGGGGTGGGGAGGCATGGTGAGGGGAGGCCCAGCATTCCCAGCCCTGCCCTGCAAGGACGAGGGCGCCCCACCCCTGCGGTGACGACCAGAGGCCAGCACCCCTTGCTCCCACTGTCTCTCAGCTCAGTGACAACAGGGGCCGTGGAGGAGCTGAGTGATTAATTCTGGGGACAGCTGGGCCGAGGGGGTGTGAGAGGAGTGGGGAGGTGTCACTCCTGTGGAGCAGGGATATTTTTCACTCTGTCACTGGCAGGCCCCGTATCTTTAAACAAACAATAGAATAAATAATTCAGGGTCCCGATTGCAGGCAGATTGGGCGCAGAGACACGGGCGACAAATGGGGGCTGTCAGCCTGCACCTAGCGTCCGGCTCCCAGCTAATTGTCACCTGAGCTGGCTCTGATGGAACGTGAGTGAGTGCCTGCTGTCAGCCAGGGGTGGCTTCCCTCACCCCTTCCCCTCATGCTGAGCGTGGCCCTGGAGTGCCGTGTCCCGCTGCCGTCCTCAGCACTGTGGCTGAGCCAGCCCGGCATTGGCAGAGTGTAGTATTCCCCTCCCCTGGGCTGAGAGCCAGCGTGCACCCTGTTACAGATGAGAGAGCTGTTGGGAGGGTCACAGCGCAGGCCTGGACCCCACATCTCCGACCCTGGCTGGAACGCTTCTTCTTGTTTTGGAGAGGTTTTTTTTTCTTTTCTTTTTCTTTTTTTTTTGCTATAGGGCACGTGTGCTTACCAGACAGACAGAGATAGACAGAGAGACAGAAAGCGAGAAGTCATCCCCCAGGAGGGATGGCCACGCCGCAACCCCTTCTCCTCCATTCTCCTCTCGGGATCTTGGGCACGCACGCACACGCGCCCAACGTGAGTTTTAAACTACCGGGTCCAGGATGCGAACCTCAGTCCACTACGTGGGAGTCCAGTGACATAGCCATTACGCTAACTGCTGGTCCCTGGAACACTTCTTTTGAGCCTCTCCATTAGCTTGTGAGGGCCCTGGGCAGGCTCCATCCTCCTCTTTGCCAGATGGTGAAGCTGAGGCTTGTGGCTGAAGGCTGGGACCGGAGAACTGGATTTTTAGAGTATTCCGCTCTGGCCTTAGAGAGAGAACAGGGGCAGGGCTGCGCCTGCTGCTGTCCCCTCCGCCACTCCCAAACTTGCGTCCCTGTGCACTGTCAGTGGGGGTCTGCCTGCCAGGGCTGCTCCAGGGACTGCTGTGGTTTTCTCTCACCTCTGAGCCAGAACCTGCTGACGGGTTTACAGGTTTGGAAACTCCATTTTGTCAGTTCACCCAGAGGGCGATGGGGCCCTGGGGACCTGATTCTCAGCAGCGGCTGCAGGCCAGCCACGTACACAGCCGGCTGCGGGCTTCTCCTGATGGGGATAAAATGGGGCGGGACGTTGGGGGTGATCGGGAGCCCTTTGGGAAAAGAAGGCTAAGCAAAGGGCCACCCTGCCTGAGGCTTGGCAGAGAAGGGAGGGAGCACGTGATGTCCTGGGGGACACGGTTCCCTGCAACTGGAACCCAAGCTCCAAGCTCCAGGGTGCCGCCCTAGGCGTGCCCTCCCACCGGCCTTTCAGCTCCCAGATGCTGCCCCATCGGACTGCCCCGCCCTCTGCCCCGCCTGCCCTCTGGGCACCAACTCGCAGGAGGGACGCGGGTCACTTTGGAGATGACCGTGGCATTCTTTGTAAACTCAGGCGCTGTGCTGTTTCTGTCTTTCCCTGAGGCTGTGGCTCCATTTCCTCCCACTCGCACCTGTCCAGGTGGCACTCAGAGCTGGACACGTCCAAGCTTGCCACTGCCCAGCCTAACGACTGCCCTCTGCGTGGACATTCTGCAGACAGGGAGCTCACGACCACGGAAGGCCACCCAGTCCACCCTGGGCTCTGGCCAGGAGAAGTTCTTCCTTTAGCTGGGCTCCGTAGGGGTCCCAGGGTGGCCCTCTGCTCACCCTGTCCCTATCAGCCCCTCGGGTTTGCTTCCTTCATCACGACGGGCCCTAATAGTTGGACCTAGCAGTCCTGCCCACGCCATGGGCTTCCCGTTACGCCCCTGTCCACAAAGAAGCCCAGAACAGAAACGAGTGGCTCCCAGCAGGCTGGTGTTCGTTTCTCTCCGATGGAATGTTAGTACGCGCTGGCCGGCAGCGTGGGTGCTCGGGTTCCGTCTTACTGCACCGTCAACTCTCAGAGGCCCCGGGCTATGACTGCGCTCCGTGTGTGCGCGGCCCACGGAAGGGCGAGCACGTGCACGGGGAGCAATCTGTTGCAGGCACGTGACGTGGAGGTTTACGCAGTGCTTGCAGTCACATACCGTTAGCCAGCGTGTAGATGGGGCCGGCAGGTGATGTGGTGGTTAAGGGTGTGGGACTCCCACATGGCCAACTGCAGTTCAAGTCCTGGACCTGGCGGCTTGCTTTCTCACTTTCCCTCTCTCTCACTCTGTCCCTCTCTGGTCAAATTAAAGTTAAATGAAATAATTCTTTAAAAAAAAAAAAGATTGTAGTCAAGGAAAGCCCTCTAAGCTGCAAGGGAGCCTGGGAAATGCAGTCCTTACCTTCACAGCCAGGTGCCCAGCCTGGACGGGAGAAGACTGTGGGGACAGCTTGCAGAGTACCGCCGCACCGTTCCCCCGACTGGCCAGATGTGCCTGCATCCCCACGCAGGGTCCACGGCAGCGTGTGCGTCTCCCATCCAGCCCTTCCCTACCCACCAGCAGGCCTCACCAGGCGGCCATGCTGGCCTTAGTCCTCACTGAGAGCTGGCCTGTGGGCCACCGAGGGTGGCCTGAATCCCGGCAGGACAGGACAGAACCAAGGGTCTGGCCAGGCTCCTCGCCCTGTGGCCTCAGTTCCTCACATGGAGGTGACACTCCTGTGGCTTCCTGATTGGGCTTCTGTGAGGTCTCCACTTGGGGGGGGGGGTGACACTAACCCTGCCCATGGGAGCTGATGCCATCACCCGGCTGTGGAACTGGCACGGGGCTGGGCCTGCTAGGGGCCCCAAGGGGGGCTCTGGGCAGGAAGTGGGAGCTGCCCGCATGTGCCACCCCCGTCCTGGTTGTGGGGTCAGAATGACAGGTGCAGGTGGGGGAGAGAGGAGGGCACCAAGAGGGAAAGTGTGGGTGCGCAGAGAGCTGGGGGTCGGGGCCTTGCATTTTCTTTGGGCACGAGCAGAGGGCCACGTCAGCCGTATGCTGTTTCTGGCTGTGCAAGGCCCTTCTCGTGGTCCACTCCCTTCCCCAGGACACCATTCTCGTAGATTGGGGGAATCCTCTCCGTACGCGCCCTTCTCAGACGTGCGTGGCTGGGCCTCTGACAGCTGCCCTTCGGTAGGGCTATGTAGGGTTATGTGTGACATCGCAAATACACAGGGATCTTAGTGTGGGGGACTAGGACGTGGCAGGGTCATTGTGATGAGGAGACCTATGGGGGAGGGTTGGGAAGTGGTCATCTCTACAGTGACGAAGTGAAAAGAGTGGGGTCCCTCAGCAGGCAGCCACCTGGGCAGAGGCGGGAGGCAGGGGTGACATGCTGGGGGTCGGGGACGGGGATGGGGTCCGGAGGGTTTGGGGGGTGTTGGCTGCTTGGTTCAGGGATCTGGACTGGACGGCGTGGTACTGGGGAGCTATGGAAGGTTCTTGTTCAGGGAAGCTCCTGGGTGGTAGGAGTGTTCAGGAAAGGCAGCCCCTGACCTCTGGCACCCCGGTCCTTCTCCTTCCAGCGCTGGCCACCAAACAGACCTACGTCACCTACACCAACCATGCGATCTAGCGAGACCCCTGGAGCCGAGCAGGAGCAGGAGGAACCCGATCTGCGCGGACGGTGCGTTGGGCCAGGGCCATGCCCCAGGGCCCAGCCGATGTCCTGCCTGCCCGTGGGTGCCCACGGACGTGGCTTGGTGCTGAGGACATAGAGCCCCCAGCTGTCACTGCTGGGCAGCTGGGCAAGCCAGGTGGGCCGCAAGAGGAGGACAAGGGACCAGGGAAGCTCCAGGCCACCCCGAGAGCCTGCGTCTCAGACCACTGTCCCTCCTGGCCCCAGATCACGGGCTCGGCGGGGTGGGCCCCCAGTGCTGGTTTTCTTTCTCCCTCTGTCTCTGTCTGTCCAACCAGTGCCCTCTGTCTGTTCCATCTCTGTCCTCTCGCCTCCTGGCATCACCTCCTTTTATCTCTGCGTCCTCCGCTTTTTCTGTATCTTCTTTCTTCCCGGCTCCTGCCTCTGCCGTCCCCTCATCCACTCTCCCAGGGCCTCCTGCGATTCTCCTGGGCCCCACCAGCGTCGCTCTCCTGTGTTTGCGTTCCCCGTCCCCCCACCTGCATTTCCATCCGGCCTTTGCTCCCCTCTCTCCCTGCCGCCCTTCCCAACCCACCAAATCTTACATGTCGCAAAAGAGAAAAACAGAAAAAAAAATCAAAACACAAAAAAGCCAAAACAAAAACAAATCTCGAGTGTGTTGCAAAGTGCTGCGTCCTCCCGTGGCCTCTGTGTGTCCCCGTGGCCTGCGGCGGGCCGCCTGCTCCTGCCCGTCTGCGTGCGTCCTGCCCGCCTGCCCGCCTGCCCCTCCTGCTGACGACGCGGAGTTCAGTGCCTGGGTGTCTGGTGATGGTTACTGATGACAATGTGTAGCGCATGATTGTTTTTATACAAGAACATTTCTAATAAAAATAAACACATGGTTTTGCACCCGGGCTCCGCATCCGCTGGCGGTCCCGCCGTGGGACGTGGGCACCGCCTGCAGCCGGAGGGCCTGAGTGGCGGGAAGGAGGGGCGGGCGTGGGGACACGGGCCTGGGGCTCCAGGCTGTTCCTTGGGCAGAGATCCAGCGGCTGTTAGGAGAGGCCAGGCAGGGACGGGCCGGTGTCCCAGGTAGAAGGCAGGGGCATGGCAGGGAATTCCGGAAGTCAGCGCCTTGGCTTCCAGGGCTTCCAGCACCACAGCCCTCCCCTCCTGCTTGGCCAGGTCCCAGAGGTCGGTGGTGGCCTCTGTGTCTGGGACGGGTGTGTGGCCCACCACTGCCCCCGTGGGCTGTCTCGGCCGTGTGTCTGTCCGTGCCCGGCCTGTCCACATGCCTGCTGTCTCTTGTGTCTGCCTCGGCCCAGGGAAGTGTGAGCCCGTGTCACACATCATGGGGATGCCCGTGCCGGGCCAGCAGCGTGCGTGTGTGTCTGAGCCGGTGGCCTTGGCAGGCTGGGAGGTGACTTAGGGCTGGGCCCCGCCAGGGGCGAATTACAGAGCCAACTGCTCTGCCCTCTGGCCCTGCTCCAGCTCGTCTCCTGCCTCTCCATAGCTGGGGTGACCAAGAGCCTGGGGGACCAGTCCGGGGGCATGGCAGACTGGGTACAGGGGTGTGCGTGGGGTAGGGCCGACGTTCGTGCCCCTCTGTGAGCCCACTGCTGCGGGAGGGGCACCTCTCACATACCCGTGCTCGGGAGACGGCTCCTCCCCGGGTCTGTGAGCCACACTGTGTGCTCAGTATCTGCTGCATAAGAGATGGAGAGACAGGGCCAGGAGGGTACCTAAGACCTCCACCCAGAGTGGCTTCCAGGGCAGCGTGTGGGGGGAGGGAGTTGGGAAGGGGTGTGGCCAGCCCCCTGGGTGATTCTCTGTCAGCACTCCCGGCCTGGGCACCTGGTCACTCAGGCCCATTCCCTCCTGAGATGCCTGACTCAGACCCGAGTCTAGCAGAGAGCCTGGCCTGGAGGCTGCAGGCTGCCTGGGCTTTGGGGGAAGCACTCTCCTGACAGGGGCGGTGCTGCCCCTCTGCAGAGGAGAGGGTGGGGAGGCTCCGGTCTGGCAGGCCCATCAGCACCCCACACCCCCCAAGCCCCATTCCTTCCAGCCTGCCAGGGCCCTTTGAGGGCAGGTGGGGGATATCGAAGTGGAAGAAGACTCCGAGTCTGTGGGAGGAAGCCCTACTGCAGGGAGCGTCCAATCCCACCAGCGACCACCTCGGGTAGCCGGGCGGAGGTTAGAGATGCTGTCAGAGCCAGATCGTTACGGTGTGGGGGCTCGCAGGAAACCCACGGGTGGGGTGCAGGTTTTGAGCAGCTGAGCCTGGGGCACAGAAGTTTAGGGCCCCCCAGGCCTGAAGAGGACAGGAGGGACAGTCCCTAGTCAGACTCAGGCGAATCAGGCCTACTGCAGCAGGATGGGGCTCGGCCCCGCTGGGGTCCTGGGCCCAGCATGAGAAGGCGCGGGCTGGCCCAGGAGGCCTGCACCGCGTGGAAGGGCACGTGGCCCCCGGGCTGGCGGGCCGCTCCCTTCGCTCTCCGACCTCGCTCACGGGCTCACGTGGGACAGCGGGAAGGCGGGCAGCTGCTCCGTATCTTCAGGATTTCCTATTTCACCAGACGGGGGTTCTCAGGGACAGGCAGGTGCTTCCCCCACCCCTAAGACTCCTGCTCTGTGGGGGCTCTGGAGGCTCTGTGCCCGCTGCCCCCACCCTGCCCCAGGTCCAGTGACAGGATCACACTAGTGGGGACCGAGTCCTCACAGCCTGCTTCCTAGCTGGTGGGGTGCTCAGGGAATACAGCCCCAGCATCTCAGAGCAGGTCTGAGTCTCTCTGGGTGGGGCTGGGCAGGTTTTAGACCATGGTGTGGACGGGGCCAGGGTGCAGGTTTTAGACCATGGTGTAGACGGGGCCAGGGTGCAGGTTTTAGACCATGGTGTAGACGGGGCCAGGGTGGTTCCAGCCCTCGGGTTTGTTAAGCCCGAGGGGAGTAACAGCACCCACTCAAGAACGTGTATGAGCTGATGCCCAAGATGGGCTCTTTTAGCCTGAGAGGCGCCCGCCCAGCTGCCAGGCCCATGGGATGGCTTTGTGGACCCCTGGGGCCCTGGGGAGACCAGAGTGGGTGAGCTGGAGACTCAGGGCCCTCCCGGTGCAGACGGGCTGGCTCTGAGTTCCGGTTCCAGAGTCTGTGGCTCCCGTCCTGCCTTCTCAGGCCCCCGGGGGTGGAGGCATCATACCTGCCTGCCCCTGGCACCACCTCGGCCTCCAGGCCTCCAAAGGGGTGCGAGGGAGCACCCCAGAAGATGCTGAGCTTCCAGGAGCTACTGAGGCCCTCCCCCTGGCTCGGGGGCTCCTCTCTGCCCTGCAGCCCTGTACCGCCTGGCCATCCCGCAGGGCTTGGCTCTGGCACTCTGAAACTCGCAGGGCCTCCCCCCAGACGACTGGCACCGAATGGCACACGCGCCAAAACCTCACTTCAGTTGGCAAAAGCAGCAATTAGCATCTAATGAGGCTTCTTGCTTTATTTTTAGGTAACCTCCAAGGCCCTGCCTGTGTAATTCAGCCCTCCATCGCTCCACAGATAATTAAAGCATGTCACCATAATTTGCCTTTTTTTTTTCTATAAAGCCCCGTAATTATGTTTTTATTGCAAGTGAAGGGGGGAAAAGGGGAGAGAAAGAAAACAAAGAGAGGCGGGGTTGGGGCAGGAAATGGGCCTTGGTTCCCGGGAGGGCCAGGTTCTTCCTCCTCCAGAACCAGGAGCACCCCACCCTCTCCTCCCCATTAGGATACAGCACCCCGGGACCTGCTTCACTTCCAGGGTCTGCCCCAGGTACTTCCTGCCTGAGCCCTCTTCTCACTGGCGTCCTCACCAGCTGCTCTCCGCCTTCTTAGCAACCCAGCCTCGATTTGCTTCAAAGTGACCCAGAGGACGGGGCCAGGGAGAGCTGAAAGCGAGTGGCCCGAGTTTGGGATTCTCCAGCTGGGTATGAGCACATGGGAGTTCTTTATACTCCTTTGGCATATGTTGGACATTTTCCATAATAAAAAGTTAAATAAAACTCGCCCAGGAAGGGGTCTGCTGCCTGGTATCCGTTCTCAGGGTGCTTACTCTTTTCTTTTTAAAAGAATTATTTTATTGAACTTTATTTATTTTCAATTGACGCGCACGCGCGAGAAAGAGAGAGAGAGAGAGAAGGGGAAAGTGAGAAAACAAGCTGCCAGGTCCAGGACTCAAACTGCAGTCCACCATGTGAGCTCCGGTGCCTTTAACCACCATGCCACCTGCCAGCTGGCGCGGACTCTTTCTAACAGTAGGGTGAGGGGCTGTCTTTGTGCCCCAGGAAATGCATTTCCGGGGTTATTCTGGTGCTGGGGAGTGGTCGTGGGTCTTCCTTCTGGGTCGCCTGAAATGAGAGTCGAAGCCTGCAGGCCAGCTAGGAGCAGGCAGGGCAGCTGCCCAGGCCCTAGAGCACCTCCTCTGCCGCCAGCTGTGTCCAAATTCTGCACCGAAGGCCTTAGGCTACCACGCCAAGGCACGTTCTCCCAGCAGGTCAACCGCTGGTAGCCATGCTGGAATCAGGCAAGACCCTGGCTGCCCTGCAGGGCTGGCAGAACACAGGTAAGTTTCAAAAGATCCGGTTTTGAAAGAGCTTCACGACCCTAACTTCCTCCATGGCATCCTGAGCACCACCTCAGGCCTGGCTGCCCCATCACGTGTAGTCAGTTTACTCATCATCATCCCTACCAGAACGTCCACCCTGCCAGGCAGGGACTCCTCTCTTTCTTTTTGTTTTGTTTTTTCTTTTTTGGAGAGGTTTGCGTTATAGGGCGCGTGTGCTCTCCAGAAAGAGAGAGACAGAGAGACAGAAAGCGAGAAATCACCCCCCAGGGGGATGGCCACACCGCAATCCCCTCTCCTCCATTCTCCTCTCGGGATCTTGGGAACGCACACACAGACGCCCAGCGTGAGTTCAAGCTGCTGGGTCCGGGACTCAAACTGCAGTCGACTACATGGGAGTCCAGCGACATAGCCATTACGCCAACTGCTGGTCCCCAGGCAGGGACTCCTTTCCGATGGCAGCTGAATCCCAGGGCCTGGAACAGTGCCTGGCACACAGCCTGCACACGGTAACTAGTTGCTGAATGCTTGAGTTGGGAGGGGGAGGGGACCGGACTGGATTCCCAGAGGGACCCAGTGGGCTGTATTCCGTCAGCTTTGTCTGAGTCTCTGCTCAAAGCCTAGGGTCACTTCTTCATCAGAATTTCCCAGGGTCTTCCCCAGGGCCCTGGAGACAGCACAGATGGACATCTGGTCACCGAGTAGGAACCGATCCCCGTTTCCCTCCCAAGATGACAAGCACCCTAGAATGGGACTCAGGAGACAGGATGCTAAGGAGCGGTCTGCCACCTCCTCACTGTGTGCCCTCGGGCAAGTCCCTTTCCCTCTCTGGACCATAGCTTCCTGACCCTTAAAATGAGGGCTCGAGCTCTGAGCCCTTTGAGCCTGGGTAAGCAGCCAGCATTCCAGTAGTACAGAGAGGGGCAGACTACAGAGAAGAGTCGGGGCCAGTTGCTATGGCAACTGTGCACACAATAAGGGTGGGGGAGGGGCTGCATATGCAAATCAGGCCTTTCCTCTGGCTGCGCGGCCCTGGTTGTCGGTCTGTGATTGGAGGAAGAAGCTTTGCCAGAGTTACAGTGAAGAGGGTGGAGCAATGCGGAAGGCTCCTTGGGGAGGAGGCGCCCAGCGGGGGCGGGCCTGCCAGCCCTGCCAGCCCTGCCAGCCCTGCACTGGGGAGCCGGGAGAGGGCTCCTTCGCTATGGCCAGGGTCGCGTAGCGCTAAAGGTTTGACTGGACCCGCTTCCAAGGACCACCCACGGCCCGGCTGCACCATTGAACAGAGAAGCAAACTGAGGCCCAGAGAGTCCGGAGGATGCCAAGACTTGAGAGGCCTCAGAAAGACCCTCCCATCCTGCTCAGCCCCTCCTCAACCTGGAAACTTAGGGAAAAGCCCCTGGAAACTCCAGTTTCAGAGGACTCCAGTAAACACTTCCTCTCCTGAGCTTGTAAGATGCCCTGGTGGGGCCAGCCCATGGCGTGGTGATTAAGGTGGCTGGATCCCACGTGGCCGACTGTGCAGTTTGAGACGACCCAGCAGTTTGAAAAACACTCTAGGCGTATGCAAGCGTGCTCCAAATCCCGACAGTAGGGTTAGAGAAGGGATTGTAGTGTGGGCATCACCCCCCCCTGGGGGGGGGACACGTTCTCCTTTTCTCTGTCTCTCCTGTGAGCACACACACCATATCATAAAAACAAAACCAAACACAAACAAACAGCCAACACCTTTGGGGAAGCAAGGCCTTGTTCATCCTATCACTGGAGGTGGACAGCTGTGCGTGGCACCTGTTGGGCACAGGCGGGATGCAGGGGGCAGGCAGCGAGTATGAGGCCAAGTGAGGGGTCTGGGGCTAGACGCTCTGGCTTTGGTCTCTGCCAGGTCTCTGTGATGGTCACTGAGCCCATTTCTACCTCTGAGAAACAAGTACATGTCTACTGAACGGGACTGCAAGACCACGAAGGCCCTGTAAGACCGCGGGCGCTCAGGGGAGGACACGAGCCTTGCTCTTGTGTTTTGGCACTGCAACTTCCAGGATAGGATGTCTTCCCGTCTCCCTCCTCCCACCCGGACTCGCCCTCCTCCCGCCCGGACTCGCCCTCCTCCCGCCAGGACCCGCACTCCTCCCACCCGGATCCCCCCTCCTCCTGCCCGGACTCCCCCTCCTCCCGCCCGGACTCCGACTCGCCCTCCTCCCACCCGGACTCCCCCTCCTCCCACCCAGACTCCGACTTGCCCTCCTCCCGCCCGGACTCCCCCTCCTCCTGCCCGGACTCCGACTCGCCCTCCTCCCACCCGGACTCCCCCTCCTCCCACCCAGACTCCGACTTGCCCTCCTCCCGCCCGGACTCCCCCTCCTCCCGCCCGGACTCCGACTCGCCCTCCTCCCACCCGGACTCCCCCTCCTCCCACCTGGACTCCGACTCGCCCTCCTCCCACCCAGACTCCCCCTCCTCCCACCCAGACTCCGACTCCCCCTCCTCTCACCCGGACCCCCCCTCCTCCCACCTGGACTCTCCCTTTTCTATGCTTCTGGGCTTCTCTCCATCCACCAGCTCCTCAACTACCGGGACTGTCTCTGGGGCTCCATTCACTCTTCCACTTTGAAAGGTCCATGGCCGCTCTCATTTACACCCAGGGCTTTCCAGATAGCCCATGTCCTCCTCCTACATTTCCCAGCCTTCCTTGCAGTTGGGGGGAGGCCACCAATTATTCTGGCCGAAGAACGTTGGGTGGCCAGGACGGCAGTGACCTCCGGACCGAGGCTGGGTGCACACCCTCTACCCACTCCTCTCTTGCCGTGCCGGCCTTGGAGATGGTGGCACGAAGGACGGAGGCGCCTAGTTCCTGAGTCACTGGATGGAGCAGAGCCTCTGCCAGCCCACGATGACCTTTCCATGAACAAGAACTAACTTCTTTTATGCTAAGACACTGATGTTTCTGGCTTTATTGTTACTATGTTAAAGCTTTTCCTAGCCTCATATGCTATCAGAAGAGTCCAGATCTCTCTCTCTCCCGGCCTCCAGACCTCCTTCTGAGCACTCCGCTGGCTACTCGAATAGTCTATGTGGAACACTTAGTCCTCTCCTGAATCTGTTCCTCTTCCCCTAGCCCACGTTCCCGATCTGAGGAGCAGCAGCCACCCAAGCCGGCAGCCCACGCCTTACCCTAGGTCCTACCCCTTAGCAGTCCCTACGTGCCCATGTTCTGTCGGCCCTCTCCCTGGCCCACTGCCACCTCGGCTCATCACCTTTCTCCCGTGGGCGCTGTCACTCTTCTCTACCAGCTCCTAGCCTTTCTTGTCTTAAAAGTTTATTTATTTATTTGAGAGGTTTTTGATATAGGGCATGTGCGCTCCCCAGAAGAACAGAGACAGAAAGCAAGAAATCACCCCCCTGGGGGATGGCCACGCCACAATCCCTTCTCCTCCATTCTCCTCTCGGGATCTTGGGCATGCATGCACACGTGCCCGTGTGAGTTTAAGCCACTGGGTCTGGGACTGAAACCACGGTCAACTACATGGGAGTCCAGCGACATAGCCATTACGCTAACTGCTGGTCCCTAGTTTACTTATATATTTTTGAGAGAGAAACAGGGTCTTGACACAGTGATCCACGCCCCCCCCCCCCCCCCCGCCAGCCTCAGCTGGCCCCAAATCATGGGCAAGCAAATGCTCAGAGACACCCGCCCAGAGCCTGCCCAAGCGGTCCACCTCGCTTGTCACTGTCCCGCTCTCTGGCTCCGGCTTCCAGCCTTTATGTCAGTACTTTAACGACGTCGTTCCTTGTCTTCTGAGTTGCGTTGCTTCTAAGGAGCATCTTATCTTTGCATTGTCCTTATCTTTTCTCTGTGTGTGCGCGCGCATGTGCATGGTGTCTGGTCGCTTTTAAGGTTTTCTCCTCACTGTGTTTAAGCAATTTGATTACACCGGGTCTTGGTATAGTTTTCTTCATGTTTCCTGTACTCGGGTTCGTTGAGCTTCTTGGATCAGTGGGTTTATTGTTTTCATTATATTTGGAAATTGTATTATTATTTATTTAATTCCCAGAGGGCTCATGAGCTCTCCAGAAAGAGTCAGAGAAGCAGAGAGAGAGGGAGAGGGGAAAAGTACATCCCAGTGGAGTGCGGTAATGTCACGGTCCCTTCTCCTCCGTTTCCCATCCTGCCAGGATGTTTTTTGGTATGTGAGCACATGAGCCTTGCATATTTTCTAAGCCACTGGGTCCAGAATTTGATCCATGTGGTCAGCCAAGTGGGATCATCTTACCAGACCAGACCCAGGGCTAGCTCTGTATTTGGAAATTTGGGGGCCACGATTTCTTCAGAAATGTTTCTGTCTTCCTCTTTACGGTTTCTCTTTTGGAGATTTCTTCCCTACGTGATAGTATTAAGAGGTGGGACTTCTGGGGAGGTAATTAGGACTCGATGAGGGTGGAGCCCTAAAGGATGGGTTAGTGACATTCTAAAGGTCCCAAGAGAGCGTCTACAATTTAGAGGTTGAATACATGCTCTATTCTTTTCCTCTCTGTTTCATTTTCTGTAGTTTTTAATTTCATTTTGTACAGTTTCTTCAAGTTCACTAATCCTTTTTTCTTCCATGTCCAACTTGCTGTTAAGTGTACTCAGTGGACTTGAAAAAAAATATTCTCAGCGTTGTAGCTTTCTTCATAAGAAGACCGATTGAATCTTTTTTTATATCTTTTACATTTCTACTTAAACATTCATTTTCGCCTCTAGCTTCTTTAACATGTGGAATATAATAATAGCTATTCGAATATCTTTGTCTAATATTCATATCATCCGTGCCATTTCTGGGTTGGTTTCAACTGATAATTCTTCTCATCCTGGGCCACATTTTCCTTTCTTTGTATACTCGGTAATATTTTTTAAACTTTCTTTTCTTTTTCTTTCTTTCTTCTTTCCTTCTTTCTCTCTTTCTTTCTTTCCTTCTTTCTCTCTTTCTTTCTTTCTTTTTTGTTTTTTAATTGCCAGAGTGTGTGTGTGTTCACCAGAGAGAAAAAGACAGAAAGCACTCCCTGATGGGGCACGGGCATGCCATGGTCCTTTTCCTGCCATTCCTCCTCCCTGTAAGGATTTTGGGCACACATGCACATGTGCCTGGCATGTTTTTCAAGCTGCCGGGCTGGGATTGAACTATGGTCAGCCATGTGGGATCTAGCTCCTATAACCACTAAGCCAGCAGGCCAGTACTCTGATTTTATATATATATATATACACACACACACACACACACACACACACATATATATATATATATATATATATTTTTTTTTTTTTTCTTTGAGAGGGATTTTTGCAGTAGGGGCGTGCACTTGCCGGGGAGATCGATAGACAGAAAGTGAGAAATCGCCTCCAAAAAGGGATGGCCACATTGCCATCCCTTCTCCTCCAGGCTCCTCTCAGGATTTTGGGCACACATGGATACGCGCCCAGCGTGAGTATCAAGTTGCCGAGTATGGGATTTGAACCACAGTCGGCCATGTGGGAGCCCAGTTACGTAACCATTTGCTGGTCCCCGTAATTTTTTATTGGATTCCAGATGTGGCGATTTTTACTTCATTTTTTTATATGATGAAAAATACATTTGAACCCTGTCTAGAATGTGGGTAAGTTACTTGCGGTAAGATGGATCTTGGCAGGCCCCGCCTTTAAGCTTTGTTAGATAGGCCCAGAGTAGCATTTAGTCCAGGGTGATTTTGCCCCATTGTCGTGGGGTTTTCTGCTTTGGCTGGTGGAGTATGTGTGAGCTCCGGGGACTGTTCCCTGCAGTCAGCCTCAGCGAGTTTCCTTCCTGGAACCCGGTGTGGCGGTCGGTCTTTGCCGAACACGGGCCCTCTTGGAGGGGCCGTCTCTCTTTGGACTCTGTTCTGTGAGTTCTAGCCACGGGGACCTCCTGGGCTCTGGCTCAGTCTCCTCTGCCTGGATCCCTCTCCCCGTGCCGCAGCCTGGGCATGCTCACTGAGCACTCACAGGACAATTGTGGGTGCAGCTCGTTTGTTCCCCATTTTAAAATTTTTATTATTATTATTATTATTATTATTATTATTATTTTAATTTGCTCTAGGACTCATGTACTCACCAGAGACAGAGAGAGAGAGAGAGAGAGGAAGAGAGAGCGAGAGAGGGAAAGTGAGAAAGCAGGTCGCCAGGTCTGAGACTCAAACTGTGCTTGGCCATGTGGGAGTCCAGCGCCTTAACCACCACACCACCTGCTGACTCCTGTTTCCATTTCTTACAGATCACTGTCATCTGTCGCTTAATGTCCAGTGTCTTGAGAACCATGGTTTGAAGTAGTATTTGTGTTTTCTTTTTGTCTTTTTAAAATTTAAAAAAATAATAATTATTTATTATTTTTATTTTATTTATTAATTTATTTATTTTAATTTGACCAAAGAGAGACGAGAGAGAGAAAGAGAGAGAGAGAAAGTGAGAAAGCAAGCCACCAGGCCCAGGACTTGAACCACGGTTGGCCATGGGGGAGTGTCCAGCACTTTAACCACCACACCACCTGCTGGTCCCAGTTATTTTTTATTTTTTAATTAATTATTATTATTATTATTATTATTTAGTTTTAGTCAGGAAAGTAAATCTAATCCCTTGCTGGGGACTGAATCTTTGTGTCTCTTCCCCACCCCCAGTTCACACTTTAGAACCTTTTCCCCAATAACATGGTATTAGGAAGTAGGGCCTTGAGGAGTAATTAGGATTCGAGGAGGTTGTGACAGCCAAGCCCGAGGAATGGGATTGGTGGCTTTATAAGAGTTCCGGGCAAGCTTGCTTCCCTCTGCTCTCAACCACGTGCGCGTATGCACTGAGAGGGAGCTGTCTCCAGCTCGGAAGGGCACCTTCACAGCACCGAACCACGCCGACAACCCTGATCTCGGACTCCCAGACTCCAGAACTGTGGGCAATAAGTTTACTTACCAGCCACCTGGGCTAAGGTAATTTGCAGCCTGGACTAAGGCATCCTTGTGACTTCATTTTGGTCAGAATTAGAAGCGTCCATCTGTTTTTCTGAGACACAGATCTGACCCAGTCATTTGCCTGCTCAGTTTCCGCTGTGCTTTTCTCACAGCCCTTGGTGGACGCAGTGCCAAGCAGTGTGTTTTTAAACTTTTTGGTATATCAGATAGTCTCAATTTTACAAGAGCTGTCTATGAGGGAAGTACTTTTCTGGTTCCTATTTTATAGACGGAGACACGGAGACTCAGGGGACTTCAGTAACTTGCACTCAGCCAGGAGGTGGTGGACGTGGGGTTTGAACCTAGGCAGCTGGGCTCTGGTCTTTGTCCTTGGTTTCCACTTCGCACTTCCTCTCCGAGATGCTCCAGTTGGCCTCAGCCTCCACCCTTCGAGTCTCCATTCAACTGTTTTTCAAGTACCACTGTGAGCCTAGGTCCAACACAGTTATTGACAATGCACAACAGCCAACTCGGAGAAATCATGACATGGGGACGTGGCGAGTGGCCACCCACACCAGGAGACCATTTCCCAAAGGGATAACACCTAAGGAGTCCCCTAAACTGTAGGGGTCCCAGCCCCCAGGCCACAGACTGGGCTGCACAGCAGGAGGTGAGCGAAGCTTCATCTGTATTTACAGCCACTCCCCATCGCTCCCACAGCTGGAGCGCACCTCCTGTATGTCAGCGGCAGCATTCGAGTCTCACAGGAGCGCGAGCCGTACTGTGAACTGCGCATGCAAGGGATCTAGTCTGCTTGCTCGCATGCCTCCCGCCCCGGGGAGAAATTGCCTTCCATGAAACTAATCTCTGGTGCCAAAAAGATTGGGGACCGCTCTGCCTGAAGGATGAGGTGTCTGTAAGGTGGAACCGGAGAAGGACACTTTAGGGTGAGCAAGGATAGAGGTCACAGTAATATTTTTGGAAAGAGGGGCCAGGTAGGGATATTGGGAAGATGAAGATGAGCACCCCAGAGGTGAGAGATGGAACTGGAGAGGTGGACAAGGTGAGGGGAGTGGGGCATGTGGGCTCTACCCAGTGGCCTGGACTTTCCTATAAGAAGAGTGACCTGGCTGGAGCTGGAAATCCGAGTGTTGCTCTATGGATGGAAGGGCCTGGCCTGGAGTCTGGGAGACCTGCTAGGAGGCTACTGCCAGGGGCCTGGTGAGAGATGTGGGCCTGGAGGGGGAACTTAATTGGATATAGAGGGTAACTGAGAAGAGGTCTTTAAAAGGAATGGGCATGCCCTCCATTTAACCCTGAATCCCTTTCTTTTGGCTGGAATGCAGATGTGATGGCAGGAACTGGAGTAGCCACCTTGAACTCAAAAGTTACCGCTGAGTTTAGGGATGGCAGAGCCTCTCTGTAGCCTAGAAGCAGAAACATCTAGCTTTGGATTGTTTCGCGTGGAAGAACTCAACTTCTTTCTTGTTTAAGTCATCCTACTTTGGAGTGTCTGTGACAGCAGTTGGCGTATACTCAGGCCACTGCACCTATGTGCCACGGATTTTCTCTCTGCCTTGAGTTTTGCCTAGGCTAGTCCCTGCGCCAGGGATGCCGTCCCTTTTGCACAGAAAAACATATAAAAATTACATCATGACTTTTCTGATGACCCAGTAGTTGACCGTGGCCACCATCCGGTCAAGATTTGGCATTCTTTCCCTTTGGATTGATTCTCTGCCATCCCTCCACTGCTGCCCTGGATTGTGCTTTCTTGGCCG
Source organism: Tupaia tana (assembly GCA_026018925.1). NCBI lineage: Eukaryota > Metazoa > Chordata > Mammalia > Scandentia > Tupaiidae > Tupaia > Tupaia tana. The sequence goes on from JAKSZU010000002.1 coordinate 130,353,674, forward strand.
TATGCTTCCCGGGGGCTAGGACATACTCACTTCCTCTTTGTGTAATCAGTGCCCCTTTCTTGTGGGGACTCAATCTCTACGTGTTGGGTGAACGATTCTGGGAAGTGGGCGTGGAGAGTGTGTCATGGGGTTGTTGGAAGAATTTAAGGAGCTCACTGCATTAGTCAGGTGGGCTAGGTTGTACTGTGCAGCAAATGAGCACAGATTCTCAGTGGCTTAACCCACAAAGATTGTCTTCCTTGCTTACACTCTCTCTTCATGTGGGCCTGGGGAGGGATCTCTGCTCATTGTAGTTACTCAGAGATCTCAGATGACACAGGCTCTTCCATTTATGTATACTCACTTTCATAGGAGTTTTATTCGGCAGAGAGAGAGAATATGGAGATTTGCACACCAGCTTTTATTTTCATTAAAAAAAAAATTTGGTTTAGGGTGCAAGCAGCGGCCAGAGAGAGACAGAGAGAGAGAGAAGGAATGTGAAAAAGCATCCCCCAGGGGAGAGGACCATGCTTCAGTCCCTTTTTCTCCATTCTTTTGTGATTTGGGGCATGCATGCACAATGCCTGGTGTGGTTTTTCAAGCCACTGGGTCCAGGACTCAAACTGCACAGTTGGCCATGTGGGCTCTAACCACCTTAACCACGATACCACCTGACTGGCCTGACATTAGCTTTTAAATGCTTCTATGTGTGAGGGATACATGTCCTTTCTGCTCACATTTCATTTGTCAAAGCATGTCCTACAACCGCACTTCACTTCCAGGGGATAAAGCTGTATCATCTTATTTGCCGAGAAGTAGAGAAGAACTGGAAGCACTGGTTAGCAGTGACGGTGTCTACCATAGCTGGGTATATAAAAGTCTGGCACTGTGGGTCGGCAGGTGGTGTGGTAGTTCAGGCACTGGACTCCCACGTGGCTGACCTTGGTTCGAGTCCCAGGCCTGGCAGCTGGAAAATCACAATGGGTGCATGTACGTGCATGCCCAAAGTCCTAGGAAGAGAATGGAGGAGAAAGGATTGTGGCATGGCCACCCCACTTGGGGGTGATTTCTCACTTTCCCTTCCATGGTCTCTCTATCTCTCTTTGGTGAGCACATAGGCCCTATGGCAAAAGCTTGGGGGGGGGGGGAAAGGAAAAAAGAAAGAAAGGAAGAAAGAAAAAGAAAGAAAGAAAGAAAGAAAGAAAGAAAGAAAGAAAGAAAGAAAGTCAGCTACAGTCCTGAGAATGTAGCACATGGCCGACCAGTGCTTGTTCCCATTCCCTGGTGACTCATCACTCAACATCTATTCCACCGAACATGCTGGTGAAAGATGGTTAATGTCCCTGTGTCACAGTTAAGTGGGGAAAGAGGAGAAAGACATTTCTCAAACCAACACACTCATGTATATATAATCACTGTTTGTGATACATGAGCTGAAGACCAGAGTCCCACGAGAAAGCGTAGTGGTGTGTGTGTAGCATGAGATTATGCTCGAGTGGAGGAGAGTCAGGGAAGGCCTGTCTGAGGAGGCAGCCTTGGAGATGACACCCAAGCAAAGGGAAGACGGCAGGGGAGGGTGGAAAGGAGCTTTTTAGGCAAAGGAAACGGCATGTGCAAAGGCCCTGAGGTGGGGAGAGGTCTGGTCTGGCAAGTCTGAGAGACTGAAGGAGGCTGGTGAGGCTGGTGCAGAGTGACTGAGGGGGCGTGCCGAGGTGAGGAAGAGGAAAGGCTTGGGACCAGCAGTTAGTGTAATGGCTATGTCTCTGGACTCCCACGTAGTCGACTGCGGTTCACGTCCCGGACCCAGTGGCTTAAAACTCACGCCGGGCACATGTGCGTGCATGCCCAAGATCCCGAGAGGAGAATGGAGGAGAAGGGATTGCGCATGGCCATCCCCCCAGGGGGTGATTTCTCGCTTTCTGTCTCTCTGTCTCTCTCTGTCTCTCTGGTGAGCGCACACACCTATAGCAAAAACCTCTCAAAAAAAAAAAAAAAAAAAAAAAAAAAAAAAGAGGAAAGGCTTGAAGGGAGGCCACCCAGGGCCTGGCAGCCTGGAGCTTTAAGCAGGACGAGCTATGACATGCACCACTGATTACCTCAGAAGTACATGTGTGTCCCAGGGCTCGGGCCTCAGGCGCCTTTGCCTCTCCCATGCTCACTGCCCAGGGGTGTCAGCAGGTCCTGTGGCTTTGGCTCCCAAACGTGCCAGCCCTGGCCTGGCACCGGAACGTGACCTGTGCGGCCCCTTCGCTCGTCCCCGCTCTGCCTGGCACCTCCACCTGAGGGCGTGCAGGTGTGCAGATCCAGACTTCTGACCCCCACTGCACCCGCTCTTCCCCACCTCCCACTCCCTCATAAAGCCCACTGTCCTCATGTTCAGAAACCTGGGGGCCCTCCTTAGCTCTCCTGCTCTGTCACACCCCTCATCCGATGTGCCAGGCATTCCTGTTGGCGTAGGAAGCCCCAAGCCCAGCTGCTTCTCACCACAGTGGTGCCATCGGCCCGCCACCTCGGCTTCTCTGCTGCAGTTCCTACCCCCTTAGTTCCCCACGCAGCCGCCATGGAGGGCCCTGGGAAAGCATAAATGGGATTCTTTCACACCCCTGCTGAAAACCCTCTGCGGGTTTCCCTCACACTTAAATAAACCCCGACCCCTGGCCAAGCCTATGAGACTGTGGGGCCGCCCCCTGGTGTTTCTCCAGTTTCATTTCCTTCCTCCTTCCAGCCCCTCGGCCGCCCACTCTTTCCAGACACTTCCATTGCAGCTCCTGCCGCATGAACCTCCGTCCGCCGATTCTGGAGTGCTTTGCTGAGCTAAGCTGTCTGCAGAGAGGCTCGTCTCAGGGCCCCAGGGCCCCCACCCCGCCACTGCAGCCGCCTGCCTCGTTCCTCCCACAGACCCCACTACTCCCTGACTCTCCCCGCAGAACAGACACGCTGTCCGGTAGGGGCTTGGCTCTGTTTCCCACTGAACTTGCATCGTCTGAAACACGGCCAGCACCCAGAAGATGCCCTGCAAATACTGATTAGATGGGTGAGTGAATGCAGCCCGTCACCTCGGCAGTCTAGCCACTGCTCAGGACAGAGACAGGCTTTGTTAGTTCGGGGAGAGGTCAACTGGGGTCGCAGTAGCTGGAGAACTAAGTTCTCTGAACAGGCTCCGAGGCTGTTTTCTTCTCTTTTTAAGGAATTGTTTACTTTATTTTAATTTGTTATTATTTTTAATTTGACCAGAGAGAGACACAGAGAAAAAGGGAAAGTGAGAAAGCAAGCCGCCAGGTCCAAGGTCTCGAACCATGGTCGGCCATGTGGGAGCCCAGTGCCTTAACCACTGCTCTACCTGCTGGCCCTTCAGAGGCTGTCTTCATCCCAGGTGTGGCCTTCTAGCTTCACACAAGCCAGCGCGAGCCCACCCCCTTTCGCCGTCCTCAGAAACTGAACAGTCACCACAACCGGAATGCAGAGGTTGTAGTTTGTGGTGTTGAGTGTGCAGTTTAGTCACGTAAATTGGAGCGGCTCTAGCCTGGCTGTGCCCTTGAAGCATTAGAGAAATTCTTTTCCCTAATTGCGCATTTAGACTGAACTGTGGCTGTCCCAACAGGGTGTCACTTTGAAGTTGAAAAACTCAGACTCCGGGAATATTTTTTGGATACCATTGGTACAAACGCCTTGCTTGGGCCCCAACCTAGGCCTCATTCACTCACTCACTCTTCAACAAGGTAGTGCTGGACAGAGCTGCCATCGGTCTGTTTCTGAGGGAGGGAACGGGTGGTCTGGCTGCAGGGCTTGCCTGGGCTGCGGCCGAGAGAGGTCTCTCTCTGAGACTGTCGGGAGACCTGGAGATTTGGGGAGGCACAGGATTGGGATCAGGTGGGGGCTACAAAGGGTGGAATTTGAGGGTTCGTGAGCCCCAAGAAAGCAATTGCCGCTGGTGGGCATGCCACACACCGTCAAGGCTGGATGGTCCCCGAACCTTCCTTAACACATCTCTGGGCTTCCAGCTGCATTAGTGTGGGAGGGGGTGAAATAGAGAAGGGCTTGCCTGACACAGGGAGGCGGGTGGTGCAGCAAACGTCAGAGAGGTAGGCGGGGGTGGTGGTGGTGGTGGTGGTGGTGGTGACACGAGGGTATCCCAGAATCCTCCAGCCATAGAACACCAGAAATGCTCCATCGAACAGAACAGCCCTGCTTTCAAATGCATGGCTATGTTCATAAAATGAAGGGGTGAACACAAGGAGAACCTCGGGGGTGTCAGACGTGAAGAGGCGGCTGGAAGGCCAGCCTCATGGCACAGTGGGTAAGATAGCTGGAACCCACATGGCTTCCAAACCACAGGGTTTGAATCTGGTTCCTGCAGCTTGAAAAACATACCAGGCACATGTGCATGTGTGCCCCGAAATCCTGCTAGGGTAGAGAAATGGAGAGGGGCTGGTGGTGTGACCACGCCCCACTTGGGGAGGTGCTTTCTCCTTTTACTTTCTCTGTCTCTCTCGAGTGAGCACATGTGCTCTCTGGGAAATCAAAAATAAGTATGCAAATTAATTTATAAAGCAAAAGGAAAAAGAAGAGAGGGTGCCGGAAGGCTGTGTGTTTGGGGATTCTGAAGGTGGGCTGAGGCACCACTTGATTGACATTTTAGGCCTGCTTATTCTTTGTTGGGAGGGGCTGTCTTGTGCATTATGGGGGCTTCAGCGTGTCTCTGGCTCCTACCCACAATATGCCAGTGGCACTTATGCTCTTTACTGTGACAGCTGGCAATGTTTTCAGACCTTATTCATTATCTCCTGGAGGACAAAGTTGTTCAAGTTGAGAACCAAGCCTAGAGGCTAGGGTGTGAAGGGCCCCGCAGGGGAGAAGGAGACAGACTGAGGGCTGCAGATAGTGGGGAGTTATAATTGAGAGCTACATACACACAACCAGGACTCTCAAAAGGCAACACTATTTGTGGAAGGTTAGAAAAAAAATCTACTCAGTGGCAAAGAGAAATGATAAGAACATTTCTCTATTTTACCATGCACTCTAGATACAAAAAAAAAACAGTAACTGGTTTTTTTTTAAGAGAGAGATTTTTGCTATAGGGTGAGTGCACTAACCAGAGATGGAGAAAGACAGAGAGACAGAAAGTGAGAAATCACCCCCTAGGGAGGATGGCCACACTGCAATCTCTTCTCCTCTGGTCACCTCTCGGATTTTGGGCACATACGCACATGCGCCAGCATGAGTTTTAAGTCACTGGGTCCAGGACTTGAACTGCAAGTGACTACGTGGGAGTCCGGTGACATAACCATTTCTCCATTTGTTGGTCCCAAACCCCAATAACTTTAAATTTATAATCGCAAGCCCCACTACACAAAGGTTTCAGCAAACATTTGCATTACATGTGTGTCCCAAGAAACTCCAAGTGGTGGAATTAATTTCAAGCATGTTGGTAGTACCTTGCCACCTGGCTTAGAAGCTAAAGAATTCTTTTGGGAGGTTCACACTCTCAGTTGCTTCTCTTGGATAGAGACCGGATAGCTTGAGCTTATAATACAAAATTACAAAGCACGTGAAACAACTGATCACATGTGAGCTAGTGAAAACAACAAATATCAGAATTAGACCTTTAAGATCTAAGATATTGAAATTATCAGCTTTAGAGTGTCTTTTTTAAAATAAAACATAGCATTTCAGAATGTTTAAAGAAATAAAGGTGTGGGGCCAGCAGGTGGTTAAGGCACTGGACTTTCATATGGCAGACTATGGTTTGAGCTTCCAACCTGGTAACTTAAAAATTATGTGGGGTGCATTTCCATGTGCATGCATGCCCAAAATCCAGAAAGAAGAATTGAGGAGAAGGGATTGCGGTGTAGTATCCCCCCCTCCCAGGGGTGATTTCTCACCACCCCCACCCCCACCATTTTTCTCTGGCAAGTGCATGTGCCCCATAGCAAAACCTTTAAAAAAAAAACTTTAAAAGAAAAAGAAATAAAGATGCTATTAGGAAAACCAAGGAAATACAAACATGAACAAATAGATTCAAGAAAGGAAATGATAATGTTGAAATTTAAAATCCAATGGATGGGTTAAACAGCATATTAGATACAGTTGAAGAGACAGTTAGTGAACTGGAAAATAGATTTGAAGAAATCATTAGCCATAATGCAGCTCAGAGAGAAAAAGATGAGCAATAGGAAAAACAATCTGAGAAACAGAATGAGGAATTTAACAAATATCATCTAGAAATTCCAGAGAAGATCACTGAGATAATTGGAGGAAGCAATATTTAACAGTATATTGATTAGGAATTTTTCAGAAATGATAAAATAAATAAATCCAGGGAAAGAAGCACAAAGAATTCTAAGCAGAGTAAATATGGAGAAACCCAGACCTAAAAACATCAAAGTGAAACTGCAGAAATCCAGATAGAAAAAGTAAAATTACAAGTGACCCCAGAATAGATCTGTGGGCATAAATACTGTCCTCTGGATGCCCAGAAATCTAAGGAAGGGAACCTTGAGAGTAATGCTGGACTACTGCCAGCATGGGTGGAACCAACAAATGGCATAATGGTTACATCACTGGACTCCCATGTAGTCAACCATGGTTCAAGCCCTGGATCTGGTAGCTTAAAACTCATGGTGGGTGCATTTGCATGTGTGTCCAAAATCCCAAGAGGAGAATGGGAGAAAGGGGATTATGGTGTGGCCATCTCCCCTGGGGGTGATTTCTTGTTTCTGTCTCTCTGTCTCCCTTTTCCTGGTGAGCCCATGTGTCCTATAACAAACATCTCTCTTAAAAAATATATGTATTTAAAAAAATCATCCCTTAGTGTTCCCTCAAGCTGTGCCTGGTGACTTACCAGCCCAGTGTGTGTGCACGTGCATCTGTGTATGTGTGAGTGTGTGTGTGTTGTGGGGGGGCACACTTATTAATCTCTGAGCAGAGGCTGGGCTCACTGGCCGTGGGAGTTACTTGAGATAGAATTCTGGTCTCTTTTGCACTGTCTGGCCATGAGGGGAGCTGGGGCACCTGGAGTGAACCCTGGGGGCTGCAGAGAAGGTCTGGGGACTGACTCCTGGCCCTCTAGTTCTGCTGGGGTCCCTGACTTCAAGAGACTGTGGAAGACACCAAGAGCTGTCTTCTTTTCTGAGTGGTGGGCTGCAAGAGGCAGCTGGGAAAGGTAGGTTGGGAAGAGGGGGGGTGGGGCTGGGGTGTGTGCAACAGATTGTGGGGGACAGGAGGAGACTGAGAGGGAGGATGCTGAGGGGACTGAGGGACTGCCTCTGTTTCTGCGTAGGGCATCTCCTTCCACTCCCACCACACAGGCATTCACGCTTCGTGCACACACAGCCCCTTCTTCATTCTTGCTATGAATTTCTCACCAAACAAGCTTCATTAATCCTCTAATAACCAGATTAATTAAGGACACTGAAAGTAAACAGCAAGAAGGTAATTTGCTCCTGATTACTGTGTAATTGCGGGAAGATGAACTCATTTGCATATGCAAAAAAGTTTCCAGACAGAATGACAATGGAAGGAACTAACTGTGAATCTGACCCCCATTCCCCAGCTCTTGTTCTATATCCTGCTCCTGCCTGACTGGAAAGCTGACCTGAGGCCTGCCTGCTCCCCACTGTCCCCCTCTACCCCGGCCCCAGCTCCCACGCAGGCCCGGCAGCTCAGGCAAGCTCTCCAGCTCCTTCCCCTCTGAGAGGCGAGTCTCAGAAAGCAGGCCTGGGAATCCCAGCACCGGCCCTGCCCGAGTGATCTTGGCAAAGGCCCCAGCCTTGGTGTCTTCAACTGCAAAATGGGCTCATAATTACATCTGTCCCTGTCACCTAGAGGACTAGGCAGTGTGGATGAGGGTGTCATGTAAATTGTAGCACTCTGGGCAATAACACCTGCTGGGCAGTGCTTTATTTTCTTTATTTTAAAAAATCCAGGTCTGGGATATACTTCAAAGGCTCTCGGAAAACTACCTCACACAGGCCAACAGGTGGCGTGGCAGTTGGGCGCTGGATCCCACGTGGCTCACTGTAGAGTCCTAGGCCTGGCAGGCTTAGGTACGTGCATGCACCAAATCCCAAGCAGCAAAAACTAAGAGTAAACACACAAACCACTTACCTCAGGAAGCCTTCCAGGATTGTGCCTTCAAGGCAACAGGCTTCCCTTTGGGGCCACAATTAGTTCATCTCTGTTAGTGACTGGCCCACAGCTCCAGCTAAACTCATGTTCCCTGAGGACTGGGGAGAGGTGAAGGCCCCGGGCCTCCTTCCCTTTCCCCTTACCAAATGCTGGGTAGGCTCAAGTTTAGGGCCCCTCCCGGTGATGGGCCGCGCCTGTCCCCCAAGGCCTCAGACACCAATTTGTTCTCAGATGAAGGCCTAGTCTCCCTTCAACTCGATTTGCGTTTTCAAAGCAGTTAATAGACGCATTAAAAAATCCATTTTCGCTCGGGATTGAATCTGACTGGAACAGATCAATCCGCAGAGGCCTCTCCTCTCCCCTCCCTCCAGAAGCCCCGAGGGTCGCCGTGGAGACCGTGGAAGCCTCCCTGCCCCTCTGCTCCCGAACAGGGGTGAAGCCGCCTCATCACTCTGGGCATCCTGCAGCTGCCCGCATCCCCACTGTGCACCCCCACTGTCCTCACTCTCGTGCACACCCACAATGGTGGAGCTCGCCTCTACCCAACACGCCACCTCTTCCAAGCCCCTACCAAGACCAGTATGCAAGCCGGTGGGGGGCGGGGGGTGGTGGGTGGCTCGATTTACCCACTGAATTGCAGCCGGAACTTTCTCTCAGACACAGCCCTCCTGCCCAGCTGGCTGTAACTACTTAACCCTTGCATTTGAGAGGCGGTGAGTGCTGAGGGTTCAAATCCTGACTTCATTCCCTTCTATCCATGAGAGCTTAGGCCAGTCACTTCCCTCCTTGGACCCTCCTTATACCTCCTAATACCTCCCTGCAGGGTGAGGGTGAGAGTGAGAGTGAGGGTGAAGGTAAAGGGAAGCCAAACTTGACACAGCAGAGAAATATATTTTCAACCTCACACTGCTCTGAGGAGACAAGATTTGCATGTGTAAATACCCACTGTAAGAGAGTCTCCCAGCACCCCTCCTAGCCATGGGCGCCCCCAGACCGTGGGCTCAGGAAGGGCTGGAGACGTGTCCACTGTTCATCCTATCCCCGTGCCCTGCAGACCCTGGCAGCTGCTGGGCCTGCATAAATACTCGTTGACTATTCAGTGATGAAAGGCAGACCCCATACACTAGCGCGGCAGAAACTGGAAGGCAGACTGGCCTGGCCACTCGGTCTGAAGCCTGTCTCCGTCACTTACCGACGGTGTGATCCGGGCATGTTAGTTAGCTTATCTGTAAAGGAGACAGAACTGTGCCGACCTTTCAGTGCTGTCCTGAGGATTCAATGATGCAAGAATCGCCCAGCCACAGTATTACAGTGGCAATGCAATGGTCCACGAGGCCGAGGCCACGCGGAAGGTCCCGGAATCACACCCCAAGACCTCCCTAACCACACCGGGTGCCCATGATCCCAGCTGGTGGAGGCTGGGGTGGCTCGTGGTGTGAAGACCCTGCTGAGGGTCTTTATTCCTCCTTCTCTGAAGAAACACATAAGGGGACCTGAAAAAAAGGTGTAAGAATACGAAGTGTTTAGAACAGGGGCAGGCACGCAGTGAGTCTTCCAAAATGCCAGACCTTTGTCCTCAACCTTCTGTCATAGCTTACGGAAGGGGACAGCCCTGTGCCCAGCCTTGTCTTTCCTTCCTCTGTGCTCTGAGAGCTCCCCTAGCCCAGGAGCCCGGCCCCCTGCAGCTTTCCTTTCCGGGCTCCCCCCAGCCAGGAGCACGGGGCTATGGTTTCCTTCTGTTTTCTGGTCTTCCAGGCTCAGGGTGTGTGTGGGGGCAGGGCTGTCACCTGTGCCGCCACTCTCTGGCCTCCCTGACTGCTGTCCTCTCCGCTAGCTGCTAGCTGTTGTCTTCAGTGCCGCCCTCAGGCCCTCGGGCTCGCTCTGAAGCCTCCAGCTTCTGCTCTGGTCTCCAGAGAGGCTTTGTGGGCACGTGGGGCTGGGGGATGAGGGGTCGGGAGGATGACGGACTCGGCCTGGGTGTAAGAAGACGCAGTTTCTGGAGCTGGAGAGGCCCGGGATGGCCAGGCCAGCACCCCTGGCCACAGAAGCCTTCTCATGAGTGGGCCCCGTTGATTTTGTGCAGCGCAGGCTGGCAGCTGTCCAGCATTCCTCCCACCAATGCCTGGCCGGAAGGCTTGGGAGGGTGCTCAGGTCCCCAGGCAGCCGGAGCTCCCCCAGCCCTGAACTCAGCCCGGGGCTCCCCAGGCCTTGCCTCAACAAGAGAACTAGTTCCTCCTCTCCCACACCCAGCCTTCCCACCAGGACCCAGCTGAGCCCTGTCTTCCTTGCCCCCCTTTCTCAGCTTCCTCTCTCTCCTTCCCTCTGGTGCCCACCATGGGACCAAGTCATTGGAGGGACAAAGATGTTGGGATGGGCACCGGGACCCCAGACTCCCTCAGTGGTCTCCAGTGGGGGGCCAAGGAGTTGCTGACTGCATGTGGGGGCCAGCAGATGGTGTGGTGGTTAAGACACTGGACACTCCCATATGACCGACCACGGTTCAAGTCCCGAACTTGGTGCTTTCTTTCTTTAAAAAAAAAAAAAAAATTATTTTATTTAATCTATTTTTATTATTTTTTAATTTGATGAGAGAGAGAGAGAGAGAGAGAGAGAGAGAGAGAGAAAGCAAGCTGCCAGGTCCGGGACTCAAGCCATGGTTTGGCTATGTGGGAGTCTAGCACCTTAACCACCATGCCACTTGCCAGCTCTCAGCCCCACCTCGTGTGTGTCTCTCTATGATCAAATTAACATGAGTGAATGAATAAATAAAATTAAGTAAATAATTATTTGGGGGAGAAAAAAAAGAAATGGACACTGAAACGTCCAGGAGTCCAAATGGATTTAGTCACCTGGTTTGGAGTTCTGGGTCCACTCTTGGGCAAGCTAGTTACTTGGGACCTCAGTTTTTCTACCAGTAAAATGGAGACGTGAATAGCAATAATGATTCCTGTCTTTTTTTTTTTTTTTTTTTTTTTGAGAGGTTTTTTTTTTTTTTTTTTTTTTTTGCTATAGGGCGCGTGCGCTCGCCAGACAGACAGACAGAGAGAGACATAGAGACAGAAAGCGAGAAATCACCCCCCAGAGGGAATGGTCACGCCGCAATCCCTTCTCCTCCATTCTCCTCTCGGGATCTTGGGCACGCACGCACACGCGCCCGGGGTGAGTTTTAAGCCACCGGGTCCGGAACGCGAACCGCGTTCGACTACGTGGGAGTCCAGCGACATAGCCATTACGCTAACTGCTGGTTCCCATGATTCCTGTCTTTAAGCATCCCTGTGGGGATTAAATGAGGTCCTGTAAACCTGTAAACCAGTTATGTCTCTCCTCCTGGATTGGGAGGGCAGGACCGAATCTCCCTCCCTCGTGAGTCTGCAGGGCCCAGCCAACACCAGGTGCTCAGTACTGTGGGTGGATCTGAGAAGCCAGAGACTCCAGAGAGCCCAGGCCTGATTTCACGTGGGCGATGGAGCGAAGCCGAGGTGTTTCACTTAGAGGAAAGTGTGTTAGAGAGGGAGTCAGGACAAGAGGGTACTAAAGAAATCATGACTTCCGTATAAATATAGAATGAGTACATGTCAAAGACTTCGACTCACTATTTAATGAAGGAACCTGTACGATGTTACCACGGGTTCAAAGGAGACTCTAAAGAGCAGATTCTTTTATGAGCAACCAGGAAACGAATTTACAAGTCGACTAGAAACTGGGTACTCTCCATAGGTCAATAATCAATTGCACCCCTATCAGTCAAAATTCACTTCCATTTCTACGGGCAAAAATGATTTGCTTTACCATCACCAGTTTTGTGCAACTTATGGAGTGGTAAAACTGTTTCAAAGGCAAAGTAAGGCCGAGGCCCCTCTGGAATTGGATACCGGAGTTCTGCGACAGACTGAGCACTTAGTAGTCTCTACCGCGGTTAAGTCTCTCACTGTTTCTCATCGGTGGGAGGTGGGCTAAGGAAGGGACCAAGGAGGACAGGACGAGGTGGCACAGAGGCACCTACTGTCACACGTTTCAGGTGCGTCTGAGCTTCCTTGACTTTTGGGGCTCTTGTGGGGTGAGTGTCTGAGCCTCTGCTAGTCTTAGTCTCATAGCTTCTCTCTTTTTAACTTTTTCTTGATTTTTAGAAATCAAAATGTAACATGTTTACAGTAAAGTGTCCAAATATTAAGTCTATGTCCTAATTAATTTTTTTTTTTTGGAGAAGTTTTTGCTATAGGTGCGTGTGCTCGCCATACAGACAGAGAGAGACATAGAGATAGAAAGCGAGAAATCAGCCCCTGGGGGGATGGTCACGCCGCAATCCCTTCTCCTCCATTCTCCTCTCAGGATCCTGGGCACACGCGCCTGGCGTGAGTTTTAAGCCACCGGGTCCGGGATGCGAACCGTGGTCGACTACGTGGGAGTCCAGCGACATAGCCACCATGTCACTCATTAGCTATACGTGTAATCATGATTCAAGTCAAAGTATGGAACATTTGAAGAACTCCAAAACGTTTCCTCAGGCCCCTTCTTAGTCAGCTAACCTCCCTAGGAGGTAACTGCTTTTCTGACTTTGATTATAGGTTATTATTATTACTATTTTAGATTTATTTATGTATTCATTCATTCATTTATTTTAGGCTTTTGCCATAGGGTACACGTACTTAGTGGAGAGAGACAAAGACAGAGAGGAATAAAGTGAGAAATCACCCCCCAGGGGAGGTGGCCACACCATAATCCCCTCTCCTCCATTCTCCTCTCAGGATTTTGGACATACACGGCCAATGTGATTTGAGCTGTCCTGTCCGGGACTTGAACTGCAATTGACAATGCGGGAATTCAGCACCTTAATCACTATGCCACCCGATGGCCTCTGGATTATTTTGTAGATTGCCATTGAGCAAAGGCACTTTCCAGAAAAAAGCCAGAGAGAGGAGAGGGAGAAAGCAGCCCCCAAGAAGGCGTGGTTATACCACGATCTCTTCTCCATCCTGTCAGGATTTGGGGCACACACACACATACATGCCTGGCATGGTTTTCAAAACACAGGGGCTGGGATTTGAACCACAGTCGACCATGTGGATCTGACTTTTTTAACCACTAGGCTACAAGGCTGGCCCATCAGATTATTTCTGCACTTCGAAATCATTGAATCATACAGTATGCACTGTTTGGGGCCTAGGTTATTAATCTTGGTATGATTTAAAGAATATCATTTCTGATTTACATATAATAGTTGTACTTATTCATGTCAGTATAATATTCTTGAGGCTCACCTGTGTTGCATTTTATCAGTAGTTTATTATTATTATTATTTTTAAAAATTTGCTATAAGACACATGCACTCAGAGACAGTGGAGAGAGGAGAGACAGAAAGTGAGAAAGCACCCTCCAGGGGGAATGGCCATGCCACAATCCCTTCTCCTCCCTTCATTTCTCTCTTAGAATTTAGAGCCCCGCCCCCCCCACATATACACACACCCAGAGTGTTTTTCAATCTGCTGAATCTGGGACTTGAGCCCTGCGATTGGCCATGTGGGACCCAGCCGCCTTAACCACCACGTCATTCACTAGCTGGCCCCCCTTTTGGGCATTTTAAATTGAGCTGTCTTTCCCTTTTCGGTTTGTAGGAACTCTTCATATATTCTATATGTGATTTCTTTGTCGGATACAGATATGGGTAGATCGCTTCTATTCTGGCTTACTTTATTTAGTTTCTTAATGGTGTCTTTTGATGAAGAGATGTTTGAATTTCAGTGAAATCCAATATATCAATTGTTCCTGCTGTAGTTAGTGGTTTTCATGTTCTGTGTAAGACATCTTTGCCTGCTCCAAGGTTATGAAAACATTCCCTGATCTTTTCGTCTAGACGCTTTATTGTCTTATCTCTCACATTTAGATCTATGATCTAGTTAGAATTAATTTTTGCTTATGGAACAAGGTAGCAGTCAAGCTTCATTTTTCCCCCATATGATCCAATCGATACAACTGGTCCGGCACCATTTATGGAAAAGCTACACCGAATTGCAATGGTGTCTTTGTTGTAAATCAATTGACCAGACGTGTGTGGTTGTATTTTCGGACTCTTTCTACCCTCTTATATTGGTCTATTTGTCTACCTTTAAACCAATCTCTCAGTGTTTTAATTGCCATAGCTTTATAGAAAGTTATAAAATCAGATGATGAAGTCATTCATCTTTGGTCTTCATGATTGTCCTAGCTATTTTACACTCTTTGTATTTTCATGTACATTTTAGAATAGACTTGTTAATTCCCACGAAATCCTACTGGGATTTTGCTGGGGGTTGTGTTGAATCTAGAGATCCTTTTGGGGAGAGAACTGACACCCTATCAATATTGAGTCTTCCAGGGACCAGCAATTAGTGTAATAGCTATGTCGCTGGACTCCCATGTAGTCGACCACAGTTCGTGTCCCGGACCCGGCGGCTTAAACTCACGCCAGGCGCGTGTGCGTGCGTGCCCAAGATCCCGAGAGGAGAATGGAGGAGAAGGGATTGCGGCATGGCCATCCCCCCTGGGGGGTGATTTCTCGCTTTCTGTCTCTCTGTCTGTCTGTCTGGTGAGCACACGCGCTCTATAGCAAAAACCTCTCAAAAAAAAAAAAATAAAAAAAAAATTGAGTCTTCCAGTCTGAGAATACAGTGTCTCTCTCCATGAAGGAAGGTCTCCTTGAACTTCTGGAGTTTTGGCTTATCCTTTTAAATTTTTTTAAAGGTTTTTCCATAGGGCACATGTGCTCACCAGAGAGATAGAGAAATAGAAAATGAGAAATCAGCACCCAGGGGGATGGCCATGTCATAGTCCCTTCTCCTCCATTCTCCCCTCAGGGTTTTGGGCACGCATGCATACATGCCTGGCATCATTTTCAAGCTGCCAGATCCGGGACTCAAACCATGGTTGCCCACATGCTAGTCCAGCGCCTTAGCCTCCACACCACCTGCTGGCGCCTTTGCTTACCTTGGAAGCCCCACTGCATTCTGGTCCTTGGCGGGAGTTCGCTTCCATCCCTGTGACTGCCGGGAAGGAGGTAATCATTTAGCTGCAGCCCTTTGGGGGACACCCAGGCATCAGATCCGAGGAGGAAAGGGGACGACTAGGACCCCAGTCACGATCCTCACTACCAAATACCCCTCCCGAGGAAAACCTGCTCTGTGGAAGGAGGTCACTTCGCTTGATAATTTTGCAGAGCTGTCATTTCACCTCTGTGACTTCAGTTTTCCCATCTGCAAAATGGGCGTGTGATCTCAGTGTGAGACAGCAGCCGTGAGGGGTGAAGAATACATGCTGCAGGGCACTTTTTAGATGCTCAATAAGTGATCTCGGGGTTTTGCCCTCAAAGATCCCAGTGCCACCACTGTGGGCATGTTAACAGATGGGGAAGGGCCAGACTCATCACCACATCTCTGTCAACATGCTTTCATTATTATTTTTTTAATTTAAAATTCGCCGTAGGGTATGTATACTCACTAGAGAGAAGTAGGTGAGGGGCAAGGAATGAGAAAGCACCCCCTTGGGGGGATGGCCATGCTGCAATCCCTTCTCCTCCATTCTCCTCAGGATTTTGGGCACGCATGCACATGTGCCTGGCGTGGTTTTTAAGCCACAGGATCTGGGATTTGAACCATGCAATCAGCCATGTGGGACCCAGAGCCTTAGCCACCACACCACCTGCTGGCCCCAGCCACGCTTTTTATTTTTATTTTTTTTCTTAAGGGCAAACCGGAAGTTATCTTACTAACAAGGAGATGGAAAAAGAAAGGTTTCTGTCCAGAAAGGTGGACAAGATGGTGAAGGCCTGGGCCAATGACTTGCTGCCTTTCAACTCCTCTTGTTATCGCGGGCTTCCACCCTCCCGTGGACTGGCACTTCGCTCCCCCCATCCTGCCTCCGGGCCTTGGCACCCGCTGGCCTCTGGCCTCTGGCCGCTGAGCCACAGGCTGAGCCTCTGGACCGTGGGCCCTGGGCTCTGCCAGGTAAGCCCAACTTTCCTGGCAAGTGCAGCCTCACACTGCCCAGGCTGGGTGGGGCAGCTGTGCCCAAACCAGGGGTGCTGGCCTTCCCAGGGGTGCTGGTCACTAGTCCCACCTGCACAGCCTTCCGGGGTGGGCCCTCAGTGCTAAAAGGAACTAATCGAACCATTGGCACCTCCTGCTTTGTATCCTAATCACTGACTTTCTGCTGACAGAAGCAGTTTCTTCCCGATTCTTCTTAAAGGGGGCAAACCCTTTTCTTACTGAACATTTTAAATACAATTACATACCAGAGAGTGATTTTAAAATACACTTTACTAAGCACTTTCCTTTTTATTTAAAAAACAATTTTATAGCACTTGTCACGGGCTAAGCTCCTTGCGGTCTTATCTCATTTAATACTCACTCTCACCCTGTTATTATCACCACCATCTTACAGGCACCTACGGGGTAATTAACTTGCCATGCTGGGCTAGTGGGCGGGAAAACTGGATTCACGCCCCACAGCTTGGTTCCACAGCCTGGGGTCCACTGAGCCCTGGTGGCCTGCTTGGGAAAGGCCCTCCTCGGGCAGCTGGCCTCTGTGGGGACCGTTTTAGGAACCTGGTCCCGTAACCCTCCATATGCCAAGTTCTCTGCAGAGCCCAGGGTAACCGGCTGCTCCCAGTGGGTGGAGACAGATCACCCACCTTCAAGGTCTGCTCCTCCCTCCCACACCGGGACACTGCAGTGGCTGCCTGGGGGTGGGCAGGAATGACTTGCTCCAGACTGGCTCCAGGCAGCCAGACACTGTTGTGTGGCTTTAAGTCAACACATCAGGGGGACCTGGCATGCAAACAAGGTGGCACTCCAGATTCCTGGCATGCAGCAACTTATTTATTTATTTATTTAGAATTATTTAATTTTGGGACCAGCAGTTAGCGTAATGGCTATGTCGCTGGACTCCCACGTAGTTGACCGCAGTTTGCGTCCCAGACCTGGTGGCTTAAAACTCACGCCAGGCGCATGTGTGTGCGTGCCCAAGATCCCGAGAGGAGAATGGAGGAGAAGAGATTGCGGCGTGGCCATCCCCTGGGGGGTGATTTCTCGCTTTCTGTCTCTCTGTTTGGTGAGCGCACGTGCCCTATAGCAAAAACCTCTAAAAAAAAAAAGAATTATTTAATTGTATTTGTTATTGTTATTATTATTATCATTATTATTATTTGGAGAGGTTTTTTTCTATAGGGCGCATGTGCACGTCAGAAAGACAGAGGGAGACAGAGAGAAAGCAAGAAATCACCCCCCAGGGGAGATGGCCACACCACAATCCCTTCCCCTCCATTCTCCTCTCGGGATCTTGAGCACGCATGCACATGCACCTGAAATGAGTTTAAGCCACCAGGTCCGGGACTTAAACCGCGGTTGATTACATGAGAGTCTAGTGACATAGCCATTACACCAACTGCTGGTCCCATTATTATTGTTATTTTTAATTTGACCAGAGACAGAGAGAGAGAGAGAAAGGGAAAGTGAGAAAGCAAGCCACCAGGTCTGGGACTTGAACCACTGTCAGCATGTGGGAGTCCAGTGCCCTAACCACCACGCCACCTGCCGGTCCCATGCAGCAGCTTATTAACCAAGGAGAGAGGTCAGCACTGGCAGAAGCAGTCTGGGGCTGCAGGATGGGCAATTCAGAGGGAAGAGGCCCAAGGCCCCCTTGAACACGGCCAAGCCGTCCTTCTTCCCACTGAGACAGAGCGTAGCACAGCCAGGTCTCGGTCCGACGTTGGCATTCAGGACTCACACAAGCCGATTCCGCTTCAGGGCCTCTGCGCTTCCTGTCACTTCTACCTGGATCACTTCTCAGACACCTACCTGGCTCATCCTTCCAGTCTCTGCTCAGGTGTCACTTCCTCAGGGAGGCCTCTCCTGACCTCCCCACCTAAAACAGCACACACTGGCCCAGTCTTGCCCTGGGGGCTGCTTTTTCCTCCTAAGCGCTGTGGAAACCTTGTATTCCTCTGCTGGTTTCTACTCGCTGTCTCTCGTGCTAGACTGTAAGTTCTATGAGGGCTTTAGCCCTCGTTCGTCACAGGAGTCTGGGCCCAGAGCATGTCCAACATAGTATGCGCTTAGTGACACTCGCCCAATGACAGGCTGGACGTGTCCCTGTGGCGCTGCGCCCAAGTCTCCTGGTCTGTGTGGGGGAGACGGTGGCTGCCCAGGGCCTGTCTGGCGTTGGCAGGGGAGGCTGAGTTATGCGTGGGCACAAGCAACCCCAGAACCTCAGTGCTGAGCTCAGGCTCCCTTGGGTCCTCCCTTCCCTCGTGATAAAGAAACACCGAGAGGTAACAGAATATCAGGACTGGCCTTTCAGGGTTGGACGGGGGTGCAGAGCGAAACGTGATGCTCCGTGAGGTAGGCCCGCAGGGGGCAGTTCCTGTTTTGGACCTGAGGACCTCCCTGAGAACTCTGGGCACACGCGCACCCATGACCTGGGGCTGGTTGAAGCTGGGTGGTGGCATTGGATCCCACTGGGGTACTCGCCCTCTCATGGGAGAAACTTTTCTTTCTTCTTTTCCTTTTTATTTTTTAGGGCCTATGCCCTTGCTGGAGAGAGAGGGAAAGTGAGAAATCACCCCCCCCGGGGGGGTTGGCAACACTGCAACCCCTGGCCCTTCATTCCTTTGGGATTTGGGGCACACACGCATATGTGCCTGGTACGATGGTCAAGCTGCTTGGTCTGGGATTCGAACCACAGTTGGCCACGTGGGAGTCCAGCCTTAACTACCATGCCACCTGCGGGACCCAGAAATAACTTACAAAATGGAACAAAACAAAAGCCTGGTCTTTCTAGACCAGTCCTGTCCGTAGGGCGAGACTCTCCTCACATCTGGCACCTAGAAACTGAACTGCAGCCACCGTCTCCCTAAGGGCTTTAGCGCCTGGTGTCTGACAGCTGTGTCCCCTTTTCAGAGAAGGTTCACAGCAGGCTGCCAACCTGTGTTGATGGCTGAATAGCTCTCCGTGAACTCAAGGCCTAATTAGGAAAGAGAGGCCCCCAGCAGCACGAGGCCGCCCCCTTCTCTGTGCAAAGAGCTAAAGCTAACGGGGCCATAGTCAGCCGGGCTGCGGAGCAAAGCCGCAGTGGGACGGGGCATGTCACCCGCCTGGGGGGCTCAGGAGTCACCGCCTGGAGGAGCTTGCCTGGGTTGGACTGAGAAGGGAGAGCCAGGAGCCTGGGAGGGACGGGAAGCCGCAGCTGCAGGGAGGGGGAGGCAGAGGGACTGGCCTCGGCGTGCCCTCATGACCTGCTGCAGGATTGAGCGAAGCTTCTCTGCAAACCTGCTGTGGGGAAATCGATTCCTGGTGGGGTCTCCAGGCTCCGGGGCTGAATACTGCTCAGAAGCTCTGGAACAAAGCAGGCCCATCGAACCTCACCTCCCGGCAGGGCGTGAGAGGCTGCCCCGGCCCCCACAGAGGGGCCCCACAGCCCACACGCCCTGAGGGTCTGGCACTGGGGAGAGGGAGCCAGGCCTGGGCCCTGCTCCGAGGCCGCCTCAGCCCACCTCAAGCTCAGCTAGGACCCCCTCCCCTAGAAACCACCAGCATGGGGTCAAGGCCCGGGCGGCCTCCTCCCACCTCCCCTCTGCTATTCTGCTGACACTGCCAAGCTGGCCGCAGCCACCCGGTCACCGTTCCTGATGGGGCCTGACCCTCCTCGCTCCCTGCCTGGTGTGCCTCCCCATCTCCACCTGCTGGCGCCCTGCTCCTCTCTCACCAAGACATCCCCTCTTTCCTAGGCCCCATCCTGCGTGGAGTAGGTCACCAGGAAGCCATTGGAGTCACCCGAAGGGCCAACTAGAGCGAGTGGCAAAGAGCCTATGAGAAGAGCTGGGCGGAGAGCCCCGAAAGCCTGAGGGGAGCAAGAACATCCGCCCCCTCCGTCTGGAAGTTTGGGAGGGGTACAGAAGGGCTGGCCGCTTTCCTGGGAGGGAACCAGCCAGGGGTGTAAGGCCTCTCCAGCACGGCGGAAGGACGGGCCTAAGAAGAGGGGTGGTGGGGGCTTGTGGAGGGTGGGAGACGAGGTCCCACGGGACTCTGACAGGTGGGGAGGGCCAGGGCTGACGGGCAGCCGGGGTGTTGGCGGGACAGGCGAGGTGTGCAGAGGGTCTGCCCCCTTTGATGGCCAGGGCAGCCCAGGCGGCAGCAGCTCCCGGGGGGTGGCAGGGGAGGACTTTCTCTAAGCGTGTGAGGAGCAGGCCAGCATTTGGATAAGACAAAGGCACTGTGGACAAAGTTCCCCCTCCTTCGTGGTTCCACCACCTGTGGTTTCAGTTACCTGCAGTCAGCCATGGTCTGAAAAGAATAAATGGAAAATTCTAGAAATAAACAACGCATAGGTTTTAAATCACACTGTCCTGAGTAACGGGATAAAATCTCACGCTGTCCCGCTCGACCTGCCCCAGGGGCCGAGTCATCCCTTTCTCCAGCGTATCTGTGCCATGTACACTATGTGCCTGTTAGTCACTGTGTGGCCATCACGGTGGTCAGATAGACTGTCCTGTTGTCACAAAGCTTGTGTACAAGCCACCCTTACTTCACTTAACGATGGTCCCAAAGAGCAAGAGCAGTGATGCTGGCATTGCTACACTTGTTCTGTTTTATTACTAGTTATTGCTGTGAGTCGTCTACTGTGCCTGCTGGTTTAGAAATTAACACCTTATTAGGCTTGGCAGGTGGCGTGGTGGTTAAGGGTGCTGGACTTCCACATGGCCAACTGTGGTTCAAGTCCCGGATCTGGTGACTTGCTCTCTCTCTCTCTCCCTCTCTGGTCAAATTGAAATAAATAAATGAATGAAGGGACCAGCAGTTGGCATAATGGCTATGTTGCTGGACTTCCATGTAGTTGACCATGGTTCGAGTCCCAGGCCCGGCGGCTTAAACTTATGCCGGGTACGTGTGCATGAGTGCCCAAGATCCCGAGAGGAGAATGGAGGAGAAGGGATTGCGGTGTGGCCATCCCCCCTGGGGGGTGATTTCTCACTTTCTGTCTCTCTGTCTCTGTCTTTCTGGCGAGCGCATGCACCCTATAGCAAAAACCTCTCCAAAAATTAAAAAAAAATGAATGAATAGTTAAATAATAAAATAATTAAAAAAGAAATTATACCTTATCGCAGGTGCGTATGTGCGGGAAAAGGCCTAGTACACACCAGCTTTGGTACCCTGCGGTTTCAGACATCCCCCGGGGGCCTTGGAACATGTCCCCTTCAGACGGGGGCCGCTGTGGTATTTTGACATGCTCCGACTATTGCCAATGGGATTCATAGGAAGCTGGAGGAGGATCTGGGGGCCGTGGAGTGGGATCAGGGCAAGGGAGACACTTTCCCCAAGCATTTTATTATGAACATTTTCAAGCAGACAGAAAGGCTGGAAGAATTGGAAAGAGAACACCCATTGGTCGATCACCTCGATTCCACAGTGATTCGTTCACGAGAAGTTACTCTGCACCTCTCAATCCACCTGCCCGTTTTCCTTTGCGATGAATTTCAAAGTAGTGTTCAGACATCGGTATAGTCCTCCTAAACACTCCAGCTTGCGCTTCACTAACTGGAGTTCATTACTTACGGTTATTTTTTGTATTTGTTCAGAGCTAATATTTACACAGAATGAAATGCACACATCTGAAATGCACACATCTGAAATAGTTCATTCCATGAACTCTGGAAAGTGTACACACCTGAGTGATCCAAGCTCCATGAAGACAGTGTGGCTGTCACCCCCAGAAAGCTCCCCATTCCTGGAGGATCTGCCTGCAGACTCCACTGTGCGTCCTTCACGTGACAGATGTCCAGCCACACGCGTTCTCCCCTTCCTCTGCTCCGCAGTGCTGCGGTGTCTGGCTGGGCACACGGCTGCCCAGGTGAAGACGACTCCCAGTCTTCCTTGCAGCTTGGTGTCAAGACACGATTGTGTTCTGGTCTATAGAGTATGACTATATGAGTTCTGGTCTATAGAGTATGACTTTTATTATTATTATTTAAAATTTTATTTATTCATTCATTTTTAAATTTGACCAGAGAGAGACACAGAGAGAAAGAGGGAAAGTGAGAAAGCAAGCCACCAGGTCCAGGACCTGCCACCAGGTCTGGGACTCAGACCATGGTCAGCCATGTGGGAATGTCCAGTGCCTTAACCACCACACCACCTGCTGGTCCCTGTCTAAAAGCTTTTAAAAACCTCCCCTATGGGACCAGCAGATGACGGAATGGCTACATTGCTGGACTTCCACATAATAAACTGTGGTTCGAGTCCTGGACCTGGTGGCTTCAACTCACACCAGGTGCGCGTGTGTCTGTGCCCAAAATCTCAACAGGAGAATGGCGGAGAGAGGATTGTGGAATGGCCATCCTCCCTGGGAAGTGATTTCTTGCTTTCTGTCTCTCTGTCTCTCTGGTGAGTGCATGTGCCCTGTAGCAAAAATCTTTCTTTAAAACAAAAACAGAAAACTTCCCGTAAATAACAACGGATACACCCTGAGCCCCTTCCTTCAGCTTCCCTCCTCTCTCCTGCTGCCCAGAACAGAGCAGTCATGACCACTGTCTTGGACCATAAAGAAGGGACACATCCAGGGACAGTGGGGGAGTGAGCGAGAAGGATCCCCCTCTAAACCCTCAGTAGGGCTAACTCTTGGGTTGCTTTCTTCAGACTTTCACGTGAGAGAGAAATGACAGTCTCCATTCAAGTCAAACCTAATTCATGACAGTCTCCATTCAAGTCAAACCTAATTTTTTTTCTTTTTTTTTGAGAGATTTTTGCTATAGGGCTCGTGCACTCTCCAGAAAGACAGAGAGACAGAAAACGAGAAATCACCCGCCAGGGGGGAGGGCCACGCCGCAATCCCTTCTCCTCTATTCTCCTCTCGGGATCTTGGGCACGCACGCACATGCACCCGGCGTGAGTTTAAGCCACTGGGTCCGGGACTCAAACTGTGGTCGACTACATTGTGGGAGTCCAGCGACATAGCCATTATGCTAACTGCTGGTCCCAAGTCAAACCTAGTTTAATGACGAACTATTATACCTTTTGAATGTACCACATGCAATAAAAAAAAGTAAGTTTGATTCAAGATGGACACAAATAATGAAAAAGAACCCCTGCCGTGGAGACTGCTACCCTTCCTCCCCACTCAGCAGTCAGCCAGGGCAGAGGACCAGGGTTATGGGGCAGAGTCCCACGTTAGCAGCAGCTCGAGCAAGACAGGGGTGTCCTCTGCACGTCACAGCCCGTGCCACCACTGTGACAGAGCAGGGAGCCGGCTCCCACCTTCCTGTCTGGGTCCTCCCATGGCCGCGAGAACACAAAGCCTGGAAATCAGGCCTGGCACTGGGTGTGGCGGTTGGACCCCGCAGACTCCAGGAGGCATAGGTGGGCCTCTGGTCCACACTGGGCAGGGCCTTCTGCTTACAGCGCACCGTCCATACAGGCGCACTCCCGGCATCGGGCATCTCAGGGCTGGCCCAGCTCCTGATCTGTGTCTGTACCCACTCAGGCTGCCATGTCTGTCCCCAGACAACCCCCTCAGGCCTCCAGGGCCCCCCTCGTGGGGCCTGGGGATTTGGAGACAAGTTCTCTTATCTGACCCTGCAGGAGGTTATCGACCAGCCTCCCGCCCTCGCCCTCGCTGGTGCTGCTGACGCTGACATGCCAAATCTTAATCTTCTTAGGCCGCCCTCACTGGCGGCTGGCTGGCGGCTGCCCTCTCAGACTTAGGCCTCTGATCTGGGTTGTCACAGTCCCACTCCCCCTTCTCCCCCACCCAAGTCACAGGAGCCGGAGCTTTGGCTAATAGCTCCCGGGGTGTCAGAGGGCTGTCTGCCTGGCGACACCCTCCTCCAGGAACCATCTTCGGATTTGGGGCTGTCGTGAGCCTAGCCATAGTAGGACTGTCAGCAGTGGCAACAACGACAGTAATAGTAACGAGCGCTATGGCGCTGAAGGCCGGCCGGGCGGCTGCTGCTCGCCTTCCCTCTCAGAGGCAGGGCTTGCTCCTCTCTGCTTTACAGGCAAAGACACTGAGGCTCACTTCCAAGGCACCCAGTTCCAATCAGGGTTGGAGCCCGGTCCGGCTGCCTCCAGAGAGCTCCCCACAGCTATGAGCTTTCCGAAGTCAGTCCAGAGTGCTGCTGGCTCGGACTCACTGCCGTGTCACTTTGGGCACCGGCCTTAGCCTCACTGGCTCAGCCTCCTCACCTGTAAAGTGGAAAGGATGAGGCGCAGGACATGGGGCCCTGATAGAGAGCCTCCCCAGCCGTGAGTGACCCATCTCTCTTACATCTATCTCCTGGCTTCTTTCTCTTTCTTCTTCTCCTCCTCCTCCTTAATGAGAGAGGGAGAGGTAGTTCTGACAGGGGCTCTCCATGTCACGTCCTCCTGCCCAGTCTCCCAGTGAGCTAGGGCCCAGGCACCCGCCGCATGTCCGACCTGTTTAGATCGGGCTGGGAGTGAACCCTGGCCTCCCGTGTGGCCTCAGCCGCCCACAGTGGCACCTTCCAACTTGTGCCCTGTGGCTGGACCTGCCTCCTGGGTTGGTGAGGCCCTGGCCCCACTCGACCCTCTGCCTGACCTCCCGGGGGCCCCCAGGCAGCTCTGGCCAAGCTGGTCAGCGCTGCTAGTGCTTCTGCGGATAGCCACACGCTGGGGCACCCAAAGGCAGGAAAGGGAGTTTGAGGATGAGGATGAGGAGCAGTGTGGGGCTGATGGGGCGGGAGGGGCAGAGCCAGGGGAGCGTTAGAACAGGGCAGCGGGACTTAGGACAGGCGTAGGGAGGCCCCCCGGTGGCAGACCGCAGGAGGACAGGCTGGGACCCAGGGGAAGGACATCGGTTCGGCTCCTGTGTGAGCCTGTCAGGCAGAGTCCCTGGTCCGGGGTCAGGTCACATCTGTCTCCCTCCACGCACCCCCAGTCCTTCTGAGTCTTAGACCCTGTCCTCCAGCCCCCTCTGGAACCTTCCTGGCAGGGGCCTGCCTGCAGCGGACTGGGTGGCTCGAGCCCAGCCTGGCTGGAGTTGGAGAAGCTCTGACAGAACCGGGGCCGGTGGGGCGGGTGCGCAGTGGGCTGCAGGGAACAGGGAAATGAATTCCAGATAAACCTGTCAGCCTCAGGTGCGGCCTGCGGTGGGGGCCGGCGGCAGTGTGGAGCAAACTCAGGCTGTTTACCCACCCGAGTGTCTCTGGGTGGTTATTTACTTTCCTACCATTCTGGGAGGGGAAAAAATGAGCACGGGGCCTCGAGGGACCTCAGCAAACAGAGAGGCGCCTGAGTGCTAACCGATGCTGTCAGTAGCCCCGCAGCCGCGGAGGCAATTAGCGTGCGCTGCAGGCCTGCGGGGGCGGGCGACATGGGGGGCCCAGGGCAGACCGTGGGCCGCGGGAGCTTGGAGGTCAGAGGCGGCACACCACACGCCACCCCACCGCCCGGTGAGGAGACGCTCAGAGAGGGAGGTCACGAGACCCAGCCTAAACAGGCCCTGTCTCGGTGCCTGGGTCCCAGGAGAGGAGGTGGCAGCGGGCCCTCGGCCAGGCGGGACTCTGTGCTGGGGGAGCGAGGGCCGTTCTCCTGGGCAGGCCCTTCGCTCTGACCACAGCACCGAGGTGAGGACAACTCCTGGCTGTCTCAAGTGCCCCCAGGCGCCCCACCTGAGAGTCACGTGCATGGACGAGCTCTGTGGAACTGGAAGAGCTGCAGGGTGCACCGGCTTCCCAACCTCCCCGCCGAGGTGGGCGCACTCCTCTGCCTAACAGCCAGCAGGGGTCGCGTGGGCGCCGCTCCGCCTCAGTCCTCCCTCCAGTGAAATGGGCACCAGAGTGAAAGTACTCAGCAGTGCTGACTCTTATTCCGGAAACATTGGCTTTTTGGGTGTCTACTCTGCCCCAAGGAGACAGGACAGGATCCTATGGCTCCTACCTTCAGGGGCTCAGTTCTCAAGCTGTGATCCGAAGACCTATAGGGGTTCCCAAGGCCGTCTGGTTGGAGTTGGGGGTTCAAAGGCAAAACTGTTTCCATGATTACACTAAGATGCCGTTTGGCATTTCTACTGTGTTGATTTTTTGCAACAGATAGCTAACACTATGCTCTTCGAAGTTTTGCTGGTGGCTGGGACCAGCAGTTGGCGTAATGGCTATGTCGCTGGACTCCCATGTAGTCAACCGCAGTTCAAGTCCCAGGCCCGGTTAAACTCACGCTGGGCATGTGTGCGTGCATGCCCAAGATCCTGAGAGGAGAATGGAGGAGAAGGGATTGCGGCGTGGCCAATCACCCGGGGGGTGATTTCTCGCTTTCTGTCTCTCTGTCTTTCTGGCAAGCGCACGTGCCTTATAGCAAAAACCCTCCCCCACCAAAAAAAAAGTTTTGCAGGTGGCATGGTGGCTGAAGTGCTGGACTCCCACATGGGCAATCATGGTTCAAGCCCTGGACTTGGCAGCTTGAAAATCACACCAGGCACATGTGCATGCATGCCCAACATCCCAAGAGGAGAATGTAGGAGAAGGGCTTGTGGCGTGGTCATCCCCCTGGGGAGCATTTTCTCACTTTCTCTCTCCTCGTCTCTGTCTCTCCAGCAAGTTCAAACACCTTACTGCCAAAACCTAAAAATAAAAAAGGAATTAAAACGTGCTCGTGGCTTAACAAAAGATCTAAGCAGTACTAATACTGCCAGCGCTGAACTGTGCTCGGAGGCTTGGTTTCTTCCCCACGTCACACCTGCAGGGCGGGGAGAAAGCCAGTCACTGGCTGTCATTGAGCGGTCACGGTGGCTGACTTGGTGAAATCTCTATCCTGGAGTACTGGTTATGTCTTTTTAGTATTCCGTGTGGCAAAGTAGGATGTACACACTAGACATTTCGGGAGAATGATGATTGTCTCAAAGAATAGCATTTGCAAGATGGTTTGAGCCGTGAGCTGAAATTGCCATTCCCTCTCCTCCTTGGAACGCCATTTTTACTTGAGATAAGCCGCTGTCGACAAACTGCAGTTATTCAGTCTTGGGGGTCAGGCACAGGTTGTCTTGAAAAGGAGTGAAGGAGTGTGTTGCCTGATGAAAAAAACTGACGGCATCGGTTGCTGATGATAAAATTTGAGCTTTTAAGCAAAAAGTTAAATTTTGGAAAACTCTTCTCTATTTGTTTGTTATAGGGCACATGCGTTCACCAGAGAGAGTCAGAGAAAGGGACAGCGAGAAATCCCTTTCCCACCAGGAGGGATGGCCACCCTGCAGCCCTTTTTCCTCCATTCTCCTCCTGGAATTTTGGGCATGTACGCACATGTGCCTGGTGTGTTTTTCAACTGACTGCGTCCAGGACTCGAATCATGCAGTTGGCCATGTGAGATCCAGCCAGTAACCCGGACAATCTCCTGTCAGTCAAGTTTAACTGTGTGACAAGGACACCTCCTCCTGGGAGCCTCCTGACTTGCCCTTCCACCTCAGAGCCGCGGCTCTGCCTCTTTCCACCTTAACCACCACGCCACCGCTGGCCCTGAAGTTTGGAAAAGTTTTATCTGCTACTATGAGCTTGAGAGCTTCCTAATTCTTCAGAGACTCTTAGATGCAAATAGCCAATGTCTACATGATGCTCTAAAGCCATACTTGGGCAATCTCGTTCAGAGTGCACGGGAGAGCAGTGAATTTTAATATAACAGCACATGAAACGCTTGTGGATCGGTTGTAGAGTCTAGGGTGCCAGTTACCCTCCAGAACCCGCCACGGGCTGAGGTTTGGTGTAATATCAAAGAGAACGCTGCTCTAACGGAAAAGGCCAGGCTTCTCCTCCCTTTTTGAACCCCATATCTGAGCGAGGCCAGATTTTCTTAATCTATTAATACTTCAGCCAAAATGACATCTTGCTGGAGATTAACCGTAGAAGCTGATAAGGGTCCAGCTGTCTTCTATGAAGCCAACCATTTAAGAGATTTGCAAAAATATGAAATAATACTGTTTTTTTTCTCTTTTGTTTCCAGGAATACTTATCTTTCACAGAAGTATATTAACATGAACGGAGTTTATTATTTTTAAGTGAGCTAATAAATGGGTATCTGAAAATTTCTCAGTTTTAATTTCTTTTCTTTTAGAGGTTTTGGCCATAGGGTACGTGCACTCACCAGAGAGAGAGAGACAGACAGAGACAATGAGAGAAAGTGAGAAATCACCCCCCAGGGGCATGGCCACGCTGCAATCCCTTCTCCTCCATTCTCCTCCCAGGACCTTGGGCACACACGCACACGTGCCTGGTGTGATTTTCAAGCTACTGGGTCTGGGACTCAAACCACGGTCGGCTATGTGGGAGTTCAGTGACATAACCACTACACTACCTGCTGGCCCCAGTTTTAGTATCTAATATGGCAAATGCCAATTGATCCACATTAACAAACAGTCTTTGGGGTCCTCAGTAATTTTTTAAGAAATGTCATAAGGTGTATATTCACAGAAGCATACACACGAGAGAGAGAGAGAGTGAGAAAGCACCCCTGTGGGGCCCGGTCATGCCACAACCCTTTGCCTCAATCTCTCCATCCCATCAGGATTCTGGGCCTCTGTGCATGTGCGCAGTGTATGGGCACTCGGCTGGGATTTGAACCCCAGCTGGCCACGTGGGATCCGGCTTTCTCTGCACAGCACTAAGCAAACCTCTGTGCTAGGAGCCAGCTCCTTTGATACTTTTTAAGGGCACACGTGGGTCCTGATACCAACAAATTTGAGAACTCTGGCCTAGTCCATGTGGAGCGAGTGCTAAGGGGGTCTGCACAGGGTGGGAGGTGCGGGGAGCGAGTGCTGTCAGGTGGAAGGGTGAGTCAGGCGGCTTCTAGGAGGAGGTGTCCTTATGACACCACTCAGTGTGGCTGACAAGGGCTTGTCCCGGCCACTGGAACTCTGAGGCTGGCTTCCCTGACAGCAGGGATACCTCAGACGCCTGTGTGACATGTGATGACAACACGTGAGCCGTGATTTGAGTTGTTTCCCCAGACCGAGGTCCTCAGGCATTTATGGACGACGCCCCCATCAACTCCAGGAGCCTAGAGTAGTCTGCCCCAGACGTCCCAGCATGGCCCTGTCCCTTTGACCTCAGTGTCCCGTGAGACACCCTGGCCTGAGTTGGGGGGGGGAGCGGGGGGGGCTATTCCCTGAGGTGGCCCTGCCCCAGGGCCCTCACACCGGGGCCAGCGCAGGCCTGCCCTCCCCTCTTGAGGCCCCCTCTCCTCAGACTTCACCAGTGCCTTGCAGCCGGCCTGAGCCGCTGAGAGCAGAGGGGCAGGGACCAGAGGACTTCTGGGCCAGGAGGGGGCCAGGCCTTTCCATCGTAGTCATTCGGGCTGTTTTCAGCTGGGCCACGAGGTGGCCGGGCCCTGTGCTCTCCAAGTCACTCACAGACCAGCCCCTGGGTCACACAGCCTTGGCGCAGTGACAGGCTTTCGACAATGGGGCTGGCTCTTACGAGCAAGTCCCCGAGGTGGGGATGGGGGTGGCGACAGGAACAAAGTCCGTCAGATGTTTGCCCACTCGCTGCCCTCTGACCCCCCAGCCATGGCCTCCTCTTCCTCACTGCCCGCTGCCTTCGGCCCTCACAATCACTCAAGTGGCTTTAACGATCACCAGTGACCACTGTCCTCTGGCCCAGGGGCTGGCCTCCGTGCTGTGTTCTTACGTCCCTCAACCTCACTGCGTGGTGGCCCCGGGGCTCTGCCCAGCCCTCCAGTGCCCACGGCTATAGTGCCTTTGCTAACCTACCTCCGTATGGCTGTCTACACCCGGGACCACCCTGACTGTTGGGTCTGCCTGGAACTCTGGCAGCTGCAAGCCGGGGACACGTGATGACCGGCGGCTTACTCGCCGTGTACCGAGCAGAGTGGAGGTGGGTGCAGGGCTGGCTCCGCTGTCAGATGACACAGGCTCTCTCTGGCTGCAGGGAGGCCGAGGCTGCGAGGGTGAGTGTGTTTTATTGGGCACACAGAGTGGATAGTGGGTGGGCAGCTGGCTTCAATGGGCACAACCTTCCTCTCCTGGAGAACTCGTCTTTCCTACCCTGGGACCCCCTCAACACCAATGCTTGGGGGCCGGCAGGTAGCATGGTAAGACGCTGGACTCCCATGTGGTCGACTGTGGTTCGAGTCCTTGACCTGGCTGCTTGAAACTCACACCAGGCACATATGTGTGCGTGCCCAAGATCCTGAGAGGAGAATGGCAGAGAAGGGATTGCACTGTGGTCACTCCCCCGGGGTGTGATAAAAAATAAAACAAAACAAAAATCAATGCCTATTGAACTTATATCACCAGATTCTCTCCTAAGCTCCAGATCAGCATTTGCAACTGCTCGGTCCCACTGTACCTTTCAGCCCAGGGGCTGGCAGGTGGTGTGGTGGTGAAGGCGCTGGACTCTCACATAGCCAACCACAGTTCAAGTCCTGGACCTGGCTTCTTGAAAATCATGCTGGACGTGTGTGTATGTGTGTGTGTGTGTACCCCAAATCCCAGGAGGACAATGGAGGAGACGGGATTGCAGTGTGGCCATCCTTCCTTGGGAGGGTGATTTATGTTCCCTCTCACTGTCTCTGTCTCTCTCCTCTCAGGTGAGAGCATGCACCCTATGGCAAAAACCTTAAAAAGCAAGCAAACAAAAACGCAACCCCAACCCAATCGACCAAAACGGAGCTTCCCTTCCTAGGTCATGGTCCCACCATTCTCGGTGGCCCGAGCTGGAAACAGTAACCCCCGTTCTCCCTGTGCCCCCCGTTCACGCCATGCTGCTGCCTGGGCAAGTTGTCCCAGGGCGGCTGGCTCGGGTCCCACTTCTCCCATGGCCCCTGTCCCAGCGTGGCCCTCACCTCTGCCTCTAGCTTCCTTCCTGCCAGGCCCTCCTCTGCGCTGGGCCAGGTCTGTCCAGGGCATGCTCCTTCCTGACCAGGCGTTTCCCCATTCTCTGAGGCCTGTGCTCTGCCCGGCTCAGTTTCTTGCCTTCCTATCCTGTTCTACCTGCGGATTTTCCACATCCCCATCCCCTAAGGACCCAGACACACCCTTCCCACACCCCCACACCTGCACACACACACCCTGCTCTGCCCCAACCCTGGGCGGTCCGGTCACCATCCCACCCAGGAGCCCTGTGAACCTTCTGCCCGTCTCTCCCCATGCTGTGCCCACTGTCAGTTCAGATATTCTGGTTGCAAAGGACAGAGACACACTCAAGCTCCCTTAGTCGAAGGTTCACTGGAAGGTGCATGTAGACCCAGGCTGGGGCCCGTGAGGTGGAGGGGCCCAGGGACTGGCCCTTGCTCCCTGACTCCTGTCCTGGGTGGGCCCCCTGCCCATGCACGCTGCACTCTCCCGGCACCAGCCGACGTGCTCACTCGCGACTCACAGAACGTGCATCTCAAGGCCTGGATTCACGCGGCCCTCGACGGTCCCGACCACCCCGGCCTCTCTGTCCTTCCTGCCCCCATCCCTGACTGCCCTCTCCACAGCACCGCGGCCAAATCGAGCTCCTGAGCAGGCTCCAGGCCGAGCCGTAGGTCACGCCAGCCTGCGTCTGTGGCAAGCAGCTGGGCCAGGCCAGCGTGGGGGTGAAGGCAGCTGGGTCCCACATGGCCAGCTGCACGGCTGAAGTCCAGGCCTCACGGCTTGTAAGACAGGCCCGCATCCCCAGAGGAGGGGAAATGGAGGACAAGGTTTGCCGAGTGACCACGCGCCATGGCAGGTGCTTCTCATTGTCTGTCTCTCCTCATCTCTCCAGCGCGCACAGGAGTCCTCTGTCAAGTAGAAGAAAATAGTGATCGGCCTTAGCCAAGCACCTGCCCTGGTCCAACCAGCCGACAGCCCTGGGGAGACTGTGGTCCTCACTGACGTCCTTCCAAAGGAGCAGGGACAGGGCTGCGGGGGCAGAAGGGCAGGGCCCTCAGCCATCCTGTAACCATCTCTCCAAGTCCTCTGTCTCTGCCACGGCTCATCTCAAACAACCTCCTCTGAGAAGCCTCCCTAGACCACCTCCTGTCTGCGTTCTGTGGACACGTTCTCGTGAGAGCGTGCATGCCGGGGGCCGTCTCCACGTCGCCCACCTCCCTGGGCTGCTGCTGGGTCTCTCCCAGCCCACTGTGTGGTGGACATGGTCGGTGCTCAGCACGTGTTGAGGAGGTGTCCAAGCAGCATGCCTGCCCGGGCTTCGTCTGCTGTAGACCAGGCGTCCGTGTGTCGAGAGCAGCCCTCTGACTGGCTCTGTAGGACTGCAGCCACTTCTCTCACACGCGCTGACGCGGGCTCCCCCAAAGCAGAGCCTTAGGTGGAGGTGAACTTGGGTGAGCCCCAGCAGCAGGACCAAGGGAGTGTGTGTGGAGGGGTGGGGCAGAAGGAAGGGGTCGGGGAGGCGTGGGCTGGAACTGGGCGCTGCCCACCTTGAGTACCGGGTTTCCATCACAGTCGGGGGCTGTGACGGGGTGACCACACCTCCGAATTGCCCACCGGAGGGGGATGTGGTGGGGGGTATTTACCCACCGAGGCCACCCTCCGTGGGTCAAGGACTGCCTGAGTCCCTTGTTTGGAGAAAAGTCCTGAGACAGGAAGTGAAGGGCAGAGGGGTTGCTGGCCAGCAGGGAGCTTGGGAACACTTCCCCAGGCTCGGGGAGTCACAGGTGGGCCATGGGGTTGCTGCTCTGTCACCCCTGGACTTGATGCCCGCTGGGGAGACCCCTTGGAATGGAGGACAGTTCCATTTGGACAGGGCACTCTGCCCCCTCCTAGATTCATTTTCACGACCTGCCGGCTCCTGTAAGATGCCAGGTTTGCAAATCTTGCTGGCTCCCTCGATCCTTTTCTTCTTTTTAAGAGAGTTTTGTTTTAGGGTGCTTGTGCTTGTCAGAGAGACAGACAGACAGTGAGAGGGGAGGATGGCCACACCACCTCCATTCTCCTCCCAGGATCTTGAGCACGCACGCATGCACAGGTGCCCGGCGTGAGTTTCGTCAGCCATGTGGAGTCCAGCAACGAAACCCCTCTTCTAGCTACGCCATCTGCTGGCCCCTCCCCCAGTCCTTTCACAGAAGACACTGAGGCCTAGAGACCTCAGCCACGGTCACTCAGCCCTGCCCAGCACGCTGCTTCCCAGAGAGAGCCCCGGCCACCCACTGTCCTGGCTCCCCAGCCCAGGACTGTCCCCTCTGCCTCAGGAACAAGGACCTCGGAGAAGGGCTCTGGGTTGCAGACGCTCCGACCAAGCCTTCCCCTCTCCCAGCCTGCTCAGGACAGAATCCAGTAAATAACACGCTGCCCATCGATCGGAGGTCACTCGGGCCAGGGCCGATCGATGGCCGCAGACAGCTGGGCAGGCGGGTAATGAAGTGCCAGCTCCTTGGTGGGGGTGCTGGCTGGCCCCGGGATTTAATCCCCTGGCCTCCTCGACAAGGCTCCAGCAGAGGCGACAGAGGGGAAGACAGATGAGGCGCTAAGGCCAGTGGGGGTGGCGAGGGGCCCTGCAGCAGGGGAGGGGTGGGAGGGGGGCTTGGCCAAGCCCTTTAGGGGACGGGCCCTCTTTGTTCCCTCAGGCTGCCTCCCTAGGCAGGTCCTTTAGGGGCCTCCCAGAAAAATATTCTCCCCACCCGACTCTGCACACAGAAAACTGTCTGCCCCTGAAAGGAGACTGCTTGGAGGGCAGGAGCGGCTTGAGAGGCCCGCCTTGCCCTGCGCTCCTCGGTCTCTGCACAGGAGCACAGGTCCCGCTCCGTCTCCACAGCAGGCGCTGAGAGGTAGTATCATGCCCGTTTTAATAGATAAGAAGCAGGTTCAGAGAGAAAGGCACGTTTAACAATTGGGCTCCTGGAGAAGGGACCAGACCTGCCTAAGGAGGTCAGTCCTTGTCACTCTGGGTATTCACGTGGAGGCTGAAGGGCGGGCTATGGAGGGACTTCTGCAGAAAGTGGGCTTTGGACTGAGCTTGGCGGGCCCAGGGGAAAGGCTGAGTAAGCTGGGTTCCGGGATCACGGCCCTGGCTCCAAGGGGAGTGGTCACTGAGTGAGAGGCGGGCACTAAGCTGGTGGCTTCAGACTATGCATGCAGACCCCTGGGGCACTCTGGGAGTGCTTCAGGGTCCACAAATGTTAAATCCAAGTTCATTTTCAGTTTTTTTTTTTTTTTTTTGAGAGGATTTTGCTATAGGGCGCGTGCGCTCTCCAGACAGACAGAGACAGAGAGACAGAAAGTGAGAAATCACCCCCAGGGGTATGGCCACGCCGCAATCCCTTCTCCTCCATTCTCCTCTCGGGATCTTGGGCACGCACGCACACACACCTGGCATGTGTGTGTGCGTGCGTGCCCAAGCCACCGGGTCCGGGACAAGAACCGCGGTTGACTACATGGGAGTCCAGCGACATAGCCATTACACTAACTGCTGGTCCCGTTCATTTTCAATTTTTTAAAATAGTTTTTTATAGGGCATGTATTCTTGCCAGAGAGAGTCAGAGAAGGAGAGAGAGAGGGAAAGTGAGAAACCATCCCCCATGCCACAATCCTTTCTCCTCCATTCTCCTCTCGGTATTTTGGGTACCCGCACACACCTGGTGTGATTTTTAAGCTGCCGGGTCTGAGACTTGAACTGTCCCATCACCCCCATTGGATCCAGCTGCCTTACCTACCACGCCATTGACTGGCCTCCATTTTCCATACAATTTTTATGATAAAACTCTATTTAAAAAGAAATACAGGTCGAC
The DNA here is from genome assembly GCA_026018925.1 of Tupaia tana. NCBI lineage: Eukaryota > Metazoa > Chordata > Mammalia > Scandentia > Tupaiidae > Tupaia > Tupaia tana. The sequence continues at coordinate 130,388,473 of JAKSZU010000002.1, forward strand.
AGTTATACGACTTTTAGCCCATTTCAAAGCAGAAAGTTTGCTTTGGGAGGACCTGGGGCTAACGATTCTCCCGTGTCTATATTTAATCGCAAGGAGGGATAATGCACGAAACAGAGCCCCTTCTTTTAGCACACAATGGCTTATCAGTACGAATAAGTAATAGTGTGCGACACAAACGCGCTGCAGAAGCGAGCCGACGCCGAACCTGGAGAAGGACAGAAGCCGTAACCAACGAGCCTTATTTTTGTTTTATATTCAGCAAAATGGCCTTGTTCTCATCTTATCTAATCGCATTCTAATGCTCTTTCTTATTATAATGAGAATATGCACTCATGCGAACATATCAAGTGCATTCGGACCACAGATGTGACTTTTAGCCGTTTTCCACTTCGTGATTCTATTTCACTTGAGAAAAGAGCTCTGTTGGAAAGCCGGGGCCCACCCTGGCTGAGTGAGCAAAACGGCAACTCCCGGGCCCTCTCTCGGCAGGAGTGGAGGCTAGAGGGGTGGGCTTCATGGCACAGCCCCCACCCCCCGCCTCTTCTCACACGCAGGACTCAGCCTCGGTGAGCCTGGCCTTGACCCTGGCCGGCAGCTGGGGAGAGACCTGAGCTTACGCAGCAGGTGCAGGATGTCTGGGCTGGCCGGGGCGTTCGATTTTGCACAGCTCAGATCTGCACTGCCCGTAGCTGCCAAGGCCTCGACCTCGGCTCTGGGCTATGTGAAGCCCTAAAGGTCACTTTCGGGGGAAGCCAGGTGGGAGGTGGAAAGAGCAGAGTCTCAGCGACGTGTGGGAGGAGGGAGGGGGGTAGGAGGGTGCAGAGAAAGCGGAGAAGACAGGGCCCTGTCTCTAGCAGCTGCGTGAGCAAGCTCGTCTGGCCCCACCTCCCCGGGGCAGGAAAGCCCAGGGATGGCTACTTACTTAGCTGGCTGGGAGGAACATGGAGAAATGCAGGGGGGAAACAAACTGAAAAAAAACATCTTTTAAGATCTCAAAATAGGGCCAGTTAGTGGCATGGTGGTTAAGGGAGGTGGATCTCACATGGTCAGTTAAGCAATTCGAGTCTCAGACCTGGAAACTTGAAAATCAATTCAGATGTGTGTGTATGCATGCCCCAGATCCCGGGAGGAGGATGGAGCAGGGATTGCAGTGTGGCCATCCCCCCTGAGGGGCGATTTCCCATTTTCTCTCTCTGTCTCTCTGGCAAGTGCACACGCCCTATAGAAAATGACAACAACAACAACGGTCTCAAAGTCTCCAGTCACACTATTATCCCAGCATTTCTTAGATACGTCAGAAAAGGGAATGTCATTGTTCCCGGCTGGGGCTCCACCACATTGAGGAGGCCTCTGGTTCTGCCCGGGCTGGAAGGGCTTCCTTAGAGCTATGGCTCTTGGCAAGGCCTTGAAGGATGAGGAGAGACCTAGTTGGTGAGGTGGGAGGCAGCATGAGCCAAGACTGGGCAGTGGGGTCGTGCAGGCGACACTCAGGAAAAGCCGTGGGTCTAGACTGGGGTGGCTGGCCTTGAAGGGTTTGCGGGGGTGGGACGGGCTAAGAGGCCATTAGGATGCTGGGGCTATGGCAGGTGGTGGGGAGGCTGGGCGGATGCAGGCCTGGCTGCCTCGGCCCTCACAATCGGGGAGGTGTGGGATGCCCGGGCTGAGGGGCTGACAGAAGTTTGTTTGCTCCGCCCCCTCGCCTGCTCAAACACAGCCATCCTTTCATCTGGGCCCACCCGCCCGCCTCCCCACGTCTAATCTCGTTTAGCACAGCAATTAAATTTTAAAGGCCCATCAGCACGGCCCCTCGCATGCCAGGCTCTTCCCAGATAGAATTATTTAATAGACTGGATGGCAACTCTGCAGGCTCTGGCTGGGGCTGCAGACCCACCGAGGCAGAAAATTAATAAACACGGCGGCCACCCCCGCCACCCTCGTGTGACCGAACCTGGCCTGTTTCCACTCACTCTCCTGCCCACCCAGGGGCCGGCAGGGATGCTTTCTGGGGGAGGGGCAGGGAAGTCTCAGGATGCTGGCCGACCTCGGGGAGTCGGGCCCGTCTGGAAGTCCCACTCTGCCACCTGGTAGCTGTCCGGCATTCACCTCCACTCGCCCATGTAGTGGGGCCGCGAGGACAGTGACAGAGGAGAATGTATGCGAGGTGCTTACGATGACCGACCTTTGACGGGGACCTGACACACACAAGTCCCTGTCCTCTCCCTTGGGATAATCACAGCTTGTGTGCTGACAGGGGTGGAGGTGGGGTGGGAGAGAGGAAGGGGTGAGTGGGGACAGTGGCAACGGTACCCAGCAACCCCCGCCTCACCAGGCCTGAGGGTTTGTCCCTGGGTCTGTGGGCTGCCTGGACCTTGGGACCGCGGCATCGGTTCTTGTGGGTCCACTTCCTGGGTGAGACTGTCACTCTTTGTGTGTTCTTAGGCAAATCGCTTATTCTCTAGAGCCTCAGTTTCCTCCCCTATAAAATGGGGATGGGGTACCAATTCCCGGGGTCACTCAGCCTGGGTGCCCGGCCCCTGGCTCAGCGCTAGGTGCCAGATGAGATGACTCTGCTTGTGGGGCAGCCCCAACCCGAGGGAGCTGGGCAGGGAGCGGCACACTGCCCAGGAAGGCAGAGTGGGAAGCTGGGGACAGGGTCTGGCCCGAGTCCCAGGTGAGGGTCTGAGGCACGGCCCACTCCTGCACCCTCCTCATCTGCCCTGTCCGGATCCAAGGCCCCTCCTGGGCTGCGGGTAGGGCTGGCGGATGAGCCTGGTGAGAGGTGGCCGTCTGTGGGACAGCGAATCCTGACCCGGGGTCTCATAGCCATCTGACAGTTGTGATGGAGCCCTGCTATGGGCCAGGGACAGCAGCGGCCACGAGGAAGAGCCCGGTCATGGAGCTGATGCTGAACAAAGACTCAGATGGTGGCGGGTGCTGGGGCGGGGAGGGAGCTGAGAGGGGCTGGCCGGAAGGGGGCTTGCTTGTCATAAGGGGTGGTCAGGGAGGGCCCGGCTGAGAAGGTGACGGTGCAGGTCCTGAAGCAAGTGCGGCACCACCCGGATATCTGGACGGAGAGCACCTGGACAGAGGGGCAGCCAGTGCAAGGGCCCTGAGGTCTGCAGGAAGGAGGCTGGGCTGTCTGCAGAGCCGTGAAGAGGCTGAGGAGGTGCAGGGCTTGAGGGGAGTGGGGGACATGAGGGCGGGGTGGGTGCGGGACACAGGCCTGCGTGCAGTTTCACCCACAAGAACTGCGCAGGACAGTGACAGGATCTGACAAGGTCTTACCAGGGTGTGTGCGGCTTCTCAGGGGGGACTGTGGCGGGCATTCCGGGAAGCCAGGGGCCAGGGAGGATGCTGACTTAGACTGTGCAGTGGGAGGTGATGGGATCCTGACTAGGGTGGGGACTGGGGGGCGGGTGAGAAAGGCTGGGGTTCTGGATGTTTTGTGGGTAGAATGAACAGGAAGCAGAGCTGCGGGGCTGAGTCTGGGCTGGGCTCCTCAGGCCTTTGGCCTCTGTTCCTCCCCTCTGCCACACTCCCTCTCCTCTGCTGCCTTGCCTCTCTGTGGACAATTGGATTCTCCTCTTCCAGGTATAGTGGGGGGGTGTGTTGGAAACAGCCCTGAGCTGGGGGATGCCCTGGCCGAGGCCTTCCCTCCTGTACCTCAGCCACCCCTGAGGCCCCTCCCTGGCCTGCTGCACCCCTGGTGCCTGAAGGCTGCACCCCGCTGCAGCAGGGGCTGTCGGCACCTGGGTGTGGTGATCACTGCCAGAGTGGGAGGTCCTGCAGGGGTGAGTGCACTGCACAGCCTTGAGGGCAGGGGGCCCTGGTGGGCCCTACAACCTGCCCACCCCAAGCATTGGGGCACAGCTATCCAGGTACTGAGCTCAGGTACAACCCTGCCTGTACCCAGAAGCCGGTTCCTGGTTTCTTCCGCCTGGTCCAGCCGAGTGTCCTGCACCAGCCAGCTGGGGGCGCTGCGGGGTGGCTCCCCTTCCCCACCTGGGCTCTTCAGCCTGCGATGTCCAGACAGACCCGGGTCCCAGGCTCCTTCGCCCAGGGTCTCCCTCGGATGGGAACTCAGGTTCAGGGGTACGGTGGGGGTTAAGGGCTCGCCAGGCCTGGAGGGGTTGGTGGGGGATAGACTCGCAGTCCGAGCTGAAATCCACAAATCGCCAGGTGCGCTCCAGCCCGCCATTTCCTGGGCACTCCTGCGCCCGAGCCAATTATCTGAAGAGAAATCGGCCTTGTTTTCCTATTCTCACAAAGGAATAAATGAAAAGGTTTCCAAATTGCTTCTAAAGAGGAGATCGACCTTGCGCTGGCCGAAGACATAGGCAGTGTTGTGAGGAGATCCCTGGGGAACCCTGCCCTGACAGACGGAAAAGCCTGGGTGCTGGGAGGGGCCTGGGAGGTGGGGCACTGCCACCCTGAGGACCGCCCTGAGGCCGTGGCCCCTCAGGAAACGTTGAAATGCAGATTCCCGGGCGCCCAAGACCACTTCCACCAGCGCCCAGGGATGGGGACCTGTATCGGCCTGCCTCAGTGTCCCACCCCCAGGTGATTTGGAGACTCACAAATTTGAAGACCACTGGTGTGTTCTGAATGTTACTTGAGAAGGTAGGTTTGTTGTCCTTTGTTCGGTTTTTGGTTTTTGCTATAGGGTGCCTGTGCTTGCCAGAGAGACAGAGAGAGCTAGAGAGGGAAAGTGAGAAATCACCCTCCAGGAGGGGTGGATGGCCATGCTGCAATCCCTTCTTCTCTATTCTCTCGGAATTTTGGGCTCACACACACACACACACACACACACACACACACACGCCCAGTGTGATGTTCAAGCTGCAGGTCTGAGATTTGAACCGTGCAGCTGACCGTGTGGGATCCAGTGCCTTAACCTCCATGCCCCCTGCTGGCTGTAGAACATAGGTTTTTAACTTGGGTTCCCGGGCAGTAGGAGCACAGGAAGGAGGACTGGATGCGGTGGGCATGGTGGACAGCCGCCCGTTAGCTGGGGAGAACAAGTCAGGGGCGCCTTTCCCATATGCTCTCTGAAACTCAAATTCTGGCTGCAGAGGTGCAGAAGGGAACGTCCATAGGGAAGGGGATCCAGCATGAGCAAAGGCCCTGAGGCAGGAGGGAGCAGGTGCCTTCAAGGAACCAGGTACCCTGGGGTGCAGTGTGAGGGCTGCTGGTGGGAGAGGAAGCTGGCAGCTGGGCAGGAGAACCTGAGGATGAAGATCTTGTCCAAGACCACTGGGAAGCTAGTAAGGGCTTCCAACAGGAAAGTGGCATTAAAAAAAATTAACATACAGTACAATTAACTTTTGGAGAGCAGATAGTTCTGAGTTTGTTTTTCTCCATTCATGACAGAGGGGAGGAAAATGAGAGGAAGAGGAGTGCCCTCCGTGGGATCTGGCACATCCCAATCCCCTCCCTCCAGTCTCTGGTTCAGGCAGACGGGCTGTCTGGCAACTGCAGGGAGCCAACCCCGGTTCTGTGAGCTTTAACACATGCACAGATTCAAGTCGCTGCTGCTGCTCCACGGGGGAGCCTGTCTCCAGATGCATACAGCATGCCATTCACCACAGCACACAGCTCGCCAGCAAGGAGGCCAGGGAAGTGTTGCACTCCAGCTTAAATCTCAAATCCGCCTCCCCAGTGTGAGCAATAGGTCCCATCAGCACCCTCAGTCAGGGCCCTCCATGCAAATACAGTATCCACACTGGTGCAGCTCTGATTGGTTAACTTCAGCCACAGGTCCATTAAGCTTTCTATGCAAATGAAGGCTGAAACTTTGCAGTTCTGATTGGTCATCTGTTGCAGCCAAGATTTTGGCCGACTTTCCAGAGTGGCGGCCAACTGCAGGTTGCTGCGCCTTGTCAGTCTGTGTCCTGTAAGCAAATGTACAAAAAACTGTGCTTAGCACTAGGGTTGTCTTAGGCTAATTCTGACGGTTACATAACCATTTACACATCAGGATACTGAACAATTTCATCAGGCCCCAATTCCCTTGTGCTGGCTGTAACCCGCCCCCCTTTTCCCCAACTCCTGGTAACTACTAGTCTGTCTGCATCAATTCATGGGATATTCTGGAAAAGAATGGCACAAAACCATGGCAATGGAGAACATCTTTCTTTTTTTTTTCTTTTTCTTGGAGAGGTTTTCGCTATAGGGCACGTGTGTGTGCTTGCCAGAAAGACAGAGAGAGACAGAGAGACAGAAAGCGAGAAATCACCCCCCAGGGGGGATGGCCACACCACAATCCCTTCTCCTCCATTCTCCTCTCAGGATCTTGGACACGCATGCACATGCGCCCGGTGTGAGTTTTAAGCCACCCGGTCCGGGACGCGAAACACGGTCAACTACATGGGAGTCCAGTGACATAGCCATTACACTAACTGCTGGTCCCACATCTTTCTGTTTTTTAAGAATTTTTTTTTTCATTTATCATCATCATCATTATCTATTTAATCTGACCAGAGGGAAACAGAGAGAGAGAAAGGGAAAGTAGGAAAGCAAGCCTCCAGGTCCGGGACTCAAACCTCAGTCATCCATGTGGAAGTCCAGCACCTTACCCACCATGCCACCTACCAGCCTCCCACATGGAGGCATAATGCCTTTGAGAGTTATTCAAGTTGTTGCATGTATCAGTAGTCCCTTTTAATTGCTTAGTAGTAATCCTTGGGAGAGATGTTTATTCACTTATTAAAGGATACTTGAATTGTTTCCCAGTTTTTGATGATTATGAATATAGTTGTATATAGATGTTAATCTGTGTTTTTTGGTGTGTGAATCTAAGCTTTCTATTTTTTATTTAATGAGATTTTTGTTATAGGGCACGTGAAATCACTGGAGAGACAGAGAGACAGAAAGTGAGAAATCACTCCCTACAGGGGATGGCCACATTAAATCCCTTCTCCTCTAGTCTTCTCAGGATTTTGGGCCTGCATGTACACTCATTTGGCAAGAGTTTCAAGCCACCGAGACCAGGACTCGAACCACGGTTGGCCATGTGGGAGTCTAGTGTCTTAACCTCTACACCACCTGCGGAACCCTAAACTTTCATTTCTTTAGAACAAATATCCAAGAGTGGAATTGCTCATTGGTATGAATATACTTAACTTTGTAAGACATTGCCAAAGTGTTTTCCAGAGTGGCTATACCATTTTGCATTCCCACCAGCAATGTATGAGAATTCCAGTTGCTTTATATTCTTGTCTGCATTGGGCATGTATATCTTTTTAATTGCTGGAAGGTATGTGTGCTCACCAGAGAGAGAGACAGAGAGGGAGAGGGAGAAAGCACCCCTCCATGGAATGTGTCCACGCTTCAATTTCTTCTCCTCCATTTCTTCATCCTATTGGGTTTGGGGCACGCATAGACAAGTGCCCAGCATATTTGTTATGCTGTCAGGGCTGGACTTGAACTGCAGTTGCCATGTGGGATCTGACTCCCTTAACTACCAGGCCAGAGGGCTGACCCACACCAAGTGTATATATATATATTTTTTTTTTTTTTTGAGAGAGGTTTTTGCTATAGGGTGTGTGCGCTCAGCAGACAGATAGAGAGAGTCAGAGAGATAGAAAGCGAGAAATCACCCCCCAGGGAGGATGGCTACGCCACAATTCCTTTTCTATTCTCCTCTCGGGATCTTGGGCATGCACACACATGCGCCCGGCATGAGTTTAAGCCACCAGGTCCGGGATGCGAACCACGGTCGACTACATGGAAGTCCAGCGACATAGCCATTATGCCAGCTGCTGGGCCCACCAGGTATTTTTTTTTTTTTTTTTGGAGAGTTTCTTTTTGCCATAGGGTGCATGCACTCGCCAGACAGAGAGAGACAGAGAAACAGAAAGCGAGAAATCACCCCCCAGGGGGGATGGCCACGCCACAATCCCTTCTCCTCCATTCTCCTCTCGGGATCTTGGGCACGCACGCACACGTGCCTGGCGTGAGTTTTAAGCCACCGGGTCCGGGACGCGAACTGCGGTCGACTACATGGGAGTCCAGTGACATAGCCATTACACTAACTGCTGGTCCCACTCACTATAGTTTTAACTTGCACTTTCCTAGACTAATGATGTTCAGTATTTTTTCATATGATTATTGGTTATCTACATAACCTGTTCAGTGAAATATCTGTTAAAGTCTTCTTCCCATTTAAAAAGTTTTTTTTTTTTTTTTTTTTTTTTTTTTTTTTTTTTTTTGTAATAGAGCAAAGGGTACATATGCTTGAAAGAGAGAGGGAAAGAGAGAGAGAACCCTCTTCAGTGGGGCATGGTCACGCTGCAATCTCCGACCCTCCGTCCTGTTGGATTTGGGGCACGTATGTGGGCATATTCCCCTGGACTGTTTTTCAAGTCATCAAGCTGGGATTTGATCTGCCATCAGCCAGAGCTGGCTCCCTATGTACAGGCCTTAACCACTGAACTACAATGCTGGCCCTTTTGACTAAATTTTGAGAATTCTTTATGTATTCTAGATATAAGTTCTTTGTCAGTTATGTGATTTGCAAATATTTTCTTCCCAGTTTCTTTTTTTTTTTTTTTTGCTGTAGGGCGCATGTGCTCAGAGACAGAGAGAAAGAAAGAAATAACCTTCTTTTTATTTTTTTTAAGAGGTTTATTATTATTATTATTTTTGCTATAGGGCGCATGCGCTCACCAGACAGACAAGAGAGAGACAGAGATACAGAAAGTGAGAAATCACCCCCCCCAGTAGGGATGGCCACGCTGCAATCCCTTCTCCTCCATTCTCCTCTTGGGATCTTGGGTACACATGCACACGCGCCCGGCGTGAGTTTAAGCCACCGGGCCCGGGGCACGAACCGTGGTCGACTACATGGGAGTCCAGCGACATAGCCATTATGCTAACTGCTGGTCCCTAGAAAGAAATAACCTTCTAAGAGGGATGCCCACACCAAAGTCCCTTCTCCTCCATTCTCCTCTCAGGATTTTGGGCACGCATGCACATGCACCTGGTGTGAGTTTCAAGTCTCTGGGTCTGGGACTTGAACCACTGTCTGCAATGTGTGAATCCAACCATGTGACAATTATGCCATCGGCTGCTTCCCCAGTTTATTTTTCATTCACTTAATAATGCCTTTCACATAACTAAAGTTTTCATTTTTTATAAAGTCACTTCATCAATTTTTTCTTTTATGAATTGTGGTTTTAAAAATTATTTTATTTAATTTTCTTATCATTATTTTATTATATTTTTATTTGACCAGAGAGAGACAGAGAGAAAGGGGGAAAGTGAGAAAGCACATTGCCAGGTTCAGGACTCAAACTGCGGTCAGACATGTGGGAGTTCAGCACCTTAACCTCCACTCCACATGCTGGCCCCATGAATTGCATGAATTATGTTTTTGGCGTCATATGTAAGAAGTCCTTGCCTAACTCCAGGTTGTGAAGATTTTTCTCCTGTTTTTTCTTCTACAAGTTTTAGATTTATGATTCACTTTGTGTTAATTTTCGTATAAGGTGTGAGATCTAGGTTGAAGTTGTTTTTTTTTTTTCCTTTCTTTTTTCTTAATAGAAATAGTTGTCTACTTGTTTCAGTATCATTTGTTGAAAAGATGGTCTTTTCTCCATTAAACTGCCTTTGTATCTTTGTCAAAAGTCGATTGACCATATTTGTATGAGTCTATTTGGGGTTTTTTATTCTGTTACTGACTTTAAGTATCTATTCTTACGCCAGTATGAGTCTGTTTTTATGACTAAAGCTTTATTAAGTCTTAAAATTGGGTAGCATGATTCCTCCAACTTTTATTTTTCAAAAATGTTTTGTTTCATTGTCTTTCCATATAAATGTTAGAATTAACTTGCTTGCATCTACCAAAAACAAACACACAAAAAAACAAAGGCCAACTGGGATTTTGATTGGTATTGGGTTATATCTGTAGACCAATTTGGGGGACTGACGTTTAACTACAGTCTTCCAATCCATGGGCACAGCATGTCTCTCCATTTATGTGGGTCCTCGCTTTCTGACAGAGCATTCACAGTTCTCCCTGTACCGATTTTGCACACATTTTCTTATATTAATACCTAAGGATTTCATTTGGGGGAACTATTGTAAATAGTATTGTTTTTTAAAACTTTGCTTTCCTGGGGCTGGTAGATGGTATGGTGCTTAAGGGCACTGGACTCCCACATGGCCCACCACCGTCTGAGTCCCAGACTTGGTGGCTTACATTCTCACTCCCCCTCCCCACCACTCTGTACCTCTCTGGTCAAATTTTAAAAAATAAATAAATAAATAAAGTTAAATAAAATAATTCTTAAAAAACAAAACAAACAAACAAACTTTGCTTTCTTGGCCAGCAGGAGGCATGGAGGTTAAGGCGCTGGATCCCACGTGGTCGGCTAAGAGGTCTGAGTCCCAAACCCAGCGGCTTGAAAATCATATTGCGCATGCGCGAACACGCCCAAACTCCTGAGAGGAGACTGAAGATCAGGGGTTACGGCATGGCAGTCCCCGCCCTCCAGGGGTGATTTGTCACTTTCCCTCTCTGTCTGATTCTGGTGAGTACATGCGCTATATAGCAAAACAAAACAAACAGACAGACCAAAAGCCCCAAAACTTTGGTTTCTGAGTGTTTATTTCTAGTTTGTAGGAAAAAATAGATTTTTGTGTGTTAACCTGATATTCTATAACCTTGGTAAGCTCACAGTACTTCTAGGCTCATTTTAGGTAGATTCCATGTTTTCTACAGAACCAGTCCAATCATGCTTCCTATGAACAGGGCCGTTTTATTTCTTCCATTTCCATCTGCATGCCTCTTACCTCTTTTTCTTGTACTGGCTAGCACTTCCTGTACCTTACTGAAAACAAGACACCCTTGTGTTGCTCCTGACCTTAGCGGTGAGAATCAGTCCTCACTGTTAGGTATAAAGCTAATTGAAGGGTTTCTTTCATTCGTTTTTTCTTTCTTTTTGGAGGGGGGGTAGACACTCTTTATCAGATTAAGAAAGTTTTTTTTCTATTTCTGATTTGCTGGCTTTTGTGATGAATGGGTATCCCAGTTTGTTACATGCTTTTTCTGCCTCAACTAATATGGTCATGTGGTTTTTCTTCCTTACTCTACTAAGAAGGTGGGTTGCATGATTCATTTTCTTTTCTTTTTAAAGTTTCTTTCTTCTTTCTTTCATTCTCTTTTCTTTTTCTTTCTCCTTTCCTTCCTTTCTTTTTAGTTTTTCTATGGGGTACATGCACTTGCCAGAGAGAGAGAGAGATACAGAGGGGGAAAGTGGGGAATCACCCCCAAGGGGATAGCCACACCTCAGTTCCTTCTTCATTCTCGGATAAGAATCTCAGGATTTTGGGGCACACACACTCATATGCCTGGCATGTTTTTCAAGTCACTCAGTTCAAGGCTCAAACCACACAATTGGCCATGTAGAATCCAGCCATCTTAACCTCCACGCCACCTGTTGGTCCATATAATATATTTCTTCCCTGAGACACACACACACACACACACACACACACAGAAAGATATATAGGCCCCCCCAGTAGGGTCTTCAGACAGACTGACATCTATCACCAGTTTCAGCCAACTGGGATAAACTCCAATCAGTCACGACTGATCGTTTGTTTCATATAGTGCTAAATTCTATTTGCTAATATATATATATATATATATATATATATATATATATATATATAAAGAATTATATAATTTTGTTTATTATTGTTATTTAAAATTTATTTACTTATTTAATTTTATTTGTTATTATCATTTTGTTTTTTTATTTGACCAGAGAAAGAGAGAAAGCAAGTCACCAGGTCCAGGACTCAAACTGTGGTTGGCCGTGTGGGAGTCCAACACCCCAACTACCACGCCACTGCCGGCCCCTATTACTATTAACATTTTTAGATTTCCTATAGGGCACATGTCCTCATCAGAGAGAGAGAGAGAGAGAGAGAGAGAGAGAGCACGAGTATGCCTCCAGGTCCGGGACTTGCACCACAGTCGGCCATGTTGGAAGCCCAGCATATCTCAACCACTGAGCCACCCGCTGGTCCCTATTTACTAATGTTTTGCTGAAGGTTTTTATGTCTATGTCCATGAGAGATGTTGGTCTGAAGTGATCTTTTCTTGTACTGTGTATGCCTAGTTGTGGTCTCAGTGTAATGCTGACCTCGTAAACAAGTTGAAAAGCCTTCCCTTTTCTTCTGTACTCCGGACGAGATTGGTGTTATTCCCTCTCTGAGTGTTTGGTTACATTTGCCAGTGAAACTGTCTAAGCTGAGAGGTTTCTTTTTGGGAAAGATTTTAAGTTACAATTAAAATTTTTTAATAGTACACTTCAGGTTTCTATTTCTTCTTGGGTAAGTTTTGGTAGTTTGAGGCTTTCAAGGGTTTGGTTCATTTTCTTTAAGTCGAATTTAAGTATGGAGAGTTATGCATTTTTTCATTATCCTTATGTCAGAGACTGTAGTGAAATACCCTCTTTCATATCTAATATTGGTAATTTGTGTTTCTGCTTACTCTTTTTTTTTTTTTTTTTTTTTGTCAATTTGGCCACAGGTTTATCAATTTCGTTGATCTTTTCAAAGAATGAGCTTTCGGTTTCATCAATTTTCTCTTTTTCCTGTTTTCAATTTTATTATGTTCTGCTCTTTTCTTAATTACTTCCTTCTTTTTGCCTGCTTTAGATTTTTCTCTCTTTTTGTTTTATAGAATTTGGACTGAAACTTTGGTCCTTTCTTTTCTTCTAATATGGAGTTTGAGAGCTATAAATTTCTCTTTAAGCTCTGCTTAAGTGCATCTCACAAATTTGATTATTTTATTTCACAGATTTGGTAACCTTATTTTCATTCAGTTCAGATATCTTATAAGATGACTTCCTTCTGCCTCATGGATTATTTACAAATGTTCATTTTTAAAAAATATATTATTTATTTAATTTTATTTATTATTATTTTGTTTGCTACAGTGCACATGCATTCACCAGAGAGAGGCAGACAGATAAAGAGAGAGAACGGGAGAGTGAGAAAGCGAGTTGCCAGGTCCAGGACTTGAACTGTGGTCAGCCATATGGGAGTCCAACACCTTAACCAGCACACCACCTGCGGGCCCCCAAATATGGTTTTATTTCTAGTATTTGGAGATTTACCAGTTACCTTTTTGTTACTGACTGTTAATTTAATTCCACTATGGCCAGAGCACCTACTTAGTATGACTTCAATTTTTAAAATGTGTTTGTTCAGGGCCAACAGATGATGTAGTAGTTGTATCACTGGACTCCCACATAACTGACTGCAGTTCGAGTCCCAGCCCCAGTAACTTCAAAATCATGCCAGGCACGTGTGTGTGCGTGCGCCCAAGATCCTAGGAGGCGAATGGTGGAGAAAGGATTGCGGCATGGCCATTCCTCCTGAGGGATGATTCCTCACTGTCTCTGTCTTTTTTTTCTCTCTCTCTCTCTCTCTCCAGTGAGTACATGTGACTGAAAGCAAAAACCTCTTTAAAAAAATGTTTGCTTTAGGGACCAGCAGTTAGCATAGTGGCTATGTCACTGGACTCCCACGTAGTCGACCGCGGTTCAAGTCCCGGACCCAGCGGCTTAAACTCACGCTGGGCGCGTGTGCGTGCGTGCCCAAGATCCCGAGAGGAGAATGGAGGAGAAGGGATTGCGGCGTGGCCATCTCCCCTGGGGGGTGATTTCTCGCTTTCTATCTCTCTGTCTCTCTCTGTCTTTCTGACGAGCGCACGTGCCCAATAACGAAAACCTCTACAAAAAAAAAAAAAAAAAAAGTTTGCTTTATGGCCCGAGATATGATCTATATTGATGAATTCTTTTTATCTACTTGGAAAGAATGTATGTTCGGTGGTTGACCTGTGCAGTATCGATCAACCCCAGTTAGCTCTAGTTCATTGACAGTGTTGCCTAGTGCTTGCTAATCTATCTACTGTTTCTATCAGTTGCTGAAAAAAGAAGGTTGAAATCTCCAACTGTAATTGTAGATTTTGTTTATTTCTTTGTTAAATTCTCAGTTTTGACTTCAGGTATTTTGAAGCTGTGTTATTGGGTGCATAGTCATTTAGGAGTGCTATGTCTTCTCGGTGAGTTTTCATTGTAACATGTCCCTTTTTATCTTTGGTAACTTTCCTTATTCTGACGTCTAACTTGTCTGATACTAAAATTGTCATTCTTATGTTCTCTTTTTTTTTTTTTTTTAGAAAAAGAATTATTTATTTAATTTTATTTATAATAATAATTATTTTAAAAAATATGCTACCGGGCACACATGCTCACCAGAAAGAGGGAAAGAGTAAAAGCAAGCCTCCAGGCCTGGGGCTCAAACCACAGTCAGCCATGGGTGAGTCTAATGCCTTAACTACCTACCATGGCACCTGCTGGCTCCCTGATGTTCTTTTCTCTTTTCTTTTCTTTTCTTTTCTTTTCTTTTCTTTTCTTTTCTTTTCTTTTCTTTCCTTTCCTTTCCTTTCCTTTCCTTTCCTTTCCTTTCCTTTCCTTTCCTTTTCTTTTCTTTCTTTTCTTTCTTTTTCTTTTTTCTTTTTAGAGAGGTTTTTGCTATAGGGTGCATGTGCTCTCCAGAAAGACAGAAAGACAGAGAGAGACAGAGAGACAGAAAGCAAGAAATCACCCCCCAGGGGAGATGGCCACGCCGCAATCCCTTCTTCTCCATTCTCCTCTCGGGATCTTGGGCATGCAGGCACACTCGCCTGGAGTGAGTTTAAGCCACCGGGTCTGGGACTAGAACTGTGGTCGACTACATGAGAGTTCAACGACATAGCCATTCTGCTAACTGCTGGTCCCATGCTAGCTTGTTTTTTCACTTGAACAGCATGTGGGATCCAGCTCATTGAACCACTAGGCCATAAAGCTAGTCTTGCCAGGTATTTCTTTTACTATGAACCTATCTATATGAGAAAGAAAAGCAGTTCAGAGCAGTCTATAAAATACAAGGTCCATCTAACATGTGAAGGTTTTAGTAATGCCTAAGCCTGAGAGTTGGGCTACACCCCTCACCTAGGAGGATTATTGCCCAAAGGCACATTTTAGTTTACAGTAAATGAACTGATGCTGCAAAGGAGTTACAATGTGACCCCTCCCTTCATCCCCATGTTCTTGAGTTTATGATGTAAAGAATAAGTCATAGCTGATCAAGTCCCTGAACTCTTTTAAATGGACCAATATAGCTCTCGAAAACAACTTTTTAGCTTCCTCTCTTCCTGCCTTTTTCTTTGTTATACAAACTAGCTTTCCTGGCCGCCATATTGAAGAGCACATGCCTGGAAAACCAGAGTCTGTTCATCTATGTGATTTATCCCAAGACCGGGCTTAACCAAACCACTTTTATTTCATTTTGGTGTTGACTTGTATCATTATAATTAAAGTAGGTTTCTCACAGACAGCATATTGTTGGGTCTTGTTTATTTATATATTTATTTTAAGTTTTGCTGTAAGGCTAGTACACTTGCAGAAAAGAGAAAGAAGGAAAGTGAGAAATCATCCCCCAGGAGCGATGGCCATGCTGCAATCCCTTCTCCACCATTCTGCTCTTGGGATTTTGCACACACCCACATACACAATGGACCCATTTTTCGAGCTGCTAGGTCCAGGACTTGAACCTCAGAGTTGGCTATTTGGGATCCAGCCCTGTAACCTCCACACTACCTGCTGGCCCCATTGGTCTTGTTTATTTATTTTTTATTATTAATTTTTTAAGAGAGATTTTTGGGTAAGTGCTCACCAGAGAGACAGAGAGAGGCAGAGAGACAGAAAATGAGAAATCATCCCCTGGGGGGATGGCCATGCTGTAATCCCTTCTCCTCCTTTTGGGATTTTAGGCTCAATGTGAGTTTTAAGTCACCAGGTCCAGAACTCGAACCATGCTCAACTATGTGGGAGTCCAACAATGTGACCATTATGCCGTCTGCTGATTTTAGGTCTTGTCTATTTTTAATCTATTCCAATAATTCTGATTTTTAGCTGATATGCTTACATTGTTTACATTTAATGTAATTATCGATTTGCTTGTATTTAGAGCTTTCATTATTTGATTTCTATTTGTTCTTTCATGATTCCTCCATTTCCTTTTTTCTGCTTTCTTTTCAATTACTTGACTCTTGTTTGTATTTTATTTAATTTACTCATTGAGAATCTTACTCTCCTTGTATACTTTTTTTTTTTTGAGAGATTTTTGCTATAGGGCGCGTGCACTCACCAGACAGACAGAGACAGAGAGACAGAAAGCGAGAAATCACCCCCCCCGGGGGGATGGTCATGCCGCAATCCCTTCTCCTCTATTCTCCTCTCGGGATCTTGGGCACGCACGCACACGCACCCAGCGTGAGTTTAAGCTACCGGGTCCGAGATGCGAACTGCGGTCGATTACATGGGAGTCCAGTGACATAGCTAACTGCTGGTCCCACTCCTTGTATACTTCTTAAAAATGGTGGATCTAATGGTTAAAATATAGAGACTCCATGTCACGGTCTACTTAGCACATTTTGTTGGAACAAGGTCATTAGGCCACAAAGCGAAACGCAGGGAGGTTGGTTAGGATTAGGAATGCCCGATTTAGCAAATGGAAATACAGGATGATCCTTGAAATGTTACAAGGATTTTGTGGGATTTCAAATAGAAAAGAACATTTAAAAAATAGATGTCCATGGGTCAGCCAGCGATGTGGTGGTAAAGGCAGCTGGATCCCAGATGGCCATCTGAGTGGTTTGAATCCCAGACTTGGCAGCTCGGGGGAAAAAAAAGAAATCCAACATATTGTCCAACATATTGGATGCATGTGTATATGTGTTCAAAATCCTGAGAAGAGACTGGAGGAGAAGAGATTGTGGTGTGGACATACCCCCAGAAGGGTACATTCTCACTTCCCCTCTCTCTGTCTTTCTGTCTCTCTCTGGTGAGCAAATGCACCCTATAGAAAAATGCATTTTGAAAATTAGGTGTCCAGTTACATTTGAATGCCAGGTAAGTCGGGAATAATGTGTCATGAAATATTTGGGGCATACTTGCACTTTAAGAGCCATTGTTTATCCAAAATGCATATGTAATTGGGCTGCTTGTATTTTATCTGGTAACTCCAGTTAGGGTCCTATTTTGAGTAAATGTGCCCTGGACTAGGCTTGGTAGTGACGAGATATGGACGTGGACAGGTCTATAAAAAGACTTTGGAGGTACAGATTGGACGCCAAGTGAGGGCGGAGCCGCGATGACAGCACAGTGGTGCATGACCCCGCCCTCAGGGGGTGGAGACTGGTGCCCTTGCAGAGATGGAGAATTTAGGAGAAGCAGGTTGAGGCCACAGCGGGAGAATTTGTCAGTACCTTTGAGATACCCAGGTAGAGGGACAAGCCGGTGGCTGGATATCCGACTTGCTTAACAAATAGGTTTTATTGTTTCTGTTTATGTAGCATCAGCATTGCTAGGCGTATTTCTAAGGGTTTCACAAACAACTCACTTTTATTCTCATAACCTTTGGCATAGATGCTGTTACTATTATTCACTTTACTTCAGATAAGGAAACTGAAATGGTTTGCTTAGCGTCCAGTAAGTGGCGTGGTTAAGTGGCTGGACACTCCCACATGGCCAACCATGGTTCAAGTCCCAGACCTGGTGGCTTGCTTTCTTACTTTCCCTCTCTCTCTCCCTCTCCCTCTCCCCTCTCTCTCTCTCTCTCTCTCTCTCTCTCTCTCTCTCTGTGTATGTGTGTGTGTAAAAAAATAAATAAATGAGTAAATAAAATTTTTAAAAAGTAAATAAAATAATTCTGAAAAAGCTTCCTTAAGGTCACAAGTAAGGGCAGGAGGTTGGGGAGACTTGGGGCAGGTCCATTGGTCTAGTAAATCGTCTTGAACTTCATTTCTGCTCACTGCTGACTCAGCTAGTCTTGGCATGCCAACTATGTTTTCCTCATGGTCACAAGGTGGCTGCCACAGAACATGCTAACACCATGGTATCCAAAAGCAGGAAGGGAGAGCTTATCTCCTAGCATATGGATTTATTTTTATCAGGGAGTGAAATCTTTGCCAGAATCCTTCTAGCCGACTTCTTTACATGACTTACCAGCCAAAATTGGGTGGTGTGGACTGTTTAAACCAATCGTGGGCAAAAGGGAGCAATGGGCTTGTGATGATAGGCTTTGACAATCACGTGCGTAGCCCTAGGGCAGGAGCCTCCCTTCCTCAAGCCTCCCCACCAGAACAAGGGGTCTTGTTCAGCGTCTGCACAGCTCAGCTTCCTTTGGTTTGCAGCATTTTTTAAATCATCAGAAAACTCAGATGTCTGACAGAATCAGGAATGGCTTTCTCACTGCCGGGGACCAGCCTCGGTGGGGGTGGGTTATCTCGACGGAGGCGGCGCAGGTGAACAGAAGACACAGGCCTCAGTGCCTTTTCACGCACGTCCTATGCCGGACACCCCTCAAAGATCGCTCTCTGAGGAGTGACAACTGCTAGGAATCATCGTGCCTTTTTATTGAAAATGTGTTACATGCAAGTAAATGGGAGAGGGGCTGCGTGCTTTCAATTATCAGCTCATAAAGGTTTTAACAAAAGGGAACATAGATTCTATTTAGGGTTGGATTAAGGGCGAAAAGCCGGGCCCTGGTGTCCTCTCTGCACCTGGTCAGTTGCACCATTTCTCAAGACTTGGCCTCGTCCCTCCCAGCCCCTCTCCTCCTCCCACCTGTGCACTGCATCTGCAGGTGCCTCAGGTGTGCAGCTTCTGATCGTGGCCACGGCACGCATCTCTCTCCTCTGTACCCTCCTCACACGAAATGTGTCGCCTTTTTTCTTTTTTTTTGGAGAGAATTTTGCTATAGGGCGTGTGTGCTTGCCTGAGAGACAGAGAGACAGAAAGCGAGACATCACTCCCCCAGGCGGGATGGCCACGCTGCGATCCCTTCTCCTCCATTATCCTCTTGGAATTTTGGGCACGCACGCACAAGCGCCCGGTGTGAGTTTTAAGCTGCCAGATCCGGGACTCAAACCGCTGTCGACTACGTGGGAGTCCAGTGATGTACCCATTACGCCATCTGCTGGTCCTGAAATGTGTCTTCTTAATCATGGCACCCACAGAACTGGTGTGGCACACGGAATAATGGCCCCTGCGTGCAGGGTATTTGCTGTGGGCCAGGTACTCTCATGAGCTCGTTTGATCTTAAGGACCCTTCGAGGGCATGTGGCAGGGACTGCTCCCATCCATCCAAGTCCCCCTCCTCCCAGAGCACAGGGCTCGACCACACCTCCTGGCCCCTTGCAGCTAGATGTGTTTATGTGACCCATTGTCACCGGCAGAGCCTGGGTGGGACAAGGGCTTGGGAAAGTATTATGGCGGAACTTACTGCTCTGCTGTGGGGCCCAGCTCTGGGGACCCAGTGGGACCATGAAGACAATGGCAGGGCTCCCTGGGGAAGGCAGAGCATCAAGATGGAAAGAGCCTGGGCCCTCTGGTTGTGCAGCAGGGACCCATGAGCCCGTGTGGGCCACCCTTCCTGGTCCAGAACGTGGGTGTGAAACTGGCCGCTCTGGGGTTGGAGCCATTACATCTGGGTGCTGTGGCAGCGCGGCCCACTCCGACAACTGCGAGTGGAGGCTCTGTGTATTTCTCACGTGATTGTCCTTTTTCCCAAGTGGGGAAACTGAGGCACAGGTGAGTGAGTAACTTGCCCTGGGTTACACAGCTCGTGAGTGGACTTCCGGATGCCCCCAGGCAGTGTGGCTGTCTATTCCCTGTGCAGCGGCAGGTTCTGGAGAAGGCAGGAGCAGGGGGAGGGCCAGCCAGCACCTGCAGGCTGCAAGGGAGGGGACTGCTGGGAGTGGGGCGCGGGGGGAGAGTGGTGAGGTCAGGAGAAAGAGGAGTCAGATCTGAGCTCTGGGAAACACCCACAGGAAGGTGCAGGGTGAAGACACGAGGCCTGAGAAAGGGACGGAAGCGGGCCAGCCCGTGGTGTGGTGGCTAGGGCAGCTGGCTCCCACCTGGCTGACTGTGTTTGAGTCCTGGACCCTGCGGCTTGACACGCTGGGAGTGTGTGCGTGTGCATGCCCAAAATCCCCAAAGGAAGGAAAGCTGGAGGAGAAGGGACCGTAGAGTGGCCGTCCCCAGGGTGTGCGTGGGTGTTTCCTCACTTTCTCTGTCCCCCCTCCGCCCCACTGTGAGCACATCCGCCCTCACAAAGACTGGAAAAAAGGATGTGACAGAGGAGGTGGATAGAGGGGGTGGGAAGGTGGGACGTGGTCGCCTGAGAGCTGCTCCTGCAGAGGGGCCCAGGTGCAGTGCCTGAAGTGGGGAGTCAACACAGACCCGCGTGCCGCTTGCAGAAACCCCTTGTTCGGGACTCCCTGAGCCTCTGTCCACGCCCAGCTGGAGAGGAAGCTCCTGGGAGGGGTCCGGCAGCTTGCCGTAAGGCCCAGCGCGTGTTCCCTTTCTTTCTTTCTGTTTAAACTCCAGAAGGTGGTTGTGCGGCACATTCTCAGCTCCACAGTCACATCTGGAGCCCAGGAAACCCAGGGCACCCCCGCCAGCCCCCGGCTGGCCCTGGTGTCGTTGCGCTGTTATTGTAACCAGCACGCTCGCAGACAGCACCGCCAGCGTGTTAAAGACCGCGCTAATTAATTAACCAGGCACTTCATTGAGAGTCAATGGCGTAATTGTTGTTCGCGGTGGATAAATACTAATTGAATATTAAGAACATATTTGTGCAGAAGGGGCAGCTCTGGGAGCGAGCAGTGCCCTTTGTCAGCCAGATGTTCGGATTCGCTGTGGAGGCTGAGTCATGCGTGGGGAGCGGCCTGGCACGGGGGCCCTGCCGTCCTGTGTCTGGGAAGGAAAGCAGGCAGCCGAGGAGGCCGGCTACCGGCGGCCAAAGGTGAGGCAGCGCTGTGGACAGACCAGGGGGACAGTCGTCGTGGTCAGCAGGTGACACATATGGGGGGCCTTCAAAAAGTTCAAGAAAAATAGAATTAAAGCGCCAGTTTATTTGGGTACAAAAACCATTTTGAATGCATAGTAACATGCATTTCATAACACGCATTTTGGTGAACCTTTTGAAGGCCGTGCACCTGTGTTAAGCTTTGACTCGGGCACTTCTAGGTATGAAGTGAGGCACCGAGAACACTGCTTTCCTCCTTAAACCCCGCACAGCTGGCCGGCGAGGCAGGCAGAGCAGGGTCTGTCGACTCCATTACAGCTGACAAAAATGAGGCTGCACGAGGCCAGGGGGCCAGTCAGGATCACGGCCAGCTGCAGATGTGATCTCTGGGGCAGGAGCTCAGACTGGGGCCTCAGACCCCCGGTCAGCTCAGTGGGGATGCCCCTCTTCCCCTTTCTCTGGAACCCCCCGTATCAGAACTGGCTGGCCCTGGACTCAGAGCCTCCCCAGGCGCCTTGTCCTGATACCCGGCTCAGCCTTCAGAGCAGCAGTCAAGGATGCAGACTCTGAAGCCAGGATGCTGAGACCCAGAGCTCAGCTCAACTCTCACGGGCTGAGAACTCTTGGACAAATGACTTAAGTGCCCTGTGCCTCAGTTTCTTTCTTTTTCTTTTTCTTTTTTCCTTTTGAAAGGTTTTTGCTATAGGGTGTGTGTGCTCGCCAGAGGGACAGAGAGAGACAGAGAGACAGAAAGCGAGAAATCACCCCCCAGGGGGGATGGCCATGCCGCAATCCCTTCTCCTCCATTCTCCTCTCGGGATCTTGGACCTTGAGCACACATGCACCCATGAGTTTAAGCCACCAGATCCAGGACTCGAACTACAGTCGACTACATGGGAGTCCAGAGACATAGCCATTACGCCAACACTGGTCCCCCTGTGCCTCAGTTTCTACACTTATAAAATAGGCCTCACCAGCAGGGCTGGCGATGCCCCACACTGTGCTTTTGCATAAATTAAGAAAAACTGCCCTCCTCCCCCTGACCAAGGGACACACAAAAGTGCAGGTACTTGGCTTGGTGGAGAGCAGGAGGGTTGGCCTCCGGGCCAGATGCCCTTGTGCAGTGAACAACCTGTGCGACTGTACGTGGCAGCCCCATCTGCAGAGCTGCGATGAGAGTAAACGAAATATCTCACAATGAGCACCCCCTGCACGTCAGTCAGCTTCCAGTTTCCGGCGCTGCCTCCCCAAAAACCGGGCATGACTTTGCTGCCACCCACGTGCTGCCGCAGCCATTCTGGGAGAGCTGATAAGAGGATGTTGCGTGGACCAAGAAGACTAGTAGAGAGCCCTGTCACCGTGCCAGAGGCAGCAGAGGGCATGCAGGTCTGATAACAGTGTCTCCCCCAAGCCCTGGCCCTGGAGGCTGACTCAGCTCCCCCTCCACTTCCGGCCTCTTCCTCGCTGTGGGACACTCTAGTTGGGGCTCCCCAGAGGCAGGCCTTGAGACAAGGGTTCAAATCCAGCCGGCTTCAGGTTTAATCGGTAGGAGAGCCTAGGGAGGCTGGGAGGGGAGTGGGGAGGGAGGGAGGGAGGGGAGATGGCCACTGTGGGCCCCGAAGCTCATCCCGCGGGGGACGTCACCTGTCACCCCACCTGGCTGTGCTGTCCCAGGTGGCCATGCAGGCAGCAGGCAGAAGCTCCGGCCTCCAGTCTGTGACACGGCACCCTGAAGCCCAGTGGGAAGGGAGGAAGGAACAGGGGCAGCGCCGAGGGGTCGCTGTCCTTCAGAGCAGCTCTCTGGCCTAGTGTGCGCCCTGGCACGGTTGGCTGGAGGGGAGGAAGGCATGGAGCGGGGCCTCGGGGAGCTACCAGCCCTGAGGAGGGCCAGCCACTGGTGCGCCACGCTCTCCCTGCCAGGCTCAGAGGCTCTGCCGGAAGCAGCCTGTCTCCTGCCTGTCCCCCGCCCCACCCGGACTCACCCCAGCTCTGACCGGAGGCAGAGAAAGGCCCAGTGCCGTTCCTCCATCACACAGTCTCCTGTGTCTCGGGCTGTGCCCGGGCAGCCTGGCCTTACCTCACTGTCCTTGTCACTGGGCAGGTGAACCTCAGAGGCTCCCTTCACAGAGCCCATGGGACACCACCAGCGGGCCACAGGTCCGTCTGTGCAAGGGGTGTTGGTGAGCGCCCTCCGGCAGCTCTGGTCTCAAGGCACAATGCCGAAGGACCCGGCAGTCCCACGGGTCTCCCTGGGGCGGTCCCAGTCCGCTGGAGTAGACGCTGCCAGACCTGGGGGGGCCCTGCACCCTTCGTCCTGACGGAGTAGCAAGCCCACATGACAGTCAGGAACCCGACTCAGGACCTTGGGGCTTGGGGCAGGGCGGGGTGTGCAGCTCCGAGGGAACAGAGCCAGGAGCCACCGGGCAGCCTTGTCATTGTGCCTATGTGGCCCGTCTCCCCGAGAGGTGGGGGTCTCGCTGAGGGTCCCATCTCCTCATGGTCCCTCAGGGCCCCTCACACAGCCAGCCCTGGACTCAGGGTGAGCAGCCAAGTGACCTGTGACGTCAAAGAAGGGTCGCCTTGTCCTACCGTGGAGGGGCTTGGAACAGGCCCACAAAGCCTGGGGTGGGTGTCTGGCGCACCTGTGGTGGCAAGACGGCTGGGAGAGGCACTGAGCCCTGAGGCGGCCGGGAGTGGGGGCAGCTTCCAGCGCCTCAGCCTCCGCAGCGGCGTGCTAGGCGCCCACCCGCACGGGCACAGCAGAGCGCGCCTGGGGAGCCGATGACATCAGAAGTGCCCCAGGAAGCCGCCCGCCCCCGGGGCGACAGACGGGACTGTGCCTGCGGAGGAAGCGCAGCCCTGTCACCCTGGCTCCAGGTTGCCGTCTGCCGTGCCTATATTAGGCGCCTGGCAGATGGAGGGACGGGACCCTCCCCGAGGCGCTGGGTTCTGCACGTGCCGTGGGGCCAGTGAGGGCCTGGCCCACCCTTCCTGGGCTGCCTGCACCTGCCTGGGGCCCTACTGGGTAAGGGCCCACTGATTCTAGAGGGACAAGTCAGGGGACCCTCAAAGGCATGCAGAGAGGGCGGGATGGTGGTGGGAGGACAGAGAGGAAGGAAGGGGTTGGAGGGGAAGTGTGGACGCCCAGGGGACCTAGGGGCAGGGAAGGTCTGAGAAGGAGGCAGAGAGCAGAAGGAAACGAGGCGGGGGGGGGGGGACCCAGCCTACCTAGCATCTCTGCAAATGAGCAATCCTGTCCTCTCTGGGGGGATGAATCAGGAAACAGCCTAGGTCAGGTGTGCCTTTGTGTAAAGAAAGACCCCCTTGTTTCCAGAGGATTCCGCCCCAGGCCAGGTACCCCAGGTGGGGAGCAGGGCAGCCCCTCCCCCATAGCCCTTGCGCACCATGACCTGCACAGCTGGGCCTGGCAGCCGGGCAGCCCTGCACCTGAGGTCCCGGGGGAAGAGCGGCCGAGGAAGGAAGGGCTGCCTTGGGGCCTGAGCGCAGAGCTGGGAACTGCTTCGGGTCAACCCGAGGCTCTGCCAGGTCCTGAGCACCCCGGAGGCAGCAGGCTAATGATGTTGGCAGCCAGACAGACAACTCTCACCGCCTCCCGCGAGGGCTCCAGGCTGACCTCGGAGCCCAGGCTCATTAGGAAACCATGCAGCGTGTTGACCTAGCTGGGCAGAGAGCCCGCGCGGAGCCGGCCTGTGAGGCTGCAGCCTGGGGTGCCAGCCCCGGCCCCCCCACTCTCCCCGTGTCAGCCGCTGCTTTCTCCTGGCAGCCCCTGAGGCAGGAGGAACACCAGGCTCGGCAGCTCCAGCCCAGCTGGGGCCCATCCTCTGTCTCTGTATCTTCCCACAGCCAGCAAATGGGGCCTCTCACCTCAGGGCGCTCGGGGGTCTGATGGCTTTGATTCCTGATTGTGCTCCGTGGCTTTGGCACTTGGGAGGTGTCAGAGACAGAAGTGCAATTTGCATTTTAATAAAGAAAGTTGTATTTCAGTCATTTGCATTTAAATAAGGTGCTGCTTCCTCCCTCTTCCTCCCCTGCTGGTGGTGGCACCTTTGGGAGACAGGGCTTCCCAGGCCTCCCATCCTTGTACACCCTCGCACCCAGCCAGCCTCTGTGGGGCGCGACGGGAACAGCGGGATTCTCCCCCCATTTCTGGCACTCTCTGCAGAGCTCCTGGATGTTTGCGTGCCCGTGTACATGAGCACATAGGCGCACACTCACAGGGGCACCCACAGGCTGTGCACACCACTCACACCGCCTGGCATGCCCACGCGTGTGAACACCCACTTCCATAGCTGCCAGGGCACACAGTGCAGGTCTGTTCTAGAAGAGGGCTCCTGCTGTCGCTGTGTTCCTCTGGTGTCTGGGGAAGTCTGTGGACACCGTCTCAGAATAACGTTCCTGGGTCTACAAAATAAAATCCCTAAGATGCAAAGAAAACCAGCTCCGGAGCAGCCAGTGGTGCAGTGGCTAGGGCAGCTGATTCTTACATGGCTGTCTATGCAGTTCGAGTCCCGGATTCAGGGTCTCCAGGAACACACTGGGCACGTGTGTGTGCGAGCCCAGAATCCTCAGAGAAGAATGGAGGAGAGGGATTGTGGCATGACCATCCCCCTGGGGGGTGGGGAGGTTTCTTACTTTCTCTCTCCCTCTCTCTGTCTCTCTCCAGGAAGCACACACACTACTGCAAAAACAAACAAACAAAAATACACTAAGAAAGGAAAACCAACTCTATTAAAATGCAGTTATCGAAATATTAAGAAAAAATTACAACGGATTAACATATGTGCTTCTTTATTAACGCACTAAATAAGACTGAGCAGCAGGTTTAAGAAAACGACCATCATTTTAAAGTTGGGTCTAGCGTGAATGGTATTTCAAGGCCCGAAGTTCAGCTAAAGATGAGTGAACAGCACGATGTCATTTGTTTCCCCATCGCCATTCACAGACCTCTGAATTCTATCCGGGGATCCATAAACCTCGCGGTCTTTTCCAGTGGCAGGAGACAGACCCCAAACAGCTACATCACCCCAGGGGTGTCCAGGCAGGGACGCTCTGTAATGGCGAAGCACGGGCAGGAGCCATCAGGCTCTGGGCAGGAAGTGAGGGAGACAGTGCGTGAGTCCCCAGGCAAGAGTAACACGCGGGGAACCAGCAGTTAGCGTAATGGCTATGTCACTGGACTCCCACGTAGTTGACTGCGGTTTGCGTCCCGGACCCAGTGGCTTAAAACTCACACTGGGCGCGTGTGCATGCATGCCCAAGATCCCGAGAGGAGAATGGAGGAGAAGGGATTGCAGCTTGGCCATCCCTCCTGGGGGGTGATTTCTCGCTTTCTGTCTCTATGTCTCTCTCTGTCTGTCTGGCAAGCGCACGCGCCCTATAGCGAAAACCTCTCCAAAAAAAAAAAAAAAAAAAAGAGTAACGTGCGGCGGGAACAGAGGCAGGGTCAGAGTAACACGGGCCGTGCAGGGCATGTGTGCGGAGGGCGTGGCGGTGATGGGCTGGCAGGGTGTCCGACCAAAATGGTGCTGAAATCCTGGACTCATCCTACTGAGGACAGGCAGCCGTGGGACGACAGTGACCAGAGGAGGCCTGCGGACTGATTGGTGGTCTCCCAGGGTCCCTCTCTGGAGCACAGTCCATGGGGAGCAGGTGGAAGTGGGGGTCCAGTGGGGAGGCCACACAGTCCTCCAGGCTCCGGCCAGGGTGGCAGCAGAAGATTTGGGCACATCATAAAGCCGGGCCAGCAGGATTTCTGGCATCGAAGGTGCAGGTGAGAAAAGGAGACACACGTGTCTCAGCCTCGGCTCTGAGCGGCCGGTCCCAGCTGCTCGCCGTGAGCTCTTGTTCCACCTCCCGTCCGGTTCCTGACACGGTGCCCTGTGGGCACGAGGTGGGAGGAGGCAGGGACAGCCGTCGCAGGCCCGTTTCTGGGCTCTGCAAAGCTGCTCTCTCGCGTCAGTCATCGCTGCCTTTCACACACAGGCTTTGCGAAATCGCTTGCTTTGCCAACGCCTGGAACTGCCCCAGAGACACATCCGTGTTGACACGCACGTCCTCTGTTTACTCCCACTTCTCAGGTGCCTCAAGAACGTTATTTGGCCAAACAAAGCTCGATGCTTCTTCTCCTCCAGGGAGATTCCCACGGGCAGCTGCACGGCTCGGAGGAGGCTTCGTCTCAGACCCAAGCTGAGCCACCTTCACTGGGCCTCAGAGAACCTTGCTGACTGAACGCAGGAGGCGGCCAGGGGGAAGGAGAGAGAGGCAGTTTTTCAAGTCCCCATGAGTTCGTTCTCTTTTATTTACTTTGAAGTCCCTGAACATCAGACACAGGCTCTTCCTGGCTAAGGTGGCGGGGAAAAGAGGGCTTGGACGGCGGTGGTCTCTGCTTAGGTGGTCTCTAGGGGCTTCCTGGGTGTGCCCTCCTTGGTGTAAACCGGGCTAGACTTGTAGCCCCTCCAGGCCTGAGGCGGTCGGCCTCACCAGTACTCTCCTCCCTGACACCTGTCTGCCACCTCACGGGCACCCATGACCCTAACACCTCTGGGCCCAGGGTGGGCCTGCTCCATGTTAACCTCTGGCCCAGGGTGGGCCTGCTCCGTGTTAACCTCTGGCCCAGGGTGGGGCTGCTCCGTGTTAACCTCTGGCCCAGGGTGGGGCTGCTCCGTGTTAACCTCTGGCCCAGGGTGGGGCTGCTCCGTGTTAACCTCTGGCCCAGGGTGGGGCTGTCCCGTGTTAACCTCTGGCCCAGGGTGGGGCTGCTCCGTGTTAACCTCTGGCCCAGGGTGGGGCTGCTCCGTGTTAACCTCTGGCCCAGGGTGGGGCTGCTCCGTGTTAACCTCTGGCCCAGGGTGGGGCTGCTCCGTGTTAACCTCTGGGCCCAGGGTGGGGCTGCTCCGTGTTAACCTCTGGCCCAGGGTGGGGCTGTCCCGTGTTAACCTCTGGCCCAGGGTGGGGCTGCTCCGTGTTAACCTCTGGCCCAGGGTGGGGCTGTCCCGTGTTAACCTCTGGCCCAGGGTGGGGCTGCTCCGTGTTAACCTCTGGCCCAGGGTGGGGCTGCTCCGTGTTAACCTCTGGACCCAGGGTGCGGCTGCTCCGTGTTAACCTCTGGACCCAGGGTGCGGCTGCTCCGTGTTAACCTCTGGCCCAGGGTGGGGCTGCTCCATGTTAACCTCTGGCCCAGGGTGGGGCTGCTCCGTGTTAACCTCTGGCCCAGGGTGGGGCTGCTCCGTGTTAACCTCTGGCCCAGGGTGGGGCTGCTCCGTGTTAACCTCTGGCCCAGGGTGGGGCTGCTCCGTGTTAACCTCTGGCCCAGGGTGCGGCTGTCCCGTGTTAACCTCTGGCCCAGGGTGGGGCTGCTCCGTGTTAACCTCTGGCCCAGGGTGGGGCTGCTCCGTGTTAACCTCTGGCCCAGGGTGGGGCTGCTCCGTGTTAACCTCTGGCCCAGGGTGGGGCTGTTCCGTGTTAACCTCTGGCCCAGGGTGGGGCTGCTCCGTGTTAACCTCTGGCCCAGGGTGGGGCTGCTCCGTGTTAACCTCTGGCCCAAGGTGGGGCTGCTCCGTGTTAACCTCTGGCCCAGGGTGGGGCTGCTCCGTGTTAACCTCTGGCCCAGGGTGGGGCTGCTCCGTGTTAACCTCTGGCCCAGGGTGGGGCTGCTCCGTGTTAACCTCTGGCCCAGGGTGGGCCTGCTCCGTGTTAACCTCTGGCCCAGGGTGGGGCTGCTCCGTGTTAACCTCTGGCCCAGGGTGGGGCTGCTCCGTGTTAACCTCTGACCCCAGGGTGGGGCTGCTCCGTGTTAACCTCTGACCCCAGGGTGGGGCTGCTCCGTGTTAACCTCTGGCCCAGGGTGGGGCTGCTCCGTGTTA
This sequence comes from Tupaia tana, assembly GCA_026018925.1. Lineage (NCBI taxonomy): Eukaryota > Metazoa > Chordata > Mammalia > Scandentia > Tupaiidae > Tupaia > Tupaia tana. The sequence goes on from JAKSZU010000002.1 coordinate 130,417,230, forward strand.
ACCTCTGGCCCAGGGTGCGGCTGCTCCATGTTAACCTCTGGCCCAGGGTGGGGCTGCTCCATGTTAACCTCTGGCCCAGGGTGGGACTGCTCCGTGTTAACCTCTGGCCCAGGGTGGGGCTGCTCCGTGTTAACCTCTGGCCCAGGGTGGGGCTGCTCCGTGTTAACCTCTGGCCCAGGGTGGGGCTGCTCCGTGTTAACCTCTGGCCCAGGGTGGGGCTGCTCCGTGTTAACCTCTGGCCCAGGGTGGGGCTGCTCCGTGTTAACCTCTGGCCCAGGGTGGGGCTGCTCCGTGTTAACCTCTGGCCCAGGGTGGGGCTGCTCCGTGTTAACCTCTGGCCCAGGGTGGGACTGCTCCGTGTTAACCTCTGGCCCAGGGTGGGGCTGCTCCGTGTTAACCTCTGGCCCAGGGTGGGGCTGCTCCGTGTTAACCTCTGGCCCAGGGTGGGGCTGCTCCGTGTTAACCTCTGGCCCAGGGTGGGACTGCTCCGTGTTAACCTCTGGACCAGGGTGGGGCTGCTCCGTGTTAACCTCTGGCCCAGGGTGGGGCTGCTCCGTGTTAACCTCTGGCCCAGGGTGGGGCTGCTCCGTGTTAACCTCTGGCCCAGGGTGGGGCTGCTCCGTGTTAACCTCTGGCCCAGGGTGGGGCTGCTCCGTGTTAACCTCTGGCCCAGGGTGGGGCTGCCTACTTGTGGCTGGGACCAGAGATCCAGGAGCGGCGAAGCCTGCTGGGGCTGGGGGATTGAATCTTCCCCCAACCTCCCACAGCCGCTTTATTAATTGTTTATATTGGAGTCTGTTAATTGGCAATAACCAGCGTGCTGAAGTGTCTTTTAATCACCCCCTCTCAGGGCCCTGAGGCTGTGCAGGGATTGGTGGATTCAGTAAAGTGAGAAGGAATTAGCAGCCACCCCCCCATCCTCTTCATTATCACAGTTAGATAAACTGCCAACACCTGTCATGCAAATGAATCTGGAGAGAAAGCCCGGCCCCTCCTCCTGGCCCTCCAGGAACGGAGCGAGGTAAGATGCAGGCCAGACCACAGGGGGCCTTGCACGCACACACACACACACACACACACACACACACGCACATGCGCACACACACGCGCACGTGCACACACAGGTACACAGACCCACAGACTCTCCCTCACCGTCCTAGGTACACTGGCTTATTCTGAGCACTCCCTATCGCCGGATGTTGCTCAGTTCATCTGTAGAGACAGACCTGGTGGGGGGGGGGGGGGCAACCAGTCGTTTCTGGGCAGTGGCGGAGGCCTCCTGGGGTGCCAGACTCTTCTCCGGATGCAGGGAGGAGAGTGGGAGAGGGTCGTGTTGCCTGTGCAAACTTTAGGCCCTTCTGGAAAGCCCTCCTGTGTGTGCACTTGCGTGGAGCCCACCCGTCCCTGTCCTTAGGGGGTGCTCTGGCCCCGGGATCCTGTGCTACCGGAAGAGCCATCCGTGGGCGTGGAGACAGGCCTGCTGGGAGAGTTGTGCAGCCAGGCAGGCTGGAGCTGGGTGCCTGCACTGGAGGGGCTGTGAAGAGGGTGCACGGCTCCCATCACCGTGACTCGGTCCCACACGCACGTCCCTGCAGTAGCCAAATGGACTGCCTCCCACTGGCCTCTCCCAGTCCCCGGCGTGGCCGTCCCCTGCTTAACACACACCTGAGCCCCAGCCACACTGCCTGGCCTCGGCCTGCTGTCCTGCTGCACCTGCCCCAAAGCTGGCCATCCACCCTGCAAGGACCCATTTGGCTTCTTCTGGGGGAAGCAGGTCCATGGGGACAGTGCTGGGACGGCGGTGAATAAGACATGACGTCTCTTTCTGTTCAGCCCTCAGATCAGCTTTGAACCTCGAGGGGAGAGAGGTGAGGGCCAGAGGCCGAGGAGCTCTGCAGCAGAAGGGGGCCCTCTGGTTACTGTGACTACCTCAGTAGTCCCCCCTCTTCTGCCGCCCCCTTTTCTGCAGTTTCAATCACCCGAGCTCTGAAAATACTAAATGGAAAATTCCAGAAGTAAATACAAGTTTTAAACTGTGCACTGTCCTAAGGGGGTGGTGAAATATCGTGCTGTCCTGCTCTGTCCCGCTGAGATGTGGATCACCAGAGCGTCCATACTGTCTACACTGCACGCTCTTTAGTCATTCAGTGGCTGTCTCTGCGGTCACATGACCAATCACAGGAAGAGCGGGTATGGTACAAGATGTTTCGAGAGAGCGAGCCTGTGTTCACGGCAGCATCTATTCCAGTGTATTGCTGGGGATATTCTATTTTATTACTAGTTGTTGTTCATCTCTTACTGCGCCTGATTTGTAAATGAAACCTTATTACACGTATGTATGTCTAGAAAGAAAGCGTAGAGTGTGCAGGGCCTGTACTCATTGCCGTCTCGGGCACCCACGGGGTCTTGGAACCTGCCCCAGGTAAGGGGGACGACTGTGCATGCGCACGGACAGGTCACCGCGGCAGCTAGTCCTGCCGCATGGTCTGGTCTGCAGACCCGCCTGGACCTCCAGGCACGCGCTCCGCGGCACGGACAGCACGGCACACACGGGGTGTCCTGATCCCCACGCCCAGGCCAGGGTCTGACGCCGAGGAGGAGCTGACAGCTGGCTGCACAGCTTGTCCCGGCTGCCCTGGCGCCCAGCAGAGTGGGAACCATCGCTGACCCTGGCCCAGGCCCGTCCCCTCCTGGCACTGCCCCCAGGAGCCCAGCTCTCCCTTGACGGCCACTTCTCCTCAGGCCACCTCTTGTGGCCCCAGCAAAGAGGGCACCTCACTGTACACTGGCACCTGGGAGGAGGGCAAAGGGGAGGCCGGTGCCCGCATCCCCTCCTGAGAGCAGCACAGGGCAGCTGTGACTGGCAGCTGTGCGCACGGAGCCCACAGGTCCTGGGGGCCTCTGATGAGTGAGGGGCACTCCAGGCTGGTCCTGCCCTGTCTTTACGCTCCGATTTCCTCGGCGTCAAAGTGGGATCCCTGATCTGACCTTGTAAGTTCCTTTCTGGAGAACCCTGCTTGCTGTGGCATGCAAGACCCCAGGGGCCGCCCTGCTGCCCTCCAGCCTGCTCCCAGCTTCTGCCCCAGGGCGGGACAGGGGGATGTTCTCGGAGGCCCTCCCAGTTCCAGGGTCTGAGGGGTGGTTTGTGTGAAGATGGAGGAGGAGGAGCGAAGTGGCGGGTGGTAGGAGGAGAAATGGAGGCTGTCCTTGGGGGATGCCAAGAGAGCTTCAGAGCTCCGGTACCACCTTCTTGGAAACGCCCTGATGCCCCACTGCCCCCAGGGCCTTCATGTGGAGCCCCTGTGAGAATCCCCGGATTAGAGTGGGATTCAACAGGATTAGGTTTGACCACGAGTAACAGACACTGCAATGAATTAAAGGAGACAAAAGCGCATTTCTCTCTCCTGCAGAATCCGGAGTAAAGCCGGCTAGCTTTGCTCTGTGCGGTCCTCAGGGGCCTGGGCTCTCTGCCCACTGACCATGCACGGCCTCCATCCCAGGGTCTCCTCATGGTCCGAGGAGGCTGGCTGCCACGATCCAGTCGTCTCTGCCTCTTCTCATCAGCAGAGAGGACAAAGGGTACAGGAAGGGTCAAAGGGTACATGCCAACTGCCAGGAACTTCCGGAACTGCTGTATACATTCCATCACCTGGAATGTAGCAGACGACCCCTCCCAAATGCAAGGAAAATGTTCTTTCTAAGTGTATTTATTTATTTCTGAGGTTGGGAGGGGGCACCCTCAACGGGGTGTTCACACTGCGATCATTCCAGCCGGAATCACAGGTGCACCCCTGGGCTCCCAGCATGCTCGGGTAGCCCTGGGACACGGGCCTGGAGCCTTGTCACCTGGCCTCCGGCATTGCACAGCAGGGCCCCTACCACCTGCAGCATGGCGGCTGGGCCCACAGGAGGAATACGCTGTGTTCCACAGCGCCACCTGGAGGCAGCGGTGAGCAGACATTGGCATGGGAGGGGCGGGTTTCATGGGGCAGGCGTCTGCATTGTGCGTGCTCTCCCTTCTCCGCTCTCCCCGCTGAGTCCCCAGGAGACATGTGGGATAGACGCTTGTCCCTATCCAGCCTCTCCTTCCCATTCAGACATGACCCTGCAGGAAGATAGGACCAGACTGTTGCCATGGGAGCCCCCAGCCCAGGGAGGGTTGGGGTGGGGCAGGGTGGGGAGTGGGATGCGCAAGCTGGCCAGGCCTGTGGGCCCAGGAGCCAACCAGCCAGGGGTGGCCTGTCCAGGCCTTGCCGGCTGTCTCCCCACATCCCTGCCACGCTCAGCTCTGGCACAGCTCTGGGGGAGGCGGGCCCCCACCTGGCTTTCTTTCCAGTCATCAACTCTTGTTAATGTCAGGGTACTCAGCCCTGGGCTGGGCACAGGGGGCGCAGAGGAGCTTAAGGAACCTGCAATGAGTGGGAAAGTGTGTGCACCTGTCCCTTCAAGGAATAAAGACGATACAATGAACTCCCTCCCCTGGACCCTGTGCAAACCTCCCCATGCCAGGCCTCCCCCTGGAGGTCCCACGTGCCCTCGGCCGCTCTCTCCTGCTCTCCTTGTGGCCTGGCCACGTCAGAGCTGAGTGTCTTCGGTCCCCACCGGCTGTGACGCGTCGTAGCTCTACCTTCCTCACTGTCCACGCCGAGGGCCTCGCAGGAATGGCCTGGAAGGACGGCTTTGCTCTCTGCCCCTGATTTCCCACCACCTCTGACAGCTTGGTGCCACTCATTCTTCATTCAGCAAATGTGTCCTAGGCCATGAGGACGCAGAACTCCAGGGCCAAGGTCAGTGTCCTGCCTCCAGGCCTCCCCAGTTCTCACCTGGGGACCTTCTCCTTGTCCCTGTGGACTGAGTGGGGTTGTCCTCACTCTGGCTCCAGGTGGCCACCGGCCCTCAGCCTCGCAGTCACCAACGCACGGTTTTGGAGAGGAGCCCTGTCTCGTGGGAATTTTGCGGCTACTACGGTGAACGCCTGGGGCTGCCAGGAGCCAACCCTGCCTGTCTGTGAGGGACGCCAGCCAGAGAGTGAAGACAGTCTGGTGACAATGCTTGAGCACAGGGATCCGGCCATATCTGTAGCTCCAGATTCTCACTGACTGGAGCCAATAAATTCACCTTCCTTTTTCTTTTGTTTCAGCTAGCTTGAATACAGTTTCCATGACTTAAAAATTGATCCGTACAAGGATTTAGGATGTCACCCCTCCAGGAGAATTTGGATCTAAATAAAAGGAAATCTGAGATGGAGACACATTGAATACCCAAAGTAATAAGCTAATGAAAGGAACACACTAGAACGTTTCTAGGCCTGGTCTCTGCAGTGAACCTTGAGCAGTTGGCTCCACTCCCAGCTCCGGTTCACCAGGGGCTCCCGGCAGACTGTCTCTGCCCAGCCTCCCTCCGCACCCTGGGGCTACATGCCCTATGCAGCTGCCAGGGGACACGCCTGCTTGGAGAACCCACACCTCCCTGCCCCACATCCAACCAAACCCACCTGCCCACTCCCACCAGGCCTAGCCCTCAGGCCCACCCTGGGCCCTGCTTCCCTTCACTTCCTGCCATCTGGGCCGGCGCTGCTGTCAATCCGAGTGAGCGTCCTCACCTCTCTCCCAACCTCCCACAGCCCAGCTGTTCCAAACACAAGCTGATGTGGGACAGACCCTCCCTCGCGTCTCATCGGGAGGCTGACAGGGCGCTGGGTGGGAGGGGGCTGTTACAAATGCCCACACAGGGCAGGTGGGGGACATGGGGAGAGTCTGGCACAGGGCCGGCTCTGAGCAGGACAGGATGGGTCAGAGAGCCTGCCCCACCCTGCCACTGTAGGCTGGATTCGCCTCTCCACCCTGGAGGCCCGATGGGCGGGTGGGTTGGGACGACTGACACCCTCAGGAATCAGGGGGAAATTAAAAGGCCAAAAGGACCTCCCTGGGGACTGTGGACAGTGTCCGGCTTCCCCAGAGGCCTCAGCAATCGCGGAGTGCTTGGTCACTGCAGAGGAGCGAGGGGAGGCGAAGGTCAGGAAGGCCAGGACGAGTACACCTGTCCCTCGCTCCACGGCTGCCTTTAATTCCTGAGAACCCTGCCCCTAGATGAAAAGCCACACGATGAAGAAATATCTTCAGTAATTCTGCACGTTCTACCCCATGCCAAGACAGCCCATTTCTCACACACAGACAAGCACAGCAATTGAGCAAGGGAAAGAAGTTTATGTAAGTAATAAGCCACAATCTGAAACGAGGCGCCGGAGTTTGCACCTGCGGTGCAATGTGGGGGCCAGGCCACGGTGCGACGGTAAAATGCGACCCTCCGCGAGGCTGACTCTCATGGCAGGTTCCGGATTCAGGTCCGGAGCCTTTCTTGAACCATGATCCAGGCCTGGCTGAGGGTGGGGGTGGGTTGTGGCATTGAGACTTTATTAGGGGCTTTGTCCCTCTGTGTCACTCATGGAAGAAAGAAAGAAACTACGAAAAAAAAAGAAAAATGACTAAGTAAAATGCAATGTGAGGAAGGCTTTTCTCTCCTGCAGACAGGGGTACAGTGCCTTGGGAGGGGGTGCCTACACGGATTACTTCCAGGCAGTGGCCTTTGGGGATTCACAGTAACTTGAACTGAAAAATAGAGTTATGGTGGAAAAATAACTTCAGGGCAAAACTCAGGCTTGACAGAGAGCACCTCCAGGCAGATGGAGATGTCTGTGCAGGCCACAGCCTGGGGAACTGAGAAAGAAGTGGCCATCCTGCCTCCTGCTCGGAACCTGCTAACAAAGCTGAGCGGTTTTGAAGCTGACCAGTTTTGAAGCTGACCAGTTTGAGGTTCAGCAGGACTGCAGCCATTTTGAAGTCAAGGAAGGCCTCTAATGAGAACAATCTGATCAAGTGCTGAGTCATAGGGAGATCTGCTTGAGAAATCATCAGATGACAAACCAGAAGTGGAGGGGGACCAGCAGGTAGTGTGGTGGCTAAGGTGCTGGACATTCCCGCATGGCTGACTATGGTTCAAATCCTGGACCCAGTGGCTTATTTTCTCACTTTCTCTCTCTCTCTCTCTCTCTGGTCAAATTAAAATAAATAAATGAATAAATAAAATTAAATAAGCAATTATTTTAAAAAAATAAATCGGAAGTGGATATTTGAAGTATTGGGTCATTGGAAAGTCATGATGCAGTTTGACGTAGGAAAATACGTGATTTTTCCCTACAACCTAACAGAACAGGAACTAGAAATAAGTACTCAAGGGAAAGAGGCTGGCTCTGATGGGTTTTAGTGAGGCATGATTTGCACATGCAGATCTTGTACCTATAAATGTCAACAACACGTTGAGCTTTTCGAGACAGTGTGATGGTGCTGGCTCTCTCCTTGTAACCAGTTACAGAAATAAACACCCTTCTACTTTCTGAAATGAAAATACACTTTATTACATCAAGTAATAAAGACATACAAAAACACAAGCAGTTTTAAGTCATTTTCTTCCAGATGTTTTGATCAACTTCCGGTAAATGCAAAACTGAAATCTACAGACAGTCTTAGTATGAACATGTGTGGGGATCCTGGCTGGATTTGGTTGGTTGCTCTTTCTTCTTATTTATAACTTGTGCTTTTTTTTTTAAATTTTGAGAGGTTTTTGCTATAGGGCACGTGCACTCGCCAGACAGACAGGGAGAGACAGAGAGACAGAAAGCGAGAAATCATCTCCCAGGGGCGATGACCTTGCCTCAATCCCTTCTCCTCCATTCTCCTCTCGGGATCTTGGGCACGCACGCACACGTGCACGGCGTGAGTTTTAAGCCACCGGGTCCAGGACGCGAACCGTGGTCGACTACGTGGGAGTCCAGCGACATAGCCATTACGCTAACTGCTGGTCCCTAACTTGTGCATTTTTAAAGTTGACTTCAAAGCACTAATAGTCATGCACATTCCTAAACAAAACCTAAGTTACACTAAGCAGTATCTACACTGTGTGGCTGAGCAGGAGGGCTGCCTGCTGTCAGTATGCATTAAAAACAAAATCCTTAGAGGTGTGTTAGCTTAGGAAAGAAACAAAGACCAACTTGGGTAACATAATGCATTTTATTTATTTTTAAAAAGTAAAAAAAAAATATTTACTCATTTAATTCTGTGTTATCATTATTATTTTTCCATTTGACCAGAGAGAGACAGAGAGAGAGAGAAAAAGAAAATTGGAAAGCAAGCCACCAGGTCCGGGACTCGAACCATGGTCAGCCATGTGGGAATCCAGCCCCTTTAGATACTACACTGCCTGCTGGCCCCACATAATGCATTTTAAAAAGAAAATGAAAGGGAGACCCTAGCAGCAAGGTGGTTAAGGGCGCTGGACTCCCACATGACCAACTGTGGTTTGAGTACTGGACATGGTAGCTTGCTTTCTCACTTTTCTCTCTCTCTCTCTCTCTCTCTCTCTCTCTCTCTCTCTCGCTTTGTCCCTCTCTGGTCAAATTAAATCAATAAATAAAGTTAAATAAAATAATTCTTTTTTAAAAGAGACACTGGTATGGAGGCAAACTACAGTTTGCTGTAAGATAACTTCATGTGCATATCTGAAATCAACACTTCAAAAAAGGAAAACTTGAGAAGTTCCCAAGTACTTAAAATGCAAATCCTAAACTGCAAAATCCTTTCTCAGCCTTTGAGAAGGTATGTTCAGAACCTAGTGACCCATGGAGGAAGAAGCCAATTGCTACCATTTTGAAAACTAGGGTTTCCTCTGAGCATGGGAGTTGACCTGTAACTTCTCAACTTGTGGAGACATGAGAGGCCCCCGAAGTGGGCCAGCGCTAGGACCTGGCGTCCTGCGATGCCGCATTTTAGCCTCTTCATGGTGCTCTGACTGCCCACCAGGTGGGTCTGATCTTTCCCCGGCTCTTCTCCTGCAGCCCCTGCCTCTTGTCTCATTGACTGTGAGAAGCAGCGGCTGGACTTCCTTGACTGGGAGCAGCCGGCCATCCCAGCATGGCCCCTGTTCGCATGTGTTCTGCCTGGTGAGCTCTGCCTGGACACACAGAGCCAGTGAACGCCTGAAAGTGTAACATGGAAATAACATTTTAAAGACTATGTTAACGTAATGCGTTTGGGATTTTAAATGGTTTTATAACAAAAAAAGAGAGGAAAGTGTTGTCATCTGAAAAGTGGTGTGACTTCAAGAGTGGATTGGGGGAGAACCAGCAGTTAGCGTAATGGCTATGTCGCTGGACTCCCACGTAGTTGACCGCGGTTCGCGTCCTGGACCCGGTGGCTTAAAACTCACGCTGGGCACGTGTGTGTGTGTGCCCAAGATCCCGAGAGGAGAATGGAGGAGAAGGGATCGCGGCGTGACCATCCCCCCTGGGGAGTGATTTCTCGCTGTCTCTATGTCTCTGTCTGTCTGGCGAGCACACACACCCTATAGCAAAAACCTCTCCAAAAAAAAAAAAAAAAAAGAGTGGATTGGGGCACCAGCAGTTAGCATAATGGCTATGTCACTGGACTCCCACAGAGTTGGCCGCGGTTCAAGTCCTGGACCTGGCGGCTTAAACTCACGCCGGGTGCGTGTGTGTGCATGCCCAAGATCCCGAGAGGAGAATGGAGAAGGGATTGCGGCGTGGCCATCCCCCCTGGGGGGTGATTTCTCGCTTTCTGTCTCTCTGTCTCTCTCTGTCTTTCTGGTGAGCGCACGCGCCCTATAGCAAAAACCTCTCCAAAAAAAGAAAAGAAAAAAAAAAAAAAGAGTAGATTGGGTGAGAAGTCACCAACTGAAGAGCCTAAAAGAGCCATCTTGTTTTCTATTTATTTATTTATTATCATAATCTTGTTTATATTACATTGAATCACATATAACTTTGCAGTGTATTACATTTCTTTTACCAGAACGAATACCATGCATATCAATCAATACAGAGACATTAAAATTCCCATCTTCATCATCCAATAGCTTTTCATTTTTTCCCCGATTATATTATTATTATTATTACTCCAATTATTTTTAAACAGTCGATCACTATTTGATCATTTTGCTTGAAAGAGCCATCCTTTTTGAGGTCGTGGTTCCCAGCCTTGTTAGGAGGATCACACTTCCCCTGGGGTGTACCCCAGGCACCCATCAGGCTGGGGACTGGGGACAAGTCAGTCCTGTGGTCATAACGGGTGCTGCCCTGGGGCAGCCATGACCTAGGAAAATGGAAACTCAGGCTGCAGCAGCTGCCTCTCCCAGGGGCCTCCCTGCCCCTCCTTTCCCCTCCACATCCCTGGCAAGGGCTCCCCAAGGAGGAAAACCCCCAGGAATGTGGTTCGACTATGAGAGTGGGTAAAAGGTAAGCGGGTCCAGCCACACAGGCCCAGTACAGCCCACGGTGTACTAGGCTGCCGTGGCTGGAAGCCACACTGCTGACGGGCGGTCCTGACCCCCGGTGCAGCCTGAAAACATGCCGGGTGCACCTGCAGGCACCCGAGATTCTGAAGAGCTCGAGGGCTGGGGAGAGGGGACCGTGGCGTGGTGAGACTCTGCCCAGGGTTCTCTGTATCATGGGTATGCATGTTCTCTAGTATCATTAAAAAAATGAAAAAGCAAACAAAACATGGGACTGCAGTCCTGTCATGCGGAAGGGCACACCTGATTCCCCTTGTCTCCCTGTCCCCAGTTTAAAGTCCCTCTCCCACCCTCCATCAGGCCGTTTGGATAGAACTGGCTTCTCTTGACCCTGGGGCAGGGCCTGGGTATCGACAGCCAATCGGTGAACCCCTCTCCCCAGCCCCAGGAATTGGTCCTCCAATGGGCATATGACCCGACACAGGCCAATGAGACATGAGGAAATCGGTGGTGGGTGATTCTGGGAGAGGCGCCCTTCTTTTTCTTGCAAGTCACCAGGAGAGTTCTCACTGGGACCAAGCAGGAAGGAGGGCGAGTGTAGCTCCAGGGATGCTGACAGCCACCTTGTGGGGGCGGAGAGGGCAACGTTAGGAAGACACTGACACCGTGGAAGGCAGAGAGGAAAAATGGAAACTGGGTCTCTAGTGACCTCACTGGATTGCTGGATCCAGCCTCACCTGAAACAGTCAACTTAGTATTTTTAAAAATGATGTGAACTGACTAGTCTCTTCTACAGTTTAAGCCAGTATTTTCTGCCATTGGCAACTAAACATACTCCTTCCTGATACTTTCGGTTTCTGCTTCAGGGACCATCAAGGTCATGTCCATGTGGGACAGAAAGAAGAGGCCCTGACACCAAGGATTATACCCAGGGTTACTCTCGACAGAGCTGCCGGGCACGCCCCACGTGGGGCCAAGGGGACCGTGGCATCTGATTCACAGTGGCCATCTCAGGCTGCTGACTGCTTGGTGACTCGGGACCAGGCCTCCAGTCTCCATACAGCCTGGGGTAAGGACCTGTTTTCTCAAAGAAGAATCACTAATCCAAGAGTTCTAGACTCGCTGGTAATTCCACCTGTCGTGTACAACCTCCAGGTGGCACCAACCCTGCCCTGGACACTCTAAGCACCCCCGGGAAGAGCTGAGGACAAGGAGGCCTGAACCACAGCCCAGGCCTCTTGCAGAGCCTTGCCTTGCTCAGAGCCCCACTCAAAGCTGGACTCTTTCGTGTTGCTCAGAAGAATTAATCTTCTTGGGGGACCAGCAGTTAGCGTAATGGCTATGTTGCTGGACTCCCATGTAGTTGACCGCGGTTCGCGTCCCGGACCCGGTGGCTTAAAACTCACGCTGGGTGCGTGTGCGTGCGTGCCCAAGATCCCGAGAGAATGGATGAGAAGGGATTGCAGCGTGACCATCCCCCCCGGGGGGTGATTTCTTGCTTTCTTTCTCTCTGTCTCTCTCTGTCTGTCTGGTGAGCGCACACGCCCTATAGCAAAAACCTCTCCTAAAAAAAAAAAAAAAAAAAAAAAAAAAAAAAAAAAAAAGAAGAATTAATCTTTTTTTTTTTTTAATTTATGTGAGAGAAAAATAATTGATTTTTCCCAGCTTATTTATTGAGAAAGACAGAGGCGCTTTCAGCAGGGTCTCGCCATGCTGGGCTCCTCCGGGCAGCCTCCGATCCCCTCAGGATCACAGGCACGCTCAGCGTGTTCAGCTGCCCTGGGGTCTGAACCAGGCAGGTTTTCCCACCCGGCTGCAGCCTCGCACAGCAGGGCCCACCCCTGCACCGCTGTGGCTGGGCCAGAGACTGACTTTTTTTTTTTTTTTTTTCTTTTTTTGGAGAGGTTTTTGCTATAGGGCGCGTGCGCTCGCCAGACAGACAGAGAGAGACAGAGAGGTAGAAAGCAGGAAATCACCCCCCAGGGGGGATGGTCACGCCGCAATCCCTTCTCCTCCATTCTCCTCTCGGGATCTTGGGCACGCACGCACACGTGCCCGGTGTGAGTTTAAGCCGCCGGGTCCGGGACTCGAACCGCGGTCGACTACGTGGGAGTCCAGCGACATAGCCATTACGCTAACTGCTGGTCCCGAGACTGACTTTTGATGGCGTCTCACCCCCAGCAAGCTAGCCTGATAGGCCAGCACCATGGTCCCCTGCATAGCCTCAGGCCCCAAGCAGCCAGAGCCCCTGGAAGAATCCACCTGAAGGCTGCTTCCGGAATCCAGTGATCCACCAAGCACCGCGTCTCCTTTGGAATCTCCTTCACTTTGAAGAGAATACTCTGACATGTCACAGACCCCTGGGTCTGCAGGATCCTCTCCGAGGTGTCAGGCCCTGATTATGGCCCAGTCTGTCACACTGCCTCTCTCTGGGACACCTAGAGCACCTGTGACTTCCTTTTGTCAGACCCGATTACTTGCCGATTTCTGTCAACACGGGGCACAAGCTCGTGGGCGGGGCAATGCCCCACGGGGTGGAGAGGTGGTCCGGGTTGTGTGAGGAGCTGGAAGCCAGCGTTCCCAGAGGCTGGCGGGGACAGCCTACCGTGTCTTTTCAGGTGCCCGTGAGCTGTTTCTGGTGTCCCCCGTTCGTCAGACAGATACATTCCACTTTCCAGATGGGCAACTGAAGACCAAGCACCCGGGCTGAATTAACGTGCTCTACCAAGGAGACCACATCTGGAACAGCAGCTGCGAGTGGAGTCAGCGCCGATTAAGTTTACGATCTGCCGTCGTCGTCGTTTGCTGAGATCCAGCTATGCTTTCCGCACTGAGTGGCCAAGCTGCGGCATAGAAGAGGGTGTGGTCGGAGCTGTCACGACTACATCTTTCTGGTGTTTGATGGGGACGCCCAGCTGCGCGGTCTCCTCGGGGTTGCGGTGTTGCTTTGGTTTACCGCATTTCTGGGTGGCAGGGGCACAGATCACCCCCTCCTTGGCCCTCCCAACCGTAATAACCTTAGACTCCCTTCCAGACAGACAGCTGATGTGTGCTTGCCGTTCCCACCATGGGCCTCTATTCCCTCGCAGGAACTTCAAAAGTGACCACTGGGTGGGCTAGATGTCACACTGACCTATGTGGGGTGGCTTCAGGTGGGAACAGAGCTCTCCCTGTGCTTCTGAAGTGCCACTCTGCCCTCCAGACCACAGTGGCATCCCTGTCCCTGGTCTGGAGTTCTCTCAGTGTGTCATCTCGTCATCCCCTCGTCCTCTGCTCAGTCACCAGGTAAAGGGCGGCGGGTGCCTGCAGGGGAAGCGGGACAGAAGATCCGCCGTGTCCCGTGTGTGCTGTTGTGGCAGGTCCTCGCTCAAAGGCACTGTCCTCTCTGCACCTGAGAAGCTCTGGGTCAGAACCAGCCCTGGGCTGGCCATGCATCGCCGGCGCAGGTACTGCGGTGACGCGTCCTTTCGCCAAGCCTGGAGGATTTGGGATGGAGACTCAAGTAAGATCTCAGCACTCGTCTGTCCCCTGCTCATAGGAGGGCGGCCACGCTGCCTGTTTTCACCTAACTACTTCACAGGGGTGGGGCCACTGAAGCTCCTCCCACCCACGCTAAGATTAGAAATGTCTTTGGTGAATCAGCAGGTGGCATGGTGGTTAAGGGCGTTGGACTCCCACATGGCAGACAGGTGTTCGAGTCCCGGACCTGGCGACTTGCTTTCTCACTTTCTCCCTCTCTGTCTCTTTCTGATCGAACAGGAAAATAATAATAAATAAAGTTAAATAATTCAAGAAAAAAAAAATCTCTTTGGAACAGCAGCCCTTTTGCAGCTCCCTGATTGCAGCGAGTGGGTGGCTAAACCCATTTTAAAGATGTGGGAGGGGCAGCGAGGGGGCTCTGCTGGAGCTGGTGGGGTCTCGTGTATGGCCGTGACCATGTGCCACGTTTGTAGCATTCTGCAACGCATGTAACTGGCCGGTGGCCCCAGCGGCTGCTCTCGGAGTCCTCCACTGTGCTGCATCAAGGCCACCCTGTGCCCGGCCCTGCTGTGCCGGGCGGGGACACCAGGCTGGCTCAGTCTTGCCAGACACCGGGCTCCTCTCCCAGAGGGCTGCAGCTCCAGGATTCCCACCTGCCTTGGGAACCCTTCTCAGCGCTGCCTGCCCCGCCCCGCCTCTCCCACCCTTCCTGCTGTCCCCCTGACCTCCCATGCTCGCTCTGGCCTGTGTGGTGGTAGAAAGCGCTCCCACCACCTCTCCTCTTCCCTTCGTACGCGTTTTCTAATCCCATCTTGGTTCTGCTTCCTGGAGGACTCGAACGAACACATTTCACATCTGAAATTAGGTAAGAGATTCTCGGGTGTTTATTACATCATCTTCTACCTTTCGTGTATCCGAAATAGGCTCCTAATTTTTCGATAATAAAGAAGACAAGACGATGGTCCTTTCTCACTGAGCACATCCTCAAGGGAAGCCGGAAGCGAGGGTCCCCTGGAACCGATGTGGGTTAGTAGCTCCATTCAGCCTCCCTGCCTCTAGCTGTTCCCACTTCCTTCCTCTCAGTACGCCAAGGATCTTCAGGCCCCTTTTTGCCAATTAGTGCAGATCATCATATGGCCCAGGTTCGCATTAGTGACTCTACAAACTGTCAGAACTTCTGCCAAATGCTGGCGAGAATTCCCTCAGTGCCAAGTTTCCAGAGACTACGCCCATGTCACTAAACGCAGCCAAGCCACACGGAGAGCCTTTCTTCCTCGATCAAGGCACTCTAAAGCCCGTCCCCGCACACGTCCCAGGAACATTCATATCCTCAGAAGTACAAGCCAGACACGTTTTCTAAGTCTTTCTGGGTGTAGCTCTTTCCCACCCGGGTTCTGCACTTTGTCACCAGGTCACATGAAGGTTTTTGCCATAAGGTGCATGTGCTCGCCAGGGAGAGACAGAGAGAGACAGGGAGAGGGAAAGAGAAATCACTCCCTGGGGAGATGGCCATGCCACAATTCCTGCTCCTCCATTTTCCTCCTGGGATTTTGGGCTTGTGTGGACATGCGCCCAGCATACTCAAACTGGGGGTCGGCCACATGGAAGTCCAGCACTTTAACTGCCACGCCACCTGCTTGTCCCAGATTCTGAATATTCTGAGAGGACCAGTGACGGGTGGGGTCTTGAAGGACCTCAAGGGTGGTACAGTGAGGTACACGGAGGCTTAGGGTTCTCTGAGCTCTCACCCTCCTCCCAGCTGTCACCATTCCAGCAGGCCAATATGTTCTGACCAGGCCTCTGCGTTTCCCAGAAGGAAGCTGGTAAGGTTGTGACTCCGACTCACACTGTAATGTAGACTTCAAAATCAATCTGTAAGTCCAATCGTAAGCAATGTTAACTCCATGGCTACATGCAATAAAAGCTGCTTTTATGCAGTGGTCCTGAATTTGCTTCTGTGCCTCAAGGCGAGCGTTTTGATTTGAGCCTGTCATTTTCTCGCTTTACATCAGTATCAGGGACAGCGTCCAGCCTGTGGCCCCAGCGTACTTCGTTCTTCATTAATTGTCCCATGCCAGCTGCTAGAGTCTTTTCCTTTGAGTAGGCTCGTGGTCCCAGGTGATGGGGGGATAACACGAGGAGCCGTTTGTCCCGCTGTACCACCGGCAACCCCTTTGCTGACCGATAATGACCCCACAGAGTTATTAAAACCATTTCCTAGTAGCTCACATGTCCCTGAGGGTTTGCACAGATCCCACTCCTGGTGCTAATTTCTGAATCAGAAATGTTTGGTTGTCAGCACCAACAATTGACTCTGAAAGAAAAAAAAAAGTAAGAAAGAAACAAGAGCAGAGGATTTATTGAGGAGACGGTGAACAGGTCACAGAAGGAAGGAGGTGCTGGACAGCGGGTCTGAGCATGGGTAGGAACCAGGGCGGCTCGGGCGTCCGAGTAGCACGGAGGTCCCTCTAGGACACAGCCACAGATGCCTCAGCGCTCCCACCCCTGTGTGCTACGGTTCGACATCCCGACTCTGGAGAGAGATTCTGATGGAGTGTGACTGGGCTACGGGTCTACCCTGTGGAGAGGGACGCAGGCCCGGGGACTGGCCACCTCTCAGAAGCTACGGGTCTACCCTGTGGAGAGGGACGCAGGCCCGGGGACTGGCCACCTCTCAGAAGCTACGGGTCTACCCTGTGGAGAGGGACGCAGGCCCGGGGACTGGCCACCTCTCAGAAGCTACGGGTCTACCCTGTGGAGAGGGACACAGGCCCGGGGACTGGCCACCTCTCAGAAGCTACGGGTCTACCCTGTGGAGAGGGACGCAGGCCCGGGAACTGGCCACCTCTCAGAAGCTACAGGTCTACCCTGTGGAGAGGGACACAGGCCCGGGGACTGGCCACCTCTCAGAAGCTACGGGTCTACCCTGTGGAGAGGGACACAGGCCCGGGGACTGGCCACCTCTCAGAAGCTACGGGTCTACCCTGTGGAGAGGGACGCAGGCCCGGGGACTGGCCACCTCTCAGAAGCTACGGGTCTACCCTGTGGAGAGGGACACAGGCCCGGGAACTGGTCACCTCTCAGAAGCTACGGGTCTACCCTGTGGAGAGGGACACAGGCCCGGGGACTGGCCACCTCTCAGAAGCTACGGATCTACCCTGTGGAGAGGGACACAGGCCCGGGGACTGGCCACCTCTCAGAAGCTACGGGTCTACCCTGTGGAGAGGGACACAGGCCCGGGGACTGGCCACCTCTCAGAAGCTACGGGTCTACCCTGTGGAGAGGGACGCAGGCCCGGGGACTGGCCACCTCTCAGAAGCTACGGGTCTACCCTGTGGAGAGGGACGCAGGCCCGGGGACTGGCCACCTCTCAGAAGCTACGGGTCTACCCTGTGGAGAGGGACGCAGGCCCGGGGACTGGCCACCTCTCAGAAGCTACGGGTCTACCCTGTGGAGAGGGACGCAGGCCCGGGGACTGGCCACCTCTCAGAAGCTACGGGTCTACCCTGTGGAGAGGGACACAGGCCCGGGGACTGGCCACCTCTCAGAAGCTACGGATCTACCCTGTGGAGAGGGACACAGGCCCGGGGACTGGCCACCTCTCAGAAGCTACGGGTCTACCCTGTGGAGAGGGACACAGGCCCGGGGACTGGCCACCTCTCAGAAGCTACGGGTCTACCCTGTGGAGAGGGACACAGGCCCGGGGACTGGCCACCTCTCAGAAGCTACGGGTCTACCCTGTGGAGAGGGACGCAGGCCCGGGGACTGGCCACCTCTCAGAAGCTACGGGTCTACCCTGTGGAGAGGGACGCAGGCCCGGGGACTGGCCACCTCTCAGAAGCTACGGGTCTACCCTGTGGAGAGGGACACAGGCCCGGGGACTGGCCACCTCTCAGAAGCTATGGATCTACCCTGTGGAGAGGGACACAGGCCCGGGGACTGGCCACCTCTCAGAAGCTATGGATCTACCCTGTGGAGAGGGACACAGGCTTGGGGACTGGCCACCTCTCAGAAGCTACGGGTCTACCCTGTGGAGAGGGACGCAGGCCCGGGGACTGGCCACCTCTCAGAAGCTACGGGCCTACCCTGTGGAGAGGGACGCAGGCCCGGGGACTGGCCACCTCTCAGAAGCTACGGATCTACCCTGTGGAGAGGGACACAGGCCCGGGGACTGGCCACCTCTCAGAAGCTACGGGTCTACCCTGTGGAGAGGGACGCAGGCCCGGGAACTGGCCACCTCTCAGAAGCTACAGGTCTACCCTGTGGAGAGGGACACAGGCCCGGGGACTGGCCACCTCTCAGAAGCTACGGGTCTACCCTGTGGAGAGGGACACAGGCCCGGGGACTGGCCACCTCTCAGAAGCTACGGGTCTACCCTGTGGAGAGGGACGCAGGCCCGGGGACTGGCCACCTCTCAGAAGCTACGGGTCTACCCTGTGGAGAGGGACACAGGCCCGGGGACTGGTCACCTCTCAGAAGCTACGGGTCTACCCTGTGGAGAGGGACACAGGCCCGGGGACTGGCCACCTCTCAGAAGCTACGGATCTACCCTGTGGAGAGGGACACAGGCCCGGGGACTGGCCACCTCTCAGAAGCTACGGGTCTACCCTGTGGAGAGGGACACAGGCCCGGGGACTGGCCACCTCTCAGAAGCTACGGGTCTACCCTGTGGAGAGGGACGCAGGCCCGGGGACTGGCCACCTCTCAGAAGCTACGGGTCTACCCTGTGGAGAGGGACGCAGGCCCGGGGACTGGCCACCTCTCAGAAGCTACGGGTCTACCCTGTGGAGAGGGACGCAGGCCCGGGGACTGGCCACCTCTCAGAAGCTACGGGTCTACCCTGTGGAGAGGGACGCAGGCCCGGGGACTGGCCACCTCTCAGAAGCTACGGGTCTACCCTGTGGAGAGGGACACAGGCCCGGGGACTGGCCACCTCTCAGAAGCTACGGATCTACCCTGTGGAGAGGGACACAGGCCCGGGGACTGGCCACCTCTCAGAAGCTACGGGTCTACCCTGTGGAGAGGGACACAGGCCCGGGGACTGGCCACCTCTCAGAAGCTACGGGTCTACCCTGTGGAGAGGGACACAGGCCCGGGGACTGGCCACCTCTCAGAAGCTACGGGTCTACCCTGTGGAGAGGGACGCAGGCCCGGGGACTGGCCACCTCTCAGAAGCTACGGGTCTACCCTGTGGAGAGGGACGCAGGCCCGGGGACTGGCCACCTCTCAGAAGCTACGGGTCTACCCTGTGGAGAGGGACACAGGCCCGGGGACTGGCCACCTCTCAGAAGCTATGGATCTACCCTGTGGAGAGGGACACAGGCCCGGGGACTGGCCACCTCTCAGAAGCTATGGATCTACCCTGTGGAGAGGGACACAGGCTTGGGGACTGGCCACCTCTCAGAAGCTACGGGTCTACCCTGTGGAGAGGGACGCAGGCCCGGGGACTGGCCACCTCTCAGAAGCTACGGGCCTACCCTGTGGAGAGGGACGCAGGCCCGGGGACTGGCCACCTCTCAGAAGCTACGGATCTACCCTGTGGAGAGGGACACAGGCCCGGGGACTGGCCACCTCTCAGAAGCTACGGGTCTACCCTGTGGAGAGGGACACAGGCCCGGGGACTGGCCACCTCTCAGAAGCTACGGGTTTACCCTGTGGAGAGGGACACAGGCCCGGGGACTGGCCACCTCTCAGAAGCTACGGGTCTACCCTGTGGAGAGGGACACAGGCTTGGGGACTGGCCACCTCTCAGAAGCTACGGGTCTACCCTGTGGAGAGGGACACAGGCCCGGGGACTGGCCACCTCTCAGAAGCTACGGGTCTACCCTGTGGAGAGGGACACAGGCCCGGGGACTGGCCACCTCTCAGAAGCTACGGGTCTACCCTGTGGAGAGGGACACAGGCCCGGGGACTGGCCACCTCTCAGAAGCTACGGGTCTACCCTGTGGAGAGGGACACGGGCCCGGGGACTGGCCACCTCTCAGAAGCTACGGGTCTACCCTGTGGAGAGGGACACGGGCCCGGGGACTGGCCACCTCTCAGAAGCTACGGGTCTACCCTGTGGAGAGGGACACGGGCCCGGGGACTGGCCACCTCTCAGAAGCTACGGGTCTACCCTATGGAGAGGGACGCAGGCCCGGGGACTGGCCACCTCTCAGAAGCTATGGATCTACCATGTGGAGAAGGACACAGGCCCGGAGACTGGTCACCTTGCAGAAGCAACACAGAGCCAGGAGAGCCGTGGGCCCCCAGGGAAAGACAGAACTAGCGCGTGATGGTGGGTGTGTGTGCTGGTGCTCAAGGCCCTGAGGAGCCCGAGGGCTTGAGAAGGGGACCCGGGCATGACCAGGGCCAGTGAAGGGTGCTTTTCTGTCTCTCCATTTCTCTCTCATTGGTTCCTGTGCATGAAGCAATCCCAAAATGTCCTCTCTCTCATGAATAAAACAAGGGAATGTAAACAGAAGCTAGCCATGTGAATTCGCACATCCTTCCCTTTCAAGTGGGAGCCTTTTCCATTCTGTTGCCTCTGCCTGAGGGCTCCGCTCTCCTGCAGGTCTTGGCTAGGTGTCACCCCCTTTTAGGAAGTTTCCAGGCCTGAGATGAGTGTCCTGCCACGTGATTCCACAGTCGTCTCACTGTTTTGTAACTGTCTGTTTACCTGTCTTCTTCTCTCGCTGGATTGGGAGCTCAGCCAGAGCACAGATCACATCCGTCTTGCTAACAGTTGTAGGATTGCCCAAATAACACAGCGCATGGCACTTAGTAGGTCCTCCATAGCTACTGGTTACACGAATAAAAGGTGAAGACACAGCTTTCATTAACATGCCAGGTTGAGGAAGACCCTTGCTCTCTGGGCTTTACTTTCTTATCCATAAAATGCAAGGTAGCAGGATTGAGGAGAGTCTGATGGCAAAAACTAGAACTCCGTGTAAGCGAGCTGACAGGGAGGGTATGATGAGGGTACTATGGTTCATAGCCCTGAGAGCTGTGCGAGAAGCTGAGCCAGGAGCTGGGGAACCTTCTGGAATCAGCACGGACACTTGCTTCCTCCCGCTCCCTCACCTGGAGCCCCGCATCTCTCCTGCCCGCCTCTCTGCGCTCCAGGCCTCTGCCACTCTCCTCTGTTCATGGACAGCGGTCTCCTCAGCCCACACTTCCTGGGCCCGTCCAGCTCTGTGTCTGGGTTGGGCTCCCTGGGAGGCAGACTCAGAGATGGAGTTTATCATGGGGCACGTTTACTTCAGAGTGTTCTCAGGCTTGGCCCCTGTGGAGGGAAAGGGAAAGATGCAGGCGTGGGCAGGGCTGTGACACCGCCCCCAGAACGTCCTCACCTGATCTCAAGGAAAACTGAAGCAGTGAGGGGACCAGGCCTTTAACCAATCTCCCTCCCATTAGTCCTCGGGTGTGGACTGCCCCAGAAAGAGGGCTTGACCCTTGGAGGCCAGCCTTGGAGGGGCTGACAGTTGGGGATGCCAGCACTTTCAGCAGCTGGAGGACTGTGCCCTTTGCCCCTAACAGGGATCTGGATGGTGGGTCATGATGCCCTCTGCAGGCTTGGTTCACATTCCTGTGAAAGAATCTGATTGGCTTAGCTCTTGGCCAAGTGTTGACTCTCAAGCCAATGAGCTGTTGTCTAGTAGCTGCCAAGTTCCATGGGATGAATAGCCCTTCAGTTAGGGATGAGAGGAGAACAGAAAGAAGGTGTGTCCAGTGTGGGTGAGGAGGTGTAGCAACTGGAACTCTTACTCACTGAGGTGGGAATGCAAGCACCTTGGAAAACAGTTTGGCAGTTTCTTAAGTAAACATTCTGTTTCCACAGGATCCACTGATTGCATTCCTTGGTATTCAGCTAGAGGAGTAGGAAATTCTGCTCACACAAAAACCTGCATGCAATGTTTAGAGCAGCTTTACTTCTCATTGCAAAACCTTGGAAGCAACTAGGCTAGCCCTCAGTAGGTCAATGGATAAATGGGTGCGGCTCATTCAGGCAGTGGAACACTATCTTGTGCTAAAGAAATGAGCTATTGGGGCCAGCAGGTGGCATGGTGGTTAAGACACCCAACTCCGGCATAGCTGACTATAGTCGAGTCCTAGACCCAGTGGCTTGAAAATCAAGCCAAGCGCTTGTGCATGCGTGCCCAAAAATCCCAGGAGGAGAATGGAGAAGGGATTCCAGTGTGACTATGCGCCCTGGGAGTGGGGTGATTTATCGCTTTCCCTCTTACTGCTTCTCTCAGTCTCTGGTGAGCACTTGTGCCCTATGGCAAAAATCTTAAAAAAAAGAAAAAAAAATGCTATGGAGCCATGACAAGACACAGGAAGCTTATATGCATATAAAGTACCAGGAGCCAATCTGAAAAGGGTACTACCAAATGATTCCACATATGCAACATCTGCAAAAGGAAAAACAATGGAGACATTAACAAGATGAGTAGCTGTCAGGAGTTACGGGATGGGGGAGAAGTGAGTAGGTGTACACGGGATTCGCGGGGCAGAGAAAATGCTCAGTGTGATAGTGTAAAG
The DNA here is from genome assembly GCA_026018925.1 of Tupaia tana. Lineage (NCBI taxonomy): Eukaryota > Metazoa > Chordata > Mammalia > Scandentia > Tupaiidae > Tupaia > Tupaia tana. The sequence goes on from JAKSZU010000002.1 coordinate 130,439,532, forward strand.
GCAGATACACGCCCAAACCCTTCGACTGCACTACTCCAAAAGTGAACCCTAACATAACCTATGAACTTTGGGTAATAATAATGTATCAGTGCAGGCAGATCAACTTTTTAAAAAAGTTTTAAAATTTACATTTAATTACTGTATATCTTTATAGTGTACGACACGTTTTTTCCTAGCATGAATACTGTGCATATTAGTCAAGTCAAAGACATTATCATATACGCTATCATCAGTAGGTGACTTCATTTTTGTGTCTATTAAATGTTTTTTTATTTGTTCCTTGATCCTCTCCCACCACTCCCTATTACCCCCCACTCCTATACTGTCTCTAGTATCTACAGTTGCCCTCCCTGCTATTGTACCTTTCAATCTTTCTGTTTCTGCCATAGCAGGGACATACAATGCCTTTCCTTCATAGCCTGACTTGCTTCACTTAGCATTAAATCTTCCATATCCATCTACTTTGTATCAAATGTCAAGGTCTCATCGTGTGTGTGTGTGTGTGTGTGTGTGTGTGTGTTTATGGTGGAGTACTATTCTATAGTGTACATGTGCCACATGTTTTTTAAATCCTCTCATCTATTCTTGCACATTTGAGTTGACTCCATAGCAATCATGAATAATGCTGCAATAAACATGTATGTGCAAGTGTTTTTCTGACAGAGGGTATTCCTGTCTTTTGGGTAGATGGTTGAGAGAGGAATTACTGGGTCATATGGTAGTTCTATTTGTAGGTTTCTGAGGAACCTCCATGTTGTCCTCCACAGTGATTGTACTAATTTACATTCCCACCAAGTGTAGGAGAGTTCCCTTTTCACCACAGCCTCACCAGTACTTATCATTCTTCTTCTTCTTTTTTTTTGCCTTAGTCTTTCTGACTGGGGTTAAATGGTATCTCATCGTGGTTTTGCTTTTCATTTCCCTTATGATAAGAAATGCTGAGCATGCTTTTTATATGCTTTTTGGTCATTCATATGTCTTTCTTGGAGAGTTGTCTGTTCAGTTCATTTGCCCATCTTTTAATTGGATTGATTATTTTTTAATGGGTAAGTTGCTTGAGTTCCCTGTATAATCTGGTTGTCAGTCTCTTACCTGAGGCATAGTTTGCAAATATACTCTCCCATTCCTAGGGTTGTCTCCTCACCCTAATTATTGTTTCTTTTGCTGTGCAAATGGTTTTTAGCCTGATGTAGTTCTACTTGTCTATTTTCAAGGTTATTATCTGTGCTCTGGGAGTCTTATTTAAGAAGTCTTCATCTACTCTGATGTCTCCAACAGTTTCCCCTGTGTTTTCCACCAGTAGTTTCATAATGTGAGGTTTTATGTTTAGATCCTTGATCCATTTTGGGTCTACTTTTGTTAATAGTGAGATATAGTGGTCCAGTTTGATTTTTCTGCAGGTGGCTATCCAGTTTTTTGAGAACTATTCGCTGAAGAGATTTTCTTTTCCCCATTGGGTTGTCTTGGGCCCTTTGTTAAAAATCAGTTGACTATGTTTTGGGATTTATTTCTGGGTTCTCAATTCTGTTCCATTGGTCTACCTGCCTGTTTCTATGCCGTACCATGCTGTTTTGATCATCACAGATTTGTAATATATGTGAGGTCTGAAAGTGAGATGCTTCCTACTTTATTCTTTTTTTGCACAGTATTGTTTTGGTGATTGGGTCTTTTATGATTTCAGACGAATTTTATGATTATTTTTTTCTATGTCTGTGTGGAACTTCTCTGGGAATTTAATCGGAATTGCATTGAATTTTTAGATTAATTTGGGTAGTATTGACATTTTAATTATATTAATTCTTCCAATCCAGGAACGTGTCTTTCCACTTTTTTGGTATCATTTTCAATTTCTTTTTTTTAAAGAATTATTTTATTTAACTTTATTTGTTATTATTATTTCTTAATTTGATCAGGGAGATACTGAGAGAGGGAGGGAAAGTGAGAAAGCTAGCCTCCAGAGCCGGGACTCAAACGATGGTCGGCCATGTGAGAGTCCAGCACCCTTAGCCATCATACCACCTGCTGGCCCCTTCAATTTATTTTTAAAGTTTTTCTATAGTTTTCCTTATTGAGGTCTTTCACTTCTTTGATCAGAGTTATTTCTAGGTATCTTATTTTTGTAGCTGTTGTGAATGGATTGCTTTCTTCAATTTACCTCAGTCTGTTCATTGTTGGTGTATAGAAATGCTACAGATTTTTGTATGTTGATTTTGTATCTTGCCACTTTACTGGATTTGTTTATCAATTCCAGGATTTTTTGTGTGGAGTCTTTTGGGTTCTCTATGTATGTAATCATGTCATCTGTAAAGAGATATAATTCCACTTCTTTTTTCCCTATTAGAATGCCTTTTATTTTGGGACCAGCAGTTAGTGTAATAGCTGTGTCACTGAACTCCCATGTAGCCTACCATGGTTCGAGTCCCAGACCCGGTGGCTTAAACTCACGCCGGGCGCATGTGTGTGCATGCCCAAGATCCCTAGAGGAGAATGGAGAAGAAGGGATTGCAGTGTGGTCATCCCCCCTGGGGGGGTGATTTCTCACTTTCTATCCCTCTGTCTCTCTCTGTCTTTCTGTGCACCTTATAGCAAAAACCTCTCCAAAAAAAAAAAAAAAAAAAAGAATGTCTTTTATTTTAGTCTATTATCTGAGTGTATTGGCTAGGACTTTAAGTACGATATGGAAAAGGGGTGGAGAAAGTGGGAAGGCTTGTCTTGTTCCAGTTTTTAGTATGGTGTTAGCTATGGGTTTTTCATATATGGCTTTTATTGTGTTAAGGCGTCTCCCTTCTAGCCCGATTTTACTGAGAGTCTTCATCCGAAGGGATGTTGTATTTTATAAAATGTTTTTCTGTATTGATTGATATGGTTTTTAAATTTTTGCTTCTGTTAATGCGATGTATTGTATTTATCATTTTGCACATGTTGAACCACCCTGGAATAAAGTCCACCTTGGTCATGCCATATAATCTTTTTAATCGGTCATTGGGTACAACTTGCTAGTATCTCGTTGAGAATTTTTACATCTGCATTCATCAGGGATATTGGTCTGTAGTATTCTTTCTTGTTATGGCATTGTTTTGGGGATGAGGGTGATGGAGCCTTCATAGAATAAATTTGGGAGAGTACTTCCTTTTGGATCTTTAGAAATAGTTCGAGTAGAATAGGGGTTAGCTTTTCTTTAAAGGTTTTATAGAATTTAGAAGTGAAGCCATGGGGACCTGAGATTTTCTTTGTTGGAAGACTCCTTATTACTGATTCAGTCTTGTTGCTTATTATTCGTTTAGTCAGGCTCTCTATGTCTTCCTGAGTCAATCTTGATAGATTATATGTGTCCAGAATTTGTCCATCTCATCCAGATTTCCTTGTTTGTTGGTGTATAATCACTCACAGTATTCTCTCGTGGATCTTCTGTATTTCTGTTACGTCTATTGTAATATCGCCAGTTCCATTGCTAATTTACCTGGTTCCTTTCTTTGTTTTTCTTAATTAATCTAGCTAATGGTGTGTCAATTTTGTTTATCTTCTCAAAGAACCAGTTTTTGGTTACATGTATTTTCTTTTCTTCTTCTTCTTTTTTTTTTTTTTTTTTTTTAGAGGTTTTTGTTATGGGGCGCATGCACTCGCCAGAGAGACAGAGAGAGACAGAGAGATAAAGTGAGAAATCACCCCCCGGGGGGATGGCCACGCCGCAATCCCTTCTCCTCCATTCTCCTCTCAGGATCTTGGACATGCACACACACGCACCCAGCGTGAATTTAAGCCACCAGGTCCGGGACTCGAACCATGGTTGACTACATGGGAGTCCAGTGACATAGCCATTACGCTAACTGCTGATCCCGGTTACATGTATTTTCTGTATAGTTCTTTTATTCTCTATTTCATGTATTTCTGCTCTAATATTTATTATTTCTTTTCTTTTAGTATTTTTCAGGTGTTCCCCCCCCCCCCCCATGTGTCATTAGGTTGTCTATTTGTCACCTTTCTGTTTTTGTGTTTTTGTGTTTTTTTTTTTTTTTTTTCTTTTCTTGTTGGCACTAACTGCTCTGAACTTCCCTCTTAGGACTTTTGCTGTATCTCGTAAGTTATAAAAACCCTTGTGTTCGTTGTTGTTGGTTTCAGTGAATCTTTTGATTTCAGTCTAAATTTCTTCAGTGGCTGTGAAGTCATTCAGGAGTAGGTGGTTTAGTTCCCATGTGTCTGTGTACTTTTGAGGGTTCTTTTAGTCACTGATTTCAAGTTTGACTCCATTGTGGTCAGAAAAGATGCTGGATATAGTTTCTATACATTTGAATTTGTAAAGCTTTGCTTTGTGCCCTAACATGTGGTCAGTCTTCAGAAACGTTCCATGTGGGGGTGAGAAAATGTGTATTTTTTGGTTGCTGGGTGAAATGTTCTATAGATGTCTGTTGAGTCCATTTGATTTATGGTATCATCTAGATCTTATATTTCTTTTTTTTTTTTTTGTCCAGAGGAGTCAGTGGGATGTTGAGATCCCCAACGATTGTTGTGTTTCAGTCTCTCTCTCTTTAGATCTAACAGTCTCTCGCTTAAATTTGAGTGCCCCAATGTTCTTCTTGGAGAACCAGCCCTTTCAGTATTACATAGTATCCGTCTTTGTCTTTTCTTACACTTCTATCTGGAAGTCTATTTCCTCTGATATCACTATGATGACTCCAGCCTTTCTTTTGGTTTCCATTTGCATGGAATATCTTTTTCCAGCCCTCCATTTTCAGTTTATGTTTGTCTTTAACTGTGGGGTATGATTCTTGTAAGCAGCATATATAGAGGGCTCCTGTTTTGTTTTTGTTTTTGTTCAAGAGACATTATTGCTACAGGGCATGTGTGCTCACAGGAGAGACAGAAAGTGAGAAATGCCCCCTCCAGGGGATGGTCACAGCACAATCCCTTTTCCTCCATTCTCCTCTTGAGATTTTGGGCACACATGTGCACACAACTGGCGTGGCTTCAATCATCGGTTAGCCATGTGGAAGTCCAACAGTGTAACCATTATGCCATCTTCTGGTCCCAGGCTACTGTTTTTTTAATCCATTCAGCCAGTTTGTGTCTCTTTTTTTTTTTTTTTTTTTTTTTTTTTTTGTTATAGGACATATGCACTCACCAGAGAGATAGAGAGAGACAGAGAGACAGAAAGTAAGAAATGGCCACGCTACATTCCCTTCTCCTCCATTCTCCTCTCGGGGTTTTGGGCATACTTGCACATGCACCCAGTGTGAGTTTTAGGACATCTGCTGGTCCCCAAGTTGTGTCTCTTAACTGGAGAATTTAATCCATTAACATTCAATGTTATTATCAATATTTGCTGACTTGGGACCAGCAATTGGCATAATGACTATGTCGCTGGACTGCCATGTAGTCGACCGCGGTTCGAGTCCCAGACCTGGAGGCTTAAACTCATGCCAGGTGCATGTGCGTGCGTGCCCAAGAGCCCGACAGGAGAATGGTGGAGAGGAGATTGCAGCGTGGCTATTCCCCTGGGGGGTGATTTCTCACTTTCTGTCTCTCTGTCTTTCTCTGTCTCTCTGTCGAGCACATGCGCCCTATAGCAAAAACCTCTAAAAAAAAAAAAAAAGAATGAACGAAAGAAAAGAAAAACAAACAAAGTCATCATAGTTTTTTCCTAGAGAGCATTAAAAAATCAGTGTAACTTAATCATAGCCTATTTATTTTCTAGGTTAACTAAGTAATATGAGTGATAATAGTTCTTCTTTAAAATCTGCAAGTATAATCTGCATATTTATAATTTGGAGAATAATTTCATGTTAACTTCAAGATACAACAATATTCTAATGTCATTATTTAAACTTAAAGAAAAGGATTCTTATAAGACCAAAATGACCCACAGGCCATGAGGCTGATTTTTCCTTTCCCTTTCCTTTTTTTTTTGTTTAAACAGATGGGCACTGCAATGTTTCAGCAGGTAAGGCCAATGCTATGCGCGTGAAAACTGCATTTGCAATATGTCACCTCTAGAATCCAGAGGAGTTGAATCAGACAGCAGTGGTAGCCATTCTAATTAAACAGTCAGGTAACATCATAACAAGTGGATTGCAGCCTCAAAACTGTCCTTTTTAATTTTCAGAGAGATTTTTGTTATAGGGCGTGTGCACTCGCCAGAGAGACAGAGAGAGACAGAGAGACAGAAAGCGAGAAATCACCCCCCAGGGGGGATGGCCACGCCTCAATCCCTTCTCCTCCATTCTTCTCTCAGGATATTGGGCACACACACACACACACACACACACACACACGCCCAATGTGAGTTTAAGCCACCGGGTCCGGTACTCGAACTGTGATCAACTATGTGGGTGTCCAGCGACATAACCACTGTACCATCTGCTGGCCCCCAAACTGCCCATTTAAGTTTCCTTTTTCTCGATGATCAGAGGTCCCACACTGTCTCCAGTGTCCTCGTTGTGCTTTGTGCAAGCCCCATCCCAGAACGGGAACCTTCTGAATCTCCAACAACGGCAACACACAGCTCTACCTCCCAAATCTTCCATGTCGAAAGCATGTACTGTCTCGGGTTGTCTTTCTGGATGTGAAGGTTTACCGTAGATTTATTGTGATGATCTTTGATGTAAAATCTTCAGTAAGCTAGGTAAGCAATTGCAGCTGTCCCAGGAAATGGTAACTGATGTAATCCATTCAACTCGTACGCCGTTGTTGGAAGTCAGCCCCAGGGCGCCATGGCTGGCAAGGCGTGTGTGCAGGACACAGCACCGGTGGGTTCGTGTCAAGCTGGGAGGCGTTCTAGTGTTCTCGTATTTCTGTTTGTCTCTCTTTATTTTTCCTCCAGTACTTCTTGAAGAGCTGGTCGAGTGTTGGTGAATTCTTTCAGTTTTTGTTTATCGGAGCATGATTTCATTTGTTCTTCCTATTTGAAGGAAAATCTTGTCGGGTATAGTATTCTTGGTTAAAATTGTTTTTCTTTTTTTTCTCTCTTTTTTAGAAAGAATTGTTTTATGCTTCAGAAAAAAAATCTTATAAAAATCTTGTACATCTTAGAATTTTAAAGTTTTTTCTAGAACCCAGGGTGGTGGGTGCCATCTCAACTCAATACCCATCAAACATACTTGGTTCTGGCAATAAATAAATAAATAAAAATTCTAAAAAACTGTAACACTTTAAAAGTACAAAAAAGAGAATTATTATTTTATATTAAAAAAGAATTATTTTATTTAACTTTATTTATTTAAATTTGACAAGAGTGGGGGGCGGGAGAAAGAGACAGAGAGAGAGAGAGAGAGAGAGAGAGAGAGAGAGAGGGAGAGTGAGAAAGCAAGCCTCCAGGTCTGGGACTCGAACTGCGGTTGGCTATGTGGGAGTCCAGCACCCTTAACCACCATGTCACCTGCCGGCCTCAAAATTGTTTTTCTTTTAATGTTTCGGATATGTCTTCCCATTCTTTCCTCGCCTGTATTGTTTCAGTTGAGAGGTCTGATATTAACCCTAATAGGATGACCTTTGTAAGTAGATTGACATTTCTGTCTCGCCCTTTCTAGAATATTGTCTTTGAATTTTACCATCTGTCTATAGTGTGTTGGGGAGGATCTTTTCCTGTTGATTGTATTTGGAGTTCTTTTTATTTCTTGGGTCTGAATTGCTCCGTGTTTCTCTAGATTTGGAAAGTTTCCAGACAGTATTTCATAGAAGAGGTTTTCCATGCCTTTTTTTTAAAGTCTTTTTTTAAGAAAATAATTATTTCATTTAACTTTATTTATTTTTAATTTGACCAGAGAGGGACAGAGAGAGAGAAAAAGCAAGAGGCCTGGTCTGGGACTCGAACCATGTGAGAGTCCAACGCCCTTAATCACCAGGCCATCTGCTGGACCCAGGTTTTCCATGCCTTTACCCGTTTCTTCAGCTTCTGGAATACCCATTATAGGGACATTTGAGCATTTAATGACATCTAGAATTTCTTGTATTTCTTTCCTCATTTTTTTTTTTTTTTTTTTTGGTATTTTTTAAGTTCTTTTTGGTGGGTTGGTTTATGTTGGAGACTTTGCCTTCAAGGCCAGAAGATCTTTCTTCTGCATGGTCCAAGCTGCTGTTAATGCTTTCAAGGGAGATTTAATCTCTCGTATTGTAGTCTTTGTTTCCAGAAATTCTGTTTAATTCTTTTTTTAGGGTGTCTATCTCTTTATGGAATTTCTCTTTCATGTTCTGGAATGACTTTCTCATTTCCTGGAATTGATTGTCTGTTTTCTCTTGCATCTCATTGATTTTAGTCGCAATGAATGTTCAGAATTCTCTTTTTCTGGCATTTCTGTAAATTCTTTCATGTTGTTTATTGTTGGTGAGAGGTTATTGCGCCCCCTTGGGGGAGAGTTATTTCCTTGTTTTTATGTTTCTTCCCTCTCTGTGCTGGTTTCTGTTCATCTGTGGAAGTAGTCACTTCTTTCTGTTCATTGGAGGAGCTTCTGTGGTGTCAGTGAGAAGAATGTCACCCCCAGGCCCCAGGCGTGTTCCTGTTGGAGGGATCAGAGCAGGTAAGGTTTACAGAGCTGGCTTCAGGTGGCCGGCTCCCCTCCCCACCCCCCAGCCCCCGATGAGCTGGGATGACTTGGTGAGTGGCTCGGGTCACGTGCTGTGCAGCAAGCACCAGGGCCGGAGGGCCTCAGGTTCCAAAGGCAAACCTGGGGGCCACACCCGTCACGAGAGGTGCACTGGGACTAGAACCCGAGTCTCCCCGAAGGAAGGTGGGGCTCAGCTGGAGGGTGCCAAGTCTAGGCAGATCAGTTTCGACAAAGCCCTCTGCTGGGGGACATGGGTGAAGGAGTCAGCGACGGTGTGTTAGGGCGTATGGGAACTCTCTGCACATTCCTCTCTTCGGATGGGAACCTAAAACTATTTCTAACATAATTAAGTAAGAAAGAGAGAGAGAGAGAGAGAGAGAGAGCGAGCGAGCGAGCATGTCTGAGAAACCACCAAATTTATCCTGTACAAACTCGGTGGCAGACACAAGATAGCTACGATTAGGGACGCGATGAGATTGTTAGAATCTGATCAACTAGGAGTGCACTGAGTGGTGAGTGGGAAACGCTGGCACGGGCTTAAACTGAGGAGTTTTTGTTTACTCGTTTGTTTTAAAGTTTACTTATTAACTCCACGAATGAGCAAGACAGAGAGAGATACAGCACCCTGACAGGGTGTTGATGCTGGAATCCACCCCAGCCTCAGTCAGTCCCCTTGGATCGGGGTCGTACCTGTGCCCGGTGTGTTCAGGGTCTTCAGGTTGAACAGGTAACCTCCCACGTGGGTTTCCCTTGCCGAATGCTGTGCGTTACAGCTGTGCCACCATCTGGCTCCACAGGAGGAATCCGTCTGTCTCATCCAATAAGAAGACTGAGAGAAGGCAGTCCTGAGCTGGTCCAGTAGCTCGCAGATGTCCCTGGGGACCTAGGATCTTTGTGTTTTCCTGCTCCATTGTATTTATAGATGGTCACAAAATGGCTGCTACACCTCAGGTCATCACACCTATATTCCCTCTCGATAAAGGGAAGGGAGGAGGGCAGGCAGAAAGGAGCGGTAAAGAGGAAGGGCAACAGGCTCTCCCAGCCAGGCTTCGTCTCTTTATTGAAGAGGAGTGCTGAGGGCTTTCACCTCGTGTCCACTGGACACAGCAACGTTGTCACAGGGCTATTCCCAGCACCGGGGGAAGCCGGGAAGGTGAGCGTTTCGGCTTCCTAGCCACGGTGGAAAGGAAGGAAAGAAAAAGGGGGCTTGGCAATGGCTGTTGGATCGTCCCTCCCCTGTGTGTGGGAGGCTGCGCAACAGTGAGTCTGCCGAGGTTTCTCAGAGAGCAAACAATTGCCATGATTGGCCACTAGAAATCCCTCAGATTTGCATATCTGGCACCTCATGATTGGTCCAAAAGCAACCAATCATAACCCACCGTTTACAACCAATCACGGCCCACCGTTTACAACCAATCACGGCCCACCATTTGCAACCAATCATAACCCACCTTTGCGATCCACCAATGTGTATATAAGCACCATGCCTGGCCCACAATAGCCAGACGACCGGGAAGACAGCGAAGACAACACAGAAGACCAGGAAGACGACGACCCTGGAGAGCCTGCAGAGCTGAAACACTGCACAGTCTCCAGACAACCCTGGAGAGCCTGCAGAGCTGAAACACCGCACAGTCTCCAGACGACCCTGAAGAGCTGTAACACTACATCGTCTCCAGACGAGCCTGAAGAGCTGTGACACCGCGTCGTCTCCGTGCTGCTCACAACAGACGACGCGACCCTAAAGAGCTGTAACACTGCGTCGTCTCCGTGCTGTACCGTGCTGCCCACAATAAACAGACGACACTGTGACGCTTGTTCCGGCTCTCACTCCTTCCCTCAGGAAACCTGTTCGACTGTCCCACCGGGTCGGGACACGTGGCGCCCGAACCAGGTCGGGACAAGTGGCGCTCGAACAAGGGACCTGAGTACGAAGGATCCAGTGAAGAGCACCCGAGGAGGGGACGGCAGAGAATCGTCCCGAGATAGGACGGCAGAGAATCGTCCGAGGAGGGGACGGCAGAGAATCGTCCGAGGAGGGGACGGCAGAGAATCGTCCCGAGATAGGACGGCAGAGAATCGTCCGAGAGGGAACGGCAGAGAATCGTCCCAGTGAGTAACAAAGATTGCTTACTTATAAGTAATAAAGGTAATAATGGGACAAGTAATAAGGGTAATAATGGGACAAGAGCTTAGCCAGCACGAACAAGAGCTTAGTCAGCACGAACAAGAGCTTAGTCAGCACGAACAAAAGCTTAGTCAGCACGAACAAGGGCTTAGTCAGCACGAACAAAAGCTTAGTCAGCAGAAATTATTTGTTCAGGGCTTGAAAGAAGCCCTCAAGACACGGGGAGTTAAGATTAAGATTAAGCAGTTGCTCTCCTTTTTTGATTTCTTAAAAGAAGTTTGTCCATGGTTCCCTCAAGAAGGAACCATAGATGAGAAAATGTGGAAAAGAGTACGGGACGCTTTCAAAGATTATTATACCACATTCGACCCAGAAAAAGTTCCCGTGACTACTTTTTTGTACTGGAACTTAATAGACGAAATTCTCAGGCTCCACACCAGTGAACCAAAAATTGTCGCTATGGTCACTAAGGGAGAGCAGATCATGCAAAATGATCAACCCCAGGAGGAGGCTATAGCCGCCTCAGATCTAACCATGGATTCTAGAATTGAAAAAGAACAGGGAGAGGATCTTATTTCCCTAGACAGTGAGGAAGAAGTTAAAAGCCCTGAAGGTGAGACAAAACCCAAAATATCCAAAAAACTAAAAAATAAAAACAACCTTAAGTCTCTACAAGAGCCAAAGAAAAATGAGTCAAAAACTGAGTCAGTTTTTTGGACAATGTGCTGCTATTTATCATATTTCTATATGGTCTCTGCTTGGGGTGGTTATGTGTTTATCATCAACCTTATTCCACTGCATGTGTTTATGTTGTTACTGATGCAGAGATATAGCAAAAGAGTCTACATAGCATATAGCATTTTCTACATTGTGGGTTTAATATTATCTATGCAGATACCTTTTGTATCACAATTAGAGAAACTAAAAACCAATACAGACAAAGAAACAAAACTAGTTCAGGGATCACATATGACAGACTTTGAGACATTCCCTGTTATGGAAACTATAGATCCCCAAGGACAGGTTTGGCGCCGTCACAGTAGGTTTATGGTAAAAGAGATTAAGGCAGCAGTTGCCCAATACGGAGCTACTGCTCCATATACCTTAGCTATAGTTGAAGTTATCACCAAGGGCTGGCTCATACCATCTGATTGGCAAACGTTAGCCCGAGCTATCCTTCTTAAATTTCAAAACTCTCAGCCTTTATGTTTCCCTAACCGCAGCTACAGCTGCCGGCTCCACTGGCTAGTGTTATTACGCCAAGTCACTGAGGGTCTTCTCTCAGACCAACTAGATTCCCCAGCTGAGATGGTTCTTCAAAATAGACGAGGTTTAAATCTCCTCCTGGCAGAACAGGGAGGTCTCTGTCTTGCTTTACAGGAACGCTGCTTTTACACCAACAAGTCCGGCATCGTTCGTGACAACATACATCAACTCCAACAATCTCTCCAACAACATAGAAAACAACTCGCCAATGGTCTGCCTGGAACGGTCTCCTCCCTTTCCCGCTCCCCCTCTCTGGCCCATTCATTGGATTTTTAATTGTTTGCTTACTGGGACCTGTTATATTTAATAGGCGCATGTCATTCCTGAAACAACAAATTGACTCACTTACGGAAGACCAACACCCTTATACTGGTCTCGCCTGAGGCGCTGAATCGGTTAGCCAAAGACGGGTAAGAGAGTCTGATGAACCCAATAACTCTTCAGTCCTTCCACCTAAGACAGGAGGCTCATCATAGCTATGGGACTCTCCAATGACGGGTAAGAATGGACTTATGGTTCTATACACGACTCCAACCTAAGACAGGCACGATTCCCCCAGGCCTTTACCTCATCTCTCAAATTAAAACAGAGAAGGGGGATATGTGGGAGGCTGCGCAACAGTGAGTCTGCCGAGGTTTCTCAGAGAGCAAACAATTGCCATGATTGGCCACTAGAAATCCCTCAGATTTGCATATCTGGCACCTCATGATTGGTCCAAAAGCAACCAATCATAACCCACCGTTTACAACCAATCACGGCCCACCGTTTACAACCAATCACGGCCCACCATTTGCAACCAATCATAACCCACCTTTGCGATCCACCAATGTGTATATAAGCACCATGCCTGGCCCACAATAGCCAGACGACCGGGAAGACAGCGAAGACAACACAGAAGACCAGGAAGACGACGACCCTGGAGAGCCTGCAGAGCTGAAACACTGCACAGTCTCCAGACAACCCTGGAGAGCCTGCAGAGCAGAAACACCGCACAGTCTCCAGACGACCCTGAAGAGCTGTAACACTACATCGTCTCCAGACGAGCCTGAAGAGCTGTGACACCGCGTCGTCTCCGTGCTGCTCACAACAGACGACGCGACCCTAAAGAGCTGTAACACTGCGTCGTCTCCGTGCTGTACCGTGCTGCCCACAATAAACAGACGACACTGTGTCGTCTCCGAGCTGTGACACTGTGACGCTTGTTCCGGCTCTCACTCCTTCCCTCAGGAAACCTGTTCGACTGTCCCACCGGGTCGGGACACGTGGCGCCCGAACCAGGTCGGGACACCCTGTGTGCCACATCACTGCCGCTTACTGCCTGTGCGACCTTGGGCGAGCGGCTTAGCCTCCCCAGCGTCTGTGCCTATAACTGCGTCGCTCACCACCAAGTCCACACGACACCTGACACGGGAAACTCCCGGGGCACTTCAGCTATTACTGTCCTTACCGTCAGTGACTCCAATGGTGACATCGGAGGTGCAGTGACAGGGGCTGGGGTGAGCTGTCTGCTGTGCCCCTCTTCCTGCTGGGCCCAGCCTAGAAAGCACAGCTCACTGAGGTGAGGCGACTTGCCCTGGGGAGGCAGGTGGGGCTGGGCTCAGTTTCCATTTGAGATGTTTGGGGTCAGAAAGGGCCCCAGGGCTCGGGGGCTCCGGCTGGTCTCCATCTTCTGCAGCAGAGCAGCAGGTGTGGGTGGGGAGGGGTGCCGGTGCCAGGCTGGTCGCAGCCCTCTGGCCGGTAAGGATTTATTTTCGTAAGTGGAATCCGCCCTGGGCGCCCTACGCCTCATTTCTCTTTTTCACTGTTGGGGAATCAGAACGAATCAATTGCGAACAACTTTAATGAATAGATTCAATTTGGCAAACGGAGAAGGCAGAAGGGGGAAGTAGGTATTGCTCCCAGCCGCAGGGCCGGTGGTTCATCTCGGCTTCATGACCCTGTCCTGGCAGTGGCTTCCATAGCAGCAGTGCGAAGGCCGACGACATCACGCCTCCTCCTGGACGCCAGCTGACTCGAAGAGGAGCCACGGCCCGGCCGGTCAGCCCGCTCTGCTCCCCAGGCACGCCGACCCCTCAGGCACCCCGGAGGGTGTGTGGGCTGGTGCCCAACTGGGCTCAGGGCATATGTGACCACCGTCACCCCACACCTGCACACCCCCTGCATGTACACACACACACACACCTGCACACCCCCACCCACACTGGCTCGAAAAGTTGGCCTGACCATGGTGCCAGGCCTTGGTCTCCCGCTCTGTAATGTGGGCCGGGTAGCTGGCCTCTGAGGGCCTCGGGAGGGGTGGGCTGCCTCCTCCTGGCTTGCCTTCAGGCTCTCTTTGCTCCCTCTGCACTTTCCCCGCGGCCCGTGACTAAGGCCTGGCTGTGTCCTGTGTCTTCTCCCAAGGGATCTGCGGCTTCAGGCCTTCCTCAGGCGCCTGGCGGAGCAGCCCAGAGCCCAGGTCTGGGGCCCCTGCCTCAGTTTCCTCCTCACCGGAGTTGGGTGGTGGGTCGTTGCGAGTGGCCAGCAAATACAGGAAGTGGGCGGGAGGGCGCTGAGTGAGCGCGCAGCGGACACGGGTGCTCCTGAGAGTAGGGGTGCTGGGTGAGGCCGGGGGCTCCCGGGGTGGGACTCAGGGCTTCTCGGTGGGGGTGAGTATTGGAAGCCCCTGGGAAACCTTAATACCACACTAACACCCATGTCAGGGCTGACCCTGGCCACTGAAATCAGGGTCTCAGCACGAGCAGGGTGTCAGGGCTGCTGAGAACGGTGTAATGGTCAGCGCGTTCCAGGCTACAGGGTGGGCACCATCGGGAGTCCGGCCCAGCAGCAGGGGTGAGGCGGGCAGGCTAGGTGGCAGGGGTTGGAGCGCTGAGAATGGGGAGGAGGCTCAGAGGCCCAGGTGCACACCCCTGCGCCTACCTGCCGCCCGGCCCTCCTGGCTCCCCCCAGCTGCCTGTGCAGCTCCGGAGGCTGCGGCTCGTCTCCAGGGCCCTGCACTCCAGCTGGCGCCCGCCTCGTTAATAAAGGCGGATTGCTGCTCGGCCCATCCTCAGCACTCCTGACGGGGCCATTAATATTCCAGGGAAGATTAACTCCTCCTCTCCTCCCGCCCCTGCAGCCGCTGGGTCCTGCCTGACAGATGAGGATCCCTGGCTCAGACCGAGATGCCACAGCGCTGAGGCGGGGGCTGCCCGAGATGACCTCTGGAGGTCAGGAGCCTTCCTGCCTCCATCTGGCCCTTGCAGATTTCACCTGTGAGTGTAGGAGAGTGCGAATGAGAGAGGAGCGCCCGCGTGTGCGTGCGCATGTGCAGAAGGCTGGGTGGGGGCAGAGCAGGCAGGTGAGCTGTGTCCGTGGGACTCTGCAACGGAGTCGGAACGTAAGGGACTGAACGCAATCCTTCTATTCAGTTCAGAGAATGCAAGTGACCTACCTACGGTCACGTGGCAGGAGTGGAACCCAGGACCAATGGGTTTAGTCAAGTGGGCTTTGCGTATTGGACTCCAGGTCCTGGGGAGGAAGCGAGGCCCACTCCCGCTCTAGACACCACCTGGCAGAAATGGCAGCGTGGTCCTGCCCTGGGAGGGGCCGCGGAGGCAGGGGCCTGGGTAAGCTCCGCCTGATTCGCTGCAGGGCCAACACCTAGACCTGCTGCCACCAGGGAGGGGGCAGAGAGAAGCCGCCCAGGACCCCAGCCTGGCTCCTGCCCAGCGGTGATCACCGGTTACTCCCCGCCTGCCTGACAGTGGCCAGCAGGGAGCAAGGCGGCAGAAGAGCCCAAGGATGAACCCAGCCATGAAGACTGGTTTAGGCACACCCCACCCGGGAGTCTAACCTCCACCAACCTCGCCTCCCTCCGTGGTGCGCACGCCACATACCACAGCATGCATGCCACACTGTGTACCCTCATGGGCCACGTGGCACGCGGGCCACATCACGTACCCTCGTGGGCCACACAGCACGCACCACATAATGTATACATGTACCACACACGTTACACACACTGATGCACACCACACGCATTAAGTGGGTTATTTTTATATTGTTACTGTTGCCAGAGGGCACACAGAGAGCAACCCCCCCCCAACGGGGCCTGGGCACGTTGTAACCCTTGTCCCTCCAGTTCTCTATCCTGTCAGGATACTGGGCACCTGTACACATGCCTGGTATGGTTTTCGATCTACTGGGGCCAGGACTTGAACCCTGGTTAGTCATGTGGGATCCAGCTTCCTCCACTCCATGCTTAACTGCAGTGCTACATGGGGCCAGTCCCATCTCTGGGATTCTGATTAACATTTAAAGATCGATGATGTGATAATAAAAAATAAACATTTGGTCTTCGTCCCTGGTTCCTGCCACACAACTGTAAAATCCTTTGAATCCCCACAGTGAGAAGTGTCTTTGTGTGCTACTGAGATGATTGGCGGTGCGGGGCCCCGAGGTAGCTCCCGGGAGCTGCTCAGTGAAGACCACTTTCAGCCCCATCGTCCCAACTTAGGGGGTCAACTTATTTTTGAGAAGTTTTTGCTATAGGGCACACGCGCTCGCCAGAAAGACAGAGAGAGACAGAGAGACAGAAAGCAAAAAATCACCCCCCAGGGGGGATGGCCACACCGCAATCCCTTCTCCTCCATTCTCCTCTTGGGATCTTGGGCACACACGCACACGCACCCGGTGTGAGTTTAAGCCACCGGGTCCGGGACTCGAACCATGGTCGACTACATGGGAGTTCAGCAACACAGCCATTATGCTAACTGCTGGTCCCAGGGGTCAACTTTACTTGCCAGTGGTCAATGATTTAATTAATTGTGTCTACAAAGCCCCTGAAATGATGGGGCTTGGAGGGCTTCCAGGGAGGTGCTGCAAAAAGAGTGTGCCCTGAGAGGGCATGGGGGCTCAGCACTCCCTCCCCCCATTTCTTGCTCTATGTGTCTTTTCCATTGGGTGATTCTTGAGTTTCTTCCTTTATAATCAACCAGTAATAGCTAAGTGCCTCGCTTTCCTGAGCTCTGCACGCTGTTCTAGCACCTTTTCAAGCCTGAGGAGGGGCTTGTGGAACTCTCAGTGCATCGCTGGCTGGTTAGAAGTAGAGGTGGTACTGGGGACTTGGAAGTGGTATCTGAAGTGGGGACAGTCTCATGGAACTGGGTCTTTAATCTGTGGGGTGTGTGCTGCCTCTGATTCTCAGTGTCAGAACTGAATTGACTTGTGGGACACCCGGTTGGTACCAGACTGGTGGATCAGAGATCTGGTTGTTGGGTGGAGGAAACGCCTACACATGTGGTGTCAGAAGTATGAGTGACAACAGAACTCCCACGCCCGTGTCTCCGGCCCAGCTGGTCTCACGCCCCAGCCTCCTATCTCAGAAGGCTCCAATGGCCGTGCTTGCCTTGAGTAGTCCTCAGCTTTCAAACCCGGGCTGGCCCAGCACATGGCAGAGTGATGACTTCGAGCTCAGGCATTAGAGACCCATGTGGGTCTCCTGGAACGCTTGCACCTGAACTCCTTCTCAGGATCCAGCCTCACCTTGTGAGAAGCCCAGGAGGGGCTCCTGTCCACAGCTCCAGCTGAGCTCCCAGCCAGCACCGCCTGCCAGAGGTGAGGGAGCCATGTTGGAGTCCAGCCCATGGAGCTTCCAGATGCCACCTGCCCCAGTCACCACCTGACTGCAACGGAGAGGGAGATACTGTCAGAAACACCTAGGTGAGCCCAGAAAACCCATGAGAGAAATCATTGTAGGAAGCCACTCAGGTGTGGAGTGGTTGGCAATAGACAGTCAAACACCAGATGACCCAGGTAAGACTTAAGGCAGACTTTCTTCGACTTGGGGAATCCTGGCGATGACACTTTGGTGGGGTGTCTTCTGGGGCCACTGTCAGAGGTAGGCTGGGGTTTCTCCTGATGGTAATCAATAGTCACTTATCCTGGGTGCAGATGGATTCAGGCAAAGGGAAGGAAGACTTGGGACCAGGTCTTAGACTAGGGGTACTAGGATGCAATCTAGCTGCAAAGAACAGAAAATCCTCAAATAGCAGTTGCTTACAGCGCAAGTACAGTCATGTGTGCACATGTAAGATGGGGGTTCCATAAAAGTATAGTGGATCTGGGGACCAGCAGTTGACATAATGGCTGTGTTGCTGGACTCCCATGTAGTCGATTGCAGTTTGAGTACCGGACCTGGTGGCTTAAACTCACGCTGGGTGCGTGTGCATGCGTGCCCAAGATCCGGAGAGAATGGAGGAGAAGGGATTGTGGCTTCTCGCTTTCTGTCTCCCTGTCTCTCTCTGTCTTCCCAGCAAGTGCACACGCCCTATAGCAAAATCCTCTCCATTATATATATATGTGTGTGTGTGTGTGTGTGTGTGTATGTGTGTGTGTACCACACACACACACATATATATATATAAAACTCCTGTCACCTAGTGATGTCTTAGCCATTGTAATGTCATAGAGCAACGTGCTACTTGGGTGTTCACGGCAGTGCTGGTGTGAACAACCCACCGAGCTGCCAGTCACAGCAAAGAATAGCACATGCAATTATGGAAGTACACAAGACCCGACGGTCGTAATAAACAACGGGTAGCGGTTTACCCATTTACTACAGCACACTTTGTTATTTTAGAGGGTACTCCTATTGACAAACACACAGATACGTTTCCTGTAAAACAGCACACTGCGTTATGCCGGCAGCGGCCCAGTCCATCTCGTGCTTACGGCGTCTCTTCATAGCAGCATTTTCTCTTATGCTCAATTAAATCTCGCAATGCTTTGTTCGTTGTGGCTCTCCCAGTGGGACAAGGTGTGGACGTGGAAGACGGTGATATTGATCCTGACCTGGTATAGTGCTAGGCTATTTTGTGTGTTTGCATCTTTGTTTGTTTGTTTTTTTCCTAGAGGGCATGTATGATTGCTTGAAAAAGATAGAGAAATTGAAAGGGCAAGTGAGAAACTACCACTCGGGGGGTATGGTCACACCGCAATCCCTTCTCCTCTCTTTTTCCCTCAAGATTTTGGACACATATACACACCTGACATGATTATCAAGGTGTTGGGTCTGGGACTCAAGCCCACCCACTGTGGGTGGCATGTGGGACTCTAGTGCTTAACCACCACAACACCTGCTGTCCCCTGCATTTTAGTTTTTAACAAAGAAATTTAAAAAGTAAAGGGAAAAAAGTTTCTTAAATAGAAAAGAAATCTTATAGGATAAGTATATATTGAAAATATTTTTGTACAGCTGTTCTAAGTGATATTAGAAAAGCCCAACAGTTTTTTTTTTTTTTTGAGAGATTTTCGCTATAGGGCGTGTGCGCTCGCCAGACAGACAGAGAGAGACAGACAGAAAGCGAGAAATCACCCCCCAGGGGGGATGGCCAAGACGCAATCCCTTCTCCTCCATTCTTCTCTCGGGATCTTGGGCACACACGCACACGCGCCCGGCGTGAGTTTAAGCCACCGGGTCCGGGACTTGAACTGCGGTTGACTACATGGGAGTCCAGCGACATAGCCATTACTCTAACTGCTGGTCCCTGGTTTTTAAAAATTAAAAGATATGAGTGCTGGCAGGTGGCATGGTGGTTAAGGGCATTGGACTCCCACATGGCCGACCGTGGTTCTAGTCCCGGACCTGGTGGCTTGCTTTCTCACTTTCCCTTTTTCTCTTTCTCTCTTTCTCTGGTCAAATTAAAATTAATAAGCAAGCAAGAAAGAAAGAAAGAAGGAAAGAGAAAGATATAAGGAAAAAGAAGGAAGGAAGGAAGGAAGGAAGGAAGGAAGGAAGGAAGGAAGGAAGGAAGGAAGGAAAGAATATTAAATAAAACAATTCTTTAAAAAATTGAAAGATTTAGGAACCAGCAATTGGCATAATGGCTTTGTTGCTGGACTGTCATATAGTTGACCGAAGTTTGAGTCCCAGACCCGGTGGCTTAAACTCACACTGGGCACATGTGCGTGCGTGCCCAAGATCCCGAGAGGAGAATGGAGGAGAAGGGATTGCGGAGTGGCAATCACCCCTGGGGGGTGATTTATCGCTTTCTGTCTCTGTCTTCTGGTAAGCACACATGCCCTATAGGAAATCCTCTCAAATAAAAAAAAGAAAGAAAGAAAAGAAAAGAAAAAAAGAAAAAAATTTAAAAGATCTGTAAAGTAGAAAAGTTGTAGTAAGCTAAGGTTAATTGATTATTGAAGAAAGAACGATTTTTTAATATAAATTTAGGGTAGCCTAGCAGACTGTGGTTAAAACGTCCACGTCAGTGCACAGTAATGTCCTAGGCCTTCATGTTCACTAATGGGTCAGTGCCCACTCACTGACTCACCAGAGTGGACTCCAGTCCTGCCAGCTCCATTCGTGGTAAGTGCCCTATCCAGGTGTGCCATCTTTATCCTTTTTTTTTTTTTTTAAGAGATTTTTGCTATAGGGCACGTATGCTCACGAGATAGACAGAGAGAGACAGAAAGTGAGAAATCACCCCCCGGGGGGATGGCCATGTCACAATTCCTTCTCCTCCATTCTCCGTTTGGGATTTTGGGCACGCATGCACATGCGCCTGGCGTGAGTCTCAAGCCCCTGGGTCCAAGACTCAAACCGCAATCAGCCATGTGGGAATCCAATACCTTAACCACTATGCTACCTACTGGCCCCTGTTTTTTTAATCAGTTTTAATGTCCTTTTGCTATGTTTGGATATGTTTAGGTGCACACGTATTTACCATGGCGTTATCGTTGCCGACGGGACTCGGCACGGGAATGCGTTGGACAGGTCTGCAGCCTTCATGGGCCCCGCCTGCAGCCTGGGTGTGTGGTCCGCTGCTTGTCCCAGGCCCCTGCAGGTCCGCTTTGTGATGTGCACACAGCGAGGAAATCACCTCCTGGGGCACCTTCTGACAGCTCCCTGCCGTGAAGAAGTTTCCCTCACTGCTGCTACGTCCAGAGGCAGGCGCCGGCTCCAGGGTCACCGCGGAGCCAAAGCCAGAAATGCCCTTCATGTTCTATTCTGTGACCTGCACTGCCTGCTACACATTATAGAATACAGCAAGCGGCATAGTGGTTAAGGCACTAGACTCCCACATGGCTGACTGTGGTTCGAGTCCCAGACCAGGTGGATTGCTTGTTTTTGTTCTTTTGTTTCTCTCTGGTCAAATTAATAATAATGATAATAAAAAAATTATTAAATAACTAATTTTCATATTTTGGGGGGGAGAATGAAGGGTGCCCAGGAGCTGGGCAATGTATGGCCCTGCCAGGCTTCTTCTGCCTCGTTGCCCCATTGTGTGTGGCTTCCACTCCCAAGGTCACATGCCCAAATCCAAGGTCCTTGCTGAGCTTCAACCACGACATCTGCTCCGATGGCCAAGGAGGAGAGCTGATGAAGGCCACACCTCCTTCCTTCAAGACAAGTCTTGCCAACGATACTTCCACTATGTCCCATTGGCCAGGCTTAGTCATGTGGCCAACCCGACTGCAACCCAACTTACTCTGGATGGGGACAATCCTGCTTCAAATCAGGGCTTCAGAGAGGAGAGTGGGTATTGGGGGCACTATCCAATTCCGTGGAAAGGGGAACCCTTGCTTTCTAGGCATAGGGACCGTCGCAGATAGCAGGTGGGGGATAAGGGGCCGACAGCATGAGGAAGGAAGAGAGGGCAAGGCTGAGAGTAACGTGGGGAGCTGGCCTCAGGGCACTCTTCCATGCGGCCATATTATAGGGTTATTCTCAGCTCTCAGGGACTTGAGCCACAGCTGGGGCCATATGGGGAGGGAGGGGACCGAGGGGATGAGCCGCTCCATGTTCAGGCCAGGACAGGTGAGGACAGAGTGGCCCCTCTCAAGGGCAGTGGGTGTCTGAGGGAACCTGAGCCCAGCACCCTGGGGCTTTCCAGAAACAGGGTCTTCTCTCCTGGCTGCTGGCTGTGAGCCCAGTAAACTCTGAACATGGACGCCTCACCCCAGTGTGTTAGAACCGTCCTCAGCACCTTCCCCTCCCTCCCACTCCTCACCCGTGTGCCCATGCTGAGGCAGACAGAAACCTGCAGGCACACTGCACTCCTCCGGCCCTCGCGCCTCCCCGTCCAACCTCCCGTAACATCTGGAGTGGCCGTCCCCTCGCCTGTCCTCCTGCTCTGACGGGTTCTCTACACAGTCACCAGACATCCTGCATCACACCCTGGCCCGCTCAGTCCTCCGGGGACGTCCTGCTGCTGCCAGGGTGAAGTCACAGCCAGGACACGGGCCCCATGAGCCGCCCTCTGCCCTCAGCCCGGCTCTGGCCGGCCCCCGCTCCTCAGGGCAGCTGCCCCAACTGCCGCTCCGGTTCCTTCAAGCCTCAGAGCTGACATCTGTCATTGCCGGTCCTCAGAGCCTTCTACAGGGTGAAGTTAGTCTCCATTTGAAGCTGAGGAGACTGAGCTCAGAGAAGTAAGACACTAGCCCAATATCTCAAAGGCTGAGCCGGAATTTAATCCGAGTCGGCTTCACTCCTCCAGCTACGCCCTGAGTGTCAGCTCCGTTCATGCCACACACGGCCCTGGTCTCTCCTGCTCCCTGGCGCACACCACCCTTCCCCGGGGGCCTCATTCTCTTAGACAGACCCGTGTTCATATTCTCGCAGGTGCCTTGATATAAAGAATCTCAGGTGGGGCCAGCAGGTGGTGTGGTGGTTAAGGCACTGGACTCCCACATGGCCTACTGTGGTTCGAGTCCCGAACCTAGCAGCTTGAAAATCACACCAGGTGTGTTTGCGTGCCCCAAATCCCCAGGAAAAAAAGTGAAGAAGGGATTGCAGCATGGCCATCCCCCTTGGGGAGTGATTTCTTAATTTCCCTCTTACTACCTCTTTCTCAGGGTAGCACACACAGCCCATGGTTAAAATCTTAAAACAACAACAGCAACGAAGAATCTCAGCAATTTCTCTGAGGACTCAGCTCCTCTACCTAGCTAAACTTTGACCTTCACACCAGCTATGGCCCCTTGTCTGTCCTCCCAGGGGTCTCCTACCCGACCCCCCCCTACACACACACACACACACTTATTGCACGGTGGGCTTCTCTTCTGTTAGGTCTCAGTTTACATGTCATTTTATAGCGAATCTTTGGAAAGTACTGTGGACATTTTTTAAAAACTTAAACAAAAATTCACCCTATGACCCAGCCATTCTAGTCTTACGAATTTGTTCAAGAGAAATGAAAACACACTCCATCTAAGACTTGTAGCACTGGGGCCAGCAGATGGTATAGCGGTTACATCGCTGGACTCCCACGTGACCAACTGGGGTTCAAGTCCTGAACCCACTGGCTCAAAACGCACACCGGGCGTGTGTGCATGCATGCCCAAGATCCTGAGAGGAGAATGGAGGAGAAGAGATTGCAGTGTGGTCATCCTCCCTGGGAGGTGATTTCTCACTTTCCCTCTCACTGTTTCTGTCTCTGTCTCTCTCTTCGGTGAGCACACATGCCCTAAGGCAAAAACCTCTAAAAACAAAACAAAACAAAAGACTCGTGGCGTGAACGTTCCATCACACAGATATTCCACATTGTGTCCATCTGTGTGTCAGGTAGACACAGGGGCTCTTTCCCTTTCTAGCTATTGTGACTAGCTGGCTATAAATATTCAGTGTAAAAAAAAAATTTTTTTTTGAAAGGTTTTTGCTATGGGGCACGTGCGCTCACCAGAAAGACAGAGAGAGAGAGAGAGAGACAGAAAGCGAGAAATCACCCCCCGGGGGATGGCCACGCCACAAACCCTTCTCCTCCATTCTCCTCTCGGGATCTTGGGCACGCATGCACATGCGCCCGGCGTGAGTTTAAGCCACCGGGTACAGGACTCGAACCGTGGTCGACTACATGGGAGTCCAGCGACATAGCCATTATGCTAACTGCTGGTCCCCACGTTCCGTGTAAATTTTCACGTATCCATTTGTTTTCATCTTTCTCGGTACCTACCTAGGTGTGGGATTGCGGACCATGTGGTAATTGTACGTTCAATCATTTGAGGAAGGTGCAGACGACTTTCCAAATTGGCTTCAACAGCCCGTACTGCCACCAGCAGCGTATGGGGGTTTGAAGCGCTCCCTATCTTCAGTGACACTTGTGATGTGACTCTTGGATTCCAGCCATCTTAGTGGGTATGAAATGACCTCTCCTTGTGTTTTTGATTTGCATTTCCCTACTTGCAAGCACCTGTCCACATGTAAATGGGTCATTTGTATATCTTCTTTGGAGAAAAATCTACGCAGATATTTAATTTTTTTAGTTTCTGCTAAAGGGCCCATGCACTCACCAGAAAGAGGTAGAGAGGAAAAGTGAGAAATCACCCCCAGGGGGGATGGCCACACTGCAATCCCTTCTCCTCCATTCTCCTCTCGGGATTTTGGGGCACACATGCACAAGCACCCAGCATGTTTTCCAAGCTGTCAGGTGTGGGACTTGAACTACAAGGTCAGCCATATGGGACCCAGTAGCCTTAAACACCATGTCACCAGCTGGCTCTGTAAAATACATATATATATTTTAACTTTTTTGAGTTGTACAAGTTCTTTATTATGGATACAAGAACCATATCAGACATATAATTTGCCATTTTTTTTCCTATTATGTAGATTGTCTTTTTGCCTTTTTTTTTTTTTTTTGAGAGTTTTTTAGCTATAAGGGCGCATGTGTTCGCCAGAAAGACAGAGAGAGACAGAGAGACAGAAAGCGAGAAATCACCCCCCGGGAGGGGATGGCCACGCCGCAATCCCTTCTCCTCCATTCTCCTCTCGGGGTTTTGGGCGCGCACACATACACGCCCGGCGTGAGTTTAAGCCACCGGGTCCGGGATTTGAAGAGCAGACAACTACATGGGAGTCCAGCGACATAGCCATTACACCCACTGCTGGTCCCTCTTTCTGCTTTCTTGATAGTGTCCTTTGGAGCACATACGTTTTTAATTTGTCCATCTATTAAAAATATTTTAATTTGCCATAGGGCATATGTGCTCATCAGAGAGACGGGGAGAGAGGAAAAAGAGAAAGTGAGAAATCACCCTCCAGGTGGGTGGCCACAGAGCAATCCCTTCTCTATTCTCCTCTCAGAATTTTGGGCATGCACTCACATGCACCCAGCGTGTTTTTCAAGCTACCAGGTCTAGGATCCAAACCACACACTGGGCCATATGAGATCTAGCTGCCTTACCCTCATCATTTGCTGGCCCTCTTTTTCTTTCTTTCTTTTTTTTCTTCCTTTTGTCGTGCATGCTTTTGGTGTCATATTTAAGAATTTGTTGCCAAATCTGAGGTCATAAAGATTTCTTCCTATATCTTCTTCTAATAGTTTTAGCTCCTGCACTTCGGTCTTTGATCCATTTTGAGTTCATTTTTGTATACGGTATCAGGTAAGGATCTGATTTCGTTTGCAGGTGACTAACCAGTTGTCCCAGCACCATTTGTCGAAAACCATTCTTTCCCCATTGAACAATCTTGACATCCTTATTGAAAATCAGTTGACCATGGTCACATGATTTTATTTCTGGACTCTCAGGTCTACTCCATGGATCTATAAGCCAGAGCATGCAATTTTTTTTTAAGTTTATTTATTGAGAGAGAAACACACTCAACAGGGTCTCACACCACCGTGCCCAGCTCCAGCCTTCCCAGCCAGCCAGGATGATGGATGTGCATTCCTGGTGTGTAGAGGTTGTCCAGGGAACCCAACCAGCTGTCTTCCACACGGTTCAGCACTATTCCAGCAGTGCGTTATTACCACTGCACGACCAAGCCGGCCTTGTTTTGATCACTGCTGCTTTTCTTATGGTTCAAATCATTTTTGGATGTTCAAAGCCCACCAGGAACATACCTGTAAGGTTTGTTAAGCTTGCTGCAGCAAAGAAGAATGCACCCCAGGGGACTTCCCAAGCATCTTGGAAGGGAAGGTTATGAAAGCAGCCTCTTTGAAGGTCTGGGTTGGTGCTCAGCGATTCATGTGGAGAGGGTGAGGGGCCAGCCTGGGATTGGGTGCTTCCAGCAAGTGGAGCAACGCAGTCCGAGGGATCTTAATTTTAACTAGGAGGTAGGGGAGCAAGGTGGGGCTGCGGTTGTCACTGATGGAGAGACACTGGCCACTACACAAGGCTGGTTACTGCAAGGTCAAGGCTCTGGATTGGCCTTGATTGTGCGTTGTTTTGAGCATGGTCTGCTCTCCTGGGAAACCTCTTGGTCCGATTACCAGCTGGGTTGTTTTCTACTTCCTGGGAGTAAACACATGGTCTCTGCTATGAAAGAATTAGAGGCTCACTAGACCAGGGAAGCTCTACAACATCTAATCTGACAGTTGCATCAAGGCTCAACTGGGAAAGGTGGCAGATGCACTCAGCACATAAGGGTCAGAGCCGAGCCACTCGCTCACTCTGTGCCCTGTCAGTTCCTCTCCCCGTCAGGGCCACAGTCTTCTCATCTGTAATATTCCTCATCCACAATCTGTCTGTCTTCATGTGCTGTTTCAGAGAGAGGGAAATCTCTGATACGATGGTGTCCCTAATTTCACCAGCTGTCACCATGTGTGCACGCACGCACGCGCACACACACACGTGCACACACACACATGCATGCACCCTCCCCACACGTAGACGTGACTCACCTAGCCTCAAGTCCCTGATTTAGCCTTTTAGCTCCGCAGCTCCAGACATTTGGATTTTGTACCCTGGCGACATTTCCAAAAAAATATTTTTGGGACCAACACACAGTTGCCAATATTTTATTTTGTCAAATAGGACATTAAAAATAGCAAGGACTACCACCTGTTGCAAGCGTGAATCATAAGAGAAAAGATAATACAGGATAATACTCTTAAATTTCCTGCGTTCCCCTCATTTCCTGGATGAGAGGGAAAACTCCTGATGGTTCAGATCATTGCTATTCTTACCTGTTTGGGGGAAAGCTGCTTTATCTCATGGCTTTGGTGCTTATTAAAGTGCAAGTACTGTCTGAGGGCCAGCTTCAGTTGGCCACAAAGGGTGATGGGCTCTGGGGGGTGGGTGTGTGGGTGGCGCGGCGCCGAAGGAGGGGCCGCAAGGCTGCAGAGCTGGGCTCTGAACAGGCATGTGGGCTCAGCCAACCGGAAAGGGAAGGACCAGCACCCTGTCCCCAGGCACGTCTCGACAGCCTCCCTAATTACGGGGTTTGAGACAGAAGCCTGGGAAAGTGGAACTAGTTAAGTGCTAATCTAGGAATCTCACCTCTTGAGGGCCTTGAAGCTGAGCCCTCTAACACCTCCCCAGCTGCCACATTCTACTTCCGGTCCTTTCCACCTCCGATGTTTGCCCGAAGCCTGAAGCCTGCAAGAAACTCTGTGTGTGCATGTGCGGAGTGAGAGTCCAGTGCCCACCATAGACAGTTTTTACAGACGGGAGTAAGAAGTGGAGAGTGGAGAGTCAACTGTCCACTCCCAGAGCAAAGCTGTGGGTCTGTTATTCAACTTTTTGGGGTCACAGGACAAAATATGACATTGGAGGGGTCACTCTGCCTGGACTGTGAAGAGCCCCATTCAAAGAAGGGACCTTTCCCACCCTCCCAACCCGTTCTCCCAGGGCCAGGATGTATACTGTGGTACTATTCCTTTAAAACATGCTCCTATGTCTTCCGAGGGAACCAATCAGCAGACAGGGGGAGGAGCTACTGGGGACCTGCCGGCCAGTTGTGCCAATAGCTTGAGTCTGCAGGACACTCCAAGATTGACAGCCTCCTGAGGGGGGGCAGGGGAAAACCTGTTTAAAGGGACAGCGTACCAGATGGGCCTCAGGTAATACGAAGCATTCCTTTAAACTGACCAATGCACCCCCAAAGTGGCTGCTGTCCTCCTGGAAGATAATGTGCTGGGAAAGACGAGTGATTTATCTCTCTAATTGGGCTTTTATTTGCATTTTAAATCATGCTCTTTTGCTAAACTAATGGACCCCCTATTTATAGATGACTCCAACACAAAGTGACTACTAATTACTACAATTAATATCACGTTAAGGGCTTGCCAGCCAACTTCACAGCAACTTGTATCGCCTACTCATTTTCAATTAAGGCACATTGACAGGGAGAATACGTGGTTATTAAGAGCGGGCCCTGGGGTGTAATTACCGTTCACGAAGGTCATTAAGCAACTCCCCTGCAGGGCTGCCACCTTGGTGCCTGGGGTCTGGGGGCCCAGATTCAGGCCCTGCCCAGGGGCCATAAGGCCCGGTGCCCTAGGCTGCCAGGCAGATGGAGAGCCTGGCTCTGAGCTGCCTGGAGGTGGAGCAGATGATGCCAGGACTCTCAGGCTGCGAGGGGAGAGCCAGGCAGGAGGCTGAGGGGGCTGTTCCTCCCTTTCCTGAAGACAGCAGTCGTGGCAGCCACCAGAGAGCTGACAGGAGAAACAGCCTCCCTCCAGCGGCATTCGGCAAGGGTCTGTGGGGCCTTCTCTGGGACAGGGAGTAGGTTGGCAGCAGGGATGCGGGGAGAGGGGACGAGAGCCAAACAAGGGACAGCGCAAAAGCAGACACAGCAGAGCAGGGAGAGAGGGCCAGCCACCTGGGAAGTGGAGGGTGGGATGCGAGGAGGGCACCCGGGCTCTAAACGTGGGGGATGTGGCTTCTGGGGAGGAGGAGACCTTGAAGAGGAGGAAAGCCACTTCCTCAGAGTAGGAAAAGGCCTGGAAGGGGCGGGGTGGTGGCTGGTTAAGACAAGGGACTGGCCTCTCAAGATGCTGGGTGAGATCACCCTTGTAACCCACCATCGCCCGCTTCTTCTCTCCCTGGCAGCCAGGACAGGGTATGCACTGGCAGCTCCGGAACCAGACTGCGGGCCACGCAGGGGAAACCAGTAGCCGTGGGGAACAGGGCCAAGGCCCATGGCGGTGGGATGGGGGGGCAGGGGTGAGGGAGGAAGCTGGGGCAGGTTGAGAAGCCCCTAGTGGTGGGGCCACACCTCAGGGTTCATCCAGGGCCTTCCTGACTGCCTTCGGGGCCCACACATTTGCAGCTGGGACCTGGCTATGGTGGAAGGTTTAGCTCATGGAATGTGACAACGGTGCAGACACCACGATCCGGGCTGGTCCCTGCAGAGCTGTTGCTCAGACATTTCCCAGTGCTCGGCTGTCCCGAGTCAGCCTGTCAGGGCGAGGTGGCCTGCGGCTGCAGTACCAGACCCTGCCCATTCCCAGCTGACTTCCTGTGTGCATGTGTACAGGGTTCACAGCAGGCGCTCAGTACGCGTTGGCTGGACTGAGTTCAACGGGGACCTAGCGGAAGCCCACTGCTGAGAAGCCAGCCCCAGCCCCGTGGAGAGCATGCTCAGGGATGAGAATGGAGTCTCCGTTCACCTCGAGACCTGTGTTCTAGGATTTGGGACCAACCTGCAGGTCTGGACAGACACTCCCTTCCCCTGGCCTCGGCCTCCTAGGAGTGCCACCCACCATCAGAACCCACCGTCACGCCACCACCTGTCTCCTCAGGGAGGACTGGGACTTGATGGGCAACGGGCTCTGGAGAGCTGGGAAGGTAGAGATCTTAAGGGAGGGCACTGGACCCAACCAGGGTGGGCTGTAGGAGGCGGCGGCCTTGGGGCAGGTGGGGAAGCCAGGTCGTGGCTGTCAAATTTCCTGCTGCGCCTGCTCCTCCGTCCTTGCCCCTCTGCCCCTGCCACCTCCATTGCCCTGCTCCTTGCTGTCCTTCATCTTTCCAAGTCAGCTCTCGAGGCTTCCATCCTCCTCACTGTCTCCACAGGGTAGGTCTTCGTCAGTGTAGGGGCAGAGAAGGGAGAGCCAGAGGAGAGTGGGAGGGAGGGTCCCAGTGCTTGTGTGAGGACCAGACTTGCCTGCACAGAGGGACAGTGGCTCAGATGAGAAGGAAGTTGCTTTCTCAGCAGAAGGGAGGCACTCCAGGCTGGTTCTCAGCGCCACCATGGCTCTCAGGTTGCCCTGCCATTCTCGTACTGCGGCTCCCTGTCGTGGTCCAAGATGGCGGTCCTCACTGTCTGCTTCCAGCCAGGTCCAGAGAGGAACGTTCTCTGCCTCCAGGTCCAGCAGTCGCTCTGAGAAGGCAGCACTCCACTGGCAGGGGACCCGGCAAGCCTTGTCCGAGGTGGCCAGGGGTGCATTGAGGTGGGCCTGCCTTCCTTCCTGCGCCCAGGAGGCCCTTCCAGATGAGCACCGCCTCTGCGGCAGGGCGCCAGGCTCCAGATTGCTGGGAGCATTGTGGGGGACCCACCTCTCCATGGGAGCAGTGCCTAATAATGTGTGCCCTGGTTAGGGCCGGAGGTGGGACGGGGCTGGACCTTGTCTCCTACTGGTCAGCCAGACTGTGCTCAGTAAGCTGCTCCATGTTTTTGCTTTTCTCTTTAGAATTTCTCCTGGGAAACTCTCTGAAGGCTTCCTGGGCTGCAGCTAAGGATCTAGGGGGTGATCAGACGTCTTAGAGCCCAGAAACCTAGGGAGACAGGGAAGACTGACCTGCTTACCTGGCCATCAAAGCTGCCTTACCTCTGTCACCCACTGGCACTGGGCCTCGGCATTCTCACCTGGTCCTCTTTGGAGCTGAAGAAGGTCTTCCACCAACACAGGTGTGCCTGGCTGAGGACAGCGGAGAGGCTGCAGCCCTGTGCTGGGGGCTCCTGTGGGCAAGCCGGAAGAGATTAGCAAGGACACAGGAGCGCAGCCAAGGGCCTTAACTGCAAGACGGTGAAAGGGCGAGTTGAGGCAAGGTTCGGGGCATTCCAGACCATGGAATTGAGGCTAAGAACAGCTCAGTGGCCACAGTGGGTCCTGGGTGTTTGCAGAGAAGTTGGCGGTTTGTCAGGACCAGAAGCTCAGGAGGTCTTCTGGTCTAGAGTGAGGTCTAGAGGTGGAGTGATAGGCTAGGCCCTTTGCTCACTGTGCTTTGAGTCCCACTACAATTGCTCGTTTTGTTTGTTTGTTTGTTTGTTTTTTGTTTTGTTTTGTTTTGTTTTTGGAGAGGTTTTTGCTATAGGGCGCATGCACTCGCCAGAGAGACAGAGAGAGACAAGAAGCGAGAAATCACCCCCGGGGGGATGGCCACGCTGCAATTCCTTCTCCTCCATTCTCCTCTCAGAATCTTGGGCACACACGCACACGTGCCTGGCGTGAGTTTTAAGCTACTGGGTCTGGGACTCGAACCGTGGTCGGCTACATGGAAGTTCAGCAATGTAGCCCTTATGCTAACTGCTGATCCCTTGTTTGCGTTTTAAATTTGCTATAGGGCATGTGCCTACACTCAGGCCTCCAGGAATTAGGACTGTGGACAGCAGGGGTGCAGCCTGGGCTCTGGTGGGCAGAGAGAGAAAGCGAGAGTCAAAATGAAGAAGCGCCCCTCAGGGAGGATGGCACACCACAGTCCCTTCGCCGTTATCTTCTTGGGATTTGGGGCATGGACGCACATGAGCCTGACCTATTTTTCAAGCTGCTGGGTCTGGAACTTGAACCGTGCCGTTGGCCATGAGAGACCCACTGCCTTAACCTCCATGCCACCTGGCTGACCCGAATCGCTCGGTTTTCATGGGGCATTTGCTATGTGTCAGGTACTGTGTCAGAATCTGAAACACTTTGTCACATTTATTCCTCCTAAGGGCCCTATAAGAGACACGCCAGTCTCCATTTACAGGGGAGAGTGCCAAGGCTAGAGATGTTAGGGATTTGCCCAAGGCCCACAGCTGCCAGCCAGTGGGGCTGCCAGTAACCCACTTCTGAGTCACCTGCCCATGAAACCTGGGTGGTGGACCCAGGTGGTGGAGTGTCAAAGAGCCCTGCAGAGCCTGGGACTGTCCGCACCCCCTCCCCCGCACCCCCTCTCCCCTGCTCGGCATCCTCCTGCAGTGTGACCCTTCTCCAGGCCCCACGCCGGGCTCCCACTGCTCCTCTGCCTCTCCTACATCCTGACTCAGCAGGCATTTGGACAGGGAGGCCACCAGGACTGCACCTCCACTGATGGGCCCAGCTGGGGACGGGTCATGCCTTTGGGCAAAGAGCACTGTCATTGGCTGTCTGCTGAGCTCTCCGAGCCGACTCACCCAGAGTGAGGACTGGCAGGAAGAAAAGGGGCCCTCACTGCCCAGCAGTGGGGAGAGGGCGCCCAGTGGGCATTTAAGACATGCTAATCGCGCTTTGCACCACTCTCGTCCCAGGCATCACACAAAGTGCTTTGTGAGAATGTCTGGTAACTCAAAAATATTTAAATGATTGTCTCATTTTAGGACGATTTAAACAAATTAAGCATTTTCATTCCCCTCCCCTCCAATATCCTGTTCAAGTGCTAGTAAAACTAGATAGACCCGCCCTAAGTGGGAAAACCCAGAATGACCCCGTGTAAGGTCACTTGCAGGACACACGTGCTAATGGGCTCAGTGACCTAAAGCAACCCCAGCTGCAGGGGAATGAAAGCGCTTGGTTTTGAGGGATTGAGAACAGGCCCTGTTTCTGGGAACGGAGGTTAGGAGTAGAGGGTTCCCTACATTGCTGCTGTCTGGGCTGGAGTGCCGGCAACATGGAACCGGAAACGGCCCAGCACCGACGTGGCCCCACCCTCTCCCTGCCCGCCACAGAGAACACATGTCTGGGAGTGCTCCTGTCTCCCTGCTGGCCAGCTGCGCAATAAAACTCTTCGGGCTTCCAGGCCTGGCGCCGTGATCGTTGGCTTTTGTACCCATGGGGCTGTAACTGAGCTGTGTTTGATAACAAAACGGGCGATCGTGAAGAGATGAGGTCCCACCAACTGTCTACCCGAGGCTGAGACCACCCCCATCGGGCTTAGGACTTCCTGTCAACTTTAAGTGGCCTACTGGTTACACTTTGTTCAGAAGGTTTGCCTGGGGAGGCTCTACCTCCAGGTCATGGCACCTTTGACCTTGGGTGGATCTCAGCTTGAAGCAAGAAACGGCTCAGGGTTCTGGGATTGAAACATCTTTGTGGCGAATAAACTATTTCAAAAGTGAAATAGTTTCTTTCTTTATTTTTTTAAAAATTATTAATTTTATTTATTCACTTTGACAGAGAGAGACACAGAGAGAAAGAGAGAGAGGGGAAGTGAGAAAGCAAATCACAAGGTCCAGGACTCGAACCGTGGCCTGCCATGTGGGAGTGTCCAGCACCTTAACCACCACGCCACCTGCTGGTCCCCAGAAATAGTTTATTTCTTTGTACAGTCTCCCTGATGATTGTGGGTCTGGGTTCCACTCTAAGAAGATTCTTGCAGCTTAAAGTCTCAAACTTGGATTTGAGTCCCACGTCTGGCTAGTGGGGTAGTCCATTCTGGTATTTGGTCAGGGGGAGTATGTCGGCGTCACTTCTGCAGAGAGGACACGACACCCGGTTCTTCCTCACGCAGTCTTTATTCACAGGTTTCCTTTTTCTTCTTCTTTCCTCTACTTCCCTTTTCCCCCATATATATAGGATCCTCCCGACGGCCCCGCCCGCAAGTTCCTTCGCCTGTACGTAGCAAGTCCTGATTGGCTGTCTCTAAAACATGTCCATAGAAGGAGTTGTTTGTAGTACTGGAGACACGCCTCCCTATGCAGCCAGCAGCGCCATCTTGGCTCGGCGGCCAATGGCGGCGGCCAACAGGAGTACTTGATTCTGTGTGTGTTATTCATGCATTTTAAGTATGGTCTGCCCTCTAAATATGTCGCCTGATGCTTTTCAACAAACCTTGAAGGATGTACTGGTGGCGGCCAGGCAAGCCGAACTCTCAGTGTAGCTGCGGGTCTTCCCTGGACCGTGGTGAGCGAGTACTTAGCCACCAGTGACTACGGGCTGGGGGTCAGCGCTCCCCACCTTGAATGGTTGAAGGGTTCCGGTGCTCATAGGATGAGTCCGAGTCTTGTCAGCCACTTGTACCAAGAGAATCAAGCTCAGGGTCCGAGATGTTGTGACGGTCTCACATCATCAAGCCCCACCTTAATTGGATTCCAAAGTGGGAGTCTGTGGTCTGGACACACATGGATCCTGGGAGATGCCAGCAGTGCCCCGAGTGGCAGGCCTTTAGGTACACACTCCCGGAACTGGACTATGAGCAGCCGTGCCTCTGTGGGAGGCATTAAGGTTTCCTCCGGTCACACTTCCTGGCCTAAATACATGGGACTTACTTGGAAGCAGTTTGTGAAACATTCTGAGCTCAAAGGTATCAAAGAGGGTTAAAACCCACATTACATAGTAAGACTTAATCTTTGTTTTAAGATGTCTTTTCCTGTCCTAGCTCTTCTGTTTCATCTGGGCTATGCTTTCCTTTCTTGAATTAGGCAAATGACAGTATTTACACCTGAAGTATCAGTCCTGGTTCTAGAAGGCCTGTTTCTCTCTCTCTGTCTATACCTGATATGGATCCTGTTTGCTACCTAGACATGACTCTGCTTCTCAAAGCTGCTGGCAAATAGGAAGTATTTACTATCTAACTGACCACTGTTCTGCTCTTGTAAATTGCCTGCTTCAACAGATAGCCAGTCTCTCTGGGAATTCCGGAGGTTACAAATTGTTTGGCAACTATTTTGCAACTTTTCTGATTTCTTTTGTCTGCAACTTGTGTGAACCCTGACTATCTCACCCCTGTAACTTCTGCAAGCGAGGGCCCAGACTTCGGAGTACAGACTCCTCTGGGGCCGCTGGCGTAATACCTGAGTTCGCTTCCTCTCCATTGGCGCTTTGTTGGCAGTCTGTTTTCTGCAACATTTCTGGTTCCCTGACGGGGGAGCCAACAATGCTGGCCCCCTGAGCCACTGGTTCAGCAGGAGGAACCTGCCGGGACAAAGGGGACCCAGAATCGAATAAGGTGGCACCACCCGGTCTTTACTCGGGTCCTTCCCCATCACCCTGATGTGCCGTGGCAACCAGCCCTGACCAGACTCGATGGAGAGAGGGACCTACTCACGGCTGAGACGCCCGGATAAGGTCAGGTCCCAGGACCTGGGACCCCATCACGTCCTGTCCTGTTTGGAGGGAAGGGGAGCTTGATCATGCATCAGAGCTACCAGGTCACTCTGTGGTCTCCCACTGGAGCCACCAGTTCAGGATGCTGCATGGTCTCCCATCTGAGCCACCAGCTGGGGACCCTCCCAAAGGGAGGAGAGCACTGAGGTAAACTCTGGGCCTTCCGTGGTCACCAGCTGGAGCCACCGGTCAAGGCACCTTCCAAAGGAGGGTGATACTGTGATGAACTCTGGAGCAACTGTGTGCGTGTGTGCATGTGTGTGTGCGTGTGTGCCTGTGAGTCTCTGTGGCCCCCATGGTCTTTGGGTCACTGGTTCTGAGTGGGTCCTCGCCTGTGTTTCCATGGTAACCTCATAAAGCTCAGGGCAATGCCTGGCACTAGGGTACCAGGCCCCTCCCTGCACACCGGTTCCAGGTCAGGGGCTCATACCGACTTGCCAAAGCTACGGTTCCCCCAGGGGTGCAGCCAGGTGAGTGTCTGTCCCCTCTCCGAGGGGACACTCATCCTGTGTTTGTCCTGTATCATTGTTACAAGGAGGGATACATCAGGAGGGGGATTTCTCTGCATGTCCAAGATTCCCTGGTGTTCCTGAGCGCTCAGATCAACCTTCTTCGAGAACATTTCCAACTTGTTTCTGTCCCAACAAGACCAAGCCTTACTCAGTCACCTTATCTGTGGGCCCAAAGCTTGTCCCTTCTGTTTCGGTGGGGGGAACTGGCTCCAATTAGACCCTCTCTCATGCTGGTCGGCTGAGGACAAAATCCCACTCTTTCTGTGCCACCTCTCCTGCCACAGGCCAGCATGTCCCAGCCATGTTCCCCCTGGCCCCATTGAATCAAGAGTTTCCTATCTGGGTCCCCCTGCGCCTTCTTCCCGGGTTCGTCCTCTTCCAGACAAGATTGAGCTCTCTGGCTTACATCCCCTGGGACTTGTTGGGTGCCCATCTGCCTGATGTTAGGCCCCGGCCCACCTGGTGGAACCGGAGTTCTTGCCACACATGCAAGGCTAAACCAAGATACTCCTGGGCCCGCTGGGACCTAGACAGGCTGCAGGATTTAGAGGCCTGTCTTTACCGAGTAGAGGATAGGGCTTTCTGGGAAGACATCTCTGCGGAGTGGCAATGCCAACAATATATAGGCTATAATCCCCACAGGTACCACAATAGACAACAGCAAGTCAAAGCCTCCCGGCCTTGCCTGATTAAAAATTTCAAGAAATTTTATTTGCGGATGATAGCTTCAAACTAACACCAGGGAAACTCGGAACCCTGTGTGAGCCTGAGTGGCCCATTTCAATGTAGACAGGCCTTCTGCGGGAACCCTCCAGCTCCTGACGCTCAAGGCAGTCCGTTGAGTTGTTATCAGGAGGCCCACACACCCAGGCCAGTTTCCTAACGGCAACTCCTGGTTGTAGATGGCTCAGGCTCTGTCCCCTTGGGTCCAGTTCTGTGCAAACTCTCAGGTACAGCCTAGCGGTTTTGTGGCCCAGCCACTGGAGGACCGGCATCCCAGTCCACCAAAGAGCCCAGACACTGGGAAAATGAACGTCTGAAACACAAGAGGGGACCACTACATGGAGAAGGGGAGTCCAGCTCCCAAAATGCCGGGTATGAGCTGGAATCCACCTCCAGAGGATTCACGGGCCCAGCTGAGTTAGACACAGGCTAGAGAAGCTTGGTGGCAGCTACCAGATGGGTGATGATGTTCCCCTCATATCTTGGCTCAGACGCTGGTGCCTCTCAGTACCATGAACTGACACATTGGGTAAAGACCACACTAGAGACTCCCCTAAGTAGGCACTACCCTGTGAAGCCATGCCAGCGGCAGATGCATGACCTACTCAGGAACAACGCCCGCCAGAAGCCGACCCAGCCCCCGGGGTCCAGGCTATCGGTCCTCTGCTCATGAAGACCTAGAAGTGGACTCGACTGAGGACAGTCATGCGAAGCTGCTGATACCTGTTGGTGCTAGTTTGCACCTGTTTGGGCTGGGTTGAGGCATTCCCTACCAGAACAGAAAAAGCCCGTGAGGTATCCAAGGCGTTACTCGAGATTATCCCTCGGTGTGGCCTACCACTGACAAGGATCAGACAAGCCTGCTTTCGTCTCCAAAATCACCCAGATGGTGGCTGAGCCCTTGAGGGTCAAATGAAAACTCCACACCGCCTGCTGTTCCTGGAGTTCAAGAAGAGTTGAGCAGAGTTGCGCCCATGAGCCAAACACTGAAATCAGCTTGGCTAAGTTAGGCCAAGTGACAGGGTTGACTTAGTTGGCTCCACCACCCTGAGCTCTTCTCCAGGTCTGCTGTAGATCTGGCTACTCTCCTTTTGAAATTTTGTTCAGACACCCTCCTATCATTTCTAAGCCTAGAGGAGACTTTTGACAGCTAGGAGAGCTTAGCCTGTCCCCCATCGACCAGCCCTGGGTGCGCCCTTCAACATACAGTGCAAGACACTCTGGGATGGGCTCCACTTCCCTTTGGAAACCGGGTACACCCCTACCAGCCCGGAAATATGATATTGGTAAAAGGCTGGAAAAAAGAACCCCCCCAGCCAGTTTGGATGGGGCCTCCTGTGGTTGTGCTGGTCACTCCCACTGCTGTTGAGGTTATAGGCATTGCCCCATGGATCCATCACACTAGAGTTAAGAGGGCTGCCGCTCTGGGCCCACCTGAGGCCTGGATCACAAAAATAGACCAGACAAAGCTCTCTGAGTGATGCTTCAGAGACAAGCCGAAGCTGCCAGAGCCATGCTTTGGTCACTGTGGAGGCTGACCAATCTATGCGTGGCAGGAAATCGAGAATACACCTGTCCGAGACGATGGACCCTCCCAGATAGGTTGTCACACTTCTTTAACCATGACCCTTCTGGTTGCAAGCGCTTTAGTCTTTGCTGTAGGCTTGGCTGCTAATTGGAAACGGAAAGGAATGGCAGCTGGGGCTAGGAGAAGCGAAAGGCTGTGAGGCCGCGCTAGGATGCCCGGAGGAAAGCTGAGGACATCAAAGTGGGGAATGATATGGATCCTGTTTGCGATCTAACTCAACGCTACCCTACCTTTAAAAGCTGCTTGCAAACAGGAAGTATCATCTAACGGATTGCTGTTCCGCTCCTGTACATTGCCTGCTTCAACAGATGGCCAGTCTCTGCAGGAACTGGGGAAGGTTACAAGCTGCCTTGCAACTTTCTAGTTTCCTTGTCTGCAACATCTGCGAACACTGACTGTACAACCCCCGTAACTTCCCCAGGTGGGGCCCGGACTTGGGGTATGAGCTCCTCTGGGGCCGCTGACATAAACCCGAGTTCCCCTACTCTCTGAGTGCTGCTTGGTTTCTCGATGGTCTGTTTTCTCTAACACCTGAATGCACGGTATGGGTGGTGATTTTTTCCCCCTGTGTCTTGATTATATGGGCAAATTAAATGAAAGCAGTCACATTTAATTGGCTTGTGTCTGTAAAATCTTCTCCAAAAGAGTTAAGAACTGACTCAAATATTTTTCAAGCTCACGTGACCTGGATAATTCTTAGTAAAGAAGAAGATGGTTGGCTTGATTGAAGGAGGCATGTCTTCAGAGTGTTCAACATTATATTTAATAAAGGTGCATGGCTTTTCTCACCTAGGTTTATTGAAAAAATAATCTTATCTCTATATCTCAAAAGTTTGTTGGTGGGAAGAATGAGTTAGGATGACGGCTAGCTGTTCAATGTCTTCGAGTAATCCAGGCGTAATTATTAACAAGTGAGTTAAACAGACATAAGTAGGATAAACTTCAATGTAAGGAGTGTCCCTCCTATTCTAGAGAGTTTTAGTATTTTCATCAGCAAAAAGTGGAAAGCTGAGGCTGAAAGAAATCTGTACAAACAACAATTTGATTCTCACACCTAGTAAGGAAAATTCAAAACGATAGAAATAAAACTTTTGCCTCCTCAATACCATCGTATTACAGAGAAATGAAAGCTACAATGAACATGCTCAGGTTGACATGAGACAGCACATCTAGAAGCTTCTAGATTCCACAGATTGCTGATCTGACAGTGTGCTCCTGCTCACTTCCTTGTGTTCACTGGAAATTAAGGTCACTATGGGTTAGAAGTTCTAATTAATATGTGTGGCTAAAATAACTAGAAAAATACTTTGGGGCCAGTCGTATCCTGGTGGTTAGGACAAGACCCCTCATGGCCAACTGTGTGGTTTGCGTCCTAGACCTGAAGGCTGGAAAAATACACCAGGTGCATGCGCACATGCGCACGTGTGCCCAAAATCCTGAAAAGGAAAGAGGAATGGAGAAGGGATTGTAGCATGACCACTCCCCATGGTGGTGGTGGTGGGTGCTTTCTCCCTCTCCCTCCCTCTCTCACTGTCTCTCTCTGGTGAGTGTATGTGCCCTTTGGCAAAATTTTAAAAAGAAAATTTTAAAAAATGTAAGTATATGAGGAAAAGTAAGGTTTGTTTTTGGTGAAAAAAATATGAAAAGATAAGAGGATATGTTCTTATAAAAAGAATAATTATATATAATGCAGAGGTTGCTTAAAGGTTCTTTCAAAATATGGATTTAGGATGGAAATAGATATAAGGTAGGAAGCAACCTATAAGCAGAAGAGGGAGAGATGAAGAAGGTTATAAGCATGAAGACATGCTTCTGGTAAAGGAAGTTGAAAAGAGAGTTAATTTTCCGAAGGTAGAAATGACTAGATTTTTCCAGAATGGAAAGAGACGTCTAGGACAAAAACGGAATAGGTAAGAAGGTTGTAGAAGGTTTGTGGAAGATGAATCTGGTGAAGGGAATTTTATGTGTGATTAAGCTCCTTAAGATTACAAGGAAGGGCCAGTCAGTAGCACTGTGGTTAAGATAGCTGGGTCTCACAGGGCCACTGCGCACTTCAAGTCCCAGCTTGAAAACATGCTGGGCACGTGTGTGTGCATGCCCAAAATCCCAAAAGGAGAATGGAGGAGAAGGAATTGCAGCGTGGCCATCCTCCTGGGGGACACTTTTTCACTTTCTTTGTTTCTCTGTCTCATCCCAGTGAGTTCACATGCCCTATAGAAAAAAAATTACAAGGGAAATATTTACAGGTTTTTCTGAAAAAATTGAACATTTAATATCAAAAGTATATTGACACAAAATTAGAATTGGATTCTCTCTGGTGAAACAAAAATTATTTTTAGAGTTTCGGTATGTTCTTGGGGACCAGCAGTTGGCGTAATGGCTATGTAGCTGGACTCCCATGTAGTCAACTGCAGTTCAAGTCCCGGACCTGGTGACTTAAAGTCACGCCGGGCGCATGTGCGTGCGTGCCCAAGATCTCAAGAGGACAGTGGAGGAGAAGGGATTGCAGCGTGGCCATCCCCCCTGGGGGGTGAGTTCTTGCTTTCTGTCTCTCTGCCTCTCTCTGTCTTTCTGGGGAGTGCAAGCGCCCTATAGCAAAAACCTCTCAAAAAAAAAAAAAAAAAAAAAAAGGAGTATTGGTATGTTCTTAATAGGAGATTGTGAAAAGTTTTACCTTTTAGGTAGCTGGTCTAGGAAACAGAGGTTCCCTGTTGTATTAAAATAATATCCGTGGTTGGGGCCAGCAGGTGGCATGGTGGCTAAGGGCGCTGGACTCCCACATGGCTGACCGTGGTTCGAGTCCCGGCCCTGGCAGCTTTCTTCCTCACTTTCTCTCTCTCTCTCTCTGTCCCAATTTGGTCAAATTAAATTAAAATAAATGAATAAGTAAATAAAGTTAAATTAAATAATAATAATAATATCCATAGTCTCATGTTGTCTTTATTAGGTCCTTGATTACATAAGAAAACTAAACCTCAGAGTAAAGGATTTTCTACAGCTGTGTAACTTTTTTGTATCTACCGCTTCTTTTTTTGCCAGAGGATCTTGTGTTTGGTAGAGAGACAGAGATACAGAGAGAAAGGGAGATGGAAAGAGCACCCTCCAATGGGTCGTGGTCCAACCGCAATCCCTTCTCCTCCATCTCTCCATCCTGTTAAGATCTGGAGCACATACTCATATGTGCTAGTGCTTTTCAAGCTGCCAGGGTTGAGGAGTCTTGTAGTCAGCCATGTGGGTTCCGGCTGCCTCAACCAGCAGGCCATGGAGCTGGCCCTCTATATTTTTAAGAATCTTTTATCACTTAGTTTTGATTTTGTAATGTTTACCCAAAATACAAAGCTTAAAACACTTAAATAAAATCACAAATTATTCAACAAAACCACGTTTTCTCCTGGTCTCTAACTTTAGGATTTTCCAGACAGGTCCCTGGAACATTTCAACGGGCTCTGTCTTTATGAAAAAGGTAAATGGAAGTCATTGGATTTGACATGTTGAATTGTATGGGAAACATTATCAAATGATAAGTAATGCTCACTCTTTGAACTATATTTATATGGTTATGCATTGATATGCATTCCAGAGATTGTATGACACTCCCAGAAATCATACTCTATCATTGAACGAGGTAGTAGTCACCACAGCCAGTACCAAAATTAATTTGAATGGATATCATAAGATTGGTCCCAAGCCATCTTTTCATGAGTTTAATAAAGCCAATGCAGCAAAATAAAATGAGCATTTAAGGGAACAAAAATCCAAATTCATTCTAAGTGTGGGTATTTGGAGAGCTCGGAGGGCCACTAGTGAAGCTTCCATTGCTAGAAGACGTGCACTCCACAACTTATGGGACAACAAAGATGATCCAGATTGCTAGGGGACTGGGTTAAAATGGCTAAAATGATTTATTACCAATGTTTGGGCTGCCAGATGCTTATCCTAGGATGTTATTAGACGATATTTCCTTTCAGGGGCATCCCTGGAGAGCTGTCCAGTAATAGAACTATATTTACTGGGCAAATGAATAAGGCTTTAATGCATTATGTCAGAGTGTGTTTTCATCAGTGATCCAGCGGCCAGGGATGACCAAACCTCTCATGATCTAGAACCTAGAGACTGGGTCTTCTGGAAGTGCCATCAGGGGGAGACTGTCCCTGCATTTTGGTGGAAAGACCCCATCAAGCTCTTCTCACCACCTACACTGCAGCAGAGCTTAAGTCTCAAACTTTGGGTCCATAACTCGTAACTTGGAAGGGGCTCCAGAGCTCTGGAACTGTTCACATGTTGAAGAACTTAAGGTAAAGCTAGCCAGAGAAATTCTGCCTCAAAAACACAGACATGGTCACTGAGCCTTGAAGCAAGAAGTTTTATTGCAGGTGTGCCTAGGGAGGCAGGAATGTTACAGCTCAAGTGTCAAACCTCCCTCCTGGAATGTAAGAACGCTGGGCTTTGATAAAGGAAAAGTCCCCACCCAGGACTTCCCATTCGGTCCATTTTAAATAAATGAAGGATTGAAACTTGGGCACTTCTGATTGGTCCTGTCGTCCTCAGGCAACATTTTCACTCTCTCCTTTCAATGGGGGTTGCCTTGATGTCACTCTTTCCAGCAGACGAGTCCTACAAGCAAACTTAGAAAACAGCAGTTAGCACTAGAATTTCTTTATAGGTTAGCTCTGCCTGGTTACCAGATGTAGGCCGCTTTGTCATCACTCAAGGTTGGGTCCATTGCCAATGCACAGTAATGCCACTATGCTTTGAAGCAAGTTTTATCACAGGCTATTCATGCTGGCAAGGGGTCAGGAGCAGTGTTACAACACACATTGGACTGAAACCTGCCTCTCTAAATGTAAGGCTGGGTCTTTCATAAAGGAATAGACCCCCCACACACACACTGCGCATGCCTGTTGGTCCATTTTTATGCAAATGAAGGATCGAAACGACTCAGTTCTGATTGGTTGCTCTGTTGCGACTCAGTTCTGATTGGTTGCTCTGTTGCAGCCAGCATTTTCAAGTCCTCCCTACAGTGGGACTCAAACTCAGTGGTCTCAGTGCAGGGTTCTGTAAACCTACAAAACAGTGGTTAGCAATAGGTTGTTCTTAGGCCAGCTCTAGCGGTTACACAAAATCACCATTGAGACTTGTCTTCCCTTCTTTCATCCTCTTAGTTCTGGCTGTGCTAACACTTTGCCTTTCTGCATAGGGCAGTTCACGGGACTACAATCTGGGCAGCGTTAGCAAAGGTTTATGCTCTGACTACATACTACAGGTCTTATGGGGTCTGTGGGCTAGTGCCAAGGACAAGTCAGGAGGCCATGCCATCGGTGCTGGTACTGCTTGGAAGACAACACAATATGCAGCACAAAGAAACTGAATTTTTCCAACAAAATGTTATAGCTCTCTCTTCTGGTGCTTCAGGGGGTCTTTCACTGTGAACACAGAGTCTGTGTTGCTGTTGTTTTAATTTTTGCCAGAGACTGCATGCGCTTGCCAGAGGGAAACAGAGAATGAAAATGATGGGGAACAGCCATGCCACAATCCCTCTCTCCTCTATCTCCCTCTTCCAGGATTCTGGGCCTGTGTGCACACTTGTCTGTGAGCTTGGCAAGCCACAGGGTCTGGGACTTAAACCAGGTGGGATCAGTCGGCCATGTGGGATCTGGCTGCCTTAAGCATCAGGCCATAGACTCAACCTGGGAGCACAAATTTTTAACTAGTCATATACAGCTGTGCTTTGTATGTCAATGGATTCATTACGATGGGATAACAAAAGCATAAAACCTCAGTGTTAGCTAATGAATTATATCATAAAACTGTAAACCCTGTATGGCAGTTTCATTGAGATGGCTGGTCACAGAAGACGGCGTCACTGCCTTCGCCCGTGGTTTTGATCAATCTTTCAAGACTGAGAGGATGACAAGGAGGGGAAATTATTAAGCTGAAATAAATTCATGTAATTGCGCTTGGGTGATGAATTTGGCCCAATGCAGATTCCAAAAATAGTGAACTGTAACCTAGCTTAATGGACAGGCAAGTTGTCACCCAACCAAGAGTGTACCCTGGTAACCTAGAGTTACTGAGCTTCGGCCAGTCATAGGCCGCCGTCGGATGAGCCCATGTCCGCAGAAGGCAGGTGACAATTGCAGCCTGTCCAGCTGGTTTTGCACATCGCTTCCTCGGTTTTCGTGTCATTCCCTTCCTTCCGGTTATAAATCTAAGGTGCACACGTGGAGGAGCAGAGCATTCTGAACCAACTTAGAGAATGCTGCCTAGTTCTGGAACCTACCTCTTGCCATGGGGGGTGGGGCGTAGCCTCTAGCAAACAGGTGACTAGAAACCTGTCAATCACCCTAGACAACCTAGCTAGAGCCAGCATAAGCATTAGCCATCCAACGGAAATGGGTGGACTCCTAGGCCAAGGTAGTACGAGGTGACCGAAAAGCCTTAGGTTACATAGTGGCCAGAGAGGGAGGAGTACAAGCCTTGTCCCGACCTGGTTCGGGCGCCACGTGTCCCGACCTAGTGGGACAGTCGAACAGGTTTCCTGAGGGAAGGAGTGAGAGCTGGGACAAGCGGTGCAGTGTCACAGCTCGGAGATGACACAGTGTCGTCTGTTTATTGTGGGCAGCACAGTACAGCACGGAGACGACGCAGTGTTACAACTCTTTAGGGTCACGTTGTCTGTTGTGAGCAGCACGGAGACGACGCGGTGTCACAGCTCTTCAGGGTCGTCTAGAGACGATGTAGTGTTACAACTCTTCAGGGTCATCTGGAGACTGTGCAGTGTTTCAGCTCTGCAGGCTCTCCAGGGTCGTCGTCTTCCTGGTCTTCTATGTTGTCTTCCTGGTCGTAGGTGTCGTCTTCGTTGTCTTCCTGATCGTCTGGCTATTGTGGGCCAGGCATGGTGGTTGTATACACATTGGTGGATCGCAAAGGTGGGTTATGATTGGTTGCAAATGGTGGGCCGTGATTGGTTGTAAACGGTGGGCCGTGATTGGTTGTAAACAGTGGGTTACGATTGGTTGCTTTTGGACCAATCATGAGGTGCCGGATATGCAAATCTGAGGGATTCTAGTGGCCAATCATGGCAATTGTTTGCTCTCTGAGAAACCTCGGCAGACTCGCTGGTGCG
This sequence comes from Tupaia tana, assembly GCA_026018925.1. Lineage (NCBI taxonomy): Eukaryota > Metazoa > Chordata > Mammalia > Scandentia > Tupaiidae > Tupaia > Tupaia tana. The sequence goes on from JAKSZU010000002.1 coordinate 130,484,337, forward strand.
CAGCCTCCCACAGGGTACAAGCACTACACTGTGTTTACATGAACACACCATCGGGGGTGGAAACCACACAGAAAAAGTAAGACAGCGCATCACTAAAGAAGAGCCAGGCACAGGCTGGTTGTGGGGATTATTCTCTGGGATCCCATAGGGGCTGTACTGAGGGCTTTCATCGTTTCCTCCTAGCCTCCCAGTGATCCCCTCCACCCTGCCCCTGAGGCAGCGAGACCTCCGTTTCCTCTGCCCGGACTGCTCTCCCCGCCAGATCACATGGTTCCCTCTGTACATGATCTAGCTCAGCTCTGCTCAGCTCTGCTCAGCTCTGCAGAGATCGGCCTGACCCCCAGGGGAAGGGGAGGCCCCACCTCCTTCTGTAGTGCTGTGGTATCATTCTGGCTTTATCTCCTTTACCACAGTCGTAGCTCTCAGACATGATAATCATTTGTTCTGCATTTGTTTTGTCCCCCATCCTCTTAGCAGATTGCGGGTCCAGGAAGGTGAGCGCTTGTCTGTCTCGTTCCTAGCTGTACTCCCAAGGCCTTGGGTGTGTGATCGTGCAGCACAAAATATCTCCTCCACGAATGAATGTGTGAACAAAGTCATGACTGTTATCTTGATTATTACATAGGTAATAATAAAGGCCTCCTCCCCCAGGTCTTCTGTTTCTGCCTGATGTAACTGTTTTCTGTCCTTGGCCCCTTTCCGGCCTCTATCTGAGCCCCAGCCCCAGGAGGCCCTGCCACTCTGGGATTACCCCGCTTCATGGAGTCCCTCATCCATGGGGCCAGCTGGGAGCCTCCCTCCCACTCCTACCCCACTTTACCATGCAGCAGTTCATTTAAAAAGCATATAGCTCATCTGTTCTGGACTCAGGCCCCCAGTGTGTGAGGACAGGACAGTGGTGTCTCCGGAGAGGGCCCATCCACCTGCCCACACAGAAGCAGGGCTTAGCCACATAGCTCCCCCGACTGTGCACAGGGGACGCTGGGCGCTGGACTCCGGAAGCCCCCCACAGCTCCGTCCCAATGACCTGAAGGCCTCTCATTTTCTGGAAAGCAGGCTTATAGGAACACACTTTACCAGTCAGGGAGCCTCCATTGTCCTTTGTGCAGGGACTCTGCCAAGTACCAGGCCGCCAAGCCTTGAGGCAGAAGTCTTATTGCAGGGTCTCAGTGGCTTAGCTGGCAAGAAGACAGAAGGAGCACTACAGAGCTAACCCACAAGGACCAAGCCTCCAATCGGCCTCCCGGTTGCACTGGGTCAATTCATAGATCCTGATCCACACTCTCACTGGTCCGTTTTTGTACAAATGGTTATAACTGCAGTTCCAATTGGTTAATATAAGCTGCATCCCACTGGCTTATTTTCATACAAATTAAGAATTATACAAGCAGTTCCAATTGGTTAACAGGAGCCAAACTCCTATTTTTAATCTTTCTATAACTAGGGTAGACTTTAGGTCATTAAGCCTTTTCAGTGTATCCACTCTGCAAGCAAACTTACGAAATGTAGTGAGAACTAGGTCTTTCTTATTAAGACTAGTTTCCTGTTACAAGTCCCTCTCTTTTTTTTTTTTTTTTTTTTGATCATTGCTCAACCTTGAGAAAAAGGAGTGATGATCATTCTAATTTCTTCCTGGTAAGTCAGGGTATACTTTGGAGTTTGAGGAATAAAATTGTTTGGCATTACATTGGAGGGACTCCTAGTGCAAAAATAGTTCCCCTTTTACAGCTTTTACACAGGAGAATGCACTTAATTGTGGAATACCCAATTACATAGACTATCCACAGCAAAAGTGACAAGTTTAACATACCCTATAGTATAGACCAATGCCCCTGTGTGATCCAAGAGAAGAATCCCCCAAACAAGTCAGTTCCTGGCTCTTTAGATGTTTGTTGCAACCAGGTTGCTTGTTTCATTTTCGCTGTGTGTGTTTCAACTCCGGAAGAGGCGTTAATACAGTCATGGTGAGATGTATTAGCTACCATAGTATTCCTCCCTGTCCTGCCAGCGTGTAGTCTAGGGCTACTCTGTACTGACAGGACAAAGGAACCCAAAACTTTTTGCTGGGTACTACTGGCTGTGCTGCCTCATTTACTAGGTTGCCCATGACAATGGATAGGCTTCTGCTTATGTGTTCATGGGAGGATTAGCTAGTAAACTTGCCTGTTACTTTCCTAGTCTTCTAGATGCCACGCTGGGGCAATAAAACTCTACCATATTTAGGTCAGAACCTCTTCTTGGTTAGCAGGTAGTATCTGCTTAGTCCTAGAGAATAGGCCTAAGAAACTAGGTTCAGTATTTAGTGTCATTGAGACTATGAACAGAAAGGGCGACGGTCAGCTCACCTAATAGACAAACACCTTGCATGCACCAGCTGTCAACACATCGGTAACCTCACGACTGGTCAATGTTGACAAAAAATATATATATACCCAGGAGGTGTGCACAAAGTTGCTGATGAGTGTTGGATGTTAAAGCCCTGGTTTACTAGTATTGTAGATAAGTTAAAATATGCAGTGATAGTGTTAGATAGGGTATTGTCTTGAGATTTGTCTGATACATGGGTCAATGAGTAGATGGATGGTGTGGCTCATTCTTGAGCATTTTATACAAAGGGCTCAGAATCCTTTGATTACCTATCCTGAGTTCTCCATAGGGGTCATAGCCTTTCTTTCTTTCTTTTTTTTTTTCATTTGTTTTAAATTTTATTTCTTTTTTTGTATATACATTCAATTGCATTGTTTAGCTTACAATGTGAGCATTTCAATATGTGAACATTTCTCCCCAGTCCCATTGATCAAAATATCTTCAACCGATAACACCACACTTCCGCATCCCGTCGATCTACCTCCGTATCCCTTCTCCAAATGTCCTTCGTTAGGCCCCGCTCCTCCACATACACCTCATCTGACAGTCACACCCATCTCTTGTGTTTGTAGAGCCGTTAGTCAATCAGTTTCAGTCATATAAGAGGCAGATGGAGTCAAAGATGTCTGCCTGAAAATATGGCAGTTGGTTTTAGACATTGTCCAACAAGGTACACAAACTTGATCGTAGACAAGGGGATAAAAAGAAATAAGGGGGAAGGAGGGTTTTGAATACAAGGGGGCTAATATTACTTTGTGACATTTAGAGATGGCTTTTCATAGGGTGTTCTCAAAGGGGGGAAGTGTGTGAGATTATACTGGGGGGTTGATGGAGCCACTATGTCTATGTGCAAAATATGGCTTGGTAAGATGTCCAGACTTGGCCAAGGCTCTGGAAATTTTTGCCAGTAATTATCCTGCCAAGCCAAGGAAGGCCCAGGGTAGTTTAGAAGAATAGCAAAGACTGTGACCACTAAAGATGAAGAGGGAGCATCGCATCACCATTATGAACATCTCAGTATCTTTGCCTACTTTGGAGGACTGTCTGCTTCCATTATCATTCGCTCTCCAACAAAGTGATATTTTTCTCTCCTTCCCTTTGTGTTTCCTGGGGGTGGGGGACTTCCACTTTAAGACCTCTTGGAGTGTCACTATTGCCTACCCTGTTTTCCAGATTTCCTGGTCCATGAAGCAACTGCCACCTACAAACATCTACAAGCCACGCTCCTGACACATTGCTCCATCAAATCAGGCCTGCTATAGTGAACTTCATTGTTTGTCTAGTTAGTCATAGCTGGGTTCATCCATGGAACTAGGGAGTGGGGTAGCAGGATTGAAGTAGTCACTGCTTTTAACTTTAGTATTATCTAGTAAAATTGCTTGATACTTTTCTAGTCTTTCAGATGTTAGCCAATAATCACCCTTTCGTTCTCAGGGAGCACACCGTGTGGGGTACACATTGTACTAGGGTGACCCAGGGTACATTTTTCTGCGTCCTGGAGGAGGTCATAGGCTACAGGCCTGTAAACAGGCCTATACTTATTTGGAGAAGCTTGCAACAATTGTCTAATGTTTCCCAGATTTTGAGTCAATACCCTAAGTTTAACCCTTGACATTTGTGCACAAAGAGGTCAAAAAGTTTCCTAATATCTGGCAGCCCCAAGGCTGGGAGAGTGAAAATTTTTTCTCTTGCTGAATTCAATGCACTTTGACACTCCATAGTCTACTCAATAATCTGCAAAACCCTGCCAATCCCAGAAATCCCCACAGTTGCTGGTGGGTAGTAGATGGAGCCAACCTGGCCAAAGCCTCCCTATAGGCAGGCAGTAGATTTTTCTGGCCCCTTGTTAACTCAAAACTCGGGTAGTTAACTTGAGGCTGAGAAATTTGGGCCTTTTTCTTTAACTCTTTACAACTCTGTTTGGCCATCAAATTGAGGGTCCATACGAGATTTTGATCTGATGTCTTCTCAGTCCTGCTAGCTATGAGATCATCATCCACACACTGAAGTAGCCTTCCGCCCCCTAATTGGAGCTCTCTTGTCTTTTGCCAGTGCTTCCCCAAATAAAGTGGGTGATTTCTTAAATCCTTGTGATAGCATGGTCTAATAGAATTGTTGTTTAATATCAGTTTCAGGTCTTCCCACTCAAAAGCAAATAGCTCTTACGATCTGGACCTAAAGGTATACAGTAAGATGCATCTTTTAAATTGAGTACTATCAACCAACAAAAGGCAGTTGTCAGGGTAGTAACTAGAGGATAGGGCTTTGGCACGACTGGGCATATATCTACTATTTGGTTAATGGCCGTGAAATCGTGTGCACAGTTCTGTACAGGCAGAACAGAGGTGTTGTGTGAGTACTGACACAGCTGAGTAAGTATTTTAGAAATGCAGAGATGAATGATTTTATTCATTCTCTTGCCAGCTTAAGTGTGTATTGTTTTAGGTCTGGAGCCTTAATCCCCAATTTCAATCTGACCTGCACAGGGAAGTTTGAGTTCACTCACCACAGTCTACCATCTGCCCAGACTTCTGACTTTTACCCAGAGAGTTACTCGTGGAATGTTGAGTATTTATTTTTCACCCAGAGATAGCAGTGCCACCTGGAGAGTGCAGGTGTATTCTGATGGTACCCGGATTTCAATATCAGATGATGGGATGGTTACCTAGGTATAATGTGGGAGGCTGCGCACCAGCGAATATCGCTGGTTTCTCAGAAAGCAAACAATTACACAATGCCAAAAGCCATGATTGGCTTCCCTTCAAAACCTCACCTTCGAAACCATACTCTGATTGGCCACTAGAGTCCCTCAGATTTGCATATCTGGCACCTCATGATTGCTCCACAAAGCAATCAATCATAACTCACCTTTTACAACCAATCATAACCCACCTTTTACAACCAATCACAGCCCACCAACATGTATATAACCACGATCCCTGGTCCACAATCGCCAGACGACCCTGAAGACCCTGAAGAGTTGTGACACCGCGTCGTCTCTGGAAGACCCTGAAGAGTTGTAACACTGTGTCGTCTCCGTGTTGCCCACAATAAACGACAACCCTGAAGAGTTGTAACACTGCATTGTCTCCGTGTTGTAACACTGCGTCGTTTGTCCCGTCTCTCACTCCTTCCCTCAGGAAACCTGTTCGACTGTCCCCCGGGTCGGGACATGTGGCGCCTGAACAGGGACCTGAATATGAAGGATCCAGTGAAGAGCACCAGAGAAAGGACGGCAGAGAGTGGTCCAGGAGGGGACGGCAGAGAATCATCCCAAGAAAGGCCACAGAGGAGGATGGCAGAGAATTGTCCCGGTGAGTAACAAAGGTTGCTTACTTATAAGTAATAAGAGTAATAATGGGACAAGTAATAAGGGTAATAATGGGACAAGAGCTTAGTCAGCACGAACAAGAGCTTAGTCAGCATGAACAAGAGCTTAGTCAGCATGAACAAGAGCTTAGTCAGCACGACCTATTCATTCAGGGCTTGAAAGAAGCCCTTGCCACTATGGTCGCTAATTCTAAAATGTAAAAGGAACAGGGAGAGGATCTTATTTCTCTAGATAGTGAGGGAGAAGTTAAAAGCCCTGAAGGCGAGACAAAACCCAAAAAATCCAAAAAACTAAAAAAGAAAAACAACCTTAAGGCTCTACAAGAGCCAAAGAAAAACGAGTCAAAAACTGGGTCAGTTTTTTGGACAATGTGCTGCTGTTTATCATATTTCTATATGGTCTCTGCTTGGGGTGGTTATGTGTTTATCATCAACCTTATTCCACTGCATGTGTTTGTGTTGTTACTGATGCAGAGATATAACAAAAGAGTCTACATAGCATATAGCACTTTCTACATTGTGGGTTTAATATTATCCATGCAGATACCTTTTGTATCACAATTAGAGAAACTAAAAACCAATACAGACAGAGAAACAAAACTAGTTCAGGGATCACATATGACAGACTTTGAGACATTCCCTGTTAAGGAAACTACAGATCCCCAAGGACAGGTTTGGCGCCGTCACAACGGGTTTGACTTTAAAATGGTAAAAGAAATTAAGGCGGTGGTCCCCCAATATGGAGCTACTGCTCCGTATACCTTAGCTATAGTTGAAGCTATCGCCAAAGGCTGGCTCACACCGTCTGATTGGCAAACATTAGCCCGAGCTACACTTTCAGGAGGAGACTACCTGCTTTGGAAATCAGAATATGTAGAGGCTTGTAGAGAAACTGGCCGCTACAATGCCCAAGCCAATAACAGCTGGATGGCCAAAATGTTAATAGGAGAAGGAAACTATGCGCACAATGAAAATTAAATGCAGTATGACCCAGGGCTCTTTGCACAAATTCATATGGCAGGCATAAAGGCCTGGAAAAAACTCCCTGCCAAAGGAGATTTGAGCACCTCCCTTACTAACATTAGACAAGGGCCTGATGAACCTTTTTCTGACTTTGTACATCGATTAATTACCACGTCAGAAAGAATATTCGGTAATGCTGATGTAAGTACAGACTTTGTAAAACAACTGGCATATGTTCTTAAATCTCAAAACTCTCAGCCTTTATGTTCCCCTAACCGCAGCTACAGCTGCCAGCTCCACTGGCTTGGGTTATTACGCCAAGTCACTGAGGGTCTTATCTCAGACCAACTAGATTCCTTGGCTGAGGTGGTTCTTCAAAATAGACGAGGTTTAAATCTCCTCCTGGCAGAACAGGGGGATCTCTGTCTTGCTTTATAGGAACGCTGCTTTTACGCCAACAAGTCCGGCACCGTTCCTGACAAAATACATCAACTCCAAGAATCTCTCCAACAACGTAGAAAACAACTCACCGATGGTCTCCCTAGAACGGTCTCCTTCCTTTCCTGCTCCCCCTCCTTGGCCCATTCATTGGCCTTTTAATTGTTTGCTCACTGGGACCTGTTATATTTAATAGGTACATGTCATTCCTCAAACAACAAATTGACTCGTTTATGGAAGACCAACACCCCTATACTGGTCTCACCTGAGGCACTGAATCGGTTAGCCAAAGACGGGTAAGAGAGTCTGATGAACCCAGTAACTGTTCAGTCCTTCCACCTAAGACAGGAGGCCCATCATAGCTATGGGACTCTCCAATGACGGGTAAGAATGGACGTATGGTTCCATAAACGACTCCAACCTAAGACAGGCACGATTCCCCAGGCCTTTTCCTCATCTCTCAAATTAAAACAGAGAAGGGGGATATGTGGGAGGCTGTGCACCAGCGAATATCGCCGATTTCTCAGAAAGCAAACAATTACACAATGCCAAAAGCCATGATTGGCTTCCCTTCAAAATCTCACCTTCAAAACCATACTCTGATTGGCCACTAGAATCCTTCAGATTTGCATATCTGGCACCTCATGATTGGTCCATAAAGCAACCAATCATAACCCACCGTTTACAACCATCATAACCCACCTTTTACAACCAATCACGGCCCACCAACATGTATATAACCACCATCCCTGGCCCACAATCGCCAGACAACCCTGAAGACCCTGAAGAGTTATAACACCACATAGTCTCCAGATGACCCTGAAGAGCCTAAAGAGTTGTAACACCGCATCGTCTCCAGATGACCTTGAAGACCCTGAAGAGTTGTGACACTGCATCGTCTCTGGAAGACCCTGAAGAATTGTAACATTGTGTCATCTCCATGCTGCCCACAATAAATGACGACCCTGAAGAGTTGTAACACTGCGTTGTCTCCGTGTTGTAACACTGCATCGTTTGTCCCATCTCTCACTCTTTCCCTCAGGAAACCTGTTCGGCTGTCCCCTGGGTCGGGACAGTATGAGGTTGAGTTAGAAGGTCTCATCCCAATAAAGAAACTGGACATTCTAGCCTGTCTGTGAATTTGTGCACTATGATGCAGTTTCCCAAATGACATCCTAATGGTCGGAGGACACACCTATGAGTAGTTTGCTGAGAGACCCACCCCAGTGACCTCCGTTGTTTCTTTTTGAAAGAGGGACACATTGAGTGTTTAGAGAGTATGGGGCTCTAGTGTCCACTAGAACGTCCATGAATTTCTTACCCATGTTCATGGTTACCTTGGGTTCCTGGTGGGAAATATACGATTCTCTGGCCCTTATTGGAGCCTCTGGGTCCCATCATTCCTTGTTGCTGTCAGTTGTGTCAGCTGTCAGACGGCTTTCCATCCTTCCCTGATAAACATTTTGGGCAATTCTACTCCAATTTGGTACTCCGATAAGCATGTGGAGGGGAGAGACCATTCCTGGGGGTTCTTTATGATGGGAATGGAGACCTCTACTGGGGAAGCCACCACTGTTAGGGTGGATGCGGCTGCTGGAGGGACAGAAACTACTGCTGGTTGGGGGGTGGGGGACAGCTGTTTTCCTATCACCTGGATTATATGGTTGAGGAATGCTTAGATTCATTAAAGGTAGATCAGGAACTCTCCTGTCTGTGAGTCTAGGAGAACTGGTGTCTGTTTACCACCTTGTTGAAACATTACATTGTTTTTATAGGTTCTTATTTCTATGTAAAACCATAAAAGCTTGTACATAGGTGACCTTGATCCACTTTTCCTTTCATTTACAATATAGGTCCAGCTGTATACTGTTATAATTTAAAGAACCGCTCTTTGGCCATATCTCACTTTTATTAGGGCCAAACACAAAAGAAAATCATTGTCTTTTTCTTCATGGACTTATAATGAAGTGTGCCCCAGTTCTCAAGTAAGCAGCCTAGGGTGCCACCACTGGGGACTCTGTTAACATTTCTGTTGTGTTCTCTCCTTCTGGTACACCAGTAATGCTCACACTCTTCTTACAGCTGCAACCTGGACCTACTTCCTGCATGCGACCTCAACTTAGTTCTTGTACCCAACTTTGACCTATCTCCTTCAGTCCAATAGAACAACTCTTGTATAGGCACAGGTCTGGCTACAGGTTCCCGGTAAGATCCCCTCAAGGTCAGAATGTGCTTGAGACACAGTATCTGCACATCAGCAGTTTTTTTTAGGGCTCGCTTATGAGCCTCAGGTTACAGATTGAAGAGACACTTAAAACACATGGAATAAAGAAAAGAAAAGTTAGGATTCTATTTTTTTTTTTTTTAATTTTGCTATAGGACACAGGTGCTCACAGGAGAGAGTCAGAGAAAGAAAGTGAGAGAGCACCTCCTGGGAAGACGGTCCTTGCTACAATCCCTTCTCCTCCATTTCTCCTCTCAGGATTTTGAGCATGTTCCTAGTGTGTTTTTCAAGCCACCAGGCCTGGGACTCAAACTGCATAGTTGGCCATGTGGGCTTTAACCACCAGGCCACTGGCTGGCCCTCATTTATGGCTCTTTTAAACTAAATGCCAGAATGGGGCTCTAACCCACCAAAACCCTCAGAGGGTGGGACTCTAACCCACCATCAACAAAGAGGTCAACATGAGCACCTCCTTCTTGATTGTCCAGAAATGACCAGCTCTTTGGGCTTGGGACTCCAATCCAAGTGTCAGGACATTAACTTGTCCTGACCCATTGAGGGTGGGTCTAAGCCATGATCAACACAAGGATCCCCCACTCCAATGGTGGGGCTCTAACCCATTATCACCTAGGAGTTCGGACAAAGAAAGCTTCTGTTGTCTTCGGGTTTCTCACCTCAGAAAATTCAGCCCTGACCTGGTCTTGAATCTCTGTTTCTTGCCACACATAAAAAGCACTGAAATTCAAAGGCATCCCCCCTCCCTGGTGGAACAAGAACTTCCCAGTCAGCCTTCTGGAAAAATGTGCTCAGGTAGTCCTTAAGGCTGATGGAAAGTCCCAACTGGATCGAAGGGTCTCTCAACAATGGAGGAAAGAACCATGAAATCTATAGTCACTTTGTGGTTGCTGATTTGTTAACCTCTGGTTGGGGAGAGAGTCCGTTATCCAATGCAACACAAACTCACCAATCACCATGCCACCATGGTGAAACCGAGTTTTATTATAGGCCATCCAAGCAAGGATTAACAGGCAAGGAGGTAGGAGAAAGATTACAACTCTACTGTTAATAGATTCAGTGCTAAAGCTCATGTCTCCAATATGCCTCCCCACATGAGGCCAGGTCCTTTATAAAGAAATAGATCCCGCCCCACACCCCATTGGGTCATCATTATGCAGATTGAGGATGGCAACTGCAGTTCTGATTGGTTAACGTGAGCCGCTCTCCCCGCTGGTGCATTTTCAATCCCTTTCTGCAGCTGGGATGGACTTAGCATTTAGCTTTTCAGGGCATGTGTTGTAAGCAAACTTCCAAAATGCTAGTTAGCACTAAATTTTCTTATTTAGCATAGTTTGGACTGATGAAGGAAACTCAGATCACTGCTCCTACTCTGCTCTGCAGGAGCCAGGGTGACAGAATCTTCTGGATGTGCCCTGGGGCTGACAGAACTCTTGGGAAGTCATTTCTATCTCCTCCTAGAAGTGAGTGAGTTGGTGACGGGTCAGAGGGTCACTGCGCAGAACTGCTTGCCCTTTATGTTATTCCTGTAGGAGAGCCTGCAAGCTCAAGATTCTGCCACCTCTTCCCCTGCTGACCCCACTTCCTGACTGGAGTTTCTCCATAGTGGAGCCAGGGCTCTGAGGAAGCTGAAGGACAGGAAGGTGCAGGGGCCTAGGGGCTGTATGGAGGCCTGGAGGGGGCGCTCCCGAGGGAGGGGCTTCAGATGCCCACCCGAGGCTGACTGAGCCAAGGCTGGAGGGTGGCCCAGAGGGAAACGAGGCCTCATTTTACACATCTCTTTCCTTCATCTGCTTTCCTGGTCACCAGTGGCAGGACAGTTTGGTCTCTGGGACAGCCTCTGCACATGTAAAACCGGGAGGTGGCTGGATCTTCAGGCCAGAACGCCTGCGTGATTTTGGGGACAGACACCCACACCTTCTATCTCTTCCTCAGTGGACTTCAGGACCCTTGAACTCACCCCTGCAACTGGACACGGCCTCTTCTGCCTAGAACCATCTCTTTTCAGTCTCCTGCCTTGCACCCACACCCTGCCCTTGCCCCCACGAAGGCTACCAATACGTATCTGGTTTTGTCAGGTAGGAATTAGAGACGGGCAGTGAGATAGGCCTGCCCCCATCCCCACCCCTGCAACAGAGAGGCCCACCCAGATTGGTTTGGCCCCTAGCCAATAATTCCTGAAAGGGTTTCAGCCATTCTGCTACCCCCAAAGTCCCTACTGTGCGCCTCCAGGCCAAGCTCCTGCTTGCCTTACTTCAGGGCCAAGCTTGCTGGGCACACCGCTGCGGCCAAACAACCAGCCTCTCCTGGGTCCTGCCTATCGCATGCGGGGAACCAGGATAGGTCAAGAAAACAAAGACTCAGCGACCTCCTCAGCTTGGCCACCAAGGTGCCCAAGGAGCTGGTGCATGCCCAGGTGTGGTGCTCTGTGCCCTTTGACTCTGTTTAGCTGGTAGGTGTTCTTCCTGTTCCGGTGCTGAAACCCGGCGTGGTTTCTCCTCTTCTCGTTCCCAGAATCTTCATGACACAAGCAGGGCCATCTTTTCCCTTTCCTTTTCCTACCTGGACCTCACTGCAGTAAAAATGCCAGAGTCCAGCTCACCAAGCCTGCCCCTGCTGAAAATGACTGAGGAATCTACACATTCTTCTTTCAAAACAAAGCGCTTTGTTTGCTACCTCGGAACTGCAGCTAGCGTGTTGCTGCAGAACCGGAAGCTGGGGGGTTACCTCTGCTCCCTTGCTCCCCAGATGGCTTTTTGACAAGGAAACTGGCTGGCCCACGATGGTGGTTGATGTCACCCTAGTCCGTGAAGGTCTTGATTCAGAGCCTGGCCACCAGCTCCTCCTTACCTCCAAGCTCTTCAAACCAAGGAGAGAGGCTTAGTCCCCTGCCACTCTCAACCCCATCTCTGGGGAAGCCATTCTCACACACTCTCTGCTGTGCCCTTCTGCTAGCAGGGTGCCCGCGAGCCCACTTTTATTCATTTGCCTGTATCAGGGATCCAAGTACCCAGACAGATTTCTGCCTCGGTGGCTCTTTGAGCTAACTCTTAGTCTCCCCCATTCCCTTAAGTTTGCACGTGCTAACTTCCTAAGCCTGTGTATCCCAGCAATGACGTAGCACCTAGAAAACTGAGTCCCCGATCCTTCCAGATACGGCATTCTTAAGAACGTTTATGGTCCGATTCCGCCATTCGGATTTATCACCCTCATCGAGAGGCACCTATGAACCAGACTCAGGCAGATCAGTCCCAAGGGGACCCCCCCCCCCCTCCTCTGTAGGCCTCAATATGGGCTTTTGTACCTGGAAAATCCTCGCCCCTTACCACCTGCTGAGAACTGCACAAGACCCTCGCCTGGACTTTCTCTGATGTGTGGGGGTCCTGGGGCTGCCAGGGAGGCTCGGTGGCTGATACGGTCACTGCCACTGTCTGTCCCAGCTTCCTCCCTCTGGGACAGCTGGCCTCATTTTCAATAGGGCCCTCCAGTGCTGCTCAAAGTAGCTGATTTTTGTCCCCAGCTGCACTGACTTCCTGTAGCTGGGGAGTCCACATACAATATTCAGGACAAATTAGATCTCAGGTGACCGTCAGGAGACTCAAGGAAATCCAAAGTGAAGACAGAGCCTGAGGGCCCACCAAGAGGAGAGGCCCTTCGCTCCCACTGATATTTCTGGTTGGTTAGAGGCAAACCCTTCACGCCTTGCTTTTCAGATTTCTTGAACCTGTTGGTTCTCCTCCTTGTTCTTTGCAGAGAAGCATTCAAAGTAGACAGATACTCCACACTTGACTAGGGGGTGACCGAAAGGAACACCAGCTCTTGTCAGTCCCTGCTGAGGGGCAGGGAGAGGAACCTTGGCAGGCAGAGTAGGTGGGTGCAGCTGTGAAGGGAAGAGGAAGACCCCAGGCCATGACCCCGGGGTCCACGCGTAAAGGAATCCATGGAGATCGGACCCGAGACCAGGAAGCAGGATGGGGCCTGTTGGCAAGAGCTCTATTGCAGACATGGCAGGGACAGGGGACAAGGAGCGGGAAGTGAGTGGGGTGGGGAGTTGGGGGTGACCCGGGGCAGTTTCGGAGGACAGTTGGTCCATTCAGAGGACGTGCCGATGGGCCACTCGTTCTGTGCAGGTGGCGGCAGGAGCCTGCAGATGCCCACCAACTCCAGGCCCCAAGGACAGGAGCGGAGCATCCAAAGCCATTGCTCATTCTCCATTTCTTGGGCCCTGGTGCTAAGTCCTGGAGGTTCCCCGAGGCTCATACTGAAATGCTCCTTGGGAATGCAATGGGATGTGCCTACCCTTAGGGCTGTGCTGCCTGGCTAAGGCAGGGCAGACCAAGAAGACACAGAGGGGAGTGGAGGTCACCGCCCCCTTCTCTCCTTTGTGGAACTGCGCACAGAAGATACATCTGTATGAGAAAGCCACAAACGTCCCCACTCTGACCAGTGTCAACTTGGTCAGGGGGTCAGCTATCTTTCCCAAACTCAGATATTTTCTCTTCTAAAAAAGAAAAGATTTAAGCTCTCTAGTTAAAGTCTAGAAAGAGGGATGAAACCCCTAGAAGAGAGGTGAAGGTATCATCAAGCTGTTTGAGAGAAATCTGCCTTCAGGAGGGAGGAGAGTTCTCTGTACGCCCCCCCCCCCCCCACCTTGGACTTCGGACTTCGTTGTCTGCTATTTCCTAACTTTGAGGTTGGGAAACCCTATGGGCGGGGTGGCCTGGGGAGAGAACTATCAAGGTGCTTTCTGGTCCTTTGACTTCTCACTGTGTTGGCCATGTTGGGTGCTTAGAGGTGGGTGGGACGAGCAAACAGGGCTGGATCTGCCCATGCTAAAGCTGAAATGGCTTGGGGCCAGGTCTCCATCGTCCTCCAGGTCTGTGACACTCCTTAGGCTCAGCCTGCAAACCCACACCTCCAACTCAATCAGGTGGGCCTGGGGACCACACTCCTGCCTCCCCCACTCTCAGAGCCCCCTCTCCACAGTCCGGCCCTCGAGGGCACGCCTACTCCTGGGTGGGGGAGCGGGACTGGACATTTTTGGTCCTCTGTTTCCTGCCTCCTGGGGTTCAGGTTGCAGTGCAGTGTATGCCAGCCCACAGATCTTTCTGCACACCCCATGGCTGGCTGAGGCCTAGCATGCACACTTTACCAGGCCCCAGGTAGCCCCCTCCCTCCAACAGACAATTTCTCAAGACAGCGTCCTGGGGTGAGAGTCAAGGAAGTTTGATCCGTTCCCCCCCCGCCCCCCCATGCCTCTAGAGACTTGGTGCGTCTCCATCTGTTGTCATTTATCCATTCATCCATTCAACAAATACTCACTGAGCACCCGTCTACATAAGGCCTGTCCTAGCGGCCAGGGAGACAGCGGCGGTCAAGCACGACCTGGACGCTGCCTACATGGAGCTTGCCTTCTGGGCAGGAGAGGCAGATATGGACAGACGGCCGAGGGGAACTCAGATGATGGTAAGGGCTATGAAGAAAAACAAGATGAACAGGGGATAAGAGAGCCTCGAGGGCATGGATGCTGGAGCTGCAGGGCCTCCGGACTTTTTCCAGAGGGACGGCTTGGCTAGGCTGCAGACATGGGGCAGGCCCACAGTGCACAGAAGAAATGCTTTAGGAGCAGCTAAACGGTTGCTATTCTGGGAACTTATCCTCAGCTCGGAGGAACACAAGCTCTCATGGGAAGAGAGTAAGAGATACCGTGAAGCAGGACTGGATGGGAGAGCAGAGGCCTGCTCCCTGGAGAAAGCCGGCCAGCTGCAGGCCTCTAGGGAGGCCTCTCTGCACAGCCTCTGCCTGGCTTGTCTGTGCTGGAAGTCTGGCCACCATGCCCCTGCCGGAAGCTGCTCTGCTGCCCTGACATGGGCTATGACCCGTTTCTAGCCCTCCCAGAACCTGGCTGTGAACCCCAGCTTCAGGCCCTTGGATGAGCCTCCTTCCTTCCCTGTCTATACCCCAAAATCCTACCACCCCTTCTCCCCAGTCCTGTCCTCTGAGCTGAGCTGGTGGGGATGGTGGCTTCTGGTCCCACAGTCCCACATGCAGAGAAGCGACTCCAAAGCCCCACCTGCCTATTTCAGATGACAGGTGTGACTTAGGGAACCTCCTAGGTATGTCTCCTGGGCCCTTTTCCAAGTCCATATCCTTCCTAAACAAGCTTTTTTGGGGGGGTCCCCATCCACCAAAAAACACAAAAACCCGTGGGTCACCTGAGCCTTCTCTTCATGCCCTTGGTTCCTTGAGAATCCAGATGGGTCTGACCCATTCACTGCCCGCAGAGAATTCATCTCTCCTGCCCCCGCTGAGACGTCTGCCATCCACACTGGAGCCAAGTCCTTGATGTCCCAGCAGGTGCCGGGCTCGGTCCGTCACATCAACACGGAACCGTCAGGTACCTCTGCACAGGCAGGCATGGGCGTACACACCAGCGTTTCTGGCTGCCACCTAAACTCTGCTTTATTCCCTAGGATGGGGCAGGGGTAGGAAGCCCAGCCCTGTTCTCAAAGAGTCTATCCGCTTGCTAGAAAGAACAAGAACGCCAAGGAACACTTAGAGATTAAAACAGAATGGAGCCTGGAATGGAACCTAATGGATGTGCTCCATAAAAGCTGATATGCTGACCAGTCATGAGAGGACTGGGGATGGCGGTGGACTGGAGTGGACCAAGAAGGCCTCAGGGAGAAGCGCTCCGGGCAGGCCTGGAAGAGCAGGCAGAGGAGGATAAGGAGAAGACTCCTGGATACAAAAGAAACAGGCCCCAAAAATGCCATCGCATCCTCAGTAACACTGCAGCGTGAACGCCTGAGGCCGTGGACACGGGCTGGCACTGCTGGGCAGCGAGGCTCTGCTCCTGGCTGTCCCCGTGGCTTTCTGAAGCCCATGCAGGCCAAGCGGGAGAGGCCCCAACAGCCTTTGCCTCCCTTTGGTCTGTCAGTCCAAAGCAGCTGAAGGCCGAGTGGTTCTGGAGACACTCGGTTTGCTGGGGATAGGGAAGCCGGTGGGGAAAGGGCCTGGCAGTGGGGAACTCAAGTCATTTGGATCTGGGGGCACAGAGGAGGGACAGAGGCAGTGCACGTCCACTTCTGAGCCCAGGGAAGAGGCTCTTTCAGCCTGGCTGGGTGTAGTCTGACCACAGGCTCTCAGTGGACAGTGCAGTGGGGAAGGAAGGGCAGGAGCTGAAGCCCCAGCCAGAGCAAGTCATCCAAATCAAGCATGAGAGGGTGACTGTAGAAGAGGGGTTCCTGTCAGATGGCTGGTCACGTGCTCACATATGGCCTGAAAGGGTGGCCGTCATCTCCCAGACTCCCGTCTCTGCTGCCTGCAGCCTCCCCGTGCGGACCTGCACCTCGGCAGAGCATCTGCCCCAGCGTGGATCTGCCCAGCTCCCTCTCTCACGCTCTTTCTCCGGATACTGGGTCTTCTTCAGCTGCTCCTCTCTGCTCCATCCTCTCCAGCTCCTCCGCCCCCTTTATTAAGTTCCCCCTGGATTCCAGGGTCTCCACCATTCAGCTCAATCCACAGGTAGGCAGCGCGGACGGTCACTCTCCGCCCGCCCCAGCCTGCTCCAGGATGGGCCTGCGTTCCACTCTGTGGCCCCCCTCAGCACCAGTGTTTCCATCCTACAGCTGCCCTGCGCAGCTCACATCCTCAGTTCCGGGGCAGGATGCCAGACGGAGTCCGGCGGGGCCTCTGAGACCAAATGCCCGGGCTGGACAAACGGCTCTAGATTGCTGGGAGTACAACTCAGATGGCATCAGGGCAGTTTTTCAACTCAAACAGATAAAATGCCAATTGGCATCAAACGGCATGGGATTCCGCTTCGTGCCAACCCTGGGGTCAGGAGAAAATGCAAAGGGGTTCAAAGAAGACAGGGGCGATAAAGAAAGGGACCCACCTAATCGGACAATTGCCAGGCCCAGTAAGTGGCAGAAAAGGCAGACAAGCCAGGTAATGTTCTACAGGCAGAGCTTCAGTCTAGAAAAGAAAACGAATGGTTCGGGGCAGTTGGTGCAGGGTCTCGATGGGCGTGGGCGAAAGGACTCAGGTCGAAGGAGCTCCAAAGGCCAGCTGCTACGGCCGACTAGAAATTCTACAGGAGGGAAGGGAACAGGAAGGGCCGCACCCGTGGGTAAGCGACTAGTCGGAATTCGAATTCTATGACCTTCTTCGCAATAACCACATGTCCTTTCTGCCCTAAGACATCCCCGGAGCATTCTAGAACTTCATCTGTGCAGTTTGCTCCGCGTCCTGGACGACGAGCTTCAGGAGGAAATGCCCTGGTTAGCTCTGACCACGGGTGCGACCCGCGGTACGGCTCGTGGTTGGGAGGGATGGCTGATATCCTTGAATACAGATCTCTAAATCCGCAGGGCCAGGAAAGTGACTGGGCTTGTTCTCCAAAGTGACAGACGCCGCAGTGGGAGGGGTCTGTGGCATGGGGCCCAGACGCCATTTATTGCTCTGGAGTCGGAAGGCAGGCCCCGACAGACCCCTCTTGAGTACTCAATTTCAAGCAAAGGAACTAGAGTGAAATGTGGCCGTTAGTAAGAGAACAGAATCAAAGGGAACTGTTTAAAGAGCAAAGCCCCACAGGAAGCCGTGGAGAATATTCAAAAATGGGAGGAAAAAAGTGTCCTACAGATAAAAGACCAGGCCCGTGACTGGATGCCATGGCAGCTCAGCACAGAGCCACAAAGGCCGCCTCAAACATAGAGCCTGCCAGGACAGAGAGCCAGAGAGAGGGGAGCCGCGGACCCCACCCCAACGGGCACACTGGAAGTAGGAACTAAGTGGCCCCTTTGGGGCTGCACGAGGGCCCCTCCAGTGCTAGCGGGGAGGCAGGGCCACAGAAGCACACGCACGCACACGCGTTTTGTCAATGAATGAATGAGACACCCAGTCAGTCTGTGGATGACGTGCAGAGGTGAGGGAGAAGGCCTGCTGGTCACACTGTGTAAACCGGCCCTGGCCGCCATGCGTCGGCTCCGGGGGAACCACAGGCTCCCTGGCCAGGAGAAATGTTTCTGCCTGTCTTGCTAGAACTTGGGCAAAGCCCTGATCACAGACAATATGCATGCCGATGCTTTCAACAATAGGAGGTTCTATGCCTCTCATAGGTATTGGTATTTTTTTTAATTATTTTTATTTAACTTTATTTACTTATTTTAATTTGACCAGAGAGAGACAGAGAGAGAGAGAGAGGAAGAGGGAAAGTGAGAAAGCAAGCCACCAGGTCTGGGACTCGAACCATGGTTGGTCATGTGGGAGTCCAGTGCCCTTAACCACCATGCCACCTGCTGCCCCAGGTACTGGTATTAATGTAACACCTTTGTTAAACCCTCGAATTCCTGTTTGTCTGGTACAGACACTATGAGACCTCAAAAGAATGTGCGCCAAAGCCCCTAGCGGGGCTGTCGTGAATCTACTGGGCGTCTGTGGCCACACTAGGGGAAGCTCCCCGCGCCCAGTAGATCCAGGGCAGCTGGCACCCTGCCCAGCCCACTGAGTCGGGCCAGGCCTCTGAGCATCTCCATTTGGGCACCACTTGCAGAACGACGGGGAGGGCAGACAAGCCAGGAAGGCTCCGGGGGGAAGAGGCCTTTAGTGTTTATGACATGGTTGATCATCTGAATGGCCAAGGCGGGGGAGGAGGACAGAAGCCAGAGCGGCTCCATCCGAGCAGGGACAGGAAGAATCACTGTGCTCTGACTGTTGCCCTTACCCACTGGTAGGCAGGAGGGCCAACATCTCCTGGAGCTGGTTTCAGAAGTAACCGGTTTTGAAGCTCAATACAATTGCTTCATAGTCTTTTTTAAAAAAAAAAAAAACTTTTGACAAAGGTAGAACAGAAACAAAGAAAAATGCACGTCATAAATATCCAGGCCACCGCATTTTAGCAACGGAAGGGGCCTACAGGCCTAGCATCTAGATCAGCAAACAGAGTAGTCCTGGCCCCTCCGGGCGCCCTTTCCAGTCAGCCCCTTCCCAAGAGCACTCACTCTCCTGAAGTCTCACCCCAGAGACTTTGGCGGGGGGTTGAACTTTACATAAGTGGTTGCAAATCCTCTCTGGCCGTTTTCTGTCTGACTCCCCTTGCTCAAGAGTCGGTGTTGTGCACTTTAGCCTGTGTGCCAGGGCAGCACAGGGCCCCGCTGCACCCTTTAGCCATCCATTCTACTGTTAACGGGCACTTGGACGGCTGGACTTCCTTTTTAATTGACTTTTTTTTTTTTTTTTCTGACTACAAAGGCAATCATAGTCTTTGTGAAAAATGTCCCCATTTTTCAGTCTCATGGAATGCTCCGCGTCCTGGGGTCCTGGCTGGGTTCTCAATCCCGAGGCTTCACTCCCATCCTTTACTGCGGGGTGTTCCTCTTGCTGGCCTTTACCCCTCTGGGTGCTTGTCCCTAGACTCAGCTCCTTTCAAGCCACCACCCCTCCACCCCCATCTGCTTTCCAACCTCAACTGCAGGCTTTCAGCATTGCAGGAAAGCTGCAGGCGTGCCGTGTCTGGGATCCACGCTTCCCTTCCGCTGGGTTCTCGGGGCCTGCTTGGCCGCGTGGCTTTGATCCCTTGAAAGCCTCATTCAGACTTCTTGCAACCAGTAGCCCCCAAATTCAGAAAACGCCCTCTGCTATCCCACTACTGGAAGGGAAGGCCAGCGGCCTCTGCTGGCCTCTCTTTTCTTCCATTCCCATCACCTAGAACACTTTCCCCCAAAGTCTGCCTCCCACTGCTCCAGGATTTGGCCCCTCCGGTCCTCTCCCCCTCAGTCCAGAAATCATCAACCCCTCTCGGGGCCTGCTCTTCTCAGGCTGCTAACGAGCCACCCCTTCCCTCCCTCTGGGACCACACAGTCTACCGCAGATCTTGCTGCCACGCTTGCTGAGTCCATGGGAAACCTCTCGGGCCTCCGGCCCCTCGTGCCCAGATGCCATTGGAATCGTCAGTCAGGGTCTCTGTTGAGAACCTGACGCCCCCTCCCCTCCCTGCTCTCTCTCTGTGTAACTCCCACCCTGCCCTTCCTTCATCCTCCTTCACTGAGGCTCTTCCTGGACCTGTCCCTTAAATGGCAACTTTCCCCAAAGTTCTGGGTTACTCTACTTGGGAGAACATCGCAAGATTTGGGGACGCAGACCCCTCTTCTTCCTTCTCCTTTGAATTCAGGTTTTCCTATCTAGCCAGTCAGCCTGGAAGTCGCAGACGAGCCTCAGAATCTCAGAGACGCCGTTCACATCAAAACATACTCGAAGTGTGTGTTCAGAAAACGAGCCGGCTAGTGATTTTGCCATGCCGATCGCTCCTCGTGGAGCCAGCAGAGGTGTGGAGCTGGGCTGCGGACAGACAGCCTGCCCCACCCAAGCACCCATGGTGCCCACCTGCGGGGGGCTGCTTCCCGGACTACCCCAGAGGTGCATCGGAATTCCTGACAGAGCCTGACATTTCTGTGTTGACCAAAAGGAAACCCGGATTTAAGAAGTCGAGAAATGACCCTGGAGTGAAGGACCATATCAGGTGCCGTCGATGAAGGAGACCAGGCCCACCCACACTGAACCATTTACACTTTACCATTTTTTTGAGAAAAAAAAAAATTCGATTAAAGAAAAATCCAACACCGGTTTAGAATCCAGAGACCATCACAGTAATGCTGCTGTGCGCGGGACTGTTTGAAACGTCTTGATCGTCTTAGATTCCATTTTTTGCTGCATTATTGCGGCTTGTTTTCTTTGCGCAATGAAGGGGTACATACACTCGTCTGCGCCCAGGAACCGGTACACGCACACAGCTGCTTTGAAAGGTCACGATGTACGAGAGGCAGGGGCGCAGGTCACGGGCTGGTCACGAGGACGGCCTCCATGACCTGCTTCACGCGGTACTCGGGCCTCGATGGTGGCAATAAAGGTTCGATTTCTTTCCTTATCCGGCAGCCTCTGAACATGCCAGTGTCTACAAGGTAAGGGCAAACCAAGCTTGCTTTAATCCCATCCTTCTCAGCAGCCTTTAGCTCGTGGCTCAGGGATTCGGGAAAACCTACAACCCCGAATCTACTGGCACAGTCATCGCCAACTCCAGCCGTCATGAGCTTGCACTGGTCACAGTGTGATCATGATTACTCTACAGCATCCTAGGCGGAGGAGCCTCGGGGTCCAGAGCTGTGCCTGGCAATTGACCATCATGGTTCTCTCAGTGACCCAGCTCGTCACAGGACAGAATTTAGGACACGCTTCAGTAAGAAACAGACCTTAAAGCAGGGGATCTCGCAGGGACAAGACTCAGAGAGGGCTTCCATCAGTCCCTGCCACCCAGCGGGGAGACACTTGCAAAGACGTCTCTCGCCAACCTCATTCTCCTGGCCCTAGCCAGCGCCTCTCAATCCAACAGGAAGACATTGGCGTGGTCCACTGGCCCAGCCTCCTTGCGGCCCAGGGCAGGGCAGAGGGGCTTGGACGGTGGAGCAGGAGAGCCAAGTGGAAAGCATCAGGCAGAGACTTCGGGAGTGGGCCTGGAGAAGGACGTGAGACGGGGCAGACACGGGACTGTTCTGGCTCCATTGGGACATAAAAGAAAGGCCAAGGAGCGTCCCTGACACTGCGATAGAGACCGGGCAGTGAAACTGGGAGGCTTCCCTGGAACCGTGGTCCCGTGCCTCCGTCCTCCTTTCGTACTGAATGATAGCCCATCCAGCCCTCCCTGGAGAGGATCCGTGTGCTTGTCCCAAGGTCGGGAAAGCTGCGGGCACGGGAGGGTAGAGGCAGGACGGGGTTGGCCGCCTGCCTTCTGCTGCCATGCAGCCCTGGTCCTGGGGGAAAACCGAGGAGGCGGGTGGAATCCTGGGGAAAGGTGAACCAGGCAGGTCCCTGGGGGCTGAACTTGAAGGAGGAAGGGATCTGAGACAGAACGACGTGTCAGAAACGGGTGTGGATACGAGAACGGGTCACCAAAAGCACAGCTCAGAAGCAGAGCTGAGCATGCAGGCGTCCGAGCGGACAGTTGTCCCGAGCTGGCGGTCTGGAGAGCCACGCAGGACCCTGTCTCACAGAATGCTAGTTCCAAATGGGGAAACGGGGTGCCCAAGAGAAAGACGACTCTCAGCTGTGGCTAGTTCAGTTCTAAGCCACAGAGAGAGAGACTGCAGAGGGCGTGGCCCGAGGCCTAGGGCAGTGCCGAGAGCTTGGAACTTGGGGTGGACAGGAGTAAGAGGGCGCGTGTCGGGGAGGCCTTGTCTCCAGTGTGGCCTTGAGATGAAGACAAGGACCTCGCTGGCCCCTGCACACACGAGGCCAGTGAAAGCGGAATCACTGGCGGAAGATAAACTAGAGCCCGCCCGCGACACGAGCAGTGGATTTCTGTACCTGAAACTAACTTGCGCTGTTCTGCCCGAGAAGGGTGCCAGGAGCTGGGGCGGGCTTATTCTAGAAAGAGGAGGGCCAAGCTGGCGAGCGTGTTACTTCTCTCCAGTCTTCAAGGATATGTCAGCAGAGACCAGGGACCAGCTGGTGCCATTCTATGGGATCAGGACTAGGGGCCCTCGGGCTCTAAGGCCCTATTCCGGAGATGGGCTGGAAGGCCTCCCCAGAGAGTTTCCTATGCTGAGAATCAATTTTAAGCACGGCTTCGCTATGCGAAGAGCTCGAGAGGCCCGTATGGGTAATGGAGGGGCATGCTGGCGCCCGGCCACCACGTTTTCACGCCTCTGCCCTCAGCAGAAGGCCCAGGAACACCTCGGACCACCGTGGGGTGCACGGTCACCCGTGGGGTACACACCGCACTGTCACCATGACCCCTTCCTGAATGTATTGGATAAAAGACAGGTGAAGAGGTTCTGTAAGAACCGGGGTTGTTTCCAAGCAACCGCCAGCCCGGGGGCCTCTGCAGAAGGCGGAGCTCGCTGATGACTGGAGCACAGGTTTGGGAGGCGGCCTTGGCTAGGACCTAGCGTGGGGGGGGGGGCGGGGGGCAGTCAGACAAGAAGCCGCTCTACACTCAGTTCCCAGTCCAGGCTCAGGCCACAGGAGGAACCCAGCAGGAGAGCTGGAAGGTGCCTGCGTTCTGCACCTGTGTCCCCTCTCCCTCCCCACAGGTACCTCCCTGGGAGCTGAACTGCAGGCCAGGTGAGCACTGTCCGTGTCCCACCTCCCAATCCCAAAGCAGGCCTGCTTCCAGACCTGTCCACTGCTCTTCTGCCCCAGGCCCTCTCCTACACGCTGGAGCTCCCCCTCCTCTTCCTCCCCTGGAACATCTACTGCTATTCTCACATGGCTCCCTGCAGACCGCAGGGGGCTCTCTCTTCCAGGCCCTCTCCTTGCTTCCTCATCCCTCTCCGTCTTGACTCCTAGGCCCCACTTCCTGCTCGCCTTCTCCCCCGTCCCTGCAGACAGCAGTTGGCTTTGTCTCCATCCCCCAGAAGTAGCAGTAGCTGACAGGAGCCAGAAGGGCACCGCGTGCCCCATGCCGGTGGGCTGATGCGGCCACCCCCGCCCCAGAGCCATCCCAAAGACATCTGAGGGCGAAAGGAGAAAAATGACCTCAGCCAGAGTTCGTCCCGTGCCCCTCCCCAGTGGCTTCCACCTCCAGCCATTCCAGACCCAGAGCGGCCCTCCTACTCGAGCAGGGCCTTGGGCTTTCAGAAGCCAGAGGCTGCAGGTCGTCCTGCCTCATACTTCCATTGGGATTGAAAGGAGTGCAGCCTGGTTGCTGCTGTCGTGCCCACGGGCAGGCCATGAGGCCGGAGAACGTGCCACGCCTACTCCCCAGAGAGGGGGCGTGCAGACCATGATGCTCAAGTCAGGCTCAGCAGGGGAGGGACTGGGCCACAGGCAGAGCAGGTGAGCCTAGAAAGTGGAGCTCAGTTTGGAAGGTGGACCATGAGCAGGGCCAGGTGTCAAGGTGGAGGGACAAGGTGTCCTCCCTGAGGTCTACAGGAGAGCCCCAGGCGCCAGGCCATTCCCGCCTCCCTCCCGGGCCCTTCTGCGTCACTGCCTCCCACACCAGGGTGGCCTGAGGACAGGAAGGAGCCGCTGCATCTTTGGTTGACTGATGGGTCCCCCGGGGCATGGCGGAGCCTGGGGGTTGTCCCATCACAGGGCTGCCTTCCCGCTCCTTCGGCGACTGTCTTCCCGCCCTGCCTGCTCTGTGCGTGTCTGTGTTCTCCTCTCAGGAGGACCTTCTTCTGCGTCTGTGTTTTCATCCATGTCTCTTTTCTTGGGGGCCTTCTCTCAACCACTGTTATCTGCCTGGTCTTCTTGTTGGTCTCTGCTTTCCGACAGAGCGCTGGGCATGGGCAAGGACACCAGGGGATGAGCCTCATGATGGAGGAGAGACTCGCCCTCCTCCTAGGTGATCTAAGGCTCCAGTTGTGAACATCCTCCCTATCCTGCCCCCTCACACCATCTGCTGCTACCCCTTCTCCCTCCCTTCCCATCAGCCTTGGGCTGTTCTAGAGGTCCACGTTGTTTGGGGAGAGGGACGAGACTGTGGTATGAGGAGGAAGCTGTGGGCACTTGCTTCCCGCCATCTTTCACCTTATACAAAACCTATCTTTCCCTGAGCTGGTTATAATTTCTGACAGAGAGGCTGCCCTTCTTGTCCACCCCAGGCCCTCCAAACCTCAGACAGGGCCCCAAAGTCAGTGCTTTCCTGGCTTCTGGCGCCATCTTCCAATCCATTCTAATCCCTACCTCAGCAATGCTTCCTCTTCCTGTTGGCGCTGTCACCTACGCACCACCCCAGGCTGCATCACCCTCTTCTTCCCACCTTCATCTATCAACAACCTGGTGGCCTTCCACATTCACCTTGCCCATGAGGGCTTAGAAGGATGCCTGGCACATAGTAGGTGCTCAATAAATATTTGTTGAATGAATGAATGGAGAGCTCTGGCCTTAGACTCTCCGATTTGCTCTCTATCCCAATGCTGTCCTCCCTAGAAAACTTAGCAAGCTCCAAGGAATCTTGTCTTCTCTCCATCCTGCAACCCATCCCCACAGCCAAACCCGAACAGCACCAAAGTGGCCCCATCTTGACTCTCCGCAAGTCCCTTCTCTGGAAATGCTCTTGGTGCTGTTCATCCCAACTTGGAGCTTGCTGCTTCCGAATCATGCTCTTTCTCTTCCTCGTGGCCACCCACTGACACCCTCAGTTCCTCCCCTTTGTGACAGGCCTGTCCTGCTGCTCTCCACCCTTGGGATGACGTACCCTTGGACTTTCTAGGGTCTTGCACTTGAGCTCAGTGAAGTGACAGTCCGTCCCACTGTAACAATATACCTAGCAACCCAGCAGGGCCCCTTCTGCTGCTACCTGGCTGCCAGTGGGCTAACACCTGTAGATCCTCTTTTGCCATTCCCAGAGTTTACCATCTGCCCAAACCCTTGTCCCCACCCCTAGCCTCCCCCTTTCGGTTGACAGTATTCACTCAACAATCCAAGGCACCAACTGTGAACATCCTACCCTCCCCCCCAACCTGCCACTTCACATGATCTGCTGATACCCTACCCCCCCACCCCCAATAAGTTCCTCACCCTTTTTTAGGGTAATTCCTCTGCCTTGAGCTTTGGGGCCCACTAGCCTTTCTGCTCCCCCAACTGGCTCTCTAGCCAAGGATCCCTCTCCCCAGCATCCTGATTAAATTGCTCCTGCTCTGCCCCCCTCTGCCCTCAGCTAGCTCCCGTTAGACACCACTGTCCCACCACCAGGCCTCTCCTGGAGCTTGCATCCCCTTTCAGAGATGCCGTTCACCTGGAGACGGTGGGATGTTTGCCCTCGCCATTCTCCCCGGCGTAATTATCCTCTGCTTTCACCAGTTTAATGACTCCAAGCTCCCAGAGGGTAAGATTCGCCCCCTTCATCGCCTTGTTCTACCACCTCGCCTCTTCCTTTTTATTCCAGGAGAAACGCACGTTAGCGATAAGAGAGAGTCAGAAAGCATGCGTCCCTCTGACCTACTCCCAATCCCATTCTCTGGAGGAAATGGTGGTAAAGGTCGAGTGCGTATCTTCCGAGACTGTTTTATATACGCAGACGTAACAGAGTTTTATGTGCACCAATAGAAGTTTGTTTTGAAAACACATGTGGGGTCCTAGTACACATACCGTCCTGTCGCTCGGCCTGGTTCAGTTAACGTGCCAACTGTGCCCGTGTTAGCCCACGTGCGTGCCCCGCCACACTCCTCGTGAGGCCGCACTGGACCCCATTATATGCTGCACTGTGAATTTCCCTACTTCTCAACAAACCACCACTCAGGGTGTTGCCAATTCTGTGCAACTACAACTGCAGTCGCCGCTACCCTTGCATGCGTGTCCTCGCAAAGTCACAGCAGTGTTTCTGGCGGAGCATCCCCAGGGGGGAACTGCTTTTCATTGGGAAATAGCTCTCCAAAAGGGCTGCACCAGCTCCTGGCCTGCCCTCAGTACAGGAGGGCACCTCTGCCCACACGGTGCCTGGAAACCGTCCACTCCTGGCATCTGCAGCAAGGGGCCTGCCCACCACGTCCTCCTTCGGCTTCCGCCTCCCTCCGCCTCCCTCTGAGAGGCAGGCCTTTCTCCTTTGGAGCACTCCTCACCCTTTCTCCCAAACCTCCTCCACCCCCAGCCCAGCCCACCCCCCGGGGCCACGCCCTGGAACGCTGTTCCTGTGTGTGTTGTTTCTGCATTGTGCTCCTCCATGCTCCTCTCTGGACCTCTGCACCCCGCAGCAGCTCAGCCCCTCTCCTTGCCACTCGCCTCCCGGAGCAAGCCAGCCAAGCCACTGAAGTGAAGTGCCCAATGAACGAGGGTTACACAGGTGAGTGTGAGGGAAGGGGGAACTCATACTGATACTGGCGTCATTCATGCACTCTACAAATATTTATTGAGTACCTGCTACATGCCGGAGTGGCTGGGGAGGAGGAC
Source organism: Tupaia tana (assembly GCA_026018925.1). NCBI lineage: Eukaryota > Metazoa > Chordata > Mammalia > Scandentia > Tupaiidae > Tupaia > Tupaia tana. The sequence goes on from JAKSZU010000002.1 coordinate 130,511,563, forward strand.
GAGCCCAAGCAGGTTAGTCTCAGAGGGGAGGGAGCCGTTAATCAAATCATCACACAGTTCAATAATACATGGTTTCAGACTGCCACATGCCACCAGGGAGTGGCTCGTGGACATGTCCCTGACAGCCACCTGGCCTGAGGGGTGCCCCCTTTCCCCCATGGACCGGCATTGGAACTGAGATCTGAATGAGGGCCGGGCACTTGTGACCGGTTGAAACTAGCTTAAATAAGAAAACTCTAGAGCTCACTACCATTTTTTAAGTTTGCTTGCGGAATGCACGTGCTGAGAAGGCTGGGGAAAAAGACGCAGTGACCCGAGGTGGGCCCGCGCTGCAGGACGCTGGCAAAGATGCTCCAGCAACGAAACGACGAATCCAAGCTGCAGGTGTTCTAGTCCTTCATTTGAATCAAAGGACCTGATTGAGAACTTGGGCAGGAACTGCTCTATAAAGGGCCTGGCCTTCTTGCATTCGGGGAGGCGAATCTGACACTTGCGCTGTAACACTTCTGCCCTCTTGCCGGCTAGCCAGGCTAGCCTTGGAATACACTCGGTCTGGCCTTAAGATGCCGTGTGTGTTGGCGTTCATGCATATCACGCCACGGACTCCCCTCAAGCTCCTCCTTGAATGGTAGCACTTTGACCACGGGAAGCAGGTGGAGGACTCCCCACATCCAAAAGGAAGCCCTGGTTGGAGGGCGCTGAGGTACATTCCGGAGACCTCGAGAAGACAGAATGAAGTTTGATACTCCACCGAGGGCTTGGGCAGGCAGTGGGGACACGTGTGTTCTGAGCTTCCTGCGCTTGGCCCTGCCTGCATTTCTAGCCACAGGGCATGACAGACCACCACTCAATCCCCTGCCTGCCCCTCGGAGACCACGGGACCGTGGGCTTAGGGTGTACAGATGAGGGGGAGACAGGGTGTGGAGACCTTCACCCTGCCTCTTTCCCACTGCCCTGGTTATGTCCCTCCACGCTGCCTTGGCATACACAACGCTTTCCTGGAGTGGGGTTCTGGAAAACTTCTTCTCACTGCTGAGAGAACGGTAGCATCTGGGTCACACGAGGGTGGGCAGGTCGGGCGGAAGGCAGTTTCGCTTTGGGCCAGTCTCCTCTCCGGCCGAGTCTGCTGCTGACTTCCAGGGGCCTGGCCGCACCCCTGGGGATCTGAGCCAGCCAGGGCTTTCTCACTCAGTACGTGGAGAGGGTTTCTGTTTTTTCAGTCATTGGGGTTTTCGGCTTCTGGCATTGGGGCATTTCTCATTAGAGGCTAAGAAATGCTGGTTCCTGTGGCTGAAACAAAGCCACTTAACTTGGCCATTGCCACTGGCCCAATCCTCTTGCCACCTCAAGTCTCTCCCAGTGCTTGTGTGACCAGAGGCTGCCCGAGATGGCTGCTCAGAGGCCTCCATAGCACCATCCCGAATGATGGGACAGGTGACAGAGTCAGGAGTGCCACCCCAGCCATACTTGGTCTTCAAACCAGGGACCACCCACTCTGTCCGAAGGGGCCACCTCGACCTCTAGCCAAGGGACTCCCTCTTTCCTTCCCTAGGGAGGATGCCCCATCCTGTTCCCAAGGAGCTGTAACAGCCCCCACAGCTCACTAAGATTGTGATGTGTTCGAAGGCTCCTCTTCGCAGCACCTGGGCCTCTATGTAAACACCTCAGTCTAACCCTCTCAACTACCATGAGAGGCCAAGGCCTAGCATACTTCTCTGGCCTTCCCACCCCTGGTCTAAAGCCCGAGGCCCATGGCATGGGGGCTTAAAAGTTCTCCAAAAGCAAAGCCAACCAGCTCCCGCCCCCATGCCACAGCAGCCCTGCACATGCTGGGAAGCCCACTGCACCGTCACTCGGATTCACCCTCATGGCCACACACACTAATCACCCACCACTCTGTCACACCTGCCCGAGTCCAGAGCACTGGGCAAGCACCAGGTCTCTGCAGTTACACTTGAAATGAAGGAGGAGGACCTCCAGGATCGTGGAAGGGTACTGACCCTTCTTTCTGGAATTTGGTCTTGAAAGTGTAAGCTAAGAGCCTAGCAGCTTGAGGGACTTCTATGTGGTTCCATTCCATTTCAAAGACCTCTGAATCAAGAAGAAATATCTACTGCTATTAATAACAACACTGAGGGGACCAGCAGGTGGCATGGTATTTACAGCACTGGACACTCTCACGTGGCTGACCACGGTTCGAGTCCCGGACATGGTGGCTTGCTTTCTCACTTCTCTCTGTGTGTGTGTCTCTCTCTCTGTCAAATAACGAATGAATAAATAATGAACAGTACTGAGAGATTCTGGAATAAAAAGTTGAGCCAGGCCCTTTAGGAAAGGAAAACTTTCAGGAATTAAACGTTTAGTTATTGCACAGAGAAAATGCTGTGCGGGTCACTCTGGCTCCCTCACCGGGGCAAATGCATGGCTCCCACCAGAGCACTCCTGGCTGGTACTCCTAGGGGCCAGTGGGAAGGTGCTCAGAGACCTGTCCACCACCAGAATTTCGGGAACCCTCTACTACCCTGAAGAAAGGCACAGCCCCTGGAGGGCAGGTCCCACCCTTGGGGAGGGGTGAGGCACCCGCACAGCTTCTCTGTTCCCATCCTTTAGAACTCTTCCAGTATTTGACAGGAGGCATCAGAGGGCACCACGGGTTTTTCTGTGCATCTTTTCTCCATTCGCAGTTAGTCTTGGGGACCTGCCCACTGGTCACCCAGAGGAGCTGGGATGCTGGCCCCTGGCCAGGCCTGGGGGAGGCAGCTCCCCTCCCACGCTGTGGCAACAGGAGCTGGGCTGGGTACCTGATGTTAGCCACCCACTCTGCCCAGAAATGTACGCACAGGTCCGAGGGTGGGGTCCCCTGGAGTGCAGCTCCTTCCAAAGTTGAAAGCAATGATGATCTGCTAAAGAAGCCAAAACTCCAAAGGAAACTGCTGAGAAAAGGAGGCAAGGGGCTCGGGACCTCCAGAAAACCAAGTGGGGGACAGGAGGCCAAAGGGAAAAGGAGATACTTGCTAGTGAGTGGTCCAAGACCTTCCCATCACTGCCACCGAACTCTGCCCACGGTTGGGGGCGTGCACGTGTACCCCTGTGAGGGCTCAGTGAAGGCCTCCAGCGCAGCCCCCTGCGGCATGCAGGGCTCGGTGCTTTTCCTAGCAGGTGTTGGAACCAACGGCCTGGGCCTGCTTGTAGGCCTAGGGCTCCGAGGACACCCCGACCGTGGCTGTGGGCTGCTCTTACCAGGGACACTACCGTGCTGGGGGTGGGAGACAGCAACCACCACCACGCCTGCCTGCTGGGGGCTGGGTGGGACGAGGTATGCAGCCGGGGACAAGGGACAGGACTTCCTGCCCGAGTGTGGGTTCTTGCATTTCTTGGCCACGAGGCCTCTCGGTGCACTTTTAAAGCTGACATCTCCTCCTCCAAGCCTCCTAATTAATATCTACTATGTGAATTATTTATTGGGAACAGATGTTCGAGTTTAAAGAGTGCTGAGCAGAGATCTTTCGCTAATCCATTTATTTTAACAGGTTTACGTATTTACTACCAACCAAGTGGGAGGTTTCCCTGCCCTGGGAAGCCTGCATTGCTGGTACCTGCAGCTCACCTCAGTTTTCTGCCTGCTCTTTGACTCAACCCCATCCTGGCCTCCTCCGATCGGGATTCTAATTTCATCTGGAATGAGAATTGTTACCTGTCCAGCTAGAAGAGACCAACAGGAGTGCTTGGGTTGTCCCATGTGGTCTCAGGCCACTCCAGGCTTTGAGCCACATCTGTCCATGCCATGCCAGTGAACTCTACCCAGGACTGAGAAGCCAGCCTAACACCGTGAAGGAAGCAGGGCTGCCCGACTAAGTGACCCCACCTCTGCCTTTCCCCACGGCGCCCCTTGCTGGACGGGGCTGACAGGGAAAGCCGTGTGGAGCACTTGCCGTCACAGCCCTCAGTCCCTAGCAAGCCCCCTCTGTGCTGCTGGGCACTGGCAACACCGTCGGCAGTGGGGAGGCCAGACGGGCAAAGGCCTTGCTCTCCGCAAGGACGGAGAGTCAGGACGTGGGCGGGCCTGCAGCCTCGTGTTTTTCTGCCTAATCAGGGTAAAGAAGGGTAAGGCGAATTTTGTTCCCCAGGAAACATTTCTTCCTCGCCCTCTGCCGGCTGCCAACTCAGGCCACCCTGGGCTCAGGATCTACCCCTTGCAGGGGAGAAACGGAGGCAGCTTTCACAGGGATCCCCATGCCCACTACAGCCCAAGTTCATCTGTCAGCAGTTGCTCTCTGAGCTCACTGATCTGCCACAGCAGAGTGAGGGTCTCCAGGACAGCCAGGGAAATCATGGCAGGACAGCTGTGAACTGCCCACTCCTGACTCATCTTCTCATCTCCCCAACACCACCCGCCCAGGCCCAGGGGCCAGAATTTTCTGATGGTTCCGTCGTCTGAGGCGCTGCTGGTTCAACCTATGGGCTCCTCCTGCAAGTCCATCTTTACTTGGGAGGCTGGGGGAGGAGGTGGCCAGGAGGCTTGCTTTGGCCTAGGCCCCCAGGGGTCTCTATCACTGTCCAGGACTGTAAGAATAATTTTAAATTATGCCTTTTTGCTCTGTAGAGATAAAATTTAACCTTTGCTTTTGCCGGACGCCCTTGTGATAAACTGCCCTTATGATAAACTGCCCTGACAGACTTAATTATGCAAACCTCCAGAAACGGAGCAAATGGAATGTGGACAAGGAACTAGAAAGACAACCCATGCACGTGTGTCACAAGACTGCCACTCTTCCCCCGAGAAATGAACTACCCGTTAAACTTCCGCATACCTTCTCCTGCTTATAAAAAGACCTATAACCCTAAAAACGGGGTCCTCGCTCAGGCCTGCTGTGTCAGGTGTTTGCTTGGACCTCAGCCGGCTGAGCATCAAGAACTGACTCTTGTGGTTGATTGGGGGTCGCGTATTCTCTGGACAGAAAGCGAGACCAGCCAGGCGGCCGGTGCCCTTACAGGACCACTTGTAGGTGGGCTTCTCACTCCCTCGGATTTGTGGCTAAGGTGCACTGTGACCTCCACAGTCATATCTATTGGAGGTATTTCCCTCAGGAAGCTGGTAGAAGGCAGGAACGGGAGACGTGGGCTTGCCACCCACGGGATGAGGCCAAGGCCTCCGGAGGGCACAGGAGGCTTGGTCTCAGAAGTCATACGAAGCCATGCAGAGGAGGAGTCGTCCACTCCCAGTAGCTCGCTCTCAAGTCCTGTTGACCTGACACACAGGTAAGGAGCCATCACCTACTTGGTTTTGACTCCCCAAAGAGTGACACGTGACCCCGGAATTGAGGAGAGAAACCAGCTTCCCTCACGTCTCTGCGGGCAGAGCTGTGGGGCGTGGGCTCTGCCTCTGGCTAAAGTCCAGAAGAAACCATGACTACGGCCTCGGGTATGACAGTCTCCCTTGGTCTTGGAAGGCATGTGACAGTCCCCCCCTGACAGCTGCAGAGGTCCCTGCGGGAAGACCTCCTGTTCCTGGTCCCCAATACAGAGGCCACTGGGGGCCTCTCTGACAGCTCTGAGGGCCTGGAGCCTAACCCTGCGAGGTCCCCGTCTGTTCTCCCCCTGAGAGAGCTCAGCTTTTGGGGGCCTCTGTCAGTGGTCAAAGCAGGCCCCCTTGTCCTCATGTTTCCACAGGGACCTCTGCAGGAAAGAGAGGGAGTCTGCCTCTGAAGGGGGCCTGAAAAGCCCTTGTACTGATGTCAACCTAAGGTGTGGTTTGGGGACACCATCAGTGCCCACCATCCGCCTCCAGTCCACCTTGGAGACTCCGCCCTTTGCCAGTCTGGAGTCCTCAGAGCACCGTGAGTCTGCGCAGGCCTGGGGCGCCACATTGTCCCAGGCCGTTGCTGGGCGATGGGGGCTCAGTCTCCTGGGCTTTTGGGGGGACCAACATATGAGGACTGATAGCAGTTGGGGACTGCTATTGGTGGTGGTTGAGGACCAATAGCAGCAGAGCATAGCACACACAGAACCCAGGGACCTACAGGGCCTGGCAGGCCAGCGAGGGCCCCTGCCCCTGGGGAGGGGAAACTCCCGGAGCACCCATAGCTGCCAACCGCATTAAGGAAAGGCCTCACCGCCTTCCAAGAGTTGATTCTGGAACCTACACTGCTGAGACCATTTGAAACAGACACACACCTAGTCACCCACCCCAAAGGCATTCATTCACCTTTCAACTCTAATCTCTTTGGGCTAGGCCGGCAGGCTCAGGGATTCCTTGGTACCTTTTCTTTGGGAAATTAGCCCAGGCTACTCAGGCCTGCAAGAGTATGTACTCTCCAAACATTTTGCAGGGGGACAGAGAGCTTCTGTCCTGGCCCATAGACAGCCCAGAACTCCTCTGTGGCCCAGGGGAGGGGGACTTACTCTTACATTCCTAAAAGACAATACAACTACCCCACTCCGCCCCACTCTGCAGTAGCGAAGGCTCAAGGTAACACACCTCCCTGCACGCCTCCACCCTCCGTGACTCTGCTCGGCCCCCAGCCCCTTCCACCCACCCCACTGCTAATGTGGAGCTTATAAACATGCCCATGGTTTTGGCCTTCTTCAAAACCCAGTAACGGTAAGCATGTGCATTTCCAATGCCAGCCACCCGGCTGGTTCAAGGTTCAATGCCCTTCAGGGGGCCTGCCCGCAAGTGGAGAAAGCCCTCCAAAGGGAAGGTGATGGTGCTGCCGTGGCCGCCTTACACGTGCCCGCGATGCCATGCAGGCAATCGAACCACAGCTCATCTGAACCTTGGCCTGACACCTTGGGATCCTTCCAGAGCCCCAAAGGACAGGTAGGGGCCTGCCTGTAAGTTGCCGCTTTAAGGCCATAACCCACTCAGGCTCCCCCATCCCACCCCCCAAAGCAGCCACGAGACAGTTCCTTATCACCTCAGGGTTCTTTCTGGCCAGTCCTAGGAGAGAATACGGGAAGGAAAGAACTCCTTTCGAGATCTTCATGATAGAAAAACTAAGGCATGAACATCCAAATACCTGCTGGACTCAAACCCAGACCCTTTGGAACTCAGGGTTAGGCGCACAAGATTTTCCTCTGGGTTAATCTGTGAAAGATCATTTCTCTGTGTATCTTAGCAGGGAGGCAGTTAATCCCTACAACCCACTGCCCTACCTGCCCCCCAACACACACTTAGACAACATCCAGGTTGCGAGGCCAGAAAACGTTTTCCCAAATGTAGTTCAGGGCTGACAGCAAAAAGATGATGAGAGAGCTGGTATCATAGGTGTTGGGGGAGTTCTCCCTGCCCTCTTCCCCTAAAAACGCACCCCATTCTTTTATCCCATCGGGCCGCACCCAGTTTTATCCCATCTCCGCAATTTGCCAGTGCTGTAGGCTGATCCAAGTCCGCGAATTTTCCACACCTCACTGCGGGGAGCTGCCTGACTTCGACTTCCGCTCTCCAAGCGCTCACTTGAGAGCGTTCTGAGAACCTCGCGTTCTCTGGCCTCCGCTCAGTCCCACCCTCCAGGGCAGTTTTTCTTCAAGATGCTCAGTCGCCCCTGAAGAGGCAAGCTGACTTCGGCAAGGCAAGCTGACTTCGTAGAACCGGGCCGAACCGGGCCGAACCAGGCCATACGCCGAGCTTCCTCAAAATACAACAGATCCCCAATCCGAAGGATCCCACAGTATCAGGGCCTTTTGGGGAGCGACGATTGCTTGCTTTCTATTTGGGGCCCACATTCTGCTTCCCTGGGGTGAGGGGCTCCCCCAGGTATTACCTAACATCGGACAATGCCTACCCGACACCCAGACACCCGCAAGCCCTGTCTTTTCAAGCGTCCATCCCCTTGGCCTCCCTTTGGGACCCAGCCCAGCGAAGGACAGAGGCTCCTGGCAGAGACAGAGGCCACCTGCTCCAGAGGCCCACGACCCCTCGCCCAGGCACAGCCCACCTCCTCCCGCTCCCGTCTCCCGGCTCCCTCGCCTCCAGGAAAGCATCCCTCGCCCGCCCGGCTTCCGCACCCGGATCTGTGGACCCTTCTAGTGGTCAAGAGCCGTTTTCGCCCTCGGGAAGGGAGAAGGGACTCTGCGGCCCGGGAGCTCCCCCAAGCCCTGCGCCAGGACCCAGGCAGACGTTGGGAATAGCTGTTACCCCCGCGGCCTCGCGCCAAGGCAGTGGGCGGGGCCGGCGGCGGGGGGCGGGGAGAAGGAGAGGGGAGGGGCGGGGCCAGTGCCTGCAGCGCCCCGCCCCCTCACACCCTCAACGGCCCGCCCCTGCCCTCGACCCCACCGCTCGCCCGGCGGGGTGGTGCCTTCACTCTGAGCTCCCGCGGCGGGTATGTGCGGACCTCAGCCTCTCTGGACTCCCGGCCGGGGCGAGGACCAGGCGAGAGGGTTTCCCGAGACACCCCTGATTTCAAATATCCTGTCCCGTTGCGAGCTGAGCTGCCTCGCTGCCTCGGGAGAGCCGCGTTCACGCGCTTTCTAACGGGTCTCGGGTTGCAGGCAAGGGTGAGGCTCACTGTAGAAGGCCCAGCCACGCCAGATACCTTGAGCCGCCAGATCGTCCCGGGGTCAGCAATGACTGTCAGGGGGAAGGGCTCGGTAGACGGCGCCTCCCTAAACCGTTAGGCCTGAAGGAATGGGCGGGGTCTGGCTGAAGACTGGCGTGCAGTAGACCAGCAGGGTGGGCGAGGACCCACACCTCCCTTCACCCAGTCAGCCCTTCCCGGAAGCCTGAGCACCTCCAGGCTTGCTCCCTAAGCCCTATTCCTTTCCATCCACCTTGAAGTCCAAAGATCCTCCTCCTCAATCAAAGTTCAAGCCTGGCTTCCTCCCCCAGCACGCCCCTGCCCAGGGAGTGGTGGGCAGCATTCCCCTCCCGGGTCTGTTCCAGACGGCCTTGAATAATCGGCAGTCCGCCACTCCCCAGCCACTCCTGCCCACTCGGCCCAGCTGTCCCCCACTCCGGTTCCGCTCTAGCTGAGAGTTAGGGCCAGAGGTGAAAAGCGAGGAGATGAAAACGATGTCCATTCCCCCTAACAGATGCCGCTAATAGGAACCCAACCCGGAAGAAGTGGAAGTTAATGAACCGAAAGTGGGTAACCAATCCCACTCCCCCTCCTCACACCATTCTTTCAAATAACTCCAGAGCTTTTTTAACATGTAAAGCAAATTGGCTATTTCTTGAGGCAAACAAAAGGTGGCTTTGAGATGATGGCATTTGTATTAGTGTAAATCCATTTAAAAGTTTATAAACATCCGTGGTGTTTTCGTTGAGGACTCTGGTCTACAATACTGCGGCACCGCCCCCCCCTCCCCCCCATTCATCTATGACAGTTATTCTCCCAGAGAGCCACTGCAACTAAGGGAAATATACTCCGAAACAGGGAAGGGAAGAGGGAAAACCAGTTTCTAATTAGCGCTTGAAATTTAGACATCAACAGTTGGAAGGGCTTACCTTTAACATGCAGAGGCATGTTGTGGTCCAAAGGGGGTAGGTATTGAAAGATGAAAAGCAAGACAGAGGGGCAAGTGGCATGGTGGTTAAAGGCGCTAGACTCCCACATGGCCGACCATGGTTCAAGTCTCGGACCTGGTGGCTTGCTTTCTCACTTCTTCTGTCTCTCTCTGATCAAACTGAAAAATAATAATGATGATAATAAATAAAATTAAATCATTCTTTTAAAAAAAGCAAGACTGAGATCACTTCCCCAGGGTCTGTGACAGTTAGATGAACTCAGAAGAACCGAGAGGGGCTCCCACCCCAGCAAAGACAAAGTATCATAGAGGGAGGTGCCCCTTAGCCATGGCAGAGTGGGGACCGCCCAGTGCAGGGGAGCCAAAGAGGAGAGAAATGTACACACTCTTGAGATGTTTTTCCCAGAAGAGAAGAGCCAATTTCAGATCATCTGAAGACAGGGCTCTGGGCTCTGTTAGGTCACGTTCTCCAGAAGGGAGGAGTATCTTTGGAAATCTTGGTGACTGTAGGAAAGGAGTCGGACTTTACTGGATCACCAGGCTTGGGGAATAGGGAGGTGAGGCTTCAAGAGTGGGAACGCCTAAGCCTCACCAAGAGGACCTTAGAATGTGGGGAGCATTTGCGACACCGTGAATTCCCTTCAAAATCCTCAGCCCGCTCTCTGGATGAGAGGAGTGGGAAGGTGTCCCTACAGGGGCAGCTCTGAGTTTTTGGCTGTTTTACAGCCCCTGGCTTTAAAAGTAGAGGGCCAGACAATGGTTCATCCAGGATTAGCAGCAGTTATAAGCTAGGGAAGCTAGTTTATAGCTTCCCGATAAAGGAAACATTGAGGAGTCTGTCTCTTGTTATTTCTGGATGCTTCTATTTTGGTCAGCTCCTTTATCTCTTTATAGTTAAGACCTTTCAAGCAACAAGGACTGGAGAGCAGGAAGACTCTGCTTGTCAACAGTTCTGTGGGCAGCTCCAATCCCTCCCCAAGAAAAGAAGAATTGAATTTTAGGGGCTTGCTGCAGTAAGAAGAGATAGTAGGTTTAAGGCGTAGTAGCAGGAGTGGGAGTAACTGGGGCATAGCTTAGATATACTAAGGTGAAAGTGGGTGCAATGCCAATTTCCCAAGAGAGAAATCCAGGAACAGGGCTCTGAGTGCCCCAGGGTAGAGTGAAAGAATGCATGAGTCTAGACTAGTGAACAGCGGGGTCCTGAGCGAGAGGGGTTAATCTCTGCTTTGATTGGTCAAGTGCGCTGGAGTACAGCTTGACCTCCACAGTGAGACTGTCTGCCCTTTCCCTGGGAGCTGGGACCCCAGAGCATTTCTATCCCTGTTCGCATCTAGCTCAATGCTAGGCACACGAAGAAGCATTTTATTTAAAACATTGCATTGACCTTTAATGGTATGTTTGCAAGTTCATTGTTCCAGATCCCCATCGATTCTTTTTTCTAGTCATTTAAAAAGAATTCTCTCAGACCCTCTGCTGGCTAAAGGAATCCATCTCACAGGCTTGAACCTTCCAGAATTGTCAGGAAGTGGGACGCGCTGGCTAATTTTAGTTAGAATTAACCTTGTCTCCTAGCATAACGTGTATGCCCTTTGGGAGTGGGTGAAGCGCTATACTAATACAAGCTAGCGTTACTATCCTTCACCCCAGGACGTTTTAGACAATAATTGATATTCTCTACCCAGGCCCTGGAGGGTTACAGCAGTTTGCAAAAGGGGGGAAAGTCCAGAAACCAGAATCAGTTTCAGCAGAAGTTCGCAGCTGGGTGTGGAAGACAGGGGAACTTGGCCCTGGTCAACAGGGACGCCACCTCCAGAGTCAGAACTGACTGAAGAAGATGCATTTTCCGGGTAGGGCTTCGCCAGGGCAGGCCTGTTCTGGGACAGCCCTCATCTCTCTTCCGGCCTCACCCCGCCCCAGATGTGCTGTCATCGGGGAAGGTGCAACCCAGGGTTGTTCACGCCCCCCAGCTCTTGGCCACTTCAGGCTCATCTGAGCATGATGACTTCACATTAATGACAAGAACTGTTCTAGATCGAGCCTGGCCCCAAGGTGGCCATGACGGACATTACTTCCTAATGTAAGAAGCGCCATGAAGAGCCCTCTTGGGATTTTTCAAAAAGACGGCCCTGTACTGCTACCTGGATAAATTGTAAACCGCCTCCACCCAACCCTCTCCCCTTCCCATGCCTCTTCGTTCCTTTCTACCCTTGCAACCTGTGGCACATAAGCCTTTCAGGGAAAAAAAAAAAAAGAAAGAAGAAAACAAAATGTGTATTGCTTTTCAATGCCACCTGATGTTAAACGCACGCCTGCACACACGTGCACACACACTTACACACGTGCGCACACACTTACGCACTTTGTGTGTTTCTTCAGGGACGTGAGGGCATAAAGGGTCTTACCGTGTGATTTGGGGACCTACACTTGAAATGGAAATAAACATTTATTGGAACAGACTCTGAACTTTGCCCTGAAAAGAAGCGCTCTGGCATGTGGCCCGTCAACCTGTCACACCCTGGAGGGCAGGAGGGGAGGCTCCTTACCAGCTCTGGGACTCACCCTGGAAGTTGCTCCTTTTTGGGGTGGGAGAGGGGCTCACTGTTTAGAAACAAAACCCAGATAACAGTGTTTCAACATTGATCAGCTCGTCGACAAGTCTGAGCACAAGCGGTGCCTTGATCGCCCTTGCTAGGACACCCTCCCAGCCCCTCGCGAAGCCCCCATGCCAACACACCCCAGCCCTCCTCTTCCCTCCTCTCCATCCCGAGCCCGCCAACAACTAGGCAAAGAGCAGAGCCTGTCTAGTGCAACCTCCTTATTTTACAGATGAGGAAACTGAGGCCTGGAGAGGGACAGCCTCACTCAGTCCTGAGTCCCCTTAACGTCCCATCCACCCCTTCCCCCGGGGACCTTCCAGCATGAATGGCACCAACGCTGACTCGAGCCCCAGAATGGGCTCTCATATTTGGCATGGCGAAGGCGGACCTCTGTCCCTCCCTCCAGGCCCCCTCCCCCCACCGCTGCGAGGACTGTTCGTTCCGGGTCCTTCCACCCTTCACAACTCAGCCCTCACTGTCTTACCCTCTGCCCCGCTGAACCCTCAGTACGGGTCACAACCAGCCATGCCACAGTCCGGAAGAATGGTAACACGATCCGCACTGAGAATCGCACTGAACGAAAATCCTCTTCTATTTGAATAATGACCGGAGAGACAGCTTTGCCACTGTTTTACTTCTCTCTTAACTTGGGTACAAAAGACTCAGAGTAAAAATATGTCAAAGGCTCCCGCACACCCTTCACATTTTCCCTCATCCATTGCCTTCATTGGAGAAGCCAGTGTTTGTTTAGAATTGGTTAACTGGACTGTGACCCTTTACAGGTTGTGGGATCCACCGCTTTGCAAACCACTGCTTGGCTGTGTTGTGGGTGTGAGGCCTCTACTCTCCCGGGGTAACCTGGCAGCCCTAAAAGAAACTCACGTGACAAGCCCCGGCCCCCTTAATTTTACAAATGAGGAAACTGACGCCTGGCAAGAAGAAGGGACTTGGCTAGGGCCACTAACTAGTAGTAGAACTGGGACTGCAATGCAAAGTCCGGTGACCCTGGGTCGGGATCCACTCTGCCCCAGCACCGCCACTTCCTCACGCAGGTGGAACCACCTCACAGGAGGGTGTGAGGAATGGGAGGGATCTTGGCTGTCTTCCTGACACCTCTAGGTACTCCCAGTCTGGACCAGCCGCAGCCGGAGAGAGTCACCTAACTGAAGAATTTGTCATCACCTCCTGGCATCTGCCTGAATTAACACCCAGGCCCAGAAGGCAGGGACTCTCACCTAGAAGCAGGGTCTGCAGACCTGTGCAAACACGAGGCCGCTGAGGGTCACCCCTCCCAGCTGGTCTCAGCTGCTCGAGGGCAGGCACTAGGTGTTCAGATTCTTCGGTGTCACCCTTTAGCCCCCAGTTCAGATCTTCCTCGGCCGATAGATGCTCACGGAAGCCCCCAGCTGCTGGGCCAGTTGCCAGAGATCCGAGGTGCTAACAGAGAAAGATAAAGAGAAGAAAATGGTTTCTAACATAGTTGGCCCAGAGCAGGGAGTAAATCGCCAGGAACGTCCTGGAAGAGGCTATAAAAAGAAAATAAAGCAGGATGGTAATTTATGATGTGCAGTAAAAAGATAGGGGGACGCTGAGCCAGCCGCGAAGGTTCATTTCCCTGTGCTCAGTGGATCTTTAACCACGCTGAGCAGTTAGTTCCCTGCCCAGCCTGGCAGCCCCCACATTTTGGAGAGCCCCATGCCACTTCCAAGGTGAGAAAGTTGGGGAAGACTGTCTTCTGGGCCCAGGCAGCCCTTGCTACACCAGTTCTTTTCTGCAGAAGCCCTTGGCTCCTAGGCCCCAAGGCCCCCAAACCCTCTCAAATCCACGCCAGTGACACAACACCTCGCTGAGGGTGACGCTCTGCCTCACCCGGTCTCTGATCAGATCCTTGCAGCAGAAAATCTGTGAGGGGCGCCTGTAGGGATATTAGGGGGCTGACTCAAGGTCACACAGCTAGTCAGTGGCAAATCCAAGACCTGGACCTCAGGAAGAGGTGCCAGTGAAGACACCGGCCACCCTCACTCAGTGAGGAGCCTGGGTGCTGTTGTCTCCGATTGAGGCTGCGTGGCCAAGCGGCTGGCAGGAGACGCATCTCAGGACTCCCGAAGACCCCTTCTGGCTACCTCTACAGACTTGCCCTTTTCCAGTGTCGGTTTCCTAACCTAGCCTAAGAAACTCAGACTCTTCTGCCTAGTTGGGCCTCTTTATTTGACCTATTTCAAGATCAAAGTCTTTCTCAAACCTGTCCCGCTAGCCTTACTGGGAATAGAAGACTTGGAAATCCCAGGTATACGTGAAGGCTCTTCCCCACTTGCAATCTCCTCCCGACCCGGAAGGCCCCGGGGGCCGGAGCTCAGTCCAGTGAGAGGGCACCTACTCTTAATGGCCTGGAGAGTCTTGAGATAGGGTTTGCCAACTCCAGGGAGAGGCCAGCCGCCCTTCCTGGTGTCAAATCATTTCAGGCTTTGACTACGATGAGCTGTCTCTTTGCCTCTCCCCCCAGCCCCGCATCAGTGCTGGTCACCTAGAGTCACGAACGACCCTGTGCCGCCTGTGGGCCACCTCACCCTGAGGGCTCAGCTGAGTCTCCACCTGATCTATCTAGGTAACCCGAGAGGCTAACCAGCAGCTTTCCCGCCTAGGCCAGGCATGGATTGTTCTAGTGGTTTGAGCCGTGGAGACACACATGTTGTCTGTGCAGGGATGCCATACGTCCCCTTGGACTCCCAAACTACAAGGTTCAAAGGTGAAGGCTGGCGGCAACTGTCAGGAGTGTCACACCCTTCTCAGCTGGGTTTGGAAGGTGTCTGTGGAGGGAGCTGCCAGGGAGTAGGGATTCCAAGCACATTCTTTTTTTTTTTTTTGAGAAGTTTTTGCTATAGGGTGTGTGTGCTCACCAGAGAAGACAGGGAAAAAGAAAGCAAGAAATCACCCCCCAGGGGGGATGGCCACGCCACAATCCCTTCTCCTCCATTCTCCTCTTGGACATGCACACACACATGCCCAACGTGAGTTTAAGCCACCAGGTTCGGGACTCAAACCGCGGTCAACTACATGGGAGCCCAGCGACATAGCCATTACGCTAACTGCTGGTCCCCCAAGCACATTCTTATGGCTAACTTTTCTTGAACTGACTTGGGAGACTATCACTTTGTAACTTCTTAGAAGAGGGGACAAAGGGCCAGCAACAAGAGCTGTGGGGCTGGAAGCCAGTGCTGGTCCTACCATTCACTCTGCGCATGGCCTAAGAAGTCACATCCAGTCACCTCGACTCGCTCATCTCAAAGTACCCTGGGAGAGCTCCAGTGAGACAGCAGATGCAACAGGACTTAGTAAATCTTCAACTCCCCTTGAGCTGGGGGTGCTACGACTGCCATTGGCTAAGCAAAGAGGTCACCCACTGGCCCTTCTCAGCTACTATTGGTCTTGAGACTATAGATGGTGGGCCCTGAAGCCTGTCGTGGCCACTATGTCCCCACACCATGAGGAGCCTGAATGCTCTTAGACCCTTCCCAGATAATCAGCCTAAAACTCAGGAAAAGCACATGCAAGTTAACATCGACCCAAGGCTAGGCCAAGGTGAGGCCAAGGAGAGCTGGAGGCCGCTGATCCTCAGCGCCCCCAAGATCACCTAGCGCCCCCATAGGCATCCTTCCTTTTTACGCATCTTTTCTCCATGATTCCATGGAGGCCGGAGGAAGCCACGGGGCTAGCTTCCTGCTGTTACTTGCTCCAACCTCCCTGATCTCCACTCATTCTCAAGAACAGGTAGGAGGAGAAAAACCCCAGGCATCCCCAACCACAGGGGCCTGGGAGCTGTTGTCTCTGAGGCTCTCCAGACAAGTCTGCAAAAAACAGGTCCCAGGGCGCCCGAAGCCTCCTTTTGGGTATGAGGCTTGGCGGCAGCTCCCTAATCCCCTCTCCAGTGTCAGTGTCCTGATCTGCCCCACAGATCCTCTGCCTCTGTCTAACCCAGGGAGCCCCTGGGATCAGCTAACCCTTGAGAGGACAATTCTGTGTCAGTCCAAGGCAGAACTTTCCACCAGTGATTTCCCGGGGGTGCGAGGCCAGGCAGCAGCCAGTTCCCCTCCTGCCTGGCTCTCGGTATCCTGCTCTACACCTGCAGTTTCCAAAATGGCTTCTCTTTCCTCTCACTCTGCCACACCCTCTTCTCCCAACGAAGCTTCTATTCCTTGAGCAGGTTGACACAGGCTAGGTGACAGGTATCCAGAAGAAAGTCGTGAATCATTTACACAAGAACTTGGGAGCTGAGAGAACTTTCCAGAGGAATGAGCATTGGCAGGGTGGCGGCCTCCCTGGAAAAGCCCTCCCTGTGTTCCACAGCACGAGGATGCTCACCAGGTCCGTGTCCCCTCCCCTTCCTTTCTTAAAATGCCACCGGAGGACGCGTGATGGAGAATCCAGCCACCCGCAATTCCCCGCAACTCTACAGAGGGTCCCTGTCATAAGAAACCCCCAAATCGCGTCTCCTTGGCTTGAGCATATTTTTCCAAACTCTGCAAGGGGAAGGACAGAGGTTTTTGTGACCCAGAGTGCAGACATGAACCCCTGCCAGCCTGGTCCTTTGGCATCCTGCCAAGTTGCCTGGTCCTTCCCAGCTGCCTAAAGTTCTGCAGATGGAACCTCACCCCAGTGCTCCCCTACTGGCTGGGGGTGCCAGGCTGACAGCCTTCCGGAGCACACGCCTGTGGAAACCTACCATCAGCTTACTCCAGCCAGAGGTAGTCCCCGTCACTCATCTCAATGCGAACATCTGGACTGAAAGCCTCCCTTTGGGGCCTCCATTCTCCAATCCTCTTGACTGGTGATATCTGAGCTGCTCAGAGTTAAGCCGCAGCAGCTTCTCGGGTGCCAACTGGGTGCCTGTGGCCCAGAGACGCACGTGCTCAGCTTGAGGACTCCCACTCTCGGCCTCTGTCTTCCGAGCATACATTCTGAGAAGGAGCTCAAGACAAAATCAGCCGTGGGAAGGGAATGGTGAGGAAAGCCACCCGCTGCACCTGTGAGGCCGAGGTGTGGAGCCTGCAGCGCCTTCTCTTCAGGCAGTCCTGCTCAGCTGGGGCTTCCCTGCAAAGCCTTCTCAGCACGCAGGGTAACAGCAGGGTTCGGCCCCCGCTAGATCTGACGGCGGGTTCTTAATTACTAGGCCCTGAGTTAACGAGCCTTGCCCTCTTCATTGGCAATGCAGGTGAGGTGCTCCCTGGAGCTCTGCTGTTCCCGACGGGCTGGCTGGCTTTTCCTCTTCCATGCCCACTTAGCCCCCTGCTCTGCCCCCCCTCTGTTTATGTTCCGGCCCACGTTCCTATTGACGTATCGATCTCTGCTAGCTGCGGAGTGTTTCTGCTGAACACGATCACTGCTCAGTCTGGGGGCCAGAGGAGCAGGCGCTGGGGGAGAGGGTGTCAGGGACGGCAGCCTCAAGTCTGGGGCCAAGGTGCAGAGGGGTGCCTGGAGTTGGGATGATTTTGATGGGAGACAGAAGAAGGACGGACAAAAGCGGGCAAAGCAAGTCCCTTTGATATGGGCCGTGGCCTCCCTGGCTGCATTAAGAAACTGGCGCAGTGCGGCGCTGAGACACAGGCCGGCCGGGGCTTCCAGTGCCAAGTGGGACCGTCTCCCATCTGCCCAGGGGACACGTCTGCTCCTCCGTCCAAGGTGAAGAGGCTCAGATGACGTGGGAATGCACGCCACCAGCGGGAGGCTGGGACCAATGTGAGCTGTGGCGCCTTCTTCCACCACCCGGGGTCTTTAGCCAACCATGACCCTGAGGGCTCGGTGCCTGGACCCCGACAGGCGGGCAGTGACAGGTTCATCCAATGGCCCTCCCACTGTCCAGACACAGCGCCTTCATCTCAGTATGGCCGTTCTCAAGGCAGCTCTGCAGCGTTCCGCCCTCACCGCCAGGTCCCCGCCTGTCCTCCCTCTGGGGGAACTTGGGAGACCCTGGCTAGCCTCTCGGTGCACTAACCCTGACAGGCACGTCGGCCGAGGCAGCATGCCGGCTAAGTGCAGGGATGGTGGGGTGCGAACCATCGGAGCAGCCTGTTTTCAACCTGGCTTTGAAAGGCTTCCCTTTTTTGGCTTCTTCTAGCTCTCGCCATCCCCTCACATGGCCCCTGCCCTCACCACTACAGTTTCTCCACACGAGGGGCCTCAGCTGGCCTGTTGTGGGATGGCGGAGTCTCCTTGGTCTTCCTGCTTCATAAAATGAGACATTATATCCATTCCCAAGCGACACCGTCTGGTAACCGGGCACGTTACGCACACAACCCAGCTAGATGTTAGCAAATTGCGTGTCGAGAAACGCATGTCCTCATCTTGGTGGGACGAGGAGAAGAGAGGGCTGGGTCCTGCTGTTGCTGGGTGCCTGCGCTGTCACTGCGTGCCTCCAGCCCTTGGCATCCTCCAGGGTCCTGGGGTCTCTTCTTCGGTGCTGACATTCTAGGCTGTAAGAACACTGGGGTCCCATCCATCATCGTGCAAGTCCACCCCGCGAGGAGCGGCCTGGTCAGAACTCCCCGTGGTGCCGCAGCCCAGCCCCGGTGCCCCCCAGGGCGCCCTGCTGCACCTGCCTTCACACATGCCATCCCCGAGGGTAGCTGTGAAGACGGCGAATCAGCGAGAGAAGCCGACCGACCATGGCTGGCACTGGGAGGCAGGAAGTGCTGAGCGACGGAGAGTGAGGGCAGCTGAGGGGAAGGGAAATGAAGATTACCAGGGTCAGAGCAACCATCGCAATTCCCCTGGGGCTGCCTCTCCTCCCCACCAAGCGGCAGCCGACGCAGGCACATATCCGGGACTGAGGGCTTGGCGCATCCTCGGCGTTCCTGACCACCATCCGCCTCTGTGGCCTCGGCGCAGGAAAGGAGCACTGCCCCCCCCCCCATTCTCCATGGGACGTGTCCTCAGTTGACGTGGTACAGCCAAGGGGAGGAGACCTCCTGCCCTGGCACCACACCAATCCCCCGACACCTGGAGGCCTGCTTGTCCTGAACGCTTACTCTGGGGTGGGTCTAGCTTAGAGCTGCTCAGGAGCCCCAGGGCAGTGGTCCTTCCCCAAGGGGAGTGGAAAACCAGCCCCCCTTTCCTATCCCACTGCCGGCTTCCTCCCTTCACCCACACCGGGCCCAGAAGCCTGCCCCCAGCCCCTCCATCCCAGGCTTGGCTTCAGCAACCCATCGGGGCCACTGGCCCTCCACCCCACCCCGCAGCCATCACTGGCAAGGGAGGCTCTTACGAGACATGAACAATGTCACCCCCAAGACGAACGAAACTACAATTTCTGCAGAGGACAGACCTGTAAGCAATTTAACGTGGTCACATGTGCCACAGTCCCTTAGGGGACACGGTGTTCTGGAGAAGGGGCAGAGGCTGTGGGCTCAGGGAGGAGCTCAGGAGGATGGGTGCTTGAGCTGGTCAGAGCAGGTGGTGAGACAGCGACCTCCCCGGTGCTGCCTCCGCCAGGCGTGGCCTGCCTGGTTATGTCAGCAGAGGGCCACATGGTGGGGCGGAACCCCCAGAGGAGGCTGCAGGAGGCGGCCCACGGTCGCTTAGGTTAGGCGGTACCTGGCGGTGGTCGACCTGCGACTGAGTGCAGGGATGGTCAGGTGAGGGAGTGGCTAGGTTTGCAGGGGAGGCCGGGCAGGGCTACCTGAGAGGCAGAGTGGGAGAGGGCAGAGCCCCTGTGACTGCTGTGTTCAGCTGACTGTGTGCTCTCCCTGCAGCATCTTCCCATTTCCCAGGGTGCCTGGATGTTGCCATGGTAACAAAGCAGGCAGCGTGGGTTGGGGGCTCAGTGAGCTCAGGGGGAACCATCCCCAGGAGGTGGTGGCAGGCCTGAGAGGAAGGGTGGGGCTGGAGGAGCGAGCCTCTGCTGGCAGAGGGGTAGAAATAAGCTGCCACCAGTGCAAGCAAACAGCCTGGCACCCAGTGGGTGTACCTCGTGGGGTGAGCAGCCACCGGCTGCCCAGAGAGCAGCAGGGATGAGCCGGGCCTGACCCCACAGCCAGGGCCCAACCTGGTGGAGGGTGACCCCCGTGTCTGGAGGTGAGCTGCCTATCCCCTCTCCTCTGAGACAGCCAGGAAGGCAGAGTGCTAGACCGTTCCAGCACTCGGGTTGTCCCCGACTGCCGCTTAGCCATTTCATCCTGGCCTTCCTGGCTGTCCCCCTCTCCGGTGACAGCATCGACAGCTCGTGCATGCAGATGGTCAGGGCCTCGTGGACAAGATGTGAGGGAGGAGCGACTCGGGACGGAGAGGGAGGGATTCCAGGACCAGATGTGCCCTGCGCTGTGGCCAGGGTGGGGACGGGGCGGGGCTGTCCGGGACCAGCAGCGCATCTGATGAAGGTGGCCCTAAGCCCTGTGTCTGGCGTCTGCCCTGCTGCCTCCCCTCCCTGGGGAAGACAGGTTGGGAGCGTGGTGAACGGGGGACGCTGCGCTCCACGTCCGGGCCCTGGGCAGGTGTGGGACCAGCACAAGAGCCCGCCTTCCTACCACGACCCGGTCGTGTCTGGTTCCTGCTTGCTGTGCTCCTCGGCCTCCCTGGCCTTGTGTTTGAAGAGGTTTGTTTCCTCTGATGGGCGAAAAGCCACGTGGACTCACTGAGGGGCGGCACCCTGAGGTCAGACAGGCCCGCCACGTCCTTGTTCAGCAAAGGTGCAGAGATGCCAGTTCACCCTCCCGTGGGAACATGGGGATGGGACGGGGCAGGGCTCACGCTCGCTCCTCAGGCTTCCAGGTCTTTAACCACTCCCACCCACTGGCGACACCCCTCCCCGACCCCCTTCCTCACCCAACACAGCTGCGGCGCCGAAGTCATGCTGCTGAGGAGCCTGTCACTCTCCGTCCTTCTTACCTCCTCCAAGTCATCTGGGGCTTCTCCCAGCTCGGGTGAATGACCCTCTCACTTGTCCCCAAAGTCCTGTTTGGTCTTGAACGCTGGTCGGGTTCTGGCTCTGGCTGTGGCTTTGAGAACGAGCACCCACCTCCTACTGTCGTTTCAAGCTGTTCCCCTCGGAGCTGCCCCGCTGTGAACTGAAGATGCAGGGACAGTCGAAGGGCAGGGGGCGTCACGGGACACCACCTCAGGGGGAAGCTGAAGAGGCCTCCATGCAGGGCCAGTCCCCTCTCACCTCAGGACTCCGTTGGGGCCTGGCCCTCTCCCTGGTCTCCTCAGCTCTTCATCACCTCAGTCTACCTCTTTTTATTTTTCTGAAGAGATTTTTGCTATAGAGTGCGTGCACTCGCCAGAAAGACAGAGACAGAGAGACAGAAAGCGAGAAATCACCCCCCAGGGGGGATGGCCACGCCGCAATCCCTTCTCCTCCATTCTCCTCTCGGGATCTTGGGCACGCATGCACACACGCCCGGCATGAGTTTAAGCCACCAGGTCCGGACTCGAACTGCGGTTGACTACATGGGAGTCCAGCGACATAACCATTATGCCAACTGCTGATCCCTTAGTCTACCTCTTCTTCATGAGGACTCTTTCCAGCCTCCACTCCCACTGCTCACCACCTCCTGGGTCACCCTTCTGAGATGCAGAGTCTACTGGCCCTGGGTCGTTGCCTCATCCCAGGCCAGTCTCAAGTTCCCACGCCCTGATGAGCCCCCAGGTGAGCAGGGCCAGGAACAGCGCGGGGCCTCCAGCTCTGTGGGGCAGGCCTGTTGTCTCTAGAAGAACATGGGGCTTTGTGAAGCGCCACCTGGCATATCTTTCCCATTTTCATGAGTCTGATGGGTGCCTATAGGCAAGTATGTGTCAGGCCCTGTTCTAGGCCCCGAGTATACCACGGAAGGCAAGGACAGGCCCAGCCAGCCCCCATTTCCTCTCCTGTGGAGTCCAGGGGACTCTCCTCTCAGAGAAAACAGGGTGTCCTTAGAACTCGGAAGGCGCACAATGGACCTGGCAGAGCGGGAGCACTTGCTCAGGCAAACGGGTGAGAGAGAGGATGGGGGCGCAGAGAGAAGCAGCATGGCTGGGACTGCTCCCCGGAGTGCCTGGGAGATCACACAGGCGCGGAGGTCAGAGATGCCGGGCCGTGGCCGGCCTCTGTCTGCCTTCATCCGAGGAAAGTTCCGGGGTGTGTCCCTGGAGCTGGGAGGGAGGGAAGCTCTGACCTCCTGATTCTGCAATTCTTCTGCCCTTGCATCTTCTCCTTCCTCCAACCCTGCTCGCCAGGCGTCTCCAGATCGCAGCCGATACGGCGGGCGTGTGGGGAACGTGCTCAGAGCTGGGCACGGGGACCCGGCCTCCAGCTGAGGTGCCAGAGCCAGCCCTCGGCTCTCCCAGGAGCCAGCCGCGCCGCCTTCCCCATGGCTGGGACCCCCCTGCTGTCCGCTGTGGGACGGCTTAGTGGCATCCTGTCAAGAACGAGTTTATGACTCTGAGGGAGCTTTCATACAGGAAACCCCCGTGCACCGAGGGGAACCAAAGGCCACTGCTTCAGTGACTCAGGCTTCCTGTCCCTCGGGTCCGGTGCAGCGTGAGCAGAAGTGATTCTGGGTTAACGCTTTGTCCCAGGCCCCAAATCCTGGGTTTGACTTCAGCCCAGCAAATTCCCTCCAATTTGCTGCTTTTGTACTTCCATTCTAGTTTAATTCTTCCTTCCTTTTGTGCTCAAGGCTGCCTCTGTCCTTACCCTGCTGGGGGGCTGTCCTGCCCCCGCCCCCAGCACCTTCTGTATGCCCTACCCCCTTAGTCTAGCCCCACACTGGCCTCCAGGATGGGCCAGCAGGAGCAGGCGGAGAGTTCCCGACCGCCTGGCCGGTGAGTAGATGCGCAGCCTGGGTTCCTGATCAGGACTGCCGAGCAGCATCGCAGGACACGCTTTCGAAGAACATGCCCGGGGCCGCCCCACGGAGATCTCGGTCAGTTCGTGAGGGTAGGCCCAGGTCGAGCGTGTCTGCCTACGCAGCGGTTAAAGAAAGGGGACAGGAGGGGAGGCCCTCCTGTTTACTGCAGTCTCCAAACGGCAAAAAAGGCAAAAAAAAAAAAAGGTGCCGAGAGACATCACGTTAGGGAACAGTTGCCTGTAATTGTTACCCAACTTTTGAAACACAAGAAACAACAAAGAAATAAAAGCAGCAGATAATTAAGTACATAATTGTACACACCACTTGTTAATTAAGCTTTTACTCCTAAAACCTGACAGAATCTGCTTACAAGGTGATAGCGTGAGGGAACGTGGCATATGGCGGGCCATCTGCAATCCAAACGCTTTGTCGACGAAAACGTCCTGCCCCACGAAAAGAACGAGACATGAAACGGAGTCTTCTGGAGCCCAGTGATTTATCTTCATTCTGTGCAGAAGATGGTTGATAGTGCAGGGTGAAGAGAGCGGTGAAGAGGAGAGACTGGCAGGGAGAGCCAGGCGGCTTCCCCACCCCCATCCTCGCCACAGCACCCCCCACACACAGGCCACCTTCCTGAGTGCCACAGGTCCCACTCCACGGGCACCCTGCGAGCCCCTTCGGTTGGCTTGTCGCTCTGAGAACAGCTCCTTAAGGACACAGTGAGAGCAACACCTCTGTCTATTTTTTTTTTTTTTTTTTTTTTTGGTAGCGGTTTTTGCTATAGGGCGCGTGCGCTCGCCAGAAAGAGACAGAGAGACAGCCACGCTGCAATCCCTTCTCTCAGGATCTTGGGCATGCAAGCACACGTGCCTGGCATTCTGCCACCGGGTCCGGGGCTCGAACTGCAGTCGACTACATGGGAGTCCAGTGACATAGCCATTATGCCAACTGCTGGTCCCAGCAACACCTCTCTTAACCGCTCCTGGCCTGGGCATGTGGGAGCCAAACAGACTTATGGAAGGTCTTGAGAAAAGTGAGTGGGGGGCGGGGCGGGGGCGCTGTCAATCACTCCACCATTGGAGCTTATGGACTCAAAGGTCCCGCCTTCTCCCAGCCTCCTGCTTCCCCTGTGAAGCGCTGGCCTTGGCACGGCCCGGGATGATGTCAGACCTGCAGATATGTCGTCCTCATTGTAGAGCCTATGCAACGGCCTGAGGCCCCACGGGTTACTGATCCCCTCCATTTCCAGCTTCCTGAGCTGCACAGGCGGGCAGGCCCAGGGGGACCGGCTGTGTTCTTGACTCTGTGGGCTTTGGGGGCACTGGGAGGGCTGGTCTTTGGGGGAGGTGGGAAGGAGGGCTAGGGTAGGGGTGTAGCGGAAGGGGCCCTGGGTCCCACCAGTGCCTGTCAGTCTCTTCCATTCTAAGGACCGTCCCAGTTCTGCTGCCCGAGTTCTAAACGACCGACATGGGTGGCAGTGGCTGCTGGAAGTGAGCGGGCCGTAGGCGGGCTGGCCTCTTGGACACGGCTTGTAGAGAAAGCAGCAGGGGCTGCCGTGGCCCTGACCTTCCCCCCATGGTCCCGGTCCTTGGTAGGAGGAAGCAGACCGCTGGGCCCAGCCACACTGACTCGGAACACATCGGCACCCGCTGGCCTCCAGCCCTGCCCACCCAGAGGCCTGCTCTGGTCTCGAACTCCCCGTGTTGGGATTGCGCAGTGAAAAGCATGATGGAAGACCCGCCACTACGGGAGCCCCCTCTTTACCCGGCCCCCTTCGTTCCATCCAGACTCAGGCCAGGGCCTCAGGCTTTTGTTTCTGGACCCTCAAAATGTGGGGGAGAGCCCCTCCGCCTTTGCCCCAGGGGGGAGTCCATTTTATTCATCAGTGGATTTTCTCCACCCAGTTTCTGTGAAATCCTTGGGGGTGTGGAGCCTGACCCCGACGACTCCTCCACTCCCGCTCCGCCCTGCCTCTGCCTCACAGACCACCGCCCTCGTAAGCTCGCCCCCTGTCCCGGAGCAGGCCTGGGACTGGTCTATCCAGTGGCTCGTTCTCCTGCAGGAGGCCCTGGGAGGCCTGAGAGCGCCACGGCACATCATCCTGCTCCTGCCTCGTGAGAAGGGCACGGCGCAGACCCGTCCGCTCCCCGGAAGGCCTAGTTGACAGGCCTACCAGGGGGTTGAGCTGAGCAGGCGACCTCCTCCCAGCTTGGCACGGCCTTTCCTGGGAACAGGCCTTGAGATGAAGCTTCTCATTTCTTCCTCTCAACGATCCCGGAGGGAGGCCAGGGGGCGGAAGCAGCAGGGCTGTGGGGAGACGGGCTCTGCACCTCCTGGCTGGGAGAGCTACACCCTCGGCCAGCTGTCCCCTTCCCTTCAGAGGGTAGATAACAGGGTTCGCCCCAGGAAGGACGGAGGGAACATGTGGAGAACGCTGACACAAAATGGCCTCTGTAATGACAAGGCTTCACTAACCAGTCAAGTGTGACATGTATACCCCAATTGTTGGCTGCACTTGTGAGACTGAAAGGGCATAACGGGGACACCCAGACCTGACAGCTCCAGACACGTCGGTCCACGAGAGGGATGGACGGACTTGGCCTGTGTTCCTCAGAGACGCGTGACTAATCTAAGACTCTGCCCACTTGGGGGCACAGGAAGACCCCCCACTAGGGCCACTTCGCCATTCGCTTCTGGCACCATGGCCAGAGCACGTCACTCCTGGCCACTCTGGGCGAGACCACCACCGTGGGTAGCTGGGACTCTGGAGGGACTCCCTACCCTCACCTGCCCCAACCTCAGCCAGTCTCCGGGCCCTTCTCTGAGACCCCCAAGATGGATCAGACTGACTTGCCTCACTTCGAGGACAGATGTGGGGACCCCTGGGACCCACGGCGGCCTCACTGCCTGCAGATTCTCTCAGGTGACCTGCTAGCAAGAGCTGTTCTCATCCCTGCCCTAACGACCTTGCTGTGCGGGACTTTGTCACTCAGTGACACCCGACAGCGTAAAATGACGCAAACGCATCCCTTTCAAGCACGCCCGTCCCGGGGTGTTCTCCAGCCCTCATTCCAACACTTCGCATCCCCATGGGTGGATCACGCTTCACTCTTTACCCACAAAGGACATGGGGACTACGGAACCCTGGGGGCATCAGCTCCTGAAGCGGGAAGAAATCACGGGTCCACTGCCCCCCCATTTTACAGATAAGAGCCGGCTCTCAGGCAGGACTGACCTGCTGAAGATCAGCCGGGCACTGGATGGGCGTGAGGAGGGCTCCCTGTCTTGGGGCCCTGCCCCTGCTACCCCAGGGCAGCTGGTGCAGTGAACACGGAACAGGGGGAGAAGGTGGCTTCAACTGGGGTGTGGGGGTGGGGAGTCAGCGTTGAGCCGTCATGGAGAGGGTGGTTTCCCAGAACGGAACAGAAGGGGTTAGGGACCGGCAAATGGCTGCTGCGTGTCTGAGGTCAACCCTTCTCCTATTGCTAAGGAGAAGGACTCCGGTGGTTCTTATTCTGACCAGCCGGATGTCTCGGGGGAGAAGGGTGGCAACGGGGTCTGGTCTAGCATGGAGATGAGAAGCCAAGGCTAGAGCGAGGAGCCCTGGGGACGCTTGACCCCAGACGGAGGTCCAGGGTCTGGAGAGTAACTGAGGAACCCGAAGCCACGGGCCCAGGCCCAGCTGGAGCGGGTTTGCCAGCGTGGCCCGCATCGCAGGGGTCTGCCCAGCTGTGGAGGTGCCGTTGAATCAGCACAGACCTGGACCGAGCACCCAGCACGTGGCCACGGGCCCGGCACGCAGGGCTTCTCGGCATTTTGGAGCCTCTTAGATGAAGAGACAGAGCTTTCTGTGACCGCTTCCTCATGGGGGCAGGGCAGGGGGCCCTGAGGAGAAGTGCCGTGGGAGAGTTAGGGTGTGGGGACAGCATTCCAGGAGGTGTCCCCCAGCAAGGGAGTAGGGAGCTGCCCCCAGGCGTGGCCAAGCCAGGGGTTCTTGTTCCAGGCTTTGGACTGCTCCCCTCCCCCACCAGCTCCCTGCAGTTTCAGACGCCTTTCACAGAAGACCGCCTCGCAGGGCCCCCCTCCTGGATGGCAGACTGCGGTACGGACTTTCTGCTGGCCTACCCAGCCTGCACCCCCTCCCACCCTGGGGGAAGCACAGTGTCCCCAGGGACACCCTTCCTGCCAGCCCAGCGTGGCCACCTGGGAGCCTCTGCCCCCTAGAAGCCCATTTTGAGTAGACAGCAGAAATAGCTGGTCTCACGCCCATGCCCACACCTGCAGCCAGGCCTCGGCCTGCAGAGAGATGGTCCACCCCCGGGAGTGCCAGGGAGCTGGACGCCTCTCCCCAGGGCCGGCACTGAGACTGGCACGAGGGTCTGAGGCCATTCTCTCCACCTGCCAGCTGCCCTGGACCACCTGCAGGCCCTCCTTCACCCTGCCCCAACTCGCCCCGACCCCTCTTCTTGCACTGTCCCAGAGGTCCTCCAAGCCAGGCCTGGATGCAGCGGGGCCTCTGTCCCTGGCAGGCCCTCCTGGCTGCCCCAGTTTCCCCCTGCACAGAAAAGCGTGGGTAGCAGCTAAGGGCCTCATCCTCAGGGCCTCGGTCCTGAGCACCACCCAGGCCCCCACCCTCCCCCACCTCTCCCACCCACCCACCCCAGGGGGCCTTTCTCAGGCCAACTCCAGGCAAAGAAACCCACTTGCAGCTCCCCTGTTCCTCCTGAGCCCCTCAAAGCCTGCTGACCACTGGCCACAGCCCGTCCTCCCTGTGGTCTCCGGCCCTGCCCTCTTGCATGGCCTCTTCACCTGTTCCCTCCCACCCCTTCCCTTCCCTTTCCCTCTGTTGAAACAGAACAGTACCTGCCTGGCATTCCAGGCCGCAGTCCAGTCCCAGCCCTCTCCCTGCTCTGAGGCCTTCCCTGCAGGACTCGCTGGCTGGACCCTTGGCCCACGGCCCTCCTTGCTGGTAGCTGCTTGCTCCAGACACTCCAGACACCTGGGAAGCAGGGGAGACCTGGGGTGAGGTTGAAACAGTGCAGCTGCTGAGAAGAAACGTCTCGAGTAAAGCTGAGATTGGAAAGTCACCAGCGTCCTCCCCAAGCCCCGGATGTCAGAGATGGACAGCTGGTAGGGTGTTAAGTTCATCTCCAAAGATCTCGCTCAGGAACCGTAGAAATCGGCTGCCCTGGGTGTAGTCATCAAACCGGCAGCTCCCCGGGACCAACCTTCCTCTCTTTGTGAGAAGGGACAAAATTTGAAAACAGGCCTTTCAAAATTCCCCCCTTTCTCTTTACAAATAAAGAGAAAATAAACGGACAGATCCCTTTAGACAACATTCAGGGGACATAGCAGTCCTGTCGCTGCCTTCTGCCGGGTTCTGTACCCAGTCCTGACTCACTGGACGTGGTCAGAGAGAGTTCCCAGAAAGGGACCCAGGAAACCGCCTCACCCCCAACCTCAGCTAGCTGCCCCTCCGCCACCCCACCTTTCCGCCATCAGACAGGGACTTCTCCCAAACGTCCCATCCAAATACCATTTCATTTCTTGAGGGCGGGATGTTTCCGTGACTCTCCTGAGGGCTTGCTCCTTTAAGTCTCTCCGAGTGAATCGACAACTCCCAGCGCAGGTCCCTGCATCCAACTGGGTCACACAGGGCCCCGCTGCTGGGGGGAGCCAGCCTTAGAGGGAGGGAACCTGAGTGCCAGCAGCTCAGAAGGGCCCGGGGCTAGCAGACGGGCTCCCAGCGCCATCCTCTCAGGACCAGCTTCTACACCCGGAAGGCCCACTTAACGATGCAAAGTGCAACTGTCCTGGGGACCAGAGTGTCTTTGTGTCCCACCCAGGGCATATCCTTCCCGCAGGGAGACAGCGGAGGAAGGTCAATCACCCCGGGGAGCTTGGATCAGAAACCAGATTCGAGGTGCAGACATTTGGAACTCTGTGCCCTCAGGCAGAGGGGCGCCTGGGGCCACAGGGGCTGTTAACCCGTCTTTTTGACTACCCGCATCTGAATCTCTGCTTATGCCCGGGACCCCTCCCTACCGGCCTTAGCAGGAAGTCTGTCTCCTTTTACAGAAATACAAATGCTGGATACTCACTCTCCATGCCCGTTTGCAGCTCGGCGGAGGCCCTGGCATGGCAGGAGCACCCAGCACCCCGGGCCTTGCTTGGGCTGGAGGCTGGACATGGGAGAGGCGCCACTACAGCCGCGGAGGTGCTGCAGCAGGGCCATGCCTGGCGTCCAAAGGCAGCTATTCTGACACCGATCAGGCAGCCTCCACCCTGGAGTCCTGACCCCTGTGCGAATGGCAGGAGCCAAGACCTACTGTGGGAGCCAGCAGGGCTCTCTGGGATCAGCTCGCGGCAGGATTTCAGACGTCGCTCCCGGCCGACGGTTTCTGTTCACCTGCTGTCCTTTAATTCTGTCTCTGCTCATACCCACTGGAGTCAGTCTCTGCGTCCCGCAAATAAGACCCTGCTAGCTAGGTGACCCCAACTCAGTTCTGTTGCTTGTCAGGTATCCAGAGTTACGCAGCTCACACGTGGCCCATGGGGACAAGTCCCTGCTTGGCGGTGCTGGCCCACCTGCCCCGCTGCCCACTCAGGGAGTTGTAACAGGGAGCGGTGAGGCTGCATGTGCAGAGGAGGAACCGTCACTGCTAGGAGGCGTCTTAGAGACGACGGTGCAGGGGTGAGTAAGCTCTAGAAGGGCTGAGAGTAAACGGGGGGGGGGGGGGGGGGGGGGGCGTTACTCCAAGCCTGGCCCTTGGTGGTGGGACTAGGAATGGTGCTGGGGTCGGGGACCTGACCCCTGTGCCCCTCTGTCACCCCCCTACCCCGCCCCTTTGCCTGGCTCTGTGCTGACAGCAATTGGGAACAGAAAAATGAGCACTTGGCAACAATTAATTGCTAAGATGCAAAGAAAAATTGTTTTGAATATTAAAATTATAGATATATTGCCATTAGGAGCATGATTCAGAGTTTATGAAAACATTATTTATATTGATTTATTCCCAGAGCCATCAAGACTCCTTGAAAATAATTAAAGTTGACATTTCCATTGCCAAAGCTAAATGTTGATATCATATAATGAAAATTATATGCTTGGGATGGGCTGTGCTCTAGAAAGCATTAAAACAAACATCAACATCTGTGGATCGTCCCTCGCCTTCCTAGTAAGGACCTGCTGCCAGTGGGCAGGGCTCCCAGGTCTCCACCCACTGCCTCCTGGCCAGGCCCCAGCCATCGACCACCCCGGGGAACTCTCTCTGCTGACAGCGACCACCAGCACCCCTGCCCACAGCAAGGTGGGACTCAGCCAGGAGGGGCAGGGAGGGGCACGGTCTAGACAGAGAGCCAGCTCCGCTCAGATGAGCAGGTGCTGGGAGTGACTAGGGAGCCCTCGCCAAGGCCAAGGGCAGGAAGAAAGGAAGCGGGGAGAGGGGAGGGAGGACCAGAGAAGGGCGTGCGTGGCCACAGAGCTGCAGCCCCCAGGCGGGCGGCCAAAGGTCTGTCTCCCTTTTTCTTGAGGCAGCCCATGCCCAGTGAGGTCTTCCCTTTCTAAGAGCCAAGCTGTCACCTCTCGGGGGCCACACGCTGTCTCACCATCTCACCTGTGCCTCTTTCCTCTCAACACACTGCACGGTTGTTCTCTGATGTCCCTCCTACGAAACCCTGCGCGGGGGAGCTGCTCCAAGTGAGAAGACCCATTGGTGGGTTATGAAATCAATTTCATGGGCTGCAGCCAGCCACTAAAAACAAACCGAACCCGGGAGAACGCGTCTGAGCCTACGACCCGCAGGAAGAGAAATCCCCAAGGAACCGTGTTCCAGGACATGAACGTATGGGTCCTGGGTAGCATTCGTTTTTCAAAACCATTTGACAGTGGTCATTCTAGGGTTTCGTCCATGCCCACATTTGTCTCTATCATATTCTGAGTTGGTGGAACAGGGAGTGGGTATGTTCAACCCTGTTCTTCCTGTTCATTTCTACTGCCGTTCCACACATGTCCTGAGGGCCAGGGATGGAGTGGGAGAGGGAGATGGAACCAGGTTAAACCACACACACTCAGCCACACGCCCACCCGCACGTGCACGTGCACACTCACTCACGCACTCACAGAGCCGCAGAGACAGAATCGGGGCTTTGCGTGTTCTCGATGCACAAACCCCTGCAGGAAGAGGACGTGAACAGGGTGCTCCCGGCACACAGTGCGGTGCTCATTAAAGCCCACACACACGGGGATCAGGCGGGAAGCACGAAGGCAGGCGCTCCATGACTGCCATGGCGCCAAGGAATTGCGCTGCGGTCTTGGGTCACCTGGAGACCATTAAGAAGAGGGCGAGCCACCCCTGTGCAACACCACAGGTGTCACTCACCTTTCCAAAGAGCCTGTTAGACGGGCCTGCTGTGGCCCGTGGCCTGCACTGAGGACTGAGGACTCTGAGACGTGAGTGTCACGCCCAGGCCTTGAATTGCGAGACGGTGGCCGGGCAAACACGACAAGGCAGTGTCTGAGTGTAGTGAAGGCTTGAGGCAGGTTCTGGCAGCTGTGGGTGCTCGGAGGAGGCAAGGGAGGGTGCAAGGAAATTCCTGGCGAAGGACAACTTGGGACACAAAGGCCCAGGAGGCCCAGGGTAGAGTAGGAGAGGGCACCCAGCTGACAGGGGCCTCACGAGCCCACAGAAAGAGTTGTGGGAGGCTGCGCACCAGCGAAAAATCCCCGGTTTCTCAGAAAGCAATTACACAATGCCAAAGGCCATGATTGGCTCCCCTTCAAAAACCTCACCTTCAGAACCATAATCTGATTGGCTACGTCCCATAAAGGTCACAATTGGTTCCCTTCAAAAAACCTGACCTTCGACACCATACTCTGATTGGCCACTTCCCATAGCAAATCGGTGAGCTTAGAATCCCTCAGATTTGCATAATCCGGCACCTCATGATTGGTCCACAGAAGCAACCAATCATAACCCACCTTTTACAATCCTTCATTCAACCAATCACGGCCCACCAGCATGTATATAACCACAATGCCTGGCCCATAATTGCCAGACGACCTGGAAGACCCTGAAGAGCTGACATTGTGCCATCTCCAGATGACCAGGAAGATGACACAGATGACCCTGAAGAGTTGTAACACCGTAGGGAACCAGCAGTTAGCGTAATGGCTATGTCGCTGGACTCCCACGTAGTCGACCGCGGTTCGCGTCTCGGACCCGGTGGCTTACAACTCACGCCGGGCGTGTGTGCGTGCGTGCCCAAGATCCCAAGAGGAGAATGGATGAGAAGGGATTGCGGCGTGACCATCCCCCCTGGGGGGTGATTTCTCGCTTTCTGTCTCTATGTCTCTCTCTGTCTGTCTGGCGAGCGCACGCGCCCTATAGCGAAAAAACCTCTCCCAAAAAAAAAAAAAAAAAAAAAAAAGAGTTGTAACACCGTCACCTCCAGACGACCCTGAAGAGCTGTGACACCGTGTAGTCTCCGGACGACCCTGAGGGGCTGTGGCACTGTGTCTCTGTGCTGCTCACAATAGATGATGTGATGTGTCATCTCCGTGCTGTACCATGCTGCCCACAATAAACGGACGACCCTGAAGACACTGTTGTGTCCGTGCTGTAACACTACGCTGCTTATCCCGGCTCTCACTCCTTCCCTCAGGAAACCTGTTCGACTGTCCCCCCCAGGTCGGGACACGTGGTGCCCGAACAGGGACGGGACAAAGAGTGACACACTGGGGCCCAAAGAGTTAAGTTCCTGAAGGACTGGGTGGCTCCAGGCACTGCAGTGGGAGAATCGGCTGCTCTCCAGCTTCCAGAGGTTTGGGTTCTGGTGAGAATAGGTGTCTGCAAGGGCATTAAAAGAAGGCGTTAGCATGGATAAGGCGTTTGCATCCCCCAGGAGGTGCCAGGCTCCATGACGGTCAGGAGGAGCCCACTAAGGGAAGATGTTCCCCTCCTCGGGGTGCCTCGGCCCCTTCCTAAGTTTTCTCATCTCCAACACTCCAAGCTTGCTCTTTCTCCCTCCACCTCTTCTCCCCCCGTTTCCTTCTCCGGAATCCTGCTCTCTTCTTGGGATCCCCCTGGGTTGGAACACATGACCTAAGCTAAGCCAATTGGTGCAATGAACTTTGGGCACAGTGATTGGATCAGCAGTGGTCATGTGACCTGTACCTGTTTAATTAGAATGTGTCTTAGGGCATTGGCTAAGAATGCTGGGACCAGGAGCCTGTCCGCTGCAGGACAAGAACTGGGAAGCCCACAGCCCCTAGAGCTGTTGGCAGCTACTGGGTGACCCTAATGGTGTCAGCTCTGGAGATTAAACTGTGAAGAATATGAGGATTGTGGAAAGCCTGCTGGGCCCCTCTGCAGCCCAGGACAGGCCTGCCACCCTGCTTTGGCTTTGAGGCCTTATTTTCATTGTTCTAGACCGGGGAGTCAGGAGACCTGGATTCCAGTCTTGGCTCTGCCATAAACGCACCATGGTCTTTTTTAAAAATTTTTTTTATTTATTATCATCATAATCTTGTTTATATTACATTGAATTGCATATAACTTTACAGTGCGTTACATTGCTTTTTCTTTTTGCTTAACGAATTATTTTATTTAGCTTTATTTATTTATTTTAATTTGACTAGAGAGGGACAGAAAGAGAGAGAGAGAGAGAAAACAAGCCGTCAGGTCCAGGATTTGAACCGTGGTTGGCCATGTGGGAGTCCAGCGGCCTTAACTACCACATCACCTGCCAGCCCCCTTACATTGCTTTTTCAAAAGGGAATGCCATGCATGTCAGTCAATACAGAGACATTAAACTCCCCACTTCAGCATTCAATATCTTTTCATTGTTTTTTCCGATCATCATTATTATTCCGATTATTGTTTTTAAATAGTCAATCACTATTTCTCATTTTTCTTGTAAAAAGACTTTACCCATCGTGGAATACTTCTCAGACCAATCCAGTTGATAATACTATACACGTCATCAACAACAGGTAATAAGCCATATCTGTGTCCCACTAACGTCCTGCCTCTCTATTTGTTCTCTTGCTATCTTTCTCTATCCTATTCTCTTCACCTCCCCCATTCCCCACTGTCTTATTCTGTTAAGTATTTTCACTGCTTTTATGTCCTCCCATATTTCGCTCTCTACCATAGAGTGCGGATAGTTGGTATATATTAAGTGGATACATACAATATCTTTCTTTCATAGCCTGGCTTACTTCACTCAGCAATAGATCCTCCATATCTGACCACTTTCTATCAAATGCCAGGGTCTTGTTATTTTTTATGGCTGAGTAGTATTCCATAGAGTATATATACCACACTTTTCCAATCCATTCATCAGTTTGTGGACGTTTAGGTTGGTTCCATGTCTTGGCAATCGTGAATAATGCTGCTATAAACATTAATGTGCAAGCACTTTTCTGACTGAGCATTCTCCTGTCTTTTGGGTAGATACCCAGAAGTGGGATTGCTGCTGGATCAAATGGTAGTTCTATTTGTAGATTTTTGAGGAACCTCCATATTGTTCTCCACAGTGGTTGAACTAGTTTACATTCCCACCAACAGTGTAGGAGGGTTCCCTTTTCACCACATCCCCGCCAACACTTATCACTTTTTATATTCTTAATCTTTGCCATTCTGACAGGGGTTAGGTGGTATCTCATTGTGGTTTTTATCTGCATCTCCCTTATGAGGAGGGATGTTGAGCATTTCCTCATATGCTTTTTGGCTGTTCGTATGTCTTCCTTAGAGAGATTTTTGTTCAGCTCATTTTCCCATCTTTTAATTGTGTTAATCATTTTTTCTTGGCATAAGGACTTGAGTTCCCTGTGTATTCTGGTAATCAGTCCCTTGTCTGAGGCATATTTAACAAAAATAGTCTCCCACTCTAAGGGTGGTCGGTTCACACTTGTTACTGTGTCCTTTGCTGTGCAGAAACTTCTTAGTCTGATATAGTCCCACTTGTCTATTTTAGGGATTATTGCCTGAGCTTTGGGAGTCTTATTTAAGAAGTCTTTGCCTACTCCAATGTCTCCCAGACTTTCCCCAGCATTTTCCACCAGTAGTTTTATTGTTTGAGGTCTTAGGTTCAGATCTTTGATCCATTTCGAGCTGATTTTTGTTAATGGTGATGGGGGTTCAGTTTCATCTTTCTGCAGGTGGATACCCAGTTTTTCCAGCACCATTTACTAAAGAGATGTTCCTTTTCCCAATGGATTGACTTTGTCAAAAATCAGTTGGCTGTAAGCTTTGGGCGTTATTTCTGGGGTCTCTATTCCATTCCATTGGTCCACATGTCTGTTTTTGTGCCAATACCATGCTGTTTTGATGATCACAGCCTTATAGTATATCTTGGGATCAGGGAGTGATATGCCTCCTACTCCATTCTTCTTGCGCAGAATTGCTTTTGCAATACAAGGTCGTTTATGATTCCAGACAAATTCTATGATTGTCTTTTCTAGATGTGTGAAGAATATTTCTGGCATTCTGATTGGAATTGCTTTAAACATGTAGATTAATTTGGGTAGAACTGCCATTTTGATTATGTTAATTCTTCCAATCCAGGAACATGGGATGTCCTTCCACTTTTTTATGTCACTTTCAATATCTTTTTTAAGATTTTCATAGTTTTCTTTATAAAGGTCTTTGACTTTCTTAGTCAGGTTTATTCCTAAGTATCTTATACATCTTGTGGCTATGGTGAAAGGGATTTCTTTCTTCAACTCTACTTCAGTTCAACTCTACTTCAGTTCAACTTGTTCAGATACAGAAATGCTAAAGATTTTTGGATGTTGATTTTGTATCCTGCCACTTTGCTGTATTCACTTACTACTTCAAGAAGTTTTTTCATGAAGACCTTTGGGTCTTCTAAGTATACCATCATGTCATCTGAAAATAAAGATATTTTCAACTCTTCTTTGCCTATTTGAATGCCTTTTATATTGTTCTCTTTTCTGATTGCATTAGCTAAGACTTCCAGTACTATATTAAAGAGCAGTGGAGAAAGTGGGCAGCCTTGCCTAGTACCCGTTTTTAGCAGAAAAGCTTTTAGCTTTTCCCCATTCAATATGATGTTAGCTGTAGGTTTTTCATAGATGGTTTTTATTGTGTGGAGAAATGACCCTTCTATACCAATCTTACTGAGGGTCTTAATCATAAAAGGATGTTGTATTTTATCAAATGCTTTCTCCACATCAATTTAAATGATCATATGGTTTTTATCTTTCTTTCTGTTAATGTGGTGTATTACATTTATGGTCTTGTGTATATTGAACCACCCTTGCATCCCTGGGATAAAGCCTACCTGGTCGTGATGAATAATCTTTGTTATATGTTGTTGGATACAATTTGCAAGTATCTTGTTGAGAATTTTTGCATCTATATTCATCAACGATATTGGTCTGTAGTCTTCCTTTTTTGTCATGTCCTTATCTTTTTTGGGGATGAGGATGATGGAGGCTTCATAAAATGAATTTGGAAGGCTTCCTTCCTTTTGAATCTTTAGAAATAATTTCAGTAGGATAGAGGTTATCTCTTCCTTAAAAGTTGTGTAGAATTCAGAAGTGAAGCCATCTGGACCTGGGCTTTTCTTCGTTGGGAGGTTATTTATTACTGATTCAATCTCCTGGCTTATTATGGGTCTATTCAGGTTCTCTATGTCCTCCTGATTAAATTTTGGTAGATTATATGCATCCAGAAATTTGTCCATCTCCTCCAAGTTATCTTGTTTGTTGGCGTATAGTCACTCATAGTATCCTCTAATGATATTTTGTATTTCTACTATGTCTGTAGTAATATTGCCTGTTTCATCACATATTTGATTAATCTGGTTTCTTTCTTTCTTCTTCTTGATCAGTCTAGCCAATGGTGTGTCGATCTTGTTAGTCTTTTCAAAGAACCAGCTTTTGCTTTCATTTATTTTCTGTATGTTTTGTTTATTTTCTATTTCATTTATTTCTGCTCGAACATTTATTATTTCTTTTCACCTGGCATTTTTGGGGTTTGTTTGTTGTTGTTTTTCCAATTCCCTGAGGCATGATGTTAGGTTATCTATTTGCCATCTTTCCACCTTTTCTTATGTGCACTAATTGCTATGAATTTCCCTCTTATGACGTGTCCCATAGGTTATGGACATTTGTGTACTCACTATCATTTGTTTCCATGAATTTTTTTATTTCAGCCTTAATTTCTTCAGTAGTGAAGAAGTCCTTCAGAAGTAGGTTGTTCAGGGGACCAGCAGTTAGCGTAATGGCTATGTCGCTGGACTCCCATGTAGTCAACCGCGGTTCGAGTCTCGGACCCGGTGGCTTAAACTCACGCCGGGCGCGTGTGCGTGCGTGCCCAGGATCCCAAGAGGAGAATGGAGGAGAAGGGATTGCGGCGTGGCCATCCCCCCTGGGGGGTGATTTCTCGCTTTCTATCTCTCTGTCTCTGTCTGTCTGGCGAGCGCACGCGCCCTATAGCAAAAAAAAACCTCTCCAAAAAAAAAAAAAAAAAAAGAAGTAGGTTGTTCAGTTTCCATGTGTTTGTGTATTTTCGGGGTTGTTTCTTGAAATTAATCTTGAGTTTAATTCCATCATGGTCAGAGAAGATGCTGGATACAGTTTCTATGCCTTTGAATTTGTAAAGGCTTGATTTGTGTCCTAACATATGATCAATCTTTGAAAAAGTTTCATGCCAGGTTGAGAAAAATGTATATGTTGTGGATGTAGGGTGGAATGTTCTATAGATATCTGTCAAGCCCATTTGATTTATAGTATCATTTAGGTCCTGTATCTCTCTATTTATTTTCTGTCTAGAAGATCTGTCTAAAGTAGATAATAGGGTATTGAGATCTCCAACAATTATAATATTTCTCCCTATCTCTCCTTTTAGCTCCAGCAGTCTTTCCTTCACATATTTAAGTGTACCTGAGTTGGGTGCATAGATATTTATAAGGGTTATGTCTTCTTGCTGGATTATCCCATTTACTATTATATAATGCCCTTCTTTGTCTCTTTTTACAGTCTTTGTCTTGAAATCTATTTTGTCTGAGATCAGTATCACTACTCCAGCCCTTTTTTGATTTCCATTTGCATGGAATATCTTTTTCCAGCCCTTTACTTTTAGTCTATGTATGTCTTTATCCATAAGGTGAGTTTCTTTTTTTTTAATAATTATTTTATTTATTCATTCATTTATTTTTTTAATTTGACCAGAGAGAGACAGACGTTGAGAGTGAAAGAGAGAGAGGAAGCGAGAAAGCAAGCCACCAGATTCAGGACTCGAACCCCGGTCGGCCATGTGGGAGTGTCCAGCGCCTTAACTACCACGCCACCTGCTGGTCCCCATAAGGTGAGTTTCTTGTAGGCAACAGTTAGAGGGTTTCTGTTTTTTTATCCATTCGGTCAGTCTATGTCTTTTAATTGGAGAATTTAATCCATTGACATTCTATGTAATTATCGATATTTCCGTATCTGTTCCTATCGTGAAGTGAGCCATTTTCTTGGTTGCTTTTTGTTCTTGTATAACTGTCTGTTTGACTTTTTAGTTTTCCTGGTATAGCACTCCCTTCAGAACCTCTTGAAGAGCTGGTCTGGAGTTGGTAAATTCCTTCAAATTTTGTTTATCCGAGAATGTTTTTATCTTTTTTTCCCATATGAAAGATAATCTTGCCGGATATAGTATTCTTGGTTGAAATTGTTTTTCATTCAACACTTTGACTATATTTCCCCCATTCTTTCCTTGCCTGCATTGTTTCCGCCGAGAGATCCGATCTTAGCCTGATGGGGTGACCTTTGTAAGTAACTTGACGTTTCCCTCTTGCCAATTTTAGTATCTTGTCTTTGTTGTTTTTGCCAGTCTGGCTATGATGTGCCTTGGAGAGGATCTTCTTGGGTTGATTCTACTCGGGGTCCTATGTATTTCTTGGGTCTGGATATTTGAATGCCTTTCTAGGTTTGGGAAGTTTTCTTCCAGGATCTCATGGAATAAATTATCTAGGCCCTTATTATTTTCTTCCTCTTCTGGGATACCAATTATCTGGATGTTGGGGCGCTTGATGGTATCCAGCATTCCTCATATATTATCCTCATTTTTCATGGTTGTTTTCTCA
Organism: Tupaia tana; assembly: GCA_026018925.1. Lineage (NCBI taxonomy): Eukaryota > Metazoa > Chordata > Mammalia > Scandentia > Tupaiidae > Tupaia > Tupaia tana. The sequence continues at coordinate 130,550,540 of JAKSZU010000002.1, forward strand.
ATCTTCTTGATACTTTTTTCTAGGTCAGGTGTTTTGTCTTCTATGTTAGAGATTTGATCTTCTGCCTGATCTAACCTACTTTTAATACTTTCAAGGGACCTCTCAAAAAAAAAAAAAAAATACTTTCAAGGGAGGTTTTGATTTCCTGTATCACATTCTTTGACCCTAGAAGTTCCATGTGGTTCTTGTTTAAGGTATCTGTTTCTTCTTTCAAGTCATGAAGGGACTCCCTCATCTCCTGGAGCTCCTTGTCTCTTTTCTCTTCCATCTCAGTTAGTTTGGTCACTACAAATATTCTGAATTCCTTATCAGACATGTCCACGACGTCCATTGTATTGACTGTGGGTGATGTAGGCTTGGTGATTTTCCTTGGGCGAGAGGCCTTTTACTGGTTGCTCATATTTCTTGAGCCTCTGTGATTGTTCCTAGTCATCAGGTGATCTATATGTTGCTTCCTAACTTATCTAATGTTTCTCTGAGTGTTAAAAGTTGTACAGGATTAGAAAACTGATGATTTCTCTTATGGTTGGCCTACCTGTTGCTCACCATTACCATGAATTGTTGCCACTGGTCCTGGGTGGCCAAAAGTCCTCCCTGTTTCTAAGGAGTGGTGAGCCTCCAATTGACCTAATAAGCAACACCTCAAGAGCAAAGAAAAACAAAACAAAAACAAAAATTGCGCATTGCGTTGCGCACCACGTGCTATTCAAAACACTGAAGTTCAGAGAGTCCAAAGGCAAGTGGGGAAGAACCAGAGGATGAGTGACAGGTCCCAGGTGGATGGGACTACAGTCGCAGGTCACCTGGTGTCCAGAACTGCTGGCTGGCTCGATCCGGTTTGCAGGTGGGGTGGGGTGGGGTGCGAGCTCTTAAAGTCCCACGCAACCAACCTGAGGTCCAGAGAGGAGTAGGGGTGGGGATGCGTGAAGGTCTGGGAGGATGGGCCTGCAGCCGCAGGCCGCCTGGTATCTGGAACCCAACGCACCATGGTCTTTGACAAGCTCCTTCCCTTTGCTGGTCAGTAAAGGACTTGGGGGTGGGGGGTTGGGGCCAGCAGGTGGTGTAGTGGTTAGGGGCGCTGGACTCCCACACGGCCAACCGCCAGGTCCTGGACCTGGCAACTTGCTTTCCTCACTTTCTCTCCCTCTCACTTATATTCTATCACTCTCTGGTCAAATTAAAATAAATAAATGGATAAAGTTAAATAAAATAAAATCATCCTTTAAAAGAAAAAAAAAAAAAGAAGAGGACTTGGGGGCTAGGTCACAGGTATGTTTGCAAGTTGATATATCTGGGGCAAGGTTAATAAAGGCTATGTGAAAAAAGGATTCTGAGTCCATATGAGTTTGACAAACACTGGTGTGGTCTTTCGTGTTTTGTTTTTTAATTCTGCTATAGGGTGCATGCACTCAATGAAGAGAGACACAGGGAGGGAAAGTGAAAAAGCACCCCTAGGGAGGACAGCCATACTGTAATCCTGTCTCCTCCATTCTCCTCTTGGATTTTGGGCACATGCCCAGCATGTTTTTCAAGCTGCTGGATCTGGGACTCAAACTGTGCAACCAGCCATGTGGGATCCACCATGTTACTGGCTGAGCCCAAACACTGTTTTTTCTTTTGCTAAGTTTTCTACAGGACTTGTCAGTATCTTTAATAATGTAATGTGCAAGTGGGTTTCAAGGTGAGGAACAGACCCTCCTCAATTTTTTTGGGGGGGAGAGTCACAGACACATCTTTCAAGATATAACCTTGGGATGCTGATGTTCCTTGGAATATATTTTGTAGAGATTTTTGCTACAGGGCATGTGTGCATGCCAGAGAGACAGAGAGACAGAAAACAAATCACCCCCCAGGGGCATAGCCATGCCGCAATCCCTTCTCCTCCATTCTCCTCTTGGGATCTTGGGCACCCTTGGAATACATTTTGGGAAGCAGTAGACAGGAATCTTAATGCAGCCAGTCTGTCTGTCTGTCGCCAAGGGGGGGAACAGCATGGCTGATGGTGATGACCACCTCCCACTGCCCTCTCCTGCACTCCCCCATGTGCCAATCAGCCCAGCTCCAGGGCCAGCCTGGAGGCCAGGGCTCATCTACTGGCCACTTCCAACCCCAGCGGTGTTTAGAGGTGGGCAAGCCCCTCATGTGTACAGCAGAGCGAAGCCCAGCCCTGACCAGTGGGGGCCAGAGAAGTGCACAGCTGCTGACGGCCACCAGAGGACCACTAGGCCAGGCCAGAGAGGGGACAGACTGGGGCTGCAGGACTCTGTTGAAACCCTGAGTCCAGCTTCTCCAGGGACTCCTTGCCCTCTGGGTGCTCCTGCTGTGTGACCCAGTCATTTTCCCTTGTCGTCCCAGCCACACTGTAGTGGATTGTCACTTGCAATGGCAAATAGACAGCCCATGGCCTCAACCATTCTGCACGCAGGGCCAAAAGTCCTTCACATGGGGAGCCCGAGCCAGGCTGCCAGGTGGGGTGGGGACAAAGCCACAAGACAGGAACGTGGTCCCGGCCCGCCGGAGAGCTCGGCCAGTGGGTCAGAGTCTCTGGGAAGGGGAAGGTCGAGTGCACTGAGACTCAGAGCACTGAGCGTTAGTGATGTGTGGGTGAGGAGAAGGGTCCCCTCACCTGACGCAGCCTGCCCCTGGCTAATGGTTGATGAGGACGACAATAGCATTTACCGACCACCTAGTCCGTGTCAAGCCTGTGCTCAGCACATTTCATATTTTAATTCCTACCACCGACAACGGGCCCCACGGGAGGCCTGCTTCCCACCCTGACTCTGCACATAGGGAAGCTGAGACAGCCCAGAAGTGACGGCTCAACCTCACGTTTGGCGGTGGCCAGGCGCCAGCTTCTTCAGGGTCAGAGCCCGGGCCCGGGCAGGGCCTGTACATCCCCTCAGAGCACCATCTCCCTCACGTCCTGGCCGTGTTGCTAGCCTCTCTTCATCAGAACCTTCGCAGCCTTGCCGTCAACGGGTCATTTGCTTAAACACTGCTAGGCGGCAGGCAGCAGATGATGTGGTGGTTAAGACGCTGGACTCCCACATGGCCAACCACAGTTCGAGTCCTGGACCTGGCAACTTGAAAATCACTTCGGGTGCATGTGCATGAGTGCTCCAAATCCCAGGAGGAGAAGGGACTGTGGTGTGGACAGCACCGATGGGGGGGTGCTTTCTCACTTTCCTTCTCTCTGTATCTCTGTCTGGTGAGCGCACGCGCCGTATAACAAAATCCTAAAAAGCAACAAAAACCAGCTTGGAATGGAGCGCTTGTAGGGTACATGCTCCACCCTTGTCTCAGTCCAGGCGCCATTCTGCCTCGAGCCTTCTAAGCAGGCACCTACCTGACCTTGGGGAACGAGACCAACGGAGCCTGAAACTGACACAGAGGCTCTGTGGTCCCTCATGGTCTCTTGGCAGCCGGTGGCCATTCTAGGGGGGCTCCTGAGGGCCCCCGTGCTTGGCAGCAGACTGTGCCCACGGCCAGGGAACCGGGTCCTTCCCGTGCAACTGCACCACCAGCCGGCACTCACGTGGAGGTCACGCGGGCTCCGTTTCACCCCGGCCTCAGCAGGGCTCCTACCTCTGAGCGCGAGGTCTCTTCTGGTCCACGAGGGTGTCCCGCACCTGCCTGCATTGGGAGCAGCTGGCTGTTCGGCCCTGTGTGAGCACTCTGCATCCCTGATCTGATGGTGGTTCCGCACCTTCGACCTCCCCGCCTGAGGGCAGCCACTCACCCTCAGTCCTGCGAATCATGGACATGTCGGGAGAGGCAGGAGGGCAGGAGGGCCGATGCGGCTGCTGGGCCCCCCATCCTGTACTCCAACTTCGTCCCATTGCCACATAGCAAATCAGGTGAAAAGCTACCTAGCCAGCAGGGGGCGTGGTGGTTAGGGCAGCCGAATCCCACATGGCCGACGGCACAGTTTGAGTCCTAGACCCAGCAGCCTGAAAAACACATCAGGCATGTATTATGTGTGCCCCAAATCCCGAGAAGCGAATGGAGGAGAAGGGATTGTGGTGTGGCCACCCCCCTGGGGGTGGTTTCTCACTTTCCCTCTCTTCCTCTATCTCCCTCCAGTGAGCACGTGCACCGAGAGAGAGAAGAAAACTGCCTTCTCAGACTCCCTTACAGCTAGGTTGAGACAGGCTCACCGACTTAGATGCATCGACATGAGACGTGCATTTGGGGCCAAGTCACGTGAGGAAAGGGGCAGGGTGTGGGCACCCACCTCTCCTGTGCGGCTTGTGGCCAGAGCGGTGTTTCGCACCAGGGACTGTAGCGGCAGCCCTCCGATTCAGCCGGTCATTTCCTGACTTGCCAGTTTCCTCACGACGGCAGGCACAGCCAAGGGAAGCTTCTAGACACAGCACTTTCTGATTACAGGAGAGGCCGCAGTTCTCGGGCAGCCCACTCTGCTGCAAGCCTTTGGGAATTGCTCCTGGAAGCTCAACCTGGAGTCCTCCGCCGGCCCTTCTGATGACTCTGTAAACTGAGACCTGGAGAGAAAGCCCCTTCTGCTTAGCCCAGCTGCAGAGGAGCCTGTCTTTCTGACGGAGCCCAGACACTGCCAGGAGCTACGGCCTCTGGTAGAGAGCTCGCCGACTGCTCCCGGCTCTCAGAGCCGGAGGAGGGGGAACCAGCTTCAGGGTCCAGCAGGTATGCTCTTTAAGGGGATGACTCCAGTCTTTGGAAGCTTTCTGAGAAGACAGCTGAGAACTGGTAACAATGTGAGGAAGTCTCTGTCTGGGCTGTGGCAGCAGGAGGGACCCCCCCCCCCCAAACACACAAAGACCAAAGGAGGACAGATGAAGGATGTGACTCTTCTGAGCAAGGTGGCTGCAGGTGACAGAATCCCATAATTCTTTTTTATTATTATTTTTTTTGAGTGGTTTTTGCTACAAGGTGCGTGTGCTCACCAGACAGATAGAAACAGAGAGACAGAAAGTGAGAAATCACCCCCCAGGGGGATTACCACGCCGCAGTCCCTTCTCCTCCATTCTACTCTCAGGATCTTGAACACACACGCACACGTGCCCGGCATGAGTTTAAGCCACCGGGTCCGGGACTTGAACCACGGTCGACTACATGGGAGTCCAGCGACATAGCGCTTACACCAACTGCTGGTCCCGTATCACATAATTCATGTGTAAGAGAAAAAGCAATTTATCAAGGAGCGTAGATAGCTCACAAAACACTGGAAGGCCCAAGCGGACTAGCTGAGCTTGCAAGAACAACCCCCAGCCTCACACTCCAGAACTGGGCTGCCACGGGAACTGCTGCCTCTGCCACCTGCAGATGTTGCCGACTCGGAAGCTGCTCTCCAGTGTCCGGTGCCACTGTTGGCTCTAGCTAAGTGGACACCTCATGCCCTTTCTCACTACCCTCATAACTTGGTTCCAAACTCAACTCTCTCTCCCTTTTTTAAGAGACATTTTTGCTATAGGGCATGTGTACTCACCAGAGAGACAGAGAGACAGAGAGTGAGAAATCACCCCCTGGGGGAATGACCAAGCTGCAATCCCTTCTCCTCCTTTCTACTCTCAGTATTTTGGGCTCACACGCACATGTACCCACTGTGAGTTTTTAAGCCAGTGGGTCTAGGACTCTAATCACGGTCGACTCTGCGGGAACCCAGCGAGGTAGCCATTATACCATCTGTGATCAAGTCTCTGGTGATCAGACTGGCACAATCCCAACCTATCTGGAACCCAAGGAGTCTAAGAAATGTAGCTTTAGCTTCCTCGCCTCTGTGGACAAAGGAAGGCAGGACTGGGAGCTGAGCAAGCCAGCTCGCCGTCCCCCCCCACAAGCCCCTTTCACTGTCTCTGTTCCTCAGGAGTCCTGAGCGGGCTCACTACAGGGTGGGGAGCAGGGTCGCAGGGTCGCAGGGAAGTCAGCCCTTCGCTCACACCCTCAATGTGAGGCCTGGTGAAAGTGGCCTTGTGAAGACAGCCCTGCCGCACCACTGAGCCTGTGGGCCCAGCTCCCCACTGCCACTCCACGGCCGCCTCTGCGCAATTTAACAGGAAAGGAACGAACTGGTATGGAATGAGGTGAGTCACAGAGTCCTGGGAAGGCTGGGCCTGACTTTGGTATAAGGAACACCGCCCCCAGGCTGCAGAACTGTCTGCAGACCCCTCTGTCTTGTCGGTGGCCCAGAAAGCCCAGCTCACCCAGCGTCACTGAGACTATGGCACCCAAACGTCTGCCACCCCACCCCTGGGGACCTGGCACACCAATGGTCCGCTCAGGGACCTCCTCTGGGCACACGGCTCCTATTGGTGGAGTGCGGTCATGTGCTTCTGTCCCGGCTGCGGGGGAGTCCAGAAAGCAGTGTTGGGATCCCATGGAGGGACACGGGAATTAAGGGGCAAGTAGGGCATTCCCCAACTTCTCGGGGTTTGGGTGGCCAAAGAGAATGGCAACCGTGGCCTTCAAACCTCCAAAGCCTAGACCAGAGGGGATTCCACAAGAAACTCGGCCGCTGGGGCACGGGGCGAGGCTGCCGCAACTACCTCCTGCCCCTCCAGGCCGAGGGCGCATCCGTCTCGTCTTCCCAGCCCCCCTCTGTTCCTGGTGCCAGCAGACTGCCTGGCACCTCGTGGGTGTTGGCTAAATGTTTGCGAATTGAGCCGAGCCGTCTGCGTGGTTCATCTGTCTGGTTCTCGTCAACACAATGCGGGCGTGCGCCTGGCAATGGAGCCCAGCTCGTTTTCCATCTAGAAATGTCGCGGGGAGTGAGATGATCTTGCCTCTGCAAGCTTCCTGTTAACTGTCACTGTGACCTTCAGGACTGGAGATGGCTCTGGTGGCTGGGTGTGGGGAGGTGGGAGAACGCAACAGAAATGGCCGCGGACAGCCATCAGGTCCAGCGGAGGCTGCGAGCGCCAACTCAGCCCTCGGGTTTTCACCCAAGAAACTGGAATAACAACGATAAAGCGGCATGTGAGGCTTACATTAATTAGTGCAGGAAAAGCTTAGAGGACGGTAGGGTTACTTTTTAATTTCTTTATATTTCAAATTTACATTTAACCACTATACATCTCTACAGTGTACAAAATGATCTTTTCTAGCATACATACAATGTGTACTAGTCAAGGCACAGATATTACCATATACATTATCAACAGGTAACTTCTCATTTTTTGTGTCTGTTAAATGGTTTTCCCCCTTCCACCCTCTATTACCCACCCCCTCCTACACCATTTCTAGTATCTACAGTTGCCCTCTCTGCTAGTACACCTTTCAGTCTCCCAGCTTCTGCCGTAGAGTGCAGACGCGTGGTTTATATTAAGCAGGGACATACAATGCCAGTCTTTCATAGTCTGGCTTGCATCGCTTAGCATTGAATCTTCCATATTCGTTCACTTTGTATCAGATGTCAGGGTCTCATTGCTTTTTATGGGTGAGTAGTATTCCATAGTGTGTACCACAGTACTACCCCATAGCCACATTTTTTCAATCCATTGAGTGCATCTGTTCTTGGACATTTAGGTAGGAGACACCATTTAAAACATGCTGCACTGCTAAGACAGGGAGGATGGTAGGTTTTAAGTGGTGTCTCCTGAGACAGTGCTAAGTGCTTCCATTAAGACTGTGAAGCCTTACATCTATTTCAAAGGTCAGTTCATTAACATCTGTCCTTGAGGCTCAAAGAGGAGAGGGCACGTCCCTAATGTCACTTAGCTGGTGAGGAGGCAGAAGTGGGATTTGAAGCAAGGTTTTTTTAACAGCAAATTCTTACCCAGAAGCCCCAGAAAACAATAAGTTCAAGCCATACCCGCTCCTTCTCACGTCAGTCCCAATGTGCCTCCCATGTGCCCTGCATGCCCGGGTTTGGGGAGTTGAGAATGGGCCTCAGACCACGGAGGCAGCCACAGTGGGATATTAATAATCCAGGTAAGTGAGGAGACTGGAGTGGCCTGGAGCTGACTGGAGGGCTTAGCCACGCCTGAGCACCCCGGTGGCTTCCACTGGGCTAGGCTCTAGAGCCTAATTTATAAATTTATAAAATTTATAAATCACACACCCACTACTTTTTGGAGTGTATGATTTATAAATTTTAAGGATGCAATTTTTTTGAGAGAGACATTTTTGCTATTGAGTGCATGCGTTCACCTGAGATACTGAGAGACCAAATGTGAGAACTCACCCCTCATTGAGGATGGCCACACCACAATCTCTTCTCCTCCTTCTCCTCCATTCTTCTCTCAGGATTTTGGTCAGGCATGCACACATGCCTGGCGTGAGTTTCAAGTCACCAGGTCCATGACTTGAACCATGGTTGACCACATGGGAGTCCAACGCCCTAACCACTACACCACCTGCTGCCCCCAATGCATTCATTTTACAGTTTATTTCATCTTCTGAGAGAGAGGCAGCACCCCCAATACAGTCTTGACACCCTGATTCTCTTCCAGCCCTGCATGTGACCATGGTACTCAGGGAGATCTCCGGATGTGAACCCAGAATCTTCTCATGTGGGTCAGCCTCACAACTCACATTTTACCACACTGTCACTGTCCCGTTGTAAGGGAGCAGTTCAAAGACTCGACAAATGTACGGCTTGTGGAATCAAGACCGCAGTCACGATATAGAACATTTCCATCACCCCCAGAAAGACCCCTCTGGAAAGCTGCCTTCTGCCCCTTTCAGGTCCATGTCCCGAGCTCCCGCGCACAGGGGCTGAGCTGCAGAGGGCGAGCAGAGTGAGGCCCGGCTGGGAAGGGGAGACGGCAAAGGCGCAGCGAGGGTGCTGTCTCTGTGAGCGCGGGGAGCTGCAGGCAGTTCCTTATTCCTGGAGTCCAAAGAGCAGACCAGGGCAGCAGGTACAAAGCTAGGGATGCGAGGAGGGGCTGGTCACAGAAGACTTTGTACATGTGGGAGGAAGTGGGACCTCAAACCCAAACACCCAAGAGGCCCAACTGAGGGAAGCGGGCTGTTTGTGAGAGAAGAGCAGAGAAAGCCCAGTGCTGCCGAGGGGCCGCGGGGGGCGGTGGTGACAGCGGCCACCTGCAGGGAACAGGCTCCTACAGGAGTCTCCTTCCTCAGCCCTGTGACCTGTCTAGATCTGGGCTCTACAGGGCCACAGCTGGTTTGATGTTTCAAGTAAAGCCAGAAACCCAGATTCATGTGTGAAATCCCCTGACTTTAAACGACGGACAATTACATTTCTCAGAAACATCAGGCAGGCCAGTGCCAAGAGTTTCTGACGATTGTAGCTTTCTGCTGTGTGAGCCTGCGGGCCGCCAGGGTGACGCTCTGTTGTGGGTGGCAGACATGCTTTACCCAGGAGGGTAACAGGGTCAGCCTGGCGTATTAACGGGGCACAGGCAGCTGCACAAACCCCTCACGGAAAGGCAGCTGCCCATTCACGGGGAGGAGGCTGGCATACTCCAGCTGGGAGGTGGGAAAGACCTGAGCAGGGCCAGCGGAGGCAGGGACGGGCGGGAGATGGGTCTGAATTTGGGGAGGTGTAGGAAATACAACCAGCTGGGCCTGCACCCGTCTCCTCGCCTCCAGAGTCCTGTGCCCTCCAAGAACCCCGGCTGTGGGACCATTCACATGGCCTGTGGGGGTCGTCCTCAGCTCCAGGGTGTGAGATGCACAGGGCAGAGAGCGGCTGCTGAAGGGCAGGGGCGGTGCTTCCTCCTGACTCCAGACACCCTCCCACCCCGGCCACCACCCCCTGCATACACAGTGGGCCTAATGCGAACGTCAGACCATCAGGCCTCCTTGCCTGGGAGTCTATCAGGAGAAACCTTTCCAGGAAGCCCCCAGCGACCTCCTCTCGCATCTTTTTGGCCAGGACTAGGTCACATGGTCACCCTTCAACCATTGTTCACCTCTTGGACTGACACACCAAAACTCCCCTAAAGTCAACAGTCTGCCAGGGGAAAGAGATTACACGTTGAGAGCAGTCCAGGCCGCCACAGGGAGGTGGGAAATTGGTGCAAGTGTCGGCAAAGAATGAGACATGTCCTTGTTTCAGAGCCTGAGGATGCGGGTGGGACCCAAGTAGGGTCAAGGCTCAACCCTGGTCTGTAGTCCCAGTGTTATTTCTTCTTTAACATTTGTTTTAAAGTGGAGCCACCAGGTGGCATAGTAGGTAAGGCGCTGGACTCCCACATGGCCAATTGCAGTTCAAGTCCCAAACCTGGAGGCTTGAAAATCGCACCAGACACATGTACCCAAAATTCCAGGAGGGGAATGGAGGAGAAGGGACTGCAGCATGGCCATCTCCTCTGGGGGTGATTTCCCATCGTCTCTCTGTCTCTGTCCAGCAAGCTCATGCACCCCATGGTAAAAACTTAAAAAGAAAAAAAAAAAATTGTTTTAAAGATAAGGATAAGAAACACTCCATTGGAAGGACATCCGCACATCCTTGTTTATTGCAGCATTATTTATAATTGCTAAAACACGGAACTAATCTCAGTGTCCAAAAACTGATCGGGTTGAAAAACTACAGCATATAGGGAACCAGCAGTTAGCGTAATGGCTATGTCGCTGAACTCCCACGTAGTCGACCGCGGTTCGCGTCCCGGACCCGGTGGCTTAAAACTCACGCCGGGCGCGTGTGCGTGCGTGCCCAAGATCCCGAGGGAGAATGGAGGAGAAGGGATTGTGGCGTGACCATCCCCCCTGGGGGGTGATTTCTCGCTTTCTGTCTCTATGTCTCTCTCTGTCTGTCTGGCGAGCGCACGCGCCCTATAGCGGAAATCTCTCCAAAAAAAAAAAAAAAAAAAAACTACAGCATATATATATATATACTATGGAATATTGTAAGAAACAATGAGATCATATTGTTTGACTCAAAATGGATGAATATAGAAGACTTAGTGTTGAGCAAAGTGAGGCAGACTTTGAAAGATACGCACGGTATATCCCCATTCAGTTTGTACTGCATCTGCACTTTATGGCCGAGGTTGAGTGAACCGAAGATGTGATGGTGGAGAGGATCAGTGGGGATGCTAGTGACAGCAAGAGGGAGAGTGGTTGGTAGGGAGTGGGTGGCGGATGGTGGCTACAAGAAAAAGGAAAAAGATTATAAGTGACAAACTTTAGTTAACAAGAGGAGAACAAATCAAAAAGGTTTTTGTGTATTGTCTGAAATACTGGGTCATCTGAAAAGTCATAATATATTCTTTCATGGTTTTCTATGCAAAAATATGATTTTTCTGATGACCCAATAGTTCACAATAGTGTGTATCTGTTAATTTATCTGTTTGATCAAAAGAGCACTTGGCAGGGCTGGCAGATGGCATAGTGGTTAAAGGGCACTGGTCTCCCACATGGCCGACTGTAGTTCAAGTCCCAGACCTGGTGGCTTGCTTTCTCACTTTCCCTCTCTCTCTTTCTCACTCTGTCCCTCTCTGGACAAAATAAAAAATTAATTAATTAAATTAAATAATTGGTTTTTTTGTTGTTTTTTTTAAAAGAAAGAGGCCTTTGCCTAAAAAAAAGGACTTGTGTGCAAAACATTTAAGATATTTCATGATGAGAACAGCAGATGGCATAATGGTCGTCACTGGACTCCTACATAGCCAACTGCGGATTGAATCCTGGACCCAGTGGCTTAAAACTCATGCCCGACACATGTACTTGCGTATCCAAAATCCTGAGAGGAGAATGGAAGAGAAGGGACTGTGCCATCTCCATTCCCCCCAGGGGCAGTGGTGATTTCTCGCTTTCTGTCTCTCTGTCTTGGTGGCGAGCACACATATGCCCTATAGCAAAAATCTCTTTTTAAAGAATTATTTAAGGGACCAGCAGTTAGCATAATGGCTATGTCGCTGGACTCCCATGTACTTGACCACGGTTCAAGTCCCAGACCCGGTGGCTTAAACTCATGCTGGGTGCATATGCATGTGCCCAAGACCCCGAGAGGAGAATGGAGGAGAAGGAATTGTGGAGTGGCCATTCCCCCTAGGGGTTGATTTCTTGCTTTCTGTTTCTCTGTCTCTCTCTATCTTTCTGACGAGTGCACATGCCCTATAGCAAAAATCTTTCCAAAAAAAAAGATTATTTAATTTTATTTATCATCATTTATTTTCATTTAACCAGAGAGAGTGACAGAAAAAGAAAGTGAGAAAGCAAGCCACCAGGTCTGGGCCTTGAACCATGGTTGGCCATGTGGGAGTGTCCAGCACCTTAACCACCACGCCACCTGCTGGTCCCACAAAAATCTTTCTTAAAAAAAAAAAAAAATCAAAAGATCCTTCATGGAACTGTAGTTTATCACTAATTTGTATCTGTAAGCTATAGTTATAAATATCACCTGTCTTTTTGGTACCTGTGAAAATGCAACTTAAATATATTTTGCCAGTGTTTTCTAAATGAACTGAATAAAGTTTTTGATGGAAAAAAAGTTCATTTTCCTTATTCATGACAGAGCCCACACACACGTGTATGTGGGGGGGGGGGCGCACCCTCCACGGTGTCTGGTCGCACTGTGGCCCCTTCCCCGGTCCTCCAGCCCATCAGGAAACCAGTGCCCACCCACAGCCCAGTGTCTCAGACTGATCCACGGGGTTTCCTGTGGTCACCGCACGGGGTCCTCCCTTGGGCAGCACAGGACTGTCGTGCCACAGAGCCAGCCCAGCGCCATTCAACTCGCTCTCCCTTTTCCTCTTGGAAGGTCCCAGGCCTGGGGAGGGTGGCCACCTGGCTCCCTGCAAGATGGGAGCACAGGAAGGCCGGGCGTGCAGGCCCGGGGGGGCGGGGGGGGGGTGGGGGGGAGTGGGCTCCTGCTGGCGCTTTCCAGCGGCCTCTTCATCAGGCTCTGGGGAGGCTCCTGTGTTCCCTACTGAGCTGCCTGGATGCTGCCTGACCGCCCTCGCCTGGCAGCCGGAGCCCGGGCCACACTTCCTGCAAGCCTGGTTTCTGAGGTCCAGGGCACACAGCGCCTGCCTCTGGGGTGGCCAGGAGGGCCGCGGGGCAGAGCGTGGCCATGGCGGTGGGGTGTGGGTGGCAGGGTCGGGCTCTGTGGGAGCACGGGAAGGCTCTGGAGGGGCGGCATGGGGCGCTGAGAGCAGAGCCGCTCAGGCCCTGAGCGGGGCAGTTTCCAGCCTGCGCACTGCCACGGAGAGGGAGTCCGGGAGTCCGCCGGGGCTGGCAACCAGCCTTTTAAAAGGAAAGAGAACAGAATACCAGAACGTAGCACATGGAATAAGGGAAAGCGTAGGTTCACAACATTTTGTCTCTGTCTTAGGTTTTGTAAATACACATACTGTGTTATTGTGTCTTCATGTAAAACGCCTTTCAAAAATACTGGAAAAACTGTAGCCAACCCAACCCCAAACAGAGAGGGAAAGTGACTGTCCAAGACCACACAGCAAACCAGTGTGAGTACCAGGCCGTGAGATGCGGCCCTCTGACCTCCGGCCCCCTCGCCGACTTGGCGACTGGTTCGCGGAGAGCTGCATGGACGCCGAAGGTACGCAAACCGTTTGATGCGGCGTGTGCTGGGCGCGGGCGCTGCGAGGACGTGGTTGGAAAGGATCCTCTGAGATTGTGTAGACTGACCCACACGGAGTGGAAGAAGCCGTCTCAGAGCTGGGGCGCGGCTCCGAGGTCTGCAGGGAGAGGTCTGGGCCTCTGAGCTGCTGCCTGCCCAGCACCTGCCAGCCCAGCCCGGGTGCTCCCGGAGGACAGGGATGTGTGGACTCGGGACAGCTGAGTGTGGAGTCCAGGTGTGGACGGCCGCGGGCGGGCAGCCGGGCCTGATGCCCCCCATGTCCCAGCCCTTGGGTGGGAAGTCAGGCACCTCTCTATGCTCCCTGCTCCCCACAACCAGGCCAGACCCCTGTCCCAGGCCTCCAGGGGTGGACAGCCTGGACCAGGCTGGAGAGGAGACCTCTGGCCTCTCAGCACCCCACTGGAGTCATTCCCGGACTTGGGGTGGGATGGGGGATGGGCAGGAAACTTAATTAGAGCCAAGAGCCCTGGTCTGGGGCTTTCCTATCTGCCACTGACTAGCTGTGACCCCAGGAGCCACTACCTCCCCACTCTGGACCCTTCAGCCACACAGGACAGAGCTCTCTGAAGGCCTCCTTAACCGCGACCTTTCCCTCCGGAAGTTCTTCTAAGCATCTACCTGCGACCCTCCAGCTTGCTGCAAAATCCGTGAGCAAGAGTTTGCTCCAGACTGAGAACGCGGGCCAGGAAAAAAGAGCCTGCCAAGCTGGGGGCCCTGGCAGGCTGCCCCCCATGCCCTCTCTGGAAGCGTGGCCGAGGCGGGCAGCTCCATGCAGGGGGCGCTGTTAACGGGCCGGCCATGCTCTGCTGTGCTGGTCTGAGAGCTCATTACTCCGGAGGCTGGGATGGATGTATACTTCATAGAGCCAGCGCCACCGTGAATTATTCATCCTCCATTTGTCACTAGAGGGAGAGCGACGGGGCAGCTCAGAGGACAGGGCACCCGGATCCGGAGCAGGGGCTGCCAGGCTGCCTGCCACTGCACGCCAAGAACGGCTGCTTCCTCCGCTCTACCCGCAGCCTGGCAGGGCCCAGTGGGACTCGGCCCTGCTCCTTAGGGGACCCTGGGACCCTCCCTTGTCCTGTCCGTATTGGTGGCAGTTGTGGACTGCCACTTGTGGGTGGGTTATGTACCAGGACCTGGCCGAAGCCGGGTCACCACACAGAGTGAGCAGTCAAACCTGCCCTGGCTGGAGGAGCTACCTCAGCCCCGGCGCGGCACACTTCCAACGAGGCCCCAGCAGGCAGCCGCACCGGCAGGCCGCAGCGGCTGGGAAGGCAGTCGTGGGCACCGGAGTGTGGCGTTCGCCTGCCCCCAGCCCGCCTTGCACACACAGGGCTGCAGGGGGTGGGGCAGATGCCCGGGGTCTCCCAGCCCTCCCCCACACCAGCACTTGTCGCGGAAGCTCCAGGGTCCCCGGAAAGCTTGTCGGAGCAGAGGAACCAGGTGGCTGGCCTTGTGCTGGAAAGCAAGCGTCACCTCTGCACCTGCGGCTTTGTCAGCTTCCTCGAGAGCCTGGGAGGTGTCCTGCGGGGCGACCCACTGCAGCCTGAGAGCTCCCCATGAGCCGTGGGTCCAGTTCGGCCGACTAAACAGCCTCCTTCCCTGCAGCTTTTCCTGAGCAGCAGGGCAGGCTGCGCAGGCGGGGCAGCCCACCGGGCCCCTGGAGGTGTCTGCGAGCGTCCAGTGTCACACCTGCCCAGAGAGTTGGGGTCACTCTTAGAGAGACCCAGGCCCCACCCTCACCATCTGCCATGGCTGGGGCAGACCTGCATCTCTCGGGACGGTCTCTCTGGTCATCCAGGCACAGCCCACGGGACCGCGTGAAGCCCCAACTCCAGTCCTCCCACTCCCCAGACCTCAGCCCCTGCTCCCGGGGCTGTCGCTGCATCCGAGTGGGGAAGGGATGTGGGGCAGGGGCTGTGGAGGGCTCCCATTCCTCCCTCCCGGGCTGCTCCCACTTCCATTTCACAGTGCCCCCAGACAGTGATAGTGACAGGTCTGTCTACACTGAGGTCGGAGGGGAGGAGAATCCCCCCCAGGCCTCCTCCTTGGGCCGGCCTTCCTGCCCCCACCGCTCCCCTCCCGGCCTTCCTTCGTACAGATGCTTTGGGCTTGGTGACCTCTAGGTCCCTTCCTGGTTTCCCTGGGCTTCCTGCCTCTGGGTGGCTCCACCTCCCAGCCCCCACCTGAATTCTCCTGGGGCTGTAACCAGCGGTGCTGCTCAGACGGATTCCGGCCTCTCTGAGCCTCTTGAACACTGCCCCCCCCCCCCCACCTGTTCTCCCAGCCCGGCCAGCGTGTCATGCACCGACCCGTGTCCAGCCCTGCTCTGGTGGTATCAGAGTCCTCACTCTCTACTGGAAGTTTCTGGTCCTGTGGGTGCCCTCCGACAGGGAGCCCACACCACTGGGTGTCCTCTGAGCACACTGCGGGCAAGGGCCAGCCTGCTCCCCCACGCCAGCCGCCTCTGCCTCAGGCCGGCTCCCCGCCAGTGCCCACGTGCTGCCAGGCCGAGGGCAGGAAGGGCCCGCGGTGCCGCCTCAGCCACCGCTCTGACACCTTGCTTCCACCGCTCCGGCGGAGCCGCGTCCCTTCCCCTCTTCTCATTTAGAAATTGGCCAAGTCTCCCAGCTGGGTCCCCTCCCCGAATGTTATACCCTGCCTGTGCTCCCCAGACCTTAAAGAATATTTAACCACCTGTTAAATGATTTATCCCATCGAGGCTCCAGAGCTCAGGGCATCTCACGGGCCTCCTCGAGAATTAACTAGAGCCATAAATCAAAGCGACGTTTGAGAAATTTCCAGCCGCCTCAGACAGCAGGCAGCGGCTCTGGTCCAGACGGGGAAATGGCATTTAGACGGGGAAATGGCATTTAGGATGGAGAGGCAGGAGCTGGCTGGGAGCAGCCTCCAGACCGGCCCAGAGGGGGCGGTGGGCCAAGGACAGTGTGCTTTGGGAGGCCCGTCTTCTCTCTCGGTGCGTCAGACGCAGGCAGGACCTTAACTCCTGGCAAAGTGCGAGTCCTCCACAGCTGGCCGAGAGCCTTCCACCTGTTGTCTCGTCCGCTTGCCGAACAGCCCCGGGAGGCTGGCGAGGCCGCTAGGCTCGGTGGTGGGACCCCAGGCATCTGCCGTGGGGTGCAGGGACAGCGTTGGCTGTGGCAGCCCCGAAGTGGACACAGTCCCTAGGCAGGGGCTTGGGCTGGGGCTCGGTGGCCCGCGGGGACCAGGTGAGGGTCTTTGCTGATTCCAGGTCAGGGGGAAGGAAGGAGAGAAGTCTGTGCTGAGCGCCAGCTGTGGGCGGAGCCCAGAGCCCAGTGGCAGAGGGGAACGCCTCAAATCCCACGCGAACCAAAGGAGGTGAGTGGGGTTTTTAAATTTGCTGCAGGGCGGGTCCACTTGCCAGGGGTCTGGGAGGAGGGAGGGAGAGAGAAAGTGAAAAACCCCATGGGAGTAGCCACACAGCAGTCCCCTCTCCATCTCTCCCTCCTTTCAGGGTTCTGGGCGCACACGCAACACACGCCCGTCATGTTTTTCAAGCCGTGGATTTGGCACCCGAACTGCGTGTCAGTCATGTGGGATCCAGCGGCCTCACCACCGCACCACCACCGGCCGGGTGACTGGGTTTCTAAACCCCGGTTTACAGGTGAGCGGACGGAGGGTAACGGACCTGGACAAGGTCGTGCAGGCAGCAGCGGTCAGGACCGAGAGGAGTCTGGCTTCAGAGTCGTGCATTTCCTCGCCGCTCCCAGGCCTGCCCCAGACGGAAGCAAGTTCTACAGGGCGCGGGATGGTGACCGGCGCTCTGCCAGGCCTGGCCTGCCGGCACTCTGCCAGGCCTGGCCTGCGTTGTCTCCCAGAGTCCCTGCAGCAGCCCCAGGGGCTGAGTCCTCCCATTCTCTGCACTTTACAGAGGAGGAAACCGGGCGCTCTGGCCCTCGGCTCCACGGAGCAGCCTGAGCCCAGAGCCTCTCATACCTGCCACACGGACAGGCTCCCGTGTTCGGAGCCCCAAGCCAGCAACTCCATGCAGGACGCTCGGGGCAGCACTTTCTAGCGAGAGCGAGGCTGTGGAGCCATCCTGCCCCGCCTTAGAGGGAAAGAACTCCACCCAGAGAGGGGCTCAGACCAGATACCCCAATCCCGGGCAAGGGCCAGCAGTCAATGTGGGCCGAGGAGCCGCAAGGGATCCCCAGGAGTCCCATGGGGCCGCGATGCCAGGGCTGCTGATGGCAGAGCCCACTGGGCCCAGGTGCCCTGACAGTCCCAGCAGTGGGGCCCCAGCCTCGGCCTCGGTGGGAGGGGCCCACTGATGATTATCTGAGTGGTTGTTCTGTCTCCCAGACTCCTTCGCTCCAGACAGAACAAAAAATCCTTTTCACTACACGAACTCCAGTTTGTGATTTGAAAAATCCCAAATTTGCAGGGAAAGTTGTAAAAGGCCTTCCGGAACTGTTCTGATCTCCTTGCGGCCCTGTCAGGTCCCTTCCTGTTGCAGGGGAGGTGGGGACAGTGCGTTAGAACACCGATGTGCCAGCACCTGGCCAAGAGGGCTGCTTTTACCCCAGCTTTGTTCCCACGCCCTTCCTCACCCTGTCTGAACCCCCAGCTTCAGCGTCCTTCATGTCCTCCCAGGGGTGATGCATGGCTGGTGCCTCCAGGAGCTAGGACGAGCAGAGGCCCTTCTGATGGGGGCTGTGGTAAGGGGCCCCTGCAGACGGTGCAGGGAGCCTGCTGCTGGCCTCCTAATCGGCAGCCTAGCCAGCCAGTTCAAGCCCATCCACCCAAAAAAAGCAAGGGTGGGCTTTCCGCTCCCGGTCTACCCCTTCCTGGAGTGTAAATTCAGCCAAGTTCACAAGGAGACCAGTGCCCTCTAGTGTCTGCTCAAGGCATCGCCAAGGCTCCCGCACTGGGACGAGGGCCAGAGACATCCGGTTTCCATCCGCTTCTTTGTTGAAACAAATACTTCCCGAGGCTGGGTGATTTATAAAGAATCGAGGTTTATTTAGCTCACAATTCTGGGGGTCTGCGATCCAAGGTCAAAGGCTGTGTCGGGTGTGCGTCTCCTTGTTAGTGATAACTGCAGAGTCCCAAGGGGCAAGTGCCTGTGTGTCTGTGTGTCTGTCTGCTCATCTTATAAAGCTACCGGCAGTCAACCACGGGGGCCGCTCTGGTGCCCTCATCAACCCCAGTCACCTCTCAAAGGCCCCACACTCTCCAACACCTTGATCAGATCAAGTCTCCACTCTCAACACCTGAACAATGGCTTCAGTACATGAACTTCTGGGGGACATTCACCGTAGCACAAACACCGAGGTGAGGCAAGGCAGGGCATGTCCGCCCCCACCTCCCCCCTGGCGACCTCGTGCCGCTCTCCTGCCAGCACCCCCACCCCCAAACCTCCCTCTCCCCGTTAGATCCTTCTCACTCCATCCCTCAGTTCCTCTGCCCGACTCAGAGCGTCAGGGCCAGAAGGGGCT
The DNA here is from genome assembly GCA_026018925.1 of Tupaia tana. Classification (NCBI taxonomy): domain Eukaryota; kingdom Metazoa; phylum Chordata; class Mammalia; order Scandentia; family Tupaiidae; genus Tupaia; species Tupaia tana. The sequence continues at coordinate 130,569,506 of JAKSZU010000002.1, forward strand.
CAGGGCCCCACCGTCACCACCGATGTGAAGATGGAGGGGACGGGACCAAGACGCCAAGGTTGGCATGGGCAGTGTGAATACCCAGTTGGCTGATGGAGCCAGGGTCTGGTCTACAGAGGCCCCGGGGGGACTGGGGAGTTGCTGCAGCTGGGCTCGCCCCTGTCATACAGGGCCAGGCCACCCGGCCGAGGCCCCGCACTGCCGCAGGGCTGGGTCACTGTGGAATTCAGGGGGCCTGCGTTTGCCCAGCAGGTGGGCTTTGGTGTGGCGCTGGAGCAGCAGCGTCTAGGCAGAGCAAGCGCCGGGGCACAGACCCTGCAATGGAGACCCCTTCAGGAGCCCAGGCAGCCTGAGCTGGAGTGGGGAGAGGTGGGCTCTGAGAACCCCCACTCTGAGTGCCGATACCGAGATCCCCGAGCAGGTGGCCACCGTTCAGGGACTCCAGGCAGGGAGAGGAAGGTCGTTCCCATGTCACCTGCCATCTCTCCCTGTCCCCTGTCAGGGGACAGGTCTAAGGCCTGAGCAGAAGTGGAGGGGTAGGACTGGGGCACCCACCACTCGGACTCTGGCCAGCAAGAAAGGACCTGTCCCCCTTCGCGGCTTCCGTGGGTGGTGCCCAGGGCCCCTTCCCAGTGGCTTTGAGAGGCTGACCGGCTGTGACAGCTCAGGGGCTTCCTAGTGAAGTCACAGGTGCTGGCGGGGGGGGGGGGGGGGGACAGCCACCCAGCCGACCCTCCCCCTTTGTCTGGGACCCAGCCCTGGGCAAGAGGCTGCCCCAGCAGCGGGCACAGAGCGCTACCTGCACCCCACTGAGCACAGGTGCGGGGCAGGGAGCATCTCCGAAGGCTCTGGAGGTGCCGGCAGACCAGAGAGGTGGTGGCGGGTTGGCGGGGGGGGGGGGGGGGGGTGGGGGGTGGGGGGGGCGGGAATCCCTCTGTGCCCTCAGGAGACTGGAGGTGGCTTTGACTCCCCCTCCCCAGGCCAGGCTCAGAGGAGGTGGGGGAGATGAAGGATCTGCAGCCAGAATCCCACTGGGACAAAGGTGCAAGTTATTTGGGGGGACAGCACAGCTCTGTGGGGGTGGGAGAGTGCTGTCTAGTGCCTGCACAAACAGACGTGTTCTGCAGCTCACAGCGGCGGCGTGGCGCTTGTGACGGTGGCTCTGCACCAGCGTCCTGCTTCGCTCGCTGTAGTTAAGGAGGACAACGCTCAGACAGCGGGCGGCCAGGGCTGTTCTCCGGGAGCCACAGGGCACGGCCAAGCGATGCCGTCTGTGGGCCGGCGAGGAGCCTGAGGCTGAGGGGGGCAGCGTGTCCGGCCCGCAGCTCCACAGGAGGTCAGGGCAGAGCCGGGACCAGGCCACCTCCCACCCCCACCTCCCACGTGTCCCAGTGCTGGCCGCCAGCATGGCAGACCCCAGCCCCACCCCAAGCCAGTCAGTATCCTGCACCCGCTTACGTAGGGACTGTCTGCCTGGGGTCCTGGAGCCACAGCGCTCAGAACACAGCCCAGGCCTGGCGGGAAGCTTCGTTCCTAACCTTGGATTTGACAGGAGTCCTGTGCTCTCCCAGTTCCAGCCGGATCTCAGTCCCTAATCCAAACCTGACCCCAATCCCCCCGCCCCGACCAGGGTCCCACGCGTGTGAGTACCCAGCACCTGCCTGGGCAAAGTCCTCCCTGCCCTCGGCCCTGGGTTTGCCTTCACGCCTGGGCAGCACGGCGAGGTGACTTGACTGAGGTCACCTGGAGAATGGGTGGGGTTCCCTGGTGGGCTGGGGCGGCAGGTGGCCCGGAAGGTGCCGAGGGACGGCGGGCACTCCAGGCCGCTGATGTTGACGGCCTTCCTCGGCATTCCTCAGACAGCACTGGGCCTCGCGGGAGCCCACAGCACCGGAGGGGTGAGCGGCTCGGTGCCTGAAAACCCCACTTTACTGGTGAGGAGACTGAGGCCAGAGCCGCCGTCCCCTCTGCCCCGCACTGCCCTCCTCCCACTCAGGGCCGGGCAGCCAAGCCAGGGAGCCAAGGAAGAAATACAGCAGGACACTGCCCAGGGTCCCGGACAGCAGGAGACCAGCGTCCTGTCCTCTTCCCTGGAGAAGTGACGGGAGCTTTTACTGGCCCAGAAAAGCTCACACTGACTCACAAGTGCTCTTAACAGGAAGGCTGGGGGCCAGAAGTTAGTGTAATGGCTATGTCACTGGACTCCCATGTAGTTGACCGTGGTTCGCGTCTCGGACCCGGTGGCTTGGACTCATGCCGGGCGCGTGTGCGTGCGTGCCCAAGATCCCGAGAGGAGAACGGAGGAGAAGGGATTGCGGCATGACCATCCCCCCTGGGGGGTGATTTCCTGCTTTCTGTCTCTCTGTCTCTCTCTTTCTGGTGAGCGCACGTGCCCTATAGCAAAAACCTCTAAAAAAAAAAAACAGGGAGGGAGGCTGTGTGGGCTTCGGAGTGGCCAACCCGGGAGCCCCCACTTCCCAACAGTGGCCGAACGGGGGAACCATTGGGTCCATCTCTTTCTCCTTTCAGGATTTTGGGCACAGAACCCGGGCCTGGGAGCTGTGGCTGGAGGCAGCACCTCAGGCCCTTCCGGCCCTCAGCCTGGCAGCAGGAGATGTGGGAGGGCGGGGAGGGCAGGGGCAGATGAGAAGGTGGGGGACCACCTGCAGGCCCAGTTCCCTGCCCCGCAGCCCACCTCAGTGCCGGGCTCCTTGCAGGAGCTCCTCTGCCCACCCGCTCTGTTCCTAGGATAGGTCATCTCTGGGAGTCCCCCTATCCGCTGCCTGCCTCTATGGCCAGCAAACCCCTCAGTGACATCCACTCAGTCTCTCTCTCTCTCTCTCTCTTATTAGAGAGAGATTTTTGTTATGGGGTACATGTGATTGCCAGAGAAACAGAGAGAGAGACAGAAAGCAAGAAATCACCCCCCAGGGGGGATGGCCATGCCACAAACCCTTCTCCTCCACTTTCCTCTCAGGATTTGGGGCATGCACACCCATGTGCCCGGCATGAATTTCAAGCTGCCAGGTCCAGGATTCAAGCTGTGGTCAACCACGTGGAAGTCCAGCACCTTAACCACTACACATACCTGTTGCCCCCCTTTTCTTTCTTTTTTTTTTTTTTAAATAATTATTCATTTAACTTTATTTATCCATTCATTTATTTTTAATTTGATGAGAGAGAGGCACAGAGAGAGAGAGAAGGTGAGAAAGCAAGCCACCAGGTCCGGGACTCAAACTGTGGTCAGCCATGTGGGAGTGTCCAGCGCCATAACCACCATGCCACCTGCTGGTCCCCCATCACTGGTAGCACGTGCTTGCTGGGGAGAGAGAGAAAGTGAGAAAACACCCCCGTTGTGGGGAGTGGTCACACCACACTTGGTTTCCTCCTGCTTTTGGGATTCGGGGCACGCATGTATATGCACCCAGAATGTTCCATCAAGCCGCCAGGTCTGGGACTCAAACCACACAGTTGGTAGTGTGGGATCCAGGTGCCTTAACTACCATGCCACTGGCTGGCCCTCCATTTGGTTCTTGAGTCTGGCCTAAGGGGCTGCTTGTTCCTGCAGACAGCAGGTGGGAGGACCTTGAGGCCACCTCTGGGACATTCTGGGGAGCCTCTTGGCCCCAGGACCTGTGTGGTAATGCAAAAGCCTGGAGCAACCCCGAAGGCTGAAGAGCTGAGGAGCGACCCCCAGGGACAGGCCCCACAGAGAGCTGAGAAAGGGGCCCCCGGGGCAGATGGAAGTCAGCGGGAGGCAGCCAGTGCCAAGGGCCCAGCGGGAGTGCGGGCAGGGCTCCCTGGGCAAGCAGAGGGGATCCTACCAGGAGAAGACAAACAGCCAGATGGCGGAGAAAAGGCACCGGCTGCAGCCTCCACTGGGAAAATTAATTAAGCCTTCAATTAGCTCAGGCCTGCCCCTGTCGGCTCCGAAGGGCACCCAGGGCCCCGCTACCCTGCCCAAGCCAGGAGTTAATAACTCACCCTCTAATGAACTCCGCAAACGGCCAGAAGTACCCACCCCTCCGTCTGCCTGCCTGCCGGGATTCTGGGCAGGAAGAAGAGATGGAATTCTTTTTTGGACACCCTTATCCACCAGGCATCCATCCTAGACCACCTGAAGGTGGATGGCTTCTGGCCCTCTCACCCCCGGGGAACCCAAGCATCCTCTCCCCATTCCCGGAAAAGAAGGAACCAGAATCCCAGCATGTCAAGGAGGCCTCGAGATGTTTTATTTCAGTTTACCTTACTGGACACCGTGTGGTGCCGGGGACAGAGACTCACGCTGCCCTGGCCCACCTTCCAGGAGCTCACAGTCGGCCGTAGGGGTGTGGTGTGGAAATAGACATGAAACTGACCACCCCTGGAGCCTCGGTGGCCAGTACTGGCAGCAACCACAGCACCTTCCGAGAGGTGCCAGAGCAGCGTCTCAGGTTAGGGGTGCAGGACAGCTGCTCAGAGGTAAGCGGAGGTCAGGGTCAGCTAGGAGGCCAATCTGGTCTTACAGTCGATGGCCTCCAAGGCCCAGAGAGGGCAGACAACTGCCACAGTCATCCAGGGTCAGTTCCTGTACAGAGTGTGCCTCCCCACGCTCACTGAGCGAACCGAGGCCCAGAGTCTCTGCACGGGGGCTGTAAATGCAGTGCTCATGGCACTCACACCAGGCCCCGAGAAGGCTGGCCCGCTGAGGGTCATCTCACATGGCAGGCTTTGCTGAGAGCCCCAGAGAACAGCAGCTCCCCCAGGCCTCCTCGGGCTCCTCCTGTCCCTTCTGGTCACCCCCACCACCATCCCGTCTCTTGCTCAGGACCCTCAGCCAGTACCCAGCGCCTTGGACTGGGCAGGCCGCCAAGAATGGCCAAGCGCCAACCTTTCCATCACTGACTGGGACCAGGCTTTGTTTTTTGTTTTTTTGGGTTTTTTTTGAGAGAGAGATTTTTTTCCTATAGGGTGCATACACTCACCAGAGAGACAGAAAGTGGGACATCACTCTCCCGGGTGGATGGCCATGCCACAATCCTTTCTCCTCCATTCTCTCTTTTTTTTTTTTTTTTTTGAGAGGTTTTCGCTATAGGGCGCGTGCGCTCACCAGACAGACAGAAAGAGACATAGAGACAGAAAGAGAGAAATCACCCCCCAGGGGGAATGGTCACGCCACAATCCCTTCTCCTCCATTCTCCTCTCGGGATCTTGGGCACGCACGCACATGCGCCCAGCGTGAGTTTTAAGCCACCGGGACCGGGACGCGAACCGCAGTCGACTACGTGGAAGTCCAGCGACATAGCCATTACGCTAACTGCTGGTTCCCTCCTCCATTCTCTTGACACTTCGGGTATGCACACACATGCACCTGGCATGAGTTTTAAGTTGCCAGGTCCAGGACCCGAACCACGGTCGACTACGTGAGAGTTCAGCGACGTAACCATTACACCATCTGTTGGTCCCAGGACCAGGCTTTTATGCCTGGGTCTGATAAGCCTGAACTAGAATCACCCAAGGAGCTTGGTAAAATGCAGATTCCCAGGTCCCACCAGGACCTGATGAAGCAGAACCTCTGGGAGCGGGTCATAGGGATCTGCATTTTAAAATCAGTTCTCTGTTCATAAATTACATCAGTGGACAAATACAGAAATCATAAGTGCATTGTTCCATGAAGTTTGACAAATTGCACATCTGTTTAATCTACACCCACGTCAAGAAATAGGACATTAATAAGCCCTCCCAGACTCCCTCCGGCACCTTCCAGGCACCCGCCTCTCCAAAGCTGCCACCGCCCTGACGTCTGACAGCTTAGATCAGCTTCGTCTGCTGTTGGGCTTCATGCGTGTGGAATCGGACAGACACCCGTGTCCGGCCTTTTGCTCGTCATTGTTTGCGAGATTCATCCACACTGTTCCGAGCGGTGGTGATGTGTTCGTTGTCGCCGCTCAGTAGCCTTGCCGCCGGGACTGTGCCCCGGGGGTGTACACGTTCTTCTGTCGACAGAGATGAGTCAGTTCCAGTCTGGGGATATCAGAAGAGAGCTGCTACGAAAATTCTATTGCAGGGGCCAGCAGGGTGGCCTTAGTGGTTAAGGTGCTGGACTGATGGCAGTTCAAGTCCCAGTCCTGGTAGCTTGCTTTCTCCCTTTTCCTCTCTTGCTCTCTCTCTTTCTCTGTCTCTCTCTAGTGAGCACATGTACCCTATAGCAAAAACTTTTAAAAAAATAATAAATTAAGGGACCAGCAGTTGGCTATGTCACTGGACTCCCATGTAGTCGACCACAGTTCGAGTCCCGGACCTGGTGGCTTAAACTCACACTGTGTGTGTGCGTGCGTGCCCAAGATCCCGAGAGGAGAATGGAGGAGAAGGGATTGCGGCGTGGCCATCCCCCCTGGGGTGTGATTTCTTGCTTTCTGTCTCTGTCTCTCTCTGTCTTTCTGGCGAGTGCATGCGCCCTATAGCAAAAACCTCTAAATAATAATAATAATAATAAAGAAGAAGAAGAAGAAAGAAAGAAAATGCTATTGCATGTGTCTCTGTGGGCATCTGTGCCCATTTCTGACGGGCATGTGTTCATGAGCGGCATTGTCTTGTCAGGACGTTTGCTAGTATTCAGGTTTGTTAGGCACTGCCAGACCGTTTTCCAACTGGCTGGGCCAATTTAGACGTCCACCCACAGCGCCTGAGAACTTAGGTGGATACGCGTGCTCACAGACTCTTGATGCGTCTCTCTCTCTTCATCTCAGCCTTCTCCTGAGGGGGTAGTGGTATCATTTCATGCTTCAACCTGCGTTTCCCTGATGACTAATGATGTTGAGCACATTTTTGATGTTTATTGGCCATTCGGGCATTCTCTTTTGTGAAGTGCCTGTTCAGATCTTTTGCCAATTTTTTAATCGGATTGCCTGTCTTTTCCTTATTGATTTATGGGAGTTCTTGATGTATTCTAGGTTCCAGCCTTTTGTTGGACATGTGTAATTGCAAATGTCTTTTTTTTTTTTTTTTTTTTTTTTTGGTGGGGGAGAGATTTTCGCTATAGGGCGTGTGCACTCACCAGACAGAGAAAGACAGAGAGACAGAAAGCGAGAAATCACCCCCCAGGGAGGATGGCCACACCACAATCCCTTCTCCTCCATTCTCCTCTCGGGATCTTGGGCACGCACGCACATGCGCCCAGCGTGAGTCTTAAGCCACCGGGTCCAGGACTCAAACCGCGGTCAGCTACATGGGAGTCCATCGACATAGCCATTACGCTAACTGCTGGTCCCAGAAATGTTTTCTTCAACTCAGTGTCTTGTCTTGGTGCTCTTAATGATGTCTCTGATCAACAAAAGATTTTAATTTTAATATAGTCCATCGATCCCCCCCTTGTTGGATAGTATTTCTTAGGTCCTGTGTCCAGGAGATTCTATGTGCATGAAAATTGGAGAGGGGTCGGAGTGGAGCCCTTTCACGTGGACAAAGTCCTTGTTACTGCCGACCCACTTCCTTCTCAGCCAGACACACACAATTCCCTTCAGAGCACTTACCCTGCTTTGGGGTACTTAAAAAAAATAATAAAAGAAAAGAAAAGAAAAAATTATTTATTTAATTTTACTTATTATTGGGGCCAGCAGGTGGCATGATGGTTAAGGTGCTGGATTGCCACATGGACAACCATGGTTCGAGTCCCAGACCTGGTGGCTTGAAAAGAGCTACAAATAAATAGATGAATAAATAAATGCTTTAAATTTTTTTACATATTATTAACTTGTTATAGGTCACTGCGTGTCACCAGAGAGAGACAGGGAGAAGGGGAAAGTGGGAAAGCAAGCCACCAGGTCTGGGACTTGAACCACGGTTGGCCATTTGGGAGTCCAGCGCCTTAATCACTACACCACTTGCTGGCCCCAGGGGCAGTTTTATTTATTTTTTAAGAGCTTTTTTAAAAAATATTATTTAATTTTATTTATTCATTCATTTTTAAAAATTTGACCAGAGAGAGAGACACACACACACACACACAGAGAGAGAGAGAGAGAGAGGGAAAGGGAGAAAGGAAGCTGCCAGGCCCAGGACTCGAACCGTGGTCTGCCATGTGGGAGTGTCCAGCACCTTAACCACCACACCACCTGCTGGTCCCCAAGGGGCAGTTTTATTTTTAAAAATCTGCTATGGGGTACATGTGCTTGTTGGAGAGAGACACAGAGGTAGGGGGAGGGCATGTGAGAAGGCACCCAGGGGAAATGGCCACCTCACCACCCCCTCTCCTGCACTCCTCCCCCAGGATTTGGGCACACAAGTGCACGTGTCAGTGTCTCTCAGCCCGCCAGGTCCGGGACTCGAACCATGCAGTCGGCCACATGGGATCCAGCTGCATTAACCATCACAGCACCAGCTGGCCCTTGGGCCCTCTTCATGTTACAGCAAACATGTTGTGGGCATCTGCTCAGCCTGGGCCCCAAGGGCAGGACATCGGCTGAGAACTGCTCCCGGAGCAGAGGGGCCATGCAGAAGGGTCACGTGGTACACAGTCCCCGAGGCCTGGCCACCGCCAACTGGATGGGACCGCCCCTTACCACTCTGAGCCAGTCAGACCCTCTCCTGGGGATCTGGGATCTGTTCTGCTCGACCCTACACTGAGCCCAGACAGTAGCCAGGAAGACGGGACGAGAGTCAGGCACCGGAGAGGCCATGGAGGCTGGGAGTGGGCAAATGGCCCTGAGCCCGTGGAAACCGCAAACGCGTCCACACAGGAGGCAGATGTGCAGAGAGAATGGCCGTGAGGGACGGTGTGTGGACACTGTCTAGGGGACCATCCGTCTCCTGGTTCTTGGCCCTCTCGCTGGGCTCCTGCCCTAGGGCTTTCTAAAGATGCTCGGCATCTTTCCAGTAATTCCCTTCTCATCTAATGCGAATTCTGTTCTTGCCACCAAAAGAGCCTTATCTAAGATATAATGATCATCTTGAGTCCTCAGAACAATGGATTCTTCCTTTCTCGAGATGAAGAAACTGCGGCTTGGGCTCAGGGAACCATTCCATTCATTCTTTTTTTTTTTTTTTTTTTTTTTAATTTTTGCTATAGGGTGCATGTGCTCACCAGAGAGAGAAAGAGAGACAGTAAACGGGAAAGTGAGAAATCACCCCCTGGGGAGATGACCATGCCACAATCCCTTCTCTTCCACTCTCCTCCTAGGATTTTGGGCCCGCACGCACACATGCCCAGCGTGATTTTCAGGCCTCCAGGCCCAGAATTTGCGCTATGGTCAGCCATGTGGGAGTCCAGTGCCTTCATCACTATGCTATCTGCCGGCCCCCAGGGAACTATTTCTTTCTTTCTTTTTTCTTTTTGAGATTTTTGCTATTAAGGCAAGTGTGCTCAGGGGGAAACAAAGAGACGGAAAATGAGAAATCACCCCCCTGGGGGGTGGCCACACCACAATCCCTTCTCCATTCTCCTCTCAGGATTTTGGACACACATGTGAGTGTGAAACCACCAGGTCCAGGACTTGAACCATGGGAGTCCAGTGATGTGACCATTCCGCCACCTGCTACTCCAGGAACTATTTCTTTAAAAAGGACTTTGTTCCTGATCTAACTTTTGAAGACATTGGGTCAAACACATATGAATTTTTTTTTTTTTAAATAGAGATTTTTGCTATAGGGCGCGTGTACTCTCCAGAGAGATAGAAAGCAAGAAATCATCCCTCAGGGGGATGGCCATGCTGCAATCCCTTCTCCTCCATTCTCCTCTCAGGACTTTGGGCACACACACACACACACACACACACACACACACACCGTGTGAGTTTCAAGCCACCAGATCTGGGACTCGAACCGCAGTTGACTACATGGGAGCCCAGTAATGTAACCATTATGTCATCTGCTGGTCCCGAAACATTTTTTTTTGCTGTAGGGCTTTTCAGAGCCTTTGATAAAGTGGTGCATGACGGGAATCTACAGACCAGAGTTCCCCTCGTTCATCTGACTGTGGAATCCCCTTTCACACAGAGCACTGTACATAAGGAAGGATTCATGCTTTATGGAAAATTGTGCAAAGAATCTAATTTTTCCTCCCTACACCAAAGGGATTTCACTCGAAGAAGGTGTGGGCAAATGACTGGAAATATTCCTCCTACTGGCTTTGTAATTCTTCATTAGACATGTTGAGAAAAGAGCTGTCTCTTATTCCGGGCTGGCTCTAGGATGCCAGGCAGTACAATGCATTGCTCAAGAGAATCCGGATCCCAGAGGGCAGCACGTGCTTGAATCTGAAACACACCGGGCAGTGCACAAGTGCCTGGATCCACCGGGGTGGAGGACTGGGGAAGGAGCAGACCCTGTGACAGGGGCTCATCTCTTTCTCTCGTTCTCTCCATCCGTCTCTCACACAGGCATGCATGTATGTGTTTTATTATTAATAAAGAAAAAGAGGGAGAGGGAGAGAGGCCTCTTTTATAAATCTCTTTCATGAGGGTTTGGCTAACCTGAAGCAACTTCCCCTGGTGAATCAACTACCACTGACTTTCAGACCCTTCCAAATGGGGAATGAGCCTCGTTGCATCAGGGCTCCAGGCCCCACCAGGGCAATGTCACCCCAGGAGCCTGGGCCTCGACTATCTGGGCCCCTTCCAGTAGGAATGAGGCTAGAAAGGGGCAAACGAGGAGAAACCTGAGAGGAAAAGGGCAAAAGAGAGAGAGGAAGGAGCTGGAACATTGGCCCCTCAGAGGGCCGAGGAGGGTTCAGTGAAGGGACTCTGTCAAAGGTGTGCTCAAGATTCTGGAAACCACAAGGATGGAGCATACCTTGGAGCTGGCAGCATGGACCCTTACGATGCATGTAGGTTGAGGGGGAGGCAGAGAGCAGGCCCAGGGAGGGAGGGTGGGAGTGGATCCCTCCTCATGTACAGTGTTCTGTACGAATCGGGGTTCCACGGTCATTTGAGCAAGGGGACTCCATTCTGTAGATTCCCATCATGCCCCTGGCTGGGGCTGCTGGAGCCTTTGTGCTGTCTGCCCAGCATTGCCCACAGGGATGAACACCCCAGGGAATCACCTTATTATTGTCTGATCTCTGGCTGGACCTTCCCATTGGCCAAACCCAAGCAGGACAGAGAGACCTTACAGGCCCTCAATGGCAAGGGCAAGGAAGAGGGAAGAGCTGGGCTGAGAGGGAGGCTTGGAGAGGGCTGTGGGCGCTGAGGAGCGGAGCGGGGAGGGGAGATGAAAACCAGGCCCATCAGAGGCGAGGACCTTGAAAGCAGCAAAAGCAAGGAGGATAGAGGCGCCGGGGGTGGGAGCGGCTTTTTGCTGCCTTCTAGATGCGAGGGGGTGTTGCCATGGCCCAGACCCCCAGATCTCTCTGTATCAGAACAGCCCGCCCTGGGAGGCGGACATGTGAGCGTGGCCCCCGCAGAGAGGGGGAGCCGAGGCCTCCTGCCGACTGCCAGCTCCCACGTAGCTGGTGGGCGGATGGGTCTCCGCTGAGATCAGCTAAACAGGCCCGCCTCTGATGTGCACGTTCCTCCTTTACACCAGCCGAGCCCTGGAAGGCTGGCGCATAAATCAATGCCAGGCAGAGGAGTCCTCACTGAAATTCGCCTGGACCGAGAGTTCCCCTCCATAGACGATGTCTGTCCCTGACTCGGTTTTTGTCTAACAACAGCTGCTCACTCATTGAGGAGAGACATCCGTCTATGGATTTCTTCACGGGGGCATCCTGGCCTGACCCAGAAAGGCAACGGGCGGCCCCGCCTCCCAGTCCTCCAGGGTTGGGGATACCTGCAGGTACTGGCGCTTCCATCTCAGCTTCGCCCCTCCAAGTTCTGGGCACTCCCAGGAGGGCAGAGAGCGTATGCACCTCTCTGCATTCGGCAGAGAGACAGAACCGATGGCCAGACACTCGGAGGCCACCCTGGCCTGCTGGTCCCGCAGCCTCCTTTTCTCCAACCCCAGCTCCCCCTACCCCTGTGGGCTCTGGGCCTGGCCCCTCACCACCTTTCCTCCTAGGGCCTGGTCAGTGGCGATGGCAGCAAAGTCACCTTCCCAGGTCACTCCAAGTGACAGCAGCACCAGCGCCTCTGCAAGCTGAGCCCAGGGGTGCCAGGGCCACTCCAGGGAAAGTGACAGCTCGGCCAGGAAAGCCCTCACGGAAGGCGGCAGCTGTTAGATCCAAGCCTGTTCTTGCCGCCACATCACCATTAGCAGAGAGCAGAGGTGGGGGGAGAAGAGGCAGGAGCAGCCCTGCAGGAGCTCTTCCTGTCCAGGTACCAGGTAGAGGTGGAAGGAGGAGCTCCGATCCAGGTGGATGTGGCAGGGGGCCAGACAAGGGGCTCTGGGACCAAGCTACCCGCCAGGGAGGGCTTCCTGGAGGAGGAAATGTCCGAGCTGAGTCCTGAGGAAGCACGGGTGATATCTGGGCCACACTCGTGTGGGCTGACCTCTGTACTGCGAGGGTCTTCACCTGTGAGTGGCTTGACAGAAAGGAAAGACAGCAGAAACGCAAGTCTTGAGTCAAGAGACTCACTGCAAATGCCCCTTACGGGGGTATCTGGATCAGGCAATCAGGGAAGGCTTCCTGAAGGAGGTGAGGGAGACTGCAGGCCTGGTAGACCCCTTAGCTCCATGCCTCTGTGGCCCCAGGTTCTTTCCTCCCCAGCTGTCATCTCAGTTTGAAGCTGGACAGTTCTCTTATTGCACCACTAAGGTCCCTCGACTATGGGCCCCGTGGCTTTGCTTGCCATTGCGACCTAGTGATCGCTCCTCAGTAGTTCTGGAATGAATGCATGAAGGACAAAGGAATGAATGAATGGGGAAGTGGAGTGGTCAGTCCCACAGGAGGTGGAGGGGAGGCATAGAAGACCTGGAGGTCTGTAAGCGTAGGAGGGTTGGATGGCTAAGCTGGACAGAGGACAGCTTGGGGCAGGAGGAAAATACGGCCAGGGCTCCTGTTGTTTCCAGGGGTGGAGGAGACCAAGGACACTGGGGGGGGGGGGGGGGCTGGGGAAGGGGTTCAAGCTAAGGAGCGGGTAGAGTGTGTGCCCAGAAACACAGGGGTGGCTAGAGCTGGCCAGGGTAGGCTTGGAGGAAAACGGGGCCCGAGATGGAGCTAAACCTCCTATCACCTGCACTCCAGCGCTGGGTCCGCCTGCGGCCCCTGGCCCTGGCCTCCCGTCTCCCCCTCCACCTCCTCAGTCTGATTGTGCGGAGTGATTTGTGGCCCTGACAAGTTGAATTGTGGGTAAAGCGGCTGTCCAAATGGGGAGCAAATTGGAACTGCGGCCCCAGCCAGCGGGCCATCCATCACAGGGAGAAAGCTCCGTCAGCACCCGCTGCCCCCAGCCCTCCTCGGCAGCCCCTCGCGGTGCCTGCCCTGGGAGCAGGGGCACGCCCCGTCCAGTCCAGCTAGAGTCCGGAGGGCTGTGGGCAGGGGGCCGGCCCCGGGAGAGAGAGGCGGAGAGCATGAGGAGACGACCCTTCCCGTTTTTGCAACGCCTGCTTGGAGTTTTCCGCAGCGTTGTGACGTGACGGATTTCGCTCAGCCTCCCTGGGGCTGTGTCTATTTGCAGACTGAGAAACGGAGGCACAGCGCACTGCCGGGAGGGCCCAGCGTGGACGATAGCAGAGACAGTGGTTTCCCGCAACACGGACGAACTCAAAAGCAAATACTCTGTCTGGCACAACTCCGAGTTCCTGGAGGTGACCCTACAGTGGCTGTTAGGGACTAATGAGATGAAAGAGCCACAGAAAACACTAGGACCTAAAGGCCCTGCCCTGAGGGACTCCCGCTGTGTTAGAAGCTGTGTGCCCGCACCTGCAGGCCCTTGCCCAACCTCTGACACCCCACACATGGATCCATGGGGCCCAGCCCCCGGCATGCCTGCTCAGACCAATGGAGGTCCCCTGAGCCTCTGAGCCTGGTCGCTGACCTCTGACTGGGGGCCTGGCCGAAAAGATGCGCTAAGCCAATCCGATTCCAGAAATTTGGAACTGAATCCTTGAGCCACCCAATCAGAAAGCAGAGTGAGGGACCAGCAGTTAGCGTAATGGCTATGTCGCTGAACTCCCATGTAGTCGACCATGGTTCAAGTCCTGGACCCAGCAGCTTAAATTCACACTGGGCGCATGTGCGTGCGTGCCCAAGATCCCGAGAGGAAAATGGAGGAGAAGGAATTGGGTGTGGCCATCCCCCCTGGTGGGTGATTTCTCACTTTCTGTCTCTCTGTCTCTCTGTCTGTCTCTATCTGTCTGGCGAGCACACATGCCCTATAGCAAAAACCTCTCTAAAAAAAAAAAAAGAAAAGAAAAGAAAAGAAAAGAAAAAAGAAAGCAGAGTGAGAAAGCCAAAGGTCACATGGGACCTCAGGACCCATTATTTCTTGAAGCCCAAACTCTCCATGTCCTGCTTCCCTTCCCTCTGCCTCTCCCCCATCCCCTGGTCCAGTACTCTGCGTTTGGGGGAGGGTGGGAAGGGAAGGTGCTCCATGTCCTGAACGGTCTGCCCACACGTCATCTCCCCTTCCCCTCGAAACTCAAAGCCCAGCCCCGACCACTCACTTCTCTTTGTGCTGAGTCATTCTGTCCCTGGGACGACAGCTGAACCGTCCTGCTGACCACGGACCGGGACAGGAAGGCAGGGTGGGTAGAGTTACGAAATGTGAATCAGTGTTTCAACATGTTAGTCACCCACGCAACGTTGTGTGTGTCCGGGGAACCCAAACACTGACGCATCAGGAAGGGAGAAAGCTCCCCCCTGCCTCCTCCCGGGTGTGTGTGTGTGTGTGTGTGTGTGTGTGCCCACGCGCCTGGGACCATCCTGCCCACTCTGTGCGGCCCATTTCACCTGTCTGCCCTGGCCCTGGGGCCCCTGGTGACCTGTTAGCTTAGTGCTGAAAGTATGGGCTGTTTGCACAAAGCACACGAGTGTGTTTCGATCCGGGTTCAGTGCAGAAAACAGAAGGCATGTGAGGATGCTGTGCAGAGAGGGAAGGGATACGGGGAATTAGGTGCTTACAAAGCCTTCAGAGGAGGCGTAGGAGGCGCTGCAGCCTGGCATCCGGAGTGGGTCTGGAACTGCCGAACTGGCCCCCCGGGGAGGAGCTACCCTCATCTCCTTCAGGAAGGTGGGGACCCAGCGCCTCCCCCCTCCGCTGAACACATGCTGCAGCTGCCACCCGGGTCTGGGAGCCACCGCCCACGGTGTCTGCCTCTGGGTCCCACAAAGCCCGTGACTGGACACTGGAATGCGCTGAAGGAGAACCTGTCATCCACGACCCCACCTGCCCTTAGCAAGCAGCCAGGGCTCCGGCAGCGGCTCTGCTTCCCCCGCCCTCCGGGCCTCACGCGGTGCACGGTACAGCAGAACCCAGCTCCAGCACTAACACCCCAGCATCGGAAGTCTGGCAAACATCGCTTTTAGCTTTGTGGCCTCTGCAGCGCCGGAGGAATGGAAGAGACGCCGAGTCCACGCACCATCCGGGAGCCCAATCCTGGAGTCCCAGGAGACCCCTCAGGTTGATGTGGCCCCTCGTTTGGACCCAGGGCCAGCCGACTGCCCTTGGTTGAGGACTGGCCTGGGGACTCTGGATCCCAGGAGGGCTTACCTGGCTGTGGAAGGTCAGGAAGGGCGTGACGAGATAGGCGCACGGCTGAGTGTGGTACATACACGCATGTGCGCGTGCGCCCGCCTTGTCCACTCGGGGAAGGGGCGTGGGGGGACCTGAGGGGCTGCTCTACTCTCATTCTCTCTGGCTCTGATAATGGGAGCAGCCAGACAGCTGAAAGCAAGGGGCGGGATGTCACAGGCAGGGAGTGGACCTCCCGGCTCCCAGGACCCCTCCCACTGCAGGCCACCCTCTGATAAGGTTCCCCAGGAAGTCTGGGGCCTTTGTCCCCCTAAGCTGCATTTGATGGGGTTCCACCATCTTATGTAAACATTCAGGGTATTGGGACCAGCAGTTAGCGTAATGGCTATGTCACTGGACTCCCATGTAGTCGACCGTGGTTCGTGTCCCAGACCCGGTGGCCTAAACTCATGCTGGGCGCGCGTGTGTGTGTGCCCAAGATCCCGAGAGGAGAATGGACGAGAAGGGATTGCGGCGTGGCCATCCCCCCTGGGGGGTGATTTATCGCTTTCTGTCTCTGTCTGGCGAGCGCATGCGCCCTATGGCAAAAACCTCTAAAAAAAAAAAAAAAATTCAGGGTACTCACTTTGAAATAGAGTTGGACATCAACACCATGGCCACGGGCTCCCAGAGGGGGTGAGGCTCAGGCCCCCCAACCTGAGGCCAGGACCCAGAGAACAAGGCATGCCAGAGCCGCGGCCACGCTGCAGAAGCCCTTGGCAGGCCACCGAGTCGCCCTCTCCCTGCGCTTATTAGACAGGTCATCTGAGCTGCTCACTGCTCCTGGAACGGTGAAGGGGTTGCAGGGCGGCAGGCGGGGGGCGCAGCCAGGCTGAACACGGGTGGGCGGGCATGACTCCAGGAATGCAGCCACTGCGGGGCCTGGGCAGGCCTGCTGCTCTCTGCAGTGTGGCAGGAAGATGAGACACCGCCCTCCACCCTCTTTCCGCAGAGACATGCTCCAGCCCATCACGGCCTGCAGGAGACCTGGCCAGGGCCTCACAGAGGAGGTGAGCGAAGAGCGTCCTCACCATCACCGGGACTCGGTATGTCCAGAGGGAGCGACTCCTCCTTCTGCCCCCAGACTGCTAACTCCTCCCACTGCCCTGTCCGTGTCCCTGCTACCACACCCTCTCCGTGCCCAGCCTCTGGGATCTGCCCTTCCTTCTTTCAGGTGTGGCTTTCCTTGTCACCCCTGCCCAGACCCTCTTGCAGGCCTCCTCTCCCCTACACGCCCCTCCACGAGCAGCCTTCCCCATCCCTCCCTGAAGCCCCCTCTGTCCTGTCTGCGGAGTGTCTGTGTCATGGGACTCTCCTGTTCTACTCCCCTGGACCCCCCCACTGTGGCCCCGTGATCTCCTAAAGAGATCCCCAATGCGCCACCCCGATGCTGAGGCTGTGCCCTGCTCACCCTTACGAACCGTTCCAGGCTGTCTCCCACACACCCAGACCTCTGGGCTAACCAACGCTATTCATCCTTCAAGGGGAGCGGGCACACGACCCAAGCTGCCCAGTGGCGTGGAGGAGGCCGAAAATGCCTCCCTCCCAAAAACGCACTCACTTCCCGACACCCGGGGCCTGTAAAGGTGACCTTACATGCCAAAAAGCAAGTATTACCTTATATGACCGTCTGAAGGTGTAATTAAGGTAAGGATTTTTAAAAATTATTATTTAATCTTATTTACTAATGCATTTATTTTAATGAATGACCAGAGAGAGAGAGAGGGAAAGTGAGAAAGCTAACTGCCGGGTCCGGGACTCAAACCGTGGTCAGCCATGTGGGAGTGTCCAGCACCTTAACCACCACGCCACCTGCTGATCCCAAGATGAGGATTTTGAAAGGAGAATGTTTCCTGGATTATCCAGGTGGGCCCTAGATGCCACCACAAGTTTCCTTATAAGAGAGATCAGACACACAGAGAAGGCCGTGCGAATACCGAGCAGAGCACAATGCGGCCACAAGCCAAGGACTGCTGACGGTCCCTAGGGACCGGGAAAGTAACTGCCTCTTCCCTAGAGCCTGGGGGGGGAGTCTTGCGGGGGGCGGGGCGGGGGGACCGTGGTCCTGCCCACATCCTGATTTCAAACTTCCGGCCTCCAAAACCGTGACAATAAATTACCGTTGTTCGAAGCCCCCTGTCGGTCATAACCTGTTACAGCAGCCCTAGGGAACTGATCCTGATGCTGAGCGCCGGCACTGCTGGGCCGTCTGTGCTCTGTGGGGGGGTATGCCCGCCTCAGGACAGGATCAAGATGGCGGCAGGCAGTGGACAGGGCCTTGGGGACACCAGGCACCCTGAAGGCAGCCTTCCCCCTGGCCTTTTTAGCAACATAAGCCCGCACTTTTTCCTTCTTACTGAAAGCCAGTTTGATCTGGTTTTCTGTCACTTGCAACCCTGAGAGTTCTGACTAACACCCTCACCCAGTAATTACACTCGCCTTAAAATAGCTCAAATCTTTGACCCAGTGATCCCAGCTTTCTGCCAAAAAAAAAAAAAAAAGTACAAAAACAGTCACTGCAGTGTGAAAAAATAGGAACAGCCTATATATGCAGCCACAGGGTACACATCCATACAGTACGACGCATCCACACGAGGGGTATTATGAAACTATTCGAAACCATGCTTCATGCTCGCTATTAAATGTAAATGAAAAGCATGACATTCAAAAAATACACACATTCAAAAAATACACACATATACCTGCATTTAAATATTTGTATACATACACAAGATTATCGTCACTAAGGAAATGGCTTTAGATCCTTTTTTTTTTTTTTTTTTTTTGGAGAGGTTTTTGCCATAGGGCACATGCGCTCACCAGAAAGACAGAGACAGAGGGACAGAAAGCGAGAAATCATCCCTCAGGGGGCTGGCCGTGCAGCAATCCCTTCTCCTCCATTCTCTTCCCAGGATCTTGAGCATGCACGCACATGCACCCGGCATGAGTTTAAGCCACCGGGTCCAGGGTCGACTACATGGGAGTTCAGTGACATAGCCATTACGCTAACTGCTGATCCCGACGGCTTTAGATCATTTTTAAAGAAACAAAGCGTAGCCTAGAGTTGAGACCCCTCCTGTGCCCCTCCTTCCATGGCCCCATGTGCTCTCCAAAACAACAACTTCACCTAAGTGGGAGTCATTCCCACTAGTGATTTTCAATCATTACTACCCATGCGTGTATCTGTAAGTAATCCAGATTTGTACATGTTTCCACATTTTCAAGAGTAGTCTGAGGCTTCCTAAAACTTGCTTTTTCTCAACCAGCAGTATATTTCTGTGTGGACAGAAGTCTGACTACTTTTCCTATTTTCCAAAATATTTTCAAAAGGGACTGGGGAAGTCATGCCTACAAACATTAAAGACCATTTATTTTCCATTAACAGGATTCTTCCTACCTCCTGTGCCTGACACAGTATCTTTGAGATGTATATTTCAACCAATTACAGTATATTCTTTTACTTAACTCTTCTCAAGACACAGATCTTCCCTTGCAATCACCAACCTAAGAATTGTGGAACCCACCTATAACCTACAAGCCCCCCCCCCCCACTTCTACATGTCCCGCCTTTTTGGGCCAGACCAATGGGAAATCTCTTCACTAAATTTTGTCTGTCAATCTCAAAAACAAATAAAAGGAACCTCTGTACATGATCACCCCGAGAAAGGCATGTATGCCTCTTCTCCGGGCTTAGGTCACTCATATTTGGCTTGAAAATAAATCACATTAATTATTAATTATTAGTTTTTACAGTTGGTTATTTTTCCTTCGACATGTGCATGGAATCCATCTCTATAACATGAACCTCCAGTTCATTCATTTTAACTGTTGGCGAGAAGTCCATGTCTGAGGACACCCCCCCCCCGCCCCCGCCACATTCTTTAGCCTTTCTCTGGTTAATAAACGCTGAGATTAACGGCAATATTTTTTACTCCAAAATGCTGCGACTCTTACGTTTCCTCAGGGACACACGTGTGATCGTGTCTGGGAATGTTTACCCCAGAGTGCAGTGAACAGACAGGTCACAGGGAGAGCAAGTCAGCATCCTGACGGGGTGCTGCCCAACCGTCCTGAGCTGGGGTGCCAAGGGTAGAGCGTTTCTGTCTCCACATTCCTGATGGGGAAATGAGTCGTCTCTGCTGCTCTGTGGGTAGGACATCATACCTCTCTGGTGCTTTTTTTTTTTTTTAATATAATTACTTATTTTATTTATGCATTCATTTATTTTAATTTGACCAGAGAGAGACAGAGAGAGAGAAAAATTGAGAAAGCAAGCTGCCAGGTCTGGGACTCAAACCATGGTCAGCCTTGTGGGAGTGTCCCGCACCTTAACCACCACACCACCTGCTGGTCCCCTCGCTGGTGCTTTTGACATGCTCGGCCCTGTTTACGGGGCTGCCCATCAGCTTCCCCTAGTTTATTTCCCATTCAGTTTCCTCTTCCGTTAAATACTTTTGCCTGTTCTTCCACTGTGGGGTTTGCCTTTTGAATGGAAGGTATATCCACATGAACTACACTTAAATGTCAATGGTATGTGAGTAGTGTTTATTTTCTGTTTTATAGTAATAGCACACTTAGTTTGGGGGTGGGCCCGTGTGCCTTCCTTATCTGGAAAACGCTAGTCCACGCTGCCCTTCCTCACCTACCACCTGCCCTCCCCTGGGAGCTATCAGCTTCTTATATGAGTTCCTCTCATGGGCCGCACGTGACCCAAGCCAGGCCAATCAGAGCCCTTCCTGGGGAGTTCTGACTGGAGCTGGAAAGCAGCTGTTCCCTCCTTGATGGTGAATGTGCGAGGACGTGAGGCTGGCACTCCAGCTGCATACACGCAAGCAGCCTGGGGCCAGGAGACAGAGCTACTACGGAAGAGAAGGGGACATGGAAGTGGACAGGAGCCTGCGGGCAACCAGACCTACCGCACACGTCTAAATACACCGTGGCTCTCGCCTCCACTGAAACGCATGGGCCTGGGGGCTGAGGCCTGGCCCTAGCCACAGCCTTCTGCCCAGGGTCACAGGAGACTCTGGCTCTGGCCCTTTAGATCCAGGGCCGTCGAGAAGCCTGCTCTGACGCTGGGGCAGCAACGCTGGCAAGCTCCCAGCAGGGCGTCTGTGCCACCCCTGGGCCTGCTGACCTGGCCAAGGACATCCCTCAGTGCCCACTCCTGCACCTCCCCTCCTCACAGAGTCTGTGGGCTTAGACTGAGACGTGTGTCCCCAAAGACACGGCTTATGGGAAAACTTCAGCCAAATCAATTAATGATAAAACCCTTGAGCAAACAGAGCTACTTTTATCATTTTAGAATGTTGTGATTTGAGCGGCAAAAGAAATTAAATTAAAAATGAAGACTCCAGGTCAGAGCCCTGGCCACTCTTGTTGGTTTTTAATCTCCTATTAAGCGATATATCTTCTGATGGCTTTTGTCAGCTTATTCAATGTAATAACCCGGGACACGTGGCCTGCTGACCCTCCTCATACCCTCCACGTGGCCCAGGAGGACAGTGCCACTGGCAACCAGGTCAACTGAGAGCATAAAATGGGGATGGACAGGGGCCGGCAAGTGGCATGGTGGTTAAAGGCGTTGGACTCCCACATAGCCAACCACAGTTCAAGTCTCAGGCCTGGTGGCTTGCTTTCTCACTTCCCCTCTCTCTCTCTGTCTCTCTCTGGTCAAACTGAAAAATAATAATGATAATAACAATAAATAAAGTTAAATAAAATAATTCTTTAAAAAAAATGGGGATGGACAAGTGAGCCACAGCCATGGGGACTGACAGGAGTCACAGAGACTGGACATCCCCAAAACAGTGCAGGCACAGGGCAGGGCAGTGAGGTATCCCAGGCCCGTCCATTTAATCATTCTCTCTTTTTTTTTTTTTTTTTTTTTGAGAGTTTTTTGCTATAGGGCACGTGTGCTCACCAGAGAGACAGAGACAGAGAGAGACAGAGAGACAGAAAGTGAGAAATCACCCCCCAGGGGGGATGGCCACGCCACAATCCCTTCTCCTCCATTCTCCTCTCGGGATCTTGGGCACGCACGCACACGCACCCGGTGTGAGTTTAAGCCTCCGGGTCCGGGACGCGAACCGCAGTTGACTACATGGGAGTCCAGCGACATAGCCATTACGCCATCTGCTGGTCCCAATCCGTTTAATCTCTTACGTTAACAGACAAGTCTCCTAGAGACACCCAGAAGGCAAAAGTTTTCTAGGTCACCTCCAAAGCCAAGGAGAAGTACAGGTCTCCCGCGGCCCAGGTCACAGGTCATCATCTAGGAGGGGGACTGAGCTCGGTGCCAGGAACAAGGTGCTCCCTGCCGTCTCCAGGGCACTGTCGGCAGAGCTACCGAGCTCGGCCTGGGAGGCAGAACTCAGAGTCCCAGTCCCGTCTTTGAGACCCTGGACGGATGGGACAGGCAGTTCCCACGCTTGGGGACCTCCCGGTATGATTAACCCCGCCCTCAGGGGCTCCCCGTATGATAGACACAGACAAAAGCAGATGGCCAGGCCTGTGGTAAGTTCTTGTCCCTGACAAGGAAGGGAGGCCTGGAATTTGTGTTGACTTGACCCAGGAAGGCTTTCTGGAAGAGGCTGGGAAGTTTGGAGAAGGAACCGGCGTCGAGACAGCTGAGGCAGAGAAGTGAGGCCAGGGAGAGGGAGATGACACCCAGGGTGGTTGTGGTGACACACAGCACACCAGGCACACCTGTAAACGTGCAGGCCTGTGTACACTCGTGTCCCCGTGCACACTCCATGCCACATGCTTACATGCCAGGTAGAAGCACACGTGAGTTCTCTCTCACCTCCATGCATGCATATGCACGTCCATGCACACACGCATTTATGCATGTACGCCACACAGGCAATTGTGCACACTGGCCGAATCCAGGCTTTGTAAGTAGCTCAGACACGCTCTGCACGCATCTGCGCGTGTTTGCTTACACCTGGCGTGGGAGCGTGTGGGCGTAAGCGTGCATAGTCAGCTAGGGCCACCCCAGCCTCAGAGCAAGACCCTCCCTGTTCCCTCACAGCCACTTCACTGCCTCCCTCTTTTGTCCCCCAGATCTCTGTGATAGTCGTTTCCTGACGTGGCCAGGAAGACAGATGGAGCTGTCCGTGCAGGCAGCTTCCTGGGAAGAGCACCGTGTGGAGGGAAGGCGGCCGGATGGGAGAGGGAGAAGGCAGGCCATGATGCAGTCATAGCAAAGCCCTGGCCACCCCGTGGGAGCTGTGGAGGGAGGACAGCCCTGCAGGCAGTCTGCAGGGGGCAATGGGGCTGGGCTGCTCGCCCTGCATCTGCCAGTCACTGCGTGCTGGTTGTCCCCAGGAGAGGGTCAGCCAAAAGCAACCCCATGAAGAGGGCCTCAATCCACCTTCCCAGGGGTGAGAGGTGCTCAAGTCCCGGATGACACCTGCGTGCACTAGTCCCTGAAGGACGAGACGAGACACCAGAAGATGAGACGCCAGACTGCCTTCCTCCTGCAGGTCTCACTTGAACACCCCCTCCCCCCCATCTCCCACCCTACCCCCACCCCCGCCGCAGTGAATGCTCTGCGCAGTTTTCCCGAGCTCTGCCCCTTACCTGTCCCCCACCCGTCACCCCATCTCCTGGGACTGGCCTGAAGGCCAGGGCACAGGCTTCAGCTTCCCACTCCGCAAGCCAGAGGCTGAGGCGCCCCCCGCACCCCGCTTTCTCCTTTTCTGGGGCCTGAGATCATCTCTGAACACAGGGAGCTGAGTCATCTGGGAAGGGGCTAGGACAGTCCCCTCGGGCTTTCGAGGCCTCTGTGACTCAGATCAGTGGGACAGGGCTGAGGTCATCTGTTTCGCTCCGGGCTGACAGGACGGTGGTGTGGGCTCGAGGCTTCATTATTCAGCCCGCTCTGTGGGTGGCAGGCTGCTTTCCTCTGCTGGGGGGACCTCCTCCCCGCACACCTCAGTCCTGTGGGCATCACCACCGTCCCCGCTTACTCACACGTGGACGGCCCTGGGGAGAGTGGGAGCCAAAGTCTCTGGATTCGAATCAAACTTGCACTCCTTTCCTGGGAAGGCGTGAGCTGGAGAGTGCTAGTGTGGAGAGGCAAGGGCTTCCTGCTTTCGCTGACCAGCTTCTGTCCCTCCTAACATGCACATTTGCTTTCGCACTTTCTTTTCTTTTCTTTTTTTTGGGGGGGAGAGGTTTTTGCTAGAGGTCACGTGTGCTTGCCAGACAGACAGAGAGAGACAGAAAATGAGAAATTGTTACCGAACTCAAATCAGGTTCACTCGCCCAAGCGCTGTGAAACCAAGCCACAGGCACATGGTGTGATGAAGGAAAGTACAGCTTTATTGCAAAGCGCAAAGCAAGGAGAGCGGGCAGCTCATGCTGAAAAGACCCGTCTCCCCGAGATGTTCCCCACAGGCGTTTTTAAGGGCAAAATTAGGGGCAGAGGTCCCAGGTGCATGATCAGTTCAGTGATTGGTTTAAGAGGGCGTGATCATCTCGTGGACATTCTTGATTGGGGAGGCCTTAGATAATCAAATTCCTCTTCAGGTGTCTGGAACCGTTCAGCCTGGAGTCTCTGAGCTCACGACCAGCAGTTTCCAGCCTACAAAACATCTTACATATTGAAATGAAAACCTTCTTTCCTTTAAGTGAGTTTTAGAGATCAAATGGCCCTCACTCATGGTCCACGTTGGTCATTATCATAACCAAAGTCTGAAGACTTCCTCCTTACTCAGCCATTACAATGTAAAGGGACCTTATATTTCAGAAACCCTAGAAAATACATTAGGGGGTTCTTGCTCTGTTTCAAAATCACCCCCCCCCCCCAGTGGGAAGAGGGTGGTCACGCTGCAATCCCTTCTCCATTCTCCTCTCGGGATCTTGAGCACACACACCAAGTGTGAGTTTAAGCCACTGGGGTCCGGGACTTGAACCGCGGCCGACTACATGGGAGTCCAGCGACGTAGCCATTACACCAACTGCTGGTCTCAGCTTTAGCACTTTCATATCCCTGAAACTGGGATCTAACAACTGAGAGCATATCCTAGTTCATTCAGCAGCATTTCCCCGTCATGGTTCCTTTAAAGATCAAGGCCCTGGGGATTTGACGAGACTGGCACTTTGCATCCACCTGGGAGGTGAGGGGAAGGGATGGGAGGAGGGCTGCTCTCAGAGGCCTCAGGGCTTCACTGCGCAAGGCTTTGTATCTGGCCCTCCCAAGGCCTCCTGCCGGCGGATGGAGAGCGGAGCCAAACAGAAAATTATTTTTGGAGACTCAGGGCAGAAGTACCTCCAGTGCCCTGCGGTCCTCATCTGCTGGCGGCCACAGACCTCCTTCGGAAGCCCAAGTACAAGTGGCTGGAGGCTGGTCCCGCTGTGGCAGCTGGGAGGATGTCAGATGTAAATGTGGGTGCAGAAGTTGTGGGCTAGAGGGCTCTGAGCTGCAGCTGGCCAAACCGAGGAGGCCCTTTCAACTGTGAATGGGCCTGGCTTTGTCTGCAAGTGAGAGCGTCAGCCCGGTGGGGAGGCCAAAAGTAAAAAGCCTGGGAATTTAGAAAGCAAACGCGCTGAAGGCTGAAGGAGAGGCTGGGGTGGGGGAGCTCCGGATGCCGATGCCGGGTGAGGAGCAGAGCGGAGATGCACATTCCAGACCTCAGCTGGTCACCCGCAGGGGGGAGACGGCACAGCCAGGCTCCCTGGGGCAGCTTCTCTGCCGGGCCACATCTGCACCCAGGCACGCACTGTCGCCATTCCCCTAGAGGCCTGGCGAACTCCCAGCTGGCTGTCTGAGCAGTCTCCAGGGTAAGAGGTGGCCAGAGGATGACACTGGAATCCGAGCTTTCAACAAGCAGCAGAAACTGGGGCAAGTTACTCCAGGTCCAGGGACAGCGGCAAGTGTGAGCAGGTATCTCCCGGGAGAGACACCGTGTGCCCAGCAGCCTGGAGGTCCTGGCTGGTGCTGTAGACTGCAAGCCCCACTGTGCCGGCACGTCGCTCACACCTCATGAAGCCCGCAGCAAGGGGCTCTGGGAAGTGTTGTGTGCAGAAAGGACAGGAGGACGGGCCGCAGAGCCCCAGCCCTCCAGGGCGCCTGGCCAGCCTAGGTCAGCTCTCACTCACTCCCTGACTCCATCAACATGTGCCCAGCACCCACTGCAGGCCAGACTGAGCTGTGGGCTTGGGCTCAGCAGGGAAGCACCCAGCAAAATGCTCTCCCCTCCCGGAGTCCACCTTCTAGTTGGGGGAAGGCATTAAATACAACAGACATGTAGCGTGGCATGAAGAAAAGGCAGAAATGAAGCTGGAGAGGGGCTGGAATCCTGCTTTACATAGCGTGGGCCGGAAGATCCCTCTGGAGAGATCTGACCACAGACCTCAGTGAAATGAGGGAGTGAGCCACGGAACAGGGGCATGCTTCGGGCTCAGCAAGCTGCAGGTGCAAAGGCCCTGGGGCAGGCATGAACTTGGGGTGGCCGAGGACTCACAGGAAGACCCGTAGCTGGAGCAGAGGGAGGCAGGGAAGGAGAAGGAGGGAGGCTGGCAGGTGTCAGGTCAGGGCTTCCAGGGCCATGGAAGGACTCTGGCCTCCACCCTGAGTGAAAGGAGAACCTATAGAGAGTTGAGCCAGAAGGACGTGATCTGACTTGGGTTTCAATTGAAGAGCGGACTACAAGAGGCCGGGGCAGAACACCGCGAGGAGGCTCCTTGTAATCTTCAAGCAAGAGATGATGGTGGTTGGGTCGGGGATATATTTAGAAGGTCGAGCTGACAAGATCTGCTGACAGATTGCATTTGGGATGTGTTCCAGTTTATCTAGGGCTATAGAACAAACCTCCCCCAATCCTCGGTGACTTCAAACGACCACAGTCATTTATTTTGCTTATAAATCTGCAACCCTTGGGCAGGGCTCAACAAGGAAGGCCCCCTCTGCTCCTGGGGACAGGGCCTGAGCAGCCGGCCTGGAAGGGGACACCCCCGGCAGGGTGATAAAAGCTCTCCGCACACAAGTGAGGGAGCCCAGCCGGCCTGTGGCCCCCAGGGTCTCAACCCCTCTCCCGCTGGCTTCGCTCTCTCTCGGCTTCTTGGGCCTTTTGTAACGTAATAGGCAGGTCCCAAAAGCCAGTGCCCCAGGACACCAAGGCAGAAACCGCAAGGCTTCTGGAGACCCAGCCTCAGAAGTCCCAGAACATCGCTGCCACTGCCCCCTACTGGCCGAGCGGGTCACCGAGGCTGGTCCTGACTCTAGGGCAGAGCGACTGGACCCCACCATCTTTCAGGGATGGGGTGGCAGAGAATTCGTGGCCCTCAGGAATCTGCCACAGGGTGTGAGTGGGTGGCATGCTGAGGGTGACTCCAGGGCGTGGGGCCTGACCCACTTACACTGGGGTAGGCCACTGGTGATGCCCCATTATTTCCCCCTCCAGAGACAGCTCCGTGACCTCGTCCACACCCCTTCTCACCAGGACCCTTCCTTCCTGTCAGATAAAGGGTTTGAAATAGAAGACAGGCCCTCCCAGCCCCGCTGCCCCAGAAGTCAAATGCTCCTCTCTTTCGGGGTGCTCCCAGAACCTCGGGCAGGAGGCCTGACTCGGGACCAGGGCAGCTGGACCAGGGAGCAGCACAGAGCAGGGCCCAGCCTTCAGCACCACCCCATCGTGCCCGGCCCCGGTCTCCAAACTGGGCCCAGATGCATCCCTCGCCTGCACAGCGGGCCTGGCACCGGCCCAGAGCCGCCCTTGGTGGGTGATGCTCAGGAAAGAGGTGGACGGGCCCAGCTGCTAATGCCAGGTTATGGCTTCCGGAAGCCTCCAAGCCCCTATTTATCAGGGCATAATCAAGCATCAGGAGACCGGGAGGCGATCAGCTGAGCCCTTGCCCTCTGCCGCCCCCAGCCTGTGCACGTGGCCTGGGTGGGGTCAGATGACTGAGCGCTCGGCTCCAGCTCAGCTTGGCCTCTCTGCTGGTGCGCTGCCTGAGGTGGCCGGGGGAGCCGGTTCCTGGAGGCAAGACCAACCGGCAGAACAGGGCCACCTCTGCCCCAAACACTCCAGCACAAACTCTCAGGGGCCTATGGGTCTCCTGGAGGCTATTGTTAAAATGCTGAAAATGGAGGCCAGCAGGTGGCATGGTGGTTAAAGCACTGAACTCTCCTGTGGTTGATGGTAGTTCAAGTCCCGGACCCGGCAGCTTGAAACTCATGCCAGGTGTGTGTGTGTGCACCCAAAATCCCGAGAAGAGAATAGAGGAGAGGGGATTGCGGCCTGGGGGGTGGGGGGTGATTTCTCACTTTCTGCCTCTCTGACTCTTCAACGAGTGCACACACCTTATAGCAAAAATCTCTTTTGAAAACAAAAATGTGGGGTCACCAGGTGGCGTGGTGGTTAGGCGTGCTGGACTCCCACATGGCTGAACTCCCACAGTTCAAGTCCTGGGCCTGGTGGCTTGCTTTCTCTCTCTCTCTCTCTCCTCTCTCCCCCACCCCCCGTGTGTGTGTGTGTGTGTGTGTGTGTGTGTGTGTATGTGTGTGTCTCACTCTGGTCAATATGAAAATAACTATAGTGATGAATAAAATAAAGGAAATAATTTTTTAAAAAAACACTGAATCTTGGGACTAGCAGTTAGCATAATGGCTATGTCGCTGGACTCCCATGTAGTCGACTGTGGTTTGAGTCCCGGACCCGGCGGCTTAAACTCACACCGGGCGCATGTGCATGCATGCCCAAGATTCCGAGAGGAGAATGGAGGAGAAGGGATTGCGGCATGGCCCTCCCCCCTGGGGGGTGATTTCTCGCTTTCTATTTCTCTCTATCTCTCTGTCTCTCTCTGTCTGTCTGGCAAGCGCACGCGCCCTATAGAGAAAACCTTAAAAAAAAAAATAAAAACGCTGAATCTTTTTTTTTTGAAAGGTTTTTGCTATAGGACACGTGCACTTGTCAGGAAGACAGAGATAGAGAGACAGAAAGCAAGAAATCACCCCCCCGGGGGGATGACCACACCACAATCCCCTCTCCTCCATTCTCCTCTCTAGACCTTGGGGATGCACGCACATGCGCCCAGCATGAGTTTAAACCACCGGGTCCAGGACACAAACTGTGGTCGACTACATGGGAGTCCAGTTACATAGCCATTATGCCAACTGCTGGTCCCCCCAAAATGCTGAATTTTATTCCAGGTCTGTGTGGGGACCAAGCTTCCACGTTATACCCTGTTCCCAAGTGCTGGGCCACAGAGCAAGGGACTGCCCTGGCTAGACCTCTGACTTCCCTGGCCAGCACCCTCGGGGACTGCATCCCAGAAGGCCTGGCTGGAGGCACCCTTGTGCAACCCCCTCCTATCACAGATGACACGAACACTCGCTCTTAACGTCACCAGTAAGAGCTGGAGTTTGGAGCTTGATCACCCAGGTGGGTGAGCTGTGTGACCTTGGGCAAGTGCCTTTATCTCTCTGGTCTCTGCTCATCTGCAAAAAAGGGAAGAGGCTTGAAAAACAAGAGAGAATAGAGAGGCTGAGAGAAGAAGGGAGAGGAGGAGAGAGACAGCAAGAGGTGGGAGGGAGGGGAGAAGCGGAGTAGAGGAATGGGCAGGGGAGCCACCTGAAGGCAGAGGGACCAGCAGGAGCCATTGCTGGGGAGATGGGGAGAGATGGGGAGACGGGGAGAGACGGGGAGACGGGGAGAGACTGGGGAGACAGGGAGAAGCATCTGTGGGGAAGCGCTGGTGCCGAGGTGGGGGCGGGGCGGGGGCGGGGAGGCTGCAGCGGCTCCTCTCATCTCATTCCAAGCTCAAGCTCGAAGGCACCAGGGAGAAATGAGATTCCGGCTGCAACCCTTCTGGGAAACGTCCTGCCTTTTCATTTATGGGGAATAAGTAGAAAAATGACTGGGGGAGGCGCCGCTTCTGTTTTTTTAAGCAATTGCAGCAAAAATGTCACCACTGGGAGCATAAAGCCCATCAGGATGGTTAAGTAATGGCCTGGCCGCCTTCCTCAGGCCCTGCCACCCACACGCCTCCCCTCCCCTGGGCTTCATCTCCCCCGGGGGCCGGCGGGGACTGGCCGCTAAGCCCCTAATGAGCTGTAAGACGCGGGTGAAGCACCCACTGGTGGCCATCCCGCTGGCAGCGGGGCCTTGCCAGGCGAGATCCGGAACGGGGCTTTGACGTCCCCCTCAGCTCTCCCACCCAGCCCCGAGCAGGGAAACTGAGGCCCGGGACTATGCTCGACCCCCTTCCGGGTCGCCAGACCTACTCAGAGCTGACTTCCACGCACATGGGTTTGCAGGCATGGCCTGCAAACTCCTCCCAGGGTCGGGA
Organism: Tupaia tana; assembly: GCA_026018925.1. Taxonomy (NCBI): domain Eukaryota; kingdom Metazoa; phylum Chordata; class Mammalia; order Scandentia; family Tupaiidae; genus Tupaia; species Tupaia tana. Next base: position 130,599,385 of record JAKSZU010000002.1, read on the forward strand.
GGAGTTTCAGGGTCTCCTTGAAGAAGAGAGAGACAGCTACCTGCCCCTTCTGCTAGTCTGGCCCCAGAATGAGCTTTCGCTTTTGATTTTTGCCTGAACCTGCTCCACGTCGGGTAAGGCTGGCAGCGGGGAGGGGCTTGGGGGAAACAGAGGAATGACATCATCGAGGGCAGGGATTGACATCGCAGGCCTTGGGAACGGCCCGCACCTTCAGGGGGCGGCGTCTGGACCGGGCGCACTTATTCTGCCGGGCCTGCCAAACCCAGGCTGGGCGCCGAGCTGCGGGCGGGAGGACGACCGGGCAGCGTGCCTTCCTGGGACGGAGCAGCCTGCCACCTCGGCTCCCCGGGCCTCGGCCTGGAGCGCCCTGTCTCACCCGTGCAGTGGAGAGTCTCTCACTCTTTGAGGCTCACAGATGCCACCTCCTTTTGGAAGCCCCCTCTGAACCTTCCAACCGGCTGTCTGCCTCCTTCCCGAGCTGCACGAAGCCGGCTCATTCCGGGAGCCCTGTCTGGGCTGGCTCCGTGGCCTACCGGTCAAAGCAGCCGGGCCCCACACGGCTGACCACCCGCTCATTCCAGACCCAGCGGCTTGAGAAGCTCACCAGGCGCGTGTGCTGCGTGCCCGAAATCCTGACGGGATGGAGAGGTGGAAGAGAAGGGATTGTGGCGTGGCAGTTCCTTACTGTGGGGTGGAGGGGGGGTGCACTCTCCTCTCCATCTCTCTCTCTGTCTCTCTCTGGCAAGCACACATAACCTCTAGCAAAGGAAAAGCGGGAAAAAAAAAAAAAAAAGAGTTCTGTCCATGAAAGAACCAGACAGTGCTTGTGGCTGGTTTTGCCTCTTTCTCTAAACATGAAAAGCTTCTCTTCTTTTATTATCTATTTATTCCTTTTATGAGACAGAGAGACAGGGGTGGGGGTGGAGGCAGCACTTCCAACAGGGTCTTGACGTCACACTCCCCCCGCATCCTTCGGCCAGCCCCAGATCAGAGGCAAGCCCATGCCCAGTGAGCTCAGCGGGGTCTCCAGACTTGAACCAGGAAACTTCCTGAGTGGGAGTCTGTGTGGGAGAGCCTTGTTCTATGTCTGCACTCCCGTCAGTCAAATTAAAATTTATTTAATTTGACCAGAGAGGGACAGAGAAATAGAGAAAACAAGCCACCAGGAGCTTGAACCGTGGTCGGCCATGTGGAAATCCAGTGCCCCTAACCACCAGGCCACCTGCTGGCCCCCAGGAGAAGCTTCTTAAGGGTAGAGCCAGCACCGGCCCTTGCCCATGGATGAAACCTTTGGAAACCTGTGAGGCAGGAAGGGCCGATAGCTCAGGGTCCCCATGTCCAGCTTCTTGGCTCTGTGCTGAGAGCCACTGCTTAACTCTCCCCATGTCCTTTGCGCCTCTCTGACACTATAAGTTGTAGTTCTTTTTTGTTGTCTATTTCTTTTTTTAATTATTTAACTTTATTATTATTATTATTATTATTATTATTGCTTTTAAACATGGTCCAGACACTCACCAGAGAGAGAGAGAAAGTGAGAAAGCAAGCCACCAGGTCCGGGACTTGAACCACAGTCGGCCATGTGGAACACCAGCACTTTAACCACCACGCCACCTGCTGGTCTCTTATTGTCTATTTCTTCTTACTAGAATATGTTCCATCAGAGTGACTGTTTTAGCCCATTTTCTTCACTGCTATATACCAACGTCTGGAACGGGGCCTGGCACACAGTAGGCCCTCAATACAAGTTTGTTACACCCACTTCCTTACCAAGAGTGAATTTACGTGCACGTTTTTCCTCACCTTGATCCACAAACACAAGCAGTGGGTGGAGAGTGACTTGTCCTGTGATGTGAAGTTCAGGGGAGAAGGGAGGTCTTTTATACTATTTGGGGTTCTGTGTCTTGCCTGTGAAAATCGGGTAGCATCTCCCCACAGATTCTCTTTACCCAGAGCACAAGCCCTCATAGGAGAGTGATTTAACCCCTGTTCACGTATTTCCTTCGGACGCAGCAGAGAACAACTCATCTTTCCAAGACAAGAGTACACGTCGCTGTCACTTGGCCACCACTGCCCACCCAGAGCCCTGCCCCACACCTCCCTGACCCCAGGAGAGGGACTCCCATGGCTCGCACTGGCTTTCTTCTGTCACCCACGGAGGCCTAGAGAGGTGAAAGGCCAGGCCATGGCTGACTCTAGAGCTCTGCTCCAGAACAGAGCCAGGGTCCATGGTGACAGCCTCAGCCCCACCTCTGCTCCGGGATGGGCGGGGCTTCAGCACTAATCCAGACCGCCCCCAGGACTACCTGCAGGAGGGCTGGGGTGGGGCTCAGAACCTGCACTTCTCATTTTTTGTAGTTTTTGCTATAGGGTGCCTGTGCTCATCTGAGGCAGAGAGAGAAGGAAAGTGAGAAATCAGCCCCGGGGGTGTGGCCATGTGCAATCCCTTCTCCTCCATTCTGGTCTAGGGATTTGGGCACGCGCACACACACCTGGGCTGTTTTTCAAGCCATGAGTTTGGGACTGGACTCCTGCAACCGGCCATGTGGGACCCAGTCACCGTATCCAGCAGGCCATGGCCTGACCCAGCCTGCACTTCTGAGAAGTGCTGAAGCTGGGAGGGGACCAGCTCCGAGAACCGCTGGCTGAGAGCAGGCCTTCCCCAGTAAGTTTATGCTGCGAAGGAGACTGGGCGGGGGAGAGCCGGGAGAGCCAAGGGGCTTTTTGCTTTTTTATTTATCCACCTCAGTACTGTTATGACATTTAAAAGCCACAGGGATTATTTTTGTAATAGCGTTTAAAGTTTTTCAAGGAAACCAGCAATTCAAGCCTGGCGTCAGTGGCAATTCTCTCCTTAACCCGGCGAGCACCTAAATGTGCCTCCTGCGTGCAGGGCCACGTTCCCAAGGAGTAAGACGCAGTCCCCAGTGTTTGGACACGTAGAGGCCAGGAGGGGGAGTGGTCAGATAGCATCGGGGTAAGGGGGAGGTGCTCACAGGGGCAGGGGGCTGCTCATGCCCCCAGGAGTGAGGAAAGCGGACCGAGAAGGCAGCGTTTTCACTCAGCCGCGAAGGGCCCCAGCCGAGGGGAACTGCCTGACCGGAGACCGAGGAAGAAGTTCCCGCAGCGAGGGGCCTCAGGGAGGGGGGAGCTGGCAGGCACCGGAGAGGGGCCAGAAAAGGCAGTGGCAGGCAGGTGGCGAAAGTCCCTGTCTAAGTGGCTGTGACTTCACAAAGAGTTCTCCAAGTTCGCGCCAGAAAGAGGAGTTCCTCGGGTGTGTTTCAGGATGACTTGGATGGGCGAGACCCCGGATGGGAGGAGCAGAGGGGAGGCTGGAGACCAGGGAGAAGGTCCGTGCAGATGGCCCAGGCCAGGCGGGGTCCTGAGCTGGGCAGAGGGGAGCAGGCCCAGGGAGCAGATGTCATCAAAGCCTGGCCTTGGGGAGGGAGCGGGATTGGCCCCAGGGCTGTGGGAACCAGGATCTGTGTCACGTGACCATGCCCTACTTCACCAGCCATGGCTGACCGGTCCACAGTTAGGCTGACCGGTCCACAGTTAGGCTGCGGATCCAATCAGACGGGATTACTGAGTGGGGGAATCTGAGAGTCTGCTGGAGACCAACTCCAGATTCTTCACAAAATACAAATACGTGTGATTAAGGATTCGACCTTGATACCCCAACCTTCCTGTTCCTAGCGCAGGCCTGGGCACTCAGCCTGGTATTCAGATAAAAGAAAGAAAGAAGGAGCTAGTGGAAGCCTGGAAGACTTCCTGGAGGAGAACGCTGGCCTTTCATAGGCAGAGAGGAGAGCAGAAGTCATGACGGGGGCACAGGACCAGCCAGGTCCTAAAAGACCTTTTCCTCTCCAGTCTCCTTGAGGGAGGAGCCCCAGTGCTGCTCTGCACCTCCAGGAAGGGGCTCTGCCCGCACCCCACCCCCACCCCCACACACACGCACACTCTTCTGGTCTCTCGGCAAGTGAAGAAACAAGCCCAGAGAGCAGCGATCACCTCCGGTCCCACAGCCCTGGCACTGAGTCTGGGGCAGCTCTGGAGGTGGCTCAGAAACCCCTCCTGGGCAGGAGGCTGGGCCTGGGGGCAGAGGTTAGGAGGTTCAGGCCGTCCTTCCCCACCCCCACTTTTAGCTCCCACTGATCTGACCTGGGTTGGGGTTGGGGGTCTCTAAACTCTCCCTCCAGAGCTCAGCCACAGCTGCAGGAGCTGCCGGACCAGGTGTCTGCAGACCTGACTGGGAGGTGAGGCGCGGGGCGGAAGTGGCAGCAGACAGGCACCGGCTTCTCAGACCTGCAGATCTGCGGCCTGCGGCAGAGGTGGGAGGTGTACGCCCCTGCAGCTGGGCCCCCACTCAGGGTTCAGGCTGCTCTGGCACCTCCGGGCCTGGGTGGCAGTGGGAAGCACTGCCAGCCCCCTGCGTCCTGCCTCCCCTAGCGAGACTCCGCCCCAGCCCCCTTTCTCTTTCCTTTTGTCTCTCCCCTCCCTTCCCTCTCCCCGTTCCTCCTCTTCCCTCTTCTCCTCCCCCACCCTCTGTGAGGTTTTCCTTTGGGCTAAACGTTGCCCCGCTCCATGCCCTCTTTTAAATACCCCTGGGGAAGTTCTCAAGGGGTATCAGTGCCTTCCCTGAAAGGATGCAAACAAGAACACAAAAGGGGTGTGAGGGTGAAGCGCAGCCCCTCTCTGGCCTCCCAGCCCTGCACTGGGACTGCAGTCACAGACAGAGGAGGCCCCGGAGGCCAAGAGCAGGCTGGCGCTGCACACAGCTGGGGATTCGGGCCCCAGCAGGGGAAGGACCTGGAGAGCTGTCCTCCCTCCCTAATGGGATGCAGCAGGCAGAACCGGTTACTGGTGCAAATGGAACCATCCCCACCTCCTGCACCCGCAGCCTACCTGGCAGGTCCTCTGCAGAGACTGGCCCAAGGCCCCTCTGACCTCGGAGCCCCCAGTACCCAGCCCCTCCCGGGGAGTATCTGGCCGCCACTGCCCAGTTCCCACGAGCTGTCCTCAACCTGCACGCCCAGCCCCCAAACAGCTTTAAATTGTCACCTCATGCCCACAGAACACCATCTCCAGCCTGGACATATTGTTCCCCACACTTGCACGGCCATTTTTCAAATGTCTAAAATTGCTATTGTGGGGGCTGGCAGGTGGCGTGATGGACTCCCACGTGATTGACTGTAGTTCAAGTCTTGGACCTGGCGGCTTGCTTTCTTGCTCTCTCTCTCTTACTCTGTCCCTCATTGGTTAAATTTAAATAAATAGGGACCAGCAGTTAGTGTAATGGCTATGTCGCTGGACTCCCATGTAGTCGACCGCAGTTCGAGTCCCGGACCCGGTGGCTTAAAGTCACGCCGGGCGCGTGTGCGTGCCCAAGATCCCGAGAGGAGAATGGAGGAGAAGGGATTGTGGCGTGGCCGTCCCCCCAGGGAGTGATTTCTCGCTTTCTGTCTCTCTGTCTCTGTCTGTCTGTCTGGCGAGCGCACGTGCCCTATAGCAAAAACCTCTCCAAAAAAAGAAAAATTTAAATAAATAGATAAGTAAGCAAATAAATAAATAAAAGTTAAATAAAATAATTCTTTTAAAAAATAAAAGATGCTCTTGTGGTTAATAAAATGCAAATTCATCCAAAGCACCCTGGAATCCACCGTGGATTTTTGTCACTGTGAATTTCCTACACAGCGACAGATACCACAAACACAGCTGAAAGTTTTTATTTTCAAATAAAGTGGTGCCAGTTTTTATTCTTTTCTGTTCTTTTTTAATGATGGAAAATTTCAAAAATATACAGAAGTGCCAAGACTAAAGAAACCCGAAGTAGCCATCGCCAGCCCCACAGTTGTCAGTCCCCCGACTCCACACCTGCTAATGTGAGGCAAACCCCAGCCACATCACTTCCTATTGCTAATTTCACTAGATGTCTCTAAAGGATAAGGACTCTTCTTTTTTGTTTGTTTGTTTTCTGGGAGGTTTTTGCCATAGGGCAGGTGCACTTGCCAGAAAGACAGAGAGACAGAAAGCAAGAAATCACCCCCCCCCCCCCCGGGCGAGGGATGGCCACGCCACAGTCCCTTCTCCTTCGTTCTCCTCTCGGGATCTTGGGCACGCACGCACACGCACCTGGTGTGAGTTTAAGCCACCGGGTTCGGGACTTGAACCACGGTCGAGCACATGGGAGTCCAGCGACATAGCCATTACGCCAACTGCTGATCCCAGGGCTCTTTATTTTAAAATACAGTCCAAACACCATTATTACACTTCCCAAAAAAACCAAACCCTATTAATCATTCCTTCCTAACCATTCATCGTCCAAAGCTGTTGGAAGTTTTTACGTCAAACATGGCTCCTCATGGCGTACTCAACGAGGCGGGGGCCGTGGCTGCGTGGCTGCCTCTCTTGTGGTTGAAATTGCGCATGCCCCTGACCACAACCCACAGGCAGGAACAATCTCGGGCCAGAAATAGCCCAGAACCCAGTTCCCCTCTCCCACCTCCCAGCCAGGCCCTCTGTGTGGCGGGTGGGTGGAGCTGCACAAGTGCAGGCCCCAAAGCCTGGAGAGTGGTGAAAGGCAGCAGGCACCCCGCCCCACAGGAGCAGACCCACCAGAAAGTTCCAGGCCCTGGGGCAGAGGTCACCGCCTCCCAAGATAGCCGCCCGGAGCAGAGCCCCTACCCAGCCATGCCCTTGCCCTCCTAACCTCTCCCCGGCTCTCCAGGTCCTGGGAGACGCTGAACCTGAGCACCCCACTCTACACTCTACGTCGAAACACCACCTCGTCCAGGGAGCCCCTTCGGAGCCCACCAACCAAAGAAGGCCGCTGGCCAGTGTCCTGTCTGTCCCTGGACTTTGCTGGCCCACCCTTCACTGAGGCTGTAGACCATTTGCCTGCCACCCAGTGTAGCTGAGTCCCCAAAGGGCAGGGGCCATCCTCAGCCACCTCGGTATCCCCCATTTTAAGCTCTTAGTAACCGTTTACATCTGGAGAGAGAGCAGACCCTCCTCCTTTCTTCCGTGAGAGAGACAGACAGATGGAAGGAAGGGGACACAGCCCAGGGTCTCAAGCTGTGCCCTGCCCCCAGTCTCGGCTGGCCTGGGTTATGGACAGGGAGCTCAGGGAGCTGTCAGGGTGCAAACTCAGGTCTTCCCCACGGAGGTCCGCCATGTTACCGCAGCGCCACCCCCGGGCCCGGTCGGCCATCTTTCCACGCTGATGTTCCTTCTGCCCCCGCCCTTCCCGAGTCTCCCCCGTCCTTGGGCCATTTTCCTGCCTCATAAAACAGGCCTTCTCGCTCACAGACACATTTCTCTCACACCCTCTTACTGAGCGGCACTCACGCCAGACACAGGGAGGTGTGGGCGCTCGGGTGGAGGGAGGAGAAGGCAGGGCACAGTGACAAACGGGGACAGGGTCATGCATGTGTATAGGTGCAGGCAGCTTCTCCAAGCCCTCCATGTAGACTGGGCCCTTCCAGCCTGGGTTCCCATGGCCCCAGAGAGCCTGGCTCTGCCCCTCAGCCAGGTGTGCAGACCCTTCAGGCCCATCACTGGTGGAGGTGACATTGAAGGGGGAGAAAGATTTTCCCCTCTATCAGTACATCTCACTAAGGCCTTGGTCAACCCAGGGGGCAGGGGATGGGGCGAGACGAACATGCCCACTGTCCGTTGATGAAAGTGAGACACAGAGAGGTCGTGCCTTGCCCAAGGGGCACACAGCACGGCAGGGAGGGAAGGTCTGGACCTGAACCTTTTGGTGGTCCACAAAGGTGACCTACAGGATGCCCCACACCTGCGATGCTTGATCTGGTCTCCTCCCACCCCTGTGTCCCCACCCAGAAAAGCCTCCCTTCTCCCCGGGTCTGGTGCTCAGTCGGGAGAGGCCTGCCCCCGACCGCCTGCTCCTTAAATAACCCAGATGAGGCCACGCCTCAGCCTTGAGTGAAACCCCTGCCACAGACACGGCTCCTTACAGCCGTTGTCCACGTGGGGCTCGCGACCTGGGCTGCATGGGCCCCATGACCCCATCGCTCACGTGAAAAGGGGGCTCCAACGAAGCCAAGACGAGCCCCAGCATTTCTGCAACCTCGATGCCAGAAACGAGAGCAGACTTTGGGGTCAGAGCTGCTCCTGTGTTTTGAGGAGCTACTTTCACGGGCGTGTGTAGGAGCGCAGTGAAACTCCTCTGGGCGGGAGGATGGGGTGGCGCTCACGAGCAGCAGGTGATCTTGCAGGCCACGGCCTCTCTCTCAGCCCCCAGAGGGTAGGGGCTTGGGCTCTGTGTCACGGGGCCATAGCCACAGCACGCTCACTGAGGTATGAGCCCGTGGGTTAGGTCCAACCTAGGGGGGTGGCGACCGGCGGGAGAGGGTTGGGGGAGTGCCCACAGAGATGCGGCCTCCCGATCCCAGGGTCAGGCCCCTGCTAGCCCAGTCTACACTCCACCAAGCCCTGAGTAAAGCTCACTTAAACGCCAGTGAAGACCAGACTCTGAGAATTAGGAGAATCGGGCGTGTCCCCGCTCGGAGGGAAGGGTTTGAAGGAGGAGGAGTTGGTCTGGAAGTGCCCACGGTGAGGGGGTGCCAGGCAGAGCCCAGGAGCCACCGGGAGTCAGCAGAGTGAGGTGCCGGTGGAGCTACACCACGGGCCTGGGGGATGTGTAGGAATTGCCCGGGGACCCCAGAACTACCCAGAGGGGGAACCTGGATGAGTGGGAAGGGGAAGGCTCAGGGCACCGTGGGCGTTGACGGGAAGCCGTCTCCGGAGACAGGAAGGTCCGGGGCACCTGGGTTACTGTGGGTGAGAAAGCTGAAGGCCCGAGAGGCCAGGTGGGGCCTGTGGCTCCCCCAGGACCCCCGCTCTCCTGCACCTCCCTGCTCCGGCCAATCCTCACTAGATACAGAGCCAGAGGCTCCTGCACCCTGGCCGGGCTGGGGCTACAGCCTGACCGGCGTGGCTGCCCTCCACCTAGCTCTGACAGCCCATAACTAGGGGCCCTTTTCCTCATTACGCAGCGGCCAGGCCGCCATCCCTCCTCACAGCTCTCCTGAGCGTGCCTGTCCTCCCCCTTACCCTGGGGGCAGGTCTCTGACAGGCCCACTGCTTCCATTTCCCTGTGGAAAAGGCAGAAGGAGGTTCGAGACAGAGGCTTTCTTAGACCCTGCACAGGGCCAGCTTCGACTTCCCAGGCAGACCCAAACCAGATGGATGGGAGGCCGCTTCCCACAGGGGCACTGGAGGGGGCTCTCTCTCTCCTCCTCTCTCTCTCTCTTTTTCTTTTTTTGGAGAGGCTTTTGCTATAGGGCGCGTGCACTCACCAGAAATACGGAGACAGAGAGACAAAGAAACAGAAAGCGAGAAATCACCCCCCAGGGGGGATGGCCACTCCGCAATCCCTTCTCCATTCTCCTCTCGGGATCTTGGGCATGCACGCACATGCGCCCGGCATGAGTTTAAGCCACCGGGTCCAGGACTTGAACCACGGTCAACTACATGGGAGTCCAGCAACATAGCCATTTCGCCAACTGCTGGTCCCAGAAAGTGTAATTTTTATCTCTCCAGAGAAAGAGAGAGAAAAAGCACTCACAATGAGGTATGTTAACACCACAGTCCTTTTCTTTCTCTCTTTTTTAGAAAGAATTATTTAACTGCTGGTCCCTGAAGGGGCTGTCTCGATCCATGGCCTCCAAACCTACCTGCCCCTGATGCCTGAATCCGCTCACTAGAGACATATCCCTTGGAACAGGGCTTGGGAAGACACAGATATCCCTGGAGGCAAACTTGCTGCCCTGCCCGGCCGCCTGCCCCGCTGCCCAGCTCAGGGTCTCAGCCGGCTGCCCCAGCAAACTGCGTCCCCAGGCTCCTAGCCTGCCAGCTCCCTCTCAGGCGTGGCCAATGGAAGGCCCTGGCTGGGCGCTGGTGGGAGAGGGAATAGGAGCAGCCAGGGCACTTGGTCCCCTCTCTGATGTGCTGTCAGGGACAGGCTGCTTGTCCATTCCATGCCAGCCTAGGAGGCCCCTCAGGCAGCCCAGCCCCTGGGCCCCGGTGACAACGTCCCTGTCCCCTTTTTCTGTCTGGTGGAGCAGGGCCCTGCCGCTGGCGATCTCTGGGTCTTTGTACCAAGTCCTGTGGCGCTCTTGCAGTGTTTCTGTAACTGAGTCTACAGCCCTCTAAACTACCCGGCAGAGGTTCCGTTCTCCTGCTCAGACCCGCACGGCCGAGCGTCCCACACCGCACACGCTTCCCTTCCTCTCGTCCCCCGGCTCGCTCAGTAAATACCGCCTCTGTCCACGCGGTTCTCCCGCCCGTACCTGAACGTCCTCCCGGTTCTTTGTTCACATACTCCATGTCTCACCGAACGCTGCCATGTAGGAAGCTTGTGCCCTGGGTTCCATCGCCACCACCATCGCTCTTCGGTCTGTGGTCTCCCGATTGGTGTTCCTGCTTCTTTTCTCACCTCTCCACAGTCTACTTTCCACACAGTACTCAGAATCATCTTTTTTTATTTTTATTTTTTTAAGAAGTTTTTGCTATAGGGTATGTACACTCACCAGAAAGACAATGAGACAGAAAGCGAGAAATCACCCCCCGGGGGGATGACCACGCCGCAATCCCTTCTCCTCCATTCTCCTCTCGGGATCTTGGGCACGCACGCACATGCGCCCGGCGTGAGTTTAAGCCATCGGGTCCAGGACTCGAACTGCGGTCGACTACGTGGGAGTCCAGCGACATAGCCATTACGCCAACTGCTGGTCCCATCAGAATAATCTTTCAAAACCATATGGCAGTTAAGGTGGCTGGATCCCACATGGTCGACAAAGCAGTTCAAGTTCCGAACTCGGCTGCTTGAAAAGCACGCTGGGTACCTGTGCGTGTGTGCCCAAAATCCTGAGAGGAGGATGGAGAAGAAGAGACTGTGGTATGTCCACGCTCCCACCAGGAGGGTACTTCCTCATTTCCTCTCTCTCCTCCCCATCTCTCTCTAGCGAGCTCACATGCCCTATAGCAAGAAAAACCAAAAAACTCAGATCATGTCTTCCCTGCCACAGACCCCCATTTAACCTCATCCACCATAATCAGGGTGCGTGGGTCATGTGCCATACCACCGGCTTCCGGCGATCTTAAGAGAAAGGGGGCTCGGGGGGAGGATACTGGGGCCTCGGAACTGATGGCAGGAGACTTTGCATTTGGAAGAAAGATAAGAAGCATCTTTGTCAAGAACAGCCTGGACAGAACATGCCCAGGGTACCCCCATCTCCACCAGGAGGGAGCTCGACCTTCTTTCCATCTTCGGCCACTTGAGATTTAGCGTCCAGGGCAGGAGCGAGCAGTTGGCCAAGCTGTCACATGCCACATCCTGGATGGGAGAGAGAGGAAGGGAGGGAGAGGGGGAGAGAACACCCCGCTCCTCTGGCCTCCCCCCCGCCCCCAGTGGAAGAACGGCTGCTGCCCGTCAAAGCAGAACGAATGCCCTCAATGGCCTCCAGGGCCTCGGGTAACCTGCTCCTCCGCGCCCCAGCTTACCCACGCACACCCACGTACACCCCCCCCCGTCACTCCACTCTGTGCTGACTAGTCAGTTTCTAGAGCAGCACCGTCCTGCTTCTACCATCTTCTAACTGGGCTGCCCTGGAAGAGGGTGGTACTGCCCATCCCCGGCTGCCTGTGGACCCCTGGCTCACCCTTTTCCCACTGGCATGGTAGAACGAGCCCTGTGTCCCCGGGGGGCATGCTCCCATTGGCTGCCGTGGGTGACCCTAATGTAGCTTCCAGCTCTGCACACTTGTGGGCCCCAGTGGCCTTTGGGGCAGTTAAGGGCGCTGGCTGCTCCCCGAGGGCGCGTCCTCGGATGCCAGCCGTGCAGTCTGCCCTGGTCCGGATCTGCATGGCGTTGGGGTCCTGCCAGAGGCACAGCTCAGCCCCAGTGGGTGAGGAAACCCTGTCCCTCTGTGTCCCATCTCCCAAAATGCACCCCCCCCAGCCTCCTCCCACCTCTTCTCCCACCAACAGCTGCAAAAATTCAACCATGAGCATAAAAGACAGGTGCTTGTCTTTGCCTTTATTCTTTTAAGAAGAAAAACAATGAAGAGACAAACCCTAGGAAATCAAGTGGGGGAAAAATCAACCCTGTGTTCTGAGGAAATGTTAAATCAGCGAATTGAAATGCGGAGATGAAAGCAGGGAGGCCGGGTGGAGCCTGTCACACCCGCTCTGACAGTGACAGTGTGGTGCTGGGGAGGGGACACGGCCTAACCAGGGAGGAGGCCGCCGGCAGTGCCAGGCCCTGAGATCCACGTCAACCCTCCTGCCAGCCCTGAGCTCCCTGCCCCTGGGCTCCCCTGTGCCTGTCCTCTGGCCCCTGTCTCCTGCCTCTCCCTCTCCAGCGTATACCCTGCCATTTGAGGAAAATGGGTTACAGCAGCCGCTCCCACCACCAGATTACGCTGCAGCCCCACCGCCCGCCCAGTAGCCAGGGCTCCCTTGGAGGTCTCAGTGAGCTGAGTGGAGAGATGGGGCCTCCTTGGCCCTCCAGAAATGGCTCCTCAAGGCTGCAGCTCCCAGATGGGGAGCTTCCTTCCTGACCCCCACTCCTCCCAAGGAAGTGGACTGCACTCCTGTGTCCCAGGGCACCAACACTCCGTGCCGCGTCACCGACGTATGACCGTGGGTCTGCTGGACACAGGAAGGCAGCGACGACTCACGTGCTCAGGGGAAGGAAAGGAGAGGAAGCAGGGGCTGCAGACTGTGAAGAGGGGCCCATCCGTGTAGCTGCACCACGCGGGGCTGTGAGACGGGGTGCAGGGAAGGAACAAAGGCTGTTGGAGAAGAAGAACGGAAGCCCAGAGTGACAGCCAGCGAGATGGACAGGGGCTGGGGGAGGCCGTGGGACGTTCCCTGGATCCTGCTGGACCCAGGCCTGCAGGGGGAGGCAGGACCTCAGGGCTAGCCAGAGGACGAAGGCCAGGCCTGCTGCCCATGCTGTGTGGCTGACGGGGTACCCAGACTGGTCTGTCCTCTAACGAGCTGTCTTCTCACGGCACAGCATCTGTCCCTGTGGATCTGGGTGGAGCCTGGCCTCACTGAGCCAGCGGGGTGAGCCTCTTAGGACTAAAGGGGCCGTCTCCTTGGCTCGGCCCTGGGTTCGCCATTACGAGCTTTAAGGAAAATCACTGGGTGGACAAATTGGACCCCCTATGTAGCCCTGACGAGAGAAGGGGGTCTGGGCTTGTCCTCACAGGGCCCCAGCCCTTGAGATTCCGGGCCCTGTCCACAGCAGGAGGGCTGCCCCGGACCGGCCCACACTCCTCTCTCCTTCCCGGTTCTAGGTTCTAGTTTTCCTGAGTCCCCTTGAATGAGGGGTCATCTGCTCAGCGTCTCAGCAGGGATGTTGTGCTGCCCTTAGGGAGCAGGGAAATTTGTCCAGGTCTATTGGTGTAAATTATTCAGCCCTCCGAGTTCCAAAGCTGCATGAAGGAGTGCCTCGGGGCGGCCGCGAGCTCGGCACCATCAGCACCACGGACAGAGCGCCCGGGCCCAGGGCCACCAGGCGCCTGCAGGCTGGAGGCTGGGGAAGGGGTGGTTGCAGGTTTAAGAAAACACTCTTGAGACCCTGCAAGCATGTCCCTTTCGTTGAAGGGACGTCGGATAAGGAATGTCACCGCCGGGCCCAGTTGCCTGGTAATCAACTCTTCTCAGTGCCCTGCATGGAAAGGCAATTAAAGCAAGAATTAAAAAGCCATCGCGTCATTTAAAATCCAATAACACGGCTGGCCTGAAATGTGTCCTCAGTCTCTGGGGAGGGGGAGATGGGGTGTGGGAGGCGCTGAGGGCTGCGACAACAAGGGGAGAGACAGAATGGGAGAAGAGGTGGCACGGGCATGGAGGTCTCGGAGGTTCCCGTGCCTTTCTGCCGCACAACCCAAACCTGCTCCTCACCCTCTCTCGGAAACTCTCTCCAATGACAGTGGCCTCGAGGGTGTTCTCTTGGCCAGAGTCCTCCGGTGCTTACCACCCGTGCTAAGTGACGTCTCCCCATACTCAGCCTTGACCCCTGGCCATTCATCTTTCCTACTCGGCTGCTGCAGGGTGGGCCGGGCCTACGTCACCGGTGTGCGCACCCCACCCGGTGCCTAGCACAGAGCTGGACTCAGGGTAGGAGACCGTTACTACTCGTCAACGGGTCCTCTGGCTGCAGCTTTTCCACACCGCCCTGCCTGCACACAGTCCTCCCCTACCCCGCATCCTCCCCCATAGCCCAGCAAGACCATCTCCAACGAGAACAATAAAACTCACGACCCTCGTGAAGTCTGTGTGTTAAACACAAAGCAAGTCTGGCCACTGCCCCCTTCTGTTTCCAGCATCTAAAAAGGGTCCAGGCACATTCCTTCCTGTGAAAGCTCCGAGTCTGTTCTCACTCCTAAGAGAGCCAGAGAATTTCTCATCCACTAAGATGACGTTAACCCTTCTCACATCAAATAAAGCCCTCCTGCAGGTAATCTTCCTATCACAGGCGGACCGCCTTGATGTGCTTGGAAGTGAGTGGAGAGACTCCGCTCCCTTTCATTTTCCATCCTCCTTAGGAAAATCCTAAACCGGGAGGATTCGAGTTTGATTGGAGCTGTTCTTGCAATTTATGCCTCCTGTCCCTTGGGGGCTTACACGTGTCTATTTTAAATAAATTCCCTCTTTTTTCTTTCCTTTTTACAAAGAACAACTGCAAATCTTCTCCGAGGTGAGCTTTTCTTTGGGGTGGAATTCAGTTCTGACAGTCAAACCTCCCTGCGACGGGGCCCTGGGTGAGTAATGATGAGATGAATTATCTCTGTGATGGGGTCTTGTCTGAGAGCTGGGCACGTTCTCGCAAAGTCCTGCAGTGTTTTCGGTTGTAGTTTCTCAATAACTTGGTTGCTCTTTCAAGAAGAAGAAGAAAAAATCTTATTCTAGGAAGCAGAGAGGCGAAAAAAGGGATGGATGCTGTCAGGGAAAGGAAGGGTGAGCTCTCATGCCCCCTGTCTTCAGAACTGCGGCAGCTCGTTCACGCTTCAGATCTGGGTAAGAGGAGCGAGCTCTGCCGTTGTCTCGGCGCTGCCTCTGAATGCCCTGCCTGTGTTCTGGGTGCTGCCGTGTGAACACGAGGTCGGGCCTCTGGCCCAGCCCTCTGGCCCAGCAAAGTTTAGGACCTGGCCGGTCCCTGCGTATTTCAGTTACATGTGTCACAAGGACTCAGGAACCGAGGAGTGCACTCATGTACTGAGGCCTCTGCCCGGCATTGTGGCCTGACCTTGCAGAGAACCGGAGTTGTGGCTGGCTCCTGAGAGCCAGGGCAGAGCAGCAAGCGGGTCTGCTCAGTTCCTGAGTGAACTCACCCTTCTTCACCCTTCTCTCCCCTCGCCCCGCCCCAACACACACACACACACAAACACACACACACACACTTCCCAGACCCTCCTGAGCCACCACGCTCTGGCCCTGGAAGGTAGAAGAAACAGCATCCTCCCCCTTCCCCTGCCACCCGCCTCCAGGATGGGCTGGTGGGAAGGAGGCCCGTGTGACTGCCACCCACAGCCGTCAATTGCAGAGGCTGCATGTGGCCCGCTGTTTCCATTTGCAGCTGCTGGCAGACCCCCAAATCCAAAAACCATCAGCCCAGCAGATGTGGGGAGTCAGTGATGGCAGTTCCCTGATGCCACAGAAGAGAGCAAGTTTGGACAGCGAGCGCCTTCTACCTGGATCTGCCCTGGATCCGCCTGACACGTGAAACAATTTGGCTTCCAGCCACACGCCGTAAAACCTCTACCAAGACGTCTTTCCTACTGAAACATGAAAGCACAAACTTTTCTCAGCCGCAGACTTTCTTCATCATTTATGAAAATGTGTCAGCCGTCCCCGCCTCCTTGTTCCAGCGCCTGGTGCTCTCAGATTGGGGGGCCCCAGGAGCTGCCTGCCTTGAAGGGGCTGAAGAGAGAGGAGAGGCTTTGGCTTATGAGAGGCCGACCTCTCCTTAGAATTAATTTGTCACTTCCAAAGCCATCTGCTTTCTCTTTACACACACCCAGCGTCTCCATTAAAAATATGAATGTAGGGACCAGCAGTTAGCATAATGGCTATGTCACTGGACTCCCACGCAGTCGACCGCGGTTCGAGTCCTGGACCCAGTGACTTAAACTCACGCCTGGTGCGTGTGTGCGTGCGTGCCCAAGATCCTGAGAGGAGAATGGAGGAGAAGGGATTGCGGTGTGGCCATCCCCTCTGGGGGGTAATTTCTTGCTTTCTGTCTCTCTGTCTCTCTCTGTCTTTCTGGCGAGCGCACGCACCCTATAGCAAAAACCTCTCAAAAAAAAAAAAAAATGAATGTATATGGGACCAGCAGTTAGCATAATGACTATGTCGCTGGATTCCTATGTAGCCGACCGTGGTTTGAGTCCCGGACCCGGTGGCTTAAAACTCACGCCGGGTGCGTGTGCGTGCGTGCCCAAGATCCCGAGAGGAGAATGGAGGAGAAGGGATTGCGGCGTGGCCATCCCCCCAGGGGGTGATTTCTCGCTTTTTGTCTCTTCGTCTCTCTCTGTCTTTCTGGTGAGCGCACGTGCCCTATAGCAAAGGAAAAAAAAAAAAGAATGCATATATATAAAATTCAATGAAAAGGGGTCCTGGTAGCACAAGTGCAATTCACTGAGGGAATAACAGAAAATGACCCCCAATCCCACAGGGCCAGCTCATAGACCCTGCTCTCGGCACCCACACCCTGTCCCTGGAAAAAAAGTTATGTGAGCGCCTCTCGAGGTTTATAGCAGCCACGTGCATGATAAACTCCCATAAATAGAAAGGGAGCCCAGGAGCAGGCCGGCCCTGGACGGTTCAGCAGCATTTTAACCACCTGGAGACATATTGACCGGGAAGTCAGCGGGCTGCTATTGTAAAGCTCAGCTGGGTCCCCAAGCTGTGTGCACTCTGTCAATAGCCCACGAGGCTGAACTGAAAAGCAAAGTATTTTATCGGATTGTTTCGGGTCCAGGGTGTCGGAGCACATTGGATGGACTCAACAGGAAATCAGAGATGCGGGAATGTTAATTCGAGGCGCAGATGGAGCACACAGACGGGCAGCTCAGCACCTTGGAGATTCACTCGGGAAGAGCCCCCTCTGCTCCTGTGTTTGCTCTGCTTGCGCTGCGTCTATACCATGGACCCTTAGTGTGCCGTTTCTGCTGCGTATCATCTCTCAACGATTCATCTGTGAGCTCTGAAAAGAGACCCTGAGCCGTAGAAGGAAAAGCATAAAAATACCCCACAGGTCACAACCATCTGGGTCCCCTGGGCCCAGGCACAGCTCTTGTCCAAAACACATCTCTCGGTACTTTGCTTGACCTAGTTTTCCATGTCGCCGCATCGACTCGTGTCTTTGCTCATGTGTCTGGGCCCACACCTCCAGCCCTGAGAGGGACATCAAGGGCTTTAAACACCAAGGCTTAGCAACAGCTCTCTCTCCGCCGCCGCCGCGTCCTGCAGCAGGTTCGACCCCTCTCCTTGGCCCTTCTCGCCGCAGCAACGCATGCTTCGTCCTTGCCCACGTTCTAGGCAGGCCAGCCTCGGGAAACCTTTCATTTTTCATTGTCGTGCCCTCGGCTTTGGCACTCCCAGCCATCCCTGGGCGATTTCGGCTCATCCGAACTTGGGCTTTTGTTTCGCAACTGTCTCCTGCCTGTTGGAGGGAGCCATCTGGAAAATGGGACGGGGTCTGAGCTGCCCTGCCACCTCCCACAAGCCCCCGGTTGCAGTTTCCCGTCTCTCCCACGCACACCGTCCATCCCGTGTCCCTGGGGCCTCGGTGACCCGTGTCCAGCAGCTCTCCTGGCCGTTGGCAGCTCGCAGTTCTACCCTCCCGATGTCATCTCGTATCAGGTCTCCGTCCTCCCTGACGTTAGCCACAGCTCCCAGTATAGAATCAGCTGCAAATTTAATTAACGTGCGGTTCCTCCCTGCTCCAGGCCATTAATGAAGATGTTACGGCAGTCCCCGGCAAACAGTATCTTCAAGGTCATGAGGAGAGGAGGGCTGAAGCACCTTGGCCCGACATGGGGGCAGAGGCAGTCAGGGGCCCACACAGTGCCTGTCGTTTCCTCTGAGTTTCGGGAACTCCATTCCTGGGGCGGGCTTCAGTGCTGATGCCCCGGCCGCTGCACACCCCCGGCACTCCCCATGTGGAAAATGAAGAACAGCAGATTATGCCTTCCTTTAGTTCTGTCCAATTTCTGGAAGAAACAGCCACTGATTAAGCTTCCGTGGGGAGAACGACGTACGGGTCGAGTCAAAGAAGCCATTAGCAGGCTCATTATCTCCCCGTCTCCCCATCCCCACAGCCCTGACCATGACAGTGGAAAATACCCCTCGAGGACAAGTCACCCGACAAAGAGCGAGGGGAAGTCACATTCCTGGTGAGTCGGTTCCCAGAGGCCCTGCCGGGAGACCCTGCCTCCCAGCAGCTGGCACTAACAGGCCGGGAGCCGGGTGGCCTGCAGGACAAGCGGCTCGCTGCACGCCGCCTGCCGCCCTCCCACACCAGACTGCAGACATCCTGCCGTAACACTGCACACGACTCGGGCCCGAACTACCAAACCACGGGAGAGCTCCCGGAAAATCGATCCTGGGTGATTCATTGTTTCCAGCACTTCCTTCCCCCCCATTGCTCACTGCAGGCTTGTCTCGGGTTCAGAGGCTCCTAATCATTTCTCAGAGCGTCCTGAAGGTGTCTCTGGGCCGGAGCCCAGACTGGCCAGTAGAGGCAGGGCACGGATCGCAAAGCCTCAATTTCCTCCTGTGCTTGGCGGATGGGCCCGGTCTGTCATCTGCAGTCCTCCTCCCCACCCGGTCTGGCTTCTCCAAACCCAAGTGCACAGCCTGTCCTTGCCCCATTTGGTTAGCTCAGACTGCGTCACACTCAGTGGCCCTGTAGGGGATGGCTGGAGGAGAACACGGCAGGTTTGTGGAATCTGTACCAGGCCAATGTCGTGTGCCTTCCCAGCTGCAGACAACCTCACGTTCGCTTGCAAAGGCCGAGAGGAAGCCAAACTCCTTAGTGTGAACCCCATTCGAATAGCTGTATGAGTGAGGGCCAGTTGCTTCACCTCAGTTTTCCCATGCATGAAATGGGGTAATAGAACACTGACCTCATAGGGCCGTGTTGAGACTTAGCATAGCTGTTACGTAGGTTCTAAGTTTATCCATTTTTTTTTTAGAATTATTTATTTAATTTTATTTATTCATCCATTTAATTCGACCAGAGAGACAGAGGAAATGAGAAAGCAAGATATCAGGTCCAGGACTCGAACCTTGAACATGGGAGTGTCCAGTGCCTTAATCACCATACCATCTGCTGGTCCCAAGTTTATCCATTTTTTTATGGTGGGCAGGGTGAACGCAAGACGTACCTTTGACAAGGCCCATCACGGCATGATCCCTCCCTCCCCAGCCTCCGGACAAGCCAGGGTCACAGCCACACCCATGGGGGCACGCGGAATCTGAACCCCGGGCCCTCCCACATGGCGAGGCTGCACCCCAGCGCCTACAGCACTGCAGCTGGGCCTCTTTATTACACGCCCCAGACACTACTGAGGTCAGGAGCCAGCGAAAGTTGTCTATAAAGGTCTGGGTAATAAATACTTGTGGCTTTGTGGGCCGAAAGGTCTCCGTTACAAGTTGTCCACCCTGCGGCTGAGGCTCCAGAGCAGCCGCAGAGAACACATAAATAGATCGGAGCAGCCACGCGCCAGTAAGACCGGACTCACCGTCATGGAAATTTGAATTGCATATACATTTAGGTCACTGAATAGTATTCTTCTTTTGATGTTTTTTTTTTAAGTATTAAAAAAAATGCCAAGACTATTCTGAGCTCGCAGGCTGTGTGAGCACAGGTGGTGGCTGGATTGAGCGTGGGGTACGTTTTGCTGCCCTGCTGTGGTGCTGGAGATGCAGCTGTTCACGTGCCCCGCCATAGCAGCCTCCAGGGCGGAGCCTCCCCGGGCAGCGCCTGAGAGGCAGGCAGGCTGCAGCGGCAACCCTTGAGCAGCTTCCCTTCTTCAAGGTCTGGGACCACAGCTTGAAAGCTCCTTTTGAGGCTTACCCTTGGAAGCTCCCAGTGCTAAAATGCTGTGTTCTGCAGGTTGGGACCACGTGGGAGTCCTGGGTTCAAAGGCTGGTCCCATCTTGGGACCAGCAGTTAGCGTAATGGTTATGCCTCTGGACTCCCATGTAGTCGACTGTGGGCTGAGTCCTGGACCCGGTGGCTTAAACTCACACCAGGCGCATGTGCGTGCGTGCCCAAGATCCCGAGAGGAGAATGGAGGAGAAGGGATTGTGGCGTGGCCATACCCCCTGGGAGGTGATTTCTCACTTTCTGTCTCTCTGTCTCTCTCTCTGTCTTTCTGGCGAGCGCACGCGCCCTATAGCAAAACCCTCTCCAAAAAAAAAAAAAGGTCGGTCCCATCTAAGGGCCAGGTGTAGTGTTGGGCTGTAATTCCAGAGACTCAGGGAGGCTGAGGCAGGGAGATCATGAGATGGAGGCTGGCCCGAGCACCAAAGCCAGACTCTGTCTAAGAGAGAAATACAAAACAAATACGTAAATGAACAAAAAGCCCTGGTGCGACTCAGGCAGTCCGAGCTCTCCTCCGTCTGGGGCTGAGGTCAGTTTCGGAGACGTGTCCTGTCTGGCCCGGTGTGCTGGAGCAGCCTGAGCTCGGGGCCGGGCGGAGCACCGCGCACACGGACCCCGCCGGCAGGAAGCGAGGACACTGAGCCCCCGTCTGTCTCCACGAAGCCTTGCCGAGTGGGGGGTGAAGAGGGCCTCTGTGTGGGGCTGGGACTGCAAAGATGTGCTCCTTTCTTGGGGGACACCAGACCAGACCAAAGGATGGACACGGTGGGGGTTCCTGAGCAAGGAGCAGTCCTCATCTGAACATCTGGGATGGCCTTGCTGGAAGGCACAACTGGCCCGTATGTCCACCCAGGGAAGTGGCTGCTACCCACTCGGACCTCGGGACCTCGCACCGACACCATTCCCCGCCTCGGCCTCTCCCTGCCACCTGCCTGCACCCACCGCGCGTGGCCTCCCGGCGTGCTGCTTCTGGCAGCTCATCCCCTTCAAAGCACCACGAGACCCCCGATTCCCCACCATCACATCTGAATCCTGCTCAGGGCCCAGACGTGTGAGCCCCACTGGCTGGGACGCCATGGGAGTCTCAGGTTCGATTCCCAGTCTAACCTACAGGCCAGGCGCAGTAGCGCATATCTGTAATCGCAGCTCCTGGGGAGGTCGAGGCAGGAGCCAAGAGCTTGAGGCGGGCAGCACAGCGAGACCCTGTCTGCAGAGCCGATGTGGCAGCTGTGCCTGTGGTCCCAGCTGGGAGGCCGAGGCAGGAGGACCACAACACAGCAAGGCCCTGGCTTTTTTTTTAAATAATAATAATTATTATACTAAATCCTTCTGCTTGGTTTCTAAGGTCCCCTGCACTTGGACCCATTTGAGCCACTCCTGGCCAACAGAGAGGTCCTCCTGTAACACCCCATCCTGTGCCATTCTTGGTGCCTGTGCATGCTCCACAGCCCCGGACACCCCCACGCCAACCCCCTGCTGTGCCTGGCCACGTCCAGGCCTGACCTAGACTGCGGAGCAGGGTCCCAGCTGAGCTTTAGCTGTCTCAGTTTCCCCATCTGGAAAATGGAGGGTTAAGAGCACCACCTGCCTGGTGTCATGGTGTTTAACTGGGATGCACACACAGGCGTCCCCAAGTAGCTCTGTGCTCTGGGGACAGCAGTGGCTGGAAGACCAGTGATCCCTTCCCCTTCCCTCTCTGAGTCTTTAAACTCAACTGCTTGAATCCCAGGACCACCACACGACATCTCCTGGACAGTGCCTGGCCCCCGACTCGGGCTACAAATGCACAGACTTCTCATGCCTCCTCACACCTGTGCCTTCCTGGCCCTGTGCAGCCCGAGATCTGGGTCGGGTCGTTTTCTTCTCATTTATCCATTGAAATGCTGCCACATACTCCTGCTCGCTCTCCTGTTAGGGGCTCTGGGGAGAAGGCTAAAGAGAAATTCTCTTGTAACCAGCAGCTAGTGTAATGGCTATGTCACTGGACTCCCATGTAGTCAACCGCGGTTCACGTCCCGGACCCGGTGGCTTAAACTCACGCCGGGCGCATGTGCGTGCGTGCCCAAGATCCCAAGAGGAGAATGGAGGAGAAGGGATTGTGGCGTGGCCATCCCCCCGGGGGGTGATTTCTTGCTTTCTGTCTCTCTGTCTCTCTCTGTCTGGCGAGCGCATGCACTCAATAGCAAAAACCTCTCCAAAAAGAAAGAGAAGTTCTCTCTTTAATACAGCGCTCTGACAGCCGGCTGAGAATCAGACCACTAAAGAGCTGGCCTGGGGACACCCAACAACAGCATCTATTTAAGGGACCAAAAAGAAACGACTTGTGTTGAAAGGACCCTCGGAGCAGCAGCTGAGCCTACGTGGGCAGGAGAGTGCTCTCTGGCAGGCTGGCTTCCACCAGCCCCCGAATGTCGCTCCAGCTGAAGAGGCCCTCCAGGAAAGCCAGGAAGCCCATGGCCTGCAGGCCCTGCCCGTGGTTTCCATGAGCTTCAAGAATCTGGGCACCCCCACCCAGAGCCCCCAAAGGTGTGGCCAAAGGTTAACGGGTTCCAAAGGGAAGATGGGAGGTATATAAGGACCTGTGGGACCAGCCAAAGCCACAGGACACCAGGGGAAGAGCAGAGATACCCCAGGCCCACGCTCGCGCCGTAAGTAGCCACCAGAGGAGGAGGTGCGTATGAGCCAGAGCCAGCCCCATCCAGACTCTCTGGGGCGAGCTGCTCTGCTACTTGTATCTACCCTGCTGGCTTCCTACGGAGCACCCCGAGCTGATTCCCAAGGGACTCTGTGAAAGCAGCACAGAGAGCAGAAGCGAGGCTGGGGCACGGCGCCAGACACAGCAGGCGGGTGGGTCTGGCACACGGACAGCAGGCCTGGCACCCAAGCTGGAGCCAGGCACAGAGGCAGGGCCTCCCTTGGCATGGCGGCTTTGTCCTGCAAAGTTAAGCAGCTGGTCCCGAGGGAGAGCATGTGACTAGGTGGGACTAGCCTGGCCTGGTGCTATGGAGGGAGGAGAGGGGAGACGGGGACCCCTTCCTGCAGGGCTGAGCTCTAGCAGGCCCTGATGATGGACA
This sequence comes from Tupaia tana, assembly GCA_026018925.1. NCBI lineage: Eukaryota > Metazoa > Chordata > Mammalia > Scandentia > Tupaiidae > Tupaia > Tupaia tana. The sequence goes on from JAKSZU010000002.1 coordinate 130,622,608, forward strand.
AGGGAAGCCGGCCCCTGTGGTGCGAGAAAAAAATCAGCCTCCCACTCCCTGCTCACCAGAACACAAACCATGGTAGGTGACATGCGGGCTGCCGGTTGGATCAAGGAAATGAGCAGCAATTGGATTTTGCCTTTTTTTATTTAAAGTTTTTATTGATTCTTATGGAGTGAATTAAATGCGAGCACCAGAATGAAAAGGGATCTATAGCATCTCCGGGAAGGAAATGGGACGCCATAAACGTGACACATGCGTCTCCGCTGGGAGGGAAAGCAGGGCCGCAGGGACTCCGCGGAGAGGCGAGGGGAAGGCAGGATTGGAAGCACCCACCTGTACCCTCCTCTGGCTCCACGGGGGACCCTGTGCGGGGCCAGCTTCCCTGGAGGTGGTCAGCAGTCAGCGGCCTGCGGTCTGCGGTGGGCTGGTGGGTCTCTGAATTTGGGTGCAGCTGGGATGGGGAGGCTTTGGCTGTCAGAGTTCTCGTGTGCCGTTTCGTGGAATTTGGATGAATGGAGCGAGAAAGTAGGAAGGGGAGAAAGCAGGGGGTGGGGGGCCTAGACAGAGAGAGCAGGAATGGCAAGAAGGCAGAGGGGAGTCCGGCCTGCTAGAGGTGGTCTCAGCGGTCCTGGGGACGCAAGCCCACAGCCCTTAGAGGGGCCCCTCTTCAGTAAGGTTCAAGTTGGACCTGCAGGGAAGCTTGGCCGTTGGCCCAGAGAGGACCTCTCCCACCCAGGCTGCCGCCCCCGGGGCAGAAACTTGGGTCACCCCACCCCCACCGCGCCAGAGGCTGCTCTGGTCTCCCCTCCCAGATGCTGGCCTCTGCACTCAGAGCCAGCAGACCTGCCCTGTGACACCTCTTCCATCTTCTTCTTCTTCAAAGTTTTTCATTAATTTCTTCCATGAGAGAGAAAGAGGCAAAGAGAGAAAGAGACTTCAACAGGGACTTTGCACCGAGAGCACCCCAGGTCAGCCAGCCCCAGAGCACAGGCACACGGGTGTGTGCCCAGTCCCTCAGGGAAGTCCCGGGAAGTGAACCTAGACCTGTTGCATTATCACTGCACCACTCCCTGGCCTCTCCTTCACCTTCTCGTGGGCAGGAACAACATGGAATGGCAACTGGGAAAAGCCCCAGGCCTCAGAAGACCAGGGTTCTAGCTCCCGCTGTGTTTGAATGAGTCAGCTAGGCCGGTGCCCAGGACCATCCTGCCCCGCCCAAGTCCGCCTCACTGACCCCCTTTCCTGAGTGCTGTACCCCTGCAGTCACCACGCCCACCGCCCTGGCAGGACCTCCCTGGAAGCACACGTCCCCACCAGCCATTCCAGGCAGCCCCTCTCTCAGGGCTGGGAGGACCCCACGCACTCCAGCCCCCCACAGCACTCTCAGTGCCCAGTGAGCTCTGGCACGCAGGGGGGAGGTGAGCTCGGGCACGCAGGGAGGAGGCCCTGTTGTTTCTGAGCATAGCCAACAGGCAGCTGGATGCACTGAGGCTGGGGAGGAGCTTCCAGAGCCAGCACCCCGGGGGTGGGGACCCCACTCAGCTCTTGCATGTAGCTCCTGCCGAATTTTCCACTTGGCTCTTCCTCGGCATCTGCCAAGGGTCTTTCCCTCTGTCAACCAAGGCCCTCGGCCTGCTGTTCCCAGGTCAGCCCCAGTCTGTCCCATCTGCCATCCTAATGGGCATATGCAGCAGGTAGGTCCCCCTGGGTCTGGGGGCACAGTCCTGTTGATACTCTGAGAGTTTGAGATAGGCTGAGTGATGAGGCCCCACCTGGCTCACATGCTCAGCTGACCCCAGGAGACCTCACTCGGAACAAAGAGATGGGCCACCGGGTGGAATGGCTCTTCCCCAGACTGTGGCAGTGGCCCGAGGCCTTCCCGGATGCCTCTGGGGCAGGGAGGGTGCTAGGAGCCCACCTGGTGACGCCCGGACACCACCCCAGAGCCCAAGGAAGCTAAGTGCGATCAGATCATGCAGCAGCAGGCAGGTGTGGCCCCGACCCCAGGGCCCCCGCAGCACTGCAGCGGGCCCTCACCGCACTAACCCGGGTGACAACAGCTCCTTCCGTCCAGCTCCACAATGGTGTCCCGCAAGGCCGTGGCTGCCCTGCTGGTGGTGCATGCACTCGCTATGCTGGCCTCCCAGACGGAAGCCTTCGTCCCCATCTTCACCTACAGCGAGCTCCAGAAGATGCAGGTGAGAACCCCCTGCACACACCTCTCCAGCGTGGCTGAGGCGGCTGACCGCCCAACTCACCCGCAGGGTGGTGGTAGTCTCTCTGGAGCCCCACACGTCCCTTGGGTAGGTCTGTGCTTAATGACCCAGTGACCCCTGGGGAAGTGTGGAGAACCGGGATCCAAGACCCTGCAAGCCCCAGCCGGCACTCTGGTCACCTCCACTCCCTCACCAGCGTGACTCAGACATGCCAGAGGCGCCCGTGGATGACGCCTTCTGAGGAAATTTTCAATTAACAAGCCAATAAATATTTCCTGAGCTTCTCTGCAGTCGAGGGGCCTCCCTGAGTGATGGGCCGGAGCGTGTGAGGATGTCTCAGCACCTCCCCCTGTCTTCGAGGAGCAGGTTAGGGAGCCGAGACACAAACATGAAAAATTCACTAACAATCGCAGACAAAGGAGAGACGTGGCAAGGCAGGACATGATTAAGTGCCCCGTAAGCGGTGCCGATGGTAAGTGCTCGGGTTCAGGAGAGGGAGAAGTCACCGCGCACTGGCGTCTGCAGGGAGAAGACCAAACTGGGGTCCTCATGCGATGAGGACTGCGGTGTGGATGGACGCCAACGCCCGGAAGTGGGAAGGTGGCACTCCCTGCAGCGGAGGTGAAAGCCTCCTCCTCCTTAGAGCCCAGAGGGAAACAAGGCTGGCCCAGTGGAACTCAGGTGGCGGGGCCGGTGGGGCCTAAGGGCCTCTACCTTAGACTTCAAGGGATGGCACATGTCAGTGCCGACATTTGGCCCCTCTAAGCCAAGGAGGGGGGAAAGGGACCCCATGCCTCGCCCTGTCTGAGTCCGAGGCTCTAATAGGCTCAGATACATGCGTCTGCCCTCTCAGTAGCCCGGGGCCCTGGGCACCGCTTGCCCGTGTTAGCAATCGGCATAACACAGTTCTCACACTCCCAGTAAGCAGGGTCCTCGGCACAGGCGCGCCCCGACACAGCTCCCCTTCATCAGGGACAGGGACCAACGTGGGACTGGGGAGGCGCTGCACCCCACACCCCTTCCTCCCTCTCCTAGGCCGGTTTCCTCTCCGGAGGAGGTGACCTGTCCTCTTACAGTCACAATTCAGGGCGGGCTGGCAGCAGGATTCCACGAGTCATTAGGGAAATGGAAGGAATGGGGTGTGTGAGCTCAGTGCTCAGGACCTGGCGAGGAGCATGCCGGGCAAGATTCGGGGCTGGACGGTGACGGTCAAACTCAGTCCAACAGAAACTAGCAAAATGGCAACCAGAGGACACGTTGCATGAGTCTAACCCGTGGATTCTCTCCTCATAATTGCCAGGCACCAGGATTTTTACAAAGACGCTGTAAACGCCTTCCTCCATAATTCATCTCCCTGTCTCGCCTCTTATAAATCACCTTCCAGGGACTCCAAGTTCTGGGGCCACCCCATGGTGCCCTCGCAGGCTAGGCTGTCTTGATACCTTTTTTTATAGCTCTCTGCTAAGAAAGACACATTTGCACACTTAATATGCATGAAGGATGGCCATTATTTTCAGCTTTTGAACTTAATTAACAGTAACAATCTGGGTGCAATGTTTTAAACACAAAGGAGCAGATTCCTCCTCAAGTTGACCTACCAGTGGACAATTCCAAGGGCCGTTCTCTTTTCTTTTTATAGTTTTTGCTCTAGGGCACACGTACTCATCAGAGAGAGAGACAGAGAAAAGGAAAGTGAGAAATCATCTTCCAGGGAGAGGACCACACTGCAATCCCTTCTCCTCTACTCTCCTTTCAGGATTTTAGGCACACATACACATGCACCCAGTATAATTTTCAAGCTGCCAGATCCAGGACTTGAACTGCTAAGCTGACCATATGGGATCCAGCTCCTTTACCTCCACGCCATGTGCTGGCTTTTCAAGGGCTTTTTTTTTTTTTTCTGGTAGAGGTTTTGAGCTTAGGGTGAGTGTGCTTGCCAGAGAAAGAGAGACAGAGATAGTGAGAGGGAAAGTGAGAAATCACCCTCCAGGAGTGATGGCTACACCACAATCCCTTCTCCATTCTCCCAGGATCTTGGGCATGCATGCACACACACATGCACTTGGTATGAATTTCAAGCCACCAGGTCAGGGACTTGAACCATGGTCAGCCATGTGGGAGTCCAGTGACATAACTGCTATGCCATCTGCCAGCCCCTCAAGGGCTAATTTTTTTTTTTTTTTGAGAGGTTTTTGCTATAGGGCGCGTGCACTCGCCAGAAGGACAGAGAGAGACAGAGACAGAAAGCAAGAAATCAACCCCGGGGGGATGGCTACCCCGCAATCCCTTCTCCTCCATTCTCCTCTCGGGATCTTGGGCACGCATGCACACGCGCCCAGTGTGAGTCTAAGCCACCAGGTCCAGGACGCAAACCGTGGTCGACTACATGGAAGTCAGCGACATAGCCATTACGCCAACTGCTGGTCCCATCAAGGGCTATTTTTAAGCCACTGGGTGTCCTAGACTCCTCACAGGTGGCACCCAGGGAAAGAAGGGATTCAGGGGGGCTCAGGCCAGTGAGCACCCCAGACTGATGGCGCAGGCGGGGGGCCGTTCGGAAAGGGCAGCGCTGTGCAACCGTGTGCTCTGGTCCTAGGAGCGAGAACGGAACAAAGGGCAGAAGAAATCCCTGAGCGTCCGGCAGAGGTCTGAGGAGCCGGGTCCTCTAGACCCAGCGGAGCTCACGGACGAAGGAAAGGACGTGATCAAGGTGAGCGGACCATGAGGGCAAAGGAGAGAGACCCAGCGGGGGGGCGGCTCCCTGGGGCTGGCCAGGAGGCAGAGCCCACCTAGCAGACAGCCGGGAAACGCCCCAGGGCACAGCCGTGAGCGAGGCATCGGGCACCCAGCGCCCTCCTAGGAGGGATGGCAGACACCAAGGCAGATCAGTCATTTTAGGCCCCAAATAAGAGAGGACGACAGAGCGCGACCGAGTGGGGCTCGGGACACTATTTTGTACAGGAGGGCAGTCAGGGAGGGCCTTTTGGAAGAAGTGGTATTTAATCTGAAACATAAGTGAAGAGAAGGAGCCACCGTGCGAAGAGCTGGAGTCTCCCAGAAGAGGGTACAGTGAGGGCGAAGACCCTGCTCGGGGGCACCAGGTGGGCCCCAGGCCCCCAGCAGGGCCATGCTGAGAGAGGGCACGAGGTCTCAGGGCCAGCTCAGGCAGGGCCCGGTGCACCAGGGGACGTGTCTGGGTAACCTTGGGCTCAGAGCAGGGGAGTCACCTTATTTAACTTGGAAAAATCTGGGCCTCTGGAGTGCAGGCAGGAGACTGTCCCCAGGAGAGAAATGATGAAAGTGACCATTCCTCGTCTCGGAGACAAGAACCCAGCTGACAGCTCCAGGCGGCCATGCCCAGGCCTGGGGTCGTCAGCACCCAGTTAAGACGCACAGGTTGTCGGGCCAGAGAGAGCCTTGCGCTTTCCCAGTCCAGCCCTTAAATCTCAGTTCGCTTACTTGGGCGATGAGTAAATGAGCACCTACTGTGTGCAAAGCCTGGCAGTAGTGTAGTGAACGAGACGACCAAACCGTACCCTTATGGGCTCACACTCCAGTCGGGGGAGCAGAACCCAGACATGGAAACAGACCACCGGCCGAGTAAACGCTGTCCTACAGCAGGTGAAGGAAAATAAAGCAGGGTGCGGCGAGGCGGGGGTGGCTTAAAAATATTTTTTTGGAGAGGTTTTCGCTATAGGGCTCGCGCGCTCTGCAGAAAGACAGAGACAGAAAGTGAGAAATCAACCCCCAGAGGGATGGCCACACTGCAATTCCTTCTCCTCCATTCTCCTCTCGGGATCTTGGGCACGCACGCACACGCGCCCGGTGTGAGTTTAAGCCACCGGGTATGGGACTCGAACCGCGGTCGACTACAGGGGAGTCCAGGAACGTAGCCATTATGCTAACTGCTGGTCCCAGGGGTGGTTTTAAATAAGGTGAGCAGAGCAGGCTTTATGGGTAGATGGTATTAGCACAAGGACCCACTGAGAGCAAGGGAAGATTCCGGGCACAAAGAAGAGCCAGTGCCCAGACCCTGAGGCGGGAAGGAGCCTGGTGCATTCGGGAACAGAGAGGAGACTGGAGAGGCCGGGCCAGAGGGAACCACAGGAGAGAGAAGGAGTGAGGCCAGGCCGTGGACGTCACAGGCTGTCGTGAAGTCTGCTGAGGGAGCTCCTGAGCCCAGGGAGACAGGATCTGACTTGCGAGCTCAGGGCTGTCACCACGCTCAGCTCGCATCCACCCTGCCCTCCGTGGGCTCACGGGTCCTGCAGCTGCAGGGGTAGCTCGCGGGGAAGGGCCTCCCCACTCACCTGGGCCCTCTGCAGGCAGAGTCCCGGGTCTCCGGGATGTGATCTGTCCAATGCGGCGTCCTCAGGGAAGCTGGGGTGCACTGCCTTGCCCGCTCTCCACCTCCCTAGAACAGGGCTGGAGGTCCTTTGGGGGTTATCCAGCCCAGCCTCCTCGGTCAAAAGGGAGGAAACCGAGGCCTCGAGAGATACAAGCACAGCGAGGGGATATTAGCCAGGGCTCACAGGGACGCCCTCAGGCACCTAAGCCCCCGGGGGGCTCCCACACTCTGGGAGCTGGGAGGCTGGGGAAGAGCGGGGGCTCCTCCATATGACCCTCTGGAGAGGCAGCACGTCGGAGCCAGCGGCCGTCTCTGCAGACAGACCCTCGTCCCAGGAAGGTCAGCCGGCCCTCTGCCCTCTGTCCCACGGCCACAACCACCTCTCTGGGCACAGAGCCTCCAGAAGCTCCTGCAGGGGCTCACTGTGTCCACACATCCAGGAGAAAGGGTGGCCTGGTGGTCCTGTGCGTAGTCCCTGGAGCCAGGCCCCTGGTCCTAACATCTCCTCTGCCACTCACCACCCGGGTGGGCGTGAGTTACTCCATCTCCTTTTCCTCTGCTTCCTCATCTGCCAAACGGGAACGGCAGTACTGCATCTTAGGGTTACCGAGAGGCCTAACATACACAGAGGCCGCAGAATGACAGCTGGTACGGGTTAAGGCCCGCGATGTGGCTATTATCGCCGAGGAAAGAGGGGCAGACAGGTGCAGCTTCCTGCCAACCCCACTCCTCCTGCCCCAGCTTCCTCATCAGGGGAAGTGTGTTGATCCTCCCAGCAGGACCCAGTGACTTCCAAGATCCAGCCCCCTGGTTAGAAATGGGGGGGAGGTACCAATTCCCACCAACCCTAGGGGCCCAGACAGGAAGACTGGGTCCCTCCTACCACCTGTAGGGCACCCAGGGGTTAACAGCCTCTCCACACCTCTCCCTTCTTGTTAACTCTGCCTTATTTCACAGCTGACTGCTCCTGTGGAAATTGGAATGAGGATGAACTCCAGGCAACTGGAAAAGTACCGGGCCGCCCTGGAAGGGCTGCTGAGCGGATGGCGGCCGTCCACCCCCAACGGTATGGGCGCTAATGTCCCAGGAGCACATCTGAGCAGGGTCTGGGGATGGCCGTCTGTCCTGCTTCATTCTGGAGAACGTGAGCTTTCTGTCCAGACGCACACGCTCTCCAAGGGGAGCCCGAGCACAGAGCGGGCAGGCTCTGCCAGTGGCCGTGGAGCCCGGGGAAGGGCACCCGGGCCCGGTTCCCAGACACCCTCGGGCAGACAGCCTTAACAAATCAACTGCCCCAACCCGTCCCCTGGTCCAGCCATTTCATTCCCTTCCCAAACACCACTGAGGCTGGGCGGCTGTGCTGAGAAGCCCCGGGTGCAGTCTGGGTTTTTGGATTTTTTTTTCCTGTTTTTTTGGTTCTCCATCGGTGCTGCAAATTGAAGTCCCGAGCCCCATTTGGCCTTTCCAGTTCCAGGTCTGCCCGAGTTCCTTGTGCAAAGCTAGATCTTGTCTGACAAACAGCCACTAATTACTTCTCATAGTCCCCAGGAGGAGGAGAGGGAGACCTGGAAGAAGTGTTGTTAGAGATGGAGAAACAGAGGTTAAATGACTTGCCCCGGGGCTACAGCGATCTTCCAGGCACCTTACAAAACCTCCACCTCCCGGGCCCAGCCTGCCCTGGACACTTGCACCCCCACCCCCGCCTCCCACCCCAATCCTTGGTCAGGTCTTAGCAGGCAGTTTCATAAGCAGACCTGCTGAGGCGGCTGAGCTGCAAACCTCTGCTTCTCCCCAGCAGACGAGTGACAGCCCTGCTCCGGGAAAAGGAAGACAGATCTGGGAGCCCCCCTCCTGCCTAGCAGGGCTCGGCAAGTCTGCATGGCCCACCCGCTGGGCTGGGAAGGAAAACACCCTCTCCAGTGTAAATCCCCCTCCAGCAAATAAAACATGACATACACAGAAACGACTCTTTTATTTAATATTTTAATTTCCAAAGGGCAAACTCAGGTCAGGAGGAAAGCTCAGAGGGAGCTGGCCATAAAAGGTGCCCGTGTTATTGCAATGAGTGTCTTCTATAAGTTCCAAGTTCGAATACTAACTCAGGTCAGGCGTAGACTGGAGCAGGCCCTTCCATTACAAGTGAGGAAACTGAGGCCCCCCAAATACCCGGATAGTGTGTTTGGCCCACTCACTGAGCCAGCGGCAAGATGAGGGCAGGAGTTCCATCCTCTTCTATGGGGTCTGTTTTCTGTTTACTGTACCGGGCCAGAAGATTTTACGGTCTCTGCACTTGACCCCTTGCTGAGTAACTTCCAACCCGCCCTTTAACCTCAATGAACCTTCGCACAGGTAATATCTGCCTTGAGATCTGGGACGGTGGCACCAGCAAATTACCATTATTATTATCACCTTGTGACGACGCGCTCCAGCATCTGCAGCAAAATTACACAGCCAACCCACTTATTTCTGCCTTCTAAACAAAACTGGAGGGGAGATTTCATCCTAATTTAATTTTACATTAATGAACATTCATTTATTTATAAACCAGGGCCAGCCTACGAACCCCAGGCCCCCTCCTCCATAGGTTACCAGCAATCAGCACAGTGCTATTTCTTATTTCCACCCACCCTGACCACCGGGAGGGCTTAGCCACCCAAAGTGGTTACCAGCACAAGGAGACCCCAACCCTTAACAAGGACCGTCATCTGGGTTGCTCTGAATTCTCGGGAAGAACACGCAGAGCTCCCACGGGGCCCAGGCCCTGCCGAGTTGCAAGTTCACACTTCCAGGGCACGTACTGATCGGCCCCGAGCAGCTGCAGGTTTCCAGAAATGCTGCCAAGACATCGGTAATAAATGGCGAGAGCGCGGCTGCAGAAGGGCTGGCGGGGAGAAAGAGGAGGAGACACAGGGACCTATAAAGCTCGCCGCCGGGAGGGACCGCAGCCAAGACTCCTCCCGCCCCCTCCCCGAGTTCCACCATGCCAGTTCACCCCATTATCTGTAACACAGTCCAAGAAGCAGAAAAACAAGATGTTCACAGTCTCTTTCCAGGTGAAAAACACAGATTTTTGGGGTCGTTCCCTCACCCTCTCCTCAAACCTGCCCCTATAGTGAGACCACCTTCCTGATTACCAGCAGGGCGTGGGGGGCTGCCCATTTCTGGGGTGAGGTGGGAGGGTCACGTCTGGAAATTTTTTCCTCAGATCCTAGGGGTCAGAAAACAATGCAGGGAAATAAGAACCCAAGGCGATTTTGCTCCAGGTGGTCTCCTTTTTTTTTTTTCTTGGAGAGGTTTTACTACAGGGCACGTGCCCTTGCCAGAAAGACAGAGACAGACAGAGAGACAGAAAGTGATAAATTACCCTCCAGGGGGAATGGCCACACCGCAATCCCTTCTCCTCCATTCTCCTCTCAGGATCTTGGGCACGCACGCACACGCACCCAGTGTGAGTTTAAGCCACCGGGTCCGAGACTTGAACCATGGTCAGCTACATGGAAGTCCAGCAATGTAGCCATTACACCAACTGCTGGTCCCAAGGTCCTTTTTTAAAAAACGGGAATTACTTCTGCAACCACAGCTTCTGGAAAAGGTACCACATTGTATGGTGTCCAGTCTGCAAAAAAGCCCTGCTCAAGACCTAGCAGGTGGTGTAGTGGTTAAGGCGCTGGACACCCACATGGTTCGAGTCCTGGGCACTTGTGCACACATGCCCAGAATCCCTAGAGTAGAATGGAAGAAAAGGGGAGTGATTTTTCTCTTCCTTCCTCTGTATCTCTCTCTCTCTCTCTCTCCAGCAAGCACATATGCCCTATAGCAAAAACCTAAAAAAAACAAAAGCAAAAACACTCGTTGAAAGCTCGGGCGGCAGCCGGGTTGTCCCCGACCCTCGTGTGTGGCTCTGATGTGCTTCTCAGTAATGAGCCACAGCAGGGACCGGCGGGCACCTACATCTGCATGCACAGTGCCCCGGCCGCCGCTTTGGATGTGTCGGCTCCTTTCTTATCAGTTTCCCAACTCCTGCCGCTGTTCGATTTCTCGCAATCAGCTCAAATAATTCTTTTTTGTCAGCAAGCTCCTCCAGTTTCCAGGACAGCAGACTGGATTGCTTATGGGACATGCACAGCCCTGGAAGAAATTAAAATTGGGGGGAGGTTCGGGAGGATTCTGCAAGCTGAGGTGAAAGAAAACAATCATGTTTTCACAAAACAGAAGAGGCACACTCCTAGCTAAAGCCAGGGAGTGAGTGAGCTACCGTAGAAACCAGCCAGGATCAGAGACAGGGAGGCCCCCCTCCCCACCCCCAGTAACCAGAAGGGCAAGGATGCCGTTCCTCCTTGCATCTCACTGAGTTTTATCCAGCCAACCGCAAGGACCTCTCCAGATACCCGGCAGTTACAAAGAGGTACGGATGATCCCATCTTCGTTGGGATCATACTTTACACTTAACAGGACCACAGGTAATTATAGGGCAGCTTGAACCCGGCTCACAAGACGGAGATGATGAGGTACTTTCCCGTAACCACATCGGTGTGATTTTATAATTACTGAGCGATGTGGATTCGCCATGAAATTGAATAGTTAAAAGCAAGGAGTAATTGTCTGATATCTGTACTCTGTAATTTAGTGTAATCTAATCATGGACAAAGCCCAAAAGAGAACGTTCTGGAAGCATTACATTTTTCTTCGTGCACGACGTGTTATTGACATTGGGTACGGCAGTCCGCGCATCTGAAGCTACTCCTGTCCACAGACACTGAAGTGTGAGAGTGACCGAAAGAGGAAGAATTTTGCTGAAATTTTTTTTTGAGAGGTTTTTGTTATAGGGCTCATGTGCTCACCAGAAAGACAGAGAGTAGAAAGCGAGAAATCACCCCCAGGGGGGATAGCCACGCAGCAATCCCTTCTCCTCCATTCTCCTCTCGGGATCTTGGGCACATACGCACACGCGCCCGGCTTGAGCTTAAGCCACTGGGTCTGGGACTCGAACCACTGTCAACTACATGGGAGTCCAGTGACACAGCCATTACACTAACTGCTGGCCTCGAATTTTGCTGAATTTTCAACAGATTATGAAAAGCAGGGGGCATACCTGCCTAGGAAACCCTTTGGGCCATTTTTCTGTGTCTCTCTTTGTCGCTTTTGTTGACGTATCCCCAAAGCTCGAGAAAGCTGTCAAGGGGACTTCATCTTCCTCTGGGCACCGAGATGAGGCAGCAAGAAGTAAGATGCTCTTGGGATTATTCCAGTTGAAATCTGACCCAAAATGACACCCACTTTTCAGCCATGCTCTCCCGGAGCTCCCCACCCTGCAGTGTGCCGCCACGCACCATGTGGTTTGAGGGGAGCCTGGAATAGCTGAGAGGGATGTAAGAAGCCCGAAACGGGGTGGATCGAGGACAGGTCCACGGTCCCAGAGCAGCTTTGAGGACCTGATAGATGTGCGTGGAGCTTTTTGCATGAGGAGAAGGAGAATGGAAGCCACTAAAAGATTTATGGTGGTTATTATTCTAAGGCTCTGCTGAGACAGAGAGAGGTCAGCGGGACGGAAGGCCGCGTGGCAGCCCTCTGGGAATCCAGAGCACGCTCCGAGCAGCCCCTTGCCTTGCTAAATGTGTGGATGTGGTTACTAAGTAGATTTAGACACTGGAGCTGGTTTTTCCTCTTCTGACTTTAATAAATCAGGAAGACCGACCGCAGGCCGAGCTGCTCACCTTAAAAAAACCCACAACAAAGTGATGAGAAAGGAGGGCCTACAGGGCAGTTGTTGACTTTGGATCTTACTCTTTCCTCCAAAATATGCCTTCCCCCCAGATAGGCCCAGCAGGACAGTCACTTTGAAGATGCAGAAAGGCCAACTCCGAGAAGCCCCTAGAGGGCCTCGGAGCAGCTCCCAGCAAGAGGCAGCAGTGGCCAAGACGCACGGAGGCCGGGCCCTTCTGAGGGCAAGCGGGTCTTCTGGACAAAGTAACAAGCAACAAACCAGCTTCCCAAACTCGGGTCAAAAGGCCTGGGGGGAGATGACCAGTGTTGAGGGAAGCCCTGGGAGGGGATATGAATCCAGGGAAGGGGCGGGACTGGAGGAAACGGAAAGGTCTGAGACCCAGGAGGGAGGGGTGAGAGACTGACCTGGGAGGAAGGAGCAGGGGAGGGGAGAACCACTGGGCATGTAAGCTGTGAGCTCCTGGGTCCTGAGCGCCTGCTGATCACTGCACTTAAGGCCTGTTTTTGTGGGGGGTTTTTTGTGTTTTTTTGTTTGTTTGTTTTTAATTTGCTATAGGGAGTGTGTGCTGGGGGGAGACAGAGCACATGAGAGAAGAAGAGAGAAAGCACCCCACAGAGGGGATGTCCACCTCACAATCCCTCCTCCTCCATTCTCCTCTTGGGAGTTCAGGCACACAGGCACATGCCCCTGGTGTGTTCTTTTCAAGCTGCTGAGTCTGGGACTCGAACCCCACAGTCAGCCATATGAGATCCAGCCACTTTAACCACCAGGCCACCGGCTGGCCCCACCGAGGTCTGTTAGATTCAGCCAGAAGAGACCATTGAAGGCAGCACCTGCTATGGGCTCATGGGTGGCAAAAGGTCCCTGAGTGGTTTCAGGCTTGAGTGAAGACAAGGAGGTTGGGGCAGAGGGTCGTGGGTCATCCAGCCCTGGGCGTGGGGAGCAGCAGCAGCAGTGTCCCTGAGCACAGGATGCTGGCAGAGCCCGCTCTGCATGCCGCTGGGGCTGACTTGGGTTCAGTCGGTATTTTTAAATCGCCCTGAGATCCATTGTGATGAAACAGACCGTAACTGTGAAACGCTGGGATGTTAACTTTGTTTAAGTATCAGTCGCAAGCCCTCTCAGAACACACAGGGCCAGTATTGATGCCGAAAGGCTCACTCTTTATATATCGAACTGCATAGCTGCAAGGAGTTGCACAAATGTTACCAACTCATTTGTCATGCAAACAGTGCTTCAGAAAGAAATAAAATACTATTATGTGGTCTATGTGTTAGGCAATCACTATATCAAATTCATGGCATTCCGTGCAAACACAGGCAGAGAAAAGGAAAACAACACTTGGTGAGAGAAATCGCCCCACATGGGAGCGGCTAAGTCGGGGAGATGGGGAGGCTAACGACGGAAGCCTGACCAAGCCAGGCTGTAATTTTCCCAGCGACGGGGCCCAGCATCGAACACCCCAGAGGCAGAGCAAGTGGCAGGCATGCAGAACCCTGATGGAGCCGTACCCAGGTCCCAGGGAGGGACAGACGAAGGGGGCCAGGCGGGATTGCTGGGTAAAGTTGTCAGAGATCCCAGGGAGGAGGATGCTGGGGGAAGGGGAGGGGCAGAAACTACTGGAATCCACTAGGCTGGCAAGACAGCTTGGGAAACGCAGTTGATGGAGATGTGGAATTAGGGGAAAGGGAAGGGGGGAGGAAGACCATGAACTACAGCTCTGTTTCCATTTGCCACCATTTCCCTTGCCTGCCTTAGGGGGTTCCTGCCAAGAGCCTTCCTGTGAACACGTCACCCGCCTGTGCAGGGCTGCGCATTGCACGGCGCTGCGAACACGCGGGTTCGGTGCGCAGTAAGTGTGTGCCAGGCACTGTCCTAAGTCCCGCACACAAATTGCCTCTTCTAATCTTCACAGCAACCCTATGAGGCTTTCTGGCAAACAGGCCAGAAATGTTAATTGGATACGATCACACATCTGATAGTTGTGGAGTTGGAATCTGAAATCAAACGGCCTGGCTCCAGAGCCCACAGTCTAAACGTGATGATGATAAGAGGACTCTGGGACTCGGGGGTCTTCCGCTATCCATCCGTTCTATGGAAATCCACTCACCAGCCACGCGGTCTTCCTGGGAAGCCCCAAGTGCCCACCCAAGCCCCCGGCCACTGAGCTCTTCTGCCTCCACCGCGGCCAAGGCATCCCCATCTAGTCCTGGGCCCCTTGAGGACCAGTGTCTGTCCTAGGGCAGGGCCCGCGCCCACCTGCTACTCCATGTTGGCGACCCTCAGCACACCTAACTCGGGGCAGGGTCTACTCCATGACCCAAAGAAAACTGATCACACATGTCGCTCCCCAAGTACAGAGAGGGCGAAAGACAGCGTCTCCCTACGCTTGCAAGTGGATTGTCTTTGACCGTTTACCAATTCATCCATTAAATCGACGCGACTTTACTGAATGCCTACCACGTGCCAGGGAGGATACAGAAGTCAACACCGCGCGGTCTAACAAATGAAGAGGGGGCGGGGCTGAGAAGAAGGGGAAAATAAATAAATAAGTAGAATCTCCGCGACCTCCTCAATATGGCGGACCAGAAGGCCGAGCCGGACCTCCTCATCATGGCGGGCCCAGCCGTGGGAGCCGACCTTCCCAACATGGCGGCCGCGCCCGACCTTCCCATCATGGCGCGGGGCCCCGCCCGCCCCGCCGCGGCTGCCGGCGGGAGCAGTTCCGGGTGCGGTGCGCGCCGGGGGCGGGCGGGGGGCGGTGTCCTGGCCATGGCCGGCCTGTCGGACCTGGAGCTGCGGCGGGAGCTGCAGGCCCTGGGCTTCCAGCCAGGACCCATCACCGACACCACCCGGGACGTCTACCGCAACAAGCTGCGCCGCCTGCGGGGCGAGGCCCGGCTGCGCGACGAGGAGCGGCTGCGGGAGGAGGCCCGGCCGCGGGGCGAGGAGCGGCTGCGGGAGGAGGCCCGGTTGCGCGAGGAGGCACCGGTGCGCGCCCGGCCCGCCGCGGCTTCTCTGCGGGCGGAGCCCTGGCTGTCCCCGCCGACCGCGGGCTCGGCCTACACGACCTCCGGGGCCTACGGCGACTTCGGGGCCTCCGCGGCCCCCTGGGCGGGAAGCCGCGGCCTTGCCTACTCCGCCCGCCCCGCGCCGCTCCGGCGCCGCGCCTCGGTCCGCGGCAGCTCCGAGGAGGACGAGGACGCCCGGACGTCCGACAGGGCCGCGCCGGGCTCGGGGTTCGCAGGCCGCCGCTGGTGGGCCGCTTCCTCGACCCCGGCGCGGCCGCCCTCCTCCCTCCTCCGCCCCGACCCGCGCCCGGGCCTGAAGGCGACGCGAGCGGGCCCCGCGGCCGCGGCGCGGGCGCGTCCCGAGGTGGGGCGGCGGCTGGAGCGTTGCCTGTCCCGGCTCCTGCTCTGGGCCAGCCTGGGGCTGCTGCTCGTCTTCCTGGGCATCCTGTGGGTGAAGATGGGCAAGCCCTCGGCGCCGCAGGAGGCGGAGGACAACAGTACGTCCCGGGCCGGCGCAGGGGAGGGCCCTGGGGGCGCGAGCGTCGCGGGGACGACCCCTGAGCGCCAGGCTGCACCCCGAGCCTTGGGAGCTGCCTCTGACCCGCTCCTCTCCGGACCTTCAGCCTCCTGCTTCCAGAGGCGGGAAGACAGGGCCGGGCTCCTGCCTGCAGTAACCGCCTTCACCTTCTCCTGTTCCCCCTTTCTGCCCTGCTGCCCCATGTCTCCCTTCCAACCACGTGCTGGGAGCAGTCTGCATTTGTTGTCACTTTTGTCCCAACCTCTGGTTTTCTCCAGAGAAAGCCACACCCCCCTCTGACAGGCCCACCCCCGTCCTTTTTGGATTTTTCTTCCCTTTTCATCTCTTGCTTACTCACATTAGTGCCCATTTGAAGGCACCCCAGGTTTCACAGGCCAAAGAGGGCCTCTGGGTGGCTCCCAGCTTTGCGGTGGCCAAAAAGCCACTCCACTTTTTTGGACCTTAAGGCCTTCCCGCGTCAAAGGGGATGCTACTAGCCCTGCCTGTGAGACAGGTGTGGGAGAGCCTTTGGAAGAGTTGAAACTGATGTCACCGGGAGGGGAGGCGGTCACCTACATCCTCATGAAGTGGGTAAGGGGGCGGCTGGGGTTCCAGAACGCTCTGCCCTCCTCTGTCCACACCGAAGTACATGCCAGTGCACGTCTGGAGAACACAGTATGCCTCCTGAGTAGCTGAGGGTCTGTGTGTTTCCTAAAAGGGAACTTGGCCTCTTCCTTAATTCTGGGCTCTGGTCTAACAGAAAACGACATAGAAGTCATCTTATGAATGGAGGTGTAAAGTGACACTAGTTCTCCGACTTTCAGTATCCTTTGCAAAGCATGAATTTGACTGATACCATTCCCAGCCTCAAGCCAAGGCACATCTTTCCATGCTTAGGACGAACAGCCAAAACACAGGAGAGAACTAAATGGAGTCTTGGCTGTTTTGGGTGTGCACGTCCGTGGGCGTGGGGATCACAGGCCAGTGCAGACACCCCAGTGACTCGCCACTGCGAGCCATTTATCAGCCATGAATAGCGCAGCTATCTCCTAGACAGACAGACCTGAGTGTCACAGCTCTGACTCACATCAGAGAGTATAACCGTCACGTTCTGCTGTGACGCTTTTGAGACAACAGTTCTGGGACCGTGCGGGGACTTGCCCCTGTTTAAGACATCATTGTTTATAACTCGCATATGTTGTCTTGCTTGACTCTCTGGGCCAAAGGAAAGGCCCATTTAATCCCATTTTTTTCTTCTAAAATAAATTTTTTTTAAAGAATTATTTTATTTGGGACCGGCAGGTGGTGTGCTTAAGGCAGCTGGATTCCCACATGGCTGACCGTGGTTCAAGTCCTGGACCTGGCAAACAAAATAATGACAATGAATAAAAATAAAACAATTGTTACAAAAGAATTGTTTTATTTAACTTTATTTATTTATGAATAAATTTTACCAGAGAGGAACAGAGAGGGAAATGAAGAAAGCAAGCCACCAGGTCCAGGACTCAAACCGTGGTTGGCTATGTGGGAGTCCAGCACCTTAACCACCACTCTACCTTCTGGCCCCTCAACCCCATTTTACAGATGAGGGAACAAAGGTTCCGAGTGGTTGGGTTGCCCCAGAACCTGCAGCCACTCATGATCCTTGGGAAGAGGCCCCGATTCTCGCAGTTGCTGACCCAGAATTGGGAAGCCCTCACCTTGCCTTGTCTATGTGTTTGTAAACGTGCCTCACTTAGGTGACAGCTTTCTGACCCCCAGCCTCGCGTTGGTGTTATTTTACTTCCCCTCCCATTTGAGAGTGGTCTCTCCCTGTATTCTTTTCCTCGACCCACACTTCTAATTTCCTCTGTGTTTCTTTTCTTGGTTTCAGTGAAATTATTGCCAGTGGACTGTGAGAGAAAAACAGATGAGGTGAGTGTGAGTTTCTCTAGCTTTTATTATTCCTCCTGAGGACGTTCGCCTCCATCAGGAGGTAAACTTCCCCAGAAAAAGATCATAATAGGATCATTTCGGGGAGTGCTTCCTGTAATGTACCTGAATCACATCATGTTCTGTGATGTTTGTGTCAGACTCAATTGTGGCAGAGAAGGAGTACTTGAAATACAGAGGATTGAGCTCCCAGATCCGCCCCTGGGCTTGGTACAGAAGCTCTCCCATCAATCGGAGCATGGAGGACTTTGATCTCCTGCCTGATTCTATCCAGGGGGGATGCAGGAGGTGGTTGTTGAAGGACCTCTCGAGCCTCCCTGGCACAGGGAGGAAGGGCTGACAGTTTCGAAGCATCAGAAGGCCAGCTTCTCGATTCTGCATTCTCCTTTCTGGGGGTGCGTCTGTTGCTCTGAAAATGCCGTTCCTATTTGAACGTCCTAGGGAGTTCAAGATACATCGTAAGTGGAATTAGCCCTCTTAGTCTGTGTGTAGATTTATTTTATGAAGCCTAATGTCCCCTACAAATAATATCTGGGAAAAGCGAGCGGCCACATCCGTTTATGAATCGTGAAAGCAGCATTAGCGGGACGTAGGCTGCTGCTGCTGCTGATAGTCAGGGAAGATCCGAGGCAGTAAATTTTCAGGTCATAAATCCTGCCCGGAGTCTTGTGCTGCCAGAGGGCATGACTTAGAAGTCTAATTATTAGGTGCGCAATGCCAGCCCTCGCCAGCCCTCACTAACGTCCCTGGCGGCCCCGGGGCTGGGGAAGAAATGACGCAGTGGTCGTCTGGACACCCTGCCAGGGCGCTTACCCACGTGGATGACGAGGCATCCTGGTGCAGATAACTGGTTTTATTTATTTCTCTTCGGTTCTGATGCGTCATATTTGGGGGTTTTTATTACATTCATTTATTGCATTCATCCACCAGATAGCTTTGCTTTCCAGTTGTTTTGCAGATACAGATGCATACTAAGTTTCATCTGCTGTCTATCATAAAAACAGTTGATGAGGAGAGGAAGTAGCCCAGGAACGTAGGCAGGCAGGCAGGGGGAGACTGGAGTCCTCAGCACTGAAAAAGAATCACTTTTCTGTAAGATGTCTCTGGTGATGTAAGTTTCGTCTGTCTCTTCATCAGAAAAGGCTTCCCTGTCCTCTGTCTGTGGGTTTTCACGTCTCTGAGTGCATCAGACCACCAGGGAGGGACACTTTTTCTTCCTGGCCCTCCTCTGAACTGGACTTGCGAACTCCCTACCTGAGTGAGGCCAGACACGCTCCAGGTCCTCGTTAAAGACGGCCTCAGTGGGCCGGTGGCCTTTAGACGCCAGATATTGCACATTCGGAAGCACTCAGGCTGCTCCGAGACTCAGCCAGCAGGGATAGGCCAGGCCGGCCCAGGCTGGATCTGAGCGTTCCTGGGTGGCCTTGGCCCTAATGGAGGGTGGGCACAGGAGCCGGCAGGTTGGGAGGGCTTCTTGGCCTGGATGAGACTTGCTGAAAGTCTTATTCTTTGGCTGACCTGGGCTCACCCAGAACCCAGATGGGCCTTAGAATCTCAGATATGCATTCTTGCCCCTCCCAGCTATGGAAGACAGTCACGGACACTGGTGTTCTTTCTGCCTTTGTGCCATCGAAACGTGGGGACAGGCTGCAAGTGGGAGTGTTGTCGTACCGGGCCGTCTCGCTGTCTGGTACCTTCTGTCCTTTCTCCGGTAGGCGGTAAAAGCCTGTGCAGAGTGGCTCGTATGCGAGCTCACACCGAGTCCTCACCACTCTCTCCTCAGGAGGGCTCAAGGTTCTACCTGCACACAGGGGAGTGGCCTGGGGGGGCAGGGCAGCCTCACTGCCATTCTGCCCTCTCCTAGCAGAGCCCCCACAGCTTTGCCCTCCCCCCACCCCAAAGCTGGGCTACTGCTTCCATCCCACACTGCATTGCCTCTGCCCCAAGCCCTTCTGCAGATGCACTCCAGGGAGAGCCGTGGGGCAGAGGCAGCAGCCTGCAGGGTGGTATCCCCTAGTGACTGGGTCGTGTCAGCTCTGCCTCTGCTTCCACAGTGTCCTTTCTGGTCATTTCACCTGACACTTAGCAGCCATCTGTCTTTGCAGACTTCGTTTCCCTGTTTTAAAAGTAGGAATTGTCCTGGGACCAGCAGATGGTATAATGGCTATGTCACTGGACTCCCATGTAGTCGACTGCCATTCGAGTCCCAGACCCGGTGGCTTAAACTCACTCCGGGCGCGTGTGTGTGCGTGCCCAGGATCCCAAGAAGAGAATGGAAGAGAAGGGATTGGGGCATGGCCATCTCCCCTGGGGGATGATTTCTCGCTTTCTGTCTGTCTTTCTGGCGAGCCCACGCGCCCTATAGCAAAAACCTCTCCAAAGACAAAAGAGAAGTAAGAGCTGTCCCATACAGCTTAGTTCTCAACAGTGTGGCAGGAGAGGTGAAGACAGCCGCGCACACCCTGCCCCAGCCGCCCCTTGCTGACCGGCTGTCCTGTGCCTTTCAGTTCTGCCAGGCCAAGCAGAAGGCAGCCTTGCTGGAGCTGCTGCACGAGCTCTACAACTTCCTTGCCGTCCAGGCCGGTGAGTAGGTCGTCAGTCCGGGGTTGCCCTTGGGCCAGGGGTGGCCACTGTCCTCATAGCCAGGTTGCGGCTGGCTGGCAGGCAGCGTGGCACACTCCGCGGGGTCTCCCACGAGGCAGATTCAAAAGCTGAGTCTCGGCTTCCTGTCACCCCCTCTGACACATGAAGCCTCAGGTTTGGGAAAACACATTTGGTTCTTGCTCCTCTTTTTTTTTTTTTTGAGAATTATTTAATCTTACTCATCATCGTTAGTATTATTATTTTAATTTGACCAAGAAAGAGGAAGGGAAAGTGAGAAAGCAAGCCGCCAGGTCTAGGGCTTGAACCAAGTGATCAGCCATGTAGGAGTCCAGCCCCTCAAGGAATCCAATTCTCCTTGCTGGGATGCCCACCCCTAACTCTTTGGGGGTTTGCGTGGACGTTACAAGGAGCCAGCCCCTCATCCTCTCAGAGCCTGTGTCCACCCACTGAGCTGGGCCAGGGGAGAGGCTTGTCACCTGTGCAGGGAGGGGCGGTGTGCGGGGTGGGCCCTGGGGTCATGGCAGAGCTGACATGCCTCTCTGGCTGTGGGACTGGATATGTCCCTGGTCTTCTCGGGCCTCTGTCTCTCCCTCTGACCAAGTGACCTCTGGCCTATCTTTTCTCTACAAAATGGCCCAAGTGCTGGGTTCCAGAGAAGGGTATTCTCAGACTCCAGGTGAACACCCTTGAAAACTCACCCAGGAGGGCTCCCTGATGTTGGGTCTGGTGAGCTGGTTCATCGAGGCTGAGATGTGTCCTCCCCCCACCCCTGGCATCCAGGAGCCTCAGAATCACTTGCTGCTGGCGGGGCTAGACCTCAGGGCTAAAGACCCAGGGCCAGGCCCCAGGTGGAGCCGCTGGTCTTACGCAGAGGTGCCTGTGCTTTCAGAGTCAGAGGCAGGTCCTAGGTCTGGTTTTACCAGGAAGTCAAGGCCAGGTGGGCTTGTGCTGGGCCTCAGTCTTCAGGGCCAGTCATGTGGGGGTCAGTCCGCACTACCTCCCTCCTGATGCCGGGACCACCTCGGCCGAGGGGGCAGCCAAGCTTCAGAGCCCTCCCCGGCATGGCTCCCTTTGTCCCAGGTGCTCAGGATGTAAATTGTGGCCTAGGGGCGTTCCAGACCTTTGAGTCTCGGCTCTGGTTCAAGGACCAGTAGCATCAGCCTCACCTGGGAGTTTATTGGAAATGCAAACCCCCTGGCTCAGAATCTCAACGGTAACAAGATCCCTGGGAGATGTGTTTGCACTGTCAAGTCGGAAGTCCTGCTCCAAGCTGGCCTAGTGAGGGGTCTTGGGGAGAGGTGTCCTGTCTTATGCCAGTGAGAGTCCTGGCACCTGTGCCGTCTGACAAGCCTGGAGCACCCGAGAGTCACTAAGACAGGCCTTGGGGGTGTGGCTCCCTCCCAGGCCATGCCCCCACCCCTGCTGGGATCAGCTCTGGGCGGGGCACTGTGCCGTCCTCACAGGCTGTGGGATGGCTCCGCCCAGGGTACTCTTGGCACAGTAGAAGCCACAGGCCCCTACCTCTGACCACTGGGTGACATGATGTGTCTGGATGAGGACCGAGAATCCAAAGTTCTGGGAGACGTGCTGCCTTCCAGCTGGAGCAGTCAGGACAGTGTGACGGGGAGGTGGCACCCACGCCAGGCCCTGAGACCCAGGTAGGATTGGTCATGTGCACACGGGGAACGGGCAGCCACCCAGGCAGGAAGTGGCCACTTCCTGGGAGGAGGAGGAAAGAGGGAGTGACGTTTGGAGATGTCTGTTGGGCCCACCGTGGACAGCCTTAGGAGCACCAGGCCACCAGGGCTGGATCCAGCAGGCAGTGAGGGCCAGGGAGCCTCTACACGGGGAGGACGTGCCGAGAGCCAGCTGCCGGCACCACAACGGAACAGCAGCTTGAGTGGCAGTGTCATTTAGGCCGAATCATCTTCAGGCTTTATTGACAAAGCATGTGGATTAGAGAGGAGGCAGGAGGAAGCTAACCAGAACGCCATGGAGGCAGCCAGGCAGGGCTAGCGAGGGCAGTCCAGTCCAGGTGGGGGCAGGGAGACGCAAGAAGCCAACCTGGGGTCTGGAAGCCCAGAGGGACAAGAGCGACTTTGAAGTCGGAGGGATTTGGCTGGGCTGGGAGTGGTGGGGACAGGCTTCAGTTCATTCTGGAGATTTCACACCATCAGCCACTGCCCTGCCCCAGCACAGAGACTGGCGTGGGAAGCCCTCCAGGCTGTGGCAGGTCAGGGCCGTCGGGCCAGGTATGAGTGTTGAGGGTCTCCAGCCTGCCCGGCTCTGGACCGTCCCTGCTCGCAGGGAGACAGCTCCTGGCAGGTGAAGCACACAGGCTGGCGAGAGCCAAGTGCTGTGGCAGGCCGCCATGTCTGCAGTGATTTGGCTAAATGAGCCCCGTGGGGGCTTCTCGAAGGAGGTGGCCCTGGGGTTGGGCATGGAAGGCTGCAGGGCTGAGGTGGAAGCCAGCCTCCCAGGGTGCCCGGGGGAGCTGCCCTCAGCACACCATGCTGAGGCCCCCTCCCCAGCACATAGACACCCTTCTCCGTTGGACCATTTTGGACATCTCTCCCCAAGACCCCTCAAAAGAATAGGGCTGGCATTCCAGGTCACCTGCCTGTGTCATGAGTCAGAATCCCTGTGGTGGCCGTGGCGTCCTGCCTTCTTTTTTCCCAGGCAGTGTTTATTTATAGTGCCATTCCCGTACCTTTCGAGGCTATCTGTCTGATCCTTTTAAGGATCAATTGCAAACGGACCTTGGTATTGGGCAGCTTTTTAGTCATTTAATGCAAATCGCCGCACTGCTTTGCAGGTCAGGTTTTAATGATCTGGAATCGATCCAAGCTAAGTGGCTTTTGATCTTGCTGCGGAGCGAAGATGCCCCGCAGAAGCCGGGGAGCCGCCGGGCCACATGCTCCTTATTAGAGCTGATGGCTTGATCCGTGCTGCAGTTTTTAGTCCGTTTCAGAAAGGTTTCTTTTTTTTTTTTTTTTTTTTACCTCTTCTTTGTGTTTGAATGTGTGTGGTTTTTTTTTTCTCCTAGGTAATTTCGAGTGTGGAAATCCGGAGAAGCTAAAAAGCAAATGCATCCCCGTGATGGAGGCCCAGGAATATATAGCAGTAAGTGGGCTTGGTGCTTATCCACTCCCGGGGAGCCTGGTGCTTTCGTATTGATCTTTCAGCCCTGCATTTCCCCCCCCCCCCCCCATTTGTTTTGTGTTTGCTTCATAGCTTTCCGGCTTTCCTTTTCTTTAAACTTAGCGGCGTGTCAGGCGACCTCAGGGCAAGGCAGCCGTACTGGCGACGTGCCCAGGGCAGGGCCTGCTGTGCGGGGACGCCTGGATACCTGCCCCTCTGTGGGTTCGCCTTTCTCCCTTCTCAGCGTCCAGGGTACCCGTCTCTCCCCCGATGACCCTCATCCAGACCGCTAGGGTCCACTGGAGCTTCTGATGGCCTCACAGTGGTGGAGTTAGGGCACTCGGGAGCTGGCAGGGACCTTAAGGGTCATCTAGTTTGATTTTCATTCCACAGATGAGGAAACTGAGGCCTGGAGAGGGTTGGGGGTTTGCCAGAGACCGCAGCTGGGACTGGCTGCCGGGCCTCCACCCCCTACCCCCAGCACTTTTTATTTTAACCCGAGGGGAGCCGCCAGCTCTCTGCCCTAACGCTTCAGTTCTTGAGATTATATTCTCCTGACCGCCTCGGACGCATTGTTTTCCCACGTGTGCTTCCGCATCGCCTCCCTGGTTATCGCCTCCTCCCTGGCTCTCGTCGGCCCCAGATTCCTTCCTGCCAGTTTGCTGTGCATTTAGCGGAACGCGGCTTTGAGGCATGCGGAGGACACGGAGCCTGCTTCCTTAATCCAGCCTCACAATAACGTTACCCCAGCTGCTCCGCCCAGACGCCCAGACGCAGCGCTAATCTCCTCCTGCCCCCACAGAACGTGACCAGCAGCTCCTCCGCCAAGTTCGAGGCCGCGCTGACCTGGATACTGAGCAGTAACAAGGATGTGGGCATCTGGTGAGTGTGGGCGGGGCGTCACGAGGTGGCGGCACAGCCTGGGTGCCTGCAGCCACCGTCCTTGCCTGTCAGCTGACGCCCGTGTTCCAGCAGCGCTGTCTCAGGCCCAAAGCTGGAGGCCCTGTCTCAGCCGGTCAGGTGGGCCAGGCTCAAACCGGGCTGCAGAAGCAGCGTTCTGTGGAAACGTTGCAGGAAGGAGCCGTTTCCGGATGAGCTGCACTACCCAGGTGTCAGAGCAGTCGCCTGGAGGTCCAGCCAAGTCCTGTTTCAAGTAACCCCATCCACTCTCTTCACTCACCGACCCGCATGGCCTGCAGGAGGAGGCATTTTTCTGCACTCCTTCTCTTTGGGTGCTAGTTCTCATTTGTAGATGAAAAGATGTTGTATGCTGGTTTTGCTCAGCATGGAAGATGTGTACGGGAATACTACTGGGTGTTCTGGCGGGGCAGCCCTGCCTCGTGTTGGTCAGTGCAGCATGGTGAGCAGAGAGACTAAAGCCCTGCTTGAGGCCAACGCAGCCCAGGGGAGGACGCAGCAATGCTAAGGGCCCCCGCCAGGAGGGGCGACACCTGACCCCTTCCCTGTTCTGTTTGTCAGGATGTCTGCTCAGGTTACAACTCCTGCTATTAAAACACACTCGAGGGTTTTGTACTCTTTTTCTCTAATCCACCCAAATTACTAATTCCATCAGCAGTGCAGCCGGCAGAAGCCCCTCGGGCAGCTCAGCCTAACTTGATAACTGGATGCGTGGCACGATTAAAATTCCTTGGCTTAAAAAAATAACTAAATAAAGCTGCCCTGAGTGGCTGAGCGGTTTTCCCGTGTTGGCGAAGGTGGAAGAGAACATGGATTCTATCCTCACTGTGCTCCCCACAGCCGCTAACCCCAGAATGACGACACTCGCCTTTTCTTGTGGGGGAGTCAGAGAGTGGATGGCTGAGCCTGCTTGAGTAGCCAGTGTCAAAAGTGGGTCCTGAGACATCAGGCCTGATGCTTCCAATTCCGGCCATTCCATGCGCAGCTTCCAGAGCGTGGCATCATCGCCCTGGCTCAGCCAGCTGGAGTCAGGTGTCCGCGTCCTCGTAGGTCCTGACGCCGGCTCGCCAGGGACCGGAGTGGAGGCGCTGTGGCTGGTCTGCTCTCGGCGAACCAGTAGTTCTCATTCCTTGTGAGCTGCACGGACGCCCTGTGATCTTTACACTTAAACAGCGTTTGTGTCTCCTCGTCACGGAGGAAAAGCGCAACCTTCCAGATTCTGTCTTTCAGTTCTTGCCATGCAATTGCAAAGCCAGTGATTCAGTAAACATTTCCATTTCTCTATGCTGGGAGGTGGGAATCCAATTTACAGTTTAATCTTCTGCACGCTGAGAGAGGCTGTCAAAGACCCGACAGAGGGGGACGTCACTTTAGCGGTAGGGGTTCAAGCCTGCTGCTGTCTTTAAAGCTTTATTCTTTCTAAGTAGCCAACGTGGGAAATTTCTGGAAAGAGTGCAGCCAGGATACCGAGCCTGTTCTATGAGCCAGTAGAAGCCTCATGGCTCCGCCTTCCTTTGCAGCCTCGGATGTGAAGCGGGGCTTTTGCTGTGGCTCTGCAGAGCTTCTCGTTTGCTTAGAGCCCCGTGTCTGTTTCAGGTTGAAAGGGGAAGACCCATCTGAACTGGTGACCACCGTGGACAAGGTGGTCTGCCTGGAATCCGCCCGCCCCCGTATGGGCGTTGGCTGCCGCCTGAGCCGGGCCCTGCTCACAGCGGTCACCAACGTGCTCATCTTCTTCTGGTGTAAGTCCTCAGCGCCCACCCCCTCCTCCCCCCGCAGCCCGATGCCTGCACGCCGCACCTCCTGAGCCCCGCTCTGAGCACCTCTAGGCCTGAGCCAAGAGCTATAGAAATTCCAGGCCCAGAGACTTCATTTCTTTCTGGTGAACCCGAGGTCTGTAATAAAACAGAGGGGTGAGCAGGGCAGCCTCTGCCCTGATTGTCTTTCCCTTCAGAGATTGGTGGCAGGAGCGTGAGAGTCACTAGTAAGTGTCTTTGAGTTGGGGCAAGGGACTGTCCGCTTCCCTGTGGGGAACCTGGCCTGGGCAGGAGCTGGCATTGTCCCGCCTGGCAGCTCTGCCAGGACCCCAGTGTGCAGACCAGCTCCAGGCAGGAGGCACAGCGGGAGCCTGGCCTCATTTCACTCCCCGAAAAATGTAAACATCTCCTGGAGAGCTCCAGATCTCTGATGAAAGCCGGGAGGACTCAGGGTGCAGAGGAGGGGAGGAGAGCACAGGTCTTATCTCCTGGCACCAGGACTGCCTTTGAGAAGAGACCTCAGGGTGTCTCTGAAGGCAAAAGGCCGAGTCGCAGAAACCGCCAGCTCTCCAGAGATAGCCGGAGCTGCAAATCACAGGCCATCACGGCGTGCACACAGCTCCCTCCCGCGCACCGCCAGGCCAGAAATCATTATCGGCGGCAGCATCTCAGAATACAAAGGGCCCCGGCATGTATATATGTATGAAACGCCGCGTTCTGGTTCACGAGGGAGGAGATGAAAGCCGGGAATGAGGTTGGGAGGAGCCGGGAGCCGGACGGCTGGGGATGCCTCTGTGGCGACAGCAGGCGGAAGGAAGACGATCGCTTAATAGCCTGGCCTCCCTTTGTGTTTCTGCATGCTGGCTGGTGCCTGACGCATAGTAGGTGCTCAGAAGGCCTTGGGTGGCTCACCACGGCCTCCGGCACAGCGTCTGGCCCACAGCGACACCCTCCGAGTATCTGGACGGAGGAGAGGTGGGGGTTAATGGTCTCATTCCCTTGCAGGCCTGGCATTTCTGTGGGGGCTTCTGATCCTCCTGAAGTACCGGTGGCGCAAGTTAGAAGAGGAGGAGCAGGCCATGTACGAGATGGTGAAGAAGATTATAGGTACGTGGCCCCTCGCAGAAGGGCTGCCCGGCCGGCCCGCAGGTCCTTGCCCTAAGCAGTGTGCTGTCCCTGCAGACGTGGTCCAGGACCATTACGTGGACTGGGAGCAGGACATGGAGCGCTACCCCTACGTGGGCATCCTGCACGTGCGCGACACCCTGATCCCTCCACAGAGCCGGTGAGTCCTCCCTGGCAGGGTGCAAGGATGGAGGGAGGCCGGTCCTGACTGCACGAGGTCCGCAGAAGGAAGCCCAGAGCCCCCCGTCAGTCACCACGTATGGCAGCCTGGCCCCAGGAGCATGAGCCGGGTGCCACACCTGCCTCCCCAGCGTGTTTGGCTGTTTAGGGCAGAGTGAGCTAGACCAGGTGGGCCCACCATTCCTCTGTAGAGATGACACTGTGTGTGCTTTTTGTTCTTAGGTTTATTTTTATTTTATTATTTTTTGGATTCTTATTTATTTATTCTTTTGTTTATTTCAATTTGACCAGAGAGGGACAGAGAGAGAGAGAGCGCAAGCTGCCAGGTCCAGGACTTGAACCATGGTCAGCCATGTGGGAATCCAGCACCCTTAACCACCACGCCACTCGCTGGCTCCCTATTTTTATTTTTATTTTTCCATGAGATAAAGGAAGTCACAGCTACCCTGACAGAGTCTCATCATGCCACGATCCTCTTCCACCAGCCCTCTAGCTCGCCGGGTCTTGGGTACACACGTGCTTGCCATGTTTCAGGTTGACTCGGGATCTGAGCCCGGGGTCAGCCATGTGGCTTCTAGCACTGCAGATCAGAATGCTACTACCTGCGCCTCTGAGGCTGGGCCTGTGAGTGATATGGTATGGGGATGCTTTGGGCTGCAAGTAATAAGAATCCTTTCCCCCAGTGAGCAGTGAAGGGTCCGAGGGGTTTCCGTGGTGGACGTCCAGAGTAGTGTGTGCTCCGGGCACAGAACCGCCCGGTGCCTGCTTCTGCTCCTCTGTGATGCTTGTGGCCCTGCTCCCCACGGGATGATGTTGGCACGCCGGGTCCCTCGTGGTTGCAGGGTGGAGGCCAGCAGTAGCTGCAGCCTCGTCTGCTGTTACGCCAGCAGGGGAGAAGTAGGCTTCCTGTGCTCTCTTAGGAGCCAGAGAGAACTTTCCCAGTTCCCTCCAGTGACACACGCCTCAGGGCCCCATGGGCCAGAATTGACTACTTGTCTATTTGTGAATTAGTGGTGGCACGAAAGAGACTGCTCATCAAGCCTTTCTTAAACGTTTCTTTTCATGAGAGACAGAGACACAACCCTCTGCAGAGTCTCACACTGCAGTCCTCACCCAGGCTCTTCCCAGCCAGCCCAGATGTGGCACATTCATGTGTCTGACATGCACAGGTCAGCCTGGCAACTGAGCCCTGTCCTTCCTGTGGGCCTCAGCACTGAGGGCACTGTCCCACCATGGCAGGCCTGTTTGTCACACTTAAACCATGGCCCACAGTAAGATACACATAGCACTCACGATAGCATGGTCCAGTTACACACACACATACATACGTATACCCACGTACACACGCATGCACGCACACACATGCATGGAATCCAGAACAAAGCTTCACAGCAGAGATTGAGGTCAGCTCCCAGGGCCCACGGCTGCACGTGTAGGGTGGCCGAGCTCCTGACAAAGCTGGGGTGGGGCTGGCAGAGTCCCGGAAGCAGACCCCATGTGGGCTCAGACGTGCGTGCCCTCCGTGCTGACTGCTGGGCCTCTGGCCAGATGCTGTCACCTGCAGGGTGCCACCGCGAGCTCACATGTGCTGAGCATCTGCTCAGAGCTCCCCGCAGGCCCAGAGGCCTGGTCCTGACCATGACCCACGGAGGCGAGAACAGTGCGAGCCCCCACTTTATGGTGAGACGGAGGCAGCAGGAAGCTGGGCCCGCTTCACCCCTAGTAGGGCGGAACTTAGAGCAGATTGACAGCAGCGGGGGCGTTTGCTCCCAACGGGAGGCCACACAGCCCTCTAGCTCCCAGGGGAGGCCACCTGGGGTACTCAGACCCCGACGTGCTTCCTAGCCCTGACAGGAGTCACCAAGTGACCGTGGGCAGCTCTTTCAACCTCTCTGAGCTGCAGTTTCCCCCTGAGAAAATGGAAGTGAGTCATTGCCTCACTGAGGCTGTGGTGGAGAGAGGCGCTCACTTGCTCACTCACTCGGCAGGTGTTGACTGAGCACCTGCTATGTACCAGGCACTACACTGGGTCACGGGAGACAGGGAGCGGAAGTCCAAACCCCTGCCTTAGTGCATCCATCCTGGGGTGAGAGACAGGTAACGTGTGAGGGAAGTGTGGCATTAGGTCGTGACAAGTCCTGAGGGAAGAGGGACACAGGTGTCAGGAAGGTGGCCTTCAAGCTAGCGCATGCTCGTCCAAGGGGAGCCGTCAGTGCTTGGGCCTAACTGATGTGACCTCCATCACCCATAACCACTTCAGTAAGAATCTAAGGCAGGTGGGTGGGCAGTGGCACAGCGACAGGACAGGGAGACGATCTACGTAGGCAGGCCAGGGCTCTCCGGCACACACGTAGCCATGACCCTGGGCTGACCGACGGGGCTGCAGCATGGAGACCTTGTTGGGGTGCACTCTCTCTCTCTGTTTCGTACACAGAGAAACATAAATAAAATTTGAAGGAGAACACGAGCTGGCACCAACTGGGCTGGGCAGAAGCGCCCTCCTGAGCTCCCGTGCGGCAGCGTAGGTGTCGAGTGCTGCCCCGGTCAGAGCGGCTGCCTGCAGGGTCTGCACTGCTGCTGTGGGCCCCAGGGGGCTCATGCCCTGCGGCCCCGCAGTCTCTTGACTCATCTCCCCGGCCACGCAGGCAGTCCAGGGCGAGCTCTGGACACGGAAAGCTACGTTGGCTAGACGATCAGCTCTGCCCTGTAGGCCGGGGCAGGGGGAGGGCTGAGCGCTCGTGTGGTGAGAACCAGGCAACGACGGGCAGCTGGCTGAGTATGACTGTGGGCAGGTGCGTTCACTACTGCTAACGGCAGCCGGGAAGGAGGAGCACAGCGGAGGACCGTCCCCTCAGTGCCGCCTCTCCCCCTCAGGGACCCTGCGGAAAGGGCGGGTGTCCTCATCCTCCGAGCTCAGTCTCCAGGGAGTGAGTGGCCTTGTCCTTGGCCAGACCAGCCAGGTCAGGGCTGCTGAACAGGCTCTGGGGTTTGGTTGGTTGGGCCTGAGCCCAGGGAAGGAAGCCACCCGACTCGTCTTCCCTGGGTGACCCTCTGCCCCCACGTACATTAGGTGGTCTCTGGGACACCAGGCACGTCAAGGGCGAACGTCGCAGCTCTTCCCAGCAGCCCTGGGACCTTCCTGTCTAGTCTGCAGGGGAAGAGAGGGCTGTCCAAGGGTGTGCTAGGCCACAGGGACTTGGTACAAAGCGCCAGGGCAGGGACTCTGGCCCTGGGAGGGACCGCTCTGGCGGCTCTGGCTCCCGCAGGCAGGTGCCCAGCTCCTCGGCCTGCCTGGGCAGAAGTGCTCTGGAGTCTGCACACCACTCCAGTTAGCCCACGCAGGCACTAAGATGCAGCCACAGGAGCAGTGGGGCCTGCCGGCCAGGGCTGCTGCCATGGTGGACCCAGCAAGAGTCGGCAGTCCGGTGGCCCCTTCCCTGGAGCCCTGGGGGTGCTCCAGGCGCCTGCGGCTCCTTCAGCCCTTGGCGGGAATGCTTTCAGAGCAGAGGACTTGAGCAGTCTGTCCCTTTACCTGAGGCGTGTCCTCCCCTAGCTTGAGAGGAGCGGGTGCAGGAGGGCGCAGCAGGGCTGCCTGGGCGTGCTGGCCTGCCCAACCCATTCTCACCGCAGGAGGCGCATGAAGCGGGTCTGGGACCGAGCTGTGGAGTTCCTGGCCTCCAACGAGTCCCGGATCCAGACGGAGTCCCACCGCGTGGCCGGGGAAGACATGCTGGTGTGGAGATGGACTAAGCCCTCCTCCTTCTCCGACTCGGAGCGGTAATCGCAGCAGGGGCCTGTTCCCAGTCCGCCTGCCCGGGCCACTCCGGGCGCCAGGAGGTCGCCAGACCTGCGGTGCTGAGTCCACACTTGCCTCCTCTCGCCTGCTGACTCCGCTCCAGAGGGCTCTCAGGCTCCTCGGGGAGCTCGGCGCATTAGGAAATGACGGGAGGGAGCAGCCAGAGTGAGGGCCGATCTTCTATGCCTCGATTTGCTGGAAGCAAAGGGGAGAAGGATTTGTTTCTCATGAATAGAAAAGACAAAGAGCAGCGGCGAGACCCTGCAGAGCAAGCGTTGAGGTTGGGCGCGCTGGAGACGCCGTGCGGGCGGGCAGTCCAAGGCCGGGGGCCAGGAGGTGGGCACCGCGCCCCGCAGGCGTCAGGGCTGGCGGCTGGGGCGGCAGGGGTAGGGGAGCAGCTTGGTCCATGTGCCTTCAGGGGGTGTTGTGGGAGCTCAAGGGTGAGGGGAGAAAGCCTGCCCTCCGCCGGCTGGGCCTCTTACCCGGAAGAGGGGAGATGCTAGAAATTAGAACCTCAGTGGCCGTAGGGGACTGTGTAGAAACACTCCTGGTCTTGCGGGAGCGAGCTCTGGCATGGCGTCCTGGGAGGAGCCCGGAGAAGGACCGTGCTGAAAGCAGAGAGGAGCGGGGGCCGCCCGCCGCTACCTCCCGCTGGGCCGTCAGTGGTGCGCTCACCGACGCCGCGACTTCCCCCGACCGAGGGGCCGGGAGCCCTGCCTGCCGAGGACCGTGTTTTACTGTGGCCGCGGCCTCGCACCGGACTGCTCTACAGAACTTCCAGCACGGCGGGGCTTCCTGTCCTCCTGCGGCTGCGGCGCGGCTCGGGCAGGGCAGGTGCGGTGGCCGCACACCGCCCCCTGCTGGCCACACGGCGCCGCCGCCCGCAGCCCGCGGCCTCCGCCAGCCCCGCCGCCGCTGCCGCCGCTCGGGAGCAGCTTCAGAAGGCGCGGCGGGGGGCCCTATTAGTTAAGTGCAGGAGCCTCTCCAGCGGGGCTCTTCCCCATATGTCCTCATCTGCGGCAGGCAGGAGGGGCGACGGAGACGAGCAGCTGCCTCCAGAAGACATTAACACCCCGCTCTGGTCTTACTGGTGTTTTTCGTTTCCTTAATAAAGCTCCGGTCTCCCTCATTTGAGCAATACTGTCTCATTTCCTCTGATGTCTGGATGGTCGGCGGGGCTGGAATCTGAGTGCCAGCCCCGTGGCGAGGACAAGTCTCCTAATCAGG
The DNA here is from genome assembly GCA_026018925.1 of Tupaia tana. Lineage (NCBI taxonomy): Eukaryota > Metazoa > Chordata > Mammalia > Scandentia > Tupaiidae > Tupaia > Tupaia tana. The sequence continues at coordinate 130,655,099 of JAKSZU010000002.1, forward strand.
CTCCAGCCGAAACAGGAAACTGCAACAGGCTTCAGCATCGGGGTTGAAACTGTTGGATAAATAAACTATTAAAAATGGATGTGTTTCTCCATGGTTCTTTCCCTCTCCCCGAAGCAACCTCTGAGGAACGGCGGAGTGCAGCCTTGCAGCCTTGCGGAGGCCTGGAGCTCTGGTCCCTCCCACCTCGGGCGGCATAACCTGGCTGCCCGGGCTTCCGTGTGCGCACGGTGTGGGGCTGGGGCTCACAGGGCCCTGCCAGCTGAGCGTGGCCAGGAGCCCAGGCCAGCAGTGCCTTTTCCTTTAGCTTCATTTCTGCCCCATCTAGACTCGGCTTCCCCCCCGGGGCTCAGCCAGCCCTGCAGGAGAAAGAGCAGGGCAAAGTTGCATTGGGCTTCCCAGTGGCCAATAGCGTCCATCAGGGAGGCCGGCTTCTTGCATCCTTTGGGCCCTGACCCTCGGGGAGACCACTACGTGGCCGGCCTGTGCATTTTGGTGGGCATCAGGCTTGCATGCCCGGGGAGGAGGGGCTCCCTCATCGCAGCAGCCAGCAGGTTCTCTGAGGGTGACCCAGACCCACACATTCTCCAGCCTTGTGCCGCAGCCATGTGTGGGTAAAGCTGCAGGCATCTGGGATTGGCGCCCGGATCCAGCCAGGTCCCTTGAGCAGGGGCCCCACGGCCGGTCCCCACAGGTAGAAGGCAGCCCCTGCCAACAGCCACCCGCACACTGGGAGCGCCCTGCTGTGTCCTGGGGGCAGCAGCCCAGCGTCACCTTTCCCACTCTCACTGTCTCATGCGTGGGTGGCCCCTGGCGCCAGAGTACCAACCTGGTCTCCATCAGCTGGAAACTCGGTGGGTACGTGGACAGTCTAACAAAGGACCAGAAACCCAGCTCGGGGGGAAATGAGCCTGTGTTTCCCTCTTCTGTTTTCCAGTCAAAGATTTTCCCTCTGCTGTGTTTGTCTTAAGCTGAGAAGGGAGCTAATGCAGGGCTCTATTTCTGTGAAGCTGTTTGGAGAGCAGGAGTGAGATCAAAATAAACTAAATAACAAAAGGCCCCCGCCAGCCCGCTCCTTCCTTTATGGTACGCTGCGCGCCTGGCACAGAGGCCCCGAGCTGCGGCCTCCGCCTCGCTCCTGCTGCAGACGCGGTTTCGGATCCCAGCGTTGCAGCCCTCCCCGCTTTGAAGGACCGAGTCTCACTTTCAAGCAGCCCTCATTTCACAAGGGACAATGCGATGTGGCAGGGTTGTCCGAGGAGGGGTCCCAGAGCAAATCCAGGCGGGGCTGCCGCTGAGAAGTTGGGTTGCTGTGCCCGAATCCTCCCCAGCTCCCGGGGCCACACACCTGTCCACTCAGTGACAGAGAGCCCTCTTGGGTCTCCGTGGTCACTGATGAAGAAGCTTCAGGGGGTGAGGAAGGAAGAGGCTGTACCCCACAAATCTCAGCCATGGACATCTAACCAGGAGCTGCAGGCCACCTTCCAGAGTGTCTACTTGGGGAAAGGTAAACACGGCCATTTGTCACTGACTTATCATAAGAACTGCGGTAGCAGCTGTTCCCTCTTAATTAATACACCGTTGACTTTGAGCCTCAGAAACACATCCCTTGGTTGAGACAGGTGTGTGGATCCAAATCCATTATCCTGTCGGCCTCCCCGGCAGGGGCAGTGCAGTGGTTGCACCGTAAGTCACCTACTCTTCCCAGCTCGGGGCGGCTCGTCCAGCTTGGCCCCAGAGAAAGCTCTAGAGACAGGCAGAGTCTAGACACGGTCCCATGATGCACCAGGCATGAGAGAGGCAGAGGGGTCAGTGGGGGAGGCCAGCCCCACGGGTACCAGGCCACCCGGTGCCTCCAGGTTTTCCCGTTGGGGCAGAGACACAGGCCTCGGCGTCCCCAGGTCCTCTGCCCCTCAGTGGCTGGGGACCTTGGGCAAATCACTTGATTCCTGTAGCAGGGGCAGTTATTAAGAAAGAAATGATAAAAATAGCCAACCTGCAACCGCAGCGTGACACCTTCCCAGTGAGCGCTGCCTCACAGTCCTCCTGACAACCCTGTGCTGGAGGTGCCACTGCTGTCCACTTCTAGGAGGGTCAGGCAGGTAGGGAACGGGGCGTGGAGCCCTGGCAGCCTGGCCCCGAGTCTCCTTCTTGGCCCTGCACTCTTTGCTTCTCCAAAGGAAGGGGTGCCTCCCAGACGGCCGCTATGGGCTTGCCAGCAGGGAACAGAACAGCCTCCTTGCTGAGAAAAGCCATGCTCTGCAGAGCCTCCGCGAGCCAAGAGCGATCTGGCTGCACCCTGTCCTGCCCCGAGCCCCGGCTCCTCTGGCCTCCCTGCTCCTGCTTCCCTCACTCTGCTCGGCCCACACGCCTTGATGCCCCGGCCAGGCCCGCTCCAGGCTCTAGGGTTAGCACTGCCCCTTACGCTGTGGCCTGCCCCATCTGCACTCCTGCAGCTCCAGCTCCGTGAGCCCCTTCCCTGTGCGAAGTTGGAGCTGCACCCCACCTGCAGGTCCTGCCAGGCTCAGCCCCCCTGCGTTCCCTCCTAACCCCTGACACGTGCTGCAGGTTTTCATGGTGTGGTCTCGCCGCCGCCACACCAACGTTGGCTTCTAACCTGAGTGACTAGAGGTGAGGCACCCACTCTGGTCTTCCGCAGGCCCCCACAGTCCCTGCTGCTTTGCATCTCCCCCACCCCTGCAGGTTGCCCGTCCTGAGGGCTTCACAGCCCCGCCCCATACCAGCCACAGAGAGGACCAGGCTGACCTGCTCGAGCCAGGGGAAGGCTCCCAGGCTGGCCAGAGAAATCGGGCAGGAGCAGGCACGTCCACTGCATCTCCTCATGTGGAACACCAGCAGGGCACGGAAGACCTGCCCAGCCGCAGCACTGTCTACCAGAAGCAGCCATGGTGGGCAGGTCTAGTGGCTAGGCCCCCGACCCCCAGTACTCAAGTAAGACACTGGTCAGCGAAGGCCTCCGGAATTTCTTGCCAGCCCTGGAGAGTGAGAGCTTGGAGCAGATTTAACTTGATTTCTAAAGAAAAAGACAGGGTGCCGAGAAGGTGGCCCAGTTCACGGCTGAGGCCCCTCTGTGAAGTCGCGGGTGGCCATCTCAGCCTCACAGGGTACGGCGAGACTCCAGGCGTGGGCAGCCGCTTTGCAAACCGTGGAAGCGCTGCACACAGAGAGGCCGGGACGATGAGCGAGAGCAGTCCCGACCAGAGCCTCAGGAATGAGGAAGGGCCGAGCAAGCACCGAGCTCGAGCTCGGAGAAGAAAGGAGAGACGGGGTAGAGGAGTGTCACTGGTGGTTACGGCCCAATTTCTCAACTGCTTCTGTCTAGGAAGGAGACGAGGGAAAGTACAGTAATTTTCTTCCATGAAAACAGGCAACAGAATTCCCTTTGCCTCGTTCCCCTTGCAATTAAGCCCTTCTCTGCAAATGAAATGATTTGGTTTGCATGGGGACTAATTTAAGCACACTGGAAGGGCCGCTGAACTTTGTGATTGCAGACACCGGCGTGTGCAAGGCAGCACGCAGCGGCGGCGGCAGGCTGGCAGGCGGCCCTGCGTGGCCGCGAGGAGTCTGGTGGAGCGGGGGAGTCAGCTCTGCTCTTACATGCGTGTGCTGCTGGGGGGCTGGCCCTCTCCTCCCCAGCCTCCATCTCCTCACCCCAAGTGAGGAAGCTGGGCCTGACCCAGGCTGGCAGACACAGAAGCCTCCGGTACACTTAGCAGGAGCCCGAGGTTGAAGACTCACTTTCCTTGGTGCTCCTTTACCAAGAAGTGAGTCTTTCTCTCCCCTCCAATCAGGACTGGCCCCCTGATTGCGTTGGCCAATGGAATGTGGCCAGCACCCTGGCCAGTCCCAGTCTGAGGCCTCAAGGGGCCTTGTCACTTCCTCTGCCACTCTCTCTAACCCTGAGTCACTAGGAGGAGGCCTGCTGCCCTGCTGGAGAGGCCGCTCAAGAAGAGACATGCGTGGGGAACAGTAGTTGGTGTAATAACTATGTCGCTGGACTCCCATGTGGCCGACCACGGTTCGAGTCCCGGACCTGGTGGCTTAAACTCACGCTGGGTGCGTGTGCTGAGTGTCCAAGATCCTGAAAGGAAAATGGAGAAGGGATTGCAGTATGGTTATCTCCCCAGGGGGTGATTTCTCGCTTTCTCTCTGTCTCTCTCTGTCTTTCTGGCAAGCACACGCGCCCCATAGTAAAAAACTCTCCCCCAAAAAAGGAAGAAACATGCGGCCAGCCCCAGCCCTCCCTGGCATGCCAGATGTGGGAGGGAAGCCCTGCATCAGCCTCATTTGTTGACAATAAGCCCCACGGAAGTGGTAACACCACGGCTAAGTTCATATTATTAGCACAACTTTCTGGAAAGAGTTTAAGACTCACACGAAGAAGCAAGGCTCGTACAGAGAGCTCTCATGTGCGCCTCCCCTGCCCTCCCTCCTGCGACACCCCACAGAGCCAGCGCACAGCGCCGAGACGGACCAGCACACTGGCCTCATGGTACCATCTACCCGGGTTCAGGTCTTGTCACTTTCACTGATTTGACATACATGTCGTGTGTGTGTGTGTGTGTGTGTGTGTGTGTGTCTATAGAACGAGTGTGTGGGTCTATGGAATTTTATTTTTGAAAGAGATTTTTGCTGTAAGACATGTGCACTCTCTGGAAAGACAAAAAGCGAGAAATCACTCCCCAGTGGGGGGTGACCAGGCCACAATCCCTTCTCCTCCGTTCTCCTCCTAGGATTTTGGGCATGCACGCACACATGCCTGGCATGAGTTTCAAGCCGCCCAGTCCGGGACTCGAACTGTGGTTGACCAAGTGGGAGTCCAGCAACATACCCATTGTACCATCTGCTGGTCCTAAGTAAGGATTGATGGAATTTCATGCCATGAAGCCGCTAATGCTCAGGTAACCTTAGCCCCAGTAGATAACTGACAGGGTTAGGCGAGACCCTGTGGCCTGCATTATTCAGTGCTCTCCAAGTGACAGAAGCACATACAGAAAAGCACAGGTGACTGTGCTGGCTCACGCACGGCCACGAGAGGTGGGTGGCAGGCCTCAGAGCAGCTGGATCCGGGTAGCGGAGGCCTCAGGGCCTGGGTGTGGGCACACTTTCCAGAGAGCTCCTCCACATGGCAGCTACAGCTCTGGGATATATCCGAGAGGACAGAGAGAAGGGGAGGCCTTCCCTGAGCCAGAGCGAGTCCAGGGACCCCTCTAGGCCAACCTCTGGGGATGGAGCAAGGGAGGGTAGGGGGAAGAGGACTGAGCTCACTCTTCCCCTGAGTCAAGGTATGTCACAACCATCAGGTGAAGCAGAGAGGAGCAATTCTCAAAGGAAGGGGTGGAGTGCCGTGACCAGAAGAGAGGGAAGACACGCACTGCCAAGCAAGGGACAGGGCCCAAGGCCAAACCCAGTGCACAGACCCTGGATGGGAGTGGAGGGGTTTTGCACACTGGACTCAGAGAACGAGATCCAGTGGTATGCAGGGAACTCAGGTCGTGCTGGGACAGGCGTGGTAATATGCAGAGCAGTCAGTGAGCTAATTTGCCAAAATCCTGGACACAAAAATAGGTTAGACTTCCCTGCCCCCTTTGAAATTAGGTAGGATCATATAACTTGCTTTAGCTAATGAAGTAACGAAAGTGACAAACAGCACTTTAAAGCAGAAATAGAGCTTGTACATGATCTGCCTCTTCTTTTCCTCGGCTATGGTGTGATGTCACAGCTTGGGGGCTACCTCTCAGCATGGGCTCCAGAATGATGACGACTTGGAGCAGAACCTCCAGCCGCCCTGTGATGTAGTAATATGAGTCAGAAACCGACCTGTGTTGTTATAAGCTACCAAGAATCTGGGGCTGCTTGTTACTGCAGCATTAGCTGGCCTGTGCTGACTGATACAGGTAACCAGCTATTGCCCTCTTTCCTGAGGGAAGAATGAACAGCTCACATTGCAGTAGGGGTGGCACAAGAACATGCCTGGATCCTCTCCACCCCAATATCCAGGGCATAGAACCTGGGGATTAGAGTAGAAGACCCCAGAAAATCTATCCAGGCCCTAGAGTTTGCGTTTTATCTATGTGTCTGTTTTTGTTTTTCACTCTGCTAAGCCTTACTGCAGAGACCAGGGCAGTATCTGGTGGGCTCTGTTGTAGAAGGCTGCAGCTGGATCTTTCCAAGCTGGCTTCCCTGCTATCCAGTGACCTCCGAGACGAGGTCCAGAGTCTTCTGACGAGAAGCAAGAAGCGGTGCATAGCAGGTGTGTGGGCAAGAAGGAGTCCTCAGCCCAGGCAGTCACGTCGGCTCCACCAGCAGCAGCCATAGCCCCGCAGAGAGGAGGTGGGGCTGCGTGTTCACATGCTGCTCCGTGCGTGGTTAGCCACAGAGGGAAGGCCACGCTGCAGTCCCAGGAGACCCAGGCCCATGGTGGCTGCTCAGCCTTGACCCCATGTGGGAGAAGCCAGCAGGGACAGCCAGTCACAGCAGTTCTGACAGCAGTCGGTGGAGGTGAGGTGCTGTGGCCATCCCCAGAGCATCCCTACCCCTCAGGGACACAGAAGCACCATGTCCAGCTGCTGAGTGCCAGGTCCTCTTGGTGGCAGGGGCCCAGGACCCCCACCAGCATCTCAAAGGTGACTGGACAGCAGTGATGAGAGAGGGACGTGTGCGTGCGTGGGTGCTGGGGGAATGCACTCACATGTATGCGTATTCACACGCCTGCGCTGCAGCCACCCGGTAGAGGAGGGGGCTCCCTCTGAGACAAACACGCTCCATGTACTTTATCAAATTTGCAGATGCCACACAGCTGGGGGGGACGATGGCAAATACACCAGATGACAGAGCTCGGATCTAAAGAGAAGTTGACAGGCCGGAGCGATGGGGTGGATCTAACGAGATGAAACTTAACAGGGACAAACGTGTTTATTTCGTCTTATTTATCTGCGCCCTGCCTCCGTGCGCAGAAGGATGGCTCACAGGAGGAAGGAAGTGGAACGCCCTCTCACGGCCACAGGCCTGACTGCACAGAGGCACAGGCCCCGGGCTGGGTGGGAGCAGTGGGCTTGGGGGGTAACCACGGTACTCGGTGCAGTGGGGTGAGGGGCTTCGTCTGCGGCTGCATCAGCACAGGTGTAGCATCCAGACTGAGGACAGTGGGGCACAGGAGTCAGAGCACCTGGGTCTGAAGGTCACGACCGTCAGGCCATTCTGGTGGGCATGGACCTTCCCGGCAGCTCCGGCCCCGCCCCTCCACTCTACCTACCTGGGAAACGGCCCCCACACCCCTTCGTCCCCGTCAGGGCACCCCCAGCCTCTCTCTTTAGACACATCCCAACGAGAGTCAGGTTGGGCCTCTGAGATCCCACAAAGTGCTGGGGACACAGGTCGGTTCTGCGCCCCAAATGCCTCTGCTTTCCGGCAGGTACCCCCCTGTTCTCCAAGGGCGTCTCTTACTGGCTCGCCCTCGGGGCTCTGCTTCGGGAGAGGATGCAGTAGGAAGACGCTCGCTCCAAACGTTCTAAGAGGGAGCGCTAGGCTGGTCTAAGGACCCTGAGGGGACAGGGGCTGGGACAGGGCTGGACCTTGTGAGGAGAAGCCTCTGAGAGACAAACCTCAGCTCCAGAGGAGGCAGGCCCTCCCTGTTCTTTTTTTCTTTTTTTTTTTTTGGAGAGGTTTTTGCTATAGGGCGCGTGTACTCGCCAGACAGACAGAGAGAAACAGAGAGACAGAAAGCGAGAAATCACCCCCCGGGGATTGGCCACGCAGCAATCCCTTCTCCTCCATTCTCCTCTCGGGATCTTGGGCACGCACGCACACATACCGGGTGTGACAAACCACCAGGGTCCAGGACTCGTGCCTCAGTCGACTATGTGGGAGTTCAGTGACAGCCATTACACCATCTGCTGGTCCCAGTCTCAGGGACTTCTGTTAGCAACACAGAAACGGGTCAATGGAGTCGGCACCCCAGGCCTGCTCTCTCAGCACTACTGAGCCCCCCCAGAGCCGGCGTCTGCCGGGCAGGGCCGGGCACAGCCCTGCAGGTGAGGTCGCTCCCACTGCCACAGGCCCTGCGCAGCCTTCCAGGAGTCAGCTGAGACCAGACCCAGGCCCTCCCCAACACCAGCTCCTGGGGCTTTCTAAGTTCTGAATGTGGGGGGCTCCAGGACAGGGCGTCATAATAGACCCCTCCCCACTGCAGACTCACTCAGTTTACACAGACATGGCTCCCAGGGTCTCCTCCCCGCCTTCCCTCACTCTGCTAGAAGATAACAGGGAAGGAGGGGTGACTCCTTCCTCAGCCTCTGGCTATCTCTGGAGGGCTTCCTGGAGGAAGAGTTTATCCAGCTGCAGAGTCCGGGGGAGAAGACCCAGTCAGAGAGAAGACAGCAGGTGGTGAGATGGAGGGGATGAGGCCTACCACACAGCCGGCAAGCACGTGGACTTGGGATTGAAGCCCGGGATCTGTGCGTTATTGGCCTCCTGCTATGTGACTTAGGTGACACGCTTCCTCTGTACCCCGCTCCCCTCTGTATAATGGGATGACACCAGCTCAGAGCTGCTAAAGCACTGAATGACGGAATGGCTGGCCAGACAGTACCTGCCGTTGTTGATATTGTTGTTATTATTATTGTGAAAATGCGTGACTCCAGAGGGCAGGCGAAGAGCAGGTGGGAGTGGCCAGTGTTTGGACTTCAGCTGATACGAAGAACTTGTCTGGAGACAGAAGCTCCTTGCTGAACACTCCACCACACCAGCTCTGGGGACAGCCATGACAGTTGGGTCAGGCTGCCTTGCCTGGGGCAGACCAATCCCTGGCCACAGGCCCCAGGCCCAGACTGGAAGTCCGACCCCCGGGAGGGTCAGGTCAGTCCTGACAGCAGCCTGGCAGGGCTGGAGTGAGAAGACTGGGGGACGGGGGTGGGGTGGGGAGGTGGGGTCTAAGCTGAACCTACAGTAGACTGAGGGGGGCTCCAGCAGGCTCAGGGCCAGAGCAGGGGTGTCCGCAGGAGTCAAGATCTGGGTACAGGCCCCAGAATGGTCTCTCTGGAGACGGGGGTGAGGAGACTGGGGCCAGGGAAGGCCGGGCACTCAGTCATGTCCCTTTAGTTCTGGCTGGCACAGCCAAGACCCCAGGGCCACACTCAGGTGTGACTGGGTGCTCCCTCCCACAGGGCCCCTCAGGAGGGAGGCAGACCACTTCCGGCCCCTGGAGGGCCCCTTACCTCCCCAGAGCAGGGCAGGCAGGAGGGAAAGGGGCCTGCTGGAGGCAGGGGACGGGAGCAGAGAGGGTACCCAGCTGGCAGGTCACCCACGGAGTGAGAGGAAGCTGATGTCCCCAGCCTCCACCCACACCCCTGGAAACCCTCTGGTGGCCAATGGGGAGAGTGGCCTGGCCAGCAGTGTCCAGGAAGCATCCCGGGCTTCAGGGTGGCTCCAGAGACACGGGGACAGTTCCCTGCCAAGACCAAACCAAAGACAGAAGGAAAGGCCTGAGACCACACCGTTAAAGATCCATTTCTTTAGCTTAACACTTTATCCTTTTTAAAAATGCAAACCAATCGAGTCTCACCTACAAGTAGGTTTGTCAAAGAAAGGAGAGAGAAGGTGCCGCCCTGGTGAAGAAAAATGTGGAGGCCTCGGGAACAGGCGGGCAGAGTCCCGGGATTTCCTGGGCTAGCGACACAGCCTTGGCCAAGGGCCAGCTCCAGCACCTGCAGGAGAAGGCCGTTCTGGGCCTCCTGGTGCTGAGACTCACAGCCCTCCGCCCACACTCACCATTCACGCACATGCCCTCACGGGCATGTAAATGTGTGCACACGCCTCTGTACATGCACACCTGCACCCCTCACCCTCTGGGTCGTGCCCGGGACATGGAACCCAGGACACACAAGACCCAGGCCCACATGACCCGTGGGTGGAGGAAAGGACAGGGAGAGGTCTCCTCTGTCCACTCCCAGCCCCTCTCCAGGGGTGGTTGTCTGGAGCGACATCCCGACAGGACTTGCTCTCTGATTTAAGGGCAGAGCTTCTAGCCAGCGAATATTTATGGAGTGTCTACAGGAAGCTGCGGAAGTGCCCTGTGACAGCTGAGAGGCAGAGCAATTAACTCATTAGCAGGGATTAGTTTTTCACATTATCATTCATGGCCTCGGACCTCCTGCAGGCCAGGCCGGCCCTCTGTGAGTCCTGGGCCTTTCTGCCAGCACTGAGCCGGGGGCATGCAGCTCTTTCCTTGTGGGGTTCAGCAGGAGAAGCCTGGCGACCCACTGTGATACCTCAGGCCAATATACTTGGGGCCTCTTTTTCTTCCTTTCCCTTTTTTTTTTTTTTTTAAATTTCGTTTCCACAAAGGTAGCACATGGATATAATTTTAAAAATCAAATAATACTCATATTTCATGGCTTAGTAAGAAAGAACAGCTGTTCTCCGCCCCAGACCCAGCCCAGCTTTCCCCTCCACTGGCTGCTCACTTTCTGTGGGAGGCTGCGCACCAGCGAGTCTGCCGAGGTTTCTCAGAGAGCAAAACAATTGCCATGATTGGTTCCCTTCAAAAAACCTGACCTTCGAAACCTTGCTCTGATTGGCCACTAGAATCCCTCAGATTTGCATATCCGGCACCTCATGATTGGTCCAAAAACAACCAATCATAATCCACCATTTACAACCAATCACGGCCCACCAGCATGTATATAGCCACGATGCCTGGCCCACAGTAGCCAGATGACGACCCTGGAGAGCCTGAAGAGCTGGAACACCGCACAGTCTCCAGATGACCCTGAGGAGTTGTAACACTACATGGTCTCCGGACGACCCTGAAGAGTTGTGACACCGTGTCGTCTCCGTGCTGCTCACAATAGACAACGTGACCCTGAAGAGTTGTAACACTGTGTCGTCTCTGTGCTGTACCGTGCTGCCCACAATAAACAGACGACACTGAAGACACCGTGTCGTCTCCGTGCTGTGACACTGTGCCGCTTGTTCCGGCTCTCACTCCTTCCCTCAGGAAACCTGTTCGACTGTCCCCCCGGGTCGGGACAACTTTCCTCTGCTTGCCGTCTCAGTTCTTTTTTTTTTTTAAGTTTATTTATGTCTTCCATGAAGGCACGAGACAGAGACAGCGAGAGAGAGCACTCTCCAGAGTCTGAACACCACAGTCCAGTCCCAGCCTCGGCCAGCCCAGGCCCATGGGCACATCGCAGTGAGGTCTCGGGGCACAAACCCGGAGCGTCCTCCCGTGGGTCAGCCTCGCAGAGGGCAGCATCTCACCCCTGCGCCTGCATCGGCGGGGACCGTCTGCTGCGTCAGTTCTACGTAACAGGCACGCCCCGTGAGCACGCACTGCTCCTGCTCCAGGTGTCACCTCTTACTTCTTATAGAAGGTTAGATCCCGGCTTCCCACTAGGACTTAGCTCCTGCCTGTGCCCCATCCTGCCTGCTCAAGGGACATCTAAAACCGCATGGAAAATGCAATTAACCTGCAAGTTTATTTGGGTGCAAAAAATAATTTAAATCCATAGACGGTTTCCACAAACTTTTTTTTTTTTTTTGAGAGATTTTGCTATAGGGTGCATGTGCTCGCTCGAGAGACAGACAGAGACAGAGAGACAGAAAGCGAGAAATCACCCCCCAGGGGGGATGGCCACACCGCAATCCCTTCTCCTCCATTCTCCTCTCAGGAACTTGGGCATGCACGCACACGCACCCAGCGTGAGATTTTTAAGTCCCCAGATCCAAGACTTGAACGCTGGCTGACTATGTGAGAGGCCAGCGACGTAACCGTGATGCCATCTGCTGGCCCTGGTTTCAGCCACTTTTAAAAAACCCTCATATACTGCATTACAGTTCTGACGAAGTCAGCATCCCATGTTCACATTCCTGTTACGACACGTAGCTATTATTCGAGCCAAGTCATAGAGTGTATCGATTCCGTTCATGTAAAAGTTTTAGTCGACTCATTTGGCTTTTGGTCACTGTTTGATCCTCAGATTTCTTTGTACCTGTCGCTGGCTTATCCCCAAACTCCGACCCAACTCAACCTCAGAGGCCACACCCGTCTGGCAATCTGCCGGTCTGTTGCTCTCTGGGCGCCTCCCTCCCTCTCTTAGGGTTCCCCAGGCCTGCACAATCGCAGGTCCCGGGACTCCCCTCCACCATTCCAGCGAGGGTTTTCTCTTTCCAGGGTCACGTCACTCTCCTCCCTGGTGATGTGCCCACTCTGCGAGCTTTCTGAGACAGGGCACGTGGGGAGTTAGAGAGCTTTTTTTTTTTTTTAGAGATTTTTTGCTATAGGAAGCATGTGCTCACTGGAGAAACAGAGAGAGGTAGAGAGATAGAAAGTGAGAAATCACCCTCCCAGGGAGGATGGCCACGCCACAATCCCTTCTCCCCCCTTCCCCTCTCGGGATTTTGGGCATGCATGGGCACATGCCCCACATGAGTGGGTACAGGACTTGAACCACAGTCAACCTCATGGGAGTCCAGAGATGTAACCATTACACCACCTTCTGGTCCTTCGTAGCAATTTTTGAACAAGAGTCCCACTATTTCATTGTGCACTGTGTAAGCTGGCCCTGCCCCTAACACGCAATTCTCCACTCAGTAACTAGAGTGATTTTGTTAAGACTCAAGTTAGGGGACCAGCAGATGGTGCAATGGTTATATCGCTGGACTCCCATGTAGTTGACTGCAGTTCAAGTCCAGACTCGGCAGCTTAAAACTCATGTTGGGCATGTGTGCATGTGTGCCCAAAATCCTAATAGAACAGAAGAGAAGGGATTACGGTGTGGCCATCCCCCCTAAGGGTGATTCTTGCTTTCTGTCTCTCTCCCTGTCTCTCTAGTGAGTGCACACACCCTATAGGAAAAATCTCTTTAAAGAAAAAGAAAGAAAGAAAGAAAGAAAGAAAGAAAGAAAGAAAGAAAGAAAGAAAGAAAGAAAGAAAGAGAGAGAGAGAGAAAGAAAGGAAGAAAGAAAAGGAAAACTTGGGACCAGCAGTTGGTGTAGTGGCTATGTTACTGGACTCCCATGTAGTCAACCACGGTTCAAGTCCCGGACTTAAATTCATGCCGGGCGCGTATGCGTGCGTGCCCAAGATCCTGAGAAGAGAATGGAGGAGAAGGGATTGTGGTGTGTCCATCCCCCCTGGGGGGTGACTTCTTGCTTTCTGTCTCTCTGTCTCTCTCTGTCTGTCTGTCTGGAGAGCACACGCGCCCTATAGCAAAAACCTCTAAAAAAAAAAAAAAAAGAAAGAAAAAGAAAAAGAAAACTCAAGTCCAACCATAAGCCTTGCTTGGCTCAGAGCTCTGTGGTTAGGACTGACTCTCATCTCCTCAAAGTACATAGAAGCGAAGTCTCTCTCTCCCTCTATCTCTCTCTCTCTCTCTCACACACACACACACGCACATCTCTGACGCCTTTTCCCTCCACCCTCTCCCCTCCTTCCATCCCTCGGCTCTAGCCACCCCATCTCTGCCACCTGCCCCACCCTGCTTTGCCCTTCTCCAGCTGTCTGTACCCCAGGGAATGCTGGTTAACATCAAGGATCTGCGTGGGCTTCGTCCCCTGCCACCCCAGCCCTGGACGGGTGCCGGGCACACGGCGAGCGCTCCGTGAACGAGTGTGCGATGGCTGATGGACGGCCCGACTCCAGGCCTGGGCTCCCGGGAGCAGCACGTGAGACAGCAGAGACCGAGAGCCGAGCCCGCCGCTTTCAGCCCCAGATAGAGCAGGGGCTCGGGGACAGTCCCTGTGTCTCTCCAGACCCCGGCAGGGGCACCCCTGAGTGTGGCGGGGCGTGGAAACAACCCACCCAGCAGGCGAGAAGACGGAAGCCAGGAGAAGCACCGAGGGTGGCTGGGTCCGACCCAGAGCCCACAGAAATCCCATCACATGAATGTGCGTACGCAAGACGTCCCTGTTCATCTGAAATTCGAATGTAATTTTATGTATTTATTTTATGACAGAAATGCAGACAGAGACAGGTACCCGACAGGGTCCCCATGTCACACCCCACCCCGTCCCAGGTGATCTGGACCTTGGTCACGTCCACAGTGCATGTTCAGGGAGGTCCGGAGATGCAGACCCAGACCCCTCCCACGTGGCTCCAGCTGCACCACTGCCAGCCCCACCTTGTATCCACAGGGACAGCACCGAGGTCCCCTAAGGTTGGGTCCCAGCCCCGCCACTGTCCCTGCCCTCCCCACCAGCTCAGGGCTGCCCTTCCCGGCACCGCGCTGGGGCCACTGGGGCTGCCCGGAACTGGGAAGGTGAGCCGGCTTCTCACATTCCAGGCCTAATTTTACCCACTTCCTCAGAGGGGCTGGAGAGGGTGCCAGAGGAGCCAAGGCAGGACAGAGCCCTGGGGACTGAGCTGGCCCAGGCCTGCCAGCAGCGTCTTCCTCCCTCAGAGCTGGGGCTCCCGGCTTCTGCCCTGGCCTTGCCCCGCGGGTGGGCAGCGAGGCTGCAGTAAGACCAGAGGTGAGCATAAGAAGGCTGCAGGGGAGCCCCCACGGGGGGCCCTCGCTCTGCCTCACCTGGAAGGCTCATGCACACCCTCCCCGGTAGGCCCCCCAGAATCTCAGAGCCTCGTAGGGGCTTCTCCACGCAGTGCAAGGAGTCAGAAGCCTGGGTTTCCCCATCTGTGAAATGGGGGGGGGGCTAAGAATAGCGATTCCCCCACGTGTTTACTGGAGCGTGGGAGGCTGCGCACCAGCGAACATCGCCGGTTTCTCAGAGAACAAACAATTACACAATGACAAAGGCCATGATTGGCTCCCCTTCAAAACCTCACCTTCAAAACCATAGTCTGATTGGCCACTTCCCATAGCAAATCGGTGAGCTTAGAATCTCTCAGATTTGCATATCTGGCACCTCATGATTGGTCCACAAAAGCAACCAATCATAAACCTTCATTAGCATATAGGACAACCAATCACTGCCCACCAACATGTATATAACCACAATCCCTGGCCCACAATCACCAGACGACCCTGAAGACCCTGAAGAGTTGTGACACCGTGTCGTCTCCAGACAACCCTGAAGAGCTGTGACACTGCGTCATCTCCGGACGACCCTGAAGAGTTGTAACACTGTGTCGTCTCCGTGCTGCCCACAATAAATGGACGACCCTGAAGAGCTATAACACCGCGACATCTCCGTGTTGTAACACTGCGTCGTTCGTCCCATCTCTCACTCCTTCCCTCAGGAAACCTGTTTGACTGTCCCCCGGGGTGGGACACTGGAGGACTGAGTTGACCTGTAGCCGGGGTTAGAATCGTGCCTGGCACACAGTAAGGGCTTCACATGTGTCTGCTGACATTGCTGTGACAAACACAGTGACCTGAGCCCATTCGCGTTCCCAGGCCCCAAGCATCCCCTGGCCCTCCAGGTCCTCCCAGTCACCACGGACGACAGCAGCCTCCCGGGTCCTTCGTGGGGCAGAGCAGGGCACACAGGGAGTGGGCTGCCCAGAGAATAAATTCTCTGCCACCAACCTGCCAGGGCGTGGGGACAGCTGCCAGGGGACAGGCTGGGGGAGGCCAAGGATAGATGGCCACTCCAGCCTGGAGCGCCCAGCTCAGCAGAAACCGGGGCCCGCGGTAATGGGCTGGCAGCCCCCAGCTGCAACCAACTTCATTTTCTGCCACAATTAAATGATCGCCTGCGTTCGCTCATGCTCACTTATTCAATTACCTCCGCGGCCCTGAAGGACTCTCAGAGAAACAGCCATAAATAATACAGGCCGGCCGCCCCCCAGGCTGTCACCCCTACCCGTCACTCCCACGCCCCTGCCCAGACCTTCCTCACAGCAGGCGATGCCTGGGGCAGCCCGGTCCCCCAAGTGAGTCCCCCTTCCCCTGCTGCCAATGGCTGATCGCTCCACCTTTGGTGAGAGAGCTGCAGGCCCAGGCCCCGCCTGGCTGGACCTCAGCTGGAGCACTTGCAAAGCCACCTCATCTGTAAGCCTGGTTTCCTCATCTGTGAGAGGAGAGACGTCTCTGTGAGCTGTGACATGCGGCCCTGGCTGGGGGGCTGTGTGCTGGCTTCACAGCTGAAATATGGGGATGTAAGAAAGACGATATCCTCCCGCCACCGCCCCCACCCCGGCCACGTCGGAGAACGCTCTGCTTTCCTACACCTCTGTGTTTCTGCCTTGCCCTGTGATTTCCTTCACTCTCTTCTCTGCCCAAGGACTCCTACACACCCCTCACGGCCCAGCTTGAATGGCCCCTCTCCTGGGAGGCCTGCACAGCCTCCCCACTACAGCAAGGAGAGTAACCTCTCCCACTTTTCACTCCCACAGCACCTTCCAGGTCCTTGGACTTCGTGGGGGGACAGACCAGATTCCAACATTCTGGGCCGTGACATGATGACGTCAAGACACGCATCTGGATTCGGGTTGGAAAGTGGCCGCCGTGGCTCCCTTCCCGGAGGAGACCTGTCACCACGCGGCTTCGCTCACGGTTACAACCCAAACAGTAACAGTGGGCGGGGTTGTCAGCCGCAGTGCTAAACGCCCCTCAGCTGCATCAGGCCCTTGAAACATCACACCAGCCCTAAGAAAGGTGCCCCTACACACAGAAGGGAACCCGGGGCTCAGCGAGGTTGCTACTCGTCTGTGGTCCCCTCACCAGGACACGGCAGAGCCAGGCGTGTCCACACCCCAGTCCACGCTCTTTGCCCCGCCTTGGTTCTGTGCAGCAAAAAGAACCAGCACTGGGGTCCCTGGGTCCCTGGGTCCCTCCGCTCTTCACCGGCCACCACGCAGCTCTGGCCGGTCCTCTCGCCTCTCGCAGCCTCACTTGGTCTCTCCTCTCCTGCCTCCGAGCCCCTCTGCTCTGAAGTGCTGAGATTCCCTTTCTGTGCAGTCCCTCCCCAACCCGCAGAGCCAGCGACGCTGGTCAACCTGCTGCTCCCGGGAGTGTCTGGAGCAGGCCCGCCCAGGGCCCCCGCCCCTGCCAGAGGCAGCCCTCGACCCTGCAGAGAGCAGCGAGGTTCTCCGGGCATCGTCAGGCAGGGTCCCAGCTGGCCACCATCCGCTGACGGCCCTGGGAGACGGGTGCTGACGTGTGATGGCATGACTTGGGCTCTCAGTGTCACTCGCGGGCTCGCTCGTGGAATAAAAATCCACAAGAACCGCTCTCCTGAGAGCTGGGTCCTCTGGATTCCAGTTCCTTATGTGGTCCTCAGCAGAGCGTCCTTCTCTGGGCCTCCCCAGCTGTGGTCATAACCAGCACCGCCGGGACAACCTGCCTTGTGCCAAGCCCCGAGCCCGAGCCCATATGCAGGGCCACGTCTCCCTCCATCGGCCTTCCCCAGGTCAGACGCGGCCCCGGGCACAGCTGGGGCGTGAGATGGACGACGCTGAGTTCCCTTGGCACGCCACGGTCTGCCTGTTTCCTCCTCTGGGAATCTGTGATGTGTGACGGCTGGGCTGCCCGACTGTAAGACAGCAGTGAACGGTGAAGCCCAGGTTCAAACCCTGGCTCTGCCACTTACCAACCGTGAGCCAGGGCCGCCGTGAGGACAGAACGGGGTCACCGCCTGAAGGGCCGAGGTGCCCGGTGCCTGCTGCACGTGGCTGCCATGAAGCGAACTGGATGGCTGCACCCCGCGGCTCCCTCTGACTGGGCCTCTCCTGCTGCCCCAACTGGCTTGGGTGTCAGGGGCACCCTACAATGCCTGTCCCTGAGCACGCGAGTGACGACGCCCACTGCGTCCCAGCCAGCGAGTCCACGTCACTCACGGAGAGTTTAACACGCCCCCGTCATGCACGGCACGACCGGGGCCATTACTCAAGAGTAACAGCCCCTTATTCAAGAGTAAGCCTCTCCTCTCTGGCCACCCTTCCAGATGCCTGTGTTCCCTGGGCCAGAGGGAGGCCGAGGAGAGCGGGGAGCCACTGCAGTGGGCTGGGCCCAGCATGCCTCAGCCCTTCTCAGCGCCCCCCACCACCGCCCCCGCCAGGCCTTTAGTTCCTCCGCTACTGTTTGCCACTGGGAGCCCGACAGGAGCCCAGATTAGGAGCTCCCAGGTAGGCCTGGGCACTGGGGGCCAGGTCAGGCCTGTGCGGATGTGATTCTGGTCCCCCGAGGCGATGGAGGGTGACCTTTCCTGGGGTACGCTCCATCCCGCACCCTCTGGGGAGGGGAGAGCAGGGAGGGTGCTGTGCCGAGCCAGGGCGCAGTAGAGGGGGGCCCCTGTGGGGAGGAGACCCGGGCAGGTTGGCAGCATGTGGAAACCACCCTGTTTACGCCACGGTAAGAGGGTGAAGACAGGCCCTGCAGCGAGGAGGGTGTTGTCGTCTCCTGAACGGGGACACTGGGTCATGGGAACAGGACAGGGTGGCCAAGTCCGAGGCCAGGAAGAGAAAAGGAAACCCTGCTGTCCAGCCAGAGCCTCACAGGGCTGGGGAGGCAAGCCAGAGACCCGGACTGGGTCCACACGCTCATGCGCTCATTTGCTGAACAAGTACTGCAGGGCTGGTGTCGGGCGTGACACCCTGAGGACACGGTGCTGAGCAAGACGAGCCAAACCACCAGGCTCACAGAGGAGAGGCACACGGCCGCCAGCTCCACGTGGAAGGGTCCAACTACCTCTGGCACAAGTGCTTCTAAGGAAAGGCTCGGGGTGGCAGGTGGAGTAGACAGGTCAGGGAGGGCTTCTTGGAGGAGGGTTTCCTGGAGGAGGTGATGCTTGCACTGGCTTCTGAGGGGTGAAGAGGCGTAAGCAGGTGGAGAGGTGAGGGCAAGACACCCAGGTCAGAAGGGACAGCAGAAGGTCCGGCAGGGGCCATGGGGGTGGAGACGGGACAGACTAGACAAACGTTTGGGATGTGAAGGTCACAGGGCGTGGTGACGGAGGGACAGCAAGGTGGGCAGCACTGGAGGGCGAAGTCGCAGAGGTCTGTCCAGGCTGGTGCGGGAGAGGGGAAGGAGAGCCGGCCAGGCAGGGACCAGCCCACCCATGCCCGAGAGGATGGTCCAGACAGCAGGTGCGTGCATGTGACCGGGCATTTCCGGCCTCTGAATGGGGGCGCCGACAAGCCAGTCGGGATGGCCTGGTCCACAGACGGGCAAGTGCGAGGCTGGCCAGGGCTGAATTCCTGAGGAGAGACGGGGCCAGGCCACACGTGGGGAGGAGCTGTCCTCGGGCAGAGGGTCCCACCATGGCCGTGGAAAGAGGTTTCATAGCAGGCATCTTGGAAGTGAAGCCGAGCTCCGGAAAAGCAGCTGCTGAGAGAGCTGGCTGCAGCCGGAGACAGATGAGGTGCGCTGTCTGTGCAAGGGCACGCTCCCGGCCGCGGCTCCGCGCAGGGCCCCGCAGGCCTTGTTTACCTCTGTTCCTGCCCGGCACATGTCAGGCTCAGCGACGTGCTTAAATAAGTAATCAACAAGTCAGGAAGAAACCTTACCCTACAGCAACAAAACACTAGCAGAAGGCAGGCCACCGGCCTCCGTCGGCCCTCCTGGAGACCTGGGTTCTGGCCCCGGCTCAGCCACTCACTGGCCCCTTACTCAAGAGTAAGCCCCTCCTCTCTGGGCCCCCGAGGCCCTCTTGGCTTGTCCTATGGTCACCCTAGAGTTCTCAGAGCTGGCACCTTCATCTAGCCAGGTGAAGAGAGGGGAGGTGGGGGACGGCTAGAGGCAAAGGAGGTCACTCAGCCGTTTCCAGAGCCGGGTAACTAGAGCCGGAGCTGCACTGCTGGGCAGCGGGGACAGAGCTCACAGGAGGGACAGCACTGGCAGGGCGGCCTGGCTGTTTGCTTTCCCTGGTGAAATGTGATCAGTCACCCTGGGCTGGGGTGGGCAGGGATGAAGGGCATACATGGACCCCCACCCTACTTCAAACCGGCTTCAGGGCACCCCAGGAATGGCCGTGCGCAGCCCGGGGAGAGCAGCTGTGGCGGCTGGCCCTACCGTTGCACCTTGTTCTGTTGGTGGCCCATCTGCTGGCAGCCCCTGCACGCCAGCCCCCGAGCAGGAACAGCGGGTCCTGGGGACACCGTGGCTCAGACGGGCGGCAGGCCTGGCTGCAGTCCTGCCTCACTTCCCATTTGGCCTCCGTAAGTGAGCAGGGAGGGAGAAGAGGCTGTGTGGGGTGCCTCCCGCGGACATGTGGAAAAGGGTAGGGGCCAGACAAGGAAGCCCTCCGCCTCGGGGCTGCACCAGCAGATCTGGGGGCCAGGAGGTGGGTGAGGGGTCCTGGGGACCAGCCAGGACCTGGATCCCAGGGCAAGTGAGAGCAGACCGAGGCCCTGGAGCCTGTCACCCACAGCCCAGGAAGGGACAGGCGGGCTGACTTGGACCTTCCTAGTACCGAGCAGGCTCACTCAGGCCTGTGTCCCGATGAACACCTGCCTGGTCCCACTGCCTGTCCCCAGAGACCTGGTCCAGACGGCCCGATTGCGTCTCCGGAGCTCACCTGCTCATTCCCGCCCCAGCAGGTATGACTCACCTGGGAGACAGCCCCAGGACCTCAGACACGGCCTCCCCCCATAGCCTGCCTCCATCCAATCGCCTCAAGGGAGCGGGCGCTGGAGACCCAGGCTGGAGCCGCCTCCTCCCGGCACACAGCCTCCTCTCCTCGGAGAAGCTCAGGTCCGATGCCTGTGCAGCCACCACCCCGGCAGCTCACCCTCCCCGCTCCGTGAGCGCCCACCCCCTGACCTGCCCACCCCCTCGGTCGGACACCTGTGCAGCACCGCCCGGCAGCTCACCCTCCCCGCTCCGTGAGTGCCCCCCCCCCCGACCTGCCCCCCCTCCCCCCGGGCTTTTGCACCTGCCCTTTCCTGAGCCGGAGCCCTTTTCCCACCCTCCCCCATCCAACCCAATGACACTGTTTCTCCTTCAGGTCTCAGCAGGCCACCTCCTCCAGGGTGCCTTCCCTGCCTTTGCCCCC
Organism: Tupaia tana; assembly: GCA_026018925.1. Classification (NCBI taxonomy): domain Eukaryota; kingdom Metazoa; phylum Chordata; class Mammalia; order Scandentia; family Tupaiidae; genus Tupaia; species Tupaia tana. The sequence goes on from JAKSZU010000002.1 coordinate 130,676,009, forward strand.
CCACCCCAAGATGGGTGAAGGACTCTCCTAAGTCTGATGCTTCTCTCCCACCCAACCTATGCTGGAACTCTCCTGAGACGTGCAGGCCGCGCCCCCGCCACCAGTGTCTGACGACAGCTGCTCATCTAGGACGCTGCTTGGTGGAGAGTCCGGCCCACTCCGCACCTCGGAAAATGTGTGTTGGTGCAGGACACCCTCAGCCTGACTAACTGCATGACAGTGCTCCCTACCACAGCGTGGGCCACCCGCAGTGCGGTAGCTGGGACAGGGCGGGGCCGCAGGCGGGGAGGGCAGCCCACATGCCATCCCAGCTTTACCGTCTGATTGGGTAACGGATCAAAACTTAGCAGAGACCTTTGGGGCCAGGCCTGACACCCACCCTCCCCTTCGGACCACTCCTGCAGTTCCGCCTGCCTCCCCTCTTTCCCTCCTACTTCTCCCGGGCCCCCTGGCCCTGCCCCAGAGCAGCGGAGCGGCCAGCAGGCAGACGGGCAGCCCTTCCGAGGTCAGGTGACCCTCCCCTCCCAGGCTCCAGCGGCTCAGCTCTGGGCAGACCTCTCCCCGGGCCTCCAGTGGAAACGGAGCCCTGCACCCTGGGAAGGGCCGCTGCTGGGCGCCTGCGGTGGAGACCACTCCTTTCTGTGGGCCCCTCCCTTGCACACACTCTCCACGCTCTTCTCTCTTGGGAAGGACCCTCCGGTGAGTGACTCTGAGATTAGGAACTGGGCGGGGACAGCCTTGCTGGGCAGAGAGGGCCTCATGGCCACGGGCCTGTTCATACCACAGGGGCCTCGTCGCCACCCGGGCTGGCTAGGAGCCCGCCTGTGTGGGTGCTAGTGTCTCCGGTATGTCTGCACGTCTGTGCTTGCGCCTGTGTACGGGGTGGGGGTGAGGGTGGGGTGCTGGGGCGGTTCGGCAATATATTAGGGAGTCTGGAAAGTCCTGTCGGATTTTCCTGTTTTTCTGTGCAAAATGCGCTGTGACTTTCCTGACGACCTAACAGAACTGGCATTTGCTCCTCTTCCGTCCTTCTCCTCCCCCCCCCAGGGCGATTCCAGCCCTCCCCTTCCAAGGGTATCCCCGAGTCCTCCTAACTTTGGCCTTTGCATGGAAGCAGGGGGGGCGGGGGTGAGCAGAGGCTACGGAGGGCCAGGAAGGGGCAGGTACAGGGGCCTGGAGCTGGCCATCCCCACTCTGCTGAGTTAACCCTTGGCAGGGGCGGGTGTCCAGGAAAAGTGGCAGCAGCGCTGGGCCCCAGGGACGGCATGTCCTGTCCCCGCAGCCTTACCCTTCCGCTGGGTGGGGCTACGGGGAGGATGGCGTCAGCGGCTCTGGGCAGTGACAGGCCCTGGTTGCAGGGTGTGGTGGTGACCACGAGGGAGGTTCGTGGGCCCCAGACATATGTGGCCTCCAGGCTCGGGGCCCCTGAGCCGTGGCAGAGTCTTGGGGGCCCACACCCCTAGACACCCCAGTGAACCTGAGACCTGAATCTGAGCCTGCCCACGGTTCCAGAGATCCCTGGGCCTTAAAACTACCCATGCCAGGCCCTTTCCCCAGAGTCGGATCGCAGGGTGGGACGAGGCTTCTGTTCTTCTACAGAGCAAAGTCTATTTTTTAACCTTTTTATAACGAAAAGCATCAGACTTGTAGGAAGAAATGGAAAATAGAATGGTATCATTAACGCTTGCGAGTCCTACAGTTCACACAGTGGTTTGAGTTTTCGCAGTCTTTGAGCCATCAAACACACGAAGGTGAAGGTATTTTGACGTATCTGCGGACGCTACAGCATCTGTCCCACCCTGCCGAGTCGCACAGTCCTTCCGGAGGTCCCTACCTACCCCAGGACCGTTACCCCTCATAGCACGAGCGTCTGCCCTTGGTCCATGTCCTTACCATGGACTCTCCCTGCACGTCCTGTTCTGCTTTCTTCTTCTTTTTTTTTTTTTTTTGAAAGAATTATTTAATTTTATTCATTATCATTATTAATTGTTTTTTAATTTGACGAGAGAGGAAGAGAGAAAGTGAGAAAGCAAGCCGCCAGGTCCAGGACTCGAACCATGGTCAGCCATGTGGGAGTCCAGCACCTTAACCACCATGCCATCTGCCAGCCCCCTTGTTCTGCTCTTCTAGAACAGGATCTAGCCCAGGGCATTAGGTCTACGTGTCTCATATTTCTTTCAATCAGGAGGAGTCTCTGCAAGCCCCAGACCCCTACCATCGCCATATTGATCCCTCCACACTGACTTACTGAATTGAAGGTGTCCCTCAGGAGGATCAGAGCAGCTGGGTCAGACCGCTCTCAGTCCAGACAAGGAAACAGGACCCAAAGGGAAGGGACAGGGCGCCCGAGGCACAGCCAGTTCTCGTGGTCCCCTCCTGCGCCATTCCCTGCATCCCCACCCCACCTTGCTCCGGATCAGGGACCTAACTCCTCCTCTGCAGAGGGCACGTGGCCTCTGGGACCCTCCGGTCCTCCCCTGGTGCATTCTGGGGCTCTGGGTGAGGCTGAGCCCGCCTCAGAGCCCCAGCATCCCTGGCTTTCTCCTGCCCTGAGCAGGATGCCTGAATAAATCCTCCCCAGGAGGAAATCCGTAGGGTTGGTCACCAGCAGCTGCAGGGGACGGCAGTAAACGTTATGAGCATCATGTTGCTGGGGGGGACCTGCACAGGGCTGGGGGTGAGCCCTGGGTGGGGGCTGCACCCGGCGTTGCTCCTGCAGTGCTTGGCCTCGTCCTATTACTCTCCCTCATCCAGCCCAGCTGGGGAGGCCCAGCTGGCAGCTGAGAGGGTGTGGGGTTGCCCCGGGCTTCTTAGGATGCCTGGCCTGGGCGGAGGGCACTGATGGAATGGAGACCGCTTGAGACCACGTTCTGGTCTGCTCAGACGTGGTCTCAAGAGCCGCCCCCGCCCTCTGCAGGCACTGGCCCCTGGCCCTGCTTAAGCTAGAGGGACAGGGGAGTGGCCAGACCTTGAAGATGACGCCTAAACTCCAGAAACACTGGCCTGGAGGGGCAGCACAGCTTCAGCTGCCATCGGGGCTCTCTGGGACAGGCCTGGACAAGCCAGGGGTGGCTCTGAGCATGTGTCCCCTGCTCACTGGGTGGGGAGGTGAGTGGATGCCAGCCTGAGCTCTCCGGTGGAGTAGATCCTCTCTGGGCGTTCCTGCTCGGCATGTCTGCTGCCCCCTGCTGGAGAAGAGCTCTACTCGAGTCCCCGCGAAAGCTGCCTCCAGCCGCCAGCCCTCCCGTGTGAGGGACCGTAACACACACACCACGCGCACACACTGACGCGTACACACACACGCATGCAGCGCACCCTCCCCCCGACTGTGATTTGACCTGAAAATCTGTTCCCTCTTGTACCCATGAAATGGGTCTCCAGCTCATAAGCCTCTTGCACAAGAGAAAGCAGGCTGATCGTGTTATTTAGAGGAAGGTGGGCAGGTGTGGGGAGGGGTGTCGGCCTCTGGAGGCGGCCTAGGCAGGTCTGGATGTTTAGCAATATCCAGGGTCCTCGGTGCAACTTGAGAAGGTGAGATTCTTGGTGCAACTTGAGGAGATGAGATCCGCATGCAAGCCTGGAGGGCAGACGGAGCAGCCACTTCCCCATACCCAAGGCCCTGGTGCTGTCCAGAGGTCAGGACCTACTAGGGACCGGGAGGAAAGCCCTCCTCCCCGCGGAGCGGCCCTCTGGCGCTCGGCTTCCCTGAGCCATCTTTTCCCTGAGCTCCTCCCGCTCTGACAGCAAGATCCGAGCGGTGCTGGCGCTGCTAGGTACATTTGTCAGCGGCTGAAGTGCTTCTAAAGTAATCGTCACTGTATTAAAACCGTATTTGGTCCTCGAGCTGGAGAAACGTTGGGAGATTTTAAATGTTAAGAGAAAAGGGGGGAGAGAGAGAGAGAGAGGGAGAGAGAAAAGCCCCTCACAAAGGATAAAATCAGCCCGAGATAAGTTTCTGTGACTGAGGAATGTGAAGTATTGCTCTGTGATTCTGGGAATCACGCCTTCCCCGGGAAACTGATGCTCTCCGAAGCCACATACTTCAGCCACGGCCGGGAAGGTGACGTGTGAAGTCCCCCTGAGCTCAGGATCGATCCCGTGCAGCCGGGGAGTGACACAGACAGAGGGCACACTGTCCTACAGCCCTTGAGTCATGTTTAGAATGGATTTTAAAACTCTATCCTCCCCACCCCGTCCACCTCCAGGAAATAAGCTCCTGCTGTCCGAGCCTGGATGGGAGCGGATTGATGTGCAAGCCTCAGCCGTGTCAGCAACAACAAAACGCTCCTGCCCATTACAACCTAAGTGGTTTTAAATGGTTTTCAGGTCCTCTCATCTCTAATAGATTAAAAAATGCTCCCCTGGGCATCGCAGCGACATTGAAGGGTACTTGTGCCAAACCTCGGGCTCCGAGAGGCCTGTGAAACACCCGTCAGAACTTGGGGCCAAGAGGGCAGGCCATAAACCATGCTGCTTCTGAATCGCGCCGCCTGCCGCCTGGTACACCCCGTCTTCTTTTGCTACAAGCTGTTTCTTAATTTTCTTCTCCTCAGTGACCTCAGGGGGCCACTCCTCCCCGGCTGACCCGGGGCTCCAGCAGGCACACCCCGGCTGGCTGTGAGGCCCTGGTCACCCAGCACCTCGCTCCTCCCTCAGCCACACAAGCCTCTCCTCCTCATCGCCTCCTGCCCTGTCCTTGCCGATGTCCCCGAGGCTAAGCCCACACCTGCCCTCCTCCCAGACCCCTTCCCGGAGCACCAGAACCAACCCCCGTCTCAGTGGAGCGCAGTCTCTCTCCTCAGCTTTTCAACGAGGACTCGCTTTTCAACACCGTTTCCCCCACAGTCCCCATGCGACACTCATTACACTTTTAGTACTTGTTGATTGAGAAAATAGATGGTGACAAAAGCTACAAGGAATTCAATAATGCCTTTGAATGAATTCGTATGTTGATAATCACCAAAGCGTTTGAGGAATGATTGTGCGTCTTAGGTGTTACCTTTCTAGGTGTAGACAGTACTGTGGTGCCATGGGTTTGGGGAAGGTCTCCCACAGGCGGGAGCCCCTCGCCCACGGCCCTGGGAATCCGCCTTGCCAAGGGCTTTAGTCCACGCCGCCCACCAGCAGCGTGCTGAGCCGGGAGAGAGGGCGTTTGCTGTTCCTCGAAGGCTTCCACCCCTCACCAAGGACAATGAGGCATGCCGAGTAGAGCGCGCCTTGGACAGGATGGTGGCCCAAAGAGCCATGGGTCCCAGGAGTCCAAGAGAGAGCCACTGTGTCTTGGCACAGACCCCTGTAAGGGGGGGCTGCACGGTGGGGCGGAGTGGGCATCAACTTCCAATGAGACAGACTCCCGCAACTGAACCCCGGGTCCAGTGTGTGCTAGTTCTGGACCCTGGTGGCTCTTCAACTTTCCTAAGCCTAAGCTTCTACATCTAAAAATAATAATTTTTTTTTGAGAGAGATTTTTGCTACAGGGCTTGTGCACTTGCCAGAGAGACAGAGAGAGACAGAGAAACAGAAAGTGAGAAATCACCCCCCAGGGGGGATGACCATGCCACAACCCCTTCTCCTCCGTTCTCCTCTCGGGATCTTGGGCATGCATGCACACGCTCCCAGCATGAGTGTAAACTGCCGGGTCCGGGACTCAAACCACAGTCAACTATGTGGGAGTCCAGCGACATAACCATTATGCCACCTACTGGTCTCTAAAAATAATTACTTGAGACCAAGAGCTGTAGTTGTGAAAGCCGTGGCCCACGGTCGATGTTTAACAGGAGCGGCTGTGACGCAGGACGTGACTGTGCACTGAGTATCTGAGTCTGACTCAAGCGGAGTCACTTCCAGAAGCTCCACGCTGGCTCCTTGGCTGTGAGATGGCAAATTGGTCAGGACAGGCTAGGCCGTGCTGCCTGGAAACCACCCCCGGCCTTGCGTGGCCCACCGAGGCAGGGACTGACTTCTGTCCTGCTGCATATCCGGCATTTCCCATCACTCAGGGACCCAGGCTGACAGAGGCCCCATCCCCACCCGGACTTCTCAGAGTCCTACGGCCAGGGAGAGTATGGGGAGCGGCTCTGACAGCGTCCACACGGAAGTGACACATGTCATTCTCACTCATGTTATGAGGGCTGAAGCAAACGGTGTGACCACAGGTGCCTTCAAACCGCGGCCACACCGCATTCCCACGGGAAAGCAGAGTACCTGGAAACAGCCCTGACGGCGGCCAGTCAGCAGCTTGGCTTCCAGCTGTAAGGCCCCAGCAGACTTTGATAGGATATAGGCCATGACGAATTTATTCCCAGCTTGAACCTTTACAAGTTGGATTTGCGGTTTCATCTGCTGTCTTCCCCAAAATGGGAATGGCAAGCTCTAAAAGGAGGTGTAGCTTCTGTGATGCGCGGTGAGCTCAGACGTGGCATGCGGGCAGAGGTTGCCCGTGCAAAGGTGCTCGGAAGCAAAGCGCGCTGGCTGTGCTGACAACTCGCGACGCTCTCATCCCCCGCGGCTTGATGGGTGGCATCTGTCACCATGTCTGGCACCAGTGAGGTCTTAGGGTCTTAGAACCGCTGGTATTATCATCTGTCCCCACTCTGGAAGGCAAAGACAGCCAAGCTCAGAGCAGGGAGTGTCTGGCAGCCCAGCGGCAGGCCAGCTGTCACTCGGGCCCTGCAGGGTTACAGAGCAGGGTGGCTCTGACACAGACAGCACAGGGCCTCAGTCAGCACCAGCTCGAGGACCGGGCCCATCAGCAGAGCTCTGGAACAAGGCCCAGAGTTATTTCACTCAGGACATGACCCAACGACAGGGCAGGAGGACACGGGGACCTGGGGCCATCTGTCCCCTGCCTGGCAGGGGTGGGGCAGCCTTTAGACTGAGCTCTTCTGGCTGGGGGCATCTCACCCTTCCCTCCCTCTGTGTCTCTCCAAGGAGCCCCAGAGAAGGCTGCTGGGCCGGGCCAGGGGTCTGGGCTGTGAGGCTGTGACAAGAGGCGTGGGCTGGAGAGAGGGACATTTGTCTCCCTTCAAAGCACTAACGGGAGCCCAGGGAATTCAGCAAGTGTGTCAGAATGGGGGCGGGAGGCCCGTCTCAGGCAGGGGCTTCACCTGCCTTCCAGACTCGGGCTGACTCACAGGAGCCGTCCTGAGAGTAACCCAGGCAGTGACAAACTGCACACAGCAGAGACGCCTGGGCTCCGTAAAGGAGCCCTGTGCACTGTGTCCTCGGAGCATCATGACACACGGTGGCAGTGGGTGGTCCCCCGGGCTACCCTGGGGCCTCAGCACACAGGCAGGAACGCTGAGGGCTCGACTCCTCGCATGGTGCTCCTCGGACAGGACAGGCCCCGGGGCACCGACCAAAGGCCGAGGCTCATGCCAATGACAGGAGTGTCCGTGTGTCACAAAGGAAGGACTGGCCTGCGGAAGGGCGTCTCGGCTAGGATTATTTATCGGGGACTCCCACAGGAGGGATGGAAGGACAGAGGCGTCGCACGCTCAGTCCCACAGAGCTGGAAGCTGCACACAAAGGCAGAAACGGGCAGAAAACCACCAGCTTCCTTGGGAACTGAGCGTCAGGCCGAGGGCAAGCCCCAGACCGCCTCCCCGAGCAGTGGCCAAGCCAGGGGAGGCCCGCTCCAGGGGCAGCTCAGGCTCTCTCCAGGGCTGAAGCTGCTGCCCTTCCCGCCTCCCTCTGCCCCTCCCCACCAGTCAGGTCAGAAACGGGGACCACACAGCCCGGGGTGAGGGGCCCTCACGCATCACCTAACCCACACTCTAAGGTGACCCTTTGAGAAAAGGCCTGGTTTTCCCACTGTCAAGTCAGCTCTTTTCAGAAGTGCATTCTGGTTACCCCAGATGCCACACCACACCACCTGCCCCAAGTCCAGGGGAGAAGTCCGTGTTGCTGGCCGTGGGCTTTGGTGGAGGCCCAGGGCTACTGGCTTACTCTGCCCTCTGAGGTCGAGCCGGGCTCCTGGGAACGCCTGATGTTGGAGGGGGATTGAACATCAGGACCCAGCCTCCCGGGTCTGGCTGTCAAGCCCAGCAGAGAGCCCCAGAGAAGGTCGACACCAAGCCCCCACTCTAGCTGGGTCTCCTGCCTGAGCCCTCTAGACAGTTTGTGCAGAGGGAAAGTGACGCTCCGGCCAGCCTCCACCAGTGCATGCACTTAATGCCACCAGGTGTGGGGGAGCAGGCCAGGGGGGACAAGAAAGTCTGTCCTGGCATGCAGGTGACTCTGGCCAAGTCCCGGCCTCCTTGGGACGCAAGTTCCTGACATTTACTGTAGACACACAACCGCCCTCGGCCTCCCTGCAAGATGGCAGGAGCTATCTGGGGCTACCGTGCCTGGGTTCAAATCCCTGCCCTCCCCACGCTAGCTGAGCGCACGTACGGGACTTACTGAGCCGCTGGGCTTCTTCCTGGGCCTGGGGTCGATGCCCCAGAGGAAGGCGAGCAACCTCACAAGTTAAGCTACGGCCTCTGTACCCTCGAAACTTACCGTTGTGTGTGTTTGATTTTTAAAAACGTTTTAATATTTAAATTCAAAAGGTCTAAAACATTTACAATCTCCCCTCACCCCTGCTCCATGGAGGCAACCACTGTTTGCAGTTTCTTGTCATAGATTATTCCAGAAGTAATCGATGCCTGTTCTGGGCGGCAGCCTCTCAGCGCACCACCTCCCTCACGTAATCCCACCTTCCTCCTTTGCTTCCCAGGAGAACCCACTGAGAGCCCACGGACAGGAGGACGGCCATGCTATGACAGCGACAAGGGGCAGGGAGGGCAGAGCTGAGGACCGCTGAAGGCCCGCGTCCATCCAGGAGCTGCCCCTCTGCCTCACGCTTCCCTCTCGCCGATTTACAGGCGAGTCGCCCACCCCGTGTGGCACCATGGTGGTTCAGGACAACGTGGACGCCAGAGACGCAGGGGTGGGCGTGCTCCTGGAGCCCTTCCTGCACCAGGTCGGGGGCCACCTGAGCGTGATGAAGTACGACGAGCACACCGTGTGCAAGCCCCTCATCTCGCGGGAGCAGAGGTTCTACGAGTCCCTGCCGCTGGCCATGAAGAGGTTCACCCCGCAGTACAAAGGTGCGTGTCCAGGCCCTGGTGCTCCGCGGCACCCCCTTCCTCGGCGCTGTGGGCGTGAGTGAGGGATGCCATGGACACGGGCCCCTCTCCGGCCAGGCTGCCTGGCTGCCCTGGTTTCTCTGAACTCTGCAAGCCTCCAGGCCTGAGGTGTGGTGCCGTTTGACCTCCCTACACATCGGCCCAAGCCTCCAGGCTTCGAGGAGTTGGACATGGAGTGAGCTGATACCCGAGGGGGCACTCCGGTCTGCGCCTCTGGGTCTCTAGGCTGGCGGTGTGATGGTGACTGTAAACAGGGCGGGTGGAGGCCCAGGCGTGGCAGGAGCTCGGCCTGGGACAGGGCACAGAGGATCTGGGACACGGCTCACTCAGGGAACTAGAACTGCCGCCCTCCTTCAGCAAGGGGCAAAGCCGGGAGTGTGGCCTGCCGTCCGGGTGTGGCTGGGGGAACTTCTCAGGGGAGCGCGTGTCCTGGGGCTCCATCCCTGGGGCAGGCTATTTTGTCCACACCCAGGCTTTGGCAAACGAGGCTCCTGGGTCAGGGTGTGACTCTGCCAGGTGGCCAGCCTAGCAAGGGGACCAGAGCTCCGTGGAAAGACCTCCTTTAAAGGCTTTTAGATGTTGTGGCTGCAAGCTGCTGCCTGTGCTGTTGCAGTTTCTGTGGCAAAGATGACAATATCCTAATACATCAGTCAGAAACTCACCTGCATCTCAATGATCCAGGTAACGGCAGGGCTACCTCCGTGGTGCAGCAGTAACGCACTGCTAACGAGAAGCCAGATTCCACGTGGAGACCATGGTTCAAATCTCTGGCCCGGTCAGCCTGAAATATGCCAGGCATGCACACAAGTGCCCAAGATCTGATGGGCCAGAGAACCAGAGGAAGGGGATTGTGGTGTGACCGGACCTTACAGAAGGCTGGTCTCTCTTGTGCATGCATACACTCTGTCATACCAAAAAACAAAAACAAAAACGAAACAAACTAGGGAGGAGGCGGCCATCTGCCTTGGTGTGACCAACCTTACCAGGACCATGTGTGTATCTGCAGGTTCCCAGGCCCCATTGATCCTGGGGTCGGGGTATAGCAACTTGGATTTAGCCTGGTCCAGACTGAGGACCACTGGTGACTGGGGGTGACCAGGGTCTCGAGCCCTGGGCACTGCTTCCAAACGCAGTTTCACACATGCCCGGGCATCCGCGTGGCCTGCAGGACCTCCTGCGGGTCTGCGACAAGGCTCATCAGCCTCACACGGGCACGCAGGGGAGGCAGCCCTCGGCTGCCCATGCAGGCTCCCCTCGCCGGGCCCGGCCTCCCCTGGGGTCTCAGTATGTGATGTGGGGCCACAGCCTGGTGTTGCCTGGCTGGTCATGGTCACTGCCCATCTTGTCAGGGCACCCACTGGAATTAATGTCTGTCCTCTCGCAGCTGAGTTCAACCAGGCGAAGGGGTGGCAGGACCTCGCGTGGGGCGGCCTCCTGCCAACAGCATTTCACGCTTGTTTGGCACAGCTCTGGAGCTGAGACGGACTGCCAGGGCAGCCGCAGGGAACGCAGGACAGAGAGCGAGGCTGGTCTGGTCTTCGGGAGACCCCATCCTGGTCCCCTGCCCTGCCTCCTGTGTACATGGCCGTGCCCTGGGTGGGGGCAGGCACCACTCTGGGCTGCCCTCAGGCCCTGGTCTACTGCCCAGACCTCCCCTCTGCCCTGAGCCCGTTCAGATCGGACCCACCCTCACACCACCCCTGGAGGCCTGGCTAGCTTAGTATATCGAGCCAGTGTCCCGTCTAAGTGTTCAGCAGCCATGGGTGGTACTTCGGCATCTGCCCCAGGCTCCACAAAGGAGTGTTTCCAAATAAGTGGGGACAGGCTTGGCCCATGAGACCTCATGATGCCTTTGAATGGCACCCCAAAACTGACCACCTTTGCCACCTATGGGCTGGGGGGATGCCCAAACTTCAGGTGTTTTGCTGTTTATTTATTTATTTATTTTTTAAGATAGGGTCTTGCTGTGTCACACCCTCCTGTCTCAGCCCCCAGCCAGGATGACAGGTGTGCATCCCACCCCTGTCCCCATGCCAGCCCTTTCAGACAGGGCCTCGCTAAGTTGCCCAGACAACTCGAGCGAGCGCCCTCCTACCTTGGCCTCCGGTCACTGGGATTACAGTGTGCATTGCTGCGCTGGGCCCTTGTGTCAGGCCGGGAGCTGAACTCAGCCTCCCATGTGGGCCCAGTCTGCCGAGCACCGTGTCTTAGAGGCAGGCGCTACCATGGCTGGGACAACATGAGGTTATGATGAAGCAGAAACACTGATTCACTCAGCGACCAGAACACAATCTACACAGGGCCTCTGTCCGCGCCCCAAGTAAGGAAATGCACACGTAGGAGGCCTAGGAAAACCCAGCCGGGATGCTCACGTCCTACACGCCTGGGGCAGAGGCAGCAGGACAGGGACCCGCGTCACGCTGTCATGGGAAGGGCCCCAGGAAGGGCTTGCAGGCTGCACGGCCGCCCGTCTGGGCCTGGTGACACGGCTGCCAGCGGCTCCGTGCACTGACTCCCAGCCTCACAGCCCTCTGAGCAGGCACCTTCCTGGTTAATTGTTGTACCAGAGGGCACGTGTGCTTGCCAGAGAGCGACAATGGGTGGGGATTGCAAGAGCGAGCCCCAGTGGGGCATCCTGCCGCAATCCCTTCTCAATTTCTCCCTCCTCTTAGGATTCGGGGTACACATCGCATGCACCTGCTGGCATGTTTTTCAAGCTGCTGGGTCCGGGACTGGACCGGCACGGTTGGCTGTGTGGGATCCAGCCACCTTAACTGCCATGCCCTGGGCCCGAGTAGGTACCTTCATTATCCCCGCCATGGATGGGAGCACCGGGGCACACCGGCTGCGAGGCCACACAACCGGCGAGAGGCAGAGCCAGGACTCAAAGCCCCAAGGCCTGGCTTCCGAGTGTGGGCTCTCGGCCACACAGGCCCACTCCGCCCAGCTACACCGCTCCTGAAGGGATGGACAGCCGTCAGTGTCGGGGGGATGCGACTTGCCGAGGGCCACTCAGCTACGGGCTCAGGTCGGGGCTCGAGTGCCCACAGGCTCCCATGGGGCCTCCCTTTTTCTCCAGAGGAAGGGCCATTTCAGACGTGGCCACCACAGGCCACAGAGCACCCCATCCTACCCCCCACACCAGGAGACGGTGGGCAGGACATCATTCCAGTGGGGGGCCTCCCTGTGCCAGGAACTCGCCCCAGACCTGTGCTGGCCCCCGGCATGACGGCATGGTGGGGCTGCACCCCGCGGGGCTGCACTGCTCTCTGCCCACCCCCCGTCTCCTGACGGCTCTGGGCAAACGAGGACACAGCCTGAGGTCCAGCAGGTTAGCAGTTGGGCCAGGTTCATGTTACAGACGCCTGTGAGTAAGTGCTCCCAGAAGCTTAAAAATAAATACGTGACGGAATATCCACCGAGGTCTGCAAGCTGCTGGGCCAGACAAAAATTGCTGAGAGGCCCCGGGCATGCCAGTGGTGCAGCAAGCACTCTCCTGCACAGCTGGCCTGGTCTCGGGTCGCGGCGCAGGGGAGGGACCCTGGAGGGTCCCACACCCCACTGGTCAGGCAGTGGCAGCAGAGCCCGGGAGCCCTGGGCCTCCAAGGTCCAATCCCCATGGACACCCAGAGCAAGCTGGAGGCCAGGCTGGGGTCAACAAGGCCCTCGATAAAAAGACCACCCCGAGTACCAGGGAGACGGCCCCGATGCCGCAAGTCTGCCGCTCTGCCAGGGCCAGCAGGCCGAGACGGTCTGCAGGGGGCGCTCTGCCGTGATCCCACCCAGCGGGTCCCAGGCGGCAGAGGGAAGGCCCAGCCGAGCCCCAGGGGTGCGTGAGAGAGGCAGGGAGAGACAGATGAGATGGAGAAGACTCAGAGCCCGTCAGAGGCTGGCAGGAAGACAGAGCGGAGGGCAGGGATGCGGAGCGTGGCAGTGTCGCTCTGACACTATGAGAAATAGAAATGACTTTTAGATTGTATTGGTTTGGGGTTATTTGCACCTCTGCTCTCCTCCATGTGCTCAGCTCGGGACAGATGAGCTCAGACAGGAGCTGGAGCCTGGAGAAGCAGGTCAAGGTCACGTTTCCCGTCCCTGCAGGCGGCCTCCCGGGCCCAGGGCTCCGCAGGACGTGGTCTCTGGCAGGCCTGCCACTCTAGCCGCACCGTGGAAAAGGCCAGAGGTCTGCTGGTGATAGCTTGACTTGACAAGACCTGCAGGGCCCCACCCGCGGCTGGCACTCCTTCCCGGGCAGCGGTCGGCCTCCCGGGGCTGCAAGGACGTGCGCGAGGCTGGCAGCACTGTCCCCTTTTCACCTGCGGGGGGACTGGCTGAGATCCTGGTGCGTGTCCCCAGGGCAGGCCTCCCCCAGCAGCAAGCACAGCGATGCTCTTTCCGTGAGGACAGGGCCAGACCCGCGGACCCTGTGTCCTGGAGCTGACGGTGCCCGGCCCTCTGTGCAGACGACCCCTCCTGACGTGGGGGATCGTCACTTCTGCTCCCCCCGGGACAGGATGACCAGAATAGGTGTGACTGGAACACACAGGAGTCCCCCTGCACACGCAGGACGCAAACAGAGTGTGACAGCACCAGACCCTCCATGGGCCCTCGGCTCTGCGTAACACTTGTCCCTTCGTCCATGCCCGAGTCCGGGGCCGCCTCCTCAGGGCTCTGGCCCTCTGTGCCGACCGCGTGACAGAGGGCCGGGTATTCGATCTTCCCGAGCTCGAGGTCCACCACCAAGGCCTGCAGGCTGTTCTCACTTAGAGGTAGCAAATGAAGGGGCCAGTGGATTGCCTAATGGTTACATCACTGGACTCCCATGTAGTTGACAGCAGATCGAGTCCCAGATGCGGTGGCTTAAAACTCATGCCGGGCACGTGTGTGTGCATGCCCAAAATCTGAGAGGAGAATGGAGGAGAAGGGATTGCAGTGTGGCCATAACCCCCTCAGGGGAGTGATTTCTCGCTTTCTGTCTCTCTGTCTCTGTCTCTCCAGTGAGCAATGCACCCTATAGCAAAAATCTGTCTCTCAAAAAAAAAAAAAAAGAAGGTAGCAGATAAAGCACCAGGACAGCTTCACCCTCAGGAAGGGCCATTTCCCCAGCCTGCCGTCCCTGGCTTTCATGAGCAGAACTGCCAGGTGGGCCTGGCCCAGGGATGAATGCTGGTGTCGGACGGCACGGAGGCCAGGTCTAGGTACCGTGTCATCGTCCCATCATGATCACTTCGCAGACAGAGGAGCCTGGGGTGAGGACAGGAGGAGACTTTGAGGAGCTGGCAGGAACTGGGTGTCACTCTCAGGCTGCAAAATTAGGGCACTGGGAATCCGAGATGATAGGACCAGCCCTGGGAGACCGCTGAGCCAGGCACGGATGGCCCTGGAGGGCACCTTGCTGAATTAAGGTGCAGCCCTGAAAACGGGTCGGGTGTCTGCGCGGACGGCCCAGCGGGGCCGGGCAGGGGGCGAGCAGAGAAGTGGCTGCCCCTCCTGCTTGCTCAGTGGGAATGATGACTTGCTCAGAGAAGGCGACCAGGTGGCTGCGGAGGGAATTCAAACCTTGGAGGAGGAACGGACATGCAGCCCACCCTCTCTCATTCGGGATCCCAGTGGAAAACAAATGGTACAAAGGGATTTAAATGAAAAGAACTTAAAAAAAAATTGTTAGAGGGCATATGTACTTACTACAGAGATACAGAGACAGAGAAAGAGGGAGAGGGCGAGAGCACCCTCCGATGGGGAATGGTCATGCCACAATCCCCTCCTCATTTCTCCATCCTGTTGGAATTTGGGCAAGCATGTGTGTGTGTGTGTATATATATATATATATATATATATATATATATATATATATATACCCAGCGTGTTTTTCAAACCACCAGGGGTGGGATTTGAACTCTGGTCGGCCATGTGGGATCCAACTCCCTTAACTACCAGTCCCCAGGGCCAGCCTGAAGAGAACTTTTTAAAGAGACTATATGCAGAAGTGCATGCAGGATTCAGAGAACCACCAGGAATTGGGGGCACGCAGGGACAGCAACACTAAAAAGCTGTAACCACCCCAGGCCTGAAGGGCTGACGTGAGGCAGTGGGGTCCCTGACCCAGCAAGAGTGGAGGCCACAGACACAGCAGCCCATAGTGAGGCAGGGACAGGGCCAGGGAACGGACACCCCAGTCCTCCTCCTTCCACCCTCCTAGCCCTGCCGGTGCCCCCGCTGGGAATCGGGAGGCCAAGAAGCCACTGGGCCACTGCTCAGGGTCAGCCCCTCGGGCGCGACAAGGGCAGAGGGCTAGAGAGTGGACTCGTCGGGGAGGGGCCGTCAGAGAGGATTCACACAGAGCTGCGGGGACAGGACGACAAGCGTCTTCCCGTTCTCACAGAACCACCTGTGTGGGGCAGATGGTGGTGTGGCATCAAGCGTGACGCTCTGCGGGGCGATGGTTTGAGTCCTGAGATGTCCCCGAGTGTGGCAGGCACACGCTTGCCCGTGACCTGGGCTGGCTGAAGAGGGTGGGACTGAGTACAGCGCCAGGCCCCTGTTGGGGTCCCATCTCTGTCTCTCATTTAAAGAAGACATAAACTTTAAAAAGAAAAATACCCGTTAAGCCGTCTCCCAGGGCCCTACCAGATACCTCACGAAGCTGGGCGGTGGATGCCACGCATCACGGAGGCTTGGGCTCTGCAGCCTTAGCAAGGCTCTAAAGGGTGACCGCAGAGCCACTCCTGTGCCCGCCAGAGCTCCTGACTGGCCTGGCCAGGGTCTCGGAGGAGAACGGCCATCAGCATGTGTGCTAAGTGGGTTTCCGGGTACTTGTCACCTTCACATCAGCGGGGTCCTGCCTGGATTACAAAGTGGAGGGCAGGAGGTTCCATAAACGGAACCCTCACAAGTCTCCCGTCTCAGCAAAGAACCGTGGTCCCACCAATAGCCTCCCTGTGCCAAAACCTCTGAGCATAGAAACAGCCCAGCTGCAGTGTGAAAGGCAGGGACGGGGAGGAGGAGACGGGCGAGGCAGAGCCCTGGGTCCCAGAAGGCATCTGGAAGCAGCTGGCCAGACACAGATAAGCAGAGGGGAGAGCGTGCATGGAGGAGGCTGAGCGTGAGGTGGAGAGACGGGCGAGGCCCCTTCACAGAGGACCAGCTCCGATGCCCCGCGCAGGCACAGCTGGGCTGGTGGTGGAGTGACGGGGAGGGGGCACCGGGCGGAGCGGATGCGAGAATGAAATGCGCAGGGCTGGCTTCGGTGGGAACACCACGGGCCTAGAAGCGGAGGAAGCGGAGCTGCGCCGAGGCCAGCCCACGGCTGTCTTCTGCAGGTTCCGTGCTCTGGGCACTTTCTGGAAGCAGGCCAGGCCCGCAGTCCCCCTCAGGGAGAAGAGGAGGGAAGGGGGAGGCTGACCAGCGACATTCAGCTGCAGTCCCAGCGCCACAGCCCACGGCCATGTCCACCCAGAGCCACACTCCATGCCCCCCTCTGTGTTCTGCAGGTACCATCACGGTGCACCTCCAGAAAGACAGCAGGGGCCAGGTCAGCCTGGTTGCCAGCCCACTGAAGGAGGACCGGGGGCTCCTCAAGGTCCCCACGGAGTCGGCGGCGGTGGCGATCTGGCAGACGCTGCAGCAGTCGTCCGGCAACAACGGCGGGGCCTGCCCCCTGGCCGAGCGGCAGCGTGCCCAGCTGGCACACTCGCTCCAGGAGAGGTGAGGCACTGCACCGACGGCAGACGCCCGGCCGCTTGTCCCTCAGCGGGGCCAGCACCGCTCTCACCTGGGCCCGAGGCCGCCCGCTCCCCATTAGGGCTGGCGCCAAGAAAATGAGAAATTCAGATGAAGATCTGTCTAGAATAACGAAGCGGCCAAAGGAAACATGCATTTTCTTTTATGTCCCTTCTGGAGGGGGGATTACGATGCATTGTATCTCAGAAGGTGAGGCCCAGGCAGGGTTCTACACAGAGGAGGTATTTGGCACATATTTGTTTAATTAAAGACCTGAAGTCTCTGGGGCGGGGGGAGAGTGCACAGCACAGAAGCCCTCGATGGCTTATATAAGGGAAAAGCGAGCCTAACTGCTCTCAGAAATCACCTTCCTTAGCCGCCGGGGCGGGACAAGGAGAGGTCAATGCAGGATTCAGCGGGTCCCCGGAGATGCAGGAGGCCGGGACGCCTGAGGTCCTTGAAGAAGTCACCAAGACCTCTGCCGAGTGAGCTGACCCTTCTCAGATGAAAGGGTCCCTGGGGATTTTTAGGACATTTATGAGAAACAAGCGGGAGCCGTACAATGAGCATGCCTCCCCCCTCCCTCTCGAGCAGCGGGTCTGACTGGGATCCGGGCGCAGCGTTCGGGGTGGGCACGTGATCTCCATCTCAGATGGGGAAGCCGAGATGCAGCCAGGCCGGCGGGGCCAGGGTGGGTGAGGCCCTGTGGGGGTCTCAGGGAGACAGGGACAGGCCAGAGGACCAGAGCCTAAGCCCCGAGTCTGTGATCCACGCGGGGTCACTGCCCCCATACTGTGTCCCCTCGACAGTAAGATCATAAATGACCCCGATCACTCTCATGTGCGTTTAAATCACCACAGCCCTCCAAGGGATGGCATGCTCTAAGAACTTATTCTGGGCTTTGGAAAGGGCTTTTGTATAGTGCAACCTGGTGCCAGGGACCCAAGGTGGGCCGAGAGGGCGCTCCAGGGCCGCCGCACCTTGCGCAGCCGGGAAGAGAACTGTGGAGAGCAGTAGTACAACTCTGGCCACAGCCCATCCCAGCGAGCCCCGGGTCACGGGCCCTCCCCCAGGCTGCTGGCACGGCCGCCCTGACCACGAGCTTTCCTCCCCACAGCGCAGCCAAGGTGCTCCTCAGGTCCGAGTTCCACCTCAACGCCCCGGTCTCCTCTCTGCTGGAAGATGCTAACGGGAACCAGGTGGAGAGGAGGAGCTTCAACCCGTGGGGCCTGCACTGCCACCAGGCCCACCTGAGCCGCCTGTGCTCGGAGTACCCCGAGAACCAGCTGCACCGTATCCTTGTCCACCCTCCCCAACGCACTGCACTCCGACCCCCGGGCAGGAGGGCACGGGGGCAGAAGGGTAGGGGACTGACGGGGAGGAGAGCGAGACAGAGAGTCAGAGAGACTTTCCGGGCAGGGGCGGGAGAGTGAGACACACACACAGGGAGGTCCAGGAGAAACGGGCGTGAGGGACAATTTGTGAAGGCACAAGTCCTCAAACCAGGGACCCAGAAGAAACCAGATCCCTCCAAAAGAGAAGCCAGACGAGGAATGAAGGGGCACCACGCTCCTGGGAGGGCCACTGGCCACGTCTCTGCCACCTGGGCAGTAAGACCCGATGGGGGGGGGGGTCTCTGTGAGGAGACAGGGAGGATTAATTCCAGGCCGGATGGGTGCAGGGAGGGGGGCTCGGAGAGCTGGACGGAGCCCTGCCCCAGCCTCCCCTCATCCCTCCCAATTCCCCCTGCAGATGTCTTCTCCTGGGGCTCCTGGGGTAGGCAGCGTGGGCCTTCCCTTAGGAAAGTGCCTGTGTGTGGGCTCTGAGCAGAGGTAGACCCCTCCCCGAGAGCTGCCGTGTTCTCGGGGAGCAAAGCAGGGTCTGCAATGCCCCTTCGTCATCACTGGGCTCCTGCCTGCAAATGGGTGGCTGGTTTCACAGCATTTACTAAGACACATCTGCAACCCTAATCCCTAAGAAGCTTTTGCGGGATAATTACTCCGCTGAAATTAATATTCCTGCAACTCATCTCCGAGGCTAACATCAACCCACTTCTCCCAAAAGGTACCGGCCCATTCAGTGACTGGAGGTTTTAGCCCTTATGATTTTCTGCCATGAAATGTAAATTGGGCATGCCCTGCCAGGGATTTCACGCCTGCATTTAAATTTCAACCTCAGAGCAAAATGGAAAAGGAAAAAAGCTCACATACGCATAAACTCCCCCTAAATAAATGGACTTATTAAAGCAGCCTGCAAAGCGAATACCTTGAATGCTTAACAGCAAGGATGGGCTACGTGGAAGGAAGTGGGAGTGAAGAAACGATGCCCAGCTAAGAAATGGCCAGGCAGCTTCCAGATCCTCTCCACTGAAGCCCTGAGGCCCTGGGAGCCTTCCTTAACTTAGGACTAAGAGTTCCTGTTGCTGGAAAATGTCGTGTCACAGTACAGGCATCCCTGCATCCTGGACTTGAAGATGGGGACCCGGCAGCACGGGGACGATGCTTCCGAGGAGAAGAAGGCCCGCCACGCGAGGAAGTGTGCACAGAGCACCTCGGCCTGCCTGGGCGTGCGCATCTGCGGCATGCAGGTAGGCCGCTGCAGGGTCAGCACCCCGGCATGGCCACTGCAGGGCAAGGGTGGCTCCTCTCCCTACCCCCTGCAGAGCCCTCCACTTCGGGAGAGCAACGGAGGAGGAGACTTTTTCAACAAGGAAATGCATATCCCGGTCTATGACATGCTCTGTGGTTTTCTTTTTTAAAGAATTATTTTATTTAACTTTTATTTATTCATTCATTTTAATCTGACCAGAGAGGGACAGAGTGAGAGAAAGAGAGAGAGAGGGAAAATGAGAAAGCAAGCCGCCAGGTCCAAGATTCGAACCGCAGTCAGTCATGTGGGAGTCCAGCACCCTTAACCACTATGCCACCTGCCACCACCCCCGCTTTTTTTAAAGAACACCTTTTGGGACCAGCAGTTGGCGTAATGGCGTAATGTGTTGTTGGACTTCCATGTAGTTGACTGCAGTTTAAGTCCCAGACTCAGTAGCTTAAACTCATGCCGGGCACGTGTGCGAGCATGCCCAAGATCCCGAGAGAAGAATGGAGGAGAAGGGATTGCAGTGTGGCCATCCCCCCGGGGGGTGATTTCTCCCTTTCTGTTTCTCTGGTGAGAGTACGCGCCCTATAGCAAAAACCTCTCAAAAAAAAGAAAAAGAGGGACCAGCAGTTAGCGTAATGGCTATGTCGCTGGACTCCCACATAGTCGACCACGGTTTGCGTCCCGGACCCGGTGGCTTACAACTCACGCTGGGCGCATGTGCGTGCGTGCCCAAGATCCCAAGAGGAGAATGGAGAAGGGATTGTGGCGTGGCCATCCCCCCTGGGGGGTGATTTCTCGCTTTCTGTCTCTCTGTCTCTCTCTGTCTGGTGAGCGCACGCGCCCTATGGCGAAAACCTCTCAATAAAAAAATAAGAAAGAAAGAAAAAGAAAAAAAGCACCCTCCAGGATAGTGGAGTCAAAACCCCACCATTAAAAATCAGTCTTGCATGGGAACCAGCAGTTAGCGTAATGGCTATGTCGCTGGACTCCCACGTAGTCGACCGCGGTTCGCGTCTCGGACCCGGTGGCTTACAACTCACGCCGGGCGCGTGTGCGTGCGTGCCCAAGATCCCGAGAGGAGAATGGAGGAGAAGGGATTGCGGCGTGACCATCCCCCCTGGGGGGTGATTTCTCGCTTTCTGTCTCTATGTCTCTCTCTGTCTGTCTGGCGAGCGCACGCGCCCTATAGCGAAAAAAACCTCTCCAAAAAAAAAAAAAAAAAATCAGTCTTGCAGTCTTTGGCAGCTGAAACTTTCCACAGTGGCCACGTGGGTCCAGCCCATGTTGAGAGCAGACCTTTGATGACAGTGTGTGAGCAGGGGCTGGGGAAGAACTGAGAGGAAGAGCTTCTCGGAGCACTCTGCGGCTTCCCGGCGCACGCTCTCTTGAACGAGAAAGCTGAATCCTCAGATGCCGTGCAGCACTCGGCTCTTTGAACTCTTATTAGCCATTCCTCTTCTGAATCCACCTTTTCTGCTTCCTTTTGCTACCTGTTCTGGTTAACGAAGTGGGAAGGTCAGACCCCGCTAAACCCAGGCAAAGGAATGGCTCATGTTCCCGTTGCCCAGACTCCACACTGCATTTTGCCATTCTGATGCGGCTTATGCCGGGGGCTGCAGGAGGAAATCGACTTTCTCCCCTCACTCACACTTACCGTCTGTCTACTGGAAGCCAAGCCAGACACCGGTTTGATGGTGAACGTTATCGCTTTCCTTGATTGAAACTGCCACCCCCGGAAGCTGGGAGTGGAGTCTATAAATTTGTTGCGCAGATGTCCCTCAGAAGGCTTGGGATGCAGTCCTCGAGAGGGTGGAGTGTGATGATTTGTGGTGTAAATGGAATCTCTCTCTGGACCTCAACCCTTCTGAAGTTGAGCGGATTGCTTTAGAAAGTGACACCCGCCATGTATTTATGACAGCTAATTTAGCAACCGGTCCCCACTGCAGCAGAGGCGACGCCGAGTCTATCAGAGCGTGCTGATCCTTTTCATCCCTGGTTTTCTGACACATCATGTCATCTGCAGGCAGGAAAGGCCCTTGACTCTATCCTGGCCAGGTTCAGGCACCCCATCCAGGTGTGCCAGGCAGAGGTGTGCCAAGTCCCCCTCCAGCCGTGCCAGCCCCTGGCCTCCGTTCGGCCTCCATGGCTGTGCGTGGCATCTGAATAAATCGGAGGTGGCTGCCACTGTCCCCATCAGCATCTCTCTTCCATCTGTTCCCTTCTGGTGGCCAAGACATGACAGGGGAGGGAAGGAGAGATGGTGCCAAGGAGAGGAGCCACCAGCCCCTTGGAGTGGCTACCTCCCTCCTGCACCCGGGCTCCCCTCAGCTGCACGGGCTGCCTGACAATCGTGTGCACACCTGACCTGGCCTGTCCATTTATCTTCCAACAATCCATCCCACTCCACCTTGAGAGTCATTACTGTTCCCTTAGAATCTGCAGAGAAAGGACTTTAGAAACTTTGTGGGGGAAAATTTAATCTAGTTGGCTTCCCAAGGCCATTGGCTGTGATTTCAGATTCCTACTAAAGCTCTCTAGCTTGAGTTTGCTAATATTTGAATTGAAGAGGGCTGGGAGCCAGGGCTTAAATCACGATGTGGAGGCTGACACTGGAAATTCACAGGAAAGGAGACCCAGACGTTTTGCTCATAGGCGGAGGGTCACCTCTATAGGGTGAAGGATCGCTAGACCTCAGATGACTATCAAAGACATGCACGGAAAGTATTTTAAAATGTAAACTCGACCGGTGCGTGATGGAAGATCGCCTCTACTCTTCAGCCACGCTTGTCCTGCATCTCCTAGAAACTCGTTCAGATATCGTGTTAGCTGCAACCTCACTGCAACCGCGGGAGATGCCATTTTTTTAAAGTTTGCCATTCTTCACATTCTCTCTCTCTTCTTTTTAATGTAAGGTTTATCAGACTGACAAGAAGCACTTTCTCTGCAAAGACAAGTACTATGGAAGAAAGCTCTCGGTGGAGGGGTTCAGACAAACTCTCTACCAGTTCCTACACGACGGGACCCGCCTCCGGACAGAGCTCCTGAAGCCCATCCTGCACCAGCTCCGGGCCCTCCTCTCAGTCATTAAGAGCCAGAGTTCCTACCGCTTCTACTCCAGCTCTCTCCTCATCATCTACGACGGGCAGGACCTGCACGAGAGAACCCCAGACGGCCTGTGCGCTCAGGAAGCCCCACAGACGGCCCAGGACAGCTCTGCCAGGGGTCTTGCCAAAGTCGACATCCGGATGATCGACTTCGCTCACACCACGTACAAGGGCTCCTGGAACGAGCACACCACCTACGACGGACCAGATCCTGGCTATATTTTTGGCCTGGAAAACCTTATTGGGATCCTCCAGGATATTCAAGAGGGACAATAAAACTTCTTGAGCCCATCTAGATTCTGGGGACTAAATATTTCAAAAAGGGACCTACTGGTAGCTAAGGCAGTCTAAATAAACGAAATACCTCGTAAATATCAACAGAAGAATCTCATCTTCCTTCAAAAGCCATCTCTCTGTGACGGACTCTATAAACAGCTGTTCAAACAAATCAGGTAATTCTGGAAGTAATTCCACACGCCCTGGCATCTTCCTCTCATGCTGTCGCTGAGGAATGGACAGTGGAAGCATTCTGGAGTTCACGGGAGGGGTGCAGCTGGAGTAGGAAGCCGGCATTGCAGGGAGACTCTGGAGCAGCTGCATCTGAAAATGGCTTCTTACTGTTGTGCTACAGGCCTTGCAAGCCGAGAAGCCTCGAAGAGTGAGTTTATGAGTTCACGGCTTTTCCCCTCGTGTGGCCGCCCCGCTCCAAGGGCAGACATAGCTAACGCATGCTTCTCACCTCAGGGAGAGGAGGTTTGGGTGGGGCAGGTGAACTGGCACAGATCTGCCCATCTCACCTGCTTCGTACCCAGCTTCTTCTAGAAGGTTCTCCACTGTTGCTCATGGAGAGGGAGGGCCTTACAGACTGCTGAGTGTCCATAGGACTGATTATGCTGTCCGCGAAATGACTCTGGCCAGGAAATGCAGCTTTTAGTTGGGGGAGGGCAGGGGGAGGCACACGGGGAGCAGCCACTGGCGGTGAACGATACTCTCTGCTTTCTATTTATTTATTTTGGGGGTAGGTTGGGGGAGTCAGACAAAAAAAAAAAAAAAAACAGGGGCAATGTTTACAAGATGGGTGGACAAGTGTAAATATGGAACGAGAGCAAACAGTTCTAATTAATTCCTTCTTCTGCAGTGTGGAAACCTATTACAATGCCCTTGAGTCAAGCACTGAGATACGTTACCCAATTAAGGAAATAAATTTGTTAATAAAATTGCTGAGGTCACCAGTGATTATTGGTGCGCCTTATTACCCTTTCTGTTTGTTTATTCTGATCACACTGTATGGTCGTTCCAATTTATGAGCGACTAGAGTATACAGCAAGAACAGGGCACCGATTTCCCGCAGTCCTTCAGGGAACTCAGTGGAAATGGTGGCCAATAAAATATTTGCATGTATTTGCAAGGCAGACACCAGAATTGAGAAGGCGTCCTTTCCTTGGAACCTAGTACATGCAAGAGTAAGTCATTTTTGGATTCTCATGGATAACTACTATCAACTTTTCAGAATTCGTAGTCATAATAGAAGAAAAAGAGTGGCTGAGATAATTAAAAATTTTTGTTTGATGCTGGACTACACTATGGATTTCGAAGCAGGTGAACATCCCCGATTCTGTGTGGCCGAGGTAATGATGTAATTAATTTGCATGCTCTGTGCCCGGGGTGGCAGAGCTGAGTCGAAGCATGTTAGGTAGCAAAAGGGAGCCAGCCTAAAAACTAGATCTTTTCTAATGACAACACGGAGCCCTAAAGACTGCCTTTTCCAGGTCACCTCCTTGCTTAAAAATCTGGTATCACATCAGCCCAGTCCAGGGCGCCCTGGCTTAGCTTCTCGTTCTCAGGTTCTCGTGTTGTGGGACTGGCTCACCTACCTCGGTAACTATGCCATGGCCATTCTCTGTGGGCCAGGCTCTGATTCCTGCCATGTGATGGCCCCCCTCTCTGCTCTTCTGTTATCTCATGGTGCCCTTCACTTACCAGGCCCTCTTCCTCCTCTCCAAATTGCTCAGGGCCCAGCCTGGATTCCCATCTCCTCCTGAAGAGGTCCCTGATAAAAGTGCAGCTTGGGGCCAGGTTATGTCGCAGGCGTAATGCAACTGGCCCCACCTGGGGAACGCCCTGTGTTCCCGTCCCGGGGCCTCCCTGAGCACGCCAGTTGTGCGAGTGTGCCCGTGAGCTGGGCTGGCTGAGACTGGGGCATGAGGAGCGGCACTAGGACCCTGTTGGGCATGCCTAGCTATCTGTCTCTCTCGCATGAAAAAAATAAACATTTTGTTAAAGTGTAGTTTGTTGCGCTAGCCCCACAGCCTAGTGATTAAGGGAGCCAGATCTCACATGGCCGATCACATGGGTTGACTCCCATCTCTGGCAGCTTGAGAAACACATCAGGCAAATGTATGTGCATGCCCAAAATACCAATGGGTGGAGAAAGGGAGGAGAAGGGATTATCCGGTGACCATATCCCATGGGGGAGCTTTCTCCACCTCTCTCTCTATCTCTGGAGAGTGCAGGTATCCTATGGCAAATGAAAACAAAAACAAAAAGTGCAGTTTGTTCTAAGAAAGAGATTAAGTTGATTGCTGACTTTAGAATGTTCTTGCTGGACAACGATAATAGATTTAGAGGGGTCTAGAAACTCGGCTGAGCCTGCTCCACTGATTCAAATCTGGGAGAGAAGAAAATAAAAGTATGGGAAGAATAGAAGATGCTGGGGCATGTATGTTTTGATCTTCAACCTGAGTTTACTTGAAAATGGCAAAAGGAGTGAGGGAACCCTGAATCCTCTGGCAGTCGGCTCAGTGTCTACTGAGCAGCTTTTCCATGCTGGCCTCTTGGCTCACGCTGAGGAAGATGCAGCTCTTGGGGAGGGGGGCTTAGATTCTAGTTGAGGAGGCAAGAATAACATACATGAAGGGAAAACAAACCACACAAAACAGTACCCCACGAGGCAGAGGATTATCTGTGGGGTGCAGATAACCAACCCTGTCATTTTCAGCTGCAGAGGTTTGCTGAGAGCAGTCATCGTGGAAACTTTGGGGGGAGGGGGACTTCATCTGGGCCCTGAAGGGCGAGAGGAGCAGAGAAGGGGCAGGGGATCAGTGACCTTCAGAAGGACGTGGGGAGGGGCAGAAAGTGGAAGTCCAGCATGCCTGTGAGTCTGTGGACAGACCGACACACTCAAAATGGGATGTTTGTGCTGGGGAGTAGCTGAAATGAAGAGTAGAGAGATGCAACGAGCCCAGATGGTGGAGACACTTGAAAATCTGGCCAAGCCTCTCACTCGTTTGTTTATGATTTCATTAATCTGTCCTTCCTTCCATCCATCCACTAAATATTTACCAAGTGCCTGGTGCATACGGCACAGTGCTAGGGCCTAAACAGGAAACAAAGGAGTAGGAGGATCATGATGTTATTGTTGAGAACCTCAGGATTTAACAGGAAGGCTGAGACTCCCATGTGAAAACATGATTGGTGCTTCAGCAGAGGATGGGAATGCTATCCAGGAGCAGGGAGTACTGTAGGGTACTGCCATGGAGGGGTGATTACAAAGGTAGTGTTCAAAGTAAGCCTGGAAAGCGAGGTAAGTCTGAAAGGCGATGAAGAGGGACGGATGTTCCAGGAAAAGGACTGATAAGCATGGGGATGGGGAGTCCAGTGCTCTGCTCAGGAAACTGCAAATGGGCTTGGTTGGCCACAGGAGTTGAACAGGGAACCAAGAGAGATGACAATGAAAATGGAGAAACTCCGGAATATGAGAACAAGCGAGGACCTCCAACCCTTCTACCTCTACTGCTCCTTCTTGCCCAGAAGACCATAAGAGCCTCTTAGCCAGCTTCCTTTACCCAAACTTGGGAGCTCTTTTCTTTTCTTTTTTTTGGAGAGGTTTTGCTATAGGGCGCATGCACTCGCCAGAAAGACAGAGAGAGACAGAGAGACAGAAAGCAGGAAATCACCCCCCAGGGTGGATGGCCACGCTGCAATCCCTTCTCCTCCATTCTCCTCTCGGGATCTTGGGCACGCACACACACGTGCCCGGCGTGAGTTTAAGCCACCGGGTGTGGGACTCGAACTGTAGTCAGCTACATGGGAGTCCAGCGACACCGCCATCACGCCAACTGCTGGTCCCCTCTCTTCTTTTTTGAAATTCAGAAACATACAGGTCATCATCAGAGTTAGACTAGCTGATATAACAAACAATCCCCAGCATCAGTAGAGTAACATCACAGCCCAGTGTGGTCGGCAGCAGGCCTCTGCTCCACACAGTCACCAGAGAACCAGGCTCCTCCTTCATGTGACACCACCATTTTCAAATACCACCACAAGGCCGCTGTTAATGGGCGGAAGTTGGACAGCATGGAGATGCCATATTCGCCTCCCATGGACAAGAACTAGCCACGTGGCTCTACCCAGATGCCAACAGGCTGCCATGTAATTTAACTGTGTGCCTGGAAAGGGGAAATGGGTTTGATAGGAACCTAGGCAGTCTCTACCCTAATTCCTCCATAGGTCAAACTGGCACTGGCTTAAGGAGGGAGAAACAGAAACAGAGAGGGTGAGTGCAGAGCACACAGAGCCTGCAGGACCTGCTGGCAGGTGTGCCTCGGTTTCCTCATCTGTCCTGCTAGTGCACAACAGTCTCTCCGTATTTACAAACATCACTAGCAATCTCTAAGCCGCTCCTCAAGGCGGGTGACGTGGAAGAGCAAACACGGATCGCTACCCTATCAGCGGAGCAGCCGCTCCTGGCCTGACCGCTCTTCCTCTTCCTCCGCCACTGCCAGAGAACAGGGCAGCCTGGGAGACAGTCATCCCTCCACCCCCACCTCTGTCCCTCCAGTGTCCCCTGTGTGATGAAAGAGGAGGCTAAAGAGTGGAATGTTATTACAGTTTTTCCATAATGCAATGTCATCAGGAAGCCCTGGGCCTCTGGGCAGCACCCTGGCAGCCCCATCACTCTTCCCAGCTGCACGGAGCTCGTAGACCATGCAGGAAAGGGCAGGCGCAGTCTAATAAAACAAATGGCGAGGCAAGACCACTCATCAGCAGCTCTTCAAAATGATCTAGACTTCGGACTTTTGATTTAAATCTGCATCCTCTGTGGCCAACAACATAAAACAGAAGAGGAGGGGAAGAACTGAAATGAGAGCGTGGGTGCCAAGGATGGGGGGCGGGGGAGGAAGCCGCGCTGGGACGGCCCCGCTGAGCGCTGAGCGCTTGCCAGGCAGGCTGACTTGCAGCCAGGTTGGGGCCTTTTCATTATGCACTTCTCGGAGCTGCTCCCTTCTGTTACTAAGCTGCCCTGGGACGGATGAGAAGCTTGAGAGCTCAGCCAAGAAAACCAATCTGGAGACCTCCCTGCCCCCGCTCTGCCCTCAGCCCTCTAAGACCGTGCTACCGGGGGCTGGGTGCGGGTGGGGAGAGGTGGGCCAGGATAGCAGGGTCTCTATTCGAATTCCTTTCTTGTCAGATTCACTTACTCCACAAGGACTTCATGAGACCACTGGCACCAAGCCCTGCTGCCAAACGGTGACTAGTGCCTTGAGGCTAATGGCAAGAGGGACAGGGCTACCCTTTTAGATGGGGTCTGGAGGGCCTCTCTAAGGTGACATCAGTACAGAGCAGAGGGGCAGGAAAGCAGACCCCTGGGGGCAGCAAGCAAGACGCCTCGGCGGGGCTGAGGGGCTTTGGGTGAATTGCCCTGCATGGAGGCCCTCTCCAAGCCTGTCCCAGCACACCTCAAACACTGACATGCCTTTATTCACTTATGAGGACATGAGCCTCCGGCCTCAGCCTCCCGAGCAGCTGGCACTACAGGCGTGCCAGCCTCTTTCTGAGATAGGGTCTCATCATGGCGCCCGGGCCAGCCTCGTGCTCACAGTCCTCCTGACTCGGCCTCCCAGGTCACTGGGATTTCGGGCATAGAGCCAAGCACGGTTCTTGCATGTGTGTGTGTGTGTGTGTGTGTGTGTGTGTGTGTGTTTTTTTTTTTTTTTTTTTTTTTTTTTGAGAGGTTTTTGCTATAGGGCACGTGCGCTCGCCAGACAGACAAAGAGAGAGACAGAGAGATAGGAAGCGAGAAATCACCCCCCGGGGGGATGGTCACGCTGCAATCCCTTCTCCTCCATTCTCCTCTCGGGATCTTGGGCACGCACGCACACGCGCCCGGCGTGAGTTTTAAGCCACCGGGTCCGGGATGCGAACCGCAGTCGACTACGTGGGAGTCCAGCGACATAGCCATTACGCTAACTGCTGGTTCCCTTGCATGTTTGTTTTTTTTTTTACCCTCACCTCCAGGGGCTGGGTGGTGGCTCAGCAGTGAAACAGTCTGAGGTTGACCCACGTGGGAAGGTTCTGGGCTCGTGTCCAGAGACCTCCCTGGGCACACAGCGGAGCACCAGTGCCCATGATCTGGGGCTGGCCGAGGTGGGTGGACAGGGACTCACGGCCAGGAGGGGTGCTGTCTCTCTGCACCTCTTTTTTTATCTCCTTCTCTCCCTCTCACTCCTTTTCTTTTTGCTCCCCTTCTCTCTCTCATGAAAGAAAAATCCTTAGTTCCAGACGAGGCACCACTGTTGCTGGTGAGACCCTTCTGGGCCCCTCAACCCGGCAGCAGTAAGCGACCAACGGCTCTGGTGCGAGTCCAGGCCCACGTTTTGGGGTAATATATCTGGGTACCGCAGCCAATCACTTCCTCCAGTTGAGTAAGTTGAAAGAAGAAAAATCAGGCAATCGGGCCCCACGATGAAGCTAAGTATTTAATTTCTTTTTAATGTTTACATTATTAACACCGGCATTACAAAACGATATTTTTACTTTCAAGAGATTTAAATGTGCAATTCGGTGTCTCGATTACTGGGATCATTATAACCTGAAAAACTGAAGCGGCACTCCTTCCCTCCTCTCTCCTCCCCCTGATGGTGCCTGCTTCTATAAAGAGCCGTCAGGGCTCCATAAAGCCCACATACCCATTCCAAATGGCACGGGAGCTGCAGCCCTGGTGGGGGTTTCAATGAGCTGCATTCAGTGTGGAGTGAGTGACGGCCAGCAGGTGGGTGTTCAACTGGTCATCAACTCCCCGAGAGGCTGGCACCACCGAGCTGCATTCCAGGCAGTGCCTATTAAAGTGCCCAGAACGCCGCTGGGTGATTGACAAGCCAGCGAGAGCCCAGACACTGGCTCAAACCACCCACAGGCACAGGGAGAGAAAAGGGGGGGCCCAGGTAAAACAAGGCTGGACAGGACCCCGGAGCCCCTCGGAAAATGACTGGTAAGAGCCGCTACAATCTGTTGGCCTACTCTGTGTCATCAGGGTGGCCACGCACTATCACGTGTACGTAAGCACACCAGATACATGGCTTGCGACGACGCCATGGCCAGGAGGTTTAATGAGGCACCCTGGTAGAGTGGGTAAGAGCACAAGCTTGGGAGCCATGAAGCCTGGGTTCAAGTCCCAGCTCTGCAACTTAGTAGCTGGTGTCCTTGGAAGTCCGTATTCTCTCTTTGCCTGCGTTTCCACCTCTGTTAAAAATGGGTGCAGGCCTGAGGCCACTGTGAGGGCTAAAAGAGTCAACACACATAAGGCATTAGAACAGTGCCTGATACACAGGAAGTACTCAGTAGATTTATCATTATAATTCTCATTTTCAGAAGAAGAAACAAACTGAGAGCTATTTACTTTTTATTTATTTTTTTTTTTTTGAGAGGTTTTTGCTATAGGGCACATGCGCTTGCCAGAAAGAGAGGGACAGAAAGCAAAAAATCACCCCCCAGGGAGGACAGCCACACCGCAATCCCTTCTCCTCCATTCTCCTCTCGGGATCTTGGGCATGCACACACACCGGGCGTGAGTTTAAGCCACCAGGTCCAGGACTCGAACCGCAATCGACTACATGGGAGTCCAGAGACATAGCCATTATGCCAACTGCTGGTCCCCGGTTACTTTTTTTTTTTAACAGGGCACCTCACATTTTCATTTTGTCCTGGGCCCCAGAAAATTATAAGGACAGTCCTAGTTGAATGAATGTGCAAGCTCACATTCCAACCCAGGTCACATTCCGAAGCCTCATTACTCACCAACCACCAGGCCAAACAGGCCTCGGGGCAGGGAAAGAGAGGTGGGCAGGGCAGTCTGAAGGAGGGACGGCCGACCCAGAAGAGGATGGTGTGCAGGGAAGGAAGCATCTGTCTGAGTCTCCGCTGCTGTCCACCCAGCCATTCTCCTCAACCTGCCACTGCACTTGCACTTGGGGTGAGGGGAAAGCCA
Source organism: Tupaia tana (assembly GCA_026018925.1). Taxonomy (NCBI): domain Eukaryota; kingdom Metazoa; phylum Chordata; class Mammalia; order Scandentia; family Tupaiidae; genus Tupaia; species Tupaia tana. Next base: position 130,706,824 of record JAKSZU010000002.1, read on the forward strand.
TCTGCTGCCACCCGATGTTACCCTTCCTGCTGCCGAACACCGCGGGGCCGTTGGTCCTGCCACCTAAGGCAGCCGTTGGCCAGCCAGGTGCTCTTCAAAGCCACACCTGTGGTCAGGCCTCAGGCAGAATTACAAGGCCTTGAGCACCCAGCACAGTCCTGGGTGCCCAGAGCTTGATACTGTGGGAACTAGACCCAATCCTTGCCCTTTGGGCTGCAGTGGCTGTGAACACAGGTAAGGTGAGGATGGAGCAGGGAGGTGCACGGGGCCTGAATCTAGAGGAGTCAGTGAGGAAAGCTTTCCGGGGATGGCGCCCGTGGGCTCCTGGTCTTCCATCCCTGCGAATTCATTTACCTCAGGAGGGCCTTCCATGCCTGAGGCCCCAGAGGGTCTCTTCCAGTCGGTCTCTACTCCTAACACCTTTAGAACAGGGTCAGCCGGTGGTGTCGTGGTTAACGCACTGGACTCCCACATGGCTGACTGCCGTTTGAGTCCCAGACCCAGTGGCTTGAAACTCGCACTGGGCGCATGTGCGTGTGTGCCCAAAATCCTGAGAGGACAAGGGAGGAGAAGAGACTGTGGCATGGCCAGCCCTCCAGTGGGTGATTTCTTACTCTATCTCTGTCTCTCCAGTGAGCTTACACACCCTATAGCAAAAATCTCTCTCTTTTAGGAAAAAAAAAAAAAAAAAAAAGCTGTTCCTGGCTAAACCCCCCCTCTGATCCTTCCTCCAAGTAAACTCCTGCCCCTCTCTCCTTCCCCAGGCCTGCCTCCTTCTGCCCTAGAAGCCAGGCCTGATCTTTCTCTCCCTACTCCCTGAACAGCCGGAAGTCATACTTCTTTTCCCAAATGCACTAGCATTGTTTCTAGTACTTTGTTAAGGCTCTGTCAACCCCAACGTTGTGTCTCAGTGTGTCTTGGTTATGTACTCCCTCCTAACTTGACAGTCAACACCTCGAAAGCAGGATTCTCCTGGATTCACCTCTACGACGTAGGGAGGCAAGAAGAGGTTTGAGGGAAGCAAATATCGCACATGTGGGTGGCCCCGGCTACATGCAAGATGGGGAAGATGCAGAGGCAGGCTGAGGCTTTTCTGCTTTCTTTTTTTGAGAGATTTTTGATATAGGGCACGTGCACTCGCCAGAGAGACACAGAGACAGAAAGCAAGAAATCATCCCCCAGGGGGTGGCCACACCACAATCCCTAATCCTGGCACTTCTCAGGATTTGGGGAATGCACGCACATGTGCCCGGTGTGAGTTTTAAGACACTGAGTCCAGGATTCAAATCACAGTCAACTACATAGGAGTCTGGTGACGTGATCGTTACATCATCTGCTGATCTCAGGCTGGGGCTTTCTTAACGAAAATCTGGATGGGACACAACCTTCTGAAAAGAAAAGTCATTCCACACGATGAGGTAGTGAGAAATGGATAGAGAAAACTTGGTGAAAGAAAATACTTGAAAATCATATATGTGATATCCAGAATACAAAGAGAACTCTTAAACTTTAATAACAAAGCACCTAATTCAAAAATGGGTCAAGGACCTGAGTAGCTACTTCACCAAAGAAGATATGTTGGGTTGTCAAAAAAGTCATGTCTTTTTTTCTGTTTTTCTATGCAAAAACGTGTCATGACTTTTTCAACAACCCAACAGGAATGGCCAATAAGCATATGGAAAGAAATTCAATATTGCTAATCACTACAAAAATGCAAATAGAAGCTACAATTATATACTACCTCATACCCATTAGGATGGCTACTATCAAAAAAGGCAGAAAATAATAAATGTTGGCATGATACTGAGAAATCAGAACCCTTGTGCACTGTTGGTGGGAATGTAAAATGGTAAAGCTGCTTGGAAGACAGTATGGCGGGTCTTCAAGGAATTAAAATAGAATCATCATATGATCCAGAATTACACTGAAAAAATTAAATGCAGGGTCTCAAAGAGATATTTGTACATGCATGTTTATAGCAGTATTAGCCACCACAGTTAAAACTTGGAAACAATCCAAGTGCCCATCAGCAGATGAATGGATAAGAAAAATGTGGTACACAATGGAATATTATTCAGCCTTGAAGAGGAAAGAAATCCTGACCTTTGTTACACGACCTGGATAAACTTTGAGGCTATCACTATGCTAAGAACAGTAAGTCAGTCATACACACACACACACACACACACACACGCACAAACACTGCCTGATTCTACTTATATGAGGTACCTGAAGTAGTCAAAATCAGAGACACTAAATAGAATGCTGTTGCCAGGGACTGTGGGAGTAGAGATTGGGAAGTTACTGCAGAGCAGAATAAGGGTTCAGTTTTACAAGGTAAGAGACACGGAGGCAGATGGTAAGATGGCTGCACATTACGCATGTATTCAATACCACTAAATTGCACACTTAAAAATAGTCAAGATGGGGGCCAGCCAATGGTAGTTAAGGCAGCTGGACCCTACAGGGCCAACCACAGGTGAGTATAGGACCCAGGATCGGCACCTTGGAAACAGGCTGAGCGCGTGAGTGCATACCCCAAATCCTGAAAGGTGGGAAAGGTACAGGGATTGTGGTATGACTGTGCCCCGTGGGGGATGCTGTCTCGCTTTCTCTCTCTCTCTCCCCCCCGTTCTCCCCTCCAGCAAGCCCAAGTTCCCCCTGGGCAAATTAAAGAAAGAAAGGTTAATATGGTAAATTTTATGTTATGTGTACTTCACAATAAAAATGTAATAAAACTATAAAAACCATCCACACAAATTTTTCCAGGCTGAATCAACCTAGCTGACATTGCTAAGGCTAGAAAACCTATGCCTCCCAAGAGAAAGTGCCTAGCTTGTGTAGGGAACAGAAAAGACACTAATTAGGGACTGAGGGAGAGGGACAGTAACTGGACAACGTAAAAGAAGGAATTGTGGCAGAGTACCAAGTAGAAGCGACAGGTACAGGGGCTGTGAGGAGAAAGAAGGGTAGGGAGCGTGAACGACGTGTGCGTGCTACAAGATTAAGTTCAAACACATCTTCATCCAATAACCACCTGTATTTACATGCAAATATATTCGTTTATGCAAAATAGCAGAGGTCTCCTAGGAGGGATTTTAGTCTCGAGCTTGTGCAGTCATTGAAAAAAGGAAGCAAAGCTGTCCCTGGGGTACTCCACGTCGGCGATGCCCCTGGGAGCTGAGCCGGTTCTAGGACGGAGACTGAATTAGCTCGGTTTGCAGAATTAGCTCGGCTTGCAGAAATAGGCGAGCAGCGCCCCTACCCGGAGAACCACCGGGCGCGTGCGTGGTCGCGCAAGCTGAGCCCTCCCCGCCGCCCACGTCCTCGCAGGCGCGAACCTCAGTGCGCAAGCGCCAGCTGTCCGCGCCGACTCCTCCCCTAGGGGGCGGGAACAAGCGGCCAAAATGGCGGCCAGCCGCTACCGGCGATTTCTTAAGCTCTGTGAGGAATGGCCCGTGGACGAGACCAAACGGGGACGGGACTTGGGCACTTACCTGCGGCAGCGGGTAGCACAGGCCTTTCGGGAGGGAGAAAACACCCAGGTGACCGGCGTGGGGGCGGTTGGGGTGAGGGAGGAAAGGACGAAGCAGGGGCGGGGCCGGCGAGCGGGCTAGCGGCGGGCCTGCGCATGCGCGCGCCTTCCTTCCAGACGCACGTGCACAGGGACCGGGTTATACCCGGAGGAGCTGCAGAGCGACGGCCGCTGCAGCTCAGTGCTTTCGCTCTGCGGAACCCTGGAATTACCGGGGAAGCGTTCTAAGAATCCAGGTTCCCGGGACCTGAGCTCACCCTTGGAGATCTGAATCTCTGGAGGTTAGGTCGTGAACTCAGCTTTTTTTTTTTTCCCCTAGATTTTTTGCCATCGAGCACCTGAGCTCCCCAGAGAGAGAGGGAAAATGAGAAATCATCCCCCGGGGGAACGCCCACGCAGCGATCCCTTTATTTCATTCTCTTCTGGGGTTTTGTATACAAGGGCTCAGCGTGTTTTTCAAGCCGCTAGGTCCGGGACTCAGATGTGAGAGTCAGCCATGTGGGATCCCACTCCTTAACCATCAGGCCACCTGCCAGACCTCAGCATTTTTAAAAGCTCTCGGTGCAAGCAGTGTTGAAACCCACATCACTGGCCTCTGACTTGTTGCTGCCACACAGTACAGTGTTGTCCATCCCTCAAAACATTAGATTTCTTCCCGGACCTCTGTAGGCTTGTGCACTAGGTCCTCAACTCACAGCACCTCCTGGAAATTGCTCTCTTCCAGATTGGAATTCATTCATTCATATAGTGCGTATTTATCGAGCACCTGCCATGGGCTAGGAGCTTAGATAAGTGCTAGGGACACAATGAACAGGAAGAACTTTTACATTTCTGGTTGAGGACACAGTAAACGGACATATATGTGACAGTCCTGGTTAATATTGTGATGATGTAAGATAGGGTAGCATGATAGAGGGGTAACATTAGTTTTGGTTTTACAGTTAGGCCTTTCTGAGGAAGTGACACAGTTGAGACCAAAGGGAAATGATAAACCAACAATGTGCACTTGATGTGGGGGGGCATTTCAGGTACTGCAAAAGTCCTGCGGCAAGCAGATGGGTTTATTCGAGAATACAAGGCCAGAGTGGCTGTAGATGGAATTCTCAGGTCCAGCAGATGGTGTAATGGTTATGTCGCTGGACTCCCACGTAGTCGACCACGGTTCAAGTCCCAGGCCCAGTGACCTGAACTCAGGCTGGGCGCATGTGCATGCATGCCTAAGATCCCGAGAGGAGAACGGAGAAGGGATTGCCGTGTGGCCATCCCCCCGGGAGATGATTTCTCACTTTCTGTCTCTATCTTGTCTCTCTCTCTCCAGCAAGCACATGCGCCCTATAGCAAACAAACAAACGAAAACAAACAAAAATAGATGGAATTTGCTGAGTTGAGATCAAAAGATGCCAGGAGCCAGGCACAGTGTGGTCTTAAATATTCTTCTCAAGAGTTAGGTCTTATAAGGCCAGTGAGAAGCCATTGGGGATGTTTAGTCAGGGGACTAAATGATGTGACTGTCTTTCCTCTTCTTTTAAGAGAAATTTTTGCTACAGGCATGTGCGCTTTCGGGACAGAGACTGAAAGTGAGAAATCACCCCTCGGGGAGATGGCCACACCACAATCCCTTATCCTCCATTCTCCTCTGGGGATTTTGGGTACATGCTCCTGGTGTGAATTTTAAGCCGCCAGATCCAGGACTCGTCACCCAATTACAATGGGAGTCCAGCTACGTAACCATTACACTATCTGCTGCTTCCCTGGCTTTCCATTTTTAAAAAGACCACCCTGGGGGCCAGCAGGTGGCATAGTAGCTAAGGCACTGGACTTTCACGTGGCCAACTGTGGTTTGAGTTCAGACCTGGGAGCTTGGCCACCCCCTTCGGGGGTGAAACTTGGCCAAACCTTGAGACCAGCATATGGTGTAACGGTAATGTCGTTGGACTCTCACATGGTTGACTGTGGTTCAAGTCCCGGATCTGATAGCTTAAAACTCATGCTGGGCACATGTGTATGCATGCCCAAAATCCAGAGAGAATGGAAGCGAAGAGATTGCAGTGTGGCCATCCCTGTGGGAGGTGATTTCTCTCTTTTTGTCTCTCTGTCTTTCCAGCGAGCATATGTGCTGTATAGCAAAAATCTCTCTAAAGAGAAAAAGAAAGAAACTTGGCCACCCCCATCAAAGCTGGAGCCTGGTGTTTTGCAGTTTAGCCCAACACAGAGTCAGACCAGCCCATCTAATGGAGCAAGAGCATGCCCAGTGACGGAATTGTGATTGGGTGGTAGCATGGATGGAGCAGTTGGCCCAGGACTTCAGGGTGGGGCAGAGTAAGCTGTGCTCCACTTAGGGCCCTCACACCTCTTACGGTGGTCTCTACTAGGCCAGAGATCCAGTCCCTACTCTGAAAACTCTGTAGACTCTAGGGCTGTGCCCCTGCATGTCTTTAGCATGAGCTTCTTTATAATAGGGATGATGCCATTTTTACCCCCACCCCACCCCCAATACCCAGCATAGTTCTTACATGTAAAAACCACTCAGTAGATGTCTGTGTAAATAAACAAATGATTGGTTATGGCTCATGAGACAAAAGTCATTTGAATATAGTTGCAGCTGCAGCAAAACTAGATGGAGAGAGAGAGTGAAGAGTGAGATGGGAATTTTTTTTAAGGTTTTGCCATAGGGCGTGTGTGCTCACTGGAGAGAGGCAGAGACAGAGAAGAAAAGTGAGAAATTCCCCCCAAGGGGGGATGGTCATGCCACAGTCCCTTCTCCTCTAGGGATTTTGGACATGCACACACACACACCCCATGTGATTTTCAAACTGCCCAGTCCAGGGCTTGAACTGCAGTTGGCCATCCAGCACCTTAGCTACCACCCCACGTGCTCACTCATAGACGGGAGTATTTCTGTGTCCTTAGTGGTGAGAATTGATTTGAGAGTTTGCCGTGTTTGAGGACCTATGGCAAAGGGACAGAACCTGGGGTGAGCCCCTTACCACCAAAAAGCTTACGACTGGGGCATCAGGCTAGGTCCTTGGGCAGGCAAGAGAGTGTGACATTCCCTACTTGACTGTTACTGTAAGAGGAGTCAACAGAGGAGAGTAGAGCTTTCTCTTTCGGAGTTGTCACCCTTCGTCATCACCTAGGGAGACAGTTCCTGAGCAGTGGAAGGCCCACACAGGCTTGAGTCACAGCTGCAGGTGCCAGTCATGACTCAGCTGATGGCTCAGTAGCAGCCAACGCGTGCATTCCTGGTAGAGCGAACCAGCGCATCTCGGCGACAGCAGGCTCTTGCCTCAGGACCACTGTGTGGTACCTCATCGCGATGTCACCTGAGAGTGAGCCCGGGCTTAGTAGATCTTTGTGATTGTTTTTAGAGCGGTCAGCCCCTTGTTGGAATTGAGAACAGCATTGTGAGTCATGCCCCCTGACACCCCCAAGTCATTTATAGACTCCTTGAGAAGGAAAGGTGTTTCTGGTAGACTCTTCATTAAACTGGCAGCAGGGGGAGGGGACAGACCCTAGTGGCTAGTTGGTTTGGAGCTCCACAGGGTGTGCCAGTTGCCAGCAGGGACTGGGGGGGGGGGTGGGGGGCTCTGCTCACGCATCCTTTCTGTCCCTGCGGAGGGACGAGGCAGTTAGTCCTCCTCTTGGTGTCTTGACTTCCATGTCCTCATGATAACCTGGCATGGCGCACAGAACACGTCTCCGTGTCTGGTCTCACTCAGTCCCTCGTGCAGCTGAGTAAGGTAGCCATGGCTATTCTCATTCTACAGATGAGGAAACAATATCAGAAAAACGAAAGAACTTACTTGGGGTCCCCTGCCAGTAAGGGACAAGACACAAGCAGAGCCAGTCGTCCGGCCTGTTCTGACGTCACCTTGGTGCTCGGCCTTTCCTTCTCAGTCGTTCCTTAGAACAGTCTCTGTTCCATGACCATCGAGCCACTCCCTTCCCCTTGTTCCCTGCTCAAACCTTTCTGGACCATGAATTGTTTTGTAAAGAATTAAACATCTCCCTGTGTTACACCTGCCTGCTTTGCCTCGCCCACTACTGCCTCCCAGCATGGGTGGGGAGAAAGATGGCCCTCCGTGGACACACTGCAGAAAAGCCAGCCTCATTAGAGGGCAGATTAATAATTCAGACTCAGCCAGAGTACAAAACCACTGCCTCCGTTTATTCCACCTCAAATTGCCCTCTGGGGAGTCTCATGGTCCACCCTAACCCACCAAGAGGGGTGGTGGTGGTGGGAGGCAGGAACACGTGTAACACCCCTTACATCCTGCAGCCTATTGTGCAGTGTTGGAAAATTAATGTTTATGGGTTTTGCCCCCTTTGAATACAGGTTCCCTAAGAGAACACATGTTCCCTGCAGCGCCGAGAGTTTAATAAAAGAATCACAACATGGGGGAAGGTGACAAAACAACTCTAATTGTTGACTTCACCTCAGGGAAAGGAGCAAATCCTTTTCTTGAGTTCATGAGGTGCACACGTAGTTTCCTAAAAGACCCCTGACTACACGCCGGCACCCACTTGCCAAGCATGGGGCGCAGTTCTGAGGGACGATGATCAGAAATGCTGCTGCCCAGGAAGGGGCTCCCCCATCAGCAGGTTCTTAAAATTGCATTGCATCCAGGTTTACTGGCCCAGTTTGAAAGAAGTTAAACTTTGTCTTAGATTTCTCAATGTAACATAAATGGTATTTCCACCCTCTCAGAGGAGAATTCAGAGGTTTTACGTAATCTTGTTTTCTCAGTCATCCAAGTGAGGCCTGGTCTTTAGCATTCCTCGATGTGGCAGGGAGGCAGCTTCCCAACTGCCTGGCAGGTGCCCACCCTAGGGAAGCCAGCTCAAGACACTCACCCCCATACGTGGGCTCCCAAAGTCAAGTATTTGAGGACCACCCTAAAAACAGGTTATGCTATTTTTAGTCATAATATTGAACTCACTCCAAAACGGGTTGTGAGACGAGGGAATGCCAACACCATCTTTTTTTTTCTCTCCCATACTGAGTGGAGCTGGACTGCGCTGAAGGAGTGTGCAGATCCAGGGGTGGCATTTATCTACTCGTGTATCAAAATGCAGATGTTCCTCCTAAAGGGATAGGTCTTTTCACCATGTCCAGTGGGTCACCAAAAGTGGTTTTATTCATGTATCTTTGGGGTCTGCCCCTGGCCTCCCGGAGAAGTGGCAGGCAACTCTGTAAGACCTTCCGGGCCCTCTGATCTGTGGTCCCTGCCTCTGTTTCCAACCTCGTCTCCCCACTCTCAGCACAAGCTTCAGCAAGAGCGTCTTCTCGTCTCCCAGCTTGGCCATAAGACTAGTGGTTCTTCACCTTGGAGACTCTGCACTGTGAACCCACCACCCCCGCCGCCAAAAACCCAGGCACAGAGTTTGCCAAGCATTCAGTGGTTTCCTGGCCCTCGAAGCCCTCCCTGGGCTCCACTGAGAGCCCTGCCCTCCTGAAACGCCCTGTCCCCAGGCCTTTTCATGCCCTGCCCACTCGGTCACTCCTCTGATCACCATCCCACTCAGGGTCAGGCCCAGCTCTGAAGTCGATGTTCCTTCACAACAGGGACTGGCTTCCCCTCACCCTGCACTCTCACTTCAGTAAAACTCAGTTCTTCCCCTCCCTGGCTGCCGTCAGCCAGGCCCAGCGACCACCTCCTGCCTCAGATCTGCAGTGCAGGCCTTCTGGATCTGGCACTGGGTTACACACCACCCCAGGGCATGACTGACTTGTAGTGCCCTTGTGCCTTGGCTCTGTTTGGTTGCCAGCTCTCCCAGGGCCAGGGCTGGATTGTCTTTATGTTCCCCACAGTCCCCTAGCAGAATGTTTTTTGCATAGTAGGTGCTCAAGAAATTGAATAGAAGGGAATAGGCTCCCATAACAAAATGAACTCATTTCAGAAGTTCATTACCGGGAACCAGCAGTTAGCGTAATGGCTATGTCGCTGGACTCCCACGTAGTCGACCGCGGTTCGCGTCTCGGACCCGGTGGCTTACAACTCACGCCGGGCGCGTGTGCGTGCGTGCCCAAGATCCCGAGAGGAGAATGGAGGAGAAGGGATTGCGGCGTGACCATCCCCCCTGGGGGGTGATTTCTCGCTTTCTGTCTCTATGTCTCTCTCTGTCTGTCTGGCGAGCGCACGCGCCCTATAGCGAAAAACCTCTCCAAAAAAAAAAAAAAAAAAAAAAAAAGAAGTTCATTACCAAGTCATGAAAACCTTTTTTCATAGATCCTCCTGGACCAGATCCAGCTCTACCTTAATTAGCAAAGCAATATGCGACACCCTTTCCCAAAAGTGCTTATGCGTCCCTTTGTGTGACTAGACTAGGGGCTGCTGCACCAATTGCTGTCACCACCCAAAATTCAATTTTGAAAATCAAAATCAGTGCCTGCGGCACCGTTGTAGATTTGTATGTATAAAAGTTTAATATGGTAAAGAGAAATTTACTGACGGCTGAGCAGGGGAAATGCAGAAGGAGCAAAAATAGAGCTATAAAGGACACTTTGTCAGTTGAACATCTATTTTATTCACATTTAGGGAGCAGTGCTGAATTTTTCATAATGTCCCTACTGCTGCCTTTTTCAAACCTGGCGCTGCTATTAGTCCTAAAATGCCTGTAATCTCATTAGGTGTGAATGCAAAATCACGTAATTTAAAGCTTGTATATAAGAATATTTCTAAGAATGCACAGTACATTTCATCAAAAAAACTGTCTTTCAAAATATGGGAATATTTGTGCTTTAATCGGTGCACACAGTGTAAGATGTAGGTTGTGATAAGGCCTCTAAAACCGGACAAGTAGCTCCATTTTTTTTTTTCTTTAGGTAGTACATAAGACTATCTTATTAAAAGAATTATTTAATTTTATTTATTTATTTATTTATTTTTTTAATTTGCTATAGGGCACGTGAGCTCCCCAGAGAGGGAGGGAAAGTGAGAAAGTAAGCTGCCAGATTTGGGACTAAACCATAGTCCGCCGTGTGCGCGTTCAGCGCCTTAACCACCATGTCACCTGCTGGCCCCAAGAAGACTATTTTTTAATTGCTGAGCTTGGATTGGGTGTGACTAGGGACTCAGATTTGGCCATGGTGCCATCTCTCCTTACTCAGTCATGTCACCTCCACTGGACTACCTTTACAGCCTCATGTAGACACTTTCTGGCCTCAAATGGGAAATGGGATGACGAGCTGATCTTCAGGACTCGCAGGTATCTGGTTCCTTCTTAGATTATGAGTTGAGCTCGAGGCGTTGTGTAAACTGTCTAGGAAACTCTCTTTAACATGCAGGAAGTTTAAGAGGTTGAAGGAGCCCAGGGGTGGCTTTATTTTTGCACTGAGGGCGTGTGCAGTTTGCTGTCATAGAAGGAACAGTCGGCAAAGGCGACACATTTCTCTCCTGGTGCCCCTTCTGCTGCCTGCTGCCCATGAGAAAAGAGGGAAGGAAGGAGGGGAACTTGGGTTGGCAAGGTTTGTAAGGGTGAGGACCTGGTTGGAATGTGGTTTAATCAGTGAGGGTTCCCAGGAGAGAGGCGCCGGAAGGAAGGTCTGTCGGCACGCGAGCTCCTTCCCTGAGCACCAGGTTGGAAGGCGATCGGACCACTGCAGCAGCTGCTGCTTACGTGAGTGTTGGAGCCCTGCTGACCTGACCGTGGGCCATGGAGGGCTCGGTGGCCACCAAGCATCCCATGCTCTTCCCCCTCTACCACCACCCTCCTGTAGCACACCCCCACCACTGATGTCCTGCCAGCCCTTCCCTGGGCATGTGCTTCAGCTGGCCTGGTGCCTGCACTGTCCACTTCCTCCTTGGTGCGCTCATGCACTCATTCTCCAACTTTCTCCTGGGCTCCCGGCAGGTCGGGGCCCTCCTCCACGGCGCACCCTGTGCACACCCCTTCATTCCACCACCACCAGGACTGCCCTGAACTCTTGTCTCTTTCCCCTTTTAGTTTGCCCTGAACTCTTGTCTCTTTCCCCTTTTAGTTTACGAGGCAGGGCCTGTGTTTACTACCACGACTATTCACTGCTAATAATCGTAATGAGAACCAGCCACTCACACTTACCAGTGTTCCGGGCCTGAAATTCAAAGTCTAGGCATTACCTCATTTATCCTCAAATCACCTCAAAGTAGGGGCTATTATTATCTTTTCTTTTAAAAGAAAGGTTAGGTTGGCCAGTGTGCTTCAGAAATGTCAGTACATGGAAGACAAAGGAGGCTGAGCAACTGTCCCAGATTGAGGGATGCTAAAGATACATGACAGTTAAGTGCAGTAGGTGATCTTTTTTTCTGTAAGGATTATTACTGAGACAATTGGCAGAATCGAAATGTGGACGTTGGGTTAGATAATGGTGTCGTATCAACGTTAAATGTCCTGAATTTGATCATTAAACTGTGGTTATATAAGAGAATGTCCTCATTCTTAGGAAATACACTCGAAATACAACACGAGGAAGGGGCATCATGTTCCCACTTACTGTCAAGGGAAGGGGGTGAGGAGAAAAATGTGTGTACATGGGCACAGAGACTGATAAAGCAAATGTGGCCACTTTTTAAAAAGTGCATTTTGTGGGAAGACAGTGGTTGCCTGACATCCGTTCTAAAGCAATGAGTGAGGACACCAATATCTGACCCAGACAGTCTGATTCCCCTGCGCCAACAGCCTAGGAGACGCTCACTAGAGAGAACAAACAAAACGAAATGTGTAATCTTTTGATTTCCAAATCTTCCATAAAAGTGTGTGCTAGTGGGACCAGCAGTTAGCGTAATGGCTATGTCTCTGGACTCCCACGTAGTCAACCATGGTTCGAGTCCCGGACCCGGTGGCTTAAACTCTCACCAGGCGCATGTGTGAGCGTGCCCAAGATCCCGAGAGGAGTGTCCCGACCCTGTTTGGGCGCCACGTGTCCTGTCCCTGTTTGGGCGCCACGTGTCCCGACCTGGGGGGACTGTTAAACAGGTTTCCTGAGGGAAGGAGTGAGAGCCGGAACAAGCGGCACTGTCACAACACAGAGATGACACAGTGTCGTCTGTTTATTGTGGGCAGCATGGTACAGCACGGAGACGACGCAGTGTTACAACTCTTTAGGGTCGCGTTGTCTGTTGTGAGCAGCACTGAGACTACGCGGTGTCACAGCTCTTCAGGGTCGTCTGGAGACTGTGCGGTGTTTCAGCTCTTCAGGCTCTCCAGGGTCGTTGTCTTCCTGGTCTTCTGTGTCGTCTTCGTTGTCTTCCTGGTCGTCTGGCTATTGTGGGCCAGGCATGGTGGTTATATACATGTTGGTGGGCCGTGATTGGTTGAATGAAGGATCGTAAAAGGTGGGTTATGATTGGTTGTAAACGGTGGGCCGTGACTGGTTGTAAACGGTGGGTTATGATTGGTTGTTTTTGGACCAATCATGAGGTGCTGGATATGCAAATCTGAGGGATTCTAGTGGCCAATCAGAGCAAGGTTTCGAAGGTCAGGTTTTATGAAGAGAACCAATCATGGCAATTGTTTGCTCTCTGAGAAACCTTGGCAGACTCTGGTGCGCAGCCTCCCACAGAGGAGAACGGAGAAGGGATTGCAGCGTGACCATCCCCCCTGGGGGGTGATTTCTCGCTTTCTCTCTCTCTGTCTCTCTCTGTCTGTCTGGCGAGCGCACGTGCCGTATAGCAAAAAACCTCTCAAAAAAAAAAAAAAAGTGTGTGCTAGTGTTATTCTTTCTCTCTTTGTGTCTCGTACCTTCTGTTCCCTCTCCCATGTTAGCTCTTGGCTCTGCATGTCCTAGTAAAGGCCCATGTGCAGTCCTACAAAGTGCGTGCTGCAGAGTTCCCTTCCAGCTGGGTTTTCCTGGGGAGAGCTGACCAGCTGAGTGTCACCAGCCTCCACTTCTGCACCTACTGTCCCCTCAGAGTGTCTTTGATTACTGTTCAGCAAACACTGGCCGTCTCCTCAGCCTATAATCCTTTCTCTTCTCACGTGGCTGCCTGGGCTAGCTCATAATGAGTAGCCTGCACCAGGAGATGGGTCAGGTAAAACTAAATGGCAGATCGTCTCTATTGTTGGCTATAAAGTGGGGACCTCTTTTCACACACACAACACACACACACAGGCAGAAGCAGAGCCACCTTATTAAGACACTTCACTACCGATTTATTTATGCTCGCTGTCTCCGAGAAAATATTTAAATTAGAAAAAAATATCTATCATTTGATATCTGGGGGAAAAACATACAAGGGAAAGTTTTGTTCTGAGGAACTTTTAGAATTCTTAGCAGAAAAATGTTAGGAACTATAGGTAAATAACAGCAAGGACAGAGGGAAGGGAAAATTTAAGAGGTATGAAAGGAGGGAAAAACCCTTCTCATCTACATGCTCCTTATTCTCCCAGGGACCTTCAGCAGGATCACCACTGTCTCGGGTGCCCATTCAGTTTTTTATTTTCCCCTTTCTGTTGCAAAGCTTCAGTGTCCTGGGCCTTCTTTGTACCAGGCCCTAACTGGGAACCCATCTTGGCTCTTCTCAATTCATGTATCTCCTCTTAAACACTGCCTTCTCGTTTCTTTCCTTCTTGGAACATTTCTGTGGCTCCCTGCTTATCTCAGATGAAAAGTCAGATGATTTTTGTTTTTCTTTTTGCCTTCCATTAAAAAAATCTTGGAGCACTAGGTGGTGTGGTGGTTGAGGAGCTGGACTTCCACATGGCCAACTGCAGTTCAAGTTCTGGACCTGGTGGCTTGCTTTCTCACTTTCCCTCTCTGTCTCTCTCTGTTCAGATTTTTAAAAATAATAATAATAATTAATCATTTAAAATATGTATCTGATAATTTTCATGTTGAAGGTTGTGTAATAAAAATCATAGGAGGCCATTGTTTGGGACTAACCTCCTACTCTAGACCTCAAGAGACTGGAGCAGCATGAAGCCCTCGTATTAAAATGTCTCATCAAATTGAAATGTTCAGAAAGCTGATAGAGCTCTACATAGACCTGTTTTTCCTAAAAACCAGACATTCCAATCAGCCTGAGTAAGGCAATAAGACTTATGTCCTGGGACCAGCAGATGGCGTAGTGGTTATGTCGCTGGACGCTCTCATAGTCGACCATGATTCGAGTCCCAGACCGGGTGACTTGAAAGTCACACTGCGTATGTGTGCCCAAAGTCCTGAGAGAATGGAGAAGGGATTGTGGCGTGGCCATCCCCTCCCGGGGGGGTGATTTCTCACTTTCTGTCTCTCTGTCCAGTGAGTGCATGTATCCTATAGCAAAAATCTCTCAAAAAAAAAAAAGAAAAACTTATGTCCTTCTGCGGCTGTCTTAGGAATGTGTACCAGCATAGCATAAGATTTCACCGAAATTCATCAACATTTTTGTTTTGTTAACATCCTACTTGCCCAGATACGTTCATCCTTTACCGTCCAGACTCACTGGTTCCACACTTTGCTTCAGATGAAGCTAAGTAACTCCAGGTGACTGAGGTTGCCCTGCTCACTGCTGTGAAGTGTAGCCACTCACGGCCGGGTAAGACTCCTGGCTGCCCCCATCCCACTCACCACTGTCCTTTAAAATCATCCTGAAATCTGACCTCCGGGCACACATCAGGAGGGGACACTTGGATTTTGTGGTGTCCAGGCAATTGTTCTAACCTTAGCCCAAATAAAATCTCTTGCTTTCCTTACTTTGCTTCAGCTTTCTTTTTTAGGTCAATAAGATTTAACTCAGAAAGCTCTTTTGGGGGAACCAGCAGTTAGCGTAATGGCTGTGTCGCTGGACTCCCACGTAGTCAACCGTGGTTCGCATCCCGGACCCGGTGGCTTAAAACTCACGCTGGGTGGGTGTGCATGCGTGCCCAAGATCCCGAGAGGAGAATGGAGGAGAAGGGATTGTGGCGTGACCATCCCCTCTGGGGGGGTGATTTCTCGCTTTCTGTCTCTCTGTCTCTCTCTGTCTGTCTGGCAAGCGCACACGCCCTATAACAGAACCTCTCAAAAAAAAAAAGAAAGAAAGAAAGAAAGAAAGCTCTTTTGGGACCTGCAGATGGTGTAATGGTTACATTGCTGGACTCCCATGTAGTAGACCATGGTTTGCGTCCCGGGCCCAGTGGCTTAAAAACAGGCCAGGTGTGTGTGTGCGCACGTGCGCCCAAGATCCCAAAAAGAGAGTGGAGGAGAAGGAATTACAGCGTGACCACCCCCCCTGGGGAGGTGATTTCTTCCTGTGTCTCTGTCTGTCCAGTGAGCACACGTGCCCTATAGCGAAAAGCTCTTTTTCTCAAGCCAAGGCTCTTTTACCTGTATATTCAGGCCTTTGGGGAGACTGGTCTGGTCTGAAGCACACCATAGCATTCCTGCCTCCTCTGCTCTGCTCATGCCATCCCCTCCACCAGGAAGGCCTGCCACTCAATTCCTGCTCATCCTTCAGAGCCCAGATTATCTTGCTTCTGCCACAGACTGACTGCTTGAGCACGTGCCCCCTCAGCTCTCGTAGCCCCAGCGCTCCCTTTATTATAGGCACGCTCTCCAGCGGTCCCTTTTTATTACACTTACCTCTCGCTGCATCTGGCGTGGTGATTCGCAAGCCACAGATGCTCAACACATGTTTGTTTGCTGGTTGGTTGATGGGGGTCTTCTGTATTTGGAGAGCTGATGAGGTGGAGCCATTCCTCCAAAAGGTATTTTCTCCTAGTGGGAGCTGTGGGCCGAATGTGCATCCCACAGAGCGGAGAAGCCCGTGCCTAGCTGCAGGCCTGCTTCCTGTGAATGCTTATTAAGTAGGGTCCTTCCTGGGGATGGAGACACAGGGGAGGCAGGACTCCTTTGCTCACTTCCTTGGGGGCTACTTTGTTTTTCAGATTGCAGAGCCTGAGGCCTGTGATCAGATGTACCAGAGCTTAGCACGACTCCATTCAAACTACTACAAACACAAGGTGAGTGGGCCAGAATCTTTCATATCCTGGGCTCCCACAGGGCCGACCGATAGGAGTGAGTGGAACTCTGATTATACAGTGTTTGGTAGAGAATTACAGATTCGCTACTTTCAAATGTAACCAATAATTTCAACCAGACCAACAAAGGTGCCTGGTAGAAGCTTTTAGGTCACTTAAATACAAGCTATTTAAAATTATAACTAGAATCTGTGTATTTTATATGCCAGTATATGCTTCTGGGGGATCTGACAGCCGTTGCATCTTAAAACGTATTTTCGCATCCAGTTTGATGGTTTCCCCACACTCTGGTGACAAAGATAGGGTGATTGGGAAAGTCCCATCAGACACACTAGGTCCTACCGTGATTACTGTCAAATTCCACTTAGTGTGGGTTTTCTCAGACTTAAAGATACATTTCGTGGGACCAGCAGATGGCCTTAATGGTTACATCGCTAGACTCCCACATGACTGACTGCAGACCCAGTAGCTTGAAACTCACCCTGGGCATTTGTGTGTTTGTGCCCAAAATCCCAAGAGGAAAGTGGAGAAGAGATTGCGTCGTGGCCTTCCCCCTGAGGGGTGATTTCTCGCTTTCTGTCTCTCTCTGTCTTTCTGGCAAGCACATGTACCCTACAGCAAAAATCTCTTAAAAAAAAAAAAAAAAAAGAAGGAAAAATACATTTAATAACTACAAATATACACTGCCAAATGGAAAAGCCTACATGGGAAGGGATTGCTTCTAGACCCTCCCTAATCAGAAGGGGCTCCCGACCAGTGAGTGACTTGGGCATCACCTGGAGTCTGGTGAGATACGCAGAGTGGCAGGTCCCATCCTGACCTCAAACCTCAGCCCGCCTTTTCCAGAGAGGATTCTTGTGCAGGGTAACGTTCTTGCGAGGCCACATCTTGACTCAAGGTGGCACTGCTCTTCTTGCCAGGTCCCCTGGCCTCCACACACCCAGCCCCGGTGAACTGCAGTTAGAGCAAGGTTCATGCATGCTCCAGAACTAATCTCTCCCCTCCCTTGTCTCTCCCTTTCTGCCCACGACCAGTACCCTCGCCCCAGAGACACTAGCTTCAGTGGCCTGTCCGTGGAAGAGTACAAGCTGATCCTGTCCACAGGTACTGAAAGCACAGCTGCCCTTTCTAGTTGGTTTGCAAATGATTCTCTGAGTTGGAGTGGCCACGGGGAATTGTCTAATAAGACAGCTTTGCTTGATGGAGGGTTTTGTGGAATCGCCCCGAGGAATTGGGAAGTTACAGAGCTCATGCTTTTTGGCCATAGGATGGGGAGAACGTCAAAGGCATTATTTTAGAAAGAAAAATCCATCTTAAATGCTTATAAATTCAAAGCCGGGCAGCAGGGAACAAGGGAATACATATTTGCCAAATGGAAGTAGTTGAAATCAGGATGGAAGGAAAATAATTTTATTTTTATGGTCCTAAGGGGCTTTTACAAACAATGCGGGTTTTAATTAAAACAAAAAGCCATTCAATAACCGCGTATGGGGATATCCGCCTCAGCGTTATCTGGCCCAGGGGACGTGGTCTGTAGGTTAGATATGGGCTTAACTAGGTATGTTTTGTAGTCATCGGTAACCCCAATTAATAGGAAAGGAAACACCCTGCCAAGCCCACCCCCTCTTACTTCCCTGTCTCCATTGTCACTGGTGGGGGAGGCCGGGTTGAAGTAGGCAAGTACAGGAAAGTTGCTATTTTTATTGCCAAGGATATTGTATACAAAAATAGGCTAACCTTGTATGGGAGGGCATGGCCCTGCAACATTTGCCTTCTGATACTCCAGAAACTTCTCGTTCCTTTCGGCAATTTGATCTCCTAGAAAACTTACTTCTGAGCAGATTAGAACCTGGTGGTGTCACTGGTTGTCATATGTTGACCCCCTGGTGGTGTCATTGGTTGTCATATGTTGACCCCAACCCTATTTTTATTACAATGCTCTCTGGAAAACTGAGGGAAGATACTCTGACCAGGTAAAATCACTGTATTGGCATTTTTCTATGCATAAATGTACTCCCACGTCCGTGGGTCCACATAATTGCCAGCATTGGGGTACGGGGTCAGCATGAGGGCCCAGTGAGTTTGAGCCGAATTTGAACTTGAAATATAGAATGGAAATAAGTTCCAGAGGCCCTGCCCTGGGCTCTTTGTTCCCATCAGAGAAGCCTCTGTGAGTGGAGGAGACTCAGCAGCAATGAAAGGTTGCGGACGCCCGCCCTTGGCCCACGCTGCAGTTTGTTCTGCCTGGGAGTTCAGCTCCAGGACGTTTCCTGACGGTTTGTCCTCACAGCAAGCCTGACATACAGTCGCAGGCTTACCAAAGACAGGCCGGGGAAAGACCCGCAGCATCTTGTAGTGAGGCCCTGAGGGCTGGACAAGTCCGAAACATGGCTGTGTCCCAGGTCACGAGTGTGTCCACCTGAGCGTGGGGCATGGCAGGCACTGAAGGAGGCCTTGAGGCTTGTAGGTGGACAGAGTCCCTCAGTGTCACATTTTATCCCCATAAGGGAACCTGGGTTTCTGGAAAAGTCAAGAAGGCAAGGTGTTAGGCTTATGGCTAAAGTATAGTGTCATCCATAAAGTCACGGCACATTGTTGCCTAGAAAAATATGTCATGACTTTTCTGATGACCCAATAATTTAGTCAAGAGCCCACTGACAATAAACTTTGTTAATAAATAATGTAACTTACCTTTCTGTTCAGAAAAGCGAGTCTTTCTCTCCAGATGAAAATTCAGCTATGAAAGCTAAACGATATTATGAGGCTATCTAAATTTAAAATACAGGTGAAATTAGATACCATGGAGCTTTCGCCATGGAGCGACAGTGGACTGATGGTCCCCACAGGGATATATGACAATGTCTGGAGCATTCTTGGCTGTCATGGCTGGTAGTCGGAGCAGAGACAGCGAGTGTGCTCCCGGGATCTAGTGGGTAGAAGCCAGGGTGCCCCTGGACACCTGCAGGGATGCACAGGCCAGCCCACAACAGAACCAGCAGGCCCAAGATGCCAGCAGTGCTGAGGGCAAGCCACCGTGTGGCCCCTGGGTGCAGGTGGGTGTGCTCCTACACAAAGGCTTCACTGGCCCCACCACTCCTCCTGCCTTCGGAACGGCCACCTTCTCACTGAGGGCAGGCCAGGTGAGTTACCTCTGTTTCCTCTAATTCTCACTTTTGAATTGGACATTCTTATCTTTTCGTTTTACAAAGAGGAACCCAAGGCTCAGAGGGGGACTCAGGGCAGGGCGATGATGAGTAGGGTCAATCCTCCAAGTCTGTCTCCTTCCCCAGTGCCTGCCCAACGCCACAGCACTGGTGGGCCTACACTGCCTGGGTTCAAATCCCAGGTCCACCAGTTCCTAGCTGTGTGGCCTGGGCAAGTTTCTAACCCTCCCTCAGCTACAGTTTTCACATCTGAAAGATGGAACCGGTAAGGTCTGTGTGGTGCAGGCCAAGTTTTCCGATAAAGCATCTGGGCTGCTGCCTGGCTGGCACTGCAGTGCCGCCTGTTTGCCCTCCCTTATGGAGCCGGGAATGAGGCCTGTCCTGCTTAGATGCTGCGGGAGGCCGGTGTGACTGTGCAGTGCGCTAGGCCTGGGGCCTGCCCCGTGAGTGCTTGCTCAGTCACCCGATTACCTGTTTGATCTGAAGCACATCTGCACTTCCTTTTCTCAGGAACACACCGTGTGCAAAGCAAGATATTCTTGTGTCCAGAAGCCCCTTGGGGCCAGTCTACGTTATGAAATTTAGACCTCAGTCTGTCTGTCTTCTTTGCAGACACTTTGGGAGAGTTTAAGGAAATGAATAAAGGCATGTGGAAGAAACTGCAGGAGAAGTTTGCCTCCAAGGGTCCTGAAGAGAAGCATAAGGCCTGGGCTCAGTCCTTATCTCGCCCACGTACCTAAGTATGGAGCCTCAGATGTTGCCATCTGCAATAAAACCCATGATTTCTCTTGGACTTCATGGTGTGGGAATTTCATCTTGCCTTCACAGAAAGGAAGCCCTTATTACTCCAAAGAAAGTTTCACTGGAGAAGGGATGCCATGTGAGCCGTCTGCCATGACCGTCGGTCAGAATGGGGACATCTCCTGGGGGGAGGAAACACGGGTTTCCCTCTGGGCCTCTGCACAAGGTGCTTCCTGCACAGCCACAGGAGCCCCCACCTTGCCATCAGGGGCTGTCTCCTGGTGAGATTCTCAGGCTCCCTTTGTTGTAGGAGCCTGGGAGAAAGCCAAAAATAGCAGTAAATATCTAAAAGGGCATCCTGTTGCAAACAGAAAGCAGCAGGAAGGTGGTGAGGCTGAGTGAGGCAGAAAGTCTGCTTGGCCCTCTTCCCCACTGACTCAGAGGGCAGAGCTCAGGCCTCTGCCCCAACCTTGCAAAAACCCATGTGCCAAGTTGGCCTAAGGGACTAGCCTTGGCCAAGCAGAGCCTCGGGTTCGAGTGGCATCAACACCCTGTGCAGGTTCTGTGCAAGGCACAGGACAGAGGGGACACACACCGGGTCCTCTATTGTGGAGAGTGGCCATTTTGAACAAACTTGATGACTTTTAGACACATGTAGAAATGTGATTTTGTGAGTTTTATTTGTATAGCAATGAAAGCATTTGTATGTGAATAAGCGCCATATGGTTTCTCTAATCTATTGAAACAAAATCTGAATAAATCATGTAGCTTCCTTAGATACTGCTTTACAGTATCAGACAGCTAGCGTATTCACATACAAATGCTTTCATTGCTATACAAATAAAGCTCACAAAACCACATTTCTTTTTTTTTTGGAGAGATTTTTGCTATAGGGCGCATGTGCTGGCCAGACAGGCAAAAACATAGAGACAGAAAGCGAGAAATCACCCCCCAGGGGGGATGGTCATGCCACAATCCCTTCTCCTCCATTCTCCTCTCGGGATCTTGGGCACGCACGCACACGCACCCAGTGTGAGTTTTAAGCCACCAGGTCCAGGACACGAACCGCGGTCGACTACATGGGAGTCCAGCGACATAGCCATTACGCTAACTACTGGTTCCCGAAACCACATTTCTTTTTTTTTTTTTTTTTTTTTTTTTTTTTGGAGAGGTTTTTGTTATAGGGCGCATGCGCTCGCCAGACAGAGAGAGAGAGAGAGAGAGACAGAAAGTGAGAAATCACCTCCCAGGGGGATGGTCACGACGCAATCCCTTCTCCTCCATTCTCCTCTTGGGATCTTGGGCACATACGCACACGCGCCCAGCGTGAGTTTTAAGCCACCGGGTCCAGGACGCAAACCGCGGTCGACTACATGGGAGTCCAGCGACATAGCCATTACACTAACTGCTGGTTCCCAAAACCACATTTCTTCATGTGTCTAAAGATCACTGTGTTTGTTCAAAATGGCTGTTCTCCACATCCTATTATTCCAGGGAACTTAGGCTGTAACATTCCCTCCTGGAGCTTCCTTCTGTCAACCCTGCTGAGGGGCCAGCCAGTGGAGTGGCACTGACACAATGCTCTGTAGTGCTTGATTCACGTGTGAAGGTCCCAGCTTCACATCCTGAGGCCTCTCTGCATGCCAGGTGTGTGCATGCATGCTGGAGCCACACTGGCTTGGGGGTAGACCAGTGTGATGACTCTTGTTAGAGATCCCCCACCAAAAAAGGAAACAAACTTAAAAAAGAAAAACCACCTCTGAGAGAAGAGCGTAAGGTAAGGGCAGAGGACCAGCAGCTCCCCTCACTGGTACAGAGCAGAGGTGGGTTCTTAACCTCCTTTGTACCCAGGCGCCTCACATTCTGAAGTGTATTAAGTGAAATGCAGGGTTACCATGGAAAGCAGTTACACTGAAATACGGTTCTGTCCAGGGCCCTGGTTAGGAATCCCCGGTATTGATGTCACCTGAGCATCTTCCAAGAGCCCACAGAGTGGCCAGGCTTGTGGGGAAAGACTCGTACTGCTGTCACCATATGCCGTCAATCCCCAGGGCCGCTGGGGGAGTACGAGAAACACTCCTCTTTGTAAAAGACTAGATTTCTATTAATTTATTTAAGGCAATTAACATATTAGTTCTCAGGCCAAAAGATTTGTAAAACAGTACACCAAAAGGAGAAAAAACAAGCAGTCAGGATACCCACTCTAACAGAGCTCAGCCCGTCACGTGGGTGTGTGACTCTTCCCAGGACGCCTGAAGAGGCAGGTCCCAGGAGCCAGGCCGTCCATCCTGGAGTCACCAGGCCACTTGATGCCAGGGGCAGGCTGGACAGGGACAGTGAGGTCTGCACGCTGTCTAAGGCAGCTCTGAGGCACGGAGGGGGCCATGCAGCCGTGGGAGGGGCTAAGCACGGCGCCCCTGGAATAAGTTAAGTAACAAAGCCCTAAAGTCACTAGTAACAGCGTCACTGCCACCTCCCCCAGGGGCAGGCAGCCAGCAAAATGTAGTGCTTGGAGATCAAGAGGTGACCCCACTCCGAACCACCCACAGGACTACAAAAGAATGTCAGTTATTGCTTTAAGGGACAGAGGTCTCCAGGACTTATCTTCCTCTAAGGCATTAAGGTAAACTGAGTCCCAGTGTAATTCTGAGTCTTTTTAAAGGCTCTTGGCAGGACCGTCAGCTCTGAGGCGCCCCTCCATGCAGGGCAAAGCCTGGGTTCACGTAGGGGTGTCTGGCAGAGTGGGAGCTACAGGCTGGTGGGCACTTAGCCTCAAGAGTCCGGCAGGCAGACCAGCAGGGCCACGTGACCCAAGAGAAGGGGCAGTGTCGCTCCCAGTTCCAGTCTCCAGTGACGAGCAGGCAATTGGGGCCTTGGTGTCTCAGCGGCTCATGCAGTTCTGGACGTCCACAAAGCCTAGGCGTTGCCTGCGTTTCCGCTGCTCCGTCATCTAGAGTTAAACAGACGCACGGGCCCAGTCAGGCCGTGGGGGGCCCGCCCTCCCTGCCGGGGACCCAGCTGTTGTTGAGCACTGGCTGTCAGCCAGGGCCCCTCGGGGTGCCGAGAGGGTGTCAGCTCTGAGCCTTGTTCTCAATTAGTGTGTCACAAACCCCTGATTTGGTGCAGCTGGGAAACCACCCCATCAGAGGGGCTGCCTCATCTTCATGCAGTCACTGCCGGGTGCAGAGGAGGACGCTTGGCTAAGAGGGGATCTCGAGAGGCAGAGGGATGCCTGAAACCCCGTCAGCCCCTAGCAGCTGCAGGAGGGAGGCCCGCATGCCTCTCCCCAGGCTCCCGTGGCCTTGTCTCAGAGGCAGAGGGCAGGGTTCGCCGCCTGTCTAGCTTTCCAGAGGGGGGAGCACTCAGAACCTGCCTTCACGCCAGCAGGAAAGATGGGTGGGGACAGGGGTGAGTAGGCCAGCCCTCGCTCCTCCTCCTCCTCGCCCCTGTGGCAGGCTCCGGCTGCCCAGCGCAAGACCCCAAGGGTAGGGCGGGGATGGGTGGGTGCACACCTGCTCCTTGAGCTCGTTGAGCTGGGCGGTGAGGTGGGACACCAGCTTCATGGTGGAGTTGAGCTTGTCCTGAAGAATCCGGATCTCATTCTGCTCCCCCTCGCCTTCATTGCTCACCAGGGACATGGCCCGCATGCGCGGGAACCAGTCCAGGTTCTTGTTCTGGAAAAGATCCCCGGTGCGGTGAGCAGGCTTGGGCCAGCCTGGGAAGGTGTCACTTAAAGAACAGTGATTCGGAAGAAGGCTCCTGCCACACTCTGAGTGACTCGCCAGAGGCGTGCCATGGGAACATCTGAATTGTCCTGGGTGCCCCGGGGCCAGCCAGGGCTGGCAGTGAACTCTGCTGTGACAAGCTGACTTCCGCTAGGCGGCCTCGCCCGCTGAGCCTGAGCCTGAGCCCTCTGCCGTGTCAGCACATCCGTGTATGCTCAGAAGGCACTGCAGGGGCGGCGGGAAGGCCTCTGCCCAGACCCTGACTCGCCTCCTGACCAACACGCACACCCCGCAGCCAGGAAGATGCAAGTCAGATGCCAGACCGAGGGAGTAGGGGGCCCTGCCAAGCAGGCCTGGCACCTGACACGTGTTGGAGCAAAGCTGCCTTCCAGGGACGCGGAGAGTGCTCCAACCGTTTTTCTCCTTGTTATGATCAATGCTCAGACCAGCAGGTTAACCAGTATCCAAAGGTCAGTTCAAAACACAATAGAACTCCCCTTTCGTCCTCACTGCCGTCACCCTTCGTGACTACGGAAACTGGGCAGTGGATGCGACTCCTCTGATATAAGGTTTTCCAGGCCCAGGACCACCACCCAGACATTAGGAAGCTGCCCTCTCTCTCCAAGCTGGAAGAGGCTCCCTTGGAGTGAGCAAAAACAGTGGCCCCGAGCAGGGTGGCCCCACTCCCACACCCACTATGCAGGCTGTCCCCACCCCACGGGTCCAGGACACCACACTCGTCTGCAGGGCTGACGGCTTTGCTGTGGGCACTCCTGACAGAAGAGCAGGAGGCCCCTCTGCAGAGGGCAGCTGCAGGCCCGGTGCAGCCGGCCGAGGGCTGCCTCCAGCTGGGACTGCGCTCCCCTGCTGACCTCAACACATGTCTGCAGCTGTCTGCACCTCCCTCAGGCCTCCCGGGGCAGCGCACACAGATGTGGCTGCTCCACTGCTCCCTGGGGCCCCGAGGACACGGAAACCAGCCAGAGGGCCTCTGGTGCACGGTGGCTTTGCCGGCAGGAGGCCTGCTCGTGGCCCCACCTTGATCATCTGGGCCACGTAGCTCTCGGGGCCCGTGTAGTCCGTCTTGTTCTTCACACGGACCAGCACGATGAAGTACAAGTAGTTCCACATGTTGTGCTCCAGCTTGATGTGCTCCTCAAACGACACCGTCTTGTTGTCAAACTTGTCCCTCTCCAGACCTGAGGGTGCAGAGTGCGAGGACGAAGCCATCAGCCCCAGCAGCCACCGTGGGGACAGCTGGTGGAGACACACGCCTCAGTGCAGCGGGGCCTCTGTCATGATGAGCACTTCCGACAGCACGCTCCGGGCTATTTAGGTCACTTCTATTTAAAGCTCCAGCCACTGAGCCGTGGGGATCCAGCCCCACCACAGCTGCAGCCCGCCCGCGATGGCAGCTAAGGGCTCTGGGAGTAGATGCCAGAACCCCCAGCCCCGGGAAGTAGGAGCAGGGAAAAGGGATGTGTCGTACGAGTGACGCTCCTCCTAAGCCTCAGGTGGCTGGTGAAGGGACGTGCGCTTCATAACTAGGGTGGGGGAAGCCACGGACAGACCAGCAGCTTGGGCCCCTGACCACACTGCAGTCTCCTCACCGAAACCAAGGGGGCCTAGAGGGGTGACTCCGAGGCCCTTTCCTGCTCCCTCCTATGACCCCGTGGTCGAGAAGCGTCACGCTCCCCCCAGTTCTGGGAGGAGCAGGCAGGGCCACTGGCCCACGGTTCCCCAGTGGCTGCAGGAGGGCCTCAGAGGACGCTGAAGTCCCGCTCCAGCCCAGCACAGCAGGGACCAGGCCTCACCGCAGATGAAGCAGGTCGTCTTGAGAATCTCCTCCTTCTTCTGCTTCTCACTGCGCAGGTCAGCGAAGGTGTCGATGATCACCCCAAAGATGAGGTTCAGCACAATGATGATGACGATGAAGAAGAACAGGAGGTCGTAGACCACACGGGCCGGGAAGAGGGATTCCTGCAGGGGCAAGACAAGCAGGCTGGGCCCAGCAGCCCCCAAGTTCACTGAGGCAGGACAGAACTCAGGCAGGGGGTCAGGGCTGAGGTCATCCTTCGACCCCTGGCTGTAGGGGCCAGAAGATGGCTGAGTGGACCCAGGCTAGACCATGGAGCAAGAACCACAACCCCAGGCCTGAGCTGGGCTGGGAATGGGCAGACTGGGGCAGGGTAGCAGCCAGCGGAAGCCCTGTGGAGGGAGTGCGGCACAGGCACCAGGGCTGCAAACAAGCCCAGGCTTTGTTCAGGGGAACGGCCAGCTCCGAGGGCCTCTGCCCCACCCTCAGGACGCCTGGCCTCACATGTCCTAGAAACCAGCTGGCAGGGAGGTGGCTTCGCACGCCCAGGCAGCTGGGGTGGGCTGCCTGGAGTGCTGGCTACCCGGGCCAGATCACGAGGCCTCCTCGAGAAGCCAACCCAGCTCCCCACCCTGTGTCCCCGCCGTGGGCCAGGGTGCAGGAAGCCGAGTGGAGTCCCCCCTGCCTGACTCACACCTTCCCAGCCCTGGGCCCGTGCCTGCTGCCAAGGCCTTTCCTTACGGTATCTACAGTGAGCTGGGGAGGCAGGGGCTGGGAACAGCGTGGCAGCAATGTCACTGGCAACCACCTGGGTGTGGGAAACCGGGAAGAGCGGATACACGGGGGCAGGGGGCCGACACAGGACTCGGGGAGCAGCTGGGGTGCTCACGTCTTTGGAGGGTTTGCGGAGAATGTCGCCTACGCCTCCGCCGTTGCGCAGCCCATGGTTCATGACGGTGACGATGCACATCAGCAGAGTGTCACAGGCCCGCTCCGTGCTGTCCAGCTCCTCGTCCTCTGCAAACGGAGCACGGGCTCAGACCCACGGCCCCGCCTCCGCCCTGCCCCCCAGAATCCCGCAGACACCGCCCTCACCTTCCAGGACCTCAGGCACGGAGACCCCCGAGATACAGTTCACCTTGTCCTCACTGCAGGTGCCCACAAAAGCAGCAGCTCCGTGTGGCATCCCCAGGGGGCTGGCTGGAGGGGACAGGGACAAGGTCACAAGGCCCAAATGCCAGGTCTCATCCTCCCTGGGTCTGCCCCAGCACCTCATCCTGCGGGAAACCTCCCTGATCCTGCCTGCTCCCACTCGGGCCGCAGTGAAGGGGCTTCGTGTCTCTGCCCCACTGGGCCGCTCGCTACGGGTAGGGAGGGGTCTCTGAGCCTCCTGCAGATACGAAGGTCAACGGGAAGACAGCGTCGCAGGAGCCCCAGTTCTCCAGCAAGTGGCTCCTTAGGGACCAGACACCCGAGGATCTCCCACCCCTCAGTCACAGTGGAAGCTAAGCCTGCCCAGAATCCAGCAGGGGAAACTGAGGCAGGGAGCCTGAAGGGATAAGCACCGCAGGCCCTGGTCCTGATCCCAGTCGCTTGTGCGGGTCCCATCTCATCCCCACACACCCGCCCCTGGGGTCCTCCTGCTGCAGGAAGAAACCGAGGCTCAGGTAAAGGGCGACAGAGAAGACCACCCCGGCCTTCGCAGTGACTGGGTACGTGAGGAAGCCCCCAAGACCTCTGGAGTGGTTGCCAGGCAGCCGGTCCACCTCGAGGATGAAGTCATCCTTGAGGAAGAGGAACCCCACGATGGAGAAGAGGTAGACCAGGATGAGGGCCAGCAGGGCGGTCAGCAAGATGGAGCGGCCGTTGCGGGTCACGCTCTTGATGACGTTGAACAGCGTCTCCTCGCGGTAGATGAGGTCAAAGAGCTGCAGGGCAGAGCCGGCCGGGAGGGGCTGAGTGGCCAGTCTCCGTGGGAGCAGTGTCAGGCCCCGGGGCTGCCCGGGCTCCTCCCTGGGGGAGGTGGGAGGAAGGTCTGCGCTTGGACAGGAATGGCCAGCTGCGCTGGGCTGTCAGGGAGGCTCCTCGGAGGAACCTGGACTTCTAGGCCCACCGAATGGAGTGGCTCTGGGGAAGCCCAGTGGGGGAACAGGCTGAACACCAGCCACACGGGCAGAGGGACAGCCAGCCCAGACGGTGCACCTGCTACCTGTGGGGAACATTCAACCTCCTCTTGCATTCGCTCACTTCATCCCACAGTTATTCTACAGGTAGAGGCTGTGGTCACCCCTAGTTTGCAGGTGGGGAAAATAATGCCCAGGGCAGTTAAGAAATCTCCCCAAGGGGCCAGCAGGTAGCATCGGGGTTAAGGCAATGGACTCCCACATGGCTGATGAAGGTTCGAGTTCTAGACCAGGTGGTTTGCTTTCTCATCCCCCCCATCTCTCTCTGGTGAGTACATGTGCCCTGTAGCAAATTATAAAATAACAATAAATAAAATTAAATAAAGTAATTCTTTAAGAAAGAAAGGGAAATTTCCCTGAAACTGCATAGCTAACAGTAGCTAATCTGGGATGCAAACCCAGGCAGCCTGGGTTCAGAGCGTAGGCTTGAGCCACCAGTTTATGGGACAGATGGCCAGGCAGGGCCCAGGGTGGCCACCAAGCCTTGAGGGCCGGCACAGGTCAGCAGAGGAGGAGTCGGAAAATCCACTCCTCACAGCCCAGCAGCACAAGGGCCACACAGAGTCCGGTGCTGGGAACCACCGTAACTCCCAGGAAGGCCGAACCCCCCCAGCCACCATCCAGCCCCAGCACACCCGGCGGGCCTCACCAGGATGCTGTAGAAGAGCTCGTGGGCAAAGAGGCCCAGGACACTAGTGAGGATGTAGCCCACGTGGTAGAGGAATTCCATGTCCATGACCATGGCCTTGTAGCCCCGGATGAAGGTGCCCCGGTTTCCCACGAAGCTCACCACAAACACGATCTTGTTGGTCAGCTGGGGGGGGGGGGAGAGCACAGTGGTGGTCAGCACCCCAGCACCCATCCCTGCCACCATGCCC
This sequence comes from Tupaia tana, assembly GCA_026018925.1. Taxonomy (NCBI): domain Eukaryota; kingdom Metazoa; phylum Chordata; class Mammalia; order Scandentia; family Tupaiidae; genus Tupaia; species Tupaia tana. The sequence continues at coordinate 130,735,784 of JAKSZU010000002.1, forward strand.
ATCCCACGCCCAGCCCAGCAGAGGCCCCAGTGGGATGAGGCCGAGCTGCTCCTGCTCAGCTGGGGGAAACGGCAGTAATGCAACTGCTTCCAGAAATGCACCCAGGTTCCCGGGCCCTCCAGTTCCAGGAAGCGACCGAGATTGCAGTACAGGAGGAAGAGGGTAGAGAACACCGCCCCGTCTTTACAGTGACGGGCCAGTTAGGAAAGGTCAGCCTTTGCCCGAGCACTTTCTGCCCAGGTACTGCGTATGCGTCTTTAATGCCTAGCATGTGAGCGGTGCCTTTGGGCACGTGCAGCCAGCAGTGTCCGTGGCAGCCCCGAAGCTGGTTTCCAGGGGCTCCAGTCTCCGTCTCTGAGTGCCAGCTGCCCTCAGTGGTTAGGGAGAGGGAAGAGAGGTGTCCCGACCACGATCTAGAACGACCGTGGGAGCCAGCAGAGAGGAGGGGATGGACAGAGCCAGGCCGCACGAGGGCAGACTGCATGATGGGTACGGGGGCGTTGGGGATGGGGCCTCCGCACTCACATTGAGGGCGCCCAGGATGTTGAGCGTGGGCCCGATGCCCAGGTAGTAGATGGAGCGCAGGACGAGTGCCACGATGAGGGGGCGGATGCTGTAGCGCTTGGTGAACAGCGCCGCGACCGAGAAGCAGATGAGGATCCAGAACAGCAGCGAGATGAGTGGGGAGCCCAGCACGCCTGGGCCGGAGAGCAGGGGGGAGCAGGGCTCACTCAAGTCCCATAGCCCCAGCGCAGGCCAGAGAGGCCCTGAGAGGGCACCCCCTTCCCGGACGCCTTCCCCGTTGGGTTTCTGGCACCTGGCTTTGCCCTCCTCCAAGGCACCTACATCTGTAGGCCACAGGGCAGCCCTCCCCAGCCGCTGCTACCATTCCTGGTTTTGGCTCATGTACCTCCGTGTGTGAGGATGCATGTGTGTGTGTGTATGTGTGCACGTGCACATGTGCATCTCCCGTGAGGTCAACCTTTGTCCCCTCAGACCACACCTGTCTCTCCCCCGATGGGGAGAGAGCCCAAGGCCAGCCCTGGTGGTACTGTGCGTTCAGCACTTGGTCCCTTCAGAGCCTGCTGGCTCCAAGGCTCCACCCTAGCCCAGGGAGGGGCGGTAGGTCCGGGGATCCGCCAGGCAGCCCTGCATTCTCACCAGTGGATGCGCCCTCCACGTAAGGGTAGAAGAAGGCGATGATGATGTTGATGAACACCGCCAGGTTGAAGGAGATGCTGCCCCACAGGGTCATGCGGCGGGAGAACCAGTAGATGAGCGGCATGCCTGGAGGGGAGGGGCGGTGAGGGAGTAAGGGGGCGCTTAACACCTCACAGGGGCCCCACTGGCCTCCCAGTTCTGGGCCCGGTTCAGGAGGGGCACCCCAGCAGGGGGCGTCAGAGAGAAGCTCCAGACCCTCCCGCCCGCGGGGTCCTCACTGCGGAGCTTGCGCTGCCACTCCATCTCGTTGTGCAGGAAGGACGACTGGTCGAAGAAGTCGCTCACTTTGCTGCCCTGCTCGTCCTGCTCGGTGGTGGTGAAGAGCCGGTGCTTGGTCTCCTCCGTCAGGAATTGGCAGATGCCGGGCACTGGGAACACGATCTGCTCCATGCTGCGGTCCTGCCGCACAATCTGGGCACGGCCCGTGGCACACGGTCACACCTGGGCCGAGCCCCTGGCTCCTGCCTCCATCCCAGCCCCCTCGCCCTCGGGCCGCACCTCGATCTGAGACGTGTGGTTCTCATAGTAGGCCAAGGGGTCCTCCTCCTCCTCCTGCGCTGGGGCCGAGGACTTGAGCATCTGGGACAGCTGCTTGTTGTTGAGGCTGAGCTGGGGGGCGGGGAATGCCAGAGCTCACCCCCCGAGCCAGACCCCCTGTCTCCACCCTGCCAGCCTAAACCCCAGTGAGTACCCCTCCCTAAGGCAGCCCAGGCCAAGTCCAGCCCAACTTGGACCCAGCAACAGGACCTGGTGCCAAAAAACACAGAACAAGAGAGCCATGCCAGAGAATCCAAGCCCTCCTCAGTCCTGCCAGGGTCCACCGGAGCCACATTCTGAGGACCCGCAACACACACCATGGTTTCCTCGGACTCCTTCAGGACAGCGCCCCGCAGACCGGCCAGACCCACTGCGCCTTGCTTCCTAAATCCCATTCCACCGCCCTGAACCTCACGCCCAAGTTCTAGCCTGACGCTCTGAACCAAGACCCCGTCCAGGCCACACCCCTACCCACCCCAGGCCAGCGGGACCCCGCCCTCACACCATAGCCCCGCCCTCCGCTCCCAGTCCAAGCCCTTCCCACTTGTGAGCTCATCCAATCTCCGGTCCAGCCAGGCCCCGAGGTCTAAGCTCCGCCCCCACCCCGCCTCGGTTGTGGGTGCCCACCATGGAAGAGATGCCCTCAGCCTCTTCCTCTTGGATGCGCTTCACCGGCTTCAGCAGGTGCTGCAGCTGCTTGTTGTGCCTGGAGAGCTGAGAGGAGCGCAGTCACGGGATGTGAGGGCGGGGCCACGGGGTGGGGCGGGGCGGGACAGAGCGGGGCCATGAGTGGGGCCGGACGGGTACCTGCAGCGCCAAGATGTAGATGTTGTGACCCACTTCGCGTGGGCTCACCTCCGAGTTCTCACGCTCCTCCTCCTGCTGGTAGGCCTTCTTGATGACATCCACCTGGCGGGGACACCTGCTCGAATGCCCTCTCCTGGGCAGCCTCTACATCCCGACACCTTGGCCCAGACCCGCCTGCCCTGCCTGCTCCCCAGCCAGCTAACCAGCTCTGAGGCCGCCTCCACATCCCAGCCGGCCAGCCGACCAGCCCAGACTCCACTGCCCACCAGCCCGCTCACCAGCTCCTGGGGCCGCAGGCTGATGAGGATGCGCTCGGCGTTCTCGCTGTCATGCCGGCTCTCCATCAGGGCGAGCAGCAGCTTGGAGGCGTTGTCCTGGGTGGAGAGCCCGCAGGCCAGCAGGCCAGTGTGAAGACCCCCACCACACACAACAGCTCCAGGATGGCTGTGAGCTACCTACCTGCACCTCCACACCCCTCCACACCCACAAGCTTGCTAGATGTGTCCTGCATATCGGCCACCCACAGGCTGGCCTTCACCCCAGCCTGTGGCAAACACTACCCCAGGTGGCAGACACCGGACTTCCGGACAAACCCAGAACACCCTGGCTTCTCGATCACGTGTTCAGCATACATACAAATGTGCTCACATCACATGCTTGTGCATACGTGATGCCCATATCTCACCCGGTATCATCATACAGTACCCACACCACTGTGTGCACTCCACAGAGAAGTCCCATACCCACGGACATGCATGTCGCACGCTCCCAGGGCCCTGCCGTGGCCCACCTTGAGCTGCAGCACCAGGTCCATGCGGTACTTGCACAGGGGGCTGATGTCATTGAGGATCAGGGCCGTGATGATGTCTATGCCGTTGGACTCGTGGGTCACGATGCAGGTCTGGAGGGCATGGGGAGACACAGGGCCCAGGCCCCTCAGCACAGGGGATGGCTCCAGAGGCCTCGGCCCCTCTGCCAGCCCTGCCCACAGGCCCCGCTCACCTGGTTCTCGTGGCAGGGGCCCTGGCAATACTCGGTGAGGGTCTCCAGGGTCTGCATGACCAGGCCCACGTTGTCCTCGTTGATGTAGAGCCCCAGCAGCCCCAGGCCCCCGGTGGTGCTGCCACACATGATGTCCAGGAACTGCAGCGTCTCGCACACCAGGTTGTAGTTGGTCTTGTTGTTCTGACAGCGCAGGAAGTTCTGTGGAGCACAGGAGGGCTGCATGTGGTGTGGCTCCCGCAGGGAGCGGGGCCGCCAGCCACGGTGCAGGAGCCCAGGCTGGCCAGCGGGCAGGCCCATGCACCGTGGAGGGACGCCAGCGTGCTGGCCAGATGCGGGGCAAGGGCAGGTGTGCGCGGCTCACCTGCAGGTCCCGGTTGTGGTTCTCACACAGCAGCTGCAGGAAGCGCAGGATGGGCTGCATGATGAGCACAGCCGTCCCCATCTCGTTGCTCTGCACGCGCTCGCTCACCTCGTGCCCCCGGCGCGGGCTGGGGCCCAGTGAGTAGCGGGATGAGGCTCCGGGCATCGAGAAGGAGGCCACGCGGCCTGTGGGCGAGGCCTGGTGAGACGGGGCTGCTGGGAGTGCCCAGCCCTGTGTCCCCTGCCCCGCATCCCCAACCTTTGGTGGTGGGGTCCACCGGCTCGCGGTCCTCCCGGGGCTGGCTGCCCAGGTCGTTCATGTTGACGGCCACCGTGGACTTGGTCTCCTGCTGGGCCCGCTTCATGCGGTCGTGCAGCACCTTGAAGAAGCGCTCTGACTTCTTGTCGCTCATCATCAGGTTGTAGAAGGATTTCTGGCGTGGACAGTGGGTGGGGAACAGCCTCAGCACTGCGCTGGCTCTGGGAAGCCGAGGGCTCCTCCTGGCACCCCCAGACATGCCCAAACCAGACTGAGGCTGGCAGGGGACAGACATCGCTGTGTCTGTGGCTACGGCCAGGGTGGGGCAGGGGCCAGGGAGAAGGGCCTGAGGGGCTCAGCGCCGTGACTGCACTGCTGGGGGCCTGCACTAGCCTGCTGCCAGCCCCTGCATCTGCCCCCACCGCAGCCAGAGGGCTCTCTCCGGGTCTAAGTCACACCCTTCCTCTGCCCTCAATCCTGCAGTGGCCTCTTCCCCCCAGGAGAAAACCCAAGGCCTCCCAGTACCCAGGAGGCCATGGGACAGCCGGCCGCCTCTGACCCCCAGAACTCCCTCCTCCACCCCATACCAGCCATGGCAGCCACGTCCACGCCTGGCCGTGGCACTGACTGCCTGTGCTGCCAGAGGGTGTGCATGTCCCACGTGTCCACCTGCTCAGCTCGGCTCTGTTCCCATGTCCCCCTCAGGGCCCTTCCCCATCTCTGCCCCAGCGCTCCCTACGGCTCAGCTGAATCATCCCCACGTGCTCGCCATATTACGTGTGGATTCCACTTATCGACCGCGGTCCCCACCTAAGTACCAAGAGAACGTGGGGTTCGGTCCCTTTTGTTCACCGCTGAATCCTTGGTGCCTGGAACACTGCCAGGCACACAGAGGTGGGCTTAGCAAGTGAACGAATGAATGAATGAATGGGGCTAAGGCACCTGGAGAGGGCTCCTTAGAGGAAGCAGGCCTTGAGCAGACACCGAGGCCTAAGCAGAAGCAGAGGCGAGAATAGGTGGACACGGTGGGGCAGGAGGGTGAGGACGGAGGCTCCAGTCTGGCAGGAGCAGAGGGGTGTGCAGGGACAGGGACAGCGCCACATGATTTGGGGGCAGACATGGGGGGCAGACATGAGAGGCAGAGCCACCCCTGGGTGACTGAGACACGCTGGTCACCAGAACCCAGGCCTGCAGCCGAGCTGGCCCGAGGAGACTCCCAGCGCTCCCCACCTGGATCTCGGTGTTGCCACCGTCCAGCAGGCGGATGGCCAGGCCGATGCTCTCCTGGAAGATCTTCTCGTTCTTGGTGCTGGTGATGAGGTCACACACCAGCTTGGTGGCCCCCTCCTTGTCCAGCCGGCACTGGGTGGCCGCGATCGCTGACCAGTCCTGGTCCAGGCCTGGAGGGGTGACCCATGTGAGCGGGAGCTGGTGGGGAGGCCCACGGCCTGGGGGAGCCACCTGGAGGCATGATGGGGGAGGGGGTACTGACCGGTGCCCGCGGGGTCCGGAAGGTCGCTCTTGGAGCTGGACTTCCGGTTCTGGAGGTAGTTTTGTAGCAGCATCTTGCGAAGCTGGTTGCCCTGGGGGGAGAACAGGAATGAGGTGCATAGTGAGCTCATTCCACCATATTTTAGAAAAACTTTATCCATTTCATGAAGGAGAGAGAGAAATACCCTTGACTGGTCTCCACACCACGATCCTCTCCATTCCCCCGGCCAACCAGGATCGGGGGTGCACAGGCATGCCCAGCATGCTCAGGCTGACCTAGGATCTGAACCCAGGCCTCCCATGGCCCCAGTACTGCACAACAGCACCCCACCGTCCGGGCTGCAGCGTGCCTTTGAATGGCCCCAGCCCCAGCCCTCCTGGTCTGGCCCGCCCGCGCCCGCCCGCCCCGGGCACTCACCCGGTCCCCGTACTTGGCCTTCTTGAGCAGCATCTGCTGCAGGGTCCGCAGCACCTTGATGCACAGCTTCTCTTCCGACTCCACGAGGTCCTTGGTGTGCTGGATCAGCCTGGGCCGGGCGAGGCGGCAGCTCAGGGCAGCCCAGGGCAGCCACGCTGCCTCCCTGCAGCCACCTCTCTGCCCGCCCAAGGAGGCACGTCTGCCAGCTCGCTGGCCCTGCGGCCCCATCTGGTCCCTGCTGCGCCCCTTCCTGGCGCAGGCCGCCGTGCCCTGCCGCTCCCACACCCAGCCAGGCCCCCCACTCACTTGGACAGGAAGCCCCCGCTCTCGCAGCGCTGGAAGGCCTCACTGCCCTCCAGGAACAGCAGCTCCGGCCAGTGCAGGACATCCACCAGCACCGACAGCTCGGCCTGCACCAGGGGCTTCAGCCGCTCCTCCAGGGCTGTGATGATGTCCTGGGGTGGGCAGGGCAGGGCAGGGTCACCCAAGAGATGGCCAGGGTTTGGGACCAGCAGATGGTGTAATCGTTATGTTGCTGGACTCCCACGTAGTCGACCGTGGTTCAAGTCTCAGACAAGGCAGCTTAATCTCACATTGGGCGCGTGTGCGTGCGTGCCCAAAATCCCAAGACGAGAACAGAGAAGGGACTATGGCGTGGCTATCTTCCCCAGGGGGTGATTTCTTGCTTTCTGTCTGTCTCTGTCTTTCTGGTGAATGCAAGCACACTATAGCTAAAACCTCTCTCAAAAAAAAAAAAAAAAAAAAGGAGACCATCAAGTGGCATGGTGGTTAAGGTGCTGGATGCTTCCACATGGCCAACCTGGACCTGGTGGCTTGGTTTCTCATTTTCCCTCTCTCTCTTTGTGTGTCTCTCTCTGGTCAAATTAAAATTAATTAATTAATTAAATTAAATTAAATAATTCTAAAAAAAAAGAGCGAGAGAGAGAGAGATGGCCAGGGCTTGACCACCATCCCCCTACCCAGACATCAAACAGCCCCACAGATTGTCCTGGACCTGCCTGGGAGCCCTGCCCGGAGACAGCAGGACAAAGCAGGACACCTGGCTGCTCAGTGCCTCTGGCTGCAGGCCTGGCTTTTCTCCTGGCCACCCCCAGTCTACATCTGGACTAGCGTCCCCATGCCCTCTCGGAGCCTCGGTCTCCTGCCACATGGGGATAATCACCCCCTCCATGGCCAACAAGAGTGGACAGAACGTGTCGCATAAACAAGAAGGTGCTGGAGGGGCAAGGGTGGTCCTGACCCTGCTGGAGGGCCGTGGGTTCTCATGGCTCCTCTGGAACGATCCCTCCAGCCCCCAAGTGCAGGGCCTGCTGCTTGCAGCCCAGAGGAAGGGAGAAGCTGCCCGGCCCCTTCCTAGGAGGCGTGGGCAGCACATGAGGGGACGACCCTAAGGACCTGCCTTCCTGAGCCGGAGTGCCGCCAGGCCAGCAGGCAGCCGCACTCACCTGCAGCTTCTCAATGATGTTCTTGTAGTCCCACTGGTTGGCGGTGGGGGTGACGCGGGGGAAGGCCCGAGTGGCCGTCTTGTAGCTGGAAGCGTTCCGCTGGGCGGCGGCCACACAGCTGGCCCCACTGCTGAGCAGCGAGCTGATGTGGGCGTCCAGGTCCATGGGCAGCAAGATGGCCCGGCTCTTGGCTGGGTGGGGAGAGGGGCAGGGCTGGAGGGCTGGCGGGGCTGGGGGGCGTTCAGCCAGCCATAGGCACAGGGCTCACGTGCGGCACCCAGGGACTGGGGGAACTGGAGCGAGAGTCGGGTGCAGGGACCCCCACCACCTGAGGGACAGAGGTGCTCTCTCCCCTTGTTAGGTAAAAAGAGAGTTCTGTCTCTTCAGTTCCACCCTGGCTGGCACCCTGACCCCTCCATGCTCCTCGTCCCCAACTGTCCCTAGCGATCCCCAGGCCTCCCTCCTGCCTGGCACCATTTGTAAGCCGGCACACAGCATAGCTGGCACCATCCTGGCATGTTTTGCTGACTCAGAGGAGAAAGCAGCATCTCTTAATGCAAGACGCCAGGTAGGCACCGAGAAGAACTCACTGAGAACCACCTGGGTCAGGTGACGGGCCAGCTTAGGGAGAGGTGTTTACTGGGAAGGCAGACATCCCTGTGTTAAAGGGAGCGAGGGGAGCTTGGGAGCCGACCCAGGGCCCTGGCGCACTCACCCACCATGGCGAGGGTCCGGATGCAGGCCTCCACGGAGCCCTTGTGCTGCTGCTGCAGCCACGGACACTCGAGCAGCCGCATGGTGGACTGCAGCAGCTGCACCACGATCGTCTGGTGTGTCTGCAAGAGCCACACGACCAGCTGCGGCAGCTCGGCCCAGCCCACCCTGGCAGCCCCAGGCCCACTGAGAACAGGCCCGGGGGCAGGGACAGGGCCTTCCCCAGCCACAGTGCCACTGTGCCCTTCTGCAGTGCACAACCTCCTCCACTGTGCACGGCAGCCCTGGGAGTACCCCAAGATCCATGCCGGAGGCTCAGAGCCACGTTGCTCACCCTCACAGTCCTTCCTTTGGAACCAATTATAAATAAATTCACATTGTAAAATGTGACGTGTTTACGTGGTTCAAAAACAAAAAGGTTTTGGGGCCGGCAAATGGCATGGTGGTTAAGGTGCTGAACTCCCAATGGTCAACTGTGGTTTGAATCCCAGGACTGGTGGCTTGCTTTCTCACCACCCACCCTGCCTAGTCAAATTAAAAAATAAATAATAACAAATCAAATGAAATGAATTTTTTAAAAAATTATTTTAAAGGTATATTTTGGAAAGTCTTTCCTCTTCCCTCATTCTATCATGCTGTTCCCCTATACCCTACCTGGCACTAATCAGTAGAAAAGGCAGAAAGGACCAGCAAATAGAGTAACAGCTCTGTCGCTGGACTCCCATGTAGTAGACCATAGTTCGAGTCCCAGACCTGGTTTAAACTCACGCTGGGCATGTGTGCGTGCATGCCCAAGATCCCAAGAGGAGAGTGGAGGAGAAGGGATTGCAGCATGGCCATTTCCCCTGGGGGGTGATTTCTTGCTTTTTGTCTCTCTGTCTCTCTCTGTATCTCTGGCGAGCGTATGCGCCCTATAGCAAAAACCTCTCCAAAAAAAAAGAAAGAAGAAGTAGGAAAGGCAGGGACCACCAGTTAGCATAATGACTATGTCGCTGGATTTCCATATAGTCGACCACAGTTCGAGTTCCGGACCCGGCGGCTTAAACTCACGCCGGGCGCATGTGCATTGTGTGCCCAAGATCCCGCGAGGAGAATGGAGGAGAAGGGATTACAGTGTGGCCATCCCCCCGGGGGGTGATTTCTCGCTTTCTGTCTCTCTGTCTCTCTCTTTCTGGCAAGCGCACGCACCCTGTAGCAAAAAAACTCTCCAAAAAAAAGAAAAAGAAAAAAAAAAAAAAGTAGGAAAGGCGGACACAGTTTATCAGAGTCCCATGGTCCCAAAGGGCCCAAGGGCCCAAACAAATGTGCATCAAAATAAATCCACCCTTGATAAGAGGGTGGGACTAACTTTTTTTCAATCACTTTTGGAAGGCTTAGCCTCTCTTCCCTGGCCCTGCTCAGGCAGGTGCCTGCTTATTGGTGTCTGTGTAGCTTTCCAGTGCCTCCCTAAGACACGGTGGTGCAGCAGGGCCGTCCTCCAGGGGGGCCGGCTCTCTCCCATGTACAGTGCTCCGGGCTGCAGTAAAAGCTCGGGTCTGGGAAGCTGGAGGCTGAGTAAGGGGCCAGGACTCTCAGTGAGCCAGGTCAGACTTCAGCCTAGAGCCCTTCTGCTCCTACAGATCAAGGACGCCCCAGGCGGTTGTCTACCTGTTCCATCTCTAGAAAGCCGGGACCAGCCAGCCGATGGGAAAGATCTGTCTGCTCTCCGGCTCTGCTGTCCCGTGCGGGGGACACCTTCTCCCACCTTGTCTTTGCCGGAGGAGTGCTGTCAGTGTCCCTGCCACCTGGGATCTGCCACACCTACTAAATACTCCTGTCCGAAGGTCCAGTTCCCACTGGACCTCATGGCCCACAGAAACAGATAATAAATGCTTGTGGTTTAAATTGCCGAATCGGGGTCAACTTGTTACATAGCATAGATGACTAATACCGCAATTTCTGGATGCACTGGAAGCAACTATATATGTGGGGACTTCAAAAAGTTCATAGAAAACAAAACTGGACCAACCCCATAGCTTAGTGGTTAAAGGAGTTGGATCCCACGTGGCCAAACACGATTCAAATCCCAGTCCCAGCAACTTGAAAAACATACATGGCACATGTGCATGCACGCCCAAAATCTTGACAAGATGGAGAAATGGAATAGGGACTGCAGTGTGACCGTGGCCCACTGGAAGGTGCTTCGTCTCTTTCTCCCTGGCAAGATCAGGTGCCCTCTAGCAATTAATCTAAAAACAGGGCGGTCAGGTGTTGTAGTGGTGGTTTAAGGCAACTGGACCCCACATGGCCGACTGGGTAGTCCAAATCCCAGACCAGGACTGGGCAGGCTGAAAACACGCTGGGCATGTGCATGTGTGCCCAAAATCTCGAGAGGAGAACAGAGGAGAAGGGGTGATCACATGGCCATTCCTCTGAGGGTCCTTTCTCACTTTACCTCCTCCCGTCTCTGGTGAGCATACACAGCAAGTTAAAAAAAAAATTAAAAAGGAAAAAGAAAACGAAATTAAAATACAGGAGTGTTCTGGTGCAAAAAAAACCTGAAATCCATACAGAGTTCTTTCTTTCTTTTCTGTTGATTTTTTTGTTTTATTTAACTACTTATTTATAATTTGCTCAGAGAGTGACAGAGTGAGAGAGAGAGAGGGAAAGTAAGAAAGCTGCCAGGTCCGGGCCTCGAACTACGGTCGACCATGTGGGTGTCCAGCGCCCTTAACCACCATGCCACCTGCCAGTCCCAACATAGTTCTTTCATATAGTCATTTACCATGAACTTTCTGAAGACCCCCCCATAGTCCTATGTCCCCGCTTCCTACACAGAAGCGAGCCCAGCTGGCCCGGCCGGGCGAGGGCAGCTCACCTGCAGGGACGTGCTGTTCTCCGAGAATGGGGAGCTGAAGAAGGCGTTCACAGTGTCCAGCACGACGGTGAGGACGTACTTCTCCAGGGTGGGGTCAGCCAGGCGCTTCTCCCGCCGACTGCAGACCTGGAGAGAGAGACAGACCGTGGGCTTCCACCCCAGCCGTCCACTCCTGCCCCCCGCGATGCTGCCGGCCCCACAGCCCCTGGGCCAGACCCGAGCCATGTCCAGGGTGAAGTTCTCGAAGAGGGTCCAGATGTGGTTGCTGGTGTAGATCTCCTTCATCTCCACCTCTGTGTCCACGTAACAGTGGTTCACGAAGTTCACGTAGGCCATCTTCACCTGGCAGAGGGCGAGAGGTCAGGGGTGCCAGTGGGGCCCCCCAGTTCCTGCCCACTTCCCCAACTCTCCTTCACCTGCTCCTCCTGTCCCACAGGGCAGGACGGAGTGGCTGCCCTGGCTGGCCTCCACACACCTCCCTGCCCCACCCTCCAGCCATCTCCCCCAGTCCTTGGAGGTCCCGACCTCAGTGATGCAGTCCTCGTGCGTCACCACGGACACCACGTCCTCCAGCGGCAGCAGAGAGGTGCACTTGATTTCCGTGTAGACGTTCTTGCCCTCAGCGCAGGCGGCCAGCAGGTCCACCAGCGAGATGTGGTACATGAGCGGGCTGTGGTCCTCCACGCCGTCGCGGGCCGCCTTCATCATGTCCAGCAGGTGGGCCAGTGAGGCCTTGTCGTTGTAGAACACCACCACGTCGTCACCTGCGTTGGTCAGCTGCAGGCGGGAGGGGGACCCGCATCAGGCCCCCTCCATCCTGGGCCCGCAGCCCCAGGGAGAGACTAGGATCCGACCCGGCCCTAACCTGGCACTCAGCAAAATCCTCCCCTGCCTGATTTCTTGGGGTTCCCTGGCTGATGACTCAGGCCCTCTGCCATAGGCGACACCATTCTCTGGACCTAGAGTGCCCCTTCTCCCAGCAGAAGTCCTACCCAGGCTCGTCGGAGGCAGCCCTCTCTCATCCCACCCCCACGGGGCCCATCCCTGCGCTCCCACCGCTGTAATCAGAACCCTGCAGGGCAACGCTCCACGCCTCTCGTGTCAGCGGTTACGGCATTCACAGTAACACAGCGACAGCGACGAATAATGAACGCTGCCCAGCTCCTCCGCACACCGCGTCTCCTCTACGGCGGCCCTGGTCTCATCGACACCCTCGCTCCTCTCGTCCCCAACCCCACGGCATCAAATGCAGAGAGCCCATCCACCCCGGACCGAGACTCAGCCCTCGGCCTCCACGCCTCCGATGAACAGGTGTTTGTTGAGTACCTACTCTGCACCAGACGCGGGGCCTAGCCCTGGAGCCGGAGAGGGTCCTGGCCCCCACTCCCACTCAGGAGCTCACACTCAGCCCTGGCATGTGCAGTCCCTGGCACAGAGCAGGCGCTATTATTTATTTGTAAGTAAACATAATAAATGAAAAGTGAAGGAATGCGTGCTTGATTTCTTGCAGCCCGTTGTCTGAGTTCTACCAGCCGCCTACGTCCTACCTGGCCGCTGCCCGAGCTCTACAGCCCCGCAGCCTCAGTTCTCCCTCCGTGCGCCTCCAGGGCCCATCAGCCGAGCGCTCCTTCTGTGACCCCCCACCCCGAGTCCTCTAACTGCGGCCACCGCGCCCAGCCCCGCCTCACCTCGGTCATGACCATGTCCTGGCACTTCTTGACGTACTTGCCCTCGGCCTTGATGACGGTGTGCAGGAAGTCCAGGTACTGCACGTGGCGCCCGTGGGTGGCCAGCAGGTGCACGAAGTGCTGCAGCACGGGCTCGCCGATCTCCGAGCACAGCTGGTAGTTGTTGAGGAAGATGTGCTGCATGGTCTCCGCCTCCAGGAGCTGCGGGGACACGTCCGTCAGGAGGAGCCAGGCCCCGCCCCCACCCGGGGCACAGCCCTCCCGGGCCCCGCCCGCAGCACCCACCCCCGGCGTGAGGAAGAGGTGCAGGTGCTTGTGCAGCAGGGCCTGGTTGCCGGGGTTCCCCGCGCAGAACTTCTGCAGGAACTGGTGTGCGTAGCGCAGGAGCTCCAGCATCTTGGCGTCGCCCTGGGCAGAGGCGGGGACAGGGTGCTGGGTCCACCAGGAAGGCAGAGCCAGGCCAGAGCCCGAGCTCCGACAGGTGCAGGGAGGACTAGGGACAGGGACAGGGACGACGAAGACGATGCTGGGAGAGCAAGCTGGGCCCCGGGTCCGGAGGGAAATGTGAGGAGCTGGGCTTCGGAGACTGAGATGAGGCTGGGGAGGGGGCACCCAGGGGCCCAAGGTCAGGCAAAAGCTGGGGTGGGGTGGTGTCCAGAGTCAGGGCGAGCTCGGCACGGTCAGATCAACAGCAGTCAAGGTGGGGCCGAAGGTCACAGGGTCAGGGGCTACTGAGATTATCGGGAGGAGGGGAAAGAAGTTAGGGTTGGGGTCAAGAGTTGGGGGAAGGCTAGGGTCAAATCGAAGTCAAAATGGATCCGGATGAGGGGCTGAGGGTCAAAGGTTGAAACGATATGAAGATGGGATTCAGGGTCAAGGTGAGCCTGGGAACAGGGCAGCGTGTCCTACACAGGAAGACTGTATGGTTGAGGTCGGATCAGGGCTCGCAGTGACGCGGCCCCGGGGCAAGGTCAGAAGTCAAGGCACCTTGGGACCAGCAGTTAGCGTAATGGCTATGTTGCTGGACTCCCACATAGTCCACCGTGGTTTGAGTCCCAGACCCGGCGGCTTAAACTCACGCCGGGCGTGTGTGCGTGCGTGCCCAAGATCCCGAGAGGAGAATGGAGAAGGGATTGCGGCGTGGCCATCCCCCCTGGGGGGTGATTTCTCGCTTTCTGTCTCTCTGTCTCTCTCTGTCTGCCTGGCGAGCGCACGTGCCCCTATAGCAAAAACCTCTCCAAAAAAAAAAAGAAAAAGCAGTCAAGGCACCTTGTCGTAGGGGATCTGCAGCAGGTCCAGCATGACCTTGTGGGCGTCCATGTTCTTGAGCAGGCGCTGCTGCTTCTTCCTCATCTGCTCGCCGACCCCGCACATCTTGTTCAGCCGTTCCAGGATCTGAGGGGAAGCCAGTGAGCCTGGTCTCGCTACCTGCTCCCAGGCTCCCCTGGGCCCGGCCCGGCCCGGCCCAGAACAGGAGAGGGGAGTAAGCCACCCGCTGAAGCAGACCATGGCAACCAGCCGGGGAAGCACTGAACGCCCAGTCCCTCCCGTAAACGCGAAGGGAACACCATGACTGAAGAGGAACTTCATCGCGCCTTCAGCTTTAAATGATCCCGCCTGGACCTCGGTGGGGAAAGCTGGGAGGTGTCTGCTCTGAGATCAGGCGCCGGCAGGGGGAGGCGGAAGAGCCTCCAGGAGGGCAGGTCTGCAGAGCCCACCCCGAGGGCCCGCGGCACTCACGCCCTTGACGATCTGGTAGTTCTCGCTGCTCTTCTCCCCGGGCGTTGGCAGAAACCCCTCCTCATCGGTGGGTCTCTGGGCACAGAGGAGATGGAGGTCGGCCGGGCCCGCTCCCACAGGGAGCCCCGCGCAGCTCCCCGCGCCCGGCTCACCTCCTTCTTGTCCTTGGCGGCGGCCGCCCCCACCTCCTCGCCCTTGCCGCTGCCCTTCTTGTCCACCCAGAGCTCCGACTTCTCCACCATGGTGCGCAGCCGGTCTAGCTCGGACCTGATCACCTTGTAGTTCTCCACGTCTTGGGCCGAGATCAGCAGCTGCACCTGAAGGTGGAGGGTGGGCTTGGCAGGGGGAGACGGGCACCCCAGGTCCACGGCCACCCTGAGAACCCCAGCGCTCTCCCTATCCAGGACTCTCGCCCCAAATCACCCCCCCACCACCTGTCCCTGTCCACCAGGCCTACTCAGTGCTCGAGGCCCTACCATAAACCCACCACCTCCAGGAAGCCTTCCCTGATGGGTATAGGCCTCCTTATACTCCCTGCCCTGAACTGCCACATCACCTGGCTTGGTACTGACTCGCGTCACATGCTGCTGTGGCCTGTCACTCGCTCACCCCGCACAGGCAGAGCAAGGCACATTGGCATCACTGAACGATGGCTAAGAGAGAACTCTAAACTCTGGAGACCCGGGCCTGCATCTGACCGACTGCCACCTTCCTCGCTCTGGGTCAGCGGCAGGAGGAAAGCTCCCTCCCTGGGTCTCGATTCTCCCCTTCCTGCGTGGGAAGGAGAGCGGGAGCCACACTGCCGGGCCGCTGTGAGAATCCCGCGAGGTGAGGCAAGTCCGAACAGGGCCAGACCCAGGGCAAGCGTTATTTGTAAGAGCCCGCACTAGTCGGGAAAGGCATGTCCCCAGCAGCTGTCGGGGCTGCATGACATCACAATGACAACGCTGGGCACCTGAGCAGGGCGCCCGGGTGCCAGGCGTGACGCAAAGCACTGACAACCTCAGCAAATTGGAAGGAGCTGTCCACGCCTAAGAGCCGGCTGTCACCCGCAAGGGGCTCAGCAAGCCTGAAAGCCGCCATGTGCACCTCGAGCTCCCCCAGCCGTGAGCGCCTGGATTCTCGTTTACCCCAGTGCCCGGAGCAGGCTGGGGCTCAGTTCGGGGCCAGGCAGTCCCCTGACCTGCTTGAAGGTGTGCATGGCCTCCTGGCGCTGGCTGAAGTGCTTGAAGAGCAGCTGCAGGGCCCCCGAGACCAGCGGCGCGTAGTCATGCATGGTCAGGTGGATGAGCACCCGCAGGAACATGCGGCCGCCCTCGTCGTCCACCTCCAGCATGCTGCTGGTCTTCCTGCGGGCGGGAACCGTGGTTGGCACGCGCCTGCTGCCCGGGGGCGGGGGCGCGGTGCACGCCCGCCACCCACTCAGCAGATACACACCAGTGTCTGCAACGTTTATTAAAAACACTGACACTTTCGGGCCGGCCCACAGCCTGGTGGTGAAGGGAGCTGGACTCCCACAAGGCCAACCACAGTTCAAGTCCCAGACCTGGCAGCTTTAACAACACGCTAGGCACATGTGCATGTGTGGCCAGAATCCCAAAAGGAAAATGGAGCAGAAAGGATTGCGGCATGGCCATCTTCCCTGGGAGGTGATTTCTCACTTTCCTCCTGTCTCTTGGGCAAGTCCATGCCCTATGGCCAAAACCTTAAAAAAACAGAGAGAAAAAAAGAAACAAGCCAGTGTGTGTGCACGCATGTCCAAAATCCCAGCCGGAGGGAGACATGGAGAAAGGATTACTGCACGGTCATCCCCCGTGGGGGGTGCTCTCTTGTTCCCACCCCCAACCCTGCCTTAGCAAGTGCACGTGCCCTCTGGCAAATTGAAAACGTATACACAGTGACATCTTCCCACTACGTAAACAGCCACAGCTGCCCTGGGCTCCCCAAGTGCCCCTGTGCCCCTGCGATCCCTCGGGACTCCCCCTAACCATGCAACCAAATAGAGACTCCTAATACGGACCCGCAGACCCTCTTACCGCCCACGGAGGGGGTCTCCTGAGAGAAGCGGGGTCCACGCCCAGAGGTGGAAAAAACATTACATCTTTATTTTTACCAGCCTCGAGCCAAAACGAAGCATTTCTTCGGATGAGGAAATATGAGCAGTACCTGTGAATTTGTCACCAATAAAATTCACAGATGTTTTCACATCCCCTCAGAGCTGTTAACAGAAATCGGGAAACGGCGTTTACGTCCTCACCGCTCCGAAGTGACGGTGCTAATTACGCCACCACACAGCTCGGCACTCAATGTGCTAATAAAGGGGCCCGGGACTGTTACTTCCGATCCGTTTTCTTCAACGTTTTGATAACTGTATCTCGATGTTTTGATAACTGTATCTCGATGTTTTGATAACTGTATCTCGATGTCATTGGTTTCCTTTGTATTTTCTTTTCTTTTAAACACAGGGTTGGGCCAGCAGATGGTATAGCAGTTACGTCACTGGATTCCCACGGTTCGAGCCCCAGACCCGATGGCTTGAAAATCACACTGGGCATGTGTGCGTGCATGTCCAAAATCCCAAAAAAATGGAGAAGGGATTGTGGTGTGGCCACTCCTCTGGGGGGGAGAATTTCTCACTTTCTCTCTCACTGTCTCTGTCTCTCTCTCTCTCTGGCAAGCACTTGCAAACTAAGGCAAAAATGTCTCAAAACAAACAGACAGACAGAATCAGACCAGCCCACAACCTGGTGGTTAAGGCCACTGGATCCCAAATGGCTGACTACATGGTTCAAGTTTTGGACCCAGCAGCTTGAAAAAACAGGCATGTGTGCATGGGAGGGAGGAAGAGATGGAAGAGATAGAAGAGAAGGGACTGTGGCATGACTATGTTCCATGGGGGGGTGCTGTCTCACTTTCCCTGTCTCCCTATCTCTCTCTGGTACGTACATGCACCTTTTGTCAAGTTTTTCAAAAAAAAAAAAAAAAAAAGCGGGGGAGGGGGAACCAGCAGTTAGCATAATGGCTATGTCGCTGAACTCCCATGTAATCAATCGCGGTTCAAGTCCCAGACCCGGTGGCTTAAACTCAAGCCAGGCATGTGTACATGTGTGCCCAAGATCCCGAGAGGAGAAGGGAGGAAAAGGGATTGCAGTGTGGCCACCCCCCCTGGGGGGTGATTTCTCGCTTTCTGTCTCTCTGTCTCTGTCTTTCTGGCAAGCGCACGTGCCCTATAGCAAAATAATCTCTCCAAAAAAAAAAAAAAAAAATGAGCAGGTGACACGATGGGTAAGCACTGGGTCCCACATGATGCCTACATGATTTGAGTCACAGATCCAGTGGCTTGAAAAACATGTTGGGCATGTGTGCCCAAATCCTGAGAGGAGAATGGAGGAGAAGACTGCGGTGTGGTAATTCCCCTGAGGGGTGATTTCACACTTTCCCGCTGTCTGTCTCTGGCAAGTGTACACACCCTAAAGTAAAAAGGAAAAAACAAAAACAAAACAAAAAACTATAAAAAAGAAAACAAAAAAACCCGACAGGGCTAGGACCAGCAGGTGGCGTGGTGGTTACACTGCTGACTCCCACATGGCCACCACAGGTCAAGCTCTGACCCCAGCAACTTAAAAATCACTCTGGGCACATGTGCGTGCCTGCCTAAAATCCAAGAGAAAAGTGGAGAAGAGGGGACTGTGGCGTGGCCACGCCCTGGGGTGATTTTTCACTTTCTCCCTCTGTCTCTCTCTCTCTCTCTCCTGGGAGTGCACACATCCTATGGCAAAAAATCAAAATAAACAGACAGCGTCTTGCTCTGCAGAGGCCCTCCTGCTCAGCCTCCACAGGTTCACGCTGCCACGTGCCAGCTTTCGGGAGGGCTGGGAGTTGAACCGGGCCTCCCATGTGGCCTCGGCCTTCCCAGCAGCAGCATCTCAGCAATGTATGCCTCCGTGCCGTAATGTTGGCTTTATTTTATTAAATTCAAAACACCTTTCAGAGAAAGGGTCCTACGGCTGCACTAAATGCCAAGGAAAGTCATGGCGTAGGGAGAGGCTGCACCCCGCACCCCTCCTCCCTGCTGCAGGACAGGGGGCATTCACGCGGCTCCTGTATCACTGGGACGGGCAGGCAGGGGAGGGTCAGCAGAAAGCCTGGAAAAGGCTGCAGGGGAGTGTCACGGGGGGCAGGGCCCATCCTCAGCCTCAGGGAAACCCAGACTATCCCAAGAGCGTCTGAAGCTTGTGCTGGCATCATCCTCCCAACCCCACACAACCACCCGCCTCAACCCCCGCCTCACCCGACTCCGAACATGGCCTCCGCCTGCTCCCCGATGCGGTCCAGGTTCATGTTGGCAGCTGTGGGGAGGAAGAGGGCAAATGGGGCAGGTGGTACATCCATACCCAGGAAAGACGAGATGCGCAGGGGTGGGGAGCCAGCCCCTTCCCTGCACTGGCTGGGGGGCATCCCCTGCCTGCCCCGTCCTGGGGTGGAGCTGCAGACTTCCTGCAGTGGAACCAAGAGCGGCAGGAACCACAGTGGCCCCGCTGCTCTGCAGGGACGGCAGGGATCCTGGCTGGACATCGGGAGACCCGAGTCCTGGCCTGGCTCAGCCTGACTGGCTGTGACCTTGGCCAAGTCCCAGCGCTTCTGTGGGCCTCAGTTTCCCCGTGTAGCAAACGGAAGAATGGTCCCTGCCCTCTGTCCTCACTGGGGCAGGGAAACGAGACATTGGCGAGAAAAGGCCTTTGCAGATGGGGTGAAAGGGGCAGGGTTGGGGAGCTGGCCCAAGTGTTCCCAGGACCACCCCAGCCCTGCGTGTGCCTGGTGAGTCACACGCCTGGCCTGGCAAAGTGAGGCAGGACTCACTGGTGGAGTCGAAGGCGGGGGCTGTGCCATCGGCCCCGCTGTCCTGCATGGGGAACACCTCCACGAACTCCTTCTTGAAGACGGACAGCAGGTAGGAGATTCGGTAATCCAGGCGGACGTTGAGGATGAACTGGAGCGGGGGGAAGAGGGCAGGTGAGGACGAGTGGGGGCTGGACCAGTCTGTGCCATCAGGAGTGAGGGGAACCCCACGTGGACACGCTGGCATGTCAAGACCCTGCTCCCTGCAGAGGTCCAGGGCACCCTCCCCCTAGCTCCTGCCATGCTGGGGGACAGGTGCCTCTTCTCTGCAGGGGGCAGCGAGCCCCGCCCCCCAGCCCACTCGGTCCCTCCTGCCCACAGGACGCCCACAGGAGAGGGAATGACGCTCCACACATCCACAGGCCTATCCCTGTCCTCCTGTCCTGCTCCACCAAGCAGACCCTGGGGCCCTCTGCGAGGGGCAAACCGAGGCCTACGAGAAGCCACTGTGGGAGGAGGTGACAACACGGGGTTTGCAGACACCAGACTGACCTCTACCCACATGAGCAGAGCGTCTGGCCTCACTCCAGGACACAGATCTAGAAACCGCCTCCTCTGACCCCTCAACCAGACTGGGTCCCCCATGGAGGTCACATTACCCTTCCTGCCCTCAGGTGACAGCAAGACAGGAGCACAGGCTTCATCTCCACCTCAGGACCCTATAAGCCCCTTCCCCAGCTGCTGGTGGGGCTCCCTGGCAAGACCCTGGACAGGGATGGTGGCGTCCACCTTGCAGAGAAATGGGCCTGGTGTCGTGGGAAAGCCCTTCCTGCCTTACTCCCTCGGCTGGAAGATGGATGGAGCTGGCCAGCGGTGCTCATCGGAATCACCTGGGCACCGTGGCCTGCCCGCTTCCTGACTGGGCAGGGCTGGGGCGGCCTGAAACTGGCATTCCTAACAAGTCCCCAGGTGCCGCTGACGTGGCTGGCCCAAGGACCACACTTTGGGAACCACTGGCCTGGACAGCCCGTCAGTGTGGAGAGCTCCCTGCACAACCTCCCACACCTGTCCCCACTCCCAACACCCCACGCCACCCTGCCCAGCCACCTGCAGAATTTCCAGGATCTTCAGCTTGGTCTCCATCACCACGATGTCCTCATTGTCCTCGAACTTGCTTCTGTCCAGAGGCTCGGGGGCACCCGCGCCGGCAGGCAGGCTGGGGGCCCCAAACACGGACTGCTTGCGGCTCAGCACCATGGTGGACATCATGTGCCCCACGCCCTGGATGGACCGCCGCACGTTCTTGCCTGAGGGGGAACAGGAGGGGTCTCAGGGGTGCAGCGGGGGTCCTCAGTCTAACCAGCCAGGCAGAGCACGCGTGCTCTGTGTCCGCTACAGGGCAAAGGCTTGCTAAGAACAGAACAGGGCTGACCCAGAAAGGCTTCCTGGGGGAGGTGAGCTTTAAGCCAAATCTGGGAGAAGGGGGTGAGGGCAAAGGTGAGTTGTACAGGGAGATGAGTGGGAAATTTCCTATGGAAAATGGCTGCAGGGGAGTGTGGGACACTGAGGGGCCGCTGTGCCCGGAGCATAAAGCTGCTCTCTTCCCCTCATACTCCCGGATGAAGGGCTAGGTCTCCTCCATTCCAGAAGAATGCTCCCTAAGGCTGGGCTATCTCCCTGTCCCCCTCGCCACCTCCCTTCAAGACCAAGCAGTGGCGGAAAGCGACTGTCTCCACCACTGGCAGGTCAGAGGGTGCAAGATGCCCCCAGGAGGCAGGAGGCACAGGGAGACTAGGACAGGCTGAGCAAGCGAGCCTCACCGCTGGCGTCCTCGTAGGCCTGCAGCACGGCGGCGGGCGCCTGCACGCAGTCGATGATGCCCAGCAGCGTGCGCGTGAGCCGCAGCAGCTCGCTGAAGCTGTAGAAGCCGAAGTAGATGAGATTGTGCGCCAGGCTGACCACCTGTGGAGGGCGGGGCCGAGGTGAGGGCGGGGCCAGAGCGGCAGGGGCGGGGCCTACGGGGAGGGGGCGGGGCCAGAGCAGCTGAGACGGGGCCAGCCTGGCAGGGGCGGGGCCAAGGTGGCAGGGGCGGGGCCCATGCGGCCGGAGCGAGGCCAGTGCAGCAGGACGCGACAGAGGAAACCACTGTTGAGGTGTAGCGCGTGGGTAGTAGGGCTTGGGAAAGACCGACCCTGGGCTGACGGGCTGAGTGGGCCAGGGAGAGGCAGCCCTCCACAGACATCAGAACAGAAGCCTAGCCCTTGGGAGTCCCAGATTCCAGAGCCCAGCCCTGGGCAGCCCTGCAGCCTGGACCCCGCTAAGCCCAGCCCACCTCGAAGGTGAGCTTGTTCTTCTCCTCGTTGGCAAAGGGCACGGCCTCGCTGACCACGTTGTTGAGGTAGTCCTCTACGAACTCCATGGTGCTGGCAAACTTGTTCTTCTTGTCATCTCGGGAGGCGTTGAGGTTGGAGTCATAGCTAGGGGTAGAGGCAGAGGCAGGGTGGTGTGAGCACCCCTGCCTTCTGCCCACACAGCCTTGCCCAAACCGTCCCCCTCCACCCCTCTCACTCCTTGATGGTGATGGTTGTGGGGATCTCGGTCCAGAGGCGCGCGAACTTGACGGGCGTGACCAGCTCCTGGGGGTCGCGGTCCACGTGCACGTGCAGCATCAGGTGGCAGAAGGAGGCGCGCAGGTCGAAGGGCAGCATCTCGTCTGCCATGCAGAGGAAGATCAGGTCGACGCCCAGCTGCTGCGAGATCTCGTCGATGGCCAGGTACTGGCGGTCCAGGCACATGCGGGCAAAGAGCTTCAGCTGGTACCTGTAGGGCAGGGTGCACAGTGAGGGGGCAGAGGGAGCTGGGGCAGGGCTGCTGGCGCATCGTCTGGGCTTAGTGAGGATACCATAAAACGGCAGAGGCCGGGGAGTGCATGGCCACAGGGCCTCGGTAACAGAAAGGACACAGCTCCGAGTCAGAACACTGGGAGGAAAACCTATCGGTATAGCGAGTCTCGGCAGTCCTCCCACTCCCCGCTGGGGAGGGACAGCACTTCGGGCTCAGCCAGGTCAGGTCCTTCCGAGAAGGGACAGTTAAGGGGAAGAAGGGGGAGAGAAGAACCAGCCTCGGACAGGGAGGATGAGGACAAGACTGGGGGAGTGTGGGTGTGAAGCAGCTCGGGGTGTGCAACCATGACGCAGGTGATGGAAAAGCGAGGGACGTGGGAAGCCCTGCCCTGCCAGGGGCTGATGCCTTCGCCTCCTCTCAAACACCCCACCTCTGCTCCACAGCCAGGCCCGGTGTGAACCGCAGCTCACCGGTGATGGCTGTACAACCTTGGGCACCTTCCTTCACCTCTCTGGGCCTCCACTTCCCCAGTTTTACAAGGGCAACAGTGGTACCTACTTCACACTGTGTGGTTCTCATGAGACTAAAATGAGTGCGACTCGCTGATGCGCTTAGAACGGAATCTGGTATATAAGTCAGGACACATTTTCTTTTTTTTTTCTTTTTTTGGAGAGGTTTTTCCTATAGGGCGCGTGCGCTCGCCAGACAGACAGAGAGAGACAGAGAGATAGAAAGCAGGAAATCACCCCCCAGGGGGGATGGCCACGCCGCAATCCCTTCTCCTCCATTCTCCTCTCGGGATCTTGGGCACGCACGCACACGCGCCCGGCGTGAGTTTAAGCCGCCAGGTCCGGGACTCGAACCACGGTCGACTACGTGGGAGTCCAGCGACATAGCCATTACGCTAACTGCTGGTCCCTCAGGACACATTTTCACATAGAAAAACAGAAAAATACGAAATGACTTTTCTGACAACCCAATAGTAGGTCTTTCAGGAGGGTTGTCTGGTATTATTTTAAAAATACATTATGAGGGTATTTCCAAAAGTTTATGGAGAGGCCAGACGGTGGCACAGCAGTAAAATGCCATGTTCTGCAAGGCAATCCCACGTGGTACTGGGCCCGGAGACCTTCCTGAATGAGCTGGCCGGCACAGGCTTGCCTGTGATCTGTGTGCTGGCGCTGGCTAAAGGCAGGGCTGGACTAGTGTTGTGACACTGTTTGACGCTCTCTCTTGTTCTCTCGAAGAAATAAATTTTAAAAATAGGTTCATGAAGGAATGGAATTAAAATATGAATCTATTTGGTGCAAAAAAATGTTGAAATGCATGCATGGTTTTTTCATAATACACATTTTCCATAACTTCTTTCCTTTTTTCCTTCCTTTCCTTCCTTCCTTCCTTCCTTCCTTCCTTCCTTCCTTCCTTCCTTCCTTTCTTTCTAAGATTTTTGCCATATAGGGCATGTGCATTCACTGGGGAGAGACAAAGAGAGAGGGAAAGTGAAATATCATCCCCCGGGGGAATGGCCATGCCACAACCCTTTCTCCTCCATTCTCCCCTCATGATTTTGGGCATGCATGCACATACACCTGGCATGATTTTCAAGCCACCGGGTTCAGGATTGCAACTGCAGTCGGCCATGTGGGAGTCCAGTGCCTTAACCACCATGCCATCTGCTGGCCTCATTTTTCCATGACCATTTTATCATATATTTGGAGACAGGCTTGGGTTCCTTTGAAGCCTGGCCCCTGTGCTGAGCCTGGCCTCAAGGCCACCCGGTGCAGTTTGGGTCACTCATCCTTCGGTAATGAAGGCCACGCTGCACGGCAGTGGAGGCAGGAGCCCCGTGATGCTGCAGCGCTCACTCCTCAGCAGGGGTACAGGGGCACGGGGGTGGGTGGACACGGACACCTGTAATAGCTGAGCACGTTCTCGTCGTGGGCGTTGCCGGCCCGCGCCTCCTGGGCCAGCTGCCTCACACTCTTCTCGTGGTGCTCGTTGTTCTTGTCTGTCCAGGTGAGCCACACCTCCTCCTCCGAATACTCGATGCTCAGGTACTCGTGGGACTGGGCCATTTCTTTCACGGGCCGGAGCCTGCAGACCCAGGCACAAGTCACAAGAGGCCGGGGCCAGGACTCCATGCCCAGAGCCCTCCCTGAGCGGGGCTTCCTCCCATGTGGAACCCACCACCATCTGGGGACCCCTAACAGATCATGAGCTTCTCTAGGGCAGGGACCTGCTCATTCTGCTCGGTGCCCCTTTTCCCCTCCCCAGAGGGCCCAGAACCAGCACAATGCGGGCAGGGGCAAGGGCCCCGGGCTGCGGGCAGGGCTGTGGGCAGGGCTGCGGGCAGGGCTGCGCAGGGCTCACTCAGTCTGGATGAGGATGTCGCTGTTCTTGGGGTCCAGCACACACTTGCAGATGAGCTCCTGGGTGACGGGGATGGCGATGTGGTTGGACACACACAGGTCGGAGAGGTAGTCCAGGAACCTGGGTGGTGAGGGCAGGGAAGGGCACTCAGGCTGGCCCCTGCAGGGATGAAGCCCACCCTCTCCCCACCCCACCTGCCTGCACCAGCCTCCCTGCCCGAATGCCCTACTCCTCCCAGGCTTGGAGGTGGGGGAAGGGCTCCCAGCTCCCCAGGGAGGGGCAATCCAAGGAGCATCACCCTGAGGCAAGGTGGGGGAAGGCATAATGGGGGTCCAGTGGATCCAGGTGAGAGGCAGCAGGGGACATTCAAAACATTCAGTGGCTGGTCCAGGACAGACAGACTCTGTCACTGGAATCTTGGAGGACTTGGGGACCTGCCACCACACCAGGAGCCACTCCTCTGGCTGCCAGATTGAGCCAAATTGGGAGGGGGGGGGTGTCAGGGCGTCAGAACGCAGCCATTTACTGACAGATGCAGGAAATGCCAGTATCTTCACCGCCAGCATCTGCCGACCTTCCACCCCGGGGGTGGGGGGACGGCCCACCTGGGCTCGCGGTTCTTCCGCACGAGGCTGACGAAGGTCTCCACCTCGGTCTTGGTGATGTGCTTCTCCAGCAGCTTGCGGTTGTTGTGCAGCAGGGCGGTGATGGTGTCCTCGGCCAGGATGTCGTAGCCGATCTGGGACTGCATCATCCCGAACTGCTTGGCGATGTGCTCCTGCAGGCGGGGCGGGACAGCCGCGGTCATGGGGAGCCACGGCAGGGCAGGGGTGGGGGGGGTCTGCTCTGGAACGCTGCCTCGGCCCCTGAGATGGGGCCCAATACAGGCAGTACATGAACATTCAGCACGGGCTCCGTCTCCCCTGGCAGAGCGAGCCCCCCATGACAGCAGGGCCAGCTACAGAACCGTGGGGCCCAGTACAGAACTAAACATTGCACTCTGCAGGACGCTTTTCAAATCTCAAGGATTTCAAAATGATGGCGGCAGAGCACTGCGCCCAGAAGGAGGCCCTTGTGAGCCAGCCCTGCTGCCCGGTCCCCAGCTGCACCCCTGCACCAAGCCAGTGCCCGGCAGCAGGACGTGCACCTCTGGAAACATCTGCGAGGTCCCCAGGTAGGAGGGCCCACGGGGAGCGGAGGGCCCACCTGGTTCTTGCGGTAGTCCTCCTGGGAATGCCGCAGCACGCGGTAACAGAGGCGGAACATGTGCTGGTAGGGGGCGTTCTTCTGGTCCGACAGCTCCTCCAGACGCACCAGCGGGCCCTCACCCGCCTTGTCTCGAAACGGGGCCTTCAGAATGCCAAAGATCTGGGGGGAAGTGGAGGGTGAGGAGAGGGTCCCCCACATGTCCCTGGAGCCCTGAGCCCCAACTGGCCCCGAGCTGACTGACTGCATGGCTCCCGCCCAGCCACCCTCTGCCATAGGTTGGGCCCTAAGTCTCCCTCCTCCTGGCCCCTGATGCTGACGGCCACCCCTCCCTGGTGGGGATTCTAATCCCAGCTCTAATCCCAGGTCTGACCCAGCATTTAAGGAAGAGCAGGTCGCTGCAGCACAGCGGTCTGAGTCTTAGAGGAAGGGCAGGCCAGGCCGCTGTGGTCAGAGCTTCAGAGATAAGACATCTTCTTTTAAAATCAGCATAATTACAAAAATTAAAAAGGCAGAAATGGGGTGGGTGAAAAACTGTTCCAGAACAGAGACCAAACACACGGAACAACAAAACAGAATGGAAAGAATCTTAGATCCTGGATGGAACACACACACACACACACACACACACACACACACACAAGCTTTGAAAGACATTTTAGGGAGCCAGTAGATGCCGTTGCGGTTGTACCATTGGACTCCCACATGGCCAACCGTGCTTCCAGTCCCAGACCTGGTGGCTTGAAGATCATGCCCTGTATCTGCATGTGTGTCCCAGACCCCGGGACAAGAAGGTGTTGCAGCATGGCCACCCCCTGTCCCGGGGGTGATTTCTCACTTTCCTTTTCATTGTGTGTGTCTCTCTCTGGCAAGTGCACATGCCCTATGACAACAACCTCTTTAAAAAAAAGACATTTTGGGTAGCTGGCAAGTGGTATGGTGGTTATGGGCGCTGGACTCCCACATGGCTGACCACAGTTCGAGTTCCGGACCTCGCAGCTTGCTTTCTCACTTTCCCTCTCTCTGTGTGTGTGTCTCTCTCACTATAAGTAAATTTAAAAGCTAAATTAAATAATTCTTTAAAAAAAAAAAGACATTCTGGGAAGCCAGCAGGTGGTGTGGTGGTGAAGGTGCTCCCACATGGCCAACCATAGTTCAAGTCCCGGACCTGGCGGCTTGCTTTCTCACTTTCTTTCTCTCTCTGGTCAAATTAAAAAGTAGTAATAAGTAAATAAATAAATAATTCTTAAAGAAAAAAGATTTGGGGAAAGGTAGAGAAATGTGATCTAAGCTAAGTATTGGTAATTTTCTTAGTTGTGGGGATGGCACTATAATTATACAGAAAAATGGCCTTTTCTTAGGAGATGCATGGTGAAAAATTTGAGTTGCAATGCAACCTATTTTTTAAATAATTATTTTTATTTAACTTTATTTATTTATTTATTTATTTATTTATTTAAATTTGACCAGAAAGGGACAGAAAGAGAGAGAAAGTGAGAAAGCAAGCCTCCAGGTCCAGGACTCAAACCATGGCCCACCACGTGGGATTCCAGCACCCTTAACCACCACGCCACCTGCCAGCCCAGAATGCAACCTATTTTGAAACGTGTGGGTGGAAGGATAAGATAAGACAGAGTTAATAAAGCCCAAGTGGCAACTGAATTCAGGCAGTGGGTATATCCTATTAAACTATTCTTTCAACATTTTCCCAATAAGTTCTCATAATGAAGAATGAAAATTTTCATAGTAGAAATGTAGAGCTCCAGTCCCATAGCCTAGTGGTTAAGGGAGCGAGCTCCCACAGGGCCGACAGTTCAAATCCCAGCCCCAGTAGCTTGAAAAACACACCAGGAGGGGGGGAGAGAGAGAAAGAGAGAGAGAGAGAGTGTATGTGTACGTGTGTGTACACACATGAGCCCTGAATCCCAAAGGGATGGAGAAATGCAAAAAAAAAAAAAAAAAAAAAGGGCTGTGGCATGACCATGCCCCATTGAGGGGTGTCCCCTCCCTCTCTTTGTCCCTGTCTCTGGCAAGCACACACACCCTCTAGCAATTAAAAAAAAAAAAATTAGAAACAAAATTATTTTGAAAAGCACATTCTGGGGCCAGCCTTACAGCACAGTGGTTAAGTGCTGTGTGTTGAGACCAAGATCCCACATGGCCTACTGTGGTTCTACTATGGTTCAAGTCCTGGCCAAGGAGATTTGAAAAACACACTGAGCATGTGTGCATGGTGCCCCAAATCCCAACAGGTTGGAGAAATGGATGAAAGGGATTGCAGCGTGACCACACCCCTCAGGGTACTTTCTCTCCCCCTTCCCTCTCTCCGTCTCTCTCTCTCTCTCTCTCTGGTGAGCATATACACCTTCTGGCAATGAACAAATAAATAAAAATGTAAAAAATAAAAAGTACGGGTTCTGGACTCAACATCCTGACTTTCTTCCTAGCTGTGCTCCGGGTCGTGCTACTCCAGCATCTGTGGGCTTCAGCCTCCTCACCGGTAAGACGAGGGGGACGGCAGCCTCCCTTCCAGGGGGAGGCTCAATGAGTCAGTCCGTGTAGACATCTCAGAGAAGTGCCTGGCTAACGCTGTGCCCATAAACATTCATTTTTTAAAAAAGAAGGTATGAGAGGGACCAGCAGTTAGCATAATGGCTATGTCACTGGACTCCCACGTAGTCAACCTCAGTTCAAGTCCCGGACCTGGTGGCTTAAAACTCACGCCGAGCGCGTGTGCGTTTGTGCCCAAGATCCTGAGGAGAAGGGATTGCGGCGTGGCCATCCCCCCTGGTGGGGGTGATTTCTCACTTTCTGTCTCTCTGTCTCTTTCTGTCTGGCGAGCGCATGCGCCCTATGGTTAAAACCTCTCCAAAAAAAGAAGGTATGAGAAACCTCAGGGAGACCACAGCTCGAGTGCAGACAGGAAAAAACAAAAAAAGGCTCCCTGTGGGGGCCAGCAGATGGCATAATGGTTATGGCGCTGGACTCCCAAGCTGACCAAGGTTCCCGTCCCCGACCTGGTAGCGTGAAACTCACGCTGGGCATGTGTATGTGCGTGCCTGAAGTCCCAAGAGGAGAATGGAGAAGGGATTGTGGCATGGCCATTTCCTCTGAGGACTTCTTACTTTCCCTCACACTCTCTCTCTCTCTCTGTATTTATCCAGTAAGCTCATGCGCTCTAACACACACACACACACACACAACCTTACAACAAAAGACACCCTGGGCTGGCTCTGTGGCTGGATCCCACACAGTGACCACAGTTCAAGCCCACAGCCCCGTCAGCCTGGACAGAACACACCACGCACGGGAGCAGGGCCCGGGACCTGACAGGCTGCAGGACTAGAAGCGGGATCCTTCTCTCTCCCTCGCTCACCGTGTGTGCACACACGCACTCTTCATGAATACAGAAAGAAAGCCACCGTCCTGGGCCCCTGGGCCTCCCCGACTGTGGCGTGGCCCTGCCGGCCCGCACCCGCACCCACACCCGCACAGCGGCACCTGTTTGAGGATGTTCTGCTCCCGCATCAGCTTCTGCCGCTCCCGGTTGGGCTTGGTGACCATGATGTCCAGGACGTTCTGCCCGTTGTTGGGGACATCGCTGACGAAGAACACCAGGTCCTCCAGCAGCTGGATGACAAACCTGGGTGAGGGGACGGGTGAGAGGTGTCCAAGCTGGAAAGCTCTCTCAGGGCCCACCCAGCACGTGCCCCTGTGGGCGACCAGCCCTTCCCAAAGCCCAGCTTTCACGAAGCCACTGACAGCCCTGCGTCCCAGGCACAAAGCCCATCATGGCCTCCAGCTCTCCCAGATTTGGCCTGAACCGTCTCCAGACTCACCCCAGCCCACCCAGCCTGGATTCCAAAGTGCCCCAAGACGAGGAATCTCGGACTACTCCGATATGCAAAGCACCTACAGGGCCCAAGGCACGGTGCTTGCTGTGTAGGGATCTGCACTTCTGTCCTGACTCTGCCACTTCCAGGCTGTGTGATCCTGGGCAAGTCTCTTAACCTCTCTGAGCCTCAGCCCCATCATCAGCAAAACAGGTAACAGAATTCCATGGCAGGGTCTGTCCCGGGAGGATGTGGGCAAGAAGCAGGCACCCATCCATCTCCAGCCAGGGCCCTGCAGAGACCAGCCCCACCTCTGCTTCCCCGGCCCCAGTGCAGTCTGCCTGGCTTCAGCTCTGGGACTCCTCTGCTCTGGCAGTGCAGGCCCCAGGAGGTGAGATAACTCGGCGAGCACGGGCAAGCCGGGCCTGCTGCCCACCTGCGGTCATTCTGGCTAATGAAGCCCTCGTTGAGCTTCTCCACGGCACTGGCCAGCATGGAGCTGGCGTCGTTGGCAAAGTCCAGGTCGCGGATCTCGGACACGGGCACTGACACGATGGCAAAGGCCTCCTTGTCCTCCTTGGTGGGGCAGGTGCCCAGCTGCAGGAACAGGGGTCAGCGGAGCAGCTGGGACAAGCGCGGACCCGGCCCGCCCCACCCCGGCGGCCCGCACCATGAGCCGGATGGGCCGCTCCTCCTCAATGTCGATGGGCACGTTGGTGCTCTGGATCCACGTGTTGGTGCAGAGGTGCCGCAGCCGGACGTAGGAGTTCCTGCGGAGGGCGGGGAGGCAGGCACTCGGGGCGTGCACCCCTTCCTTACTGCCCACTCAACAGTGTGGGGTGGGGAGCCACCAGCACCCCTCCAGGCGAGGAGCTCGAGGTCAGGTAACAGCGGCCGGGGCAACCCCCATCCATCCTCGCCGTGGTGCTCACTAGTCCCACAGGCCCCGTCGGCACTTGCAAAAGCCATGCTGGATGGCGAGCTTGGGCCCAAAGTGCAGCTGGATGAATGAGGCTTTCAGACAACCCCCGATGTGGCAATGGGTGCATTTCACACCAGTACCCACGCCTCACAGATACTCGCATCTCTGATTATAAAACACGTTACCTCCCTGAAAGGAAAACCTTCTGAATCTCAAAATGCATCTGGCCTTGAGTTTCAGGTGAGGACTGTGGGCCCATGCAATGACGCAGTCAACCTTCCTGTTGATAGGTGGACTGGCGTCCCACTCTACAGACGGGCTACTGAGGCGGAGGGCTGGGGTCACACAGCTAGTAAATGCTAAAGGAGAACTGACTGCCCTAGACTCTCAGGGTTGGGGGGACCTTGAAGGTTAGGGAGCCCCACTCTCCCCAGGAAGCTAAGTCCTGAGGCACGTGACTACTAGAGAACACTAGAGACGGGGCATTTTGACCGTGCAATGAACACAAGGTAGAGCCCAGAGGGTGCAGAGCCCAGTGTGTGCATGGAGAGCCCAGAGTATGCAGAACCCAGAGTACATACAGCCCAGTGGGAACAGAGCGCAGTGTTTACAGAACCTGGAGTGTGCAGAGCCCAGAGTATGCAGAGCCCAGTGTGTGCAGAGATCGGAGAGTGCAGAGCCCAGACTATGCAGAGCCCAGTGTGTGCAGAGATCGGAGGGTGCAGAGCCCAGTGTATGCAGAGCCTGGAGTATGCAGAGCCCCAAGCATGCAGAGCCCGGTGTGTGCAGAGCCCAGTGCATGCAGAGCCCAGTGTGTGCAGAGCCCAGTGCATGCAGAGCCCGGTGTGTGCAGAGCCCAGTGCATGCATAGCCTGGAATGTGCAGAGCCCAGATCGTGCAGAGCCCAGAGCATGCAGGGCCTGGAGTGTGCTGGGTGTGTGGCAAGTAGATGAAGGTGGGCAGCTGCCAAGAGAGCTCAGAGCTGGATCTGTGGAGGGACAGGGTCTGCAGGGCCCAAGAGGCCAAAGGACTCAGGAGGAGAGAGGGTTCGAACAGTCCCAGAGACCAAACAGCCCAGCCCAGTGTCCCTGCCCCGCCCTCAGGCACGGGGTGCACACCCACCGCGGCACGAAGGAATCGGTTTTCTGCAGCGTGGTGGGGTCCAGCTCAAAGAGAGAGGCGATGTCGTTGCCATGGGGCACGGCCACCAGGCGGTACTTGATCTTCTCCCCGGCGTTCCTGCGGCCTGCACGGCCCTGGGCACCCTGGGGTGAGGACCCCCCACCTCAGGCAGGAGTCTCTCTCCTCGCAGGCCCCTAACACCACCCCCCTCCCTCCAGCCCACCTCCAAGATCCACGGCCTCCCCTGCCCCAGAGCACTCCCAGCATGGCCGTGGTCACTCCCCCAGCTCGGGGGCCCTCCTTGAGTCCTCACCATTCCTGCTGCCTTGGGATCGGCGACATCCCCTTTGTAGCTGGGGTTCTCCTGGACAGAGATAAACCGCGGACACCGGGCTATACCCACCTGACCTCACCCCACACAGGACCCTGCTCCCACCCTCCCAGGGTTCCCACCCCAACCCCAAAGCCCAGGTCCCTCCCAGGGGAACCACCAATGGGAGCCCTTCACAGTCCGCTCCACAGACCCCCAAATGAATGCACATGCATGTGTGCACACACACACACACTCACACACACACACTCACTCACTTACACACACACACTCACACACACACACACTCACTCACTTACACACACACACTCACACACACACACACACACACGAGTGACCCAGTACACTCAGCATGTGCCTTACGGACAGACTGGGAGTTCTGCTCACTGCTGCAACTCCAGTATCTAGCGTGGTGCCCAGCACACAGTAGGCGCACAGTAATATTTATTGGGCTTGTTCACAGTCGCACACTTATTTGAAAACGCCTGATAAATCAGTGCATGACTGCGCACAGCTGGAGTCCATTGGCACACGTCTCTGAGTTTGCAGCTGTGTGCTCACATGCTCTTGCATGCCCACGCGTGCACCGCACAGTCCCAGCTACCACGATGCCCTCTGCCTCCCCGCTCACCTCAGCAGCCAGGTAGTTGCCTGTGGCCAGGTGCTTGAAGCGGTACAGGCCGTTCCAGTGGCCAGCTCCTCCGCGGCATGGGTCGTGGTGGACCACCTAGAGGTGTGCAGGGGTGAGGCAGGAGGGACACTGACCAGGAGGAGGCGCTCAGACCTGGGGGCAGCCTGAGATCCCTGGGTAGGCGGGTGCCTGCACCCTGCCCAGACTCTTGGCTACGGAGGGGCTCAAAGGAGACACAGGGGCGCCATGCACCCTCCGGTGATGGGGGAAGAGGGAGGGGTGGAGTCCAGGGCTGAGTCCAGGAGCCGAAGCAGGCACTGACCTCCACCTCCCAGAGGGCGTTGGAGCTGGTGGCCGAGGTGGCGGACTGGCGCAGCGTGGTGCGCAGGAACACCTGCAGCTTGCCCTTGTACTCGTCACAGGTCAGGAACTTCTCCTGCTCCGCGTGGAACAGCCGCACCACGTCTCCCTACGGGTGGCGAGGGGCGGCGTGGGCTCAGGACCCTCCCGGGCCACACCAATCCTGCCCTGGACAAGGGGCCCCTCTTGCTCCTTCCAGAGCGTGAGCTGAGCCCCAGCCAGGCACTCTGCCCCAGCTCTCAGCCCTGGCCCCAAACCCAGACCCTCCCAGGCCTTCCCTGTTCCTTCCACCTCCCTCCAGCCTTCACCCAGGACACTGCCTAGCCTGTGACGGCCCGTCTCCGGGGCTCCCCTGGCCTCCCCGTGCTGCTCTCCGAGGGCCCCTTCTGTCTGCAGTCGGCAGTCTGTGCCCATTTCTTTAGCTCCCCTGCTGAACCAGACCAGCTGGGGCAGGAACCTCGGCTGGTTCACCTCCCCGGTCCTGGGCAGAGACCACATTCAGAGCCTGGCTCTGCTCTACCAGCTGGGCGACCTTGGGTAGGTTCCCTCGTGTCACTGAGCCTTTTATGGAAGTTGCCTCTTCTATAACATGGGATACAGGAATACAGGGCCAACCCCGTGGCACAGCAGTAACGCACTGCTTGAGAAGCCTGATCCCACATGGTGCCCACAGTTCAAATCCCCAGCCCGGTCAGGGACACACCAGTCACACACAAGCGCCCAAGACCTGACAGGATGGAGAACAGAGGGAGGGGACTAACCTGCGACCAGATCCTGGGGGTACTTTCTCTCCCCCACTCACGTGTGTGCACATACCCTCTTTATTTATTTACTTTTTTGGGGGGAGAGGTTCTTGCTATAGGGCACATGCACTTGCCAGAAAGACAGAGACAGCGAGAAATCACCCCCCAGGGGGGATGGCCACGCTGCAGTCCCTTCTCTTCCATTCTCCTCTAGGGATCTTGGGCATGCACACACATGCACCCGCTGTGAGTTTAAGCCACCGGGTCTGGGACTTGAACTGCGGTCCAGGACTTGAACTACATGGGAGTCCAGCAACATAGCCATTGCACCAACTGCTGGTCCCAACACACACGCTCTTTAATGAATAAAGGAAAAATACATATAAAAAATAAACAACGTGGGACCACAATGACCCTTTGCAGAAATGACGAGGATTCTAATAGGTAGAATGGAGCCAGCCACAGTGTGAGCACTTTTCTGGAACTGTCAGCCAAGCCTCACACCAGCCTTCTGGGTAGAGCCATCATTCTCTCCACCTCAGGAGCAGAGATACTCAGCAGAGGCGGTGCTGACCTCCCGAGGGTCAGCCGGGACACATGGGCCTCCAGAGCCACCCCGACCCCTCCCCGGCAGGCTCTGCACGCCCGGCCGCCTCTCCTGCTGCCATCCCTGCACTGACCTGAGACACTAAGGGCTCAGGGACCGTCTGTGGCAGAGGCCGGAGCGGCGCGCATGCGCGTGAGTGACTGACACACAGACGGCTGGGAGCCTCCCGCGGAGCCAGCGTGCCCAGGCAGTGCAGGGCGAGCGCCCGCGAGGGGCAGAGTGTGCATGAGGAAGGCTGGGTTCTGAGACGCGGAGACAAACTCACCAGAAACCGCCCTGGGCAGTAGCAAGGGTCAGGCCCGAGTGTGGCTTTTATTTGCTAAGCAGTGCACAGCTCAGGGCTGGAATGTGTCACGGGGAGGTTTCTGGGAGGGGAGAGCGGTGTATGGGCTGGGCCTTGCTGTGTGGGTGATGCTCCAGGGGGAGGGAGCAGGATCTGGGCAAGGCTTGGCTGAGGGGACAGCTGGGACAGCCTGGGAGACGGAGGGGCCGGGGCGGGAAAGTCTAACAGAGGAGCCTGCCACCTTCCCTCTAAGCAGTCTCAAGGCCAGTGGACGAGCCTGCTCCCCTAGCTGAGGGGCCCCACTCTGCCCTCCTCAATCTCCTTACCACCCTGTAGACGGGTTCCAGGCCCTGGAGCCCCACTCACA
Source organism: Tupaia tana (assembly GCA_026018925.1). Taxonomy (NCBI): domain Eukaryota; kingdom Metazoa; phylum Chordata; class Mammalia; order Scandentia; family Tupaiidae; genus Tupaia; species Tupaia tana. Next base: position 130,770,805 of record JAKSZU010000002.1, read on the forward strand.
AAACCTCTCAACTCTCTCCTCCCACTTCTGCTTTCTGGGGTTCCTTGAATGTTCTCTGGCAGCCCCAGGCAGCTCCCTCTGCCCTCAGGTCTGAACCCAGGCCACCTGTCCCCCAGGCCCCTCCCTCCCTGGCCTGCCAACCCCCACTTCTCTCCTTGTGTCCTCGCTGGCCTGTCTGGGACCCGGGGCGAGGCGACGGCCCCAGCCTCAGCAAATGGGCAGTCATACTTCCTTGCCAAAGAGAGCACAGGTAGGGCCCTAACCAGATCCATGGAGCAGGGGCAGGGGAGAGGGCGGAGTCCTCAAAGGCTCTGGGCCACCCAAGGTCAGGGGAGGGGAGCCCCAGCCCACTGACACCCCCTTAGCAAGAGAGAAAACTAAGGCCCGCCAGGGCAGAGGGGGAAGGGATCAGAGACAACGGGTAGTCCAGGGGGCCGAGTCAGGGAGCGATGAGCCAGGGGAGAGGGCCGGGACCTGGGGGCCTGGAGGGTGGGAGAAGGCAGGAAGAAGGAAGTGCCGGGCAGGGGCTGAGGCAGCAGCCAGCCAGGTAGCCAGGGTAGGGGGCTCGGAGTCCTTACCCCTTTCAGCACCTCCTCCAGGTGGTCCCGGAACTGCATGAACAGGTTGACCTTCCAGCTGGTGTTGCAGTTCACGGAGTTGACCTGGGGAGGGGCAGAGAGAGGAGTGGGGCACAGCTGGGGGCCCGGAGAGGGGATGAAGGGAGAAAAGGCCCAGCCCATCGGAGCACAGGAAGGGGTGTCTTCTGGCCAGGGCTCCCAGCCAGCAGGTGAAGGCAGCCTGCAAAGGCAGACAGGCGAGGACCAGAGCAGTCCACCCAGCGGGCTGAGCCAGGCGGGGCGGGTGTAGGGGGCACGTATAGCACCAGGCTGTGTGAATACCCCTCCACCCCTCACCTCCTTGCAGCCGGCGTTGTCGCTCAGCTCGTAATTGCTGGCATGCAGGGGCTGCCCGGCGTTGACAGGATTCAGGATCACCTTGTCCCCCACGACCACCTGCAGGGGCGTGGAAGGGCAGGGTGAGCATGGAGGGCAGGGCGAGCGTGGAAGGGCAGGGCGAGCGTGCAACGGCAGGGCAAGTGTGGAAGGGCAGGGAGAGCGTGGAAGGGCAGGGCGAGCGTGGAAGGGCAGGGCGAGCGTGGAAGGGCAGGGTGAGCGTGGAACAGCAGGGCGAGTGTGGAACGGCAGGACGAGTGTGAAAGGGTAGGGCAAGCGTGGAATGGCAGGGCGAGTGTGGAAGGGAGGGCCCCCTCCTGTTGCCAGGCCTCCAGTCTCTCTCTGGGTCTCAGTCTGCCCTTCTTAGAAACAGGCATGACCTCATCCGGTCCCCACACCAAAGACCTAAAGGACCCCCTCTGCAGATGCCACCGCACCCTCCACCAGGTCCCTCCAGCTTCCACCCTGGCCTCACGTTGTCCCCGTTGCTCCGCAGTTTCCAGAAGGGCTGGATGAAGAGCCAGGAGCCCTCGTTGCCCGTGGCGTCCAGCGTCACCCGCATGGCGTTCTTCTCCAGCAGGGCTGGCAGCCGCTTGTTCACCGTCAGGTACTTGTTGCTCTTCATGTGCAGGAGCTGGGGGTGGCCAGGGGCAGGGCGAGGTCACCAGGCCCTGGAGCCCATCGGGGAGAGGGCTCTGGGGGAACCCGCTGGACCCTCAATCCCAGCTTCGACACACATACGGTGTCAGACACACGGCTGCAAACACACAGCCACACGCACATACACCCAGCAGGCACACCTGCCGGTCCTCGGTGGTCACAGAAGAGCTGCTCTCCACACTGTCCGTGTACTAGCCCACGCCATCCCACAACAGTCCCAAGAGGGACTTCTGATTCCCCCATTACAGATGGAGAAACCGAGGCACCGGGAAGCTAGGTCCCTGCCCAAGGTCACTCCATCAAGGAGCGGCAGAGCCACCTGAGCCCAGATGCCACATCTCTAGCTTGTGTGCTCGCCACCAAGTGCAAACACACGCCCAGGGGTACAGCTACACCCCACAGGGACGTGCAGAGCCAGACACACATCACAAAGGCAGCCCGGGAGCCACCGCTGGGACAGACACGCGTGCACACGGTAGGGTCTGGGCACCCCTCACCCAGCAGCAGCCCGGGCCTCCCAGCTGGGAGAGGGCGATGCCTCGGGCCCACCTGGATGACGCTGCCGTACTTCACGACGTCCCCGTGCACCTTCTTGTTCTCGGTGTCGTTCTGCTTCTGCTCCATCTGGGCTGCGTGCTGGGCCAACAAATGTCGGGACGAGGGGGGCTCAGCAGGAGGCTCCCTCTTGGAGGGAGACCTCCCCACACACACACTCGCACCCTGGACCCCAAGACCCCTTGGGACCCCACCCCAGCTCCTGGAGCTGCACCCAGTGACCCTCAGAGGCCTTCGAGCCCATGCACTCTCACTAGCGATGAGACAGGCACAGATGCTGGGGCACAGCCGGGGTTCCCCGTGCCCCTGGCCCTGGACGCCACTGCTCTCCCCCGCCCGTCCTGGAGGGCACGCCAGCAGGCCTCCCACTCGCCCTCTCCTCGGGGACCGGGCTTGGGAGCCTGGGCTCTGTCCAGAGGCTGCCCAGGATGTGACTGAGTCACTGCCCACAGCAGCCCATGAGCAGCCACAGGCTGCACCACGACACGGTCCACGTGTCCCAGACGGCGTCCAAGCTGAGTCAGAGGCCTGGAGGCCATCTAGACTCTGCTGCTAACTCACAGGATGACAGGGACAGACCAGTCCCCTCTAAGGGCCCAGGCTCGAACTGCAAAACAAGGGGGAGGTTGAGACTAGATCGGGGTTCTCCTGTGGAGTTCCCTGGAACCATGGGTACGCCATGCACAGCTGCTCAGGGTGCCCACTGAGAGACTGCCCACGACAGCCTACTGGCCAAGCCGTGTCCTGCACAGGGGCCTGGAGGAAGAGGCACTTTCCGATTGGCACAAAGGAGTTCCAGGCTCGCGGGTCAGTGAGAGGGCACTCTGCTCCCACCTGCCCTCATCACAGACACCCACAGCAGACCCTCACATACTGGGGACGGTAACACCACTCGGCTCGGCCTGGGGGCACCAGGGGCCCTGAGGGGCAGTGGCCCCACGCGCGCACACGCACGCACACACACACACACACCTGCAGCTTCTGCAGCAGCACCACGTCGGCGATCTTCTCCTTGTCCTGCTTCGTCTGCTTGGCCTTCCAGTACTGCTTCTGGGCCGAGTAGCGGTTCATGGGACACACCTTGAAGAGGCAGTCTGCAGGGGGAAGGCCGAGGGAGGGAGAGCGGTTCCTCTGGGCTCGGGCCTCCCTGGAAAAACCCCACCCTGCAGCTCTGCTCCCTGAGCCTCCCACCCTCCGGCCCCCGGGGAAGAGAGGACGTCAGGAAACCCTCAGGTTCGGAGCTTCCCAGATCACACCGAGTAGTGACGGAGTCCGAGACGCGGGCCGGAGGGCAACGGATCCCGCCCAAGAGGGGCAGGTGCCCTCTTCCCTGGGGGGGTGTGCCAGACGCTCTTGCGGACTCACCCCGATGCTGTCTACGACCAGCTTTGTGGGTACTGGCCGCTGACAGCTCACACCTCCTCCTTTGGCCAACTGCCTTGGGCTAGGGTCGCCATCCGGCCCACAGGTGCTGGGAAGGTCCGTGCCCGCCTCCCGGGGGCAGCACCACCCAGTGTCTGAGGCAGGCACAGTGCAGCCCGGCCTGGGAGGGGACCCGGAGGTGCAGCTCACGCTCCCAAGCGCCCTGGGGTGGGACTGGGGCCCACCTTCTCCCAAAACCACATCTGGCTCAGCAGCCCCCCTCCCACGCCGTGTATGAGAGTAAGGCCCCTCGCTCTATCCTCCTGCGACCCTTCCTCAGAGCTCCCCCGTCCTAGGTTCTGCTTCTAGCAGATCAAAGCCCCAGAATGTGCTACCTCCCCAGTTTGTATTTGGACGATAGAAAAACACGAGCATCTTCATGAGCTCAGCCCCAGGAAGGGGCTCGATGTTCCTACTGACCGAATGGAGGCAGAGCTGGAAAATCTACTCTCAAGAGTGGTGGGAGGGTAGGGGGTTCTGGGCGCCAGTGAAGGGCTGTGTGGATGGCTAAGCCATGCTGGGAGCAGTGAGCGCCCCTCGTGGGAGGGGTTCACACCGTGGGCAAGGGCGTGGCTCTGGTGGCCCTGAGGGACTCTTGTGCTGCAGTTCGAGCACACGATCGCTCAGTGACGAGCACGTGATGGGGAAGGACAGCTGTGCTGGAGACTGGAGGGGCCACCACGGGGCAGAGAGATGGGGGCACCCCACCCCCAGGTCCTTCCTGGTCCCCTGTAAGATGAAGGCCACATCCCCGATCTGGCCCAAGCTGGCCGCCCAGGCCCTGGGACCCAAGGCACAGCTAGACTTTCCATCTGCCCACAGGAGGCAGAGACCGCCTGGTGTCACCGGAAGGAGGACACAGCTGAGCCAAAGGTCAGGGAAGACGGGACTCCCTGGAACGGAGGAGAGGTGCCAGTCCATAGCAGCTGGAGCTACAAGTGGCGCCCGCCTCGCCCACCACGGCACCATTAGCCCGAGTGGCCGTCACTTCAGAAATGAGCAGTCTCGGGAACCAGCAGTTAGCGTAATGGCTATGTCGCTGGACTCCCACGTAGTCGACCGCGGTTCGCGTCTCGGACCCGGTGGCTTACAACTCACGCCGGGCGCGTGTGCGTGCGTGCCCAAGATCCCGAGAGGAGAATGGAGGAGAAGGGATTGCGGCATGACCATCCCCCCTGGGGGGTGATTTCTCGCTTTCTGTCTCTATGTCTCTCTCTGTCTGTCTGGCGAGCGCACGTGCCCTATAGCGAAAAACCTCTCCAAAAAAAAAAAAAGAAATGAGCAGTCTCCAGGCCCAAGCCTCAGGGGGGTCCTCCTGCCTCCTCAGGCGGACCTGGTCCCCCACCTCCCACGTCACCACGGGGGTCTCACTGCCTTGTCTCCAAGCGAGTGTCAGGAATGGGCCACACCAGGAGCGTTTGGGAAGCCAGGGGAAGGGCGAGATCTGGGTCGACCCAGTGACTGTCCGGGCTGGCGCTCAGTAGGCAGGACAGGGATGCTGGACGCCTGAACCACGGCTGTCCCCGTGAGCGCTGACGGCGCGTGGCCCGCCCCACACACTCACAGGTGGGCACCCGGGGCTGTGCTCTGCCCCACAGTGACACACAAAGACACCAGCACTTTCTCGCACAGTATTAGCAGATACCACATTGTCCAGAAATGCAACTCCAAGACAAACAGAAGAGCAATTGAAAAATAAAGAAATCAATAAAAATTAGGGAGGGGGAGAGAAAAAGAGCCAGCCCGAGAGCCTAAATGATAAGGGAGCAGGGACCCACATTACGAACTGCGGTTCAAATCCTGGCCCTGGCGGCTTGAAAAACACGCAGATATGTGTGTATGTACCCCAAAGCCCAAAGGATAGAGAAATGGAAGAGAAGGGATTGTAGAATAACCATGTTCCTATGAGGGGTACTTCCCTCTTCTCCCTCTCTGTCTGACACTTTCTCTGTCTCTCTCTGTCAAACACATATGACTTGTGTAATTAAGTGGGGGTAAAAAGCTGAGATAAACCATCTTCTATGTTGTTCAAGCTTTTCTGGGAGTTTTTTGTCTTTTCAGAAAAGACCTCACCGTGGCTATCTCAGACAGGTGCACTGGTGGCCGCCATATTCCCAACTCAAAGGTTAGTGTTCCTTCAATAAACCTATTAGCTGTGTCCCACATTTACTTCTTTTTTCTTGTTAAGTAGGCATCTTCCATTCTTTTTTAGAATTACTTATTTTTTTATCTTTTTCTTTTCTTTTCTTTTCTTTTCTTTTTTTTTTGGAGAGGTTTTTGCAGTAGGGCGCATGCACTCGCCAGACAGAGAGAGAGAAACAGAGAGACAGAAAGCGAGAAATCACCCCCCAGGAGGGATGGCCATGCCGCAATCCCTTCTCCTCCATTCTCCTCTCGGGATCTTGGGCACGCACGCACACACGCCCGGCGTGAGTTTTAAGCCACCGGGCCTGGGACGTGAACCGTGGTTGACTACATGGAAGTCCAGCGACATAGCCATTACACTAACTGCTGGTCCCATAATCTTTTTCTTTTTTTAAGAGATTTTTGCTATAGGGCATGTGCGCTCACCAGAGAGACAGAGAGAAAGTGAAAAATGGAACCCCAGGGGGGATGGCCACACCACAATCCCACCCCTTCTCCATTCTCCTCTTGGGATTTTGGTCACACATGTACCCATGCCCAGTGTGTTTCAAGTCGCCAGGTCTAGGACTTAAACCGCAGTCAACTACATGGTAGTCCAGCAATATAACCACTAGGCCATCTGCTGGTTCCTGTTATTATTATTTTTTAATAATTATTTTTAATTTTATTTATTCATTCATTTATTTTAATTTGACCAGAGAGAGACAGAGAAAGAGAGAGAGAAAGTGAGAAAGCAAGCCACCAGGTCCGGGACTTGAACCATTGTCGGCCATGCAGGAGTGTCCAGTGCCTTAACCACCACACCACCTGCTGGTCCCCTTCTGTCATTATTATTTTTAATTTTGCTACAGAGTACACGTGTTCACCAGAGAGAGACTGAGAGAGAGATGGGGAGAGAGAGAGAAAGGGAAAGTGAGAGAGCAAGCCGCCAGGTCCAGAACTCAAACCATGGTTGGTCATGTGGGAGTCCAATACCTTAACCACCATGCCACCTGCTGGCCCGCAACATTTACTTCTAAAATATATAGTTTACTGAGACCAGCAGATGGCATAATGGTAACATTGCCGGACTCCCACGTAGTCGATCAGGGTTCGAGTCCCAGACCCGGCAGATTAAAACTCACGCCTGGCACATGTACACATGTGTCCAAAATCCCAAGAGGAGAATGGAGAAGGGATATGGCATGGTCATCCCCCTGGGGAGTGATTCCTCGCTTTCTGTCTCCCTGTCACATGCGCCCTAAAGAAAAAAATCTCTCTAAAAACAAACAAAAAATATATGGTTTACTATATGTTGTTTTCCTTTTTTTTCCTCTCTTTTGTCACCCTTTAGACATTATATGGCCTCATTCCCTCCCCCTGGCCCCAGGCTTACTCAGACCCCGGCCCGGGCCTGCCGCCACTTCAGCGCATATAAATAAGGATATGATGGATTATTTCTCAATTCCACGGAATAGCTGAGGGTCTGACAGCTGCTCCATCTTCGCTGCCCTCACCTCCTCAGGGGCGGCAGGCAGAGCCCTGTAAGGCTCATCGGGGCTCGGCAAACATCTGCCAGGTGATAGATCAATCTAGAAACGACTCCCTCGTGGACGATATGGTGGGGCTTGAAGTTAGTCTTGATGGGAGGGAGAGGGGTGAGGCACTGCAACCGGAGGGAAGGGAAGTGAACTGGAAGCAGGAGGCACCCCCCCTTGCTGGCAGGGCAGGGAGTGCAACGGAACGGAAGCTCAGGACTCAGGCAGGAGAGGCGAGGGGCAGTCACCGTCAAGTCTGGTGACCTGAGAGGTCCAGGGCCCGAGTGTGAGTGGGCCCAGGCCAGGGGAGGGCAGTGAGGCCAGGAGCCTGCAGGCCCTGGGACAGCAGCTGTCTGGAAGCCACACAGCCCGGCCCTGATCGAAAGAGGAAGAAGAGACGGGAGCTGCCCAGGTGCCCTAGAGCAGGGGTCTCCAGCTTTCCTGACCCTCACTCGCCTGAGAAATTCCTCTTTCTGCAGTTTTTCATTGTTGTTCTTGCTGGTTTTAATTTGCTCTGGGGCATGCGCACTCACCACAGAGATAGGGAGAGGGGGTGAGAAAGCACCCCCTGGGGGGACAGCGACACAGATGGGAGAAAGGTCAGAGATCCAAGCTCAGAAGTGGGGAGACTAGAATCCCAAAGGGCTATACTTTCAGACAACTCAGGGTAGAGCAGCTCTTACCATAAACTACAGCCCAGTTTCCCACCATCCCTTCAATGGTTCAAGAAATCCCTTCTCCTCAATTCCCCTCTTGGGATTTTGGACACACACATACACACACACACACACACACACACACACACGCACATGCACCCGGCATTCTTTAAGCCACGGGTCCAGGACTAGAACCATGCAGTAGGTCATATGGGATCCAGCCACCTTCGCCACCATGCCACCTGGCCAGCCCAGAAGTACCTCTCCCATTTCTAAAGTGTATTTTATTTATTTCTTCCACAAGTCAGAGAGACAGAGACAGCCTGCTCCACAGGGCCTCGACTCGGTGATCCTCTCCGGCCCTAGCCAGTCCTGAAGCACAGGCACATGCGAGCACCTGGCGCCCTCAGGGAGGACGGTGGACCTGAACCCAGAACCACTCACTGGGTCAGCCTCCCAGGGTCGCGTCCCACTGCCGCACCACCATCCAGCCCAGAAACGCCTTTTAGGTCAGCACTTCATGAAACAGCATGGTGGGACCAGCAGTTGGCATAATGGCTATGTCACTGGACTCCCATGTGGTCGACCGCAGTTCGAGTCCCGGACCCGGTGACTTAAACTCACGCTGGGCATGTGTACATGTGTGCCCAAAATCCCAAGAGGAGAATGGAGACAGGATTGTGGTGTGGCAATTCCCCCGGGGAGTGATTTCTCGCTTTCTGTCTCTCTGGCGAGCGCATGCGCCCTGTAGCAAAAACCTCTCCAAAATAAAAAGAAGGAATGGAACAATATGGGCACCTCCTGGTCCTCATGGTGGGCAGGCCCTGGGCCTGACAGGGCTGAGAACCACCCAACCAAAAAACAGCTACTAGCACAAGCACAAGTTCAAAAAGGTACGTTTATTTTAAGACTTCTTAAAGAACTGACAAGACATGAGGAACTGGCGGCCACAGGGTCAGGGCACCCAGGGCGCTGTCTGTAGAAACACTGGGCCACTTCTTTTACCCCAAGGGCAGGTAGAAGGGGCAGAGATCCAAGCGCAGGCCCACAGGCAGTGGGGAGATCGGCACCCTCAAAGGCTGTATTTTCAGCAACCCCGAAGAACAGCTCCTACCACGAACTGCAGCTCAGTTTCCAACCACCCCCTCGATGGTTCGAGAAACCCCAAAACTTGGGGGCCAGACAGAGGTGCAGCAGAAATGCAGCGCCCTATAGGCTGACTGGCGTGGGAGGTTCTGGGTCCACAGCCGAAGACCTGCCTGCACACACTGGGACCACATGAGCCCGTAACCGGCTGGCTGAAGCTGGGCGGGGGGTCGCAGTGCGAAGACCCTACTGGGGGTGCCAGTCTCTGTTTCTCTCTCCTCACCCCCTTTACTCATATAAGAAACTTTATTTTTAAATTTAATTTTATTTACATATATATTTTTATTTATTTATTTATTTATTTTTAATTTGCTATAGACCATGTGCACCTACCAGAGAGAGAGAGAGAGAGAGAGACAGAGAGAAAGAAAGTGAGAAAGCAAGCTGCTAGGTCCAGGACTCAAACCACAGTTGGCCATGTGGGTGTCCAGTGCCTTAACCCACAACCCCTGCTGGCTCCAGGAAGAATCCTTAAAAAAGAAAAGACACAAAACCAAACTCCAAGCATGAGCTAGGTTTCTTTTCTTTTTTTGGAGAGGTTTTTGCTATAGGGCGCTTGTGCTCACCAGAAAGGCAGAGAGTCAGAGTCAGAGAGTCAGAAAGCGAAAAATCACCCCCTGGGGGGATGGCCACACCGCAATCCCTTCTCCTCCATTCTCCTCATGGGATCCTGGGCATGCACGCACACGCGCCCAGCATGAGTTTAAGCCACCGGGTCCAAACGGTCAACTACGTGGGAGTGCAGCGACATAGCCATTATGCCAACCACGGGTTCCAAGCATAAGCTAGGTTTCAGGTAGTCGTGGACTGGTGACAGCCCCAGAAATCCAGCACCACGCGAGGCAGGACCTCTCTCGAGGAACGTGCCTTTGTCCTAGACCGCAGCCACAGAAAGTGAATTTTTCAAATTCAACAAGTTTGCAGTCGAAGATAACCAGGCACTCTTGGGAACCAGACACCACAAGGGAGAACAAGCCCGCAAAATCGACACTGGAAACACGTACACGTGCAGAGCCTTCAGACACAGACATCCTGTAAAACAGATCTGCCTTCTCTGCTTCGATCAATAAGAGAAACGCCCGCAGATCCCTGGAGAGAACAGGAGATGATAAAAGTGACATAGCAGACGGAAAAAGAACCAAACGGAATTTCTAGAAATACAAAAGCTTCAGTTACCAAATTGTAACACTCACTGGACATACTGAACAGAAGAAAAAAATTGGGGACCAGCAGGTGGCATGGTGGGTAAGGCGCTGGACACTCCCACATGGCTGACCATGGTTCGAGTCGTGGACCTGGTGGCTTGCTTTCTCACTTTCCCTCTTTCTCTCTCTCTGAGTATCTCTCTGGTCAAATTAAAATAAAATGAATGAATAAAAGTAAATAAATAACTCTTTTTTTTTTTCTTTTTTTGGAGGTTTTTGCTATAGGGCGCGTGCGCTCACCAGAGACAGAGAGACAGAAAGCGAGAAGTCACCCCCCCAGGGGGATGGCCACGCCGCAATCCCTTCTCCTCCATTCTCCTCTCGGGATCTTGGGCACACACGCACATGTGCCCGGCGTGAGTTTAAGCCACCAGTTCTGGGATGCGAACCACGGGTCAACCACATGGGAGTCCAACGACATAGCCATTACGCTAACTGCTGGTCCCAATAAATAATTCTTTTTAAAAAAGAAGAAAGAATTAAGAAAACGAGAACACCCCTTCCTGGGGTTGAGCATGCTGTTAGGTTGTCAGGAAAGCCCTGACGTATTTTTTCTGGTTTTCTATGGAAAAATGCGTCAGGACTTCCCCGACCCAACCACTCTATCCTACCCTGTTCTTGAAGGGAAGGCCAAGCCTGCTCCAGTGACGTGAGGTCACTAACGTGAACAGTGCCCTGCAGCCTCCCGGGCCAGGGAAGAATCAGACGCGGTCCTCCCTGCTCCCGACTCCCCATTATCTCCCTTAGACTCCCTGGAACCAGTCAGATGGGATCCTCCCTTAGAGCCTTGCTCACACATGATGCTTACTGGATAAATAGACCTGGCAGAAGTGACGCAGTGGGAAGATGTGGCCTTCGGCGGGGCCGACCCATGGGGAAGCTGGGGGCTGCCCCTGGAGACCTCCCGGTGAGCAGAGCATGTGTGCCCACCACATGGGGCTGGCCGAGGCTGGGGTGGCTTGGGATAACGAGACCCTGCCAGGGGTGACGGTCTCTGCTGTCTTTCTTGTTCATGGAAGAAATAAATCAACTTTAAAGTGTTGGGGGGGGGCAGGGCACAGCCTAATGTTTGAGGGAGCCAATCTCATGTGACCAACGGCAGTTCGAGTGCCAGCCCTGGAAGCTCAGGGGGCGTGTGGGTGCATGTGTGCCCAATTTCCCACCACAATGGAGAAAGGGAGGAGAGCGGATTGCAGAATAACCACAACCCATGGGGGTGCTTCCGCCCTCTCCCTCTCCCTGTCTCTCTGCCTCTCTCCAGGGAGCTCACCTGCCTCCTGGTGTGTTCACCAGGAGAAAGAAAAGAATAAATAATCGATGAATAAACAGCTGGGCCCCACCCCCATGTACATCTTCATGCTTTCCCCGTCAGAACCCGAGAAATGGCCCAGAACCTTGCTCAGGGCTGCAGGACAGAGTGTGACGAGCGGCCGGGAGACCGGGCCCATGCAGGAGCAGAGCATCAAAGGCCAGGAGAAAAGGCTGAGGAGGTGGGGCCCCCCAGTAAGCACTGCGTGTACCGGGGCTGCATACCCGCACGTGAAGGAGGCCCAGGGCCGACGGCTGTGGACAAGAGGCTGTTCCTTCCTCACACAGTCAGCGGGCACCTGAAACTGACTGCGGGCTAACACCCCCAAGTCCCAGTGCCACTGCAAGGCCTCCTCTCGGGGAGGAGGGCTGCTAACTCCCAGCCCCCAGATCTGAGTAGGTCTGCGGTGAGGCTCAGAGGGTCCCGCTGCTCCACTGAGGTTGAAAAGCACCAGGGTAGAAGATCTGAGACGGGTCAGAGTGAGTTATAAGCCAGAATAACGGGTCACGTACAAGCTCGGCATGAAATGATGTTCCTGTCCTTGATGGTCACAGTCAAACCACAGAACATAACACAGAGGACTTCGCAGTAAAGCCACAGGAGTATGCGAAGGTGACTAGGGCTCGATGATGTGAAAAGTACACACGGCGGAGGCAGGAGGGAGACGCGGGGCAGAGGCTAGAGGAAGGTGGTAACTGGGCCACCTGGGTTTGAAAAGGTGCCCGCAGGCAGCGTGGTGGTTAAGCTGCGGGAATTCTGGACCTGGTGGCTTGAAAAGTCATGTGGGGGCTGAGGGGGTGGGCGGGGGGGGGGGGCAGCAGATGGTGTGGTGGTTAAGTACTAGACATTCCCACATGGTCAACCACGGTTCAAGTACTAGACCTGGTGGCTTGCTTTCTCACTTTTCCTGTCTCTGTCTCTCCCCCCACCCCCTGCTCTGTATCTCTCTATAGTCAAATAAAAAAAAAAAGTCATGCCGAGTGCATGTGCATACATGCCCAAATCCCAAGAGGAGAATGGATTGTGGCACGGCCATCCCTCCTGGGGGGAGGTGGGGGGAGTGATTTCTCACTTTCCCTATCTCTGTCTCTCTCCAGCAAGTGCACACACCCTATGGCAAAAACCTTGGAAAAAAATAAAATAAAAAGGGGAGCCAGCAGGTGGCATAGTGGTGAAGGCACTGGACTCCCACGTGGCCCACCATGGTTCAAGTCCCAGACCCAGCAGCTTGAATCACATGTGTGCACATGTCTAAAATCCCTAGAGGAGAATGGAGAAGGGAGTGTGGTATGGCCATCTCCCCGGGGGGTGATTTCTCGCTTTCTGTCTCTCTCTGTCTTTCTGGTGAGCGCACACAGCCTGCAGCAGAAAATGTCTCCAAAATAAATAAATAATAAATAGATGAAAAGGTGACAATGAAGACTCCAGCAATAACAAGATGCAGCTGGGAGTACGGGGGTGTGTGGGGGAGGGTGTGCCACGTGAGCTTAACTCACTACCTCAGAAGGGCACAAACAGCTGCCACTTAACATTGGCAGACCAGGACACCGTGGAGCACCGCATTTGGAAACATGCGGGCAGCCAGCAGAAGCAGCGATGGGAAGAGCCCAGAGGGATCGCGTCCTCTCTGACACCACCGGCAGGGGTGCAGGACGGTCCTACTGCGTGGCGCGGGCAACGGCTGTCGGCTCAGAACCACAGGTGCTCTGACCGCGGGACGTAGCAGCCTCCCTGCCGGGCACACGGTCTTGCATAAAATGACAGCGGACAAGTCTCTTTGCCGTAGCACCATCGGAAATGACAAAAGGCTAGGAAGAGCCCAAGTGTGCAGCCCAGGGGACTGGTAAATAAATTACCGTAAAATACTGTCACAGTGGAAATGCTACGTAGTCGTAAGGTGAGAGGACTGACCCGTAGCCAAGTGAATGAGGGAGCTAGAGCTTACGTAGCCATCTGTGGTTCAAATCCCAGCCCTGGCAACTTGAAAAACACACCAGGTGCATGTGTATGCATGCCCCCAGATCCCAAAAGATGCAGAAATGGAAGAGGCATTATGGCATGGCATACCCTAGTCTCTCTCTCTGTCTCATGCACATATGCACATATGCGTCCACTAGTAATTTAAATAAATCAATGTGTTGATGGCGTTCATTTAATTTTTGACAATTAAATCAAGGATATTACCATAAACATAATTTTCAATTAAGAATTTTTTTTTTTCTTAGAGCGAGATTTTTGCTATGGGGGTGTGTGCTCACTACAGGGACAGACAGAAAGCAAGAAATCATCCCCCGGAAGGATGGCCATACCACAATCCCTTCTCCTCCATTCTCCTCTGGAGATTTTGGGCATGCACGCACACACACTGGCCGGCATGAATTTTAAGTTGCCAGGTCCAGGACTCAAACCACGGTCAACTACATGGGAGTCAGCGATATAACCATTGTGCCATCTGTGGGCCCCTCCACAGAGAATTTTTGGGTCTTTCGTTGTTGTTGTTGTTGTTGTTTGTTGTTGTTGGGGTTTTTTGTTTTTTTTGAGAGGTTTTTGCTATAGGGCATGTGCTTTCGCCAGAAAGACAGAGACAGAGAGACAGAAAGCGAGAAATCACCCCCCAGGGGGAATGGCCACGCCGCAATCCCTTCTCCTCCATTCTCCTCTCAGGATCTTGGGCACGAATGCACACACACCTGGCATGAGTTTAAGCCAGCGGGTCCAGGACTGGAACCGTGGTCGACTACGTGGGAGTCCAGCAACATAGCCATTACGCTAACTGCTGGTCCCACATTCTTGGGTGTTAAGTGTTTCCTCCCTTGGCCTCTCCCGCCCATCTTGTACCATCCACTCCCCTCCCTTACGGACTCTGGTATCTAAGCTTACCCTCCCTGCTACCCTGGCCTCAGATCTTTCCATTTCCGCCAGAGAGTGCAGACATTCCGCACATACTGAGCAGGAATACACAGTGTGCGTTTGCAAAGTCTGGCTGACTTTGCTCAGCATTAAGTCTTCCATATGCAACCACTTAGAGTCAAATGACAATGTCTCATTGTCCCTTGTGGCTGAAAAGTATTCCACAGTGGACATGTGCCACCGTTTTTCACCCCAGCTCTCGAGCAGTGAGGTTGGTTCCATGTCTTTACGATTATGAACTACGCTGCAATAACCATGAAAGTGTACGTCCTCCCGACTGAGTGCTTTCCTATCTTTTGGGTGAATACCAAAGAGTAGAATTACTGAGTCACTTGATAATTCTAGTTGTAGATTTTTTCAGAGGTTTTTGCTACAGGGCACATGTGCTCACCAGAAAGACAGAGAGAGACAGAGAGACAGAAAGTGAGGAATCACCCCCCAGGGGGGGATGGCCACACCACAATACCTTCTCCTCCATTCTCCTCTCAGGATCTTGGGCACGCACACACACGCGCCTGGCGTGAGTTTAAGCCACTGGGCCTGGGACTCAAACCGCGGTCAACTACATGGGAGTTCAGCAATGTAGCCATTATGCCAACTTCTGGTCCCTAGATTTTTAAGGAACCTCTATATTGTTTTTCAGAGTGCCTGTTAATGATATTTTTTTAAGAATTATTTTATTTGGGACGGCAGGTGGTATGATGGTTAAGGGCACTGGACTTCCACATAGTTGACCATGGTTCGAGTCCCAGACCTGGCGGCTCACTTTTCCTCTCTCTCTCTCTCTCTCTCTCTCATCAGGTGGCACTGTAGTTTCTTGTGGTTTTCAAGCTGCAGGGCCTAGGACTTGTACCACAGTCAGCCATGTGGGAATCCAGAGCCTTAACCACTCCACCACCTGCTGGCCCAGGAGCAAAATCTTGACACATACCACAACATCTATGAACCACGACATTATGCAAATTGAAATAAGCAGTCAAAGGGCCAGCCCCATAGCCTGGTGATTTAAGGAGCTGGATCCCACAGGGCTCACTGGGACTCAAGTCCTGGCCCTGACGGCTTGGAAAACACAGAGGTGCATGTGCATGCCCCAAATCCCGAACAGGATGGAGAGACAGAGGAGAAGGGGCCGTGGCATGCCTCACACAATTGGGGTGTCTCTCTTTCTCTCTGTTTTTATGTGCCCTCTGGCACTTAAAAAAAAAAAAAAGAAGAAGAAAATAAGCCCGGCACAGAAAGACAGTACAATTTCACTTAAACAAGGTGCCCAAAGTAGTCAAACTCGTAGAAACAGAAAGCAGCATGGCGGATGCCAAGGAGAAATGGGAGCTGTTTAAGGGGTGCAGTTTCAGTTTTGCAAGATGGAAATGTTCTGTGGCTGGATGGTGGTGATTACAACACAGCAATGAAAATGAGCTTAATGCCACTGAGCTGTACACTTACAAGTGGTGTGGTGGTTAAGGCGCTGGACTCCCACATGGCTGACTGAGATTCGAGTCCTGGACCCAGCGATTTGAAAATCACTCCGGAATCCCAGGAGAAGAATGAAGGGAACAGGGCATGGCCATCCCCCGCCCACCCCGGGAGTGATATCTCACTTTTCCTCTCACTGTCTCCCTTCAGCTAGCACACATGCCCTATGGCAAAAACCTAAACAACAACAACAACAAAAAGTGGTTAAGATGATAAAACTGGGGACCTGCAGTTAGCGAAATGGCTACGTTGCTGGACTCCCATGTAGTCGATTGCAGTTCGAGTCCCACACCCAGTGGCTTAAACTCACGCTGGGCGCGTGTGCGTGCGTGCCCAAGATCCCGAGAGGAGAATGGAGGAGAAGGGACTGCGGCGTGGCCAGCCCCCTGGGAGGTGATTTCTCACTTTCTATCTCTCTCTGTCTTTCTCGCGAGCACACATGCCCTGTAGCCAAAACCTCTCCAAACAAAACCAAAAAAAAGATGATAAAACTTTATGATGAATATTTTACCACAATTTAAAATAAATGACTTTACCTCTCTTTCATCTTAGTTGCCAACACGCCATCCACCCAGACTAAGGGAAACCCGAAACTTCAAGGCCACGTGAGCCACGGCCACAGCTTCACTGGCAAGCACCGGAAGCATCCCAGAGGCCGAGGCGGTGCTGGTGGCTGCATCACCACAGGGCCAACTTCGACAAATATTCCCGGGTTACTCTGGGAAAGCTGCTATGAGGCGTAACCACGGAGAGGAACCAGAGCTTCTGCCCGACTGTCAGCCTGGACAAACGGTGGGCCTCGGTCGGGGAGCAGGCGGGGAAACGCTGCCAGAAGCGAGGCTGGAGCGGCTGCCGTCACTGACATGGTGCGGCCGGGCTACCACACAGGGCTGGGGAAGAGAGAGCTCCCGACGTCGCCTGTCACTGCAAAGGCCAAAGTCTTCAGCAGAGGAGCTGAAGAGATTAAGGGTGTGTACTGGGGTGGGGAGGGGAGGGCTGCGTTCTGCTGGGTGGCTGGAGGCCACATGGACAGAGTTTCATTAAATGTTAACAAGTGCAAAAATAATTTAATTAATTAATTAATTAATTGTAAAGCTCCCCCCCATTTAATTTGCTAAATAGCTGCAAAGTCTAGAACTCAAACTGTGCAGTCAGCCAAGTGAGAATCCGGCCACCTCAACCACCACGTCACCAGCAGGCCCTCAGGAACTTTTTTTAAAAAATGCTTAAAACGATGTCATTTATAGGAACACTATGTTCGCACAGTTGTCAAGACACGGAACTTAAATGAATCTCTTTAATGGAAGAGAGTTCAAGCTTCTCCACATAGTGAGATAGAGCTCCAGTGGGACCTGTCTGGAGTAAGAGTTATAATGTAAAAACAGCGAAGAATGGAAGAGGGTAGAGAATGCTAACTCTGGGTGAAAGATGGGAGACCTGAGTGTGTGTCTGCATTTTCACGAAGGAGCACTGGAGGACACACGAGGAGTGAAACGCGACTACCTGCGGGGGCATGGGCAGTGGAGGAGAGTGGGCGGGCAGGGACAGGGCGGGAAAGAGACTCTCCACATATATTATATAACGTGCTCATGTTTTCACTGACGCTTTACCTAGTCAGATTTCCTTTTTCTTTTTCTTTTTTTTTTTTAGAGAGAGATTTTTGCTATAACAGAAAGTAGAATGGTGGTTGCCAGGGAGAAATGGGGAGTTGTCTAATGGGTGCAGTTTCAGTTTTGCAAAATGAAAAGCTCTGTGGCTGTGTGCACTCAACAGAAAGACAGAACCCTCGGTAGGGTACCCGCACCACAATCCCTTCTCCTCTGTTCTCCTCTCAAGATTTTAGGTACTGGGACTAGCAGATGCATAATGATTATGTTGCCAGAATTGCATGTAGTGGACCGTGGATTGAGTCCTGGACCAGGTGGCTTAAAACTCACGCCAGGCGCGTGTGTGTGCGTGTCCCACATCTCAAGAAAACAGAGAAGGGATTGCGGCATGGTCATCCTCCCAGAGGGATGATTTCTCGCTTTCTGTCTGTCTGTCTGTCTCTCTCTCTCTCTGTCCAACAAGCACAAGCCCCATAGCAAAAAATCTCCTTAGAAAAAGGAAAAAGAAAAAAAATTGGGGCACATGTGCCTGGCGTTGAGTTTCAAGTCTCCAGGTCTGAGACTCAAACCACAGTTGGCCATGTGGGAGTCCAGCACCTTAACCACAACGCCACCTACTGGCCCCCAGGTCTTCTAACATGGTTGCCTAGGGAGGGGGAGAGGAGGTGAGTGATGGTGGGGTGGGGGAGGCATGTTTTTATCTTGATCCTAGAGCCTGAATCTGTATTACTTTTATAAAAATAAAAGAAGAAGAAAGAAAGGGAAGGAGGGAGGAGAGGAGAAGGAGAGGACAGAGACAGGGTAAGCATGGACTCTGAAGTGGCCGGTGAACATGAAAAGATGCTTGATGTCACTAGGAGTCCAAGAAAGGCAAACTCGAACCTTGTGCGACGCCACTTCACACCCAGCGAGTTGGGAGGAATTTAAGTGGGAAGAAACACGTGTGGTCAGGATGTGGGGAGGGCGAGGGGCGCGGCTTCCACAGGCGTGGGCGTGAGCGTGACAGCCCTGCGGAAAGCGCAGGGTCGTTTCTCACGAGATGGAGGGCACCCCCCCCCCCCCCCCGCAGTTCTCCTCCTCGGAATATGCTGGAGAGGCCCTTCCACTGAAGCCCAAGGAGGCAGGTGCGGGAACGCAGTGCAGCAGCGCGGGCGACTGCCCAGGACCGGAAGGGCCGCACGTCCCTGGACAGGAGGAAGGGGTGGCGGCTTTATTCACCCCCTGAGGTGTAGGCGGGCGAGATCCACACGCACCCACATGGAGAACTCTCAAAATCAACGCAGCATGAGAAAAGCACAGAAAGATTGGTTTAGAAGGTTACCTGTAATACGTGGGCTTTTAAAAATGAAAAATACCACGCCAGTCCACGGTATAGTGGCTACCACAGGGCCGACTGCATGGTTCAAGTCCTGAACCCAGTGGCTTGAGGAACCAGCCAGGTACACGCATGTGCATGCCCAAAATCCCAAGAGAAGAGACTGTGGTTGTGCAACCCCCTGAAATGGTCTCTCTCTGTCTTTCTCTCCAGCAAGCACATGCACCCTATGGTTAAAAAAGAAAAAAAAAAATTAACGGGGGCCAGCAAGTGGCATGGTGGTTAAGGTGGCACGTTCCCACATGGACGACTTCGTGGTTGGAGTCCCAGACCAGGCTGCCTGAAAAACATGCCAGGCTCATGTGCGTGTGTGCCCAAAATACCGAGAGAAAGGAGGAAAAGGGATTGCAGCATGGCCATCTCCCTGTGGGGGGATTTCTCACTTTCTCTCTCTCGGGAGCACACGTGTCATAAAGCAAAAACTAAAAATAAATAAATAAATAAAATTTGAAAAAAGGAAAATCCCCCTACGTTGCTCACAGATATATCCCCGCATATTATGAGAAAAGGCGCCTGCATCACGCACCCCAACTCTGACCGGTACTTCCCTCGGGCAGGAGTGGGAGAGGAAGGGGGCTGGGAAGGAAGACTCGGGGCTTCAACTGCAGCTATGTTACGTCTTTAAAGATCAAAAGATCTGAAATGAACGTGGCAAAAAGGATCTGCCAAAGCTCAGCGGCAGGTACAGGAAGTGTGCGCTTTCCTCCTCACTTCTTCTTTTTTTTTTTTTTTTTGGAGAGGTTTTTTGCAATAGGGCGCGTGCGCTCGCCAGACAGAGAGAGAGAGAGAGACATAGAGACAGAAAGAGAGAAATCACCCCCCAGGGGGGATGGTCACGCTGCAATCCCTTCTCCTCCATTCTCCTCTCGGGATCTTGGGCACGCACGCACACGCGCCCGGCGTGAGTTTTAAGCCACCAGGTCCGGGACATGAACCGCGGTCAACTACATGGGAGTCCAGCGACATAGCCATTACACTAACTGCTGGTTCCCTCCTCTTCACTTCTGTGTAGAGTTGAGAAAACGTCTCAGGGTGGCTCCATGGCATGGCAGTGAGGCATAGCTCAAGGGAAGCTAGAACCCACGTGGCAGCTGTGGGTCGAATCCCCGGCCTGGTCAGTCTGAAACATGCCGGGTACAAGGGCTGGAGCCCAAGACAGCAGGCTGGACGATAAGAGAAGGGGGACCCGGCGAGACCAAAGCCTGTGGAGGGTGCTCCTCTCTCTCTCACATGCACTCTATCATAACTAGAGGGGAAAATCAGAAGAAATATGTCTTAATAATAATAAAAATAGCAAAGACCTGGGCTCGGAGGATGCAGGGGGACAGGGGAGCATGAGATGGAAAGCTGCCCAGCCGTGCACAAGGGGCCTCCTCATCACTCCCCTCCTAGCACCTGCCCCCACACTTGTCCTGGGGCCCCTCTGGCTGGGGGTGTGAGAAGAGGGCTCCTCAGCCCTCCATGCTGGGTCTCTTCTGGCTCTAACGTGAGGACGATGACAGAGAAAGGGCTGGGGAGGGCGTCGCCCCACCTGGCCCGTCAGCTGCACAGGACTCAGCAGACACAGCCCAGAACGCCTACAGCAAGCAGGGTTCGCGGGGCTGGGCCGGTGTGGGGAGCCAGGCTGGGGAAGCAGCCGCCTGGGCCTCCCAGGGCCTTGCCAGCTCTGGAAAGAATTCCCTGAACATGTTAGGGCTTGGGGTGGCCTCGGAGGGTGGCTGGAGCTAAAACCACAGACATGGAGCAAGCAAGGGCTGATGGAGGCTTCACGGCCAGCCCAGCCTGGGGCGCTCCGGGGTGAAGAGGGAGCCGGCAAGGGCTGTGGTGGAAAGTGAGCCCCCAGAGATGGCTGGGCTCACCCAAAGATGGCTGGGACAGACCCCTGGGCGGATGGACGGGGGTCTCAGGACTAGGCCATCTCTGATGGCTACTAGGTACCTTTCAAAAGGCCTGCTCTATGGGACGAGCAGACGGCATAATGGTTATGTCGCTGGACTCCTACATAGTCTACCATGGTTCGAGTCCCTGATCCGGTGGTTTAAAACGCATGCCTGGTACATAGGTGTGCATGCCCAAAATCCTAAGAGGAGAATGGAGAAGGGATTGGTGTGGCCATCCACCTGGAGGGCTTTCTGCCTCTCTCTCTCTGGTGAGCACATGTGCCCTATAGCAGAAATCTCTCTAAACAAGTAAAGAATTGGAAAATAAAGGGCTTGCGCTGGCCCCACACCCCTGCTGAGTCCCCTCCAGGGCCAGGGCGTTTGCAGGAGGGACGC
Source organism: Tupaia tana (assembly GCA_026018925.1). Classification (NCBI taxonomy): domain Eukaryota; kingdom Metazoa; phylum Chordata; class Mammalia; order Scandentia; family Tupaiidae; genus Tupaia; species Tupaia tana. Next base: position 130,792,014 of record JAKSZU010000002.1, read on the forward strand.
AGAAACTTGGAACGCAAGGACTTGGATTTGAGGTCAGCCCCACCTCTTTCTTCTCTGGGTGTCAGTCTGGACACTACAGAAATGGGAGTGCACGTCTGTCACCCCAACCTGCAGCCATGGGGACCCCACGGGGCTGCACGGATACCTGCTTCTGTCCCCTAAGAGAGGCTGGCTCTCCCAGCTCCAAACTCGGCCACAGGGAATCCAGACAGGCCTCTGGCCACCACACCAGGACACCAATGGCCCAGGGCCTGGGGCAGGGAAGGGGCAGGAGAGATGGAGCCTGAGTCCCCACTTTCTGCTCACTTTGCTAGCGGGACCCAGCAAGCCCAGGGGCCCTAGGGCGGCTCTGCCATAGGCTTTAGGAAACGGAGAGGAGGAGACGGGGCAGTGGGAAGTAGCAGCGGGAGGACGGCAAGAGGTCAAAGGCACCACCAGCCAGGTGGCATGGTGAAGGCAGCTGATCCCACATAGCCATGTTCGAGTTCCACATCTGTGGTTCGAGTCCTGGACCCGGTGGCTTGAAAAACAGGCCAAGTTCATGGGAGTGCATGGCCAAAATCCCAAGGGGAGAAAGGAGAAGGGATTGCGGTGTGGCGGCCATGCCCTGGAGGGAAGGTGGGAGTGGCTTTCTCGCTTCCTCCCTCCCTCTCTCTCTCTTTCTTTCCTTAACAAGCACACATGTCCTATAGCAAAAATAAAACATAAAAAAATAAGATTTCGCCCTAAACTCTGTCCACTGGAAGCCTGGGACAAATCTTCCCCTGCCATGGCCACCTGCTTGTCACCAGCCGGTCACACACAAAGCTGACTGCCCACACCTCACCCCAGGCAGACCTCCTTCCATCCCAATCCCCTCTGCCCACCCAGAGAACCCTCACCCCTCTCTCCCCACTAAGTCCTTTTATTTATTTAATTGCCAGAGGGCATGTTGCATTCACCAGACAGAGAAGCAGAGACAGAAAAGCACCTACAATGGGGTGTGGTCAGCGACAGCCCCTTCTCCACCTCTCTGTCCTGTTGGAATTTAGAGCACACACGCACCCAGCGTGTTTTTCAAGCCACCAGCACCAGGATTCAACCTGTGGTCAGTCATGGGGACTGGGTCCTTTAACCACGAGGTTACAGGCTGGCCCTCGCACCAAGATCTTCCCAAGGGCTCACCTAAACCCCTCGAGCTACAATCCACCCCTGATCAGCAGCTTCAGAGCTCCGAGAGGGACCCAGGCTTTGTCTCTACCCGCCTCCGACCTTGAGGAAGCCGGGGCAGGTGTGTCAGAGCTATGCCCCCACACAGGGTCCCGCAGGAGCACCCCGCAACCCGCAGAGACTGGGCCCAGCCAGGGAATACAGAGTGGGTCACATCAATGGGACAGGGAACAGCCAGGCCTGGGAGGGCCCACGCATGCTCTTATTCCTCACATGTGTGCCAGGACCCACCGCGTGGCAGGCCCTGCAGATAAAACAGTGAACGTCGGGACCAGCAGTTGGCGTAATGGCTATGTCGCTGGACTCCCATGTAGTCAACCACGGTTCGAGTTCTGGACCCAGTGGCTTAAACTCAGGCTGGGTGCGTGTGCATCTCAAGCTGGGTGCGTGTGCGTGCGTGCCCAAGATCCCGAGAGGAGAATGGAGGAGAAGGGATTGCGGTGAATCCCCCTGGGGGGGTGATTTCTTATTCTCTGTCTCTCTGAATCTCTCCATCTTTCTGGCGAACACACACGTCCTATAGCAAAAACCTCTCCAAAAAAAAAAAATTACAGCGAACAACAAGCAGAAATCTCTGCCCTAGTGCAGAGGGAGACAAAGCAATTAAAATACAGGGAGCAGGGTCAGCCTCATAGTCTAGTGGTTAAGGGAGCCGGCTCCCACATGGCCGAACACGGTTGGAATCCCAGCCCCAGTAGCTTGACAGACACACTCGGCATGTTTGCTTGCATGACCAAAATCCCAATCAGATGGAAAAATGGAGAAGAGACTGCAGTGTGGCCACTCTCTGGCAATGACTATAAAAACACATGGAGTGGGGCCTGCAGGTGGCATGGTGGTTGGGGAGCTGGACTTCCACATGGTGGACCATGGTTCAGGGTCCGGACCTGGTGGCTTGCTTTCTCACTTTCCCTCTCTCGCTTTCTCTGTCTCTCTCTGGTCAAACTTAAAATAATAAAATAGTTAATTAAATTAAATAAATAAATCTTAAAAAAAATACATAAAGCATGTAGGATTCCTTGGAGAAATAATAGAAATGGAGATGGGGCTGGGGGTGAAATTTCCTACGGCATGGTCAGCCAGGCCTCCCCTGAGAACACTGAGCTGTGTGGATATTTGAAGTAAGAACATTCCAGACAGAGGGAGCAGCAAGTGAAAGGCGCAGAGGCGGGTGTGGCTGAGCGACATGAGCGACGGTGGGAAGGCCAGGCAGGTGGTAGGAGGTGGGAGAGGAGGGAGTAGGGAATGGGGGAGGGAGGCCACAGGGCAGAGGGCCCTACAGTGCTGAGGGGTGCTCAGGGTCCCGAGACTGTCCCCACATGTCCCGACCTAAGACCCCCAGGCCAAGCCCCCACTCAGAGGCCCAAGACAGAAGCAGGAGCAAAGCGGCAGGCATGGGCGTGGGCGTGGGCAGGCCCGGAGGAGTCCCTCAGTCTCCTCCCCACGCTGCACAGATGCACACGCCCGGCTGCCAGCCAGCCTGGATCCCAGGAGTGTCTGAACCCCACTCCCCTCCCAGCATCCCTGCCAGACACGGTCCCGGATAATCTCTCCGGAGCCTGAGCAACCGCGGGGGCAGGCTTGGTGGCAGCAGGCCTGGCCTGTTCCTGCCTGCCCCCACCCTGCGCGCCACGCCCAGGGTCTGTCTGACCGACTGTCTGTCGCCTGTCGGTCTCAGTCGTCACAGGTAATCACAACAGCCCTTCCCCTGGGCTGGCGTGACGACAGCAGCAAATCAGCTCATCCTCACGGGGCCGTGGGGCCTGCTGGATGGGACCAGGGAGGCTTCTGCCCAAGGTCACAGAGCAGGCTGGACGCTACACGGCAGGGGCCACCGAACAGAGCCAGACTAAGGAAGCAGCCAGGGGCCAGAGGATTCTGGGGACCACCAGGGCCTGTCCCCTAACCACAGAGGGGAGGGCTCCCATCTCGGGCCTCCTGCAGCCCCAGGAGATTCTTTCTGCCCCCGCCTTCCTCCAGAAGATGCCTGTCACACAGACAAAGACAGCCCTGTGGCTGCTGGGAGCTGGGGGAGAAAGGGCCACTGGCCAAAGGGGGCGTGGCCCTGAACGGCGGGGCGTGGTCCTGGGCGGGGGCGTGGCCCTGCGCCGTGGGGCGTGGCCCTAAAATGAAGGGAGCGGTGTGTGCCTGCCAAGATGGAGGCAGTGTAGACAGAGGGGATTCAGACTGCAGGGTGGCCTTTGGGCCTGAAGGGGCTGAGTAACTTTAGCCCCAGGTTCAGGACTCAGGAGCCAGGAGGGGCTCTGGCGGTGGGGGTGGTGGTCTTACCTCGGAACTTCTTAGGGGGGTTGTCCAGGTCCCCCGCCGCGGGCTCCACCACACAGCGGTCATCCACCAGCCTGGGGGACAAGGCAGCTGGTCAGCAGGACAGGAGAGACCCCTCTCCCAGCAGCATCCCTTCCTCAAGGCAGTGGGGTTCCAGGGCACCAGGGAAGCCTGGGGAAGCTTCCTCTGTCACTGACAATCCCCCACCAGAGTCGTTCTCTCCTGGCACCACCCTTAAGGGGCCAGGTCTCAGCCCAGCAGCGGCGGCCATGCATGCTGCGAGCCCACGTGGGGGGCCCGGGTTCCATTCCTAGCCTGGCCTGAAGGCTGGGAGTCTAGCATGAGCCTATAATCCAGACACTCAGGAGTCTGAGGCAAGAGGACTATGGCAGTGAGACCTTGTCTTTAAAACAGGGGACCAGCGGATGGTGTGGTGGTTACATCCCTGGCCTCCCACATGACCAACCTCAGTTCGAGCCCAGACCTGGTGGCTTCGAAATCACTCCGGGCACGTGTGCATGTGTGCCCAAGAGTCCAGATCATGGGCACAGGTGTGCTGTCTTCAGGACTCTGTCAGGGGACCAGCAGTTAGCGTAATGGCTGTGTCGCTGGACTCCCATGTAGTCGATCGCAGTTCGAGTCCCAGACCCAGTGGCTTAAAACTCACGCCAGGAGCATGTATGTGTGTGCCCAAGATCCCGAGAGGAGAACGGAGGAGAAGGGATTGCGGCGTGGCCATCCCCTCTGGGGGTGATTTCTCGCTTTCTGTCTCTCTGTCTCTCTCTGACTTTCTGGTGAGCGCACGCGCCCTATAGCAAAAACCTCTCAAAAAAAAAAAACAAAAAAAAACTGTCAGGAGTGCTGTTGCTCTCTCTTGCTCGTGAAAGAAATAAATAAACAACTTTTTTTTATAAGAGGTTTCTGCCATATGGCATGTGCGCTTGCTATAGAGAGAGACAGAGACAATGAGAAAGAAAGTGAGAAATCACCCCTAGGAGGAATGGCCACGCCACAATCTTTCCTCCTAGGATCTTGGGCACACACGCATGCACAGGTGCCCAGCATGATTTTCAAGCCTCTGGATCCGGGACACACCATCTGCTGGCCCCATAAATAAACTTTCAAAAAAGGCAAGGTCTCTTGGGGTGGGCATAGGAGAGCCCCCAGAAAGACAGACACACTCAGCCCACCCCCTGCCTGGAGCTGGAGCTGGAGTTGCAGAGGGGCCCTGGTGCAGTCCGGGATAGTAACGCACTGCAAAGGCAGCTGTTGCCAGGCCCCCAAGACGCTGCTGCCAGGACTGCCAGGACAGTGGGAGATGGAGAAGTAAGAGGAAAGGGACCGAGAGACTACGGCAGGGAGAGACCCAGGGGGAGGGAGGGGCCAATGAGAACAGGGAAGAGAGCGAGCGAGAGAGGCAGGAAGTGAGAAACATGGGAAGAAGGAGAAACAGAAGCAGCTAGCTGGCCCTGTGGCCTCGGGTTAAGGAAGCCAGCTTCCATGTGGCTGACCATGTAGTTCGAGTCCCAGTCCCAGTCCCAGAGGCTTGAGAAACATGCCAGGCACATGTGCATGCCCAAAATTCCAAAGGAGGGAGAAATGGAGGAGAAAGGATTGCGGCAGGACCACGCCCCACTGGGGGATGACTTCTCCCTCTCTGTCTCTTTCTGTCTGTCTCCCTCTGGAAAGTAGATGAACCCTCTGGTCAAAAAAAACCCAAAATACATAAACAAAAAAACAAAACAGAAGCAGTAAGAGATGACAAAGGAGAGAGATTTATAAGACACATAACCAGGGATGAACCTCTGGCCCTCAAAAGCAGGACAATGACCCCATTCAGTACACACACACACACACACACACGCACACACACCCCTTTGACCCACTCTACAACCTGAAATACCCCTACACAGTTATGGCTGGGATTAATCCTCCAGCTCTGGAGGGCACTCATTGGTCCACCCGTTACTGCTTTTAAAGTTCTCCAATGCTGGGGCCAGCCGACAGTGTAGCAGTATGTCACTGGACTCCCAAATGGCCAAACACGGTTCGAGTCCCAGACCCGGAAGCTTGAAACATGCCAGGCACGTGCATATGTGCATGCTCAAGATCCCGGGAGAATGGAGGATAAGGGACATTGGTGTGCCAGCCACTTTTCCCTGGGGGCTTTGTACCCCCCCAAAGCAAACACACCATAAAATTAAAAAAAAAAAAAAAAAAAAAACTCCTTAAAGCTCTCCAATGCCAGCCCAGCCTCTAGGAAGAGTGGTGGCGATCACCCATTTCAAAAGACACTCTCTAGGCACTGCACCAGTGTAACCTCTTCTGGGCAAGGGGCTGGCTCATCGGCAACAGTTTCACAGAGGAAAAGCTCCGTCTGAAGATTAAGTAGTTGATCTAAAAGCCTGTGGTGCTTCTGCATTTCCCCTCAAGACAACAATATCTCCTGTGATCTGACCTCAGGCACCCCCCGGCTGGCCTCCCACTTTCCTGCCCCAGGCTGCACTAAACTTCCAGCTCATACCAAAGTCCCTGGAGCCCTCATTTGTCCAGAGACAGTCCTGGGAGCCTGAACCTGGTTCATTCCTGGCACCCTGGCCCCCCAGGAGCCCTAGGCCTAGCACACCTCCATTCTTTTACCCCTCTCCTCCTCTGCTAGCCTTCCTGGACCAGGTCTGCCTCTCCCTGGGGGCTTCCCTCCCCGTACTCCCCCAGTCCTGTCCTCCAGCAGCTGTGTCTCTTTCTACGTCTACACTTGCTGTGTCACACTGTGAGTTCCCTGAGAACGGGACTTTTATTTTTCCCTTTGGAATCACCAGCACTTTGCTCAATGCAGTCCTGTGATATGACATAACAAATACAGGGGCCAACTGGTGGCATGCTGGTTAAGGCACTAGATTCCACATGGTCGACTGTGGTTCAAGTCCCAGGCCTGGAGGTTTGAAAAAAATGCCAGGCGCACGGGTATGTGTGCCCAGAATCCTGAGAGGTGAATGAAGAAGGGACTGTGGCATGGTCATCTCCCCTGGAGGGCTGATTTCTCACTTTCCCTCTATCTTTCTCCAGCAAGGATGCGTACTCTATCAAAATTTTTAAAAAAGAAAGGAAATATATAGTTGGTCTTTCCTCCCCACTCCTGGCCAGAACTCCTAAAACCTTTGTAACTTCCTAAGTGATAAGAGTCTCTCTTATTGGAGCCAGCAAGTGGCATGGTGGTTAAGGGCACTGGACTCCCACATGGCTCACCATGGTTCAAGTCCCGAACCTGGAGACTTGCTTTCTCACTTTCTCTGCCTCTCTCTGGAAATATTAAAAATAATAATAATAAATAAAGTTAAGTAAAATAATTACTTTTTTTTTTTTTAAAAAAAAGAGTCTCTCTTATGATATCTGGATTTGTCCCCAGTTCCTGAAATAGCTCTGGAGCAATGACAGAAATGGCTTGAATTTTGTTCACATCAAGCCCCTTCTAACCACACCTTGATGTTAATTGATATTAATGACGTGATTTTTGGAAAGCCCCCAGGGAAGGCCGGGCTGGTTGCCAGGGGGACTAGCCGTGTGATCTCAGGGTGAGAACTTTCAGCCCAGCCCTCCCAGCACAGCCCGGGAGAGAGGAAGGGGACTGGGGGCAGATTTAATCACCTATGGCCAATGATTTGATCAGTCCTGTCTACTCATGAGACCTAAAGACAGGATCTGGGGGCGACCACAGAGAGGGGCTGGGAGGATGGCACGCCCAGAGAGGCCGTGGGGGCTTTGTGGTCCCCCATCTCATGCATCTCCCCCATCTGGCTGCTCAATGGCGCCTTCATGGTAAGCCAGCAGCTCGTCGGTATACTGGTCCTCGAGCTCCGTTCTTCATGATCAAACACGAAGGGGTTACAGAAACCCCAGGTTTACAGCTGGTCGGTGAGAAGTGCAGAGGCCTACACTTGCTACCAGCATCTGGAGTGGGGCAGTTTTGTGGCCCTGAGCCCTGAGCCTGTGACATGTGACACTGACTCCAGGTATAAAACACCCTGTTGGGGTCAGAGAGAAACAGAAAGCTGCCTAGTACTCTCATATTCAATTTTTTTTCTTTTCCTTTTTTTTTTTTCTCTTTTTTAACTTTTCCATAGGGCCTGTGCCAGGGACAGAGAGAGATAAAGTGAGAAACCACCCCCGCCGCGGGGGGAGATGGCTATGCCGAATCCCTTCTCCATCCTCCTTAGGATTTGGGGTGCACACACATGTACCCAGCATGGCTTCTAAGCCACTACATCTGGGACTTGAACTGCACAGTCGGCCATGAGTGTTCAAGCTGCCTTAACCAGCACACCACTGGTGGGTCCCAGATACTGTTATCTAATTTCCTGAGCTGCTTTGTTATTATCGCATTTGAAGGCAGGGAGATCAAAGCCCGGGGAGGTTACACCGTGTGCAGAGCGGGCGGCGCAGCGTCAGAGCAGGTGCTGTGCAGGACCTCAGGGCTGGGGCAGAGACCCTCGCCGGCCTCCAGCACGGGCCCAGCCTGCGCCATCTTCCCTGCTCCACCTGCATTCACCCCCTTGGTCGTCTTGGTCACACTTGGTCACACTCAAGGACTCCAAAGCACCCTAATGCAGTCACTGGGAACCCCCACTACCTGTCCCCAACTCCCCTTAGTGTTCACAGGCACCCGAGTCTCGGCGCAGAGCTGAGCTCCTGGTCTTCCACGTCCTCGCGCCCCTCCTGCCGTCCTTCCCATCTGACCGACGCCAACTCCCTCCTTGCAAATTGCTCGGGCCAAAACCCAAGAACCTCTCCTCGGCCCCTCTCTTCCTCTCATGACTCTCACCTGTCGGAACACCTGAGGACTCCATCTTCAAAATACATGCAAAATCCCACTCTTCTGGCCACTTTTTTTTAAAAAAAGAATTATTTTATTGAACCTTATTTATTTAATCAATTTATTTACATTTGATCAGAGAGGGGAAGAGTGTGAGAGAAAGTGAGAAAGCAAGCTGCTGGGTCTGGGACTCGAACTGTGGTCAGCCATGTAGGAGTCCAGCACTCTTTTTTTTTTTTTTTTAATAATTATTTATTTTATTTTATTTATTCATTCATTTATTTTTTAATTTGACCAGAGAGAGATAGAGGGTGAGAGTGTGAGAGAGAGAAAGTGAGAAAGCAAGCCACCAGATTCAGGACTTGAACCCTGGTCGGCCATGTGGGTGTGTCCAGCGCCTTAACCACCATGCCACCTGCTGGTCCCGCAGCACTCTTAACCACCATGCCACCTGCTGGCCCCTCTTCTGATCACGGCTAACACCACCCTGGTCCAGGCCCCTGCAGCCTATTTCTCACCCAGTAGCAGAAGGATCCCTTTATTTATTTATAATTTTTTTAGAGTTTTTTTTTTTTTTTTTTTTTTTTTTTTTTTTTTGCTGTAGGGCACATGTGCTCGCAGGAGAGACAGAAAGGAGAAATCAGGGCCAGCAGGCGGCTCGGTGGTTAAGGGCGCTGGACTCTCACATGGCCAACCATAGTTCGAGTCCTGGACCTGGCAGCTTGCTTTCTCATTTTCCCTCTCCCTCTCTTTCCTTTCTTTCTTTCTTTCTTTCTTAAGAATTATTTTATTATTATTTATTTTTTATTTATTTATTATTTATTTATTTTAATTTGACCAGAGAAAGGGGGGGTTGAGAAACTAAGCTGCCAGATCCAGGACTTGAATCACAGTCAGCCATGTGGAAGTCCAGCGCCCTCAACCATCCTGCCACTTATCAGCCCCAGCCCTCTCTCTCTCTTTCTATCTCTCTCTGGTCAAATTAAAATAATAATAATAAATAAAGTTAAATAAAATTATTATTTTTTTTTTGGAGAGGTTTTTGCTATAGGGCGCGTGCGCTCGCCAAAAAGACAGAGAGAGACAGAGAGACGGAAAGCGAGAAATCACCCCCCAGGGGTGATGGCCACGAAGCAATCCCTTCTCCTCCCTTCTCCTCCGTTCTCCTCTCGGGATCTTGGGCACGCACGCACACGCGCCGGGCGTGAGTTTAAGCCAACGGGTCCGGGACTCGAACCGCAGTCGACTACATGAGAGTCCAGCGACATAGCCATTACGCTAACTGCTGGTCCCTGAATAAAATTATTCTTAAAAAAATAAAAAGAGGGACCAGCAGTTAGCGTAATGGCTATGTCGCTGAACTCTCATGTAGTCGACTGCGGTTCGAGTCCCGGACCCGGTGGCTTAAACTCACGCCCGGCGCGTGTGCGTGCGTGCCCAAGATCCCGAGAGGACAACGGAGGAGAAGGGATTGCTGCGTGGCCATCTCGCCTGGGGAGTGATTTCTCTCTTTCTATCTCTCTGTCTCTCTCTGTCTTTCTGGCAAGCTCACACGCCCTATAGCAAAATAACCTCTTCAAAAAATAAATAAATAAGAAGAAAGAAAGAAAGGAGGGAGGGAGGAAAGAAAGTGAGAAATCACCCCCTAGGGGAGATGGCTATGCTTCAATCCCTTCTCCAGTCTTCTCTTGGGATTTTGGGCACACGCGCACACACACACACACCTGGCTGTTTAACGCTACCAGGTCCAAGACTCAAACTAGTCGACCATGTGGGAGTCCAGTGCCATAACCACTACGCCACCTGCTGTTCCCAGGATGTCTTTAAAAGGTAAGTCTGTCATGCCAGCGCTCTGCTCAGAACCCTCCAGAACCACGCATCCCAGAGTCAAACCACAGAACTCGCAGTGGCTGAAAGGCCCACTCATGCACCCCCTCTCTTGCCTGGTCCACTGCACCGCAGACCCACGGCCCTCCACCAGGCCCTGGGCCTTCCAGTGACGCAGTCCTGACTCTCCTCTGCCTGAAGCCCTCTACCTCCCAACGACAACTGTCACCTCTGGCAGATCTCCAGGGAGACCCTCCCTCCCATCCTTGTTCAAACCAGAGGGGCCATACAGTGGCAGGGGACCAAATCGAAACACTCTGGGGCTGACCCCCACGGAGGTTCTGGGCCCCTGCTGGGAGACCTCCCGGAGTACCCCAGGCCCTCCAGGCCCTCGAGTGCCATGACCCAGGGCTGGCTGAGGCTGGGGTAGATCACGGCATCACCACCCTCTCTGTCTCTCACGGATGGGAGAAACGAATGAATGAAAGAAATGTAATGGTAACCTGCTTCCTCCCGCACCCTGTGCCCCTCCCTCTCTGGCTTGTAGCCTTGCCAGTCCCCCCACCTGGCCTGCTACTGCTTCACTCATTTTGTTCACCACCCCCCACACCCCAGGGGCTGTCAGCTGGATGGGGGGAGGTGTCTGCTCTGCTCCCCGCCTTATCCACAGCACCCAGACCCTGGCCTGGTGCACGGCGAGCGCACACGGAATACACATGGAGCGAATTAATCGTCTTATTGCTGCAGACGGAAGAGCAGGAGGAGCAAAAGATAAGGTCCCTGCCTCAGGGGCCCGACCCTCTTTGGGGAGACAGTCACATCGCAGGAGGGGGTGGCATGGGACTGTGCCCTGGGGCCAGCTGCTGGTAACAGCTGGGGGTTCGCCCAAATTCAGGGAAGGGAGAGGCCAGCGTCTGGCCTGTTGGAGCCGGTGTGAACGCAGCAGAGCGGCTCCGCTTGAATAATTCATAGACCTCCCTGTAAGACAGCAGCGAATCAGATTAGTGGCTGTGTCTTCGCCCTGAGCGGAGGGGACGCAGGACCGTACGTTTTTGGTGGAGGAGAGGGTGTGGGACCTGGTACCACCTGGGGTGCTGGAGCCACAGGGCAGCATGGACGTCCTGGGGCTGAGGAGAGACTGGGGGCCCCTTTTGGTCAGTGCACAGGCCTGGGGGGGAGGGGAGGCAGAGTCTCCTTCACAGACACCATGTACGAGGGAAAATCCATCCTCCCCTGACACCCGTGGGCACTCCCGGTCGGGGTCACACGGGCAGGAAAAAGACATGCAAATTCAGGGGCCGACGTGTTTTTCCTAATCCCCCTCGCACAAATCCACCTGGTCATCAGGTGGACGTCCGGCCACACTGGCCACGCTGGTCACGCTGGCGCAGCTCCTGAAGCCCCCCCCCACTCCCAGTCCACGGGGGGTGCACACTGAAGCCAGGTAAAGGGGAGGACCTGGTCAGGAGGGGGACATGCCTCCAGGGGCCTTTCAACAAGGCTAGGAAGGACCTGCAGCTGGGGCGCCAGGAAAGCCTGTATGGGGCCCAGAAGGAAGAGAAGCAAGGCCCGTGGGAGGTACGGAAAACAAACCCGGGTGAGGACGCGGGAGGCAGGCCCCGGCCCTGCAGCGCTTCCTCCCACTCCCCCACTCCAGAGTCGCAGCTGCCCCAGCCCGCCAGGACTCCAAAGGCCCCTCCTCCAGACCTCCAAGTCCTGGCACCCCGCCTTCCTGTTTCCGGGCTGCATCTGGTGCTAGGGGCACCCCTACCTGGAAGTGCCCCAAGCGGCCCCTAGAAGTCTGCCCTCCATGGTTCTGCAGATGTTCATTAGGACCGAGGCATGCCATGTGGGTGCTATGGGGGGACTGGGCACCTCGCTATGGGGGGACTGGGCACCTCACGAAGCCACTAACAGACCAGCGAGAAAGCCTTTATCAGGTGGGCTGCAGGGAGACCTGGGGCCTGAGAAGCGGGAGGCGGGACACCGGACAGTAAGTTCCGATGGAGGGCGGGGGCGAGCTCCCCCAGCCGCTGCGTGCTGCGTGCTCTGTCAGCTGTTGCGGCCCACGGGGTCGGGGGAGCAGTAGTCGCCAGCGCGCCAGTGCTCCAGCGCCTGCGCCCTGCGACCGAGAAACTCGCCGCCCCACGTGCAGCCACAGGCCGGCCGCCGCCAAAGGAGGGCGAGCACCATCGGGCCCGACCCCTCTGCTCAGCGGAGCCCATGCCAGGCGCGCCAAGGCCGGGCGGTGACCTCGGCCTGGCCTGCGCAGAGCCTTCCTCCTCTCCTGGCACCCCAAGGACCCCTCCCCACCTGGTGACACCAAGGTCTCTGGTCACAGCCCCCACAACTCTCCCTCCTGGGGGAATCTGTGTTTGTTTATTACACGAGGCAGGCGCCTGGCTCCGGGTGGGCACCTGGCGCTGTCGTCAGAGCCCAGCTCTCTACAGGAAAGGGGCCTGTGGCTTCACCTCCCTCTCCGGCGCCTCCCTCCAAGGCCCCTCTGCCCAAGGCCCTGGGAAGGGCCAATCCCCATTCTCCCCCAGCCTAGGGTGAGCTTAGGTTACTACAGAGTTCCTTGCCAGTCCCTAACCCTGGTGGCACCTGGCGTAGACGTTAGAAACACCAGCCCTGCAACTGCGAAACTCTGATTTATAAATCCCTTTTCCTGCCAGCATCTATGACCGGAGGGTGAGGTACTACGGGGCTACACAGCTGCTCAGATGAGGGCACACACACAACCCGGGTCTCCACCTACTCAGAGCCTTACTGCGGGCCTACTGTGCGCTGGGTAGCAAGCTCCGGCCCCCCGTGTTGAGTGCCAGGACAAGAGCCCTGTCTACACCTATGCATCTGCCAGGCAGCTCAGTCATGGGGAGCCCAAGGACAGGCCCTGCCGTGAGGCCTTCCACCGGGGCCACAAGACCAGGTGAGCATGCGCTGAGCGGACCCCAAGGAGGCATCACCTGAGGGGGTGGAGATGAGGAAGCTGGGGAGGGGCCCGGCCTGAGGGCGGGACCACCCTGAACCCTCTGGAAAGGAACCGGTTGACAGGTTGCCCCAGAAAGATGTGGAGGAGGGCGCCCGCTGTGCCTGAAATGCCCGTGAGATCTGCACCCCGAGGCCTTGGTCTGAGGGAGGGGGAACAGCTGCACCCCAGGGCCTGGCTGGCCCCATTCGGCCCAGATGGACTTTGAGACCCAGGTGGGAGCCTGGGAAAGGCAGCAGGGTGGGTGGGGGCTGTCTGGAAAGATTAGATAAGGAGGAGGAAGCAGAGCGGAGCTCGGCAGAAGTGGGGCGAGAGACTACCAGGGAGCCCGAAAAACCTGCACCTACCAGCTCAGCCGCCATCACAGCAGCCAGGGAGGGGGAACCCCAGCTGGGGAACCCCCCAAGGGACCGTGAGCCCCCACATCCTCCCAGCTGTGGACACGGAGGCGTGGAGGGGGAACCGACCAGTCAGGCCACACTAGCTAATGGACAGCCAGTTCCAGACCTAGGACCCCTGACTCCTAGCCCAGGGGGCTGGCCACCAACCCACAGAGCTAGGCCAGCCCCAAGATGACACTCCCAATGGCAGGACTTCCAGAACCCTGGGATGGGCAGGTGAGAGGGGTGTGGGGGGCAGGGGGTCCGAGGCCCCCTCCTCCACAGGCCCAAAATAACACCCGCCAGGTGGGGGTGGGGTAAGCATGCTGGGAGAAGAGCCAGCTTCCCTGGTGGAGTCCCTGGCTCTCCATCCTGCAGCCCTGCAAAAGCCTCCTTCCGTTCCCTCTGCACATCTTTGTGAAGGCTCCGCCGGGCCCCGAGGAGCTAGGCGGCACATGGAATATCGGGAATTTACAAACACACAGCTCACACCTTCAGAGAGCCCAAGACCCAGGCAGGACAGGAAGCTGCACACTCAGAGAACACCAACAGTCTCCAGAAGGAATGGAGATAGCAAAATTAACCCCCAGGACCAACAGAAATAAGGGTCCCTGGCCAGTGTCCCGCCTTCGGGGCGCCCACCTCTGTCCACAGGCCCGGCTGCCAGCTCAGGACTGGGTGGGCTCTGGCAAGTCCTGGGGGCTCCCCAGTGCTGCTGGGTGCTCAGGAAGATGTGTGGCTGAGATAAGAGGGCGGGAGCAGGACACAGGGGAAGCTGAGAAGAGACAAGGATGAGGTACAACCATGGCCGCCTGGCCTGCGGGGCCGGGCCTGCTCCCCGTAACCTGGAACCGAACTCTCAGCATGTCCCCGACAGAGAAGCGAGACTGCAGGACCCGCAGCAGGGGAGACCGGCAGGCCCAGCCTGCCCGGCTCCAGACCTCCATGGAGCTCTCTGGAAACTGAGCAGCAAAAGTAGCCATGACAGGCACCAGCAGTTGGAGTAATGGCTATGTCACTGGACCCCCATATAGTCGATCGCAGTTGAGTCCCGGACCCAGTGGCTTAAACTCACGCTGGGTGTGAAAGGAAAATGGAGGAGGAGGGATTGTGGCGTGGCCATCCCCCCAGAGGGTGATTTTTCACTTTCTGTCTCTGTCTTTCTGGCGAACGCAGGCACTCTATAGCAAAAACCTCTCCCCCACAAAAAAAAAAAGAGTAGCCATGACAAATCCAGAAAGTGGGCAGACCACAGCACAACCCGGCTCTCGGGAAGAACTCCGTGCCACAGTGGGAAAGGAAGCAGCAGGGCAGGACTGCCGTAGATTAAGGGGGACTTAGTCTATGAAACACGTGGACCTTGATAGTAATCCTAACTTAGGGAAACTAGTGAGGGTTATGCAGGGACACTGGGGTAACACGACACTCGGCAATGCCGGACCCACATGGAAAGGTCCCCGGTTCGTGCCCCAGGGCCCCCTCTGCACAGCAGGCGAGTGTGTGTGATCCACACTAGCTGAGGCCGTGTCCCCTGTTGAGGGTACCCCTCTCTCTCTTTCTCATAAATAAACAAACTTAAAGACAAGTAAACCAGGGCCAGTTCTGTTGCCTGGTGGTTAGAGCACCTGTATCCATGGCCGACTGCAGCTGCAAGTCCTGTACCCAGCAGCCGGAGAAACACACCAGGTGCATATGCACGCATGCCCCCGATCCCCGGAGTGGAAACGACGGAGAAGAGATTATGGTACGACCATTCCCCATGGACGTGCTTTCTCCTTTCTCTCTCTTTCTCTCTCTCTCTCTCTGTCTCTCTTTCTCTCTCTGGTGAGTGCATGCACCCGCAGACATAAATAAATAAGCAAACACACCAGAGTTCAAAGACAGACTGAGGACAACGGGCACATGCGACTAGATTGGGCTTTGGATGCTGAGGAAACCGGACTGGTGTGATGGCAGCCCCGTGGTTACCCTGGAGCATCTCCTTATTAGGGATAGTGAACAAAGCCTTCACAGGTACAAAGGTAAATGGACGGTACAGCGTAAAATACTTCCACAGAGATAGACGCAGCAGACGTGGCAGCATGTGGGCCATTATTAAGCCTAGGTGGTGGCAGGTGGGTGTTCGAAATGGCTCTCTGCACTCTCCCGAATTACAATTACGCCGCGGCCCCCATGAGGGCGCCGAGGGCTAGCGCAGGTGAAGACTGGAGCCGCACTGAAATGATCTGTGACGTCCGCCTGCCATCACCACCGTCATCGTCTCCGGGACACGGCCTGATTCTCCCTCTTGCCATCACTGTCTAGCTCAGACACTGAGAGGATGGCTCTCCTGCAGGCCGGGAAGGCACTGATGGAGGTGAGCAACGCTGAGGAATTTGCTAACCAAATATGCACAGGTGTCTGCCCCGAGCCCCTGCAGCTGCCTCTGGGCTGAGATTTGTGTTCACCGCCTCTGGCTTTGCCCACCTGCTGGCCACAAAAACACACCACGGGATCATTTTACTCCCTCACTCCAGGCCCTTCGGTGAGTCTCCCCCAGTGGAAACTCCTCTGCAATGCAGCCCCGCCTAATCCCATCCCCAGGCCTGCTCTGGGTCCACTGTGTTGTCAACACCCAGTCGCATTCCTTCTTCTTTCCTCAGGTTTATTATTTATTTCTTCCATGAGTGAGAAAAAGAGGACCCCAAACAGGGTCCTAATGCCACCATCCGCCCCCAGCCACGGCCAGCCCCTAACTACAGGCACATTCCATGCCTGCATGTTTAGGTGAGCCTCTGGACATGAACTGGGATCCTTCCATGTGGGTCGGTGAGCATCGCTCACTTTTGTGTGTGTCTGTGTGTGTGTGTGTGTGGGGGGCGTCTGCCATAGGGCACATGTGCTTGCTGGAGAGAACTAAAGAGAGAGGAATCATGGCGGGGGGGCATGCCACAATCTCTTCTTCTCCATTCTCCTCTAGGGACTTAGGACATGCACGCACACACACCTGGGGTGATTTTCACACTGCCAGGTCCAGGACTTGAACCACAGTCAGCCAAGTGAGAATCCAGTTCCTTAAAACCCATACTGGGACCAGCAGTTAGCGTAATGGCTATGTCGCTGGACTCCCACGTAGTCGACCATGGTTCGTGTCCCAGACCCAGTGGCTTAAACTCACGCCGGGTGCATGTGCATGCATGCCCAAGATCCCGAGAGGAGAATGGAGGAGAAGGGATTGTGGCGTGGCCATCCCCCCTGGGGGGTGATTTCTCGCTTTCTGTCTCTCTGTCTCTCTCTGTCTGTCTGGCTAGCACACGCGCCCTATAGCAAAAACCTCTCAAAAAAAAAAAAAAAAGAATAAAAACCCATACACCTGCTGGCCCCTGGAGCAGCGTGCTCTCCCACTGCACCACCTTCCGGTCCCATGATCTCTCTCACACAGTCCCTGGCCTGACAGGCCGTGCAAGCTCCTCTCCTTAGACCCTGCTGCCTGAGCCCAGGCTCTGGTTTATGTTCTTGTTCTGTCTTAGAGGTTTTCACCATAGGGTGTGTGTGCATTTACGAGAGAGAGAGACAGAGACAGAGACCAGTGAGAGGGAGAGACACGCCACAATCCTCTACCCTCCATTTTCCTCCCAGGATCTTGGGCACGCACGCACATGCGCCCAGCATGGGTTCCAAGCCACCGGGTCCGGGACTCCAACCGCGGCCAGCCCTATGGGAATCCAGGGATGTAACCGCTATGCCATCTGCCGGCCCCACCCAGCCCCTCTACGCTAGCGGTCCTGATGTTGGGAATTGTGACCCAGGGGCACCCAACGGCAGCCCTCGCCTGCCCTGCCCGGGCGCTCCGAGCTGCACTCAGAGGCCTGTGAGGGACTCAGAGCAGATGTGAGCGCCTCCTTCCTCCCTCCCGCAGGCCTCCCCTCACCCCCTCCCAGGGAGGGGTCCCCCAGCTCCACATGTGGTAAAATCAAGACAGCAGGGCAGGACGAGACCTGCAGGGACTCCGGATATGAATCCAGGGGTCACGGAAACCCAGACATGGAGTCTCAGCCCCCAAGCTGAGAGCAGAAAGCTGGTGTGGCCCCACCCGAAAATCCAGATGACTCCCCACCCCCCCGCCCCAGCCACCACCCCATGGGCCGAACCAGGGAGGGGACACGGGGTCAGGAATGCAGGGCAGGGCTGAGTGTGAGCAAGTGGCCACAGCAAGATTCACTAAGGCCAAGGGGCTGGACATAGCCTGCTCTATCCTCGGCCAACCCCCAGCACCTCCTTTCTACTTCACTCTCTCCCACCACATCCTCCTCCTGGGACCTGCTAGGACCCCCACCACGCCCACCCTCGAGGGCAGAAGCTCATGTCCTCAGCACCCCCAGTGCGACACTCAACACTAGGGATGTGGCGTGAAGTGGGTCGGGCGCTCTGTGGCGGAGTCGCTTCCCCTGCCCCCCCCGGAGGGATAGAGAGCCCGCGAGGTCAGGGCGGCGCCTACTCTTCGCTCTCCATTCCCGGGGTCTGTCCTGGGAGATAAGTGGACAAGTGTCCAGGCGTGTATGAACTAGGGCATTCGGGCCAACTGTTCATAACAGTGAACGTTTACAAAGTGCCTGAGTGCCAAATACTAAGAGTTCCTTAAATATGGGGGCCAGCAGGAGGCATGGTGGTTAAAGGAGCTGGATTCCCAGAGAGCCGACCACAGTTAAAGTTCCAGCTCTGGCGGCTTGCTTTCTCTCTCTCTTTCTCTCTGGTCAAATTAAATAATAATAATAATAATAATGGGGACCAGCAGTTGGCGTAATGGCTGTCGCTGGACTCCCATGTAGTCGACCGCAGTTTGAGTCCCAGAACTAGTGGCTTAAACTCACGCCGGGCGCATGTGCATGCGTGCCCAAGATCCCGAGAGGAGAATGGAGGAGAAGGGATTGCGGCGTGACCATCCCCCTGGGGGGTGATTTCTCACTTTCTGTCTCTCTGTCTCTCTCTGTCTTTCCGGCAAGTGCACGCGCCCTATAGCAAAAACCTGTCCAAAATAATAATAATAATAATAATAATGGAATTAAATAAATAAATAATTCCTTTTTTTTTTTTAAAAATAGTTTCTTAAATAAGTTAAGGCACATCGTACCTGGAGATGCTGCGACGCCATAACCGGAGCATGTCGGCGTAGGCAGGGAAATAACGCTATGTCTGAAGAAAGACAGGCTGGAAGCCATGGGCGCACTTTGACGTCATGTGTAAATGTTCGTGTCTATAAAGGCTACTGATCTATTCTGAATATCAGTGTTAAGTCTCAGTGGTATTGCAGATCATTTTTTATCATGTTTTCTCCAAGGAACATTTATTTATTTTTAATCAGAAAAGTATATATATTTTTTAAAAAATGAGTTGTTGGGGCAGCAGGTCGTGTGATGGTTAAGGCACCAGACTCCCCACATGGTCAACCATGGTTCATGTCCCAGACCTGGCGGCTTGAGACTCCCACCAGGCACGTGTGCACATGCGCGGAATCCCAGGAGGAGAATGAAGAAAGGACCATGGTGTGGCATCTTCCCTGGGGCCAGGGGGAGGTTCCTCACTTTCCCTCTCACTATCTCTCTCTGTCTCCCTCCAGCCAGTGCACACACCCTATGGCAGAAACCTAAATTTAAAAAAAAAAAAAAAAGAGCTGTTAGCTGTCGCATGGATCGGGCCAGCTGAGGCCAAGACCTGCCTTGGGGTACAGATCAGAAGTCTAACATCTCGTTCCAGTGAAATCACACTCAGATGAAAGCCAAGGCAGGTCTGCAATCCGCCCGGGGAATGCGGTCAGCACGGGAGGGGCAGTCCCCGTCCTGGAATTACACGTGTCTCAGACTCATGCCTCAAAGGGCTCTTACAGATCATCCCTCCCCGCTCCCACTGCACGGAGTCGAACAAGCTGGAACCCTGTCCTGACTACTACTGATTCCCCAGTGCCTGAAGCAGTAGCTGGCACAGAGCAGGTGCTCAGTGAATGCTGGCTGAGTGACTTAATGATGTCTGCTCATGGAAAAGAGAGAGGCTGCCCGGGCCAGGGGTGGGCAGACCTGGCAGACAGGCTAGCTCGCAGCCTATCAGCCTATCAGATTAGGGATTCAAGCCCCCAACACACAGTAAAATAATCAGGGAGCTTTTATTTTCATAGGTTTTTGCTAAGAGCATGTGCACTCGCCAAAGAGAGTCAGAGAGTCAGAGAGACTGTGACAGAGGAAGTGAGAAATCACCCCCCAGGGGCATGGCCATGCAGCCACAAATCCTCCTCTATTCTCTGGAATCTGGAGCATGCATGCACACCCACCCAGCGTGATTTTCAAGCCACTGGCTCGCCAGATCTGGGACTCAAACCGCAGTTGGCTATATGGGAGTCCAATGCCTTAACCACCATACCATCTGAGGCTCCCCACACCCCAGGAAGTTTTGGGGGTTTTTTTGTTTTGTTTTGTGTTTTAGGTTTTTGTTTTTGTTTGTTTGTTTTTTGGACAGGTTTTTGCTATAGAGCGCGTGCGCTCGCCAGAAAGAGAGAGACAGAGAGACAGAAAGTGAGAAATCATTAGGGGATGGTCACGCCGCAATCCCTTCTCCTCCATTCTCCTCTCGGGATCTTGGGCACACACGCACACGTGCCCGGTGTGAGTTTAAGCCACCGGGTCTGGGACTCGAACCGCGGTCAACTACATGGAAGTCCAGCGACACAGCCATTATGCTAACTGCTGGTCCCTGTTTTAGGTTTTTGTCATAGGGCATGTGGTCTTTGTGCTCTGTCTCTGGAAAGCGACAGAGAAGGAAAGAAATCCCTCCCACTGGGGCCACGCCACAATCCCTTCTCCAGTCCCCTCCTGGGATTTTAGGTGCACACACATCTGCGCCCAGCAAGATTTTCAAGCTGCCAGTGCAGGACTTGAACCACAATCTGCCATGCAGGAGTCCAGCGCCTTAACTGCTTCTCTGGCCCTATTTGGGGACCTTTTTAAAAATGTGAGAGTCACAGGTCCTGAGCACCCTCAAATGGTGCTCCAAGGCCCTGCCACAGAGCACTATGGTAAAAGTAGGAACTCAGCTTCAAGACCCGGTTCACTCGCACTCCCTGTGGGGTGTAAGGCCGCCCCTCTGGCACTGAAGATTTGAAGAGAGAGGACATGAAACCTAAAGGGTCCACTAAGGCTGTCTCCCCAGACGCCACCCCAACGCTGACACATTGATCCGGCATGGGACCTGGGAGCTGGGATTCTTTTAAAGCTCCCAGGGGCTGTCAGCTCCAGCCAGCGCACTTCATTCAGAGGGCACCAAGGCTGCCCGACACACACTCTGAGACGGGAGGGCCTCGTCCACACGGGGAGGGGCCCAATGGGGCAGCACTGGGACACGGTGCTCTGGGATGCTGACCACGGAGAAGGCTCCAGGTTCACGCCCAAAGATCTCCCTGCTGGCAGCCGGCAGGTGGTGTGGTGGTTGAGAGCGCTAGACTCCCTCATGGGCGACTGTGGTTCAAGTCCTAGACCCAGTGGCTTCCTTTCTTCACATCCCCTCTCTCTCTCTTTCTCGTCAAACTAGAAAATAATAATAATAATAAAGTTCAAATAATAGTTTAAAAAACCAGAAGTTGGCGTAATGGCTATGTTACTGGATTCCCATGTAGTCAACTGCAGTTTAGTTCTGGACCTGGTGGCTTAAACTCACGCCAGGCGCATGTTCGTGCATGCCCAAGATCCCGAGAGGAGAGTGGAGGAGAAGGGATTGCGGCGTGGCCATCCCCCCTGGGGGAGTGATTTCTCGCTTTCTGTCTCTCTCTGTCTTTCTGGAGAGTGCACACGCCCTATAGCAAAAACCTCTCCAAAAAAAAATTATTATTATTAATTTAAAAAACATAGATATATACAGTTCTCCCTGTCAAGCTAGCCAGTGACATCATAGTTAAGGTGGCTGGATCCCACATGGAGATTGTGCAGCTGAATCCCGGACCTGGCAGCTTGAAAATCACACCAGGCGTGCGCATGCTTGCCCGAAGTCCCGAGAGGAGAATAGAGGAGAAGGGTCACTGCGCCATCATTCCCCTAGAGGTACTTTCTCATTCTTCCTCTGTCTCCTTCTCTCCCTCTCTCTGTCTCTCTCCAGCAAGAGCACATGCCCTGTAGCAAATAAGAAAAAGAAAAAGAAAGCCCTCCTTGAGTACACCAGCGTGCCCATGAGCCAGGGGTGAACTAGAGGTGGACCGCAGCAGCAGGACGCTTTTGGGGGTGTTGTCGCTCTCTCTCTTTTGCTCATGGGAGAAATAAACTCACACACACACCCAGAGCGAGGTAATGTTAAAACATGACCAGAGTGACAGCCTTCCTGAAAGCCATGGCCTGAGGCTCTGGACTCAAGGATCGTGGCCCTGGGGACCTGGACTTGCTGTGCATGTACCCCCACACTCCCCAGGACCTGACCGTCAGTGCCTACCCTCCTAGGGAAAGTGGACAGGAAACCCCGTGGGGAAGAGGCAGGGGTCTCTACAGACCCTGTTCACTGTGATCACCCAGCTCTGGGTGAGCCAGGTCACAGGTTCTGAGCACCCCGAACGGTGCTCCAAGCCCCAGCCACAGAGCACTTGGACAAGTGGAGGGACTCGGCTTTGAGACCCAGTGCGCGGGGCCGGCAGGTGGCGCGGCGGTGAAGGGTGCTGGACTCCCACATGGTCCCAGTTTGGGCCCCAGACCTGGAAGCCTGCTTTCTCACTTTCCCTCTCTCTTTCTCTCTCTTGCTCTGTCCCTCTCTGGTAAAAAATAAATAAATAAATAAAATATATGTCTCAACCAGGAAATTTCTTTTTTTAAAAAAAATAAAAGCCCCAGTTCACTCACACTCCCTGTGGGTGGGGGGCCGCCCCTCTGGGCACTCAAGGCCTTGAAGGGAAAGGACGTGAAATGTAAAGGGTCCGCCTAAGGCTATCTCCCCAGCCACTGGCCTGAAGCCACATCGAATCCTCCACCTTCCTCTGCCCAGATCGGCACTCCAGCCCTGGCCTCTGGGCCTCCCACCTGGGGTGAGGGGCGAGGCTGCAGCCACACTTTCCTGCCAGGAACAGGCGTGGGCCTGCCTTCCCTCGCCAGCCGGCAGCCTGGACCCACTCTGGGACCCACTCCCCAGACCCCTCCCATCTGAGCCCAGCCCAGCCCAGAGTTAATGTACAATCTCCCCCAGCAGCTCTAATTATCCAGGCAGCCCTAACTAGCCACCTCCACTCTGCCCGGAAGAGCTCTGGCTGGAATGTGCCCCAGCCTCCATCCTTCCCCCACCAACTCCTCTTCCCACATCCCCAGCTGCCCTGGCCCCTCTGCCCACCAAGGCTGCCTCTGTCTTCACAAATTCATTTCGCCCAGCCCGTACTGGCATGTCTGAACACCAAGTACTGGCCACTGGACTAGCCCGAGCCCGCCAAGCCAGCCTCCAGGGCTGCAGACGGGTACCGACAGCCGTGGGGAAGGCAGAGGGCACAGAGTTGTGAAAGGAGGCAGGGGACCAGCAGGTGCTGTGCATGTTAAGGCGCTGGGTCCCACGTGGCCAGCTGCGCTGTCTGAGTCTCGAATCCAGCGGCTTGAAAATCACCCCTGGCGCACGTGCACGCCCACAATCTGGAGACTGGAGAAGGAATGGCAGTACGGTCTTCTCCCGCAGAGAGGAGGGATCACTTCCTCTCTGTCTAGCTCAGGAGAGCACATCTGCCCGATAGTACAAACTTTAAAAAAGAATGGAGGCAGGAAAACGAACCAGAGACCACTCAAAGCAGTGCTGCTCACACTGTGACGCACCATCCCCTAACACGCAGATCTGATTCAGTAGGACTGAGCATGGGGTCTGAGAGTCTGGGATTTTTTTGTTTGTTTGGATTTTAGACTTTTACAATAGGGCACATGTACTCTGGAGTGGAGAGAGGCAGAGAGAGGGGAAATGGGAAGTCATCCCCCCAGGGGGATGGCCACACCATAATCCCTTCTCCTCCATTCTCCTCTCAGAATTTCAGGCACGCATGCACTTGTACCCAGCGTGATTTTCAAGCCACTGGGTCCAGGACTCGAACCACAGTTGGCCATGTGGGAATCCAGCCGCCTTACCCACCACGCTACCTGCTGGCCCCAAGAGTCTATATTTCTAGCCAGCTGCATTTCAGGGATGCTGAAGCTGCCAGCGGAGGACCACCCTCTGAACGGGGATGCCTCACAGCACCCACAGGTCTGCGCTTCCAACGACGACTAAGTTTCAAGGAGGCGAAAGGCGCAGTCCCTTATTCACCCTCACCCAGTCCAGGGGCCCAGGACGGTGCTGTGGATGTGCTGAGTACACGAAAAGCGAACTTCATTAGTTAACCCTGGCAAAGTGCCCAGCACTGGATGGGCTCACAGGACAGCCTCTGACATTTACAAACTGCCAGAAAGCAGTTTGTAAAAAGGCACAGAGGGTTGGGTAAATTTTCTCTACCAGCTAAATGATGTATAGCGACTGAATGTATAAAATAGTAATAATAATAAATAATTTTTTAAAAGCATAGAGGAGGGCCGGCAGGTGGCATGGTGGTTAGGGGCACTAGACTCGCACGTGGCTGACCATGATTTGAATCTCAGACCTGGTGCCTTGCTTTCTCACTTTCTCTCTCTCTCTGTCCCTTTCCGGCCAAATTAAAATAAGTAAATAAATAAATAAAGTTAAATAAAATAATTCTTTAAAACATTTTAAAAAGGGGGACCAGCAGTTAGCGTAATGGCTATGTCACTGGACTCCCATGTAGGTTTCAACCGCAGTTCGAGTCCCAGACCCGGTGGCTTAAACTCACCCCGGGTGCGTGTGCGTGCGTGCCCAAGATCCCGAGAGGAGAATGGAGGAGAAGGGATTGCGGCATGGCCATCCTCCCTGGGGGGTGATTTCTCGCTTTCTGTCTCTCTGTCTCTCTCTGTCTGTCTGGCGAGCATATGCGCCCTATAGCAAAAACCTCTACAAAAAATTTTTAAAAGGCATGGAGGGAAATGGTCCACTCTACCCTGAGCGGAAGAGGAAGCTGGATCTCCCAGAAGAGGCCACTTTGCAAAGGTCTTCCAGGGTGGGACAGATTTACCCAGGTGGAGACTGGCTGAAGGGCGGGAACAAGACAGGAGCAAAGGTAAGGAGACCGAAGGGTGGGACAGGTTCCAGAGACCGGGAGCACCGTCCTGCACCTGGACCTTCAGGTGCTCGAGGAGGGAGGGGTGAGAAAAACCCAGGACGTCACACTGGGGCCGCACTCGATTTGTTGAGGCCAGACTGTCAGACTGGGAAGGTGAGTGGCCATTGGTGGAAGGTCAGGTGTTGGAGCTGTTTGCAGAAGGAGGGGCCGGCCCTGGAAGGAAGAATCTGAGAGGTCATCGGGACCTGCCCCCATCCAGGTGAATTGGAAGAAGCAGTTCCTGGGCAGGAATTCGGCCAAGGTAGAAGGAAGTTAGGTTAGGTTAGCAGACATTTCCTGGTGCTGTTTGTTTGTTTGTTTGAAGGTTTTGCCATAGGGCCCATGCACTCCCCAGAGAGAGACAGTGAGAGGGAAAGTGAGAAGTCACCCCCCAGGGGGGATGGCCACACCACAATCCCTTCTCCTCCATTTCTCTTGGGATTTTGGGCACGCTTCTACCCGGCATGATTTTCAAGTCGCCAGGTCCAGGACTCGAACCATCATTGACCATGTGTGAATCCGATACCTGAACCACCACACCACCTGCTGGCCCCCACATTCCCTTGTGAAGGAGTGAGGTCTGCCTGAGAACAGGAGGGGAGTAATGTTTTCTCTGATTCTGTTAAATCTCACTCTAAATAAAAACCACCTACTGTGTGCTCGGGCACTAAGCGACAAAGGAGATGGCCCCTAGGGCTGTGCAGACCCTGGACTTCCACCAGAGGCCTCCATGTTCCCTCCCCCATGGTCAGGGGGTTACTCTACAAGCAAGCTATCCACTGTGGGCAGGCCCTAGCTTCAGGGCAGGTCACTGCCTGGGGCGGGGAGGGGGGGCCTGCACAGATATGGCTCCACCCTAGCCATGGGGGAACTGGGCAGGAGTCAGATCTCTTTGGGGGAGGAGGGAGAGTGGCCAGGAGTCACCTCTGAACGGGGAGGAGTACAGGAGCGGCCTGGAGGTGCTGAGAAAAGGCAGCTGGGTAGCTGGAATTCCCCATCAGAATCCCCTGCCCGCAGAGGGCCCCCCAACCCCACAGCGACTCTCCTTCCAGCCGACTAAAGCTCAACTCCCAACAATCCTGCATGACCCAAGGCAGCCAGGGGGCTCCCACTCCGGGATGCATGAGAGCCAGCCCTGGCTTGAGGGTGCCTGTCCTTCCCAAACCCCCAGAGAGGAAGGCCCCATGGGTTTGGCTGGGATCCAGCACCAGGGTCAGCAAAGGAGGGCAGGCTCCCTCCAAAAGGCAGCTGGGTGTGGTGGGGAGAACGAGAGAACGTGACACAGGCCCCCAGACAACACTGGACGGGCCAGCAGGCCCTGCCCTGGCCTGTAGGGAGACACCACCCGGCGCACTCACCCACTGCTCCTCCAATAAACCCTCTCCCCACCCTCCTCATTGGTCCTATCTCTGCCCCAGACCTGGCCCTCTCCAGGGACACGAACTGACTCGCTGTTTATCCAGCCCAGACCCTGGGGGGTGGCGGCCAGCAGTAATTAATGTTTGCAGTGCTCCACAGAACCTGGGACCAGGGACCGAGGGGCGCCACAGGAGCCGCGCAGGAAATTGGCGGGGAGAAGAGGAGAGAAGGGGGGCAGCCGGTCAGGGCCTGGGACCCGGGAAGGGGCGGGCGGAGAAGACACTCCTGCTGGAGAGGGCGGGACAGGAGAGAGCTGGAAGGAGGTGTGACCCCTCAGAAAGGAGCCCCACAGTCTGCAACCAGAGGATTCCGGGCTGCAGTGGTCGAGCCTGCTCCCCTCTCCAGCTCTGCTCCGCCCCAGAGCCGTGCACGTCCAGGCTCGGATGCCCTCCTCCAACTCGGGCCCGCGACACCCACCTGCCCGCCCCTGGGACCACCTGCAGAGGAAGTCTGGGCCACCCCGCCCGCTCTGAAGAAAGGCGTGTGGAGGCTTCGCAGAGCGGTGCCTCCTGCCAACTTCAGCAGGGCGCCCAACTTGTACCTGAGCAAACATTTCACTTCCTTTCTCTGAAAGTAGGCGAGCCGTTGCCCTGCCTCCTGAGGCTGGGGACGTCCAGGTCCTCGGTCTGGAGTCGGAGGGCGGCGGCGGCAGGTCGCACGCAGCCGGCAGCAGGGCCCACTGCGCCCCCTCCCCGCCCGCGCCCCCTCGAGCTCTGCTCACTCACCCCAAAGTGCTGATGAAGCCATTGACGGAGCCCTCGGCGTACAGGGAGACGATGTCGCCGATGTGGAGAAAGCTGGACATTTCGCTCATGGCTGCGGGCCTCCGGGGCCCGGAGCGGCGGGAGCGCCCAGGGGCGCGCGGCCAGGCTCGGTGCGGAGGACCCAGGCGCCCACGGGGCGGAAAGGGGCGCGTCCCCACCTCAGAGTCGGGCGCTCGGGGCGGCCTGGCGGCCACGGGAGCGGGAGGCGGCGCGGCGCGGCGCGGCCCCGGGTCCGGGTAAGGAGGTGCCCGCGTCTCGGCGCGCCCGCCTCCCGCCCGGCCGGCCCGGCCCGCGCGTACCTGCAGCGTAGAAGGAGCAGGAAGTCTGGGGCAGCCACACGCACATGCAAATCCCGCCCGGGAGGCGGGGACGCCACACCCCGGCCCCCCCGCCCCACGCCGCGGCCCGCCCGCCGGCACCCACGTGCACCCGCCTGCCGCCCGGCGCCCCACGCCCCTCGCCCGGCCCGGACGCCAAACTCCTCTGCCCTCTGGACCCCCGAAGACGGCCTCCGTGACTCCGAGCGTCCCAGAGCTCCATCGGGCTCACAGAACTGCTATTCGAATCTCGGAGGTCCAGCCGGTTCCCAGGACTATCTACTCCCCAGGCCTGGGGTAGCGAGAACCCGGGCGGGCCCCAGCAGGAGGGGAGGTAGCGCCCCCGCAGGCGCTACCCTGAAGCGCGCGTCTAGGTCGCGCCCGGGAGCGCCCTGGCCGCAGCCGCCCTGCGGCCACCGCGCCGTCTCCGCGCCCAGCTGAGAACCATCTCGCGCTGAAAGGCGCGCTATCCCTTTGCTGCGAAATCGAGATTCATTTTTCTCAACGTGAAAAAATCCTTTTCATTGCACAATAGAAAGCGCTTGGGCTTGGAGGGGAAATGAAGCAATGGGGTGGGTTTTGTTTTTTCTCTCTGCATTCCTGTGTACAAAGAGATCCAACTTCCGAATCCGTTTAGCCGCTCCCTCTCCAGGAGTTGGCTCCAAAACTCTTGGCTCCTGTCTTTCCTTACCAAAAAAAAAAAAAGAAAAGAAAGAAAAAAGGGGGGCCGAGGGGGAGAAAGCTACCTACTAGTTAACAGAGCACCCAAGCGCCAACAAGGACAAGCCGCGGTGCCGGCCCTCCAGGAGCGACCGAGTGCCGCACCGCCAGATTCTCGCCCTAAATTCACGTCCCCAGCGCGGCTCGCTTACTTTCTGTTCTGTTCCCCGGGAGCTTGGGTATCTGCTTCCTAGAACTTTCATTTGAACTCCTGAGACACAGTGCCAAGCTGCCACCCCCATTTAACCACATTTACTCCCTTCCGACACTCCCCCCACTTCCTGAAGGGCGGCGGTGGGGGGGCGTTTGTCCCTGGGAGAGAGAAGGAGGGGACTCGCAGACTGAAGCAGGAAGAAGAGACCCGGGCAGGGGTGGAGACAGCTGAGAGCAGAGACACAGCTGCTGAAGGCTGGGGCGGAGAGAGCCCCGGGTTTGCTTTGTTTTTTTTTTGGGGGGGTGCTTACAGAGACCCCTAGGACATGGAAGGAGAGGATACCTCCGGGACTGCTGAGTTGAGGGTTTTACAGTTTTTCAGCAGGATTCGCATAACAAGCTTTACATCACCCATCCACACCTTCCTATAAGCAAAACAACAGTCCACAAAACAATAGTTACCCTTATGACCTGCTAGGCGCGCTGATAGTCTCTATTCTGTTTCAGTTGTTTTTTTTCCTAATTTTTTTTTCTTTTTTTTTTTTGTTAATTTGCTAGAGGGAGCATTAGCTCACTGGAAAGCGAGAGAAAGAGAGAGGGAAAATGAGAAAGCATTCATCATGGGGATGTACATGCCCCTGTCATGTTTTTCAAGTCGCCAGGTCCAGGACCCAAACTCAAACCAGAAAATTGGCCAGGTGGGATCCAGTCACCTTAACCTCCATGCCACCAGCCGGTTCATAGATTTAGTATTTTGTTGTTGTTTTTCATTTTAAGAGGTTTGTCTCAGGGCACGTGTGCTCAGGAGAGAGACAGACACAGTGAGAGGAAAGTGATAAATTACTTCCTGGGGGGAGGCCACACCGCAATCCCTTTTCCTCAACTCTCCTTCCAGGATCTTGGGCACCCACACATAAGCGCCCAGTGTGATTTTCAAGCCACCAGGTCTGGGACTCGAACCACCGTCGACCCTGTGGAAGCCCAGCAATGTAAATGGCATGCTATCTGCTAGCCCCAGGTCTTGTTCTTTTTCACTCTGGTGGTAACCCACTAAATGCTTCTTTCTTTCTTTTTTTAAGGTTTTTGCCATAGAGCTCATACTCGCTGGAGAGGGAAATTGAGAAATCACCCTCCCGGGGGAGACAGCCATGCTGCAATCCCTTCTTCTCCATTCTCTTCCCGAGATTCTGAGCACGCTTGCTCATATGCCTAGCGTGAGTTTCAAGCTGTGGGTCTGGGACTTGAATCGTGGCAATCCAGCATCTTAACCACCGCGCCACCTGCTGACCCCACTTTTCTTTCCTTTTTTTAAAAAAAAGAATTATTTTATTTTTATTCATTGCCATTATTTTACTTTTTAAACTTTTTTGAAGTTGACCAGAGAGAAGGAAAGTGAGAAAGCAAGCTGCCAGGTCCAGGACTCGAACCACAGTCAGCCATGTGGGAGTCCAGCCGCCTTAACCACCACACCACCTGCCAACCCCCCCAAACTGCTTTGCTTAAATCTATTAAATGGATTGCAGACTACCATTTGAAAAATCTCATCCATGGGGCCAGCAGGTGGTGTGGTGGATAGGGGCGCTGGATTCCCACATGGCCAACCATGGTTCAAGTCTTGGACCTGGTGGCTTGCTTTCTCACTTTCCCTTTCTCTCTCTCTCATCAAATAAAGAAAAAAATGACAATAACAAATGGAAATAAATAAATAAATAATTCTTTAAAAAAAAAATTCAGTGAGCTTTAAAAAAAAAAAAAAAAAAAAAATCTCATCCAGACCTCTCTGTCAAAAAGAAATGACCAAAGCCAGAAGAGGAGCCCCATATATCAAGATCACACGGCAGGTTCGTGGCAGCAGGAAGCAGAAGCCGAGGCCCTCACTTGTAGCTGCATCCATGACTTCTCGACGTCTAGACCCTGACTGAGCTGCTGCGGCCCCGC
The DNA here is from genome assembly GCA_026018925.1 of Tupaia tana. Classification (NCBI taxonomy): domain Eukaryota; kingdom Metazoa; phylum Chordata; class Mammalia; order Scandentia; family Tupaiidae; genus Tupaia; species Tupaia tana. Next base: position 130,822,002 of record JAKSZU010000002.1, read on the forward strand.
CCTGGAGCCTCACCGGGAGGGGCCAGCACCCAAACAGTCTCACTTGCTCCCAAGAGTCGGGCCTCTCCTATCCCCCCAGGATATGTTCATTCCATAAACACCTCTTTTTTTTTTTTTTTTTTTGAAAGGTTTTTGCTATAGGGCATGTGTGCTCTCCAGAAAGACAGAGACTGACAGAGAGATAGAAAACGAGAAATCACCCCCCAGGGGGGATGGCCATGCCACAATCCCTTGTCTTCCATTCTCCTCTCAGGATCTTGGGCACGCACGCACACACGCCCTGCATGAGTTTAAGCCACCGGGTCCGGGACTTGAACTGCGGTGGACTACATGAGATCCAGCGACATAGCCATTACACTAACTGCTGGTTCCCCATAGACACCTCTGAAGGCCTACTACGTGCCTGGGCCTCTGCTGGACACTGGCACTCATCAAGCTGCCAATCTGGACCTGAATGCCTTTTCTCTTTCCCCAGCAAAGATGAAGAGGGATGAGCAGGAACCCCCTCCCCTGCAGCCACAGCCCAGGCTTGTGCCTTCCTGGCCCAGGGACATCCAGGGGGACGCAGCCTTCTGAGGTTCAAGTAGGCGCTTCCTTCTTGGGAGGCCGAAGCAGGAAGATCTCAAGTTCAAGATCAGTCTGGGCAACGCAGCAAGATTCTGTCTAAAATCTGACCAACAAGCAGACAGTTGCATACGCGGCCAAGATCTCACAACCCGGAAATGGAGGTCACTCAGAGCGGCCTATCTGGCCCAAAGCACTTGCCCCTGCTTCTTTCACCCCTCCCCCGGGCTGGGAGTACTGCTGGCCTCCGTCCTCCCATCAGGAAGACTGGGAGGTGGGGAGCATGCCCCTCCCTCTGAGGAGCCCGCAGCCTCCTGCAAACATGCTGCTTCTGGCTTTGGAATGCCAGGCCCCATGCCCTGTTTCCCCTGAAGCCACCGGAGGCTCCGGGTCCCACTCACCTGCTTCTGCCTCACCGACTCCACCAACTCCACCGTCAGCTTTCTGATATATCTGGGTTTGGGGGACAAGGTTGGTTTGCTTTGTTTTCTTGCCAGGGGGCGCATGTGCTCACCAGAGGCGGGGGGGGGGGGGGGGGGGGGAGAGCACTCAACTGGACAGGATGATGCCACAATCCCTTCTCTTCCACGTCCCCACTCTGTCAAGGTGTTGAGCCACGTGTGCACCTGTGCCCAGTATGTTTTTCAAGCCATCAGGGCTGGGACATTTTTTAAGAAGAATTATTTATTTAACTTTATTTATTTATTTTAATTTGACTAGAGAGGGACAGAGAGAGAGAGAGAGATAAGAAAAGTGAGAAAGCAAGCCACCAGCTCTGGGACTTGAACCGCTGTCAGCCATGTGGGAGTCCAGTGCCCTTAACCACACCACCTGCAGGCCCCAGGGCTGAGATTTAAACCACAGGGTGTGGGATTCGGCTTCCTTAACCTCTAGGTCATGGACCAGTCAATAAATGTATACTTTAATTCCATTCTTCCACAAATTCTTTCAAGTCCCCTCGAGTATAAATTACATCAGAAGATAAATACACAGGGAGACTGCGGGGGCCACAATTTGGGGTGTCAGGCCCCTGGGGCCCCTGGTTGGGAGTAGAGAACTCCCACAGATGCTCTAAGGAGAGGGGAAGGAGGACCAGAGGGCCCCACCCCTCCTGAGCGGCCTGTGGGATGCTGACCAGATGCAGACCAGATAGGAGGTCCCCAACGCCCCTGGTGCCCAGTGTGCCTGGCACATCCAGCCTCAGTGATTGAGTGTCTCCATCAGCCCCACTTCCCAAGGGAGCCTCTCCCAGAGGTGGGAAGCTCTGGTCGGAAATCTCAAGCTCAAGGCCCTGTGGCCTCATTGGTTAAGGGAACTGGATCCCACGTGACTGATCGTGGCTCAAATCCCACCTTGGTGGCTTGAAAAACACACTAGGGACCAGCAGTTAGCGTAATGGCTATGTCGCTGAACTTCCACGTAGCTGACCATGATTTGCGCCCCGGACCTGGTGGCTTAAAACTCACGCTGGGCACATGTGCGTGCGTGCCCAAGATCCCGAGAGGAGAATGAAGGAGGAGGGATTGCGGCATGACCATCGCCCCTGGGGGGTGATTTCTCCCTTTCTGTCTCTCTGTCTCTGTCTGTCTGGCGAGCGCACGCGCCCTATAGCAAAAACCTCTCAAAAAAAAAAAAAAAAAAACACTAGGCACCTGTGCGTGCATGCCCCAAATCCTGGCAGGACGGAGACATGGAGGAGGGACTGCAGTGTGACCTCACCCCATGGTGGGGGGTGATTTCTCCCTCTACCTCTCTCTCTCTCTCTCTCTGTCTCTCTCTCACATGCATCCTCAGGTGCAGGAAATAAGAGAGGAAGGAATGAAGGCCGGCCAAACTCAGGGTTCCCAGGAAGCCGGTGATTGCAAAATCCTCTCACGGGGGCCTCAGAGACGGGAACTAGGCGGGGAATTACCTCCACCATGTTTCTTCTTAAGACTTGAATTTTGGGAACCAGCAGTTTGCGTAATGGCTATGTCGCTGGAGTCCCATGTAGTCGACCGTGGTTCAAGTCCCGGACCCGGTGGCTTAAAACTCACGCTGGGCACATGTGCGTGCGTGCCCAGGATCCTGAGAGGAGAATGGAGGAGAAGGGATTGCGGCGTGGCCATCCCCCCTGGGGGTGATTTCTCGCTTTCTGTCTCTGTCTCTCTGGCGAGCACAAGTGCCCTATAACAAAGCCTCTCTAAAAAAAAAAGACTTGAATTTTGAACTATGTATAGATATATAACCTATGAGCAAAAATAAAGGTGCTCAAAGCATAGCCCCCAAGCTCCAAGTGCCATAAGTAGACCCCCAAGAAGCCCACTCCTGTGGTCTCCCCTCCACCTGGGCCTGAGGGAGAAGAGCGAGGGGCTGTTCGGACTGTTCCCTGGGCTCAGAGGGAGTCGGAGTCTGGGAGAGCTGCCAGCTCTGAACCCTAGGCTTCCTCCACCAGGGCCCCCCTCCCCCCGCTGCAGCCGCATTCTGCAGACTTGCACCCAGGCTCCGCTGTGTGACGGTCCATAGTCACAGACCTCTCTGTGTCTCAGAGTTCTCCTTGTAAACAGGGGACATACCACCTGCCCAGATTTCACCCTCGGCTCTGACTGTCCTTTAAGCTCTTACTGGCCCTCTCCGACGATGGGGAGGGCGAGGAACACCCCTTCATGACAGCCGTGCTGATAGCCTCGTGGTTTGGGGCAGATAAGGGAGTTCTCAAGAGCTTCCTCTGTCCCTTACTCCTGATAGAGCAGCAGGGCCAGGAGGGTGGGGCGGGGCCCAGGGCCGGGCCAGAGGGGCTGACTCAGAGCAGCAGCCACCCAGCCGGGTCACCCGCCGTGGGTGGGGTGCCAGCCCAGGCCCGCCAGGGTTCCCAGAGAATTCCTTCCCCATGCCATAAGCTGCCCCGGGCGGGCACCCAGCCCACGGTAACCACTCAGCTACAGCCGGGGAAAGTGCGCAGGGCTGCCTGCCCCCAGAGCCTTCGCCATGCTCTGCCTCGCACACTCCTGTGCTCACACACACTTTCACACATGTACTTGCATCCATGCACTCGGATGCACCTCCCGGGAAGCCTCCCCTCCCGGCTTTCCCCCACCCCTGCACTCCGTCATCAAAGCCGCATCTTCATTGCTGACCCCCTGCCGGTGCATGTGAAGGACTGGAGCGAATCAGGCCGGAAGAGCGCAGCTCACTAGAGCACGCAGGCCTGCTCCAGGGTCCGAGTGAGAGCCTGTGGCAGGATGCCCTCTGGGCTGGGCAGAGAGCCTGGGCCCGCTGCTTTCCAGTTTAGGCTTTCTCGGCGAGGTCTGGTTCTGGAGTCCTCAGAACAAGTGTTTTCTTTATATATATATATATATATATTTGGAGAGGTTTTTGCTATAGGGCATGTACACTCACCAGAAAGACAGAGAGAGACAGAAAGCAATAAATCACCCCCCGGGCGGATGGGCACGCCGCAAGCAAATCCCTTCTCCTCCATTCTCCTCTCGGGATCTTGGGCATGCATGCACACACGCCCGGCATGAGTTTAAGCCACTGGATCCAGGACTCGATTACATGGGAGTCCAGCAACATAGCCATTACGCTAACTGCTGGTCCCTATTTATTTATTTATTTATTTAACCAGAGAGGAACAGAGTGTGTGAGAAAGAGAGAGGGAAAGTGAGAAAGCAAGCCACCAGGTCTGGGACTTGAACCATGGTTGACCATGTGGGAGTCTAGCGCCCTTAACCACCAAGCCACCTGCCGATCCCCAAGTGTTTTCTGCTCCAGGTCTTCCCTGGGCAGACGGCCCCTCCCCGGGTGCCCCCTGGGCTGCTTCTCTGCAGCTGGCTGTAGGTAAGCTGTGACCTCTCCCAGGGCACCTTACCTGCACACTGAGAAGCAGCCCTGGAGCAAGACCCCTGGAGCGCTGGCCCCACCCCTCACTCACTGGATCCCGAAGCTACAACCTCTGTGTCTGTTTCCTTGTGTACAAAATAAGCAGGCAGGGGCCAGCAGGGGATGTGGTCATTAAGTCGCTGGATCCCACATGGCCCACCATGGCTCAAGTCCTGGACCTGGAGGCTTGAAAATCATGCCGGATGCATGGACATGCCTGTCCAAAATCCCAAGAGAATAGAGAAAAGAGGATCGCGGTAGGCCATCCCCCTGGGGTGTGGGGCGTCATTTCTCACTTTCCCTCTCTCTGTCTCTCTCCTGTGAGTGCAGTGCCCTGTGGGCAAAAACCTAGAATATGAATAAATAACATAAGCAGACAGAGCAGCAGCCATGCAGTGCTGTCTGCAAACTGGCAGTGCGTTCCCAATAGCTGATTAGAGGCAGGCTGGTGAACGGGTGACGGGCTTGCAGGGGTGTGGGCAGGGTTGAGGAACCCGGGCAGGAAGGCACAGTGCCCTGCAGGGAACAGCTGCAGGGAATGTCGCCCCTGGGGTCTGAACGGACCAAGGAGGGGGGTGTGGCTCTCCAGAGAGCAAGGCCCAGCCACTGGCAGCCTGGGCTTGATGGCTGGGGGGAGCTGATGGGACAGATACCCCCACCCCTTTCTCATCGACCCTCCAGGCTCCTCCCAGTGCCTTCCATTGGCACAGCCTAATGGGAAAGCAGGGAGCTGAGTAATTCAGGCCACGCAGTCCAGCCTCCCGGGGCACAGAGCGAGGGCAGCAGAGTGGGCGGGGGCTCTGGAGGGGTGAATGGAATTATCTAGCATAAGTAACTACTTTGTGAAGCATTTAGCTCCATCAGCAAACATTCTCTGTCATTATTCGCCCAGCCTTGAGGATTCTCAAAATAGGGACATACTTGTCCATCTAAAGAAACGACGATCAAACGGTGGAATTTGATTCTGTATGGACGATCAAGGATGGAATAGGGACAGGGCAGATTTGATCAAGATCACCCTGATCAGGCTCACAGGTCCCCTTGCCAGCTGACACCCTCTGCAGGAGGAGGAAGCTCCCGGTGCTGGGCTGAGTGGCCCAGAGGCTGACCTTTATGGCCTGAATTCCCAGCTCCCTGTCCTCTGCTCTCCCACTCGGTTGTATCCCCTGAGTTCTGACTCAGACCTGGGGAGTGGCAGAAGTTCGAGTGGAGGAGTACAACTCCCAGTCGCCCTGGAAGGCCACCCCAGGCTGACACCCAGATCAGCATCTTGGTAGGCGCTCCCGAGGAGCAGAGGTGCCCTGGCCAAGCTGTGTCTTTCCGGACTCCGGAGGAAGACCCTGCTCCACGGGAGGAAGCGGCACAGGCTCCGTGAGTGTGCCAGGCCTCAGCACCTCACCTGCCAGAACAGAAGGCAGAAGGAGGGGCGCATCACCCCGAGATCCTGCTGGGAAAGGGGAATGGCATGAAAAGCTCCCAGGGGCAGGGGCGGGCAGGGGTGGGCAGGGGCGGGCTCTGTCTGACAGGAGATGAAAGGATGATGTCAGATCCACCTGGGCTGGGCTCTGGCCTCTGGCGTGCCCCACACCCGCCTTGGCAGGACCGAGGCCCTTTGAGCCAGCCCTTGCCCAGCAGCCTGGCCAAAGCCGGGAATGGCGAGACACAGGAGTTCACCCAGAAGCCTGGCCAGAGCCGGGAATGGCAGAGACACAGGGGTTCACCCAGCAGCCTTGCTCCCACACCAGGTTCGTCGGCCTGTTTCTGGATCATCCACCAGGAAGAGGTCATGCACGGAGGGTGTGCCATGCCCTTCTGAGGGGGCAGGGAGGGGTCAAAGCAGAGGCCTCCGGAGTGCAGAGGGAGAGAAAGGCCTGCTGTTTGCCCAGGAGCCGAGCAGACACTGGGGCCCTTGTGCTGGGGCAGTGGGGGAGGCTGCTGGCCAGATGGAGAGCAGCCGGCCTGGACAGAGCGACCGGCCTCTTCCTTCACCCCACCCAGTTCCCAGGCCAGCCGGCCTGAAGACGCAGAGGCCTCCCTGAGGCCTGCTGCAACACAGTCCCCACCCCCAAACCAGACACCAGCACCTCCAGGGCTGGGGTACTCAATGTCTCCCAGTGCCCTGGGCGAAGAAGCGCTGCCTTCTGGGGCCCAGATGCTGCAGAAACCCTCTGGGTCTGGGCCTTTGAAACTGGCTGAGCTTTTCCCCGGAAGGAGCTCTGGTGTGCAGGGAACAAACCCAGCCTCAGGCTTTTGGGGCAAACAGTCTAGTGAGCGACCACTTGACAAATACAGGCAGCCCTCAAAAAGGTCATAGAGAATGTGCATTATGAAAAAACTATGCATGGGGACCAGCAGTGAGCGTAATGCCTATGTCGCTGGACTCCCATGTAAGTCGACGCGATTCTAGTCCTGAACCCGGTGGCTTACACTCACGCCGGGCGCATGTGCGTATGTGCCCAAGATCCCGAGAGGAGAATGGAGGAGAAGGGATTGCAGCATGGCCATCCCCCTTGGGGGGTGATTTCTCACTTTCTGTCTCTCTGTCTTTCTGGTGAGCACACGTGCCCTATAACAAAAACCTCTCCAAAAACAAAAAACAAAAACAAAAAATAAAAAAAGGAAAGAAAAAACTGTGCCTAGAGCTCAGTTTTTTTGCACCAATATAAATACATATTTTAATTCCATTTTTCTGCAAACCTTTCTCAAGTTCCCTCCTTTTTATTGAGTCCGTGCAATGTGCCAGCTTCTGCACGAGGCACTGGGATGCCATAGGGAGTCCCCGTAGACACAGCCCTACCCCCTGGAATTCAGCGTCAGAGGCAGACCTCAATCAATTCACTACATCACGTCTCAACCTGGCCACCTTCCATGGAAGAGTGAGGGTTAGCAGTACAAGGCTGGAGGGTCCCCAAGGAGGCTGGGGCATGGTGTATGTGCAGGAGGGCTTCCCTGAGGAAGTGACACTTGAACTGACACTCCAAGCAGAGGGAATGGGATGTGCAAAGGCCCCGTGGCAGAAAGGAACACAGTACTTATGCACCAGAAAAAAAAACAAGTAGTGCAGCTGTAATGGAGCAGGAGGGCCAGGAGGGGCCAAGGTGAGGGATGAGGGCCAGGCCAGGCAGGTTTGCAGCCATAAGAAGGAATCTGGTCTTTGGCCTAAACAACGAGAAGCCGTCGCCACTGTGGGTTGGCTAATGTCTGGGTTTCCCCCAGAATCTGAGAGCAGCACTGACTGCAGGGGGCTGCTGTGGGAGAGGAGGCAGGAGTGCAGAGAGGTGGAGAGGATGCAGAGTCCAGGGCAAATAACAGCTGGTCGAGGTGACGCGACTTGGGAGCCGAGGGGCAATTTCTGCCCTGAAGGCCGGCCAGCCTGCGTGACAGGCAATGTGGGAGAAACTGCCGGGCCGTCGTGAGTCGGGTGGGTGGTCCCCCTAGTGCTGCCTGGGGCCTTGGGACGTGCAGTGCGTCCACCCAGCTCAGAGGAACAGGCCCCTGTTGGGGCTTCACTAGCCCCTCTGAATCCAGGGAAGGAGTCGGGGCGGTTTAATCACTGCTCGCTGAGTAGGCAGGGAGTGAGGCAGGCAGGCGGGTGTCCCGCTCAGGCTCAGCTCCTGGGCTCACCCCGGGCTGGGTGGGGCTGCGAAAGAGCGGATCCAAAGAAAGCTCCAGCCCTGCTCTTCCTTTTCAGGCTCTTCTTTGTAGTTTATGTAATTGCTTTTGGGGGCCAGTGGGTGGCAAAGTGGTTATGTCACTGGACTCCCACATGGCCGACACAGTTTGAGTCCTAGACCCAGAGGCTTGAAATTCCTGCCAGGCATATGTGCCTGTGCCCAAAATCCCAGGAGGAAAGGGGCCAGCAGGTGGCATGGTGATTAAAGGCACAGGACTCCCACATGGCCAACCACGTTCAAGTCCCGGACCTGATGGCTTGCTTTCTCACTTTCCCTCTCTCTCTCTTTCTTTCTGTCTCTCTTTCTCTCTCTCTGTCTCTCTCTGATCAGACTGGAAGATAATAATAAAAATAACTAAACTTAAATAAAATAATTATTTAAAAAAATATCCCAGGAGGAGAATGAAGAAGGGATTGCAGCTCATCTCTCTCTTTCTCTCTCTCTCTCTCTGTCTCTTTCTTTCTCTCCAGCAAAAACACAAACAAAAATCTCTAAAAAAAATACACTCGCTTTTATAGGACAGTTCTAGGTTTACAGAAAAATCAAGACAATGTAGAATGCTCCAGCAGACCCCCGTGCACACTCTCACGGTGTTACAGCTGACAATGAGGCTCACTCTGTGTCAGACAGTTCTGTGGGTTTTGACAGATGCATGATGTCGTGTGTCTGCCATTACAGTGTCATACGGAACAGCGTCACGGCCCTCGGAGCTATCCTGCAGGAAAACTCCAGCCAGCCACGGCCCAGCCCATGGACCGTGTGTCTTCCCAGGGTGACGTCACCCTCACACCAGCAGGAGTAGGCTCCGTGGCGATGCTGGCAGGTGGGCAAACCAAGGCTCTGAGCTGTTAACCATTGCACTTGCTCAAGGGAACAGCAGGAGGTGGCAAAGCTGGGACCCCGAGGCCAGGACTTGGGGTCACTTGTTAGGGAAAGGATCCCGGGACGGAGAAGCCCAGTGAGCACCTGGACCTTAACCCCGCGGGTGACAGTCTCGGGCTGGGCAGAGCAGCTCACCGTACCACTATGTGGACGTCCGAGGGGAAGCAGGTGCTTAGCCACTAAGCCCTGTGCTCCACAGTAGAGCGCAGTTCCAGGGACATCGGTCCCAGCGTTCCGTCTCCCTGTAGAGAGGGAGGAAGCCTAAGGTGGAGGAGCAGCTGCCAGCGATCTGGGCAAAGGCCACCCCAGGACCTCTACCTTTTCCTCTGGGTGTCTCCAGTCAGCCCTGCCCTACAAGCCCTTGGTGGGCACCCGCCGTGTGCCAGCCCCGTGCTGTGCCCGCCTCACAGGTAACATCAGGACCCCGCCACTTGCTGCAGGAAGTGGAGCAGGGACGCTCGGAGACCACCTCCAGGGGTCCTGGAAGAGGGCTCCCAGGGACGACACGGGGTGCTGTGCTCAGCCTCCATGAGCCCCGGAGGGTGTGTTCCCAGAGGACAGAGGTGGAGTCCCGCCAAGGACTGCCCCACTCAGCCTGAGCCCAGGGATGACTAATCCCAGAAGACCTTGGGACCATCTCGCCGACTGCCTTCCAGCACCCTGCCAGCCAGAGCAGGGGTGTGTGGGTGAGGGCTCCCCTGGTGCCATGGCCCCTGGCCTGGCCTAGCTCCTGAACGCCCAGCCTTTGACAAACATGGGTTGGGTCAAACTGGACCTTAGCAGGACTTCCTCTGCTTGGTATTGAAGTCATTCTCCACTCTGTTTCTAAACGCGGGCCTCCCAGGGTGACCACACGCTCAGCCCTGTAGGTCTGTCCAGGACGGGGTAGAGAGAAAGGCCACCCAAAGCCAGGCACTTGGGGTAGTCTCAAAAAGGTGAACTAATAATGACCGGCCTTCGCCCAAAGTTGCGCCCACCCCTAGGTGGCACTATGGCCGTGTTCGCGCCCAGCACAGTCCTGTTATACAGGTGAGGAAACAGGCTCACAGAGCGCACGGGCTCGCCAGTGATGCGCCACAGACCAGCCCGTTCTAGGCGGGAATGGAATCTCAGCTAGGAATTATTCAGGCCCTGCAGCTAGTAGGGCATCTTCATTTTTCACATAAGGAAAGCGCAGGGAGGTAAAGCATTTGCTTGGTTCTTAAGTTAATGAGTGACAGAGCCAGGCCTCAAACCCAGGCCTCCCTGACCCCAGGGCCTGCAGCCTTCACCACCTGGCTACGGGAGGATCAAGACAGTGTATGTGGGAGGGGACCCTTGAGCATTTGGGAGTTATGCCCAAAGTCAGGGCCCCTGGGCAGAGAACTGCTCCTTTGCCCTCACAGAGCCTGCCCCAAACCCTTCCTTAGAGTGCCTGGGGCGTCTCAAGTCGGGTCGGGCACCTCACCAAGACCTGAGCCTCCAGCCTCCTACAGCCCACCTAGGTCTTTCCCCGAACTCCACCTTCCGGTGGGGACCCCTGGCCTGCTCCCATCCCAGGCCAGGGCCTCTGCACCCACGGAGGGCTCCTCTGGGCACCAGTCTGTGTACCACACAGAGGTTCCCCTGCCTCGGTCCCAGCAGTCTCCAGTCCCAATCCCCGTGACTCCTTAGCGCGCCCTCTGTCCCCACAGACAAAACACGCAGCAGAGGGAAACCGCTCAGAAGGCGGGAGGGCTTCCAGGTTGTCAGGAATGGAGAGGTGAGAGCTGGGTGACAGGTTGGGGGCTGTGGGGCTCTTCTTCTCCTCCTCCTCCTCCTCCTCCTCCTCCTCCTCCTCCTCCTCCTTCTTCTTCTTCTTTTTCTTCTTTTTTTTTTGTGTGTGTGCCATAAAACACGTGTGCTTGCCAGTCAGAGACAAGAGAGAAAGTGAGAAATCAGTCCACCGGGCGGGGGGTGGGGAGATGGCCACGGTGCAATCCCTTCTCCTCCATTCGCCTCTCAGAATTTTTGGGCATGCACGCACATGTGTCCGGCATGATTTTCAAGCAGTCGGTCAAATGGGAATCCAACACCTTAATCACCATGCCATCTACTGGCATCAGTTGTGGGGTTCTTTAAAAGAGGAATATGCCGGGGGCCGGCAGGTGGCAGGGTGGTTAAAGCGCTGGACACTTCCACATGGCCAACCACAATTCAAGTCCCAAACCTGGTGGCTTGCTTTCTTACTTTCCCTCTCTCTGTCTCTCTCTAGTCAAATTAAAATAAATGAATGAATAAATAAAATTAAATAAATATTTTTTTTAAAAAGAGGAATATGCCAAAAAAAAAAAAAGAGAGAGAGAGAGAGAGAGAGAGAGAGAGAGGAATATACCAGGCTGCCTGAGTTAAATCTCACAACAGGGGTTCCTGACTAATTAACTTCATTTGGCTTTTCCAGCTCTCTCCCTTCAGGGCCTGGGTGCTGGGAGTGGGAGCTGGAACATTGCCCGGGAACCGGTTCAGACCTCCAACCAGGACCGCACCCGACAGCTCACACTGCTGCCATTCAGAACCAATAATGATTAGCAGTTTCTGAGCACGGACCGCAGGCTCTTTATGGCTATGTCAACTCAGTCCCCAAACAGCCTTATGGGACAGGTACTGGTATTATACCCACTTGACAGATGAGGAAACTGAGGCCCAAGGCCCTCCCCAGGACTCTGTATCTTCCTAACACCTTCTAAGGCTCAGCTGCCATGGATCGCTTCCTGACGGGTCTCGCCGAGGACTTCTGGCCTCTCTTTCCTGCACTCCCAAGGCTGTCAGTGCGTAGAGACCATCCCTGTTTGGAGCTCAGGCTCTCCAGGACAACCTGCCACTTCCTAGCTCTGAAACTTGAACAGAAGACTTCTCTAGTTGGGGCCAGCAGGTGGCATGGTAGTTAAGGGCACTGGACTCCCACAGGCCGACCACAGTTCGAGACCCAGGCCCGGCAGCTTGCTTTCTCACTTTCCCTCTCTCTCTCACTCTGTCCCTCTCTGGTCACATTAAAATAAAGTAAATAAAGTTAAATACAATAATTCTTTAAAAAAAAAAAAAAAAGACTTCCCTAGACCTCAGCTTCCTCCTCTGTCAAATGGGATTAATGAAATAACTGTTGTCGATGGCTGTGGTGAGAATTCGACAAGGAAACGGACATTGAATCCTGCCACCAGTCCTCGGCACAGGCTGGGTGCTCAATACAGACAATTGTCAGCTAAAAGACTTCATTTTCTTTTAAGAATTATTTATATAATGTTATTTATTTATTGTTATTTTTTAAATTCGCTATAGGGCACATGCACTCACAAGAGGGAGTGGGGAATGGCCACACTGCAATCCTTCTCTTCTGCTTCTATAACCTGCTGGGATTTGGACACACACACATGCACGTAGTGTAGTTTTCTGTTCTCTTTCTTTCTTTCTTTCTTTCTTTCTCTCTTTCTTTCTTTCTTTCTTAAGAGAGATTTTAGCTATAGGACACATGCGCCCACCAAAGAGACTGAGAGACAGAAATCAAGCAATCACCCCCAGGGGGATGGCCACACTGCAATCCCTTCTCCTCCATTCTCATCTTGGGATCTTGGGCACGCACTCACACGCGCCCTGCATGAATTTTAAGCCACTGGGTCCAGGACTTGAACCGTGGGAATCCAGCAACATAACCATTACACTATCTGCTGGTCTCTTTCTCTCTCTGTTTTGATAGTGAGTTTTCAAGCCACATGGGATCCCATATGGGGTCTGGGCCCCTTAACCACTAGGCTGTGGGGCCACCCACTCAATTATGCACACTCTCCTACTGGCTTCGTTATCATAATTCTGTTGAATCCACCTCTCCAGCCTGAGTGTAAGTTTGATGAAGACTCATCGCGGCATCTCTGCCATAGCTGGGTACCCCGGATGCAGACCCTGACACAAAGCAGATACACACGCTAACGCTAATGGAGGTACACAGAGGGATGGAGCAGTGAGGAGGGCCCTGACTGGCCAGTCACTGCCGTGGGCAGTCAGAGCCCTGTTGGGAGCCAGGTTACGACACCCCTCAGAGTGAACCCAAGCGAGCGGCACGGCGGCCAGGCGTTCATTCACCACGTCCTGGGCTGGCGTTGCCTGAGGGCACCTCTGGCCTGCCCTGCGCTGGCCCAGCTACCCTCCTGCTGCCAGGAAAAGTTAGCAGAGACCTCAGTAAACAGCCCCCTCCTTGGGGAGGAAAGCCGAGGGGGTGCAGGCAGACCCCTAGTCTGCTGCGATCTCTCCCACCCCCCAGCCTTCCCCACCCCGGAGCCACTGCCTGGACACAGCAGTCCCCGCGCTCGGAGGCGACCGTTTCTGTCCTTTCTGTCCCGGTGGGAGTGTAAGCACGAGCGTGCACACAGAGCAGAGGCCTCCCAGCCACAGAGCAGTACCGAAGGCGGGCGGGAAACATGCTCCCCTACCAGCACAAAGAGCCCCTGCCCTCCCCAGAGCACCCCTTCCCAGCCTCCCTCTGCCACACCCTCCCCACCACAGTGGCCATTTCTTTTTTTTTTTTAATCTTTTTTTTTTTTTTTTAAGTTTTTGCTATAGGGTGCATGCACTCGCCAGAAAGACAGAGAGAGACAGAGAGACAGAAAGCGAGAAATCACCCCCCAGGGGGATGGCCACACCGCAATCCCTTCTCCTCCATTCTCCTCTCGGGATCTTGGGCACGCACACGCACCCGGTGTGAGTTTAAGCCACCAGGTCCTGGACTTGAACCGCGGTCGACTACGTGGGAGTCCAGCGACATAGCCATTACGCTAACTGCTGGTCCCTGCAGTGGCCATTTCTGGTGCTGACGCCAACCCCGGCCTGTGCGAGGTCTCGGCTGCCGCTGCTCTGGGCTGCTCTGCGCACCCTGTCCTCATCCCGCCCAGCCCTGCTCAGCGGCTGACTGTGGGCAGGAGGCCAGGCCTTGGAGACATGGGTGCCAGGGGCCGAGGGCAGGCCTGACTGAGGACCAGCACGGGCACAGAGGTGGCTACCAGGATCAGCCCGGTTCAGGCTGAACAGTGGGGATGAGGGGGTGCTGCCCAGGGACCCATAGTCAGGTGCTTGGCTGGTCACTGCCGCCAGGGTAGGCCACACACTTCCTGTTTTCCTCCTGGGGGCCCAGGGGCTGATGGGCAGCCTGCCCCAGCACTTCCAGTTTCTCTTCGGAGCCAGGGAGCCCTCTCTGGGCTTTGGGTCCAGTCCAAGAGGGGTTCGGCCCGGGTGACGAGGTAAGCAGGGACAAGAGCAGAACCAGGAAGGGCTTCGGGCAGTCCCTGACGACTACTGCTCCACAACAGCGCCTCCTAAACTTCCGGTGTGAATCAACAGGCGTTTTCTTTCTTTTTTCTTTCTTTTTTTAAGAGAGATTTTTACTATAGGGCATGTGCACTCGCCAGAGAGACAAACAGACAGAAAGCGAGTAATCACCCCCCCAGGGAGGATGGCCATCCCGCAATCCCTTCTCCTTCAGTTTCCTCTGGGGATTTTGGGCACGCACGCACCTGCACCTGGCCTGAGTTTTAAGCCACCAGGTCCGGGACTAGAACCGCAGTCAACTACGTGGGAGTCCAGTGACATAACCAATACACCGTCGGCTGGTCCCAGCATTTTCTTTCCTTTCTTTTAAAAAAAAATTATTATTTTATTTAACTTTATTTATCCATTTTTTAATTTCAATTTGACCAGAGAGGGAGAGAGAGAGTAAGTGAGAAAGCAAGCCACCAGGTTCAGGACTCGAACTGTAGTCGGCCATGTGGGAATCCAGCGCCTTTAAACACCACACCATCTGCCGGCCCCCCGGCGTTTTCTCTTACTCTAAGTTTTGTGGGTCAGGAATTTGAGCAGGGCCGGGATCCTCTCTGTGGGTCCCTCACATGACCGTGTTCAGGTGTCCGCTGGGCGGGAGTCGTCAGAGGGCTCAGCGGGACTAGATATGCAAAAGGGTGCACTCACTGGGCTGGCAGGTGTGCGGGCTACAGGCGGAGGCTCAGCTGGCTGTGCATCAGAGCAACCCCAAGGCCTGCCCCGCTCTGCAACCTCAGGGTCACCAGATTCTTACACGGGAGCCACTTAACCCAAGCTGGCAGTGTCCTAAGAGAAGCAGGCGGAGGCTGGGCCTCCCATGACTTGGCCTCCCGGTCACAGAGCATCACGTTTGCTGAGCTTCATTGATGGAAGCAGTCATGGCCCTCCCAAGGTCATGGGGAGAGGGGCGTAGATCCCATCTGATGGGAAGAGTGCCAGAGAACGTTGAAGCTGTGCTAAAACCGCCACAGACGAGGGCCAGCAGGTGTCATGGTAGCTAAGGCATGGGACGCCCACGTAGCCAAATGTAGTTCAAGTTCAAGTCCTAGACCTAGTGGCTTGAAAACCATGCTGTGCACAGCGCCAGCAGGAGGCGTGGTGGTTGAGGTGCTGGACTCCCTCATGGCCGACCACGGCTCAAGTCCTGGACCTGGTGGCTTGCTCTCTCTTTCCCTCTGTCTCTCTCTGTTCAAATGAAAACAAAAATAAATAAATAAATAAATAAATAAATAAATAAATAAATAAATAAAATGAAATAAAAACAATTATTTTAAAAAGGAAAGAAATTAAAAAGAAGAAGAAAAACAAAGACAGACAATCACACTGGGCACGTGTGCATGGATGCCCCAAATCCTGAGAAGTGAATGGAGGAGAAGGCACTGTGGCACGGCCATCTCCCGGGGGGCAGCAGGGGAGGTTCACTTTTTCTCTCTCTCTGGGTCTCTCTGCCTCTCTCTGGTGAGCATATGCGCTCTATTGGAAAAACCTGGAAAAAAAGGAAAAAGAAAAAGAAAATCACAGGTGACATCTTGGAACGGGC
Organism: Tupaia tana; assembly: GCA_026018925.1. Classification (NCBI taxonomy): domain Eukaryota; kingdom Metazoa; phylum Chordata; class Mammalia; order Scandentia; family Tupaiidae; genus Tupaia; species Tupaia tana. Next base: position 130,837,842 of record JAKSZU010000002.1, read on the forward strand.
CTCTCTTCCTGTTCTGAGACCTCGTAGGCTGCAGGCCTTGAAGGACACCAAAAGATCTTAGGCCCAGACCGTGGTGTTGATTGGAAGCCTGGGGACCAGAAAGCACCGAGCCCAGCCCCAAGCACCTGCCCAGGGCCCATCCTTCCCGTCAGTGGCAGTGAAGGCCATGGAAGAAAAGAACTTCTGGAAGGAGGGAGCGAATTCAAGACCGCGCTGAGCAAGGAGGCCTGTGGGTGGGAGGGGCCAGGACTCTGGGCTCGGGGTCTCAGTTTGGAAGGAAGCAGAGCCGCAGCCAATCACTAGAAACACTTCCTGGCAGCACGTGGTCAACCACGGGAATATGTATGGAGGGAGGGAGGTGGGGAGCTTGGGGAGCCAGGAAAGTCTGGGTAAGCCACGGGCCTTCGTCCCCTCCTGAGTCAAAGGCCAGCTCACAGGCCCCTTGCAGAGGCCACCTGTGCCTCTATCTCTGAAGCCACTCTAAGCCTCCAGCCCAACCTCACACGATAGGGGCCCAGGCAATGCAGCCCCAGCAGGACTGTCACCCCGTCTCCCTCATCCCTCCCTAAACCATCATTCCCCCGGGAATGTGAGCCCCACAAGGGCAGGGGCTGGTCCGCTGTGCACTCCCAGTGGCCTCTCAGTAAAGATGTGCTGAAGGAGAGAGGAGTGGGTGGCATGCCGGGTTTGGTGATGGATAGGAATCTGCCCTGGACGGCCCCTTGCTCTTGGGCCCTGCCTGACTCTCTGCCAGGGTAGCTGCCAAGTGGACAAATGCCCATCCTGCCCACTCCAGAGGTCCACCAGGCCCTCAGGCACTTCCTGAGCAGCAGGTCATGCCTTGTCCCTCGTGCCCTGAGGTCATCTACCCCGGCTGGAGGTCCTTGTGCAGGGCCTGGTAAGCAGAGCAGAGCCCTGCCTGCAGGGGGAGCCAGGGAGCAAATCGGACAGAAAGATCCAAGGAGGGTGGATGAACAAGACCCTGACCTCAGAGGTCACTCAAGTCCTCTCTTCCTGTCCACAATTCCGCCTTCTCTCCATTCCCCTCCTACCTCTCTGACTCAGTAGTTTTTCTTTTTTTTTCTTTTCTCACTTCATTCATTCATTCAAGCAATATTTAAGGAATGCCTGCTATGTGCTAGGTAAGGCTCTAGGTTCTTGGTTACAACAGCAAACAAAACAGGCAACAATGGAGTGACTCTACGTAACAGTAATTTATTGTATGTCTCAAAACAGCTGGAAGAGAGGATTTTGAATGTTCCCAACTCGAAGAAGTGATACACGTTTGAAGTCAGAATAGGCTAGTGAGTAGAGGTCAAGGATGCTAAACCTTCTACAGTGCATGGGACAGCGCCCCCTGCAGGGCTGACCATTACACATGGGGTACGTTCATGGAAATATCACAGTATATATGGACAATTAGAATGTGCCAATTAACTTATTTTTAAAGATTTTTACTATAAGGCGTATGCTCACTAGAGACAAAGAGGGTAAGCAATCACACACACACACACCCCCGCCCAGAGGCCATTAGGTGGCGTGATGGTTAAGATGCTGGACTTCGACATGACTGACTGCAGTTTGAGTCCCAGTTCTAGCAGCTTGGTGTCTCAATTTCTCTCTGTCTCTCTCTCTTTCTCTCTCTAATTTTGCCTTATAGCAAATTAAAAAAATAATAATAATGATAAATAAAATGAAATAAATAATTAATTTTTTTAAAAGTGTTAATCCAGGGCCAGCAGGTGGTGTAGTGGTTTAGGCGCTGAATTCCCACATGGTTGAATAAGGTGTGAGTCGTGGACCCAGAGGCTTGAAACTCACACTGGGCTTGGGTGCACGTGTGCCCAAAATTCCAGAAGGAGGATGCAATCTCTTCTCTTCTATTTTCTTCTATGGATTTGAGACATGCACACACATATGCCTAATGTGTTACTTCAAGCCACCCAGGTATGGGACTCAAATCATGAAGCTGGTCATGTGAAATCCAGTGCCTTATCACGATGCCACCTATTCCCTAACCAATTAAACATTTTAAAAAGAGGTCTAGCCAGGCCATCAGGTGACATGGTGGTTAAGGCACTGTATTTGCACATGGCCAACTGTGGTTCAAGTCTCTGATCCAACAGCTTCAAAATCACAACAAATAAATTGTATATAAATATGGGGCCAGCAGTGGCATGGTGGTTAAGGCAGCTGGACTTCCATATAGCTGACTGTGGTTCGAGTCCCGGACCTGGCGGCTTGCTTTCTCACTTTCCTTCTCTCTCTCTCTCTCTCTCTGGTCGACTTCAAAAAAATAAAATAAAATAAAAATAACAATGACAACGAATAAGCTTAAATAAACAATTATTTTTTAAAAATTATATATAAACAAATGCTAAAAAAAAAAAAAAAAAGGAAAGTAAGAAAAGGTCTAGGGACCAGCAGATGGCGCAATGGTTACATCACTAGACTCCCACATAGTCAATCATGGTTCGAATCCCGGATCTGGATTAAAACTCACACCAGGTGTGTGTGCATGCATGCCCAAAATCCCAAGAGGAGAATGGAGGAGAAGGGATTGCGGCATGGCCATCCCTCAGGGGTAATTTCTCATTCTCATTTTCTGTTTCTCTGTCTCTCTAGCAAGTACACACACCCTATAGCAAAAAACAAATCTCTCTTTTTTAAAAAGAAAAAGGCCTAGCCAATTTGGCACAGCAGTAACACATGACTCTGCAAGGCTGGAAGCCATTTGGCTGGCTGCAGGGTTGGACGTCTGGATTGACCTGAAAACACACTCAGTGCATGTGTGGGTACCCAGAATCCGAGGTGCTGGAGGACTGAGAAGAGTCATCCACAGTGTGATGAGACCCTACTGAGGGTTTCCTCCCTGGTCACGTGAACCCATGTGTGCTATCATATCTATATTTCTCTTTTTTCTATGAAGAAATTTTTGCTATAGGGCATGTGAGCTCACCAGATAGAAGGCAAGAAATCACCCCCCGGGGGGATGGCTACACCGCCATCCTCTCTCCTCCATTCTCCTCTCAGGATTTTGAGCACACAAGCACACGCACCTGGCATGAGTTTCAAGTCACCAGGCTTGGGCCTTGAATCATGGGGGGCCATGTGGGAGTCCAGTAACGTAACCATTACATCATCTGCTGCTCCCCACATGTGCTATCATAAAAAGGAAATAATTAAAAAGAAAAAGCAACAATGCCTGCCCCTGAAGCTTATGTTCCATTTGAGAGAGACAGATGACAAGCACATAAATAAATTAAATACAATGAGGCTGGCAGGTGGCGTGGTGGTTAAAGGCGCTGGACTCCCACATGGCTGACCGCAGTTCGGTCCTGGACCTGGTGGCTTGCTTTCTCACTCTCCCTCTCTCTCCCTCTGTCCCTCTCTGGTCAAATTAAAACAAACAAATAAATAAATAAAGTTAAGTAAAAATAATTTTTTTAAAGAATTATTTTATTGGGGGACCAGCAGTTAGCGTAATGGCTATGTCGCTGGACTCCCACGTAGTTGACCGCGGTTCGAGTCCCAGACCCGGTGGCTTAAACTCACGCCGGGCGCGTATGCGTGCATGCCCAAGATCCCGAGAGGAGAATAGAGGAGAAGGGATTGCAGCGTGGCCATCCCCTCTGGGGGGTGATTTCTCTCTTTCTATCTCTCTGTCTCTGTCTGTCTGGTGAGCACACGCGCCCTATAGCAAAAACCTCTCCAAAAAAAAATATATTTTATTGGGACCAGCAGGTGGCATGGTGGTTAAGGGGCTAGATACTCCCACATGGCTGATCATGGTTCAAGTCCCAGACTTGGTGATTTGCTTTCTCACTTCCTTTCTCTCTCTATCACTGGTCAAATTAAAATATATAAATCAATAAATAAAATTAAATGAATAGAAGAGACCAGAAGTTAGCATAATGGCTATGTTGCTGGACTCCCATGTAGTCGACTATGGTTCAAGTCTCAGACCCAGTGGCTTAAACTCATGCCAGGCGCGTGTGCGTGTGTGCCCAAGATCCCGAGAGGAGAATGGAGGAGAAGGGATTGTGGTGTGGCCATCCCCACTGGGGGTGATTTCTCGCTTTCTGTCTCTCTGTCTCTCTCTTTTTGATGAGTGCACGCACCCTATAGCAAAAAATCTCTAAAAATCAAATCAAATGAATAATTATTTTTACAAATAATTGTTTTATTTATTTATTTATTTATTTTAATTACTGCCAGGCCACCTGCTGGCCCCAAGTAAAATAATTCTAAAAAAAAAATGAAATGTAATATGTTAGATGATGAAAGTGATCTGAGGGAAAACATAAAAATACAGTGGGAGTGGGGCAACCCGTGGCTGACAACATGGCTGACTGTGCTTTGTGTTCCCAACCCAGTGACTTGAAAAACACACGGGGCACATATGTGTGTGCCCAGAATCCCAAAAGGAGGGAGAAATGGAGGAGAAGGGACTGTGGCATGACCATTCTCCATGGCGGTGCTTTCTCCTTTTCCTCTCTGTCTGTCTCTGTCTCTCTTTGGCTGGTGCATGTACCCTTTGGCCAAAAAAAAAAAAGTAGGGAGACAGAGATGCCTTTTTTGTCTTAGGGCATGTGCACTTGTTGGAAAGAGAAAGAGACAGCGAGAGGGAAACTGATAACTCACCTCCCGGGGGGATAGCCATGCTGCAATCCCTTCTCCTCCCAGGATCTTGGGCATGCGAGCACGCACATGCACCTGGCGTGAGTTTCAGGCCACCGGGTTCAGGACTCGAACCACAGTCGGACATGTGGGAGTCCAGCAACATAACAACTATGCTATCTGCTGGGATTTTTTTCAAACACACACACACACAGACTAATTAAGAAATGCCCTCCTGGGGAGACAACAGCTGAGCAGAGACCTCAAGGAGGTGAGGGACTGGGTCGTGTAGATTCCTAGAAGCAGAGCCTCCACGGCAGAGGGAGTAGCAGGTACAAAGGTCCTGAGGCGGACATCTGAAACTGACGTCCCAAGTGTGCGCGAGGAAAACCGCAAACAGCCGGTGTGGGCAGAGCACACAGAGCGAGGAGAGCACCTGGAGACAGGGTCAAACGCGGGGAGAGCCAGGTGGCCGGGGCCTTGTCAGCCCCAGAAGGACTCTGGTCATAGCGAGCCCCTGCAGGGCTTTGAGCCGAGGATTGAGTTTTAATTTTGTTTTCCTTGGGCAGAGGGCATGTGCACTCACCAGAAAAAAAGAAAGAGAGGAGAAAACACCCCCTATGGGGCAGTCACGTCATAACCCCATCTCCATTTCTCCTTCCTGTCGGGATATGTGTACTCAAATCAAGCACACGCACCCAGAGTGAGATTCATGGTTTTCTTTTTCTTTTTTCTTTTGCCATGGGGCATATGCACTTACCAGAAAGAGATGGAGGAAAAGTGAGAAATCACCCCTGCCCCCTTCAGGAGGGATGACCATACCACAATCCCTTCTCCTCTTTGGATTCTGGGCCTGCACACATATGCACCCAGCGTGATTTTCAAGCTGCTGGGTCCGGGACCTGAACCCGGGACATGTGGGTGTCGTGCCTTAACCAGCACACCACCTGCTGGCCCCAAGGATTCATGTTCTAAAATAAGTGGCGCTCCATACGTATCAGTCACTTTTCTAAGCACCGAACATGCATTAAACCACCTCACCCTCCCAACGACCTTTATTAAAGATGAGGGAACCCACGTCCAGAGACAGCAGGTGGCTTGCCCGAGGCTGTCGCACAGAAGAGCCAGGCTTCACACGAACCCAGCAGTGTGGCCCCCAGAGCTCAGGCTGAGATACGCTCGGTCTCCCACCGCTCCAAAGGCTGTTGCTTTTTCTTTAAAATGCCCAGGCATGCACAGGCTCACAGAGAGAGCGGGGCACGATCACGTGGCAGTCCTTTCCCCTTCATTTCTCCATCCTATCAGGATTCTGCACACACCCTCGCACTGGTGCATTCTCCAACTGCAGTCGGCCATGTAGCATCTGGTTCCTTACGTAAGCCCGGGCTCCTCCATTGCACTCTGGAGCTGGATTGGCCATTCTTTTGGTTTTGCTCTAGCGCGGGGTTTCTGGACCTCGGCACTACCGGCATTTCAGTCCAGATAACCCTTGGACGAGGGGAGCTGTCCTGTGCATTGCAGGGACTGCAGGAGGTTGGCAGCACCCCTGCCTCTGCTCATTCCTGGGACACCAAAGGTCTCCGGGCCACGCTAATTGATTCCTGCAGGAGAGCTGCCTCCAGCTGAGAACCACCGCTCAAGGATCCTCCTGTCCACGTCCCAGCCCAGGCCACGCTCCTCTCGCCGTGGCTGCTGGGCTAGCCTGCTAGTTGTCCCCCCACCCTCGCCCCAACTCCACCTTCCACTGCAAACCTCAGCCTGCCTTAATTTCAGAGGCACAGACCTCTGTGGCTCCCACTGCCCCCAGGACGAAGGCCCAGCCACTTGGGTTGACACACGAGGCCACATGCAGTCTCTCCTGTTCTGGGAGCCTCTGCACGCCTCCTACTCCTCCTAGTCTAGCGCCTCCATGGTGGACACGGCAGGGAAGCCCCCCCAGGCTTGCCTCACGCTGTTGGTCAACCTCAGGGAAGAGCAAGGAAACCCAGTGTGGACCCCCGGAGCCCCAGAGCCAGGGAGCTGTGAGGGCACCAGGGGTGAAGGAGGTGCTGGAGCCCTACAGGCACATAAGGAGGATAGGGAAGTTCTGTGTGTGGTTTAGGGCCCCAGAAAATGCACTGAGATGAGAGTGCAGAGGAGGACGGATGGTGGGGATTGAACCTGGAGGCCAGGATGGATTCTGCTTGGTCAGGAAGGGGGAAAGCGGGGTTGTGGTGCAGACTGGGCACTTTCCCATCACTGACGTTCCACTGCAGGCATGCCCTTCTCTCCTCCATTCACCTATTCAATTCCTCCTCCTGCTGCAAGCCCCAATTGCAAATAGAGCCTCCTCCCGGTAGCCTTCCGGATTCTTCCCTGCTGGGATCACTCACCCTTCTCCCTGAGCTCACCAAACGTCTACCACTGCAGCAGCATCTGGTTTTGCTGTGGGTCAGCTCCAACCCTCCCACCACGGACCGTGGATTTCATGAGAGCAGGGAGGTGTCTTATCTTTGGTCTACTGACAGATTAAATTCAGCAGCCTTCAGCAGAGGAAGCTCAGAGCTCCGCCGGGGGCCGCCCTCCAAGGGCGAGGGCCAGGGCCAGAGGGAGCTGAAACTTGGCACGGTTCAGCGGTTCCCAGACGCGCGCTGGCCCAGGTGCGCACGCTCGGGGAGCCTCCGGTAGCCGGGCTGTCGTGGCTCGGGCGCATTCGCTGCGCCTGGGTGCGCACACGCCCCGCCGGCGCCAACCGCCTGGTCCCGCCCTCCGGCCGCGGGCACCCACGCGTGACCCAGCCGCCCACAGGCCCTCGACGGGCCCTTCCGGGACTCCACGCCCCGAGCTGCGGAGGCGAGAGGCACCTGCGGAGGGGCCTGGTCTATCATTGCACACAGGGGCTAGGCGAGGTGCGCCCCCTAGGAATAAAAACCCGCCGGGACTTGGGGCTTGCCTCTCCCCAGCACCCCTTCCGTAGTAACAGCTGCAGCCGCCGAACTGGCCTCCCTGCTTCAGGCCCCGCCCTCTACAGCCTCTTCCTCGCTCAAGGATGTTTTTAAAAGATAAATATAAGTCAGGGGCTGGCAAGTGGCCTGGTGGTTAAGGCGCTGGACTCCCACACGGTTTATGCTGGTTCTATCCCTGGACCTGGCTAGCTTTCGAACTTTCTTTCTCTCCCTCTCTCTGACACGCGGACACACACAACAGCCTATGGCAAATTAAATAATTATAAATAAAATTAAATGATTCTTCAAAAAAATAAATAAATCGGGGGACCAGCAGATGGTGTAATGGTTATGTCGCTGGACTCCCACATAGTCAACTGCTGTTCGAGTCCTAGACCCGGCGGCTTAAAACACACGGGGTGTGTGTCTGCGTGGTCAAAAATCCCAAGAGGAGAATGGAGGAGAAGGGATTGTGGCATGGCCATCCCCCCGGGGGGGTGATTTCTCACTTTCTGTCTCTGTCTCTCCGGGGAGCACACACCCTATGGCAAAAATCTAAATAAATAAATAAATAAATAAATAAATAAATAAATACATAAATAAATACAAGCATGCATGCCATATCATCACTTCAATCTGATCAAAGAAACCCCGAAACTCTGAGCAGCGAAGTCCACCATCTCCTCGCTGCCTTTGTGACCTCACCTCTACCCTCTCACTCCTAGCCCCACAGGTGCCTTTCTGTTCCTGGTGCTCTCCAGGCGGGCTCCTGCCCCAGGGCTGTCACACTCACAGTTCTCTGCCATGCCCCTGCCCCGCCCCCGCCCCCCCTGGCTCCTTCCTCACCTCCTGCAGGCCCCTGCCTGGACATGATCCGACAGAACCCTCCCTCCCAACAGCACCTCTGAGGCCCTGTCCCCCTGCCCACCTCATCTTCCTTCACCTGTCACCCCAACGTAAACGCCCCAGGAGCAGAGGTTTCGTAGTCTTCTCCCCTGCTCCATTCCCAGTCCCTACAATGGGGCTGGCGTCTAGTTGTGCTTAATAAACGATCCGCCCCACGGTTCTTTGAGAATCTCCCATCACCAAGCAGCTCTTCCTCCAGCCCACGTGGGAGCCTGTGATTCGCCCATTTCACGGATGCGGAAACTAAGGCTCAGAGAGGTAGATGCGGGACTTGTCCAGGGACAGGGTTGGAGCGGGGTCCAGCCCCCCTCTCTTCCCTCTGCCTTTCTGCTCTGTAGCTCACCTCCCAGCTGGAAAGCCATGCGATTTTGTTTTCCCAGAGGGCATGTGTGCTCCCTAGAGAGACAAAAAGACCCGGATGGGGAGGAGAGCACCCCTCTGGAATGTGGTCACGCCTCACCCCTTTCTCCAAGTCCCTGTCCTGTCCGATTTGGGGCATGCGCACACATACACTGTGTGTTTTTCCAGCTGCTGGGGCCAGGCGTCAATCCTCAGTCAGCCACGTGGGATCAGGCTTCATTAACTACTAGGCCACAGGGCTGGCCCTAATGCAGGTGGCTTTACCCTCCCTCTTGTCCCAGGCTAGGCAAAGCGGACCACGGGGTCCGCAGACCATGAAGTACACGTGTGCTGAGTCTATGGCGCTGTTTCCCCCAAGTGTCATGACCAGGGTTCCTCAAGGAAGCTGCTCATGCAGTCCTCTGAGGTGGACAGGGCCACCTTTGACCCTGCCCATGTTTTGCTGGAACCGTCCATCGCACCCCTAGCTCCTAAGTGAGCCGACCCCCTGCCTTCCAGCCACCACCAAGTCCCTGAAACACCCTCCAAATCGACCCGGGGAGTTGCTTTTTACTTTTTTGTCTTCATCCCACTAGAGATACAGCAAGAAAGAGTTAGAGACACTGGGAGACGGAGCGACAGAGACAGGAACACAGAGACGCACGCAGGTACCAACAGAGAGAAGGGGAGAGAAGAGAACGCAGGGAAGTGACAGATCGGCCGATCTTGTTACCATGGCCCCAAGTCCATGCCCTGACCAGGGCCACTCCGTGCCCTTTAGAGCAAAGTGGAAAAGTCACCCCATGGAGCCAGCAGATGGCATAGTGGTTGAGGTGCTGGCCTCCCACGTAGTCGCCCACAGTTCGAGTCCCAGACCCTGGGTTCACACCGGGCACGTGTGCGCGCATGCCCCAAAATCCTGAGAAGAGTGGAGGAGAAGGGACTGTGGCACAGCCATCCACCCGGGGTGATTTCTTTCTGTCTCTCTGTCTCTCCTGCGAGCACATGCGCCCTATAGCAAAAATTTCTTTCAAAAAGAAAAGAAAAGTCACCCTCTGTGAGAGACACCACCCTGTGCCAGGGAGCACAGCTTGGCAGACTCAGCTCAGAAGACGGGGTTTCAGACCCCTCTGACCCTTCAGCCGCACCCCGCTGCAGGGGCCTTCGGGGCTGCCTGCGCACTGAGGAGGGAAGGCCACTCTGAAATGCCGCTGGGCCCTAATGCTGGCCACCTGCAGCGTCCCGCAGTCCTTCAGTGATGCCTGGGCTCTCTCCATGTTGGCCTTGAGCCCAAACCCAACCTCTGTGCTCGCCCCTCCCCACTGGGCCCTCCCCACAGCGGCCACCAGCCCTGAAGCCAGCCTAGGTGCCCAGGGGCTGGGGAGGCCCTCCTGCCCGAGCCAGCACCCCGATCCTGCCGCGGGGTGCAGTGCCACACTCGCAGGCCTCACGGGCCCTCTGTGGCTTATAGGAACCTGGGAGGAGAAGGGAGGTGCCACGAGCCTCACCGGACAGCAGAGGGACAGTGACTGGCCTGGGGTCCCACACGCTAAGCCAAGGTTTCTGCCCTCAGGATCCAGGTGCCCGCAGGGCACCCATGGGCTGCCCTGCAAGGCCCCGCCCTCCGCAGCAGCAACACTCTGGAAGGAAAGGATTAGCAGGGCAGTCAGGCCCAGGTGAGTCACATGGTCACAAGGCTGCCGGCTGACTCAGGGGCCAGTCCAGATGGCCCTTCCTCCAGCCCCAGCTCAGAGTGAGTCAAGGACTCCACGGCCCTGGCCAGGAAACCCAGGAGTAAGCCCCAGCCCACCCACGGACCACACCCTCTCCACGCCCCACCCTCCCGCCCCCTGCAGCCTGGGGGGTGGGAGGCAGGGTCTCCCACCTTAGTGGGCTGGGCCGGGCTGGGCAGTGCCTCAAGCATGTGGCCACAGGACCAGCCAACACCTGTTGCTATAGGTCGCAGTGGTTATGAAGAGTGGCCGCCAGATGTGACACTGAGCTTTGGCTTGGCAACGGGCCTTGGGCCGGACACGGCGAGGACCCCACGGGGAAGGTCAGACAGAGGGAGGGTCAGGCAGGCATGTTGAGAAGAGTAGGGGTGGGGTGAGCTGGGGGTGCTCAGGGCCTGGACCCAGGTGGGAGGCAGGCAGGGGGGCTCACCAGGGGGCCAGCAGGACCTCCTGGGGATTCACCTGGTGTCTACACTGGGCCTGGCCCTCGTCCCGGGAAGCAGGTGTGTGGGTGACCCTGCCATGGCTGCTAAGGCCATAATACCGTGCACCTCGCCCAAGCCCACCTTTACTTCTGGGATTAGGCAGCGTGAGCCTCTCCAGATGCCCGGATTTCTCCTGAAGCCACACAGCACCCTGCCAACCTCCCCTGCCAGGGCCCCGTTTCCTGGCCTGGAGCTTGGCACGGAGCGCGCCTCCTCCAGCACGGGCCTGCGGGGAGTGGGTGCCCCGGCCCGGGCAGCCACTTATATCAACCCGAGACCCTCGCCTGCCCCCAGCCCCGCGCTCCTCAGGCAGGTCCCCAAGGTCCCCAGGCCCCTTTCCTGGCTTTGTCCCGTGGCTAGCTGCTGGGCAGGGACTTCCTGCTGCAGAATTCCCGGATCCTCTCTGCATGGCCACCGCAGGCCCAGGAACCAGGAACGGAGGGAGGGCAGCGCAGGCTCCTCCTTGCGGGGGCGGGCTGTGGGCAGCTCGGGCACTCCTGCTTCCCCGCCTCCGGGCCAGATGCCCTGCTGCAGCCCCCTGTCCCTGCACCAGGGCAGCCTGGCAGCCCCATGGGCACAGACCAGAGACTAGACCCAGGCCCCAGAGAAATGGGGTTTGCCTGAAGCTGAGAGCGAGGGCAGGGACTGATGCCAGCCAGCTGGACGCCTAAGTCAAACTAGGCTTTTATTCCTAAGGCCACAGGCCCGAGGGGGGGGGGGGAGAGGTGTGCAGGCAGGCCCACCCTGCAGACGCGTGCGCACTGTTCACCCCCAGAACGCCAGGCCCTAGGGGCTCCCTGGGCGTGCCCTCAGAGGAGACGTTCTGGGCGAGGCTCCGCGGTCTGGGCAGGGCAGGCTGGGGCCGGCGCGGCTTCACTCGGGAGGCCAGTTTCCCATCTCATCCATCTCCTCAAGGAGCAGGTGCTGGGGGCAGAAACGGGCGGAGGTAGATGCACTGGCATCTGGGCTGCCCCCCTCCCTGCTCTGCACCCCACACCAGCACGTCCCAGCCGCCCCCGGGGATGAGCCCCCGGCTACCTTTTTCTAGGACCCCCCCACCTCCCACAGCGGCTCTGCCTCCTTCCCACAGAATGTGGGAACCTTTCTCCCTCCGACTGGGGCGGGGTCCTTGGAAGTCCCAGGGGTCAGGCACCCCCACCCACCCCTCCCAGCCCTCACCTCTGTCCTGGACACCACGCCAAGGGGGCTCTGCACCCTTCCCTCCAGCCTAAGGTGCCGCCTCCGCTGCCTCTGTGCCCCTCCCCCAGGTCCCCAGCATTCCCCAAAGGCTGGGGGGCGGCTTCCTTCCCCCTCAGCTTGGTGTCCCTGGGGGCAGATAAGGAGAGGGGCAGAGTGAGGACGGACCCTTGAAATACCCCCAGAGGAAGACAACCCCGAGGCAGCTCTGCCCCCAAAGGGAGGGCTGGGCTGCACCCCTTTTGGCCACCACCCAGAAACTCCCTAAGGCCCCCTGGGTGGTGCTCAGGTTACCCCAGGACTGTGACCCCTGGTGTGGGGCAGACTGGCTCAGGGAGTGGCTCAGGAGGGGAAGGAGGGAAGGGTGGGGCAGATCCCGGGATTAGAACCCTTTGATATGCAAAGGGCAAAAGGGGGCTATTGATTTGTGCGGGAAGGATGAAGTGACACCGAGCGGGTGGGCTATGACGAGGATGCCCTCAGCACGCAGCAGGCATGCCTTTCTGACAGTCGCTGCCCACGAAGTGAGTCACCCTGCCCTGAGCCCGGCTCCCTCGTGGCTCCCACAGTCCCGTTTTACGGGTGGAGACACTGAGGCGTACATTCGAAGTCACAGAGCAGAGGAGAGACGTGAGAACTAAAGCCAATGTCACGGAAGGAGAGGACAGGATGAAGGAAGCCGCGAGGTCAGCCAGGGCCCCTGCGCGTTGTCCAACCACAGGCCTGTCAACCTGCATCGGAGACGGGGAGGGGCCCAGCCAGGGAGGGAGCAGGGGGTGGTCTTTGATCCCACCCAGTGGGGTCACCCAGCCTGCGTGTCTGCGCGAGTGGCGTGGTCGTGAGTGGGCGGCGTTGTGAGTTACAGATGCACAGGGTAGACTCATGGCGCCTCGGTGTACAGACAGGAAACTGAGGCCCAGAGGGGGGAAGGGACTTGCCCAAGGCCAGACAAGTGAATGGCAAAGTTAGAACTTTAAAAATGGGCTTCGTAGGGACCAGCAGTTAACATAATGGGCATGTCGCTGGACTCCCATGTAGTCGACCACGGTTCAAGTCCCGGACCCGGCGGCTTAAAACTCAGGCCGGGCGTGTGTGCGTGCGCGCCCAAGATCCCGAGAGGAGAACGGAGGAGAAGGGATTGCAGTGTGGCCATCCCCCCTGGGGGGTGATTTCTCGCTTTCTGTCTCTCTGTCTCTCTCTGTCTTTCTGGTGAGTGCACGCTCCCTATAGCAAAAACCTCTCCAAAAAAAAAAGAAAAAAAAAAGGGCTTTGTAGTGGCCAGCAGGTGGCGTGGTGGGGCAGGGAGTGCTGGACTCTCAACATGGCTGTGATTCAAGTCCTGGACAAGGCAGCTTGCTTTCTCACTTTCCCTTTCTCTCTGTCTCTCTGTCTCTTTCTGGAGAACTTATGTGCCCGATAACAAGTTAAAAAACAATAATGAGGTCCGGCAGGTGGCGTGGTTGTTAAGGGTGCTGGGCTCCTATATGGCCGACCATGGTTTGAGTCCCAGACCTGGTGGCTTGGTCTCTTACTTTCCGTCTCTTTCTCTCTCTCTCTCTCTCTCCCTCTGTCCCTCTCTGATCAAAATAAAAGAAATAAATAAAGTTAAATAAAATTATTCTTAATTTTTTTAAAAAAGAAAAAATAATAAGTAAAATTAAAGTAATAAATCTTTGAAAAAAAAAAAAGAACTTCGTGACCCTGGGTCAAGTGAGAAACAGATGGAGAGGTGTGGATGCGTGTGAGTGTGTGCGTGTCCCCACGTGCATGCGTGAATGTACGCCCATGGGGGGCCAGGGACAGAGCTCAAACACAGCAGGACCGAGTAGGGCCTATGTCAGCCCTTCCCAGCAGTAGGGGCTGGAGCCAAGGCCAGGGCCCTGTGAGGTAACTCTTCCTCAGCGCCCTCGGGCGGGGCAGCGGCCTGGGATCGGGCATACCTGGCCATCCACAACGCCTGCCTCCTGCAGGGTGATCTCCGGCTGGGCCAGCAGCTCCCGGCCCTCCTGGCTGCCCACCTTCCAGAGGCGTGACTCTCGCTGTACTGCCAGAAGGTTCTTCAGCTCTGACTGCACGAAGCCTGAGGTCCAGAGAGAGGGATGTGTGGGGGTAGAGGAAGAGGAGGGCGCAACACTCTGACCTCATCCCAGCTCCCTGCGACCCCGGGTCACCCCGCGGCCATTGCCCTGTCTTCTTCAATGACTGGTGGCGGTCAGGCACCTCCTCTCTGTCGCCTGCCTCCCCACTTGCCATGGCTTCCTCCTGAAGGATGTGAAGAGTCTTTACCTTCAGGTGAGCACGTTCGAGGGCAGATATCTGGCCCCCCCTCCGGACGCCAACTCAAACGCCTGGATCCGAAACCCAGACTGCCTCATTCACGTTCCTGCTCTACCCAGTGCTAGCTTGAGTAGATGACTAGCCTCTCTGTGCCTCAGTTTCCACGTTGCAAAATAGAGATAACAATAGCCTCAGAGTTGCAATGAGATACTTTGTGAAAAGTGCCCGGAAGAGGGACTAGCCCACAGAGGGGCTCTGTCAAGCTAACAACGGCTTGTTTGGTGTTTTTTTTGGAGAGGTTTTTGCTATAGGGCGCGTGCACTCGCCAGAAAGACACAGAGACAGACAGACAGAATGCGAGAAATCACCCCCAGGGGGGATGGCCATGCCGCAATCCCTTATCCTCCATTCTCCTCTCGGGATCTTGGGCACGCACGCACACGCATCTGGCATGAGTTTTAAGCCCCTGGGTCCGGGACTCGAACCTTGGTCCACTACATGGGAGTCCAGTGACATAGCCATTACGCTAACTGCTGGTCCCAAAATGCAACTTTTTTTGAGTTTTTTTTTTTTTTTTTTTTTTTTTTTTTTTTTTTTTTTTTTTTTTTTTTTTTGCTATAGGGTGCGTGTGCTTGCCAGAAAGACAGAGAGACAGAAGGTGAGAAAGGGGATGGGCACGCCACAATCCCTTCTCCATTCTCCACTTGGGATCTTGGGCATGCACGCACACGTGCCCGGGGTGAGTTTAAGCGAGTTTAAGCCATTGGGTCCGGGACTCGAACCGCAGTCAACTACATGGGAGTCCAGAGACATAGCCATTACTCCAACTGCTGGTCCCTGTAATGACGGTTTTTAATCCTGTGACCTTATTACCACTGAACCAGCTGTTCTCCATAGCAGGGGCACTGGGAATTGGGGCTTTCAGGGGCGCTGTCACAGCAGTGCATGATGGGAAAACCAGGGATAGAGGTGACCACGGAAAGAGTTAGGAGCTGCTGGACTGCTTGAGTAGCCCCATGTCCAGTCACCACCCCAGCCTGGCTACTTCCCAAGCCCTAAGGAGGAAGACACTAGTAAGACAGCCTGCCACACGCACGCCCGCCCCCTTCTCCAGTGGTCATCTTAGGTCCTGTGGTACCACCTGGTGGTAAGTGCTGGAATAACACCCTGACCCATCGGCCGAAGGGGGCTTTCCAGGCCTGGGGGCATCCTGGTGGGGAGGTGGGGTCGAGGCACTCACCCACTGTATCCGTGGGACTAAAAGACTTCTGCAAGGGTGACTGGAGGCCGGCAGTGCCTGGGACACAGAGGCCGAGAGAGCTGTCCTCTTCCTTGGTCTCCTCTTCTTCCCCTTCCTCCTCGTGGGGCAAGTCTTCCATGAGAGGAAACTGAAGGTGTGCCAGGACCCTGAGCAGGTGGGGGGAGTAGGGACCCCAGGCCTGCAGCCCACTCCCCACCCAGATAGACCAGGAAGTGGGTCCAGCCACCTGTGGACGCCCCCACCCAGGCGTTCCGCCCCACCACTCACAGACCTTGGCCATGGCCGACTTCTGAAGCTGCTTGTACAAACTGAGGAGGTGGTTCCAGGGGGTCGATCCGCCATTGAAAGAGGCCAGCCTGAGGTCTCCTGCATAGGGGTAGTCACCACTAACAAGCTGGGCTAGTGGCAAGGAGGAGGGCGTCCCAGGCATGGCGGACAGGGACAGGGCAGGGATGCTGAGCTGAGAGTGGGGCGGCCTGGTTTTCTTTTCTCTCTCTTTTGTTTTTTTAGAGGTTTTTGCTACGGGGCGCGTGCGCTCGCCAGAAAGACAGAGAGAGACAGAGAGACAGAAAGCGAGAAATCACCCCCCAGGGGGGATGGTCACACCTCAATCCCTTCTCCTCCATTCTCCTCTCGGGATCTTGGGCACGCACGCACACGCACCCGGTGTGAGTTTAAGCCACCGGGTCCGGGACTCGAACCACGGTCGACTACATGGGAGTCCAGCGACATAGTCATTACGCTAACTGCTGGTCCCTTTCTTTTCCTTTCTTTTCTTTTTTTTTTTTTTTTTTGGAGAGGTTTTTTGCTATAGGGCACGTGCGCTCGCCAGACAGACAGAGAGAGACATAGAGACAGAAAGCGAGAAATCACCCCCCAGAGGGGATGGTCACGCCGCAATCCCTTTTCCTCCATTCTCCTCTCGGGATCTTGGGCACGCACGCACACGCGCCCGGCGTGAGTTGTAAGTCACCGGGTCCGGGACGCGAACCGCGGTGGACTACGTGGGAGTCCAGCGACATAGCCATTACGCCAACTGCTGGTTCCCTCCTTTCTTTTCTTTTTGAGGGAGATTTTTGGTATAGCGTGCATGTGCTCACCGGAGAGGCAGAGAGACAGAGAGACAGAAAGTGAGAAATCACCCCCCGGGGATTATGGCCACGCCACAGTCCCTTTTCCATTCTCCTCTCAGCATTTTGGGCACACATACACATGCATGGGGCCTGAGTTTGAAGCCTCTGGGTCCGGGACTTGAACCATGGTCCTGGTCCTGCCCTTGTTTTCTTAAGCACACGCCTACTATGTGCCAGGCACAGTTCGAGGCATTTTATGAAGAGCATCTAGTCCGTCCTTGCAGCTGTGACCGTCCCTCTGAGCTCACGTTCCATAGGTGACCACAGTGAAATAGAGAGCTCGAGACCTTGCCACCCTCACACAGCCTGGCATGGTGGAGCTAGGGCTCGAACCCAGGCAGTCTGACCCCAGGATTCCCTCAGATGGGGTCCCGTCCTGCCGTGCCCTGCACCCCTGAGACGACCTAGAGGAAAAGGGTCCCTTTCTGGCATGTCCCCTCTGCCTGTGGCCGCCATACTCACTGTCAAGTAGACACTCCTTCTCTGGCTCGGGCTCCCTGGCGAGGGCCTCAGGGCTGACATCCAGGGGCCCCACAGCCCTCTGCAGGTGTTCTCCCTCCACCTCCAGGGCCTGGGCAAAGTGGCGCCTAGTCCCAAAGTACAGTCAAGTGGGGGAGGCAGGTGGGCCCAGAGATGTGACAGAGACACCCCCCAAGCTCCCCCAGGACTCCTGCCGGTCTGCTCGGGCCCTCCGTCCTCTCTCTCCCAGCAGCTCTGGGTATTGTCATAGAGGGGGTGTGCCTCGTGAAAGCAGGGGGACAGGAGGGTGGGGAGGGACAGAAGGAGAGGTGATGGCTGCCAGGAGGGTGGGGTGGGCAGGGCCTGGGGAAGGCACTGGGGCAGGGGAGTCAGCCCACGGGCCCATTCCCCCTGGCTCCCCCCAGCCTGCTCCGTCCGGTCCTCCCAGCCCCCAGCTGTGGGAGGACCTTGTCTCAGCCTCCTCCCCAACCTGAACCCCCATTTTCAGACTCCTCCCTACCCTGATGTTCCCAACCCTTGTCCTCCTCCCCTATCCCTGCCCTTCTCCACCCAGGTGCCCCCGAGGGCCCTCCCCACTCTGGGCCCCATCTCAGGTCCGACCCCTTCCCTGTCTTACATCCAGGCCTCTCCCAGTACTGCCACCCTGCCCCCTGCCCCCTGGGTGCCCTCCCACCATCCACAGCCCCAGCGCCTCACCTTTCTGGGGTCCCTGCATCCCCAGAGGCCTCCCCCGCTGGCTCCTCGTCTTCCTTCTGCTCCTCTGACAGGTGGCCCTGCACCCCCTGGCTCCTCGTGGGCAGGACTGACTTCATTTCTCTGCCCTGGGCCGGGACCCTCAGGACCTCCTTGGGGTTGGGAATCTGAGTCTCCAAGTCCCCCATGCCCCGCTCAGAGAGACTGTGCCAGGGCAGGTGTGAGGAGCCCCTGGCTGTGGCCACAGAGAGGGTGGGGGGCCCTGGCTCCCTCCTCCCCACGCCCCCCTGGCTGCCCATCCTCAGGGAGATGGCTTCCGGCTCTGGCACTGGAGGGACCCGGCCCCCCGCCAGGGCCTTGTCCGAGCTCTTCCGACTGCCCTTGCTACCCACCAGGCTACGGAAAAAGCGGAACATGGAGGAGCGGCCCAGTAAGTGTGTCCGGGCTCGAGGGCTGGGAGCTGGGCCCTCCATCCCCAGCCGGACCCTGACTGGGTTGGGGCTGCAGCAGCCAGCCCCAACTGCTTAAGAACAGGGGGAGTTTTCAAACTCAAACCTCCAGTTGGAAACATCCCGGGAGTTCTAGAAGGCAAAGGTCAAGTGGGGGGTGGGGGCCGGGTGGGGGGAGATTAGTTGGAAGTTGAGAGGATGGGGTGGGGGTGTTGGCAGAGCAGGGGAAGGGGCGTGCAGGCTGGGCTGGGCGTGGTTGATGAGGCTCCGGGAGGCTGCGGTGGCTGTAGAGTTGGGGGAGGAGACGTTTGGAGAGCCCTGGGAGGCCTGGCAGGGAGTGGACCAGGATGGCTGGGCGGGAACGGGACCCTGAGAATGGGAACATTCCCCGCAGTACCCCCAGAGTGTCTGTCGCCTGCTTCTCCCCCTCCGAGCACTTTGCCCATCTGTTTACCCTCTACCACCTTCAGAATCTCCTGGCCCGAGCTGCAGGTTGGGTCTCAGTGTCGTGGTATTACTCCCATGGTACCTACAGATCTGCTTATTAACCCAGCTCAGTGACCCGGAGCCCGTTCCTCGCACCGGCCGAGCCCGCGGTGGTACGTCCGTGGAGTGGGTGTGGTTGACAGCACCGACTCCCCAGGGTGGTTGAAAGGCCCCAGCGAGACCGTGGTGGTTCCAGGGCGCGGCACACCAAGGTGGTTAAGAAACTTCGCATCCCCGGGGTTTTTTATTGGTATTGATTGAAGGCAGGGAGGAAAGATCAAGGACAAGGATCGGGAATCAGGGGTGGGAGAAGTTGCAGGCTGGCGGGGACTGGCGTGGGGGGCAGGGGGAGCGTGGGGGCGGGACCCGCTCGCAGCCCGCCGCGCCCCGCCCAGCCCGCCTCTGCAGGCCGGAGCGGTGCAGACAGAGCCGCTTCCTCTAGAGGGGGCTGGTCGCAGCCAGGCCCCGGCGCCTCACCTCTATGATCCCCAGAGCCGCGTGGGTCCCCGAGCCGCGCAGGGGCGAGCCGAGTTACATCCACGCTCCAGGAATGCACTGACACCCTTTCCTGGAAGTCGCGCGGACCCCTGCTGCTGAGCGCAGCCGCCATCCCCTCGGCCCTGCTGAGTCATCCGGGTCTGGGCCGGGGTCTGGGCAGGTAAGCGGGCAGGGTCCTGCCCATCCTCCGCGATCCCAGGGTGGGGCAGGGCGCCCGCCGGGAGCCGGTGGAGCCGGGAAGCCTCAGGCTTGCCTCGGTGGGTCTGCCATTCCCTGCTGGGGCCTGATCATGCCAGGGCCCCCCTGGCTGCCCTCAGACAGCTCCCCCGTGGGCCGGCCCTGGAGGCCAGAGGCTCTAAGAACTGGGTCCTTTAGCGGTCTGGGGGATGGGAGCGGAGGCAGAGCCAAGGTCAAGGACAGAGAGAGAACTTCCTCGTTGCTTCCTGCTGTCCCCGCACCCCGAGACTAGGTCTGGGGCCCGCCAGGGCTGTCTCCTTGGGGAACATCCATCCCCGGCTCGGGAAGCCCAGGAGTTGGGCGGGAGCCGGAGGGGAGGGGAGGGGAGGGGAGGGGATGGACTCCGGTTTCCGGGAAATTAGGCCACTTGGATGTTAGGGTGGGCCGGGGAGGTAGGCCTAGTCGGCAGAGGCCGCTGGGCTTGGGGCTCTTCTGAGGCTCTGCCTGCTCCCAGCAGGAGCCGGGGTAGTGGTAGAGCAGGCTGGGGTGCAGACAGCATCCTCTGGCCCTGCGGCCCTGGGGTGTTGGGTTTGGGGGACTGAAGGAGAGGGAGGGCACCTTCCCTAGGAAGGAGCTGCCAGGTAGGGGTGTGCCAGGCAAAGGCCTGTTTTCACAAGGCCTGGCTCCCAGAGGAGGAGAGGAGGGTCTGCCTTCACCCTGTCCCTGTGTCCAGTGGGGTGGTGGTCGGGGAGCAGAGCCCGCAGGTGGTCCAGACTTAGCGCACTTTCAAAAATGGCCCCAGGCCTGACAGGAAGAAGGGTGGGCCAGGGCAGCGGACCTTTGGGGTGGGGTGGGTGCTGCTGCGCCTGGCGAGGGTGGGGCTGCATCCTCCTCTAGGGTGATGGAGACAGCCCCTGGGGAAATGGGGCTCTGGAAGGGGCGCAAACTGAAAGTGAAACAGCCATATGCAGGAAATACTCCCTGTGACATCAGTTCACAGCGGCTCCGGGCTGCGGCCAGGAACCACCGAGAGGAAAACGGGGGCAGTGGGAGGAGAGCAGGTGTGTGGGCGGATGTCATGCAGGGCTGGCTGGGGGGCCCCACCACAGGCTCCCTGCAAGGAGGAAGTAAACGAGGAAAGACAGTCACCCTGGAAAGACACGGAGGCCCACGAACTGGGACACCGCCTTGAGTGCTGAGTGGATGGACGCGGAGGGGTTTAGCCAGCCCGCCCCAGCCTGCCCCCCGCGCGCTCGGGACTAGCCTCTTTGTGCCTCGCTTTTCCCACCTGGAAACTGGGCGCGGTGATCTCGCCCCCCTGGGTTCCTGAGTCTTTAATGCCCTGAGTGTGCGGGGTACGGGGGCTCGCAGGAAACCTTTGCAGCCAGCAGCCCCCAGGTGGAAAGCAGGTGTGTCCTGGCCCGCCGAGGGGAAGCGGCCTTCGAGGACCGCCTTCACTGTGCTTGGCTGGAGGTGGGAGCCTGCGTGAGCCTGCGCTGGGGAGGGCGCGGCAGCCCTGGGGCAGCTGAAAGAAGCCCCTCTGCCCCTGCCCCCGCCCAGCCTACCTCTCTCGCCCAGGAATGACATGAAAGGGTTCTGAGCACCACCCAGGCACTGGCGCGGCCACACCCTCCTGGAGGCCCCGCAGCTGGCCGGGCACTGGCGCAGAGACCTTGATCTGTCCTTGGCCACCCCACCTTTCGCACCTGTCCCCTTCCAAGGGGTGCCCGTGAACTGCTCTGTGGGTTCCGACTCCTCCAGGCAGACCCCCGGACCCATGGGCAGGAGTAAGACCAAAGTCCCAGTGCACTAGAGAGTCTGGGAATGGGGAACCCCCTGCTGTGTGGGGCAACACCTCAAGGGTCCCCAGCCAGAAGCCCCTGCTCACCCCCACCTCTGCTTTTTCTCACCCACCCTCCAGGCTGACGCTGTCCTCCACAGAGACTAAACATGGCATCCGGGCAGGGCCCAGGGCCTCCCAGGCAGGAGTGTGGAGAGCCCGCCCCGACCTCCGCTTCTGGTAAGGGTCTTCCTGCCCCCTCACCCACTCTGTCACCACTAGCGCTGTCTTGGTGAAGGCGGAGGGCAGAGGTGGGCAGGGCCACCTAAGGGCCACCTTCTGCCTCAGTTCATCCACCTTGCTTAAGGGAGAAAAGTATCTCCCCGCCCAGAGCAGGTGGCCTGCCGGGCTCAGAGTGAAGGTCAAGCCCTGGGCGTGGGGAGAAGTCTGGGCCAGGGCACACGAGGCAGGAAGGTGGGGAAGCGGGTACGGTGCCATCCCAGGGCCGAGGGGCGGGGTTGGAGGTGATGGGGGAGGGAACTGTGGCATGGCTGCTGGATCCCTGCAGCAGGAGAAAGAGGGAAGTAAACAGCTTGTCACTGAGTCAGGTCTGCTGCACAGGGGACGGGATCTGTGACTCGGGGGAGGAAGTAAGATGGCCGCCCGCTCTCCTCTTCCAGTGGGTGGCCGGGGAAGCCTGCAGCCAGGCCCACTTCAGGCTGTTCCTGGCTGGCTGCTCAGGTCTCAGGTCTGCCATTATCTCCTCATGAGGGGGAGAGAGAGAGCATTCCAACGGGGAGCCGATGCTGCGATCCTCCCCCAGCCCCAGCCGGCCCCAGGTCATGGGCACGCGTGTGCCTGCTGTCCTCGGGGAGGTCTCCAGACGAGAACCGGGCAGCCTCCCACCCGGGCCAGCCTGGCAGTGCTGCGTTTTACTGCTGTGCCGCCCCTGTCCCCTACAGTTTCCAATTCCATTTCCCACGTCCCTAGACCCCAGGGGCTGTGTACCATGTACACACTGAAAGACTTGGGGCCCAGTCCCTGGGGTCGAACCGGCTCCCCTGCTGGTGCCGGCTCTGCGGCCTCGTGCACATTCCCCAGACGTGCTGCTGCGGGTTCCCGTCTGTACACGGGGTCACCTCATCACAGCGCTGTTGTGAAGGGAGCCCCCGGCAGCCACGGGGCTGGAGTAGGAGCACCTCCGTGGTCCATGGGCAAGGCAGCCGTGGCCTTGAGGAAGAGTGACCCACAGAGGACGGGGCTGCTGGGGTCCCTCCCTGACTCCCAGCTTTGATCCTCAGAGGAGCAGGTAGCCCGGGACACGGAGGAGGTTTTCCGCAGCTACGTTTTTTACCGCCATCGGCAGGAGCAGGAGTCTGAGGAAGTGGCTGCGCCCGCCGACCCAGAGATGGACTCCTTGCCCCTAGAACCAAACAGGTGAGCTACGGTTCCCTGGGCCTCCAGGGCCCTCTTCTGGGATAGGGGAGGCCCACGTGGGATCTGCAGGTCTGGGGAGCTGGGGAGGCCTGGGAGACTTGTCCTTCCCAGGCTTGCTCCTCTTTTCATCTTGGGCTCCCACCCCCTCTGGGACGTGGCACCCTTTTCCACATGTGCCCGCTCCTTGTCACCGAGCCCGGCCTCCTGTGGGACAGCCCTGTTGGGGACTTCCCAGGAGGCGTTCCCAGGCCAGGGGCACCTCAGTCAGGGGCCCTCTGCTGTGAGCCCAGGTCCCGGCCCCGACCGCCCACCTGCTCACCCCCTGCCTCCCACCCCCCACCCCTGCAGCACCACGGGGCAGGTGGGCCGGCAGCTCGCCATCATCGGGGACGACATCAACCGTCGCTATGACTCGGAGTTCCAGGCCATGCTGCAGCACCTGCAGCCCACGGCGGAGAACGCCTACGAGTACTTCACCAAGATCGCCTCCAGGTAGCCGCTCGCCCCACGCCGGCTCGGCCGCCCACCGTCCTGGCACTGCTGTGGGCCTGGGCATGGGAGACACACACCCCAGTCGGTGTCAGGGCAGGGCTGCTGTTAGCGCGCCCAGGGTCTCGGGCCCTGCCGTCCTCCCTCGGGTCTGATGTCCTCGTTCGTACACAAGCTCGCAGCTCCTTTGAGCTCGGACACTGAGGACTTGACCAGGTAGGTCAGGATCCCACAGGGGCTTTGGGTAGTCCCCCAGAAATCCCGAGCTCAGCCGGGGCCCAGCTCACAGCCGGTACACTGACGCCGGTAAGGTTGCCAACCTCTGCCAGGTCCTGGAAATGGCCTCTAGTTGCCATCGTGTGGACCCAAGAAGCGATCTGCTAGAGTGGTTAGAGACCAGAAACCTGGGTTCGAGTCCCAGCTAGGCCACTTACGGCATTGTGAACGGTCTTAGCCCCCAGTCCCCTCACCAGTAAAGGCGGAATGTGTGCTTAGCTCGGCGTCCACACTCGCGTGTTAGCCATCGCTGCCCTGAGGTGTCAGGCAGACCGGAAGTTGGAGGTGAAGGCAGGAGTGGGTGACAGATTGACAATCAGCGCTCAGAGCCGGGGCCAGCCCATGTCCTGAGAGGCCACGTCTCTCCACTGCCACGATTCCAGGTCCTGTCCTAACCTCCTCTTCTGTCCTTTTCTCTCGCTGTCCCTCGGGCTTCCAGGCCAGCAGCGACACCCACAGGTAATCTCCCTGCTGCCTCCACCTGCTCTCTGCCCTCCGCTCTCTCTGCCCTTCTGTGCCTCCAGCCTGGGGGCTGCACCCCATAGCAGCGTCCGGCTCAGATGCCCTCGGAGCTTCCTCCTTCCACAGATACCCAGGTTCCCCCCACATTGAGCCAGGCCTTTGCAGCCTGGATTCACAGTGAAGCCGGGTCACTTTCCGGCTGGGTCGGGGTGGGCGGGGCGGGCCAGCACAGGTGGCAGTAGGGCCTCAGGACTCTCCACTGACCACGGGATGCTCTGCCCACAGCCTGTTTGAGAGCGGCATCAACTGGGGCCGAGTGGTGGCGCTCCTGGGCTTCGGTTACCGCCTGGCCCTCCACGTCTACCAGCGCGGCCTGAGGGGCTTCCTGGGCCAAGTGGCCCGCTTCGTGGCCGACTTCATGCTGCGCCACTGCATCGCCCGGTGGATCGCGCAGAGAGGCGGCTGGGTGAGTGCCTGAGGGTCTCGGTGGCCCCCTGCTGCCCTCCCTCAACCCACCTGGGTCTCCCAGTGCCCGTGGACTCTGCCATCCCTTCTCTGACCACTCTGTTTCTCCCAACAGGTGGCAGCCCTGGACCTGGGCAATGGCCCCATCAGGAATGTGCTGATAGTTCTGGGTGTGGTTCTGTTGGGTCAGTTTGTGGTACGAAGATTCTTCAAGTCATGACTCCCGGGGGACCCTCTGGAGTCTCAGCTGAGATTCATGCATGGACTTCCGCCAAGCCTTCTCCATTTCCCTCCCCTGTGGGGTTCCTCCCTTGAGTACAGAAGCTTTAGAGAGTGGGCACTCTAGCTTACGAGGGCCCCTGCTCAGGGCCAGTCAGGCTGCAGAGGCGCCCCAACATTGCATGGTGCTAATGGGCCCCCTCCCTGGCAGAGAAGGGCTGTAGCCCCTCCCTCAGCTCTGGGCCCCTACCCTGTCTGCTGGGCACTGGGCAGACGAGTAACTTGGGTAGGCACCAGACTGGGAGGCACTTCTTCCCAAGAAGTTTTTAACGGTTTTAGCTTTTTATAATACCCTTGGGAGACCTCCTTCCCCGTTCCCACCACTCTGCCCAGGCCAGGACCTCTGAGGTGTGAGGGCCAGTGGGTCTGCCTGGAGGTCCTAGGACTCAGCTGTTCTGGCAGGTCAGAACCTGACAGCTGGGCTCGAGCACGGTCCTGTCTCCCAGAGCAGACATGGCTGGCGGGGGGCCCAGGTCCCACTCAGCAGTCCCCCTGCTCCCACTCCCTGCACCCCACATTGCCTTTGCCATTGGACTCTCAGGGATTCTGGGCCTGGAGTGGGGGTGGGGGTGCAAATCAGAGTGGTCTGAACGTAGCCATCAGGACCCCCCAAGCCTCCCTCCCGTGATCCTCTCAGCCCACCTCCTTCCCCTCCCCTTACACCACTTGCTCCCAACCCACTCACTACAGAAGACCCTTGCCCCAACCACAAGGCCCTTGGGTGGGCAGTGCAGAGGCCCCTCCTTGCTCAGACTGCAGGGCTCAGGACTTGTTTGTTACTGTGAGTTCACGTGGAGGGGTCTCAGTGGGAGAAGGGCTGTTGTCTCCACTAGGAATCCCCGAGGGCGACTGTCCCGCATGGCCCGGGCACAGTATAATGTGGAGGTGTGGACGGAGGAACTGTGAATACTTGAACGCTCCCCCCACCCCATACTCCAGGCTCCTCATCTCCTAGGCCACCTGGGGTGGGGGCGGGAGCACCTTCTCTATCTTGCACAGCTGGGGGCTTGGGTGTGAGGGGAGAGAAGTTATGGATTAAGCCAAATGCAGGAGGGGATGCAGATGGAGCCCACTGGCCACCCTACCCCCTCCTCTGTGTTCGAAAATAAACTGTGCAATCCCCCACCCCAGCCTGGGAAATCCTGTATCCTCTGCTGCCTCCCTTCCCGTCATGCTGGACCCTGAGAACCGGGCATGGCTGGCACATTCCCAGCATCTGGCAAAGGTGTGGGGGTGGTCTTCCAGCCCCCAGGCCCCTGCCTGCTAGGAGGACTTGGCCCTGCCCCACCAGCTCTCTAGCTTCTGGTCCATGCACTTCCTCGTCTCTCCGGGTCCCAGTTTCCAGAGGAAGTGGGGGACCCTCACACTGCAGGGCCAAGGCTGCAGAGCTGGGTGAGCAGCTGCACACGTGAGGACCCCCACAGGCCACCTCAGGTCTAGCCTGAATTCCTCTCCCCGCTGGGGCCACCACCCACACTAGTCCCTGCAGGCCCTTCTCCCCCACTTAGCTCTGGGACATAATGTCCCAGTACCCCCTTCCTGATGTCCCCACGGCCAGCACACACACAGGGCTTTTCATTCTAGGAGTTTCATGCTGCATGGGAGTCCCTGTGGGGACACAGCCATGGGTGATAAAAATAACAAGTATGGGGGTGTTGAAATGTTCCAAAATCTACAAAGTTTCCAATCCTGGGCACCCTGGTCTGTTTCTGACAAACCGGACTCAAGTCCAAGAGGAGTGGTGAGCTTCACTTCCTCGCTGCAGGGACGGGAGCCCCCTGCTCCTCCACATGTCCTGGAAGGGTCCACGCACAGACCCAGTCGCAGGCACCCAACGGTGCACAGGAACAGCCCGCTGTGCCAGGGTTCATGCTGGCATCATAGCTATACTCAATACCGAGTACACAGAGATGGCAACGCGGTGGGGAGGAGCTTGAACCCCCACTTCACGGAGAAAGAAGCAAGTGCCTTCCCGAGGGTGGGGAGCTACAGCTTGCCATCGGGGTATCGGCTCATGGATTTACCTAGAGACCGAACGGGAGTGTGGGGCCGTTGGTCTTGCGAGCACAGGCCTGCCACGGGTTTAGTGCACAGGGTAGTCTTACCCCCATTGCGCGACCCAGCAGAGGATGACCAGATGCAGGTAGGCTGCCCGGTTCCAAAATGGCCGCTGCGGCGAGCACGCAAGCGTGCCCTTTTGTGGGCGGAGCCTTTGGGAGCACCGCCTTCCGCCTCCTGCCTCCTGCCTCTGGATTTTAAGGATGGCAGCATAGTGGAGTGTTGAGGTTTTCGAAAAGCAGGTGATTCTATGGCTGGAAGAAGACGAGTGGGCCGTACCAGGAGCTGTGGCCTTCCCGATCCAGAAAGGAGATGGAAGCCTATTCTGAAAGGCATGGGGAGTCCAGAAGGTTCTGGCCTGTGACCCTCTTGGCCCCAGGGCCCGCTATCCTGCTGCCCCAAGTTCCTAATCATAACTCCAAGTGCGTTCTGGAGTTGCCAAACCCAGGAGGTAAGAGGTTAGGATGGACAGAATAAGCCAGAGGCCGTGTGGATGGAGGAACAGGTGGGCTCTGCAGGTATTAAGGAAGCTAAGTGAAAAAACGAATTTCTACCTAAAATCTGTGGTTCTTCTGAAATTGGGGTCCGTTTCCACCAATATGTCTGGCTCGCTCTGCCTTGGTGCCCCTGAGCTCAAGCAGCCCAGCGGTGGGGAAAAGTGCCCAGCTGTCGTCTGCATGGTTCTGCAGTTCTGGTGGCCCTGTACACAGCCCCACCCTGGCTCGGAGTTTTACCCTCCTGTGTAGTTTACCTTCTCTGAAAAGCGATAGTTTTGATCACTGGGCGTCCACCCAATACTCCTCCTATTTTTTTAAGCATTATTTTATTTATTTATTTATTTATTTATTTATTTATTGAGAGGTTTTTGCTATAGGGCGCATGCACTCGCCAGAAAGAGAGAGACAGACAGAAAGCAAGAAATCATTCCCCAGGGGGGATGGCCACGCCACAATCCCTTCTCCTCCGTTCTCCTCTTGGGATCCTGGGCAAGCACACACATGCGCCCCCCCCGTGAGTTTAAGCCACTGGGTCTGGCACTCGAACCACGTGGGAGTCCAACAATGTAACCAGTACTCCATCTGCTGGTCCCATTTTAAGCATTATTTATTTAATTTTGTTTATTATTAATTTGCTACAGGGCATGCACTCTTACCAGAGAGGAAGTGAGAGAACAAGCTGCCAGGTACAAACCACAGTCGGCCATGGCGGAATCCAGCCCTTTCCCACCACACCACCTGCTGGCCCGCTGCCTCCCGTTTTTAAATTTTATTAAGAAATAAACTTACTTCCATGAGCAAGAGTGAAAGACATGCAATCCCAACTGGGTCTTCACACTGCCATCCACCCCCAGCCTCAGTCAGCCCCGTGTGTTCAGGAGGTGTCTGGACAGGAACCAGGAATCTTCCGTGTGGGTCAGGCTGGCAGAGCTGTCATCGCTGCAGCACTGTGCAACCATTTTAACAATTTTATCTTTCTTCTTTTGTAAGTATATTTATTTATTGCTCCTGTGGGAGAGAGACAGAAAGACAGGCACCTCCACCAGCCTTCCCCCTGCGACATCACCTAGCCCCTTCAAATCCTTTGAGAGGCCAGCAGTTGGCGTAATAGCTACGTTGCTGGACTCTCATGTAGTCACAACCATGGTTTGAGTCCCGGACCCGGTGGCTTAAACTCACACCAGGCACGTGTGCGTTCGTGCCCAAGATCCCGAGAGGAGAATGGAGGAGAAGAGATTGCTGTGTGGCCATCCCCCCTGGGAGGCAATGTCTCGCTTTCTGTCTCTCTGTCTTTCTGGTGAGCGCACGCACCCTATAGCAAAAAACCTCTCCAAAATAAATAAATAAATGTTTCTTTTGAATAAAAGCACTCAATAAGTTGAACACATTTTCTTTTTTTTTTTTTTTCTTTTTTTTAGTTTGCTACAGGGCTTGTGTGCTTGCTAGAGACAGGGTTGGGGGGTTGAGAAAGAACCCCTAGGGGGATGGAAACGCTGCAGCGCCCTCTCCTCCATTCTCTTGGGAGTTTAGGCTTGCACACACATGCTCCTGGCTTGTTTTTCAAACCACTGGGTTGGGACTCAAACCCCTTACTCAGCCATATGGAATCTAGCCACCTTAACGACCATATCACTAGCGGGCCCCTAAAGACGTTTTCACAGCTATCTAAATAGCATTAATATTAATTAATTTCGGGTCAACTAGTGGTGTGGCGGTTAAGGCGCTGGACTCCCATGTGGCTGATCGCAGTTTAAGTCCAAACCTGGCAGCTTGCTTCTCACTTTCCCTCTCTCTCTCTCTATCTGTCTCTCTCTGGTCAAATTAAAATAACAATAATAATAACAAATGGAATTAAATATATAAAATACATATTAAATCATAATAATAAATAAAATGAAACAATTCTTTTAAAAAATAATTGATGAGCTCACTAAAATGAATGAAAGTACCATATCCTGCTCATTGTACATGTAAGAGGACTTCAAACGTTTTACAGAGGGGGCCAGCAGGTGGCTTGGTGGTTAAGGTGCTGGACTCCCACATGGTTGATGCAGTTCAAATCCTGGACCTGGCAGCTTGGAAATCATGCCAGGCAAGTGTTTGTGTGCCCAAAATCCCAAGAGGAGAGTGAAGGAGAAGGGGTTATGGCATGGCCATCCCCCCGGCAATCACCCCCGAAGAGTGATGTCTCACTTCCTCCTCTCCACCTCTCCCTGGTGAGTGCGTGCACCATATGGCCAAAACCTGAACACACACACACACGCAGACGCAGTCACACACACACAGACACACACACGATGAGCCCCAGACTCCTGGGCTATAGAAGTAAGATGCTGGGAGGGGAGAGGATTCACCCACCAGATAATTGAAGAACGGAAAGTAGGGATCTGGCCTCCTGGGCGCTGCGACTGAAACCACAGTCTCCCTGCGCCTGGAGGGTAGAACTCGGCAACGGCCATGGGCAGGCAGCACACGGGTGCATGTGAGGGTGTGAGGGTACGTGTGGCTGAGAGTGTGTGGCATCTGGTGAGTCACGCTGGAGTGGGCATCGATTGTTGGACTCGACGTATGAATCAGCACACCCCATAGCTCCCTTATCACAGGCTTTCCTTTGTCATCTTGGGGTCATTCCTGGTGCCCCCTGCCTCAACTCGTGCCAGTCAGCTCTGCTAGGGACACCGTGTGGAGACGGTTCTCCGGAGTGGCAGCTCCAGCAGCCCGAGGTGAGCCTGCTCTGCAAGGTCATGCGTGACGCAGACGTCGGGATGCGTGGCTGCCTGGACCGGGGTCTCGCCAGCCTTCGCATGTTTAGACTTGACCTGCTCTGACCTGACCTGACCACAACGAGGGCAACGTTCCCGGTTCCCTCTGGCTGGCGGTAGGCTCAAAAACACGGACCTGTTCTTGCTAAAGTCTTGGGTGGGCCATAGCAGAGAAAGGCAGGGTGCACTTGGCATGTGTCTCTGTGTTTAGATGTTTTGAAGTGTGCAAGAGGTCTGAACTCAGAGAGGTCAGTCCCCACGGTCTGCTGAAAACAAATGAGACTGGCCAGCCCAGTGGCACGGTGGGTGAGCACGGTGCATGGGTAGCTGGATCCCACGTGGCCCACCTCGGTTTGAATACCATCCCTGATGGCTTGAAAATGCACTGGGGGGCCAGCAGGTGGTATGAAAATTAAGGCAGCTAGATCCCACATGGCTGACCCCACAGTTCAAGTCCCAGATCCGGCAGCTTGAAAAACATGCCAGGTGCATTTGCATGTGAGGCCAAAACCCCAAGAGGAGACTTGGGAAGGGACTGTGACGTGGCCAACCCCCCGGAAGGTAATATCTCACTTTCCCTCTCTCTGTCTCTCTCGAGCAAGTACACACACCCTATAGAAAGTACTGAATAAACAAAAATGTACTGGGCACATGTGCGTGTGTGCCCCAAATCCTGCTGGGATGAAGAATGAAGAAGAAAGGATGGAGTGTGGAGTGACCAGGTCTTGCTGGGGATTGCTTTTTTCCTTCTTCTCTCTCTGGAGGCCACATGCACCCTCTGGCAAATACCAAAAAATAAAATAAAATAAAAAAGAGAGAGAGAGAGAGAGATTTCCAGGAACCTAAATAATTCTACTATTAGGCTGTGTGGGAGACAGGCTGTGGTCAGGCTAAAAACCAAGTGCTGGGGCCACCAGATGGCATAGTGGTTATGGCTGTCTGTGGTTCAAGTCCCAGACCCAGTGGCTTGAAAGTCACACCGAACGTGTGTGCATGTGTGCCCAAGGTCCTGGGAGGAGAATGGAGGAGGGATTGTGGTATGGTCATCTCCCTGGGGTGGTGATTTCTCACTTTCCCTCTCACTGTCTCTGTCTTTCTTTCTCTCTCTGGCAAATGCACATACCTAAAGGCAAAACCTTGTTTAAAAAAAATTAAGGGGCTGGCAGGTGGCACAGTGGATAAGGTGCTGGCCGACCACAGTTTGAGTCCTGGACCTGGCAGCTTGCTTTCTCACTTTCCCTTTCTCTCTCTCTCTGTCTCTCTCTGGTCAAATTTTAAAAAATAATAATAGGGGCCAGTGGGTGGCGTGGTGGTTAAGGACTCTGGATTCCCACATGGCCGACTGTGGTTTGAGTTCCAAACCAGGCAGCTTGCTTTCTCAGTTTCTCTCTCTCTCTCTCTCTTTCTTTCCCTCTCTGGTCAAATTAAAAATAAATAGATAAATAAAGTTAAATAAAATAATTATTTGAAAAATATATGGGGGTCTGGGACCAGCAGTTACGGTAATGGCTATGTCGCTGGACTCCCACGTAGTCGACCGCGGTTTGAGTCCCGGACCCGGTGGCTTAAACTCACGCCGGGCGCGTGTGCGTGTGTGCCCAAGATCCCAAGAGGAGAATAGAGGAGAAGGGATTGTGGCGTGGCCATCCCCCCTGGGGGGTGATTTCTCGCTTTCTGTCTCTGTCTCTCTCTGTCTTTCTGGCGAGCCCTCGTGCCCTATAGCAAAAACCTCTCCAAAAAAAGAAAAAAAAAAATATATATATGGGGGTCGGCAGATGGCGTGGTGGTTAAGAGCACTGTTTATCCCACATGGTTAATCACGGTTTGAGTCCTGGACCTGGCGGCTTGCTTTCTCACCTCCCCCCACTCTGTCCCTGTCTGGTCAAATAAATAAATACAGATAAATAAAATCATTCTTTGGAAAAAAAAGAAAAAATATATGTGCTTATAGGTAATGACAACACATTTATAAAATAATAAAATAATAATAATAACAAGTAAAATAAAAAATAATTAATTCTTTACAAATTTTTTTTTAAATTAGGGACCAGCAGGTGACGTGGTGGTTAAAGTGCTGGACACTCCCACACGGCAGATCACGGTTCGAGTCCTGGGCCTGGCGTCTTGCTTTCTCACTTTCCCTCTCTCTCTCTTTCTCTCTCTGTGGCTCTCTCTGGTCAAATTAAAATAAATGAATGAATCAATAAAATTAAATACAATAATTAAAAAAAATTTTTAATTAAAAATGCTATCCTAGTAAGGGGGTAGTTGTGATGTGTAACAGGAAAGATTATTTTAATATGACCTTGGGCTTCCAATCTGGTGCCTGAACAACGGCCTAAGTAGGAATAACCCTCCTTCAGTTTCCGAGCAAGAAGGGCCACACCAAATCTCAGCTAGCCACGGCACTGAGGACTAACCTGGACGCCCCTCATCACACACACACGCACATGCACACGCACGCACACGCACCACCACCAGTGAAGGCTCTGTGACACCCACAGGCCCCCAGGGTCCAGGCGTGGCGTCCTCAGACAGCTCCTACAATGGGCTGGCACCACACCCCAGATCCAGGCCGCGTGGTGCCACGCTGCCCGGCGACAGTCCATTGTCAAGGCCACTTTCTCATCCAGCTCTGGACAAAGGTGGAGTGAAGATGGAGGCCCTTTCTCTGCAGTGCGGGATGAGTGGCGGGGTGCTGCTGCCCTGGCCACCCCCCCCGGGCCTGAGAGATGGCCGGGATACCCGGCCGGCTCCTCTCCCTGCTGGCCCTCATCCCCTCCATCTCAGGAAAGCCCACTAGCAGGCTGCGGGACGCTGCAGAATTGCTCTGTCTCTAACCAGGCACTGGCAGGAGAGACCAGGGGTTTGTCCAGTGAGAAAGTGACTTGTAGCAGGTGGAAGAGGGAAAGCTGGGAGCCAAGGGGGTCAGCAGGGAGGGTGCAGGTCACTCTCCAGGGAACTCTCCTCATGGCTGGCCACGGGCCTCCACCGCACCACAGCTCCTGTCCGTGCCTCCTTCTGCTCATGGCCGCCCTGAGTCAGACCCCGAAGACTGCTCGCTCCTCATCGCCCATCTCTGACTGCCCACGTCCACTGCTAAGGGCCAATGGGCCCTCAAAATGGCCAGCACAGATTTATTTATTTATTTATTTATGCTATAGAGCGCATGCGCTTGCTGCAGGGGCGGGGAGGGGGGTAGAGAGGGGAGAGAAAGTGAGAAATCACCCCCCCCCCCAAAGGGGACAGGCCATGCCTCAGTCCCTTCTCCAGTCTCCTCTTGAGATTTTGGGCACTCACAAGTATTCAGTATGATTTTCCTTTTCTTCTTTTTTGTTTAGTTTTTTTTTTTTTTTTTTTTTTTTTTTTTGCCATAGGACATGTGCATTCAGCAGAGTCAGAGAGAGAGAGAGAGAGAGAGAGAGAGAGAGATAAATCACCCTGCAGGAAGGATGGCCACACCACAACCCCTGCTCCTCCATTCTCCTCTTGGAATTTTGGCCATGCACACACACATGCCTGGTGTGATGATTTTCAAGCTGCCAGGTTAAGAACTTGAACCATGGTTAACCATGGAGGAGTCCATCACCTCAACCACCATGCAACCTGCTGGCCCCTACCCAGTGTGATTTGTAAGCCACTGGGTGTAGGACTTGAACCACATAGTTGGCCATGTGTGATCTAGCACCTTAACCTCCACATCAACTGCTGGCCCTGAAATATTTTATTATAAAGAAAATTGCTAAGACTTTTGTTTTTATTATGTGCCTGGTACTGTACTATGTCCTTTACATTTTTTAAAGGATATTTTTAATATTTTATTTTATTTATTTATTCATTGATTTTTAAAAATTTAACCAGAGAGAGACAGAGGGTGAGAGTGAGAGAGAGAGAGGAAGTGCGAAAGCAAGCCACCAGATTCAGGACTCGAACCCTGGTCGGCCATGTGAGTGTCCAGCGCCTTAACCACCATGCCATTTGCTGGTCCCCTACATTTTTTAAAAGATTATTTACTTTATTTCATTTTATTTATCATTATCATTATTATTATTTAATTTGCTACAGGGCACATGTGCTCATGATAGAGAGAGAGAGGTGAGAAAGCAAGCCACCAGGTTTGGGACTTGAACCATGGTCAGCCATGTGGGAGTCCAGCACCTTAACCACCACGCTACCTGCTGGCCCCACTCTTTTTTTTTTAAGAGAGATTTTTGCTATAGGATATGTGCATTTGCCAGAGATACAGAAGGTGAGAAATCACTCCCCAGAGGACATGACCCATACCACAATCCCCTCTCCTCCATTCTTCTCTTGGGATCTTGGGCACATGTGCACACACACATGCCCAGCATGAATTTTAAGTCTCCAGGTCCAGGATTCGAACCACGACTGACTCTGTGGGAGTCCAGTGATGTAACCATTACTTCATCTGCTGATCATGTAAGGAATGGGCCGACCACATAAGAAAATAAAAATGTAGAGCCTTGGGACCAGCAGTTAGCATAATGGCTATGTTGCTGAACTCCCATGTAGTCGACCGCGGTTCGAGTCCCAGACCCGGTGGCTTAAACTCACGCCGGGCGCATGCGCGTACGTGCCGAAGATCCTGAGAGGAGGATGGAGAAAAAGGGATTGCGGCGTGGCCATCCCCCCTGAGGGGTCATCTCTTGCTTTCTATCTCTCTGGCAAACGCATGTGCCCTATAGCAAAAACCTCTCCAAAAAAAGAAAAAATGTAGAACCTTTATTGGGAACGCTCCTGGGTGAGGTTTGCTGGTCCAGCATGGGGTGGAGGAGGATAAGGAGTGAGGGGGGAGAGAAGTCATGCCTTGGGCGGCTTAGCGATTTTCATAAGGAGGGGGAGTGTCTTAGAGGTAGAAACAGCCCATGTATGGTAAAGGTTTAGGGGGAGAGCAGACTGCCGTGCCACGTAAGGACAAGGTCTGGTACCGTGTGCAGAGTAGAGTGCCCTGTGCAGAGCAGAGGGCCGTGTGCAGAGCAGAGTGCCGTGTGCAGAGCAGAGTGCATTTGCTACATCTGGGTTAGATCTCAGTGCAGCGCAGGTCTGATGACAGGCTAGATCCGGGTTGTATCAACCGACTGTGATGTGGCGTCCAGGCCCCAGCTCGGGCCTCCAGCCTAACAGATCACAATATCCTTTAGATATTTTGTTCTTTCATTTTCACTAATTTATGAAGTATGCCCATTTAGCAAATACAGAAATTTTGGTTTAGAGAGGATAAGTAAGTCTCCCAGATATGATAAGCCATGATTTTTTTTTTCATTTTAATTTTTTTCATGTTTTTGCTATGGGGCACATGCACTTGCTGGAGAGAGACAGAGACAGTGAGAGAGAAAGTAAGAAATCAAGACCAGCAGTTGGAATAATGGCTGTCGCAGGACTCCCATGTAGTCGACTGTGGTTCAAGTCCCGGACTGGGTGGCTTAAACTCACTCCAGGCGTGTGTGCGTGCGTGCCCAAGATCCCGAGAGGAGAATGGAGGAGAAGGGATTGCGGCGTGGCCATCCCCCTTGGGGGGTGATTTCTCGCTTTCTGTCTCTCTGTCTCTCTGTCTTTCTGGTAAGTTTACGCACCCTATAGCAAAAACCTCTCAAGAACAAACAAACAAACAAACAAAGAAATCACAGGCCAGGGGGATGGCCACGCTGCAATATCTCCTCCTCCACTCTCCTCTCAGGATTTTGGGCATGCATACACGTGTGCCCAGCATAATTTTGAAGCTGCTGATCTGGGACTCAAACTTGGCCACGTGGGAGCCCAGCACCTTAACCCCTATGCCTCCTGCTGCCCCCACGATTGTAACTCAAATGTGTTTTATTCTGGAGTTTATGATTTTTCTGAAGCCTATGATCTTTTTGAAAATATTTATTTTATTTTATTTATTATTATCATTTTAAAATTTCTTTCAGGGCACATTTGCTCACTAGAGAGAGACAGAGAGAGAGAAAGTGAAAAAGCGAG
Source organism: Tupaia tana (assembly GCA_026018925.1). Classification (NCBI taxonomy): domain Eukaryota; kingdom Metazoa; phylum Chordata; class Mammalia; order Scandentia; family Tupaiidae; genus Tupaia; species Tupaia tana. The sequence continues at coordinate 130,873,987 of JAKSZU010000002.1, forward strand.
CCACATGTCCGGACTCAGACCTCAGTAGGCCGTGGAGTCCCGCATCCCAGCCACTACGCCACCTGCTGGTCCTGTGAAGCCTATGATCTTACCATCATGTCACTGTGCTTTCTTTTATTATAACTGGGAAACATACTTATTGAAGAAATATGAGCAAAGACCCTAAAAATCGGGGGCCAGCAGGTGGTGTGGTGGTTAAGGCCCTGGACTCCCACAAGGTCAACCGTGGCTTGAGTCTCAGATTCAGCGGCTTGAAAATCACGTCTGGTGTGTGCATGCATGCCCCAAATCCCGAGAGGAGAACGGAGAAGGGAGTGTGACATGGCCATTCCCCCAGGAAAAGATTTCTCACTTTCTCTTTCTCTGTCTCTGTGTCTCTGGCAAGGGCATGCGCCCTATAGCAAAGATCTCTAAAAAAAAATAAAACCCTAAAAGTCATTGTAATTCATATTTCTCAATATTTTATGTAGTCCTTTTCCTACTTTTTTTTTTTTTTTTTTTTTTTTTTAGATATAGTGTCTTGCTGTTTCCCAGGCTGGCTGCGAACTCACCATCCTCCTGCCTCAGACTCCTGAGTAGCCAGGGTTACAGGCTCACAACACCACACCGGGCTAATCTGTTTTTATAATATACATGTGCATTTGCTAACCACATCTCAATGACTGGCTGCCGCATCATGAAACTGTCCCCAAATTCGGCAACTTAAAATCATTTATTAGGAGGACAGCAGGTGGCGTAGTAATTAAGGCGCTGGACTCCCACCTGGGCGACCTCGGTTCGAGTTCCAGACCTGTCGGCTTGAAACCCACACGGGGCATGTGTGCAAAAATCCCAAGAGAAGAAGGAAGGAGCAGGGATTGTGTCGTGGCCATCCCCCTGGGGGGTGATTTCTCACTCACTTTCTGTCTCTCTAGTGAGCACAAGTGCCCCATAGCAAAAATCTCTCTTGGGGAAAAAAAAAAAGCATTTACCAGCCCTCCAGAACAATGGTCCAACTGGGCAACATCACACCGGCCATCCGGGCCAGGCTCGTGGCTCCTGGCGGCTCACATGGTTAGGGAGCTGAGGGCTGGCTTGTCAAGGGTGACCTCTGTGGGGACAATGCAGCTCTCTTCCATGTGTCAGTCACATCCCTTCCCAGCAGCTTAACCTGTTCTCGTGATGATCACAGAGAAGCAAGAGGAGAAGTGAAGGGCCATCCCCATGGCCTTAAAAACCACACCTGGCACACGTGGCTTTGTGCCCCAGATCCCGCCGGGAAGGAGAAATGGACAAAGGTTTGCATCCCGACCACGTCGGCCCCAGGTGGGCATCCTTCCTCGCTCTCCCTCTCTGTCTCTCTGATGAGCACTCACATCCTTGGCAAATTTAAAAAAAGAAAAAAAAGAAATCAAAACAAGATTTTTTCAGACCTTCACTGTGTCAAATCTGCTAACATCATAATGGCCAAAATCAGATTCTCGAAGAGGGTGGGGACCTAGACTCTGCTTCTTTTGTGAAAGGACTTGTAAATTCTGGGTCCAGCCAGGGCGATGCGGGCCCAGGGCCGTGTGGATACAGGCCCGTGAAGAACAGGAGCTGTCAGTCTCGCACAGCCCGCCCTCCGGCCACAGGGATATTCATCCTACCATTGCAGGGAGCAGGTACAAACCCCGGCTCTGCTGACCCGCTTGAGGTTTCTGGTTCCTGTCTAGAGACCCACCTGGGTGCACAGACATGCCTGCGGCCATGCGCCTGGGAGGCTGGCGGTGGTGGTGACTTGTGGCATCAAGACCTTGTTAGGGCACTGTCCCTCTGTCAGTCTGTCTCTGTCTCTATCACTCATGAAATAAATAAACTTAAACATGCTCATTATCATTCCAGGACCTCCGAAAGAATTGTCTAATTATGACATTAGGCTAAAGTCCAAGATTTTTGTTTTATGTTTGTAATTTTGTAAACTCCAAGATCTTGTAATCTACCTCAGTAGTAAGCACTGGCTCTTGACTGGCATACCTATGAACAAAAAAAGCCAAGTTATAAGGGCCGGCAGGTGGTCTAGTGAAAGGCGTTGGACTCCCACATGGCCCACTGCGGTTGGAGTCCTGGAGCTGGTGGCTTGCTTTCTCACTTTCCCTCTCTCATTTTGTCTCTCCCTGGTCAAATTCAATAATAATAATAAACAAAGTTAAATAAAATAACTCTTTGGGGAGAAAAACAAAAAAAGACAAGTTATCTACTCCCAAAATCCACCCACTCAAGATACAATGGTTAGTCAGGGGCTCTGGAATGGCGGTCACTGGTCCATAGTAACTCTGGAGTCAGCTGGGCAAATCCAGCCAGGTTCTCCTACCCTGGGGGTGGGGAACAAGCCTTGACTAGACTTGTGTCTGCCTCCTTGCGTTGCCCCCAAGTCCATAATCCCTTATGGCTCCCCACCTCGGAGGCATCTCTGTTTCCATCACATTCCTTGCTTTCATCTGAAAAAACAGCCCCTTGGGCCAGTGGTGGTGTGGTGGTTAAGGTGGCTGAATCCCATATGGGAACCTTCATGGTTTGAGTCTTGGACCCGGTGGGTTGAGGGACATGCCAGACTCGTGTGTGTGTGTGTGTGTGTGTGTGTGTGTGTGTGCATGCCCAGGGTCCCAAGAGGACAATGGAGAGGAAATCGTATCGTGGCCATCCTCCCTGAGGGATGCTTTCTCACTCCCTGTCCCCTGTAAGCCTGCGAGCCCTAAAGCAACTTTAAAGATAAATAAAGCATGCAGTAAGTGTAAGGTCTGGGGGAAGGGAAGAGAAACATGGTGGAAACATTCCCGCCGGCAAAACTTTCCTGTTTTCTGAATCTGGCCCGCCACCACCAATGGACTTTCTCGCTCTTCAGCATTAGGCGCGCCCGCCAAAGTTGAACAGAAACAGCGAACTTCATTGGCCAGACAAGGACCCATGGAGAACACCTATTGGACAATGGCCCTTTAAGAACGAGCAGCACCCACCCTGGGTGTGACTCCCTAGGCCTCTGAACAGACCGAGGGACCTCATCCGAGAGCGCAGAATAAATTATGTTGGTTTTAGACTATGGCGGTTGGAGGAACGGCAGTGATCACACGTTGGCTGCTGGGAAGAACTGGGTTCTCGTTTCAGGTCACCATTAGAAAAGCTAAGTTTGCTGTACAGTAAGGATCAGGAGATCTGATCCTGGTGGTAGAACCATCCTTGATTACAGGATCTTGGGTTGTGTCTCCCACTTCATATTTCCAGGCCATCCCAGAAGATTGATAAAATTCCATCTGAGAAATCAATAGGAATTCTTGGAAGAGAAAGAAAGGAGATTGTTGGTGGAATAAAAACAGGGTTGAATGAGCTCCAGAAAACAGGGTTCTCAGACTCGTGGACAACAATCTGTAGAAGAAGACAACTTTATAAAAACCGACTAGGAGCAACATGCAGAGAAGTAAGATGAGAGGTGCCTTTTCGGGAAAGAAGACAGCTGGTCCCCAGCCAAAGAGTGTGGAGCCAGCTCTGCCAGGAAGATGGGGGAGTCACTCTGCAGAAAACCCCCCTTCAGGGTCTGTGAGGAAGACGAGAAAAAACAAGCAGAAGACTCCCAGAAACAGAGATGGTGGCAGTACCAGCGAAGCACCTCAGCCCCCTCGGAAGAAAAGGGCCAGGGCAGACCCCACTGTTGAAGTGAAGAGACATTCAAGAATAGAATGGAGGTCTAAGTGAAGATTCCTGAAGAAGTGAAACCATGGCTCGTTGAGGACTGGGACTTAGTGACCAGGCAAAAGCAGCTGTTCCAGCTCCCTGCAAAGAAAAACGTACATGTGATCCTGAAAGAGTACACAAACTGCAAGAAGTCACAGGGAAACATCAACAACAAGGAATACGGGTTAACGAGGTCTGGGCAGGAATGAAAGGATACTTCAATGTCATGTTGGGCACTCAGCTGCTCTACAAATTCGAGAGGCCCCAGCATGCCGAAATCCTCTTGGCTCACCCTAAGGCACCGAGGCCCCAGGTTCATGGAGCACCACACCTGCTGAGATTACTTGTAAGAATCAGAGCACTGCTGGCCTATACACCCCTTGATGAGAAGAGTCTTGCATTATTGTTGGGCTATTTGCATGATTTTCTGAAATATCTGGCAAAGAATTCAGCATCTCTGTTTACTGCCAGTGATTACAAAGTGGCTTCTGCTGAGTACCACCGCAAAGCCCTGTGAGGGTCTACTGACCACTCACTGTTAATGTCTGGTATCTGTAAACACCTTTTGTTCTTAGTCTTTTTTTTTTTGTATAATTGATATTCTTTAAAATTGTTAATGTATAACAGGGCTTATGTTTCAGTTTGTTTTCTGTTCTGTTTTAAACAGAAAATAAAAGGAGTCCAAGCTCCTTTTCTCATTTCAAAATTGCTACCAGTGTATGTAGTAATTAGACAAAGAAGAAACATTCAGTAGAACATTTTATTGCCTAGTTGACAACATTGCTTGAATGCTGGTGGTTCTATCCCTTTGACACTACACGATTTTCTAATATGTGTTAATGCTATGTGACAAAACGCCCTGATTTCCTAGTGCCAAAGGTTCAACTTAATGTATATACCTGAAAACCCATGCATTTGTGCTCTTTCTTTTCCCTTTTTTTTTATGGTGCTTGAATTAAAACAACCCATCCTCTGCAAGTCCATCTATGTTGCTCCTTAGACGTTCTATCTTTGCTGAAATTGTTGAAGGATGGTGGTTTGTTACATGGTTTTTGTATTTGAGTTTAATGCACATTCTAACATGATAGAGGCAATGCATTATTGTGTAGCCATGGTTTTCTGGAGCAGTTGATATTTTAGGAATTGTATTTCAGATCTTAAATAAAATTTGTTTCTAAATTTCAGAGCAAAAATAATAATATATATATGTTGGTTTTATTAAACCCCAAAGCCTGACTCTGGTATTTTCGCCTTTGCCGCCTCTGACTTCACCACCGCTCCCAAATCAAACCTAACATCTGGTGCCGAAACCCGGGAGGGGCTGTATGCCTCTTGGTTAGAGCCCCTCCATCAGACCTCTCACACGGTCATCTGGCTGGGAAGATAAGCACCTCCAGCCCCGTTTTTCGGACCTCCAGAGTGTTTCTGTTGGTAGTCACGGCCGTGCTAGGAACACTCCCCATCCATTCCAGGTGCCCAGGGGTATCCTAGGGATTGTCTTGTCTCAGGGCTGCCTGGAAGACACTTTCCTTTACCTTCTTATCCGTAGAGAGATTATACCCAAGGGGGATGCCTCTTGGCTCATTCTCTCTACCCGAGGTCTAATCCGTCATGGGGTCTGCTGCCTCCAAAGCTGATCCAAAAACACCTTTAGGGTGTGTCCTCCATAATTAGAAAAAATTAGGTTATGATCAGACCGAACAATCAAAACGCAGCCTCTTCCTGTCCACCACAGCGTGGCCCAAATATTCACTAAACAATGGATCAATCTGGCTGCCTGAGGGCACTTTTGATTTCAATGTCTTGACTGATCTTACCAGTTTTTGTCAGAGTAACGACAAATGGACAGAAATCCCATATATTCAGGCTTTTTGGTATCTGCACTCTCACCCCCACCTCTGTGTTACCTGCTGTCCCTCCCAGATTTTGCTTGCTAAGGCGGGCGAGGGATGAAAACCCGCTCCTAGCCTTTCCAAGGAAACTTATGAACCCCCTGAATCCTCTGCTCTCACTGTTTCCCCAGAATCTCTCTTCTTTCCGCCAAGACTCACCACTGACCCCCAATTAAACGTTCCCGAGTCCTCTGCCCCCTCACCTCCCTATCCTGAAAATCCTCCCCACACCCCTCGGCCAGCAATCCCTCTGTCCTCCTCCATTGCTGGCCGTACACGCTCCAATGACCCACCCCTACCCCAGGTCATGGCTCCCAGGTGGCCGGAGCTGAGGGAGTCGTTCGAGTCCATGTTCTTTTTTCCCTTGCAGATCTGTCCACCATTGAAAAGCACTTGGGCTCCTTCTCTGCCAACCCCACCCAGTTTATCAAGGAATTCAAATATCTCACACAGGCCTATGACCTCACCTGGCATGACATCCATGTAATTATGACATCCACGATGACGGCGGACAAGCATGACTGGGTACAAGTGGCAGGAAGAGAGTACGCTGACAGGGCACACATGGCGGACACCACTGCAGTGGTAGGTGCTGAAGCAATCCCTACAGTTGATCCCGGCTGGAGATATCAGGGAGGTGACCTTGGCCGCCGGCATCATGACTACATGTTACGATGTCTTACGGCAGGGATGGAACAAGCAGCCCAAAAGGTAGTAAATTATGACAAATTGCAAGAAGTCACCCAGGGTCGAGAAGAAAATCCAGCCATGTTTTTGAGCCGCCTCACTGAGGCTATGCGATCCATACCCTACTTTCCTCAGAAGATCCTGTCGGGGCAGTAGTTCTGACCACCCATTTTATCACACAATCAGCCCCTGATATTAGAAAGAAACTTAAAAAAACTGAACAGGGCCCTCAAACCCCCATACGAGACCTGGTAAATATGGCAATTAAAGTTTTCAATTCCTGAGAGGAGGACACTGAGGTAGCTCGTCACGAACAGGCCAAACAGATGGCTGCCATACAAGCCCAAGCCCTGATGGCTGTCCTGTGGCCAGCATTTCAGAAGGGGGTCCCTAGATGCAGTCTTCCCCCGGGAAACTGCTTCAAATGTGGCAAACCAGGCCACTGGGCCCATGAATGCCCGGATCCCAGGCTGCCCACCACACCCTGCCCAGGGTGTGGTGAAATGGGTCACTGGGGCTCTGACTGCCCCAAAAGAGGGAGACGAGATCCACTCCCGAAGCCTCCACACCGAGAGGAGATCCACCACCTGTCCTGACCCGGGGGGACAGTCGAACAGGTTTCCTGAGGGAAGGAGTGAGAGCCGGAACAAGCGGCGCAGTGTCACAACACGGAGACGACACAGTGTCTTCAGTGTCATCTGTTTATTGTGGGCAGCACGGTACAGCATGGAGATGACGCAGTGTTACAACTCTTCAGGGTCGCGTCGTCTATTGTGAGCAGCACGGAGACGACGCGGTGTCACAACTCTTCAGGGTCTTCAGGGTCGTCTGGAGACTGTGCAGTGTTTCACCTCTTCAGGCTCTCCAGAGTCATCATCTGGCTACTGTGGGCCAGGCACGTGGTTATATACACGCTGGTGGGCCGTGATTGGTTATAAATGGTGGGCTGTGATTGATTGTCAATGGTGGGCCATGATTGGTTGTAAACGGTGGGTTATGATTGGTTGCTTTTGGACCAATCATGAGGTGCTAGATATGCAAATCTGAGGGATTCTAGTGGCCAATCAGAGCAAGGTTTTGAAGGTCAGGTTTTTTGAAGGGAACCAATCATGGCAATTGTTTTGCTCTCTGAGAAACCTCGGCAGACTCGCTGGTGCACAGCCTCCCACAACCATCCCCTCCCCATCACACATCCCATCGACCTGGCCATGATGGGATTGGCTGAGGATTGACGGGCCCTGGACTTGACCACCCCAATTACCCTCGCCGAGCCCAGGGTCCAGCTTCAGGTAGTGGGTAAGTTGTTCACCTTCCTGGTGGACACGGGGCTACCTATTCTGTCCTCCCAACATACTCTGGCCCCTTATTACCCTCCAGGTCTCTATTGTGGGTATTGATGGCCAGCCCTCATGTCCTCTACTGAACCCTTAGACTGCCACCTCGGAAAAATGTACTTTACCCACTCTTTTCTTGTCATTCCCACATGCCCCACACCCCTCTTAGGTCGTGAGGTCCTTGCAAAGTTACATGTCACCCTTCAATTTAACTCCTCCCCTTTTCTTGGCCCCTTCTGTCAGGCTGCCTGTTCCCCCACCGGGCCTAATTCCCCTCCCCCACCCATTTCTCCAGACCAAGTCAACCCCATAGTATGGGACACTTCCTCCCCTTCTGTTGATTCTCATCATATTCCAATACTCATCAAACTTAAAAACCCTTAAGTCTTTCCCTCTCGCCTACAGTTCTCTATCTCTAAAACTCACCAATTGGGACTCAAACCCATCATCACTCGACTTCTACAGCGCGGCCTCCTCATCCCCACGGCTTCTCCCTACAACACTCCCATTCTTCCTGTCAAAAAGCTTAATGGTGACTACTGTTTAGTCCAAGACCTTCGCATAATTAATTTGTCTGTCAAACCCCTGCATCCGGTAGTCCCTAACCCCTATACTCTCCTTTCACACATCCCTCCCTCCACTACCCACTTTTCAGTCCTAGACCTCAAAGATGCCTTTTTCACTCTCCCACTCCATTCAGACTCCTACCCTCTTCTCGCTTTCATTTGGGAGGATCCAGGTACTAATATCTCCCAACAGCTCACTTGGACTGTCTTGCCTCAGGGCTTTCGTGACAGTCCTCACCTCTTTGGTAAGGCCCTGGCGAAGGACCTCATGGACTGTCCCCTTCATCCTTCTAAGGTTCTCCAATATGTAGATGACTTGCTTATCTGCAGCCCCTCACTGCAGGATTCACAAGCACAGATGGCCACCCTCCTTAATTTCCTGGCTGCCAAAGGATATCAGGTTTCCCCCTCAAAGGGCCAGCTATTTAGTCCAACGGTCCCATACCTGGGAACCCCCTGACTCCCACGACCAGAGCTCTCACGACAGACTGGCTTCAGGCCATTAGGACTCTTCGGCCACCTCTCACAGCTGATGCCGTCCGGTCATTTTTAGGCTTTGTGGGATTTTTTAGACACTAGATTCCTAACTTTGCAGCTTTGGCTCGCCCTTTATATTAGGCAGCTAAGGAATCCCCTGTAGGGGACGTCTCTTCCCCAGGAACCATCACTTCTTATTTCCACCATATTTGCCAGACTCTCCTCACATCCCCCACCCCATCCTTGCCCAACCCCACCCTTCCCTTCATCCTCTTTGTAGATGAACGTTCGGGGGTGGCTGCTGGAGTCCTGGTCCACTCATTGGTCCCACATATCGCCCCATTGCCTATCTTTCTCGGCAGCTGGATGGAACAGTCCATGGTCGGCAACCTTGCCTTCAGGCCCTGGCAGGGGCAGCCACTCTAACCAAAGAGGCTCTCAAACTCACCCTTCTCCAGCTTCTTACAGTTCTCTCTGCCCAGCACTTTCAGGACCTCCTAAGTCACTGGGTCCTCCCTATCCTCTGTCCCTCAAGAATCCAGGAGATACACCTCCTCTTCATCAAAAATCCCTCCATAACCCTCCAACGCTGCCTGCCACTCAATCCTGCCACTCTTTTTCCATTTACTCTGGCTTCCTCCTCAGACAACACCCTGCCTCACTCCCATCTCGAGGTAATAGATCTCTTTCATCTGGCGTGTCTGGGGCTTGTGGCCATCCCTATAAGGGACCCCACCCTTTCCTTGTTTGTAGATGGAAGTTCACGACCAACGCCCCAGGGCTCCCGGAAGGCGGCTTATGCCATAGTCACTCCAGACTCCACCTTGGAAGAGGACACTCTCCTGCTGGGAACTACGTCTCAGCGGGCTGAACTCTATGCCCTCACCAGGGCCCTACGTCTGTCTAAGGACAAAAGGGTCAACATCTATATGGATTCCAAATATGCTTTCCTCATTGTTCATAGTCATACAGCCATATGGAAAGAACGCAGCTTCCTTACTGCACAGGGCTCTCCCATAATCAATGTTGATTTAATCTCTGATTTACTTCAGGCACTCCAGCTCCCAGCCGAAGTAGCAATCGTACATTGCAAAGGACATCAAACCTCAACAGACCCAATAGCTATGGGCAATGCTAGAGCTGATTCGGTGGCCAGACAGCTCACCTCTAACTCTAAACCCATCCTGTTTTTCTCCCCGACAATCAAACCTGCATATTCACAACAGGAACCCTTCCGCCACCAACAGGACCTTGGAACCATCCAATTGGATAGCAGATGGCTGTCTCTTCCTGATGGCCGACTGGTCTTACCAGATGCCCAGGCCCTCAGCCTCCTTACCCATGTTCATAACTCCCTCCCTATATGTCCATGGCCTCTATATCAGTTCCTGCAGCCACTCTTCTATCACTCTTCCCTCCACTCCCTGATCTCTGCTGTTCATGACGCCTGCTCAACCTGTGCTTCTACGTCATCCCAGGCAGGACTCCATCCACGGTTCCCTACCCACCTGTGGAGAGCACCCACCAACTCCGGGGACACATCCTTTGCAAAGACTGGCAAATTAATTTTACCCACATGCTGTGACACAAACATTTTAAATACCTTCTTACTCTTGTAGATACTTTCTTGGGTTGGATAGAGGCCTTTCCTACCACCCACGAGACCGCTGATACTGTGACTAACATTCCATTCTCCTCCAGCACATCATCCCTCACTTCGGTCTCCCAACCAGCATTCAGTCTGATAATGGCCCTGCGTTCATCTCACAAGTGACTCAGCAGGTCAGCGAAGCCTTACACATCATCTGGAGGCTCCCTATCCCACATAGGCCTCAGTCCTCGGGTAAAGTAGAAAGGGCCAATGCACTGCTCAAACCACACCTTACCAAGTTTACACTAGAACTCCACTGGGGCAGCCTGGCTTGCTCCCCATTGCACTCACCTGTCTGCAGGCAACCCCCCGAAAACCCACTGGTCTCAGCCCCTTTGAGCTGCTTTACGGCAGACCCTTTCTGATTAACCATCATCTGCCTACAGACGCCACTCTTGGCTGACTACCTCCCCTCTTTGGGCCTCCTCTGGGCTCTCCTGTGAGAACACGCTAACCGAACCTTACCCCAGATTCCTTCTACTGAGTCTCCCACGATACTACATCCAGGGGACTCAGTTCTCGTAAAAGACCTCTCCCCGGGATCCCTACAACCTAAATGGTCAGGCCCCCACACGGTCATACTCACCTCCCCAACTGCTGCTAAATTATTGGGTCAGCCCTGCTGGTCCCACCTTTCCAGACTGAAGAAGGTACCCTCTCACTCCAGCTGGAAATCTACCCAACTTGGCCCCACTAGACTCCGGCTAAACAAACTCCCCACCTCTTAGAAAAAAAAAAAAAACCCTTATCTCCCTCACGGCAGAAGCCTATGTCATCTCTACCCTACCCCTATAATTACCTGTTCAGGCCCTCCCCATAACACTAGCCTTAGTTCTCTCTGTCAGACTGGCTGCAGCGGCCCCCCAGGAATGGGTGTTCTGGAAAAGGCTTTTCTAGCAGTGTTATACCTCCTACTCATGGGAATCATGGTAAGTCTAAGATGTCTGGACTGGCTAACTGGAGCTGCCAAGTCCCCATGCAGTTAGTCACCCTGTTAATCCTCTTACCCCTGGGTCTTGGGCTTTTACCAGAGGTAAATGGTAGCTCCTCTCCCCCTTGCCTCACATGGTGCAACCGGACTGTCCAACAGACCACGGTCCGCCTACAGCTGGGCTCCTACCTGTCAATGCTTGGCCACGTAAAAGGAATTTACACTCCTGTTATCATCCCGGGGCTCCCAACCCAACTGGTGTTTGTACACCAGGGAAAAGGCGACAAAGCCTGCCTCAATCTCACAACGATCCAGCAATGCCAGAACCAAAATACACCTTACTTTATAGGAAAGAGCAGAGAGAACCATGATTGTTACACATGCCCCCCGCAGGAAAATGGGTATGTTATGAAAGCCTTAGACAGTATGGGCTCCCAGATGGAGGAGGTAAATGTACTACAGAAACTCAAGCTGCCATCCAAGACACAAAACAAAAACTCAAACCCCAGACCCCCCAAATCCAGTTGAGATTCCCTACACCCCGAAGAGACCCTCAAGTCGACCCAAGGGTTATTACACTCACTAACACAACTCATACTCTCCTGTCTTGAGTGAAGCCCCAGCTGGCATCCAGCTGCTGGCTTTGCATCCAAACAACCCTTCCCCACATATATGCCACCCAGTCTACCCTACGAATGATATCCCAATAGTTAATCTGACCTCTGTACAGGAAGGACCGATCTCCCAAGTACATCTCTCCTCCAAGCCTCAGGGCTGCTTTACAAGTCAAGGTTCCATTGAGGTAGGTAATGTGTCCTCTACCCACACGTTTCCCGAAAACGGGACCGCACTTTGCCTTCAATACCTGGGGGTCCATCTCGTGTGCAGGCCCCATGCTTACCAGTGCCTCCCGGCAAACTGGTCCGGAACCTGTACCTGGGCAATTCTCACCCCCCAAATAGACATTCTAGAGGGAAATGAGACAGTTGATGTCCCCCTGGTAGCTCACATTAGAGTTCGTAGGGCTACACAATTCATTCCTCTCCCTGTCGGATTAGGAATTGCAGCTGGGGTGGGAACTGGTGTTGGAGGAATAGCACTTTCCAGTACCCTCTACCAGCAGCTGTCTACTGCTACGGCAGATGGATTTGAACAAACAGCAAACATTGTTGAAACCCTGCAAGTTCAACTCGACTCCCTAGCTCATGTCGTCCTACACAACCGTCGAGGGCTAGATCTCCGGACTGCCGGAAAAGGTGGACTCTGTCTATTTCTGGGGGAAGAATGCTGCTTCTATGCCAGTAATCAGGAGAGGTCCGAGACATGGCCAAACAGCTTAAAGATTGGGCCTCTCAGCAGAGACAAGCAGCGGCTGACTCCTGGATGGGTTGGAATGGACTGTGGACTTCCGTGCCATGGTTATTGCCTCTTCTGGGACCCCTAACTGCTATTCTTCTAATCTTGGCTTTTGCACCCTGAGTCTTACGCTTTCTCAGGGAACGTGCATCCACCATCGCTCGAGTGGCAATTAACCAGATGCTCCTGCACCCCTGTGCACCCCTTCCCCAAGACCCTCTGACCAGGGGGCCCCAAATCGTCGCCCCTTAACAGCCTGAAGCAGCCAGAGCTGTAAGGTCTGGGGGAAGGGAAAAGAAACATGGCGGAAACATTCCCGCTGGCAAAACCTTCCTGTTTTCCTCATCTGGCCCGCCATCACCAAGGGCCTTTCCCACCCTTCACCATCTGGCGCGCCCGCCAAAGTTGAACAGAAACAGCGACCTTCATTGGCCAGACAAGGACCCGTGGTGACCACCTATTGGACAACAGCCCTTTAAGAACGAGCAGCACCCACCCTGGGTGTGACTCCCTCGGTCTCTGACCAGGCCGAGGCAGAGGGACCTCACCCGAGAGCGCAGAATAAATTATGTTGGTTTTATTAAACCCCAAAGCCTGACTCTGGTATTTTCATCCTTGCCACCTCTGACATCGCCACTGCTCCCAAATCACACCTAACAGTAAGGTCGATGCGCATGGTAATGCCTCTGACTGGACTCATATGCGGTGTATTCATGCTGGAAGATTCCTTTTGTATGCTACAAAGACGCACAGTGCTGAAATGTAAATAAAACAAATAACAGGGAAAATTAAAGGTGGTAACATCTAGAAGTATATATATAAAAAAAAGCACATATTCTTTCCCAGAAAATTTCTATTTTTTAAAATTATTTATTTACTTCATTCCATTTGTTACTATTTTTTAGTTTGACCAGAGAGAGACAGAGAGAGAGAGAGAAAGGGAAAGTGAGAAAGAAAACCGCCAGGTCTGGGCCACGAACCAGTCAGCCGTGTAGGAGTCCAGTGCCTTCAACCACCACACCACCTGCCGGCCGGAAAGTCTCTATTTTTAGTTGAAATTATATCCAGGGGCCAGCAAGTGGCATGGTGGTTAAGCGTGCTGGACTCCCACACGGCCAATTGCAGTTTAAATCCTGGACTTAGGGGCTTGCTTTCTCACTTTCCCTTTCTCTCTCTTTCATCTCTCTCTGGTGAGCACACATGCTCTATAGCAAAATTTTAAAAAATAATAATAAAGATAAATAAAATTAAATAACTAACAAAAATTTAAGAGTTTGTTGTTTTGAGATATTAATAATTTGTTTCACATCTACTTATTTTTATGACCAGTAGTTGGTATGATCATGTACATCATCTTATTCAATGCAGGAATCTTACATCTACTATCTATATACACATACACTGTATGTGTATATTTTATATGTAGATTTTTTTAAAGATTTTTTTTTTTTTTTGGAGAGGTTTTTTTCGCTATAGGGCGCGTGCGCTCGCCAGACAGACAGAGAGAGACATAGAGACAGAAAGCGAGAAATCACCCCCCAGGGGGGATGGTCACGCCGCAATCCCTTCTCCTCCATTCTCCTCTCGGGATCTTGGGCACGCACGCACACGCGCCCGGCGTGAGTTTAAGCCACCGGGTCTGGGACTCGAACCGCGGTCGACTACGTGGGAGTCCAGCGACATAGCCATTACGCTAACTGCTGGTTCCCAAAGATTTTTTTATTTTAGAGAGAGATTTTTGCTATAGGGCATGTGCACTCGCCAGAGGGATAGAGAGACAGAAAGCAAAAAATCACCCTCTAGGAGGGATGGCCATGCCACAATCCCCTTCTCCTTCATTCTTTTCTCGGTATCTTGGTTGTAGATGTACCCGCACCTGGTGTGAGTTTTTTAATCTGCCGGGTCCAGGACTTGAACTGCAATCGACTATGTGGGAGTCCAGTGATGTATCCGTTATGCTATCTGCCGGCCCCAGATATTTTTGCTATAGGGAATGTGTGTTCACCGGGAGAGACAGATACAGAAGTGAGAAATCACCCCCCAGGGGATGTGGGCACGCTGCAATCCCTCCTCCATTCTCCTCTTGGGATTTTGCACACACATGCACCTGGTGTGAATTTCAGACCACCAGGTCCAGGACTCAAACTGCAGTCAATCACATGAAAGTCCAAGACCTTAACCACTAGTCACTGCTGGCCTACACACACATATGTATGCGTGCGCGCATACACACACACACACACACACATATATGTTTAACAGATTGGGGGCAGCTTGCTTTCTCAGTTTTTCTCTTTAACAGATTGTTTAACAGATTGAGTAGTGAAGGGTTAAAGAGTGTGCATAAACGGTCTGAATTTTCTAGACCATTGGTGGGAGAGCTACGGTCTCACCCTAGGCGTGCGTGGCTCCAGAGCTCAGGGCATTTCTGCCACCGTGTTGTTTCCATAACGGCACCACAACTAACTCTGTATTTGTTCACCACGGGGATTTTCCTCAGAAATTTAAGCTTTCTTTCTTTCTGTTTAAAATTTTTTTTAAAAATTATTTTATTCAATGTTATTTATTATTGTTATTATTTTTAAAATTTGCTATAGGGCATGTGTGCTTATCAGAGAGAGACAGAGAAAGAAAAAGTGAAAACAAGCCACCGGGGGCCCACAGGTGGCGTGGTGGTTAAGGGCACTGGACTCCCAGATGGCTGACCGCAGTTCGAGTCCCAGACCTGGCAGCTTGCTTTCTCACTTTCCTTCTCTCTCTCTCACTCTCTGTTTTCCTCTGATGAAATTAAAATAAAATAAATAAATAAAGATAAAATGAAATAATTCTTTGGAAAAAGAAAGAAAACAAGCCACCAGATTTGGGACTCAAATAGCAGTTGGCCATGTGGGAATCCATTACCTTAACCACTACACCCCCTGCTGGCCCTCGCTTTTTAGTTTTTGCTATAGGGTACATGTGCTTGCGAGAGAGAGAGAGAGGAAAAGTGAGAAATCACCCTCCAAAGGAAGATGGGCAAGACACGATCCCTTTTTCTCCATTTTCATCTCAGGATCTTGGGCATGCATTTACATAAGCCTGGTGGTTTTTGTAGTTTTTAAGAGAGAGAGATATTTGCTATAGGGCACGTGCACTCGCTGGAGAGACAGAGAGAGACAGAGAGACAGAAAGGGAGAAATCACTCCCCAAGGGGGGTGGCCACGTCATAATCCTCTCTCCTCCATTCTCCCCTCAGGAGCTTTGGCAAGCACAAACGTGCCCAGCATGAATTTTAAGCCACTGGGTCTGGGACTGAACCATCAGGTTCGAGTCCCAGACCCGGCGGCTTGCTTTCTAACCCTCTCTCTTTCTCTGTCTTTCTCTGGCAAAACTCATGTGAAATAAATAAATAAATAAAATAATTATTTAAAATAATAAAATAAAATAAGGAGGCCAGCAGGTGGTGTGATTGTGAAGGCACTGGACTCCCACATGGCCACTGTAGTTTGAGTTCCAGACAGTGGCTTGAAAATCATGAGAGATGCATGCACGTGTGCCCAAAATCCCGAGAGGAGAATGGAGAAGAGACTGGCATGACCACCTCACCTGGGGGTGGTGTCTTGCTTTCCCTCCCTCTCTCCAGCAAACGCATGTGCCTTATAGCAAAAAACTAAATAAATATCCTTTCTTTTTTTTAAGATAAATTTCTGCTATAGGGCACATGAGCTTTCCAGAGAGACAGAGAGAGACAGAGAGACAGAAAGCGAGGAATCACCCCCCAGGGGGGATGGCCATGCCACAATCCCTTCTCCTCCATTCTCCTCTTGGGATCTTGGGCACGCACGCACACGCGCCCGGCGTGAGTTTAAGCCACCAGGTCCAGGACTGAAAACACAGTCGACTACGTGGCAGTCCAGCAACGTAACCATTACTCCATCTGGCCCCAATAAATAAATGTCCTTTTGTCCAACTGAGTGGGCCTTCTTTATTTATTGATATTTTTATTTGCTGTAGTGTGCATACAGTCACTGGAGAGAGACAGAAAGAGTGAAGGAAAGAGAGAGAATGAGAAAAGAGATGACCACATCACAATTCCTTCTCTATTTCCTCTTAGGATTTTGGGCGTGCACACACACATGCTTGGAGTGATTTTTTTTTTTTATTTTCCCTTAATAAATATTTTCATTTAACTTTCTCCATTTATTTATTTATTTTCATTTGACCAGAGAGGGATAGGGTGAGAGAGAGAAAGAGAAAAAGTGAGAAAGCAAACTACCCCCATGCCACCTCCTGGCCCCTTGCCTAGGGTTTTTTTTCAAGCTACCAGGCCCAGTACTTGAACTATACCATCAGCCATGTGGGATCCAGCTGTCTTAACCACCATGCTACCAGCTGGCCCCGAGTGGGTCTTCTAGGCATTATCTTCACTTTTCAGAGAACATGGTTTTCACTAACACCCTGAAAGCCATGTCTTACCTTGATAACTGTTCATTGGCCGAAGAGGCTGGGAATGAGAGGCAGTTTTATTTCACAACCCAGAACATTCTGTCTCCTCTACATTTCCTCCAAATTCTACATGCAAATCAACTAGTTCTTTCTCTAATTTATGTCTTAAAAACTTTCATTCCTCAGGGTCAGCAGTTAGCATGGTGGTTAAGGGCTCTGGATTCCCACCTGGGCGACCATGGTTCGAGTACTGGACCTGGTGACTTGCTTTCACGCTTTTCCCGTTTTATTTAACTTTATTTATTTATTTATTTATTTATTTATTTATTTATTTTTAATTTGACCAGAGAGGGACAGAATGAGAGAGAGCAAGAGAGACAGAAAACGAGAAAGCAAGCTGCCAGGTCCGGGACTCAAACCACAGTCGGCCATGTGGGAGTCCAGCACCCTTAACCACTGTGCCACCTGCCGGCCCCAAATAAAATAACTCTTAAAAAAAATACTTTCCTCCCATCTATTTATTTTATATTTAAAATGTTTTATTTAATGTTATTTATTATTATTTTTGAAAGAATTATTTTATATAACTGTATTTATTTTAATTTTGACCAGAGAAGGACAGAGAGAGACAGAGAGAGAGAAAGTGAGAAAGTAAGCCACCAGGTCCAGGACTTGAACTGTGGTTGGCCACGTGAGAGTCCAGTGCCCTTAAACACAATGCTACTTGCCAGTCCCTATTGTTGTTATTTTTTTTTTTTAAAGTAATGTCTATTTTTTTGGAAATGTTTATTTTTAAATTTTATTCATTCATTTCTTTTAATTTGACCAGAGAGAGACACACAGAGAGAAAGAGAGAGGGAAAAAACAAGCCACCAGGTCCAGGACTCAAACCGTGGTCAGCCATGTGGGAATGTCCAACATCTTAACCACCGTGCCACCTGCTGGTCCTCTGTTGTTATTTTTTTTAAAACTTTTTTAAAGAATTATTTATTTAACTTTATTTATTTATTTTAATTTGACCACAGGAACAGAGAGAGAGAGAGAGAGAGAGAGAGAGAGAGGGAAAGTGAGAAAGCAAGCCACCAGGTCCAGGACACGAACTGTGGTGTCCAGTACACCACGCCATTTACTACCCCCTCTTGTTATTTTTTAATTTGACCAGAGAGAGGCAGAGAAAGAGAGAGAAAGTGAGACACTAAGCAGTCAGATCCAGGACTCGAACTGAGGTTGGTCATGTGGGAGTCCAACACATTAACCACCATGCCATCTGCTGGCCCCATTTATTTATTTATTTTTAAATAATTATTTATTTTATTTTATTTTATTTGTTATTATTATTTTTATTTTGGCCAGTGAAAGACAGAGAGAAAGAGAAAGAGAAAGGGAAGGTGAGAAAGCAAGCTGCCAGGTCCAGGATTTGAACTGCAGGCAGCCATGTGGGAGTCCAGTGCCCTTAACCACCACACCACCTGCTGGCCCCTATTTATTTATTTATTTTATTTTATTTGCTACAGGGCACATGCACTTACCTTAGAGAGAAAGAGGGAGAGAGAGGAGAGAGAGGGAGAAAGTGAGAAAGCAAGCCACCAGGTCCAGGACTTGAACCACAGTCAGCCACATAGGTGTCCAGCACCTTAGCTACCATGCCATCTTCTGGTCCCCCCCCCCCATTTATTTTTTTTATAAAGTTGTATATATATAAAAAATTACAGGTAATATTTATTTATTTGTTTTTAAGAGGTTTTTGTCTTAGGGTGTGTGTACTCTCCATAGAGAGAGACAGAGACAGTGACAGAGAAAGTGAAAATCACCCCCTGGGGGGATGAATGTGCCACAATCCCTTCTCCTCCATTCTCTTCCCGGGATCTTGGGCACGTAGGTACACGTACCTGGAGCGATTTTCAAGCCACCAGATCCAGCACTGAACCACAGTGCCACGTGGGAGTCCAGAGATGTCATCGCTCACCCATCTGCTGGCCCCAGTACAGGCAACATGTATGACAGTCACTCACAGATAAAACCTGACGCTAACCTACAATTGCACAGAAGATTGTGAACAGTCCGCACACTGTCAGTCCTTTCTTTTAGGTAAAGTGCTCTTTTGATGACAGATAAGTTCATGGATACACACTAAATTCTTTCCATACAGTACAACAAAAATTTGGATTTTGGGCCAGCAGGTGGCGTGAAGGTTGGGATGCCGGATTCCCATGTGGTCAACAGCAGTTTGAGTCCAGCGACCTGAAAATCACACCAGGCACGCGGGCTTGCATGCCCAGAATCCCAAGAGGAGAATGGAGGAAAAGTGATTGCAGCGTGGCCATCCCCCAGAGAGTGATTTCTCATTTTTCTTCTCTCTGTCTCTTCTGCGAGTATATGCACCCTATGGCAAAAACCTAAAAAAAAAAAAAAAAAAAAAAAAAAAAAAAGGTTTTGATTTGTTTTTCTCTTATAAATATAATTTTGCCATTTACAATCTTCAAACTTAAACTTTCATAACTTGATAAAGCATTCATGAGACAATCTGCAGACTCGTTTAACAGACGAATAACACTTTTAAGCAGAAATAACTGCCCTAAATTTTTTTTTCTTTTTCTTCTCCTAACTCAGGGAGCGCACAAACGCTGTCCCCCACTACCACAAATTGCGTGGTGGAGTGTCCCACATTTGGGGAAATCGCAGGGGTCAGCAGGTCGGAGTGCAATGGATAAGCTTCACCCTGGGAAAACCACCTGAGTGATCATGGCATCTCCCCTGCCAGGAGAGCATAAGAAACTATTTTCTCAGGGGCCAGTAGGTGGCAGGGTGGTGGTTAAGATGCTGGACTCCCATGTGGCTAACTGCAGTTCAAGTCCTGGACCTGGTGGCTTGCTTTCTTGCTTTCCCTTTCTCTCTCTCTGGTCAAAATATTAAAATAGTAATAATAATAAAAACAAGTGGAATTGGATAAATCTTAAAATAATTTTTCTCAGGGGTCGGCAGGTGGCACAGTGATTAAGGGAGCTGGACTCCCACATGGCTGATAGCAGTTCGAGTTCCAGAACTGGCGGCTTGCTTTCTGTGTGTGTGTGTGTGTGTGTGTGTGTGTGTCTTATTCTCGCTCTGTCCTTCTCTGGTCAAATTAAAAATAAATAAATAAATAAAGTGAAATATAATAATTCCTAAAAAAAACTTTTTTTCTCATACCTACCATCCACCACCCACTCTCTACCAACCACTTCTACGCATTGTGGTCTCTTGCATCCACACCTAGCCTCTCCGCCATCGCACCTTCAGATCTGCAGTCGAACAGTGGTAGTAGTCCAGTGGCCTCACCATCACGCCGCCTGCTGGCCCCCCATTGTTTTCTTACTGCTGTGTAATATTCCTTGGTGTGTAAGTGCTACAGTCTTTCAATCCAGTCGGCAGTTTTTGGACACTTAGGTTGGTTGCATGTTTTAGCAATGGTGACTAATGCTGTAGTAAATGTGGATGTGCAAGTCTTTCCAATGGAGTGTTTTGGGTAAATACCAAAGAATGGGATTACCCAGAACATTCTGCCCCCTCCACATTTTTTCCAGATACCACATGCCAATTGACTAGTTCTTCTTTTAGTTTATATCTTAAAGTCTTTATCCAACATGAATAGAAAGAGCCAGCTGATGCTTGTAATATTCTGCCTGGAGACTTTCCTACAGCTCATGAGGTACATTTTCTACCCCCAGGTCATCTCGGGTGACGGCAAATGTTTTGCTGCTCTGTAATGTGGTTGCCGTTTCCTCTGACCCTGTCCTCACCGTTTTCCAGACTCCCCTGCCTCCTATCTACAAAGGCAATGGCACATATTTTAGAACTTTGTTAGAACAGCATCCACTTCTGATCCCGATTTCTGTTATTGTTGTGTGACGAACAACTCCTCACCTTCCCAGTTTAAAACAATCATAGACTGGGACTGGCAGGTGGTGTGGTGGTTAAGGGCACTAGACTTGCACATGGCCGGCAGCAGTTCAAATCCCGGACCTGGCGGCTTGCTTTCTTACTCCCCCCCTCCACGCTCTGTCCCTCTCTGATCAAATTAAAATAATAATAATAATAATAAAGAAAAATAAAGAAAAATAATTCTTTTTTTTTTTTGAGAGGTTTTTTGCTAGAGTGTGTGTGCACTTGCCAAAAAGACAGAGAGAGACAGAAAGTGAGAAATCACCCCCTAGGGGGTATGGCCATGCTAAAATCCCTTCTCCTCCATTCTCTTCTCGAGATCTTGGGCATGCACGCACATGCGCCCGGCATGAGTTTAAGCCACCGGGTATGGGACTCGAACCGTGGTTGACTACATGAGAGTTCAGCGACATAGCCATTATGCTAACTGCTGGTCCCAATAATTCTTTAAAAAACTATCACAGATTATTTCTCACAGTCAATGGCCAATGGAGCAGTTCTGCTTAGTTAGCCTGGGCTTGCTCACACACCTGTGCTCAGCTGGGCAAGGGCCAGCTGGCCTAGGTGTGGTCCTCTGGGACTACTGGGCTCTCCCCCACGTGTCTCCTTCACACCTCCAGCTGTTTGGCCCAGGCGTGACTTTGGGCTAGACCAAGCGTGTTTGCATTGCAAGGACAGAAGAGCACAGGAGGAAGTGCAGCAAAGGCACTGGTTTCATCTCCTGGCCTCGAACCTGCTAACCTCCTATTTGCCAATACAAGGTAGATGGTCAAGCCCGGAGTTTTAAAAATTTATTTCATACATTTGTATGTGCGTGTGTGAGAGAGAGAGAGAGACAGACACAGCACTTCCAACAGGGTCTTTTATTATTTAAGGATTATTTATTTGGGTCCAGCAGGTCACATGGTAGTGAACGTGCTAGACTCCCACATGGCTATGGTTCAAGTCTCAGACCGGGCAGCTTGCTTTCTCACTTTCCATCTCTCTCTGGTGACTGTAGCAAATTTAATTATAATAATAACAATAATAAATTTTAAAGGATTATTTATTTAATTTTATTGATTTTTATTTTGTAATTTGACCAGAGACAGACAGACAGAGAGGGAAAATGAGAAAGCAAGCCACCAGGTCTGGGACTCAAACCAAGGCTAGCCATGTGGGAGTCCAGCGCTCTAACCCCCACACCACCTGCTGCCGTCCCACCCCCAACAGGTTCTTGATGCCACAGTCTGCATCAGCCTTTGCCAGCGACAGCTCATGAGCACACACATGCCCAGCAGATGCAGGCAGGTCTCTGGCACAAACCCCAGAACCTTCCATGTGTGTCAGCCTTGTGCAGCTTTGCAGGCCACTCTCAAGCCCAGGGTTTTTTTTTTTGTTTGTTTGTTTTTTTTTTCTTTTTTTGAGAGATTTTTTTCTATAGAGCACAAGCGCTCATGAGAGACAGAGACAGAAGGCGAGAAATCACCCTCAGGGGGATGGGCACTCCGCAATCCCTTCTCCTCCATTCTCCTCTCAGGGTCTTGGGCACGCACTCACACATGCTGGCATGAGTTTTAAGACGCCTGGTCTGGGACTCGAACCGTGGTAACTATGTAGGAGTCCAGCGACGTAACCATTACACCATCTGCTGGACCCTCAAGGCCAGATTTAAAGGGGAATGGGATAGACTTGACTTCTTCTATAAGAGACATGAAAAGTCACAGGTCAAAGGAGGTGAATGCAGAGGGAGCTGAGGAGGAACTGGAATTACCAGTGCAATGAATCTGCCACTTACTGTTACTGGCTAGCTCATTTTTCACTTCTTTGAGAAACTAAATTGCCCTAAACTTAAAATAATAAATCAAATTATTGTTTAAAGAATTATTTTATTTAACTTTATTGATTCATTTTAATTTGACCAGAGAGGGACAAAGTGAGAGAGACAAGAGAGACAGAGGGAAAGTGAGAAAGCAAGCTGCCAGGCCCGGGACTCAAACTGCGGTTGGCCATGTCGGAGTCAAGCGCCCTTAACTGTCATGCCACCTGCAGCCCTAAAAAACCAAATGACTTAAGCAGGTTTTCTTAAAAAGCTTTTTTCTTAGAATCCTAGGACCAGCAGTTAGTGTAATGGCTATGTCACTGGACTCCCATGCAGTCGACCACAGTTCAAGTCCCAGACCCGGAGGCTTAAACCCATGCTGGGTGCGTGTGCGTGTGTGCCCAAGATCCCAAGAGGAGAATGGAGGAGAAGGGATTGTGGCGTGGCCATCTCCACTGGGGGTTGCTTTCCCTCTCTCTCTCTTCCTGGCAAGCGCATGTGCCCTACAGCAAAATAAACAAACAAACAAAAAGCCCTAAGTCATTTCAAAACCCTACTGTAGACAGAGGGAATCACTGCATAAAGAAAGTACCTCTTGGGGCCGGCAGGTGGCCGTGGTGGTTAGGGTACTGGACTCCCACGTGGCTAACCACAGTTCAAATCCTGGACCTGGCGGCTTGTTTTCTCACTTTCTCTCTCTCTCTCTCTTTCTCTTTCCCACTCTGTCCCTCTCTGATCAAATTAAAATAAATAAAGTTAAATGAAATAATTATAAAAAAAAAAGAAAAGAAAGAAAAGAAAAGAAAAGAAAAGAAAAGAAAAGAAAAGAAAAGAAAAGAAAAGAAAGAAAGTACCTCTCTTGGGCCACTAGGTGGCATGGAACTTAAGGTACTAGATCCCACATGGCTGACTGTGCGGTTCAAGTCCCAGACAGGTGGCTTGAAAATCACTCTTTGGGGGCCGACAACTGGCATGGTGGTTAAGAGCACTGAACTTCCACATGGCTGACTGCAGTTCAAGTCCTGGACCTGGTGACTTGTGTTCTCATTCTCTCTCTCTCTCTCTCTCTCTCTCCCTGTCTCTCTCACTCTGTCCCTTTCTGGTCAAATTTAAACAAAAAGAAGAAAGAAAAAGAAAAAGAAAGAAAGAAAGAAAGAAAGAAAAAGAGAGAAAGAAAGAAAGAAAGAAAGAAAGAAAGAAAGAAAGAAAGAAAGAAAGAAAGAAAGAAAGAAAGAAAGGTGGAAGAAAGAAAGGAAGGAAAGAAGGAAGGAAGAGAGAAAGAAAGAGAGAGAGAGAGAGAGAGAGAGAGAGAGAGAGAAAGAAAGAAAGAAAGAAAGAAAGAAAGGAAGGAAGGAAGGAAGGAAGGAAGGAAGGAAGGAAGGAAGGAAAGAAGGGAAAGAAAAAGGAAGGAAGGAAGGAAGGAAGGAAGGAAGGAAAAGAAAGAGAGAGAGAGAGAAAGAGAGAGATAGATTAAAAAAAAAAAAAAGAAAGAAAGAAAATCAGTCTTTGTGCACGTATGCCCAAATCCCAGAGGAGACCAGAGGAGTAGGGTTTGCAGCATGGCCATGCTCCCTGGGTGAGAGTGGGGGGTCATTATTTCTCACGTTCTCTCTCTCTGTGTGTCTCTGTCTGGCAAGCTTACATACCCCTACAGCAAAAATCTTAAAAAAAAAAAAAAAAAGGATACCTTTCTGGAGAAGATGTTTTTCTTTCTTTTCATAAAACTATCTCCTAAATATACCTGCTTTTTCCCACATGGAAAACAAGACCCTAGAAACTCTCCATATTAACCTCCGTTTTTGGGAGGAGGTGTTAAATAAAAATCACAGGAAGGTATTGTTTGTTGCTCATTCATGACAGAGTGCACAAAGACAGAGAGAGAGAGAGAGAGAGAGAGGCCCTGTCCACAGGGCCCCGTCACACCCTGACCCTTTCTCCAGCCTGCCAGGACCGGGGTGTGCTTGCACAGCTGGCATGTTTGCAGGCCACCTGAGAGAGAGGCCCTGTCCACAGGGCCCCGTCACACCCTGACCCTTTCTCCAGCCTGCCAGGACCGGGGTGTGCTTGCACAGCTGGCATGTTTGCAGGCCACCTGAGCCAGGGACTCCGACCATGGCCAGCGTGTGGCTTCCAGTTGACTGTGGCACACTACCAGCTGTGCCACGGGGGCGGGGCCAGGTCATTGTTTTGGACTAAGCTCCTGTTCTCCTTTCATCTTTACAAAAAGTAACCTGAAGTCATCTGGTATTAACTGATTTGCTATTTTCCCAGTCTCTCCCAGTCTTAGAAGGAAGGTAACTTCAAAATGATCATTCTGCTTTCTTTTCTGCTCTTTTTGCTTCTGTCAGCCCTTCTCTGTCTATAAAACCAGTCTCCTCTTGGGTCACCGGAACTTACTCTGTTTAATGGGAATATAGGGCTGTCACTCAAGATGGAAATAAAAGCCAGTGAAGATCTTTTCTTTTTTTGAAAAAAGGAATTATTTTATTTAACTTTATTTATTTATTTATTTACATTTGACCAGAGAGGGACAGAGTGAGAGAAAGTGACAAGACGAGCCACCAGTTCTGGGATTCAAACCAGGGTTGACCATGTGGTAATCCAGCACCCTTAACCATCATACCACCTGCCAGCCCCCAGATCCTTTTTTATTTTCTTTAGGTTTTTGCCATAGAGCGCAAGCACTTGCCAGAGAGAGACAGAAAGAGACAGTGAGAGGGAAACTGAGAAATCACCCCACCAGGTGGATGGCCACATTCCAATCTCTTCTCCTGGGATTTTGGCACGCACGCACGCATGCACACACACACACACACACACACACACACACACACAGTGATTTTCAAGCCACCATGTCTGGGACTTGAACTGTGGTTGGCCATGTAGGAATCCAGCATCTTAACCTCCATGCCACCTGGTGGCTCTGTCAATGAAGATCTTTGAGTAAATTGTAATTTTATTCTTTGGCAATATTACAAGGTAATAATTACTTGTATCATCCACTCTGCTATGTTTATTGTGCTTCTTTGTAGAGCTAATAATAACTAATACACATACTAATCTTGTTAAAATCTAAGCTTACGCTTTAAGGGGCAATTATCAGACTTTTCTTACACTGAAGGGGCACATCAATATGATGATTGCAGAACTATGGCAAGAAAAATACGAATGGGAAGTGTTTTACAGAATCACCTTGGAAAGGAAAGCAGAAATGATGAGTTAAATCCAAGACGGTCTTGTCCTGTGGCCTCGCAGTTAAGGGAGCCAGACCCCACATGGTTGGCCACAGCCCTGGTGGCTTACAAAATAGGATGAATGCAGGTGCGTGCCCCAAATCCCGACAATGTGAAGAAACAGAGGTGAGGGCATTGCAGAGTGACTGTGCCTCTTAGGGGTGCTTTTTCCTTCTCTCTCTCTCTCTCTCTTTTCTTTGGAGAGGATTTTTTTTTTTTTTTTTTTTTTTTTTTTTTTGCTATAGGGCGTGTGTGCTTGCCAGAAAGAGAGAGACAGAGATACAGAAAGTGAGAAATCACCCCCAAAGGGGGATGGCCACGCTGCAATCCCTTCTCCTCCATTCTCCTCCCTGGATCTTGGGCACAAACGCACATGAGCCTGGTGTGAGTTTAAGCCACCAGATCCAGGACTCCTATGTCACATGGTAGTCCAGTGACATAGCCATTATGCCATCTGCTGGTCCTTTCCTTCTCTCTTTTTCTCTGCCTCTGTCTGACAAGCATATGTGCACTCCAATAATTTAATAAAAAAGAAAACTGGGCCATCCTGTGGCCTGGTGGTTATGGAGTCCACATGGCCAACCCTACAGTTTGAGTCCTGGACCTGGCAACTTGAGAAATACACCAAGTGTGTGTGCGTGCGTGCCTAAAATTCTGAAAGGAGGGAGAGAGAGACAAGAGATTGGACCATGACCACTCCCCATAGGAGGTGCTTTCTCCTCTCCTACTCTCTCTGTCTCTCTGTCTCTCTCTGGTGAGTGCACCAAAAGAAAAAAAAAAGAAAAAATATTCATAACATTATTTTTTTAAGAATTATTTAATTTAATTTAATTTATTATTATTACTTCTAATTTGGTCAGAGAGAGACAGAGAGGGAAAGTGAGAAAGCAAGCCATCAAGTTTGAGACTCGAACTGCAGTTGGCCATGTGGGAGTCCAGCACTTTAAGTACCATGCCACCTGCTGGCCCCAACATTACTTTAAAAAAAAAAAATTCTATAGGGTGCATGAGCTAGCCAGTTCTGGGACTTGAGTAGCACAGTCTGCCATGTGGGACCAGCTGCCTTAACCACCATGATACCTGGCTGGCCCGTTACTGCTTATATGTAAAAGTAGAGAAAACATTTTGGAAGGTTGAGCTACTTGGTGTGTTCGTTTCTTTTCCTTTCTTTTAAAATAATTATTTATTTAGTTTTATTGACTATTATTATTATGGTTGTTGTTGTTATTTTGACCAGAGAGAGAGAGAGAGAGACAAAGAGAAGGTGAGAAAGCAAGCCACTAGGTTTGGAACTTGAACCATGGTCAACCATGTGGGAGTCCAGCGCCCCAACCACCATGCCACCTGCAGCCCCAGCGTGTTTGTCTCTTAGTGTGGCTTAATATTTAGGAGCATTTGGCGTATTGGAGAATCTCGCAGATGAGTCCTGTGATTTCAAATTAAGTTCCATAATTTATTTAAACTTGTGATTTGAAGCTGAAAGGTAAGAGATAATTTGATTATGTTTGTAAACAATATTAGAATCTTGAAGATAACTTGATTTGCCACACTTACAGTGTGAATGATCAGGTTCACGAGAATTAATTATATGCTGAAGACTTTTTTCTTGTTTGACTTGTAAATCTGCCCTATGAGGAATTTAAAGTGCTTAGGAAAAAAAAAAAATCAAGTATATTAAGTTCGTAAATGTAGCTTAAATATTTAAGAGAATTTAATTAACTGAGTTTGTAAATGGTATGAGTAATGTTCAAGTAGATTTAATATGTCAAGCCCATGGGCTAATCGAATGTTAATTAAAGAACAAGTTATTGCTCTTATTTTTATACAAAATTTATAAGACTTCTAAATAAAATACCAGGTTATGCAAGGGTCAAAAGACAAAATTCAACAATTTAAAGATCTTTTAAAAATTTTTTTATTTACCATCATTATTATTCAATTTGCCATAAGGTATGCACATTCACCAGAGAGAAATGGAGAGAGAGAGACAGAGAAAGTGAAAAAGCAAGCCTCCAGGTCTAGGACTTGAACCGTGGCTGGCCATGAGGGAGTTCAGCGCCCCAATCACCACGCCACCTACAGACCCCAATTTAAAGATCTTAACACATTTTTTGTGTGTGTGTCTATAAAATAGAAAAGGGGGGGGGACCAGCAGATGGCGTAGTGGTTACATCACTGGACTCCCACATAGTCAATCATGGTTCGAGTCCCAGACCACTGGGCATGTGTGCATGCGTGCCCAAAATCCTAAGAAGAGAATGGAGGAGAAGGGATTGCAGTACGGCCATCCCCCCTGGGGGTGATTTCCCTCTTTCTTTCTCTCTGTCTCTCTAGTGAGCATATGCACCCTATCGCAAAAATCTCCCTAAACCAAAGAAAATAGAAAAAGGGGTCCAAGGAATTGAGTAGAGGAGATTAATTTCACACACAGAGAGGGGTTGCAGAAAGCCTGAACAAAGAAAAAGTGAATTCATAAGCTGGCAGGTGGCATGGTGGTGAAGGGCACTGGATTCATGCATGGCCAACTGTGGTTCGAGTCCCAGACCTGGCGGCTTGCTTTCTCACTTCCCCTCTCTCTCTCTCCCTCTCTCTTTCTCTCACTCTGTTCCTCTCTGGTTAAATTAAAATAAATAAATAAATAAATAAATAAATAAAATAATTCTTTAAAAAAGAAAAAGTGGATTCAAAGTTATTTTCCTTATAAGGCAGGGATGGGGGTGGGGCAGGAAAATAACTGGTTAACATCAGGTGATTTCAGATGAGTTGTTATAAGGATTAAAAGTGAAGGGAGGGACCAGCAGGTGGCGTGGTGGTTAAGGCGCTGGACACTCCCACATGGCCGACCGGGGTTCGAGTCCTGGACCTGGTGGCTTGCTTCCTCACTTCCTCTCTCACTCTCACCCTCTGTCTCTCTCTGGTCAAATTAAAAATCAATGAATAAATAAATAAATAATAAAATAAATAGTTATTAAAAAAAAAAAAAGTGTGCTGGTTAAAACTAGCCTGTTTGGGAAATTTGGCCACTTCTCATTTTCCTGATTTCTCGGCCCTGTAAACAGCTTAGTTTCCATTTGGTGACCTGAAACTTGAGCGTGAGTGAGTCCAGGTAGTTTTGTGAGGTCTGCTGGGACCTGGCGCAGGTGCTTAATTTTTATTTAACACAAGTTAATGAAAAAGTTAAGAAAATTTGTTTTGAAATGTACATCTTTTGGGGCCAGCAGGTGGCATGGTGGTTAAGGGCACTGGACTCCTACATGGCTGACCATGGTTTGAGTCCTGGACCTGCTGGCTTGTTTTCTCACTTTCTGTCTCTCTTGCTCTCTCTCGCTCTGTTTCTCTCTGGTCAAATTTAACTAAATAAATTATGTGGGAGGCTGCGCACCAGCGAGTCTGCCTAGGTTTCTCAGAGAGCACACAATTGCCATGATTGGCTCCCCTTCAGGAACCAGCAGTTAGCGTAATGGCTATGTTGCTGGACTCCCACATAGTCGACCGTGGTTTGCGTCCCGGACCCGGTGGCTTAAAACTCACGCCGGGCACGTGTGCGTGCGTGCCCAAGATCCCGAGAAGAGAATGGAGGAGAAAGGGATTGCGGCGTGACAATGCCCCCTGGGGGGTGATTTCTCGCTTTCTGTCTCTATGTCTCTGTCTGTCTGGCGAGCGCACGCGCCCTATAGCAAAAACTTCTCCGAAAAACAACAACAACAAAAAAACCTCACCTTCAAAACCTTGCTCTGATTGGTCACTAGAATCCCTCAGATTTGCATATCTGGCACCTCATGATTGGTCCAAAAGCAAACCATCATAACCCACCTTTTACAACCAATCATAACCCACCTTTTACAACCAATCACGGCCCAGCAACATGTATATAACAACAATGCCTGGCCTACAATCGCCAGAGGACCCTGAAGACCCTGAAGACCCTACACTGCGTCATCTCCAGACGACCCTGAAGAGCTGTGACATCGCATCGTCTCCGTGCTGTACCATGCTGCCCACAATAAACGGATGACCCTGAAGACACTGTGTCGTCTCCGTGTTGTAACACTGCGCCGCTTGTCCCGGCTCTCACTCCTTCCCTCAGGAAACCTGTTCGACTGTTAGCGTAATGGCTATGTCGCTGGACTCCCACGTAGTTGACCGCGGTTCGAGTCCCGGACCTGGTGGCTTAAACTCACGCCGGGCGCGTGTGCGTGCGTGCCCAAGATCCCGGGAAGAGAATGGAGGAGAAGGGATTGCGGCATGGCCATCCCCCCTGGGGGGTGATTTCTCGCTTTCTATCTCTCTGTCTCTCTCTGTCTGTCTGGCAAGCGCACGCGCCCTATAGCAAAAAAAAAAAAAAAACCTCTCCATAAAAAGAAAAAAGAAAATAAATAAATAAATAAATAAAAATTTAAAAATAAAAAATAAAATAAATTGAAAGTTAATGTAAACATAACAACTGCATATAGTTTTTTCTTCCCAAATGCTTTCCTAAGATACTCGCCCACCTACACATCTGCCTTTTCCCATCTCAGTGTTCTTGAGTTTCTACCTTTCACCCTGATCCTCTACAGTCCTCCTTTCTGGAAACACTTTTGCCTGGCATTGCCTGTATGGTTATGTAAGTTATTTTTGTTGTCGCTGTTAAAAAGAATTATATTACTTACTTTTATTTGTTACTTATTTTTAACTTGACCAGAAAAAGACAAAGAGAGAGAGAAAGGGAAAGTGAGAAAGCAAGGCACCAATTCTGGGACTCAGACAGTGACCCACCATGTGAGATTCCAGCACTTTAACCACCACGCCACCTGCCGGTTCCTATATTATCATTATTAATTTTAAATTTGACCAGAAAGAGAGAGAAAGAGAGAGAGAGAAAGTGAGAAAGCAAACTGCCAGGTCTGGGACTCAAACCTTGGTCAGCCATGTTGGAGTCCAGTGCCTTAACTGCCATGCTGCCGGCCCCCTATTCAAGTCTTGTAAGCATATACATTTTAGGGGCTGTCAGCGGCATAGTGATGAACTCAGGAGCTCTGTGACACTGACCCAGAGGGCAGGTTCCAGATCTGTGTCCAGAAACCTCCCCGAATACACCAGGCAGGAGTGCGCCCACGATCCGGGGTTGACGAAGGCTGGGAGTTGATCACAGCATCAAGACCCCGCGGGGCATACTGTCTCTCCGTCTCTCTCGCTCATGGAGGAAATGAAGCAATTCATCAAAAACAGAATACACATGTTGAGAGAGCAATTTCGGGGCAGGACCATGTGAGGGCTGTGAGCGCCCGGCATGGAATACAACCTCAATAAATGCAGAGATTTCCCGTACTGTCCTCTCTATCCCACAGCAGCCACGAGCTTCAATGCACACTCTTTGAATATCCTTTTTCTACTTTTCTTTTAAATAATTACTTAATTTTATGATTATTATTTTACCTTTTTTTTTGGAGAGGTTTTTGCTACAGGGTGCCTGCGCTTGCCAGAAAGAGAGAGACAGAGAGACAGAAAGCGAGAAATCACCCCCCAGGGGGGATGGCCACGCCACAATCCCTTCCCCTCCATTCTCCTCTCAGGATCCTGGGCACGCACGCACACACGCTCGGTGTGAGTTTAAGCCACAGGGTCTGGGACTCAAACTGCAGTCGACTACATGGGAGTCCAGCAACATGGCCATTACGCTAACTGCTGGTCCCATGATTATTATTTTAAATTTTGCTATAGGGCACATGCACTCACCAGAGAGAGAGAGAAAGCAAGTTGCCAGGTCCAGGACCCAAGCCACAGCCAAGTGGGAGTCTAACACCTTAAGCACCATGCCACC
Organism: Tupaia tana; assembly: GCA_026018925.1. Taxonomy (NCBI): domain Eukaryota; kingdom Metazoa; phylum Chordata; class Mammalia; order Scandentia; family Tupaiidae; genus Tupaia; species Tupaia tana. The sequence continues at coordinate 130,905,748 of JAKSZU010000002.1, forward strand.
TGTTGACTCCAAATATCCTTTTTCTTTCTTCTTTTTTTTTAAATAATTATTTTATTGAACTTTATTTTTATTAATTAATTTATTTTAATTTGACCAGAGAGAGACAGAGTAAGAGAGAGAGAGAAAGAGAGAGAGAAAGGGAAAGTGAGAAAGCAAGCCGCCAAGTCCAGGACTCAAACTGCAGTCAGCCATGTGGAAGTCCAGTGCCCTCAACCACCATGCCACCTGCCAGCCCCACAAATATCCTTTTTCTTTATCCAGTGTTTTCTAGGAATTTGGTTTACAGTAAAGCCTAAGTCAACAAAAAAGCACCTTATTGTCAAAATGCCCATGCATGGTAAAATTCCAGTTAGCCAAAAATTAGGGGTTAAAAAAATGTTTAGGGCCAGCTGGTGGTGTGGTAATAAAGGTGGCTGGATCCTGCAAGGCTGATTGTGTGGTTCAAGTCCTGGACTTGGTGTTTTGAAAAACACAGAGGGGCCAGCAGGTGGCATAGTGGTTAAGGCAACTGGACCCCACAGGGCCACCTTGGTGGTTTGAGTACCAGACCTGGTGGCTCGAAACTCACACCAGGCACGTGTACATACATGCCCAAAAATCCCAAGAGGAGAATGGAGACAGGATTGTGGCATGGCCATCCACTGGGGAATAATTTCTCACCATCCCCATCTCTGTCTGTCAATTATTTATTTTATTTTATTCATTCATTCATTCATTCATTCATTCATTTTAATTTGACCAGAGAGAGAGAGTGAGAGAGAAAGTGAGAAAACAAGCCACCAGGTCCAGGACTCGAACCATGGTCACTCATGTGAGAGTGTCCAGAGCCTTAACCACCACACCATCTGCTGGCCCCAAATAAATAATTCTTTTTTAAAAAAAATATAAAAAGCAGAACCAGCAGATGACATAATGGTTATGTCACTGGACTCCCACATAGCCAACTACTGTTCAAGTCCCAGACCCAGGGGCTTGAAACTCATGCCAGGCACGTGTGCGTATGTGCCGAAGACCCCAGAAGAATGAAGGAGAAGGGATTGTGGTGTAGACGTTCCCCCTGGGGGTTGATTTCTCACTTTCTGTATCTCTGTCTCTCTAACTCTCCAGCAAGCACATGCACCACCCAGTAACAAAAATCTCTCTTTCAAAAAAATTATTTTTAAAAGCAAAAATGATAAGGCAGGGACCAGCAGTTAGCGTAATGGCTATGTCGCTGAACTTCCATGTAGCTGACCACTGTTTGAGTCCCGGACCTGGTGGCTTAAACTCATGCCGGGCACATGTGTGTGCATGCCCAAGATCCTGAGAGGAAAATGGAGGAGAAGGGATTGTGGTGTGGCCATCCCCCCTGGGGGGTGATTTCTCGCTTTCTCTCTCTCTGTGTCTCTCTGTCTGTCTGGCGGGCTCTCGCACCCTATAGCAAAAACCTCTCCAAAAAAAAAAAAAAAAAAAAAAAGATAAGTCAAAGGGAAAATGGAGATAGCTAAGTGGGAGAGGTTCAGGAGCAAGGTTACCAGTACAAAAAAAAAAAAAAAAAGACTTCTTAATGCCATGTATTCTTGCCCAAAATTTGCTCTAAGCAAATTCAACTGAAATTCAAAACTTGTATGGTTTGTAGGCCAAAAAGTAACCAATTGCTCTAGTCTTGATAGCAAGACCATAAGAACTTTCACTTGAATAGCTACAGAGGGGCTGCCTAATGAATGAGAATCGTCCTCAGGCCAGCCCCTTAGCACGGTGGTTAGGTGCTGTGCATTGGGAAACAGATTTCACATGGCCTACAGTGGTTCAAATCCTCCATCAGTGGCTTGAAAAACATACCATGTGCATGTCTGCTCAAAATCCTGAGTGGATGGAGAAATACTAGAAAAGGACTATGGTGTTGGGGCCAGCAGGTGGCATGGTGGTTAAGGGCGCTGGACTCCCACATGGTCAACTGCAGTTCAAGTCCCAGACTTAGTGGCTTGCTTTCTTGCTTTCCCTCTCTTTCTCTGTCCCTCTCTGGTCAAACTGAAATAAATAAATAAAGTTAAATAAAATAATTCTTTTTAAAAAAGAGAAAGAAAAGGACTGTGGTGTTAACATACCTCATTATGAGTGCTTTTTCTCGAGAGAGAGAGATAAAAATGACACTTTCTGGCAATTAAAAAGAGAGAGAAAATCATTCTCAACAACTCCTCAGAGAGTAAACACAGCTTCTTAGCACTTTTCCAAGTATCGGCTAAGGCATAATTTAGGATGCCATTCTGTGGAAGGCCGATATTCTCTGCATAGATTTGACATAAAATAAATGACGAAAATCCACCGAATGGGTTAGTATAATGTGTGCCACAATATAGAGGGAAAAGCTTCTGTGAAAAAATCAAGTCCAAAATTTTGTTTATTTAAAAACACACAAAAAGTAAAATTATACACGGGGGAATTATTAAGATAAAATTCACTAAAATGTTAAAATTAGTGACTTTTCTTTTTAATTTAATTTGTATTTATTTATTTTTTAGCTTTTTGCCATGGGGCATGTGGACTCATGCCAAGACGGGGTCAGGGATGCAAACAGTGCTGTAGGCCACGTTGGATATGGGATCCCACCTTTTTTTAAGACAGAAGTTTTCTGCTATCGGCGTGTGCATTCCTGGGAGAGACAGAAAGTGAGAAAACACACACACCCCCCCAACAATGACCACGCCAGAATCCTTTCTCCTCCACTCTTCTCTGGGACTTGTGTGCGAGCATGCACATGCACCCAGCATGAGTTTTAAGCCACTGGTCCCAGACTCCTCAGGCTACGTGTGAGTCCTGCAACCTAACCATTAGCCATCTGCCGATCCCCAAGCACTTCTAGTATTTTTTTTTTTTTTTTTGGAGAGGTTTTTTTTTCGCTATAGGGCACGTGCGCTCGCCAGACAGACAGAGAGAGACATAGAGACAGAAAGCGAGAAATCACCCAAGGGGGATGGTCATGCCGCAATTCCTTGTCCTCTATTCTCCTCCTGGAATCTTGGGCACGCACGCTTGCACACGCCCCTGGCGTGAGTTTTAAGCCACTGGGTCCGGGACGCGAACCACGGTCCACTACATGGAAGTCCAGCGACATAGCCATTACGCTAACTGCTGGTTCCCCCCAAGCACTTCTAATAGCAATCACTAGAAGCGCAGTGGTTAAGGAGGCTGGATGGGGGTTAGCAGGTGTTGTGGTGCTTAACGTGCTGACTCCCACATGGCAGGCCTGTTCCAGTCCTGGACCTGGTGGCTTGAAATTCACGCAGGGCACCTGTGCCTGTGTGACCAAAGCCCCAGGAGGAGGACAGGGGATTATTAATTAATAATTCCCCTCTCATTATCGCTCTCTGTTTCCCTCCAGCAAGCACACCCATGGCAAAAATCTGAAAACCTGCCTTTTTTCTGTTTCTTTAGATGCCTGGTTGGGAAACAGTATTTTCACATAAAACCTAAATAGGAGGGGCCAGCAGGTGGCTTGGTGGTTAAGGTCGTTAGACTCCCACATGAGCGACTACGGTTCGAGTCCCGGACCTAGTGGCTTGTTTTCTCGCTCTTTCACTCTGTCCTTCTCTGGTCAAATTGAGATAAAGAAATAAATAAAGTTAAATAAAATAATTATTAAGAAAGAGAGAGAGAAAGAGAGAAAGAGAGAAAGAAAGCTGAATAGGAGAGGGTCGTCCAGCAGTGGCGCACCTGCACGGTTCAGCCCTAAGACCAAGAGGCGAGGCCACGCGGCCACAGAGACGCAGGCCTCCGCGCAGCTAGAGGGGCGTGCACGGCGGCGGGGCGGGGCCTGGCGCGCCCTTATCCGCGGGTCGCGGAGTCCGCGGGCGCGCGTAGCTGCAGTGCCCTCACTGGGAGGTAGTTCTGGCACGTCCTGCCCCCTGCCCCCAGCCCGCCTTCTCACACTGGGCCGTGCCTGCGGCGCCCGAGGTGAGTCCCGAGTCCCGCCGTTGGTCCTGTCCCCACGGCCAGGTCTTGGGGCTACCGCCCCGTCTCTCCCCTCAGGCCTTTCGCCCCCCCTCGTCAGGTTCCCAGCCCTGCTCGTCCTTCGGAGATCTTTCGGGGACAGTTGGTGGATGACCCCGGGCCGCAGTGCCCCGGCCTCCTGTCCCGGGAGCCCGTTACCTTCAAGCACGTGGTCGTGGGCTGGTTTCGCAGGACGGCAGGACGCGGCGGGGGTGACGGAAACGCCGCGTGTTGGACGTTTCAGGGTCTGGAGAGCTTCCAGCGTGTGTCCGAATAGACCTCTGAGCTGATTCTCGTAAGAATAAAGTTTCTTTTTATTGATTAGTGTTTTCTTTAGTTATTATGTTTTGCTATAGGGCACGTGCGCTTGGAAGAGAGATGGAGAGAAAAAACATGAGAAATCACCCACCCCCCCCAGGGTCCAGCAGTTAGCATAATGGCTATGTCTCTGGACTCCCGCGTCCCGGACCCGGTGGCTTAAAACTCACGCCCAGCCCATGTGCGTGCGTGCCCAAGATCCCAAGAGGAGAATGGAGGAGAAGGGATTACGGCGTGGCCATCCCCCCTGGGGGGTGATTTCTCGCTTTCTGTCTCTCTGTCTCTGTCTTTCTGGCGAGTGCACGCGTCCTATAGCAAAAACCTCTAAAAAAAAAAAAAAAAGAAATCACTCCCCAGGGTGGGGGGATGCCACCTGCAGCCCCTTCTGCATTCTCCTCTCAGGCTTTTGGGCGCACTCAGGCGGGCTTATACACGGGTGTGTTTTTCAAGCCTCAGGTCTGGGACTTGAACCATGCAGTTGGCCATGTGAGATCCAGTCACCTTAACTACCAGTCCACTAACTGGCCCACCTATTTTCCTTTTTTTTTTTTTTAAGAATTATTTATTTAACTTTATTTATTTCAATTTGACCATAGAAGAACAGAGCAAGAGAGAGGGAAAGTGAGAAAGCAAGCCACGGGACCAGCAGTTGTCTAAATGGCTATGTCCCTGGACTCCCATGTAGTCAACCGTGGTTCAAGTCCTGGACCTGGTGGCTTAAACTCATGCCGGGCGTGTGTGCGTGTGTGCCCAAGATCATGAGAGGAGAATGGAGGAGAAGGGATTGTGAAGTGGCCATCCCCCCCGGGGTGACTTCTTGCTTTCTGTCTGTCTCTTTCTGGCAAGCACACATGCCCTATAGCAAAAACCTCTCAAAAAAAATAAAGCAAGCTCAGGAACCAGCAGTTAGCGTAATGGCTATGTCGCTGGACTCCCACGTAGTCGACTGCGGTTTGCGTCCCGGACCCGGTGGCTTAAAACTCACGCCGGGTGCGTGTGCGTGCGTGCCCAAGATCCCGAGAGGAGAATGGAGGAGAAGGGATTGCGGCGTGACAATCCCCCCTGGGGGGTGATTTCTCACTTTTTGTCTCTATGTCTCTCTGTCTATCTGGCGAGCGCACGCACCCTATAGCAAAAAAAACCTCTCCAAACAAAAGAAAGCACGCTGCCAGTTACAGGATTCCAACCACAGTCAGCCATGTGGGAGTCCAACACCCTTAGCCACTGGCCCCACCCATTTCTTTGTTTCTTGTTTACTTTTATGCTTTTCAATTTACTTGTGTTCCTTGTTGGCACGGCACGGCAAGCCCTCTTGACCAGAGCACTAGACAGAGCTGTACAGTCCTGATTCCCTTATTGACCAGGAGAGCCTTCACTGCCTTTCGGGTCATTTGAGAGCAACTTGCCCACCAGGACCCTATTGCCTTCCAGGCCTTGGACTACTTCCTGACCCTGGAGAGCATACTGGTTTTTTTTTTATTCAAAGAAATAAAAGTTTTTGCTATAGGGCGCGTGCGCTCGCCAGACAGAGAGAAATAGAGAGACAGAAAGCAAGAAATCACCCCCCCCCCCCACCCGGGGCTGGCAAGTGGTGTGGTGGTTCAAGGCGCTGGACTCTCCCACATGGCCGAACAGGGTTCAAGTCTTGGACCTGGTGGCTTGCTTTCTCACTTCCTCTCTCTCTCTCTCTCTCTGATCAAAACTGAAAAATAATAATGATATAATAATAAATAAAGTTAATAAAATAATTCTTTAAAAAAAAAAAAAGAAATCACCCCCCCCAAGGGGGATGGCCACGCCGCAATCCCTTCTCCTCCATTCTCCTCTCGGCGGGATCTTGGGCACGCACGCACACGCACCTGGCGTGAGTTTAAGCCACCGGGTCCAGGACTCGAACTGTGGTCAGCTACATGGGAGTCCAGCGACATAGCCATTACCCCAACTGCTGGTCCCTGGAGAGCATATTTCTCCACTTCCCTCAGTATATGAAATGGGTTTTCGTCTCTTATCCTGTACTGGGATGATCTGGTTTGTTTCCTAGAGTGCACATGAACTGGTCAGCCAGAGACAGAGGGAGAGGAGAAAGCGCTCCCCATGGGAACGGTCCTGTGCCGTCCCTTCTCCTTCTCTCCTTTTGGCATCTCGGGCATGCAGGCACATGTGTGGCATGTTTCTCAATCCTCTGGTCTGGGGCATTTGGCCATATGGGATCCGGCTGCCTTAACCATCAGGCCATGGAACCAGCCCAGGGTGATTTAATTAGATGAAAAGTTGGGGGATGTTGACATGGAAGACTTGGAGTCGGCCCGCCCCTCATACTTTGAGATTCAGAAAGGAGTCTCCCAGGACCAGTAGGCGACATAGTGGTTAAGGCGCTGGACTCCCACGTGGCCAATCAGGGTTTAAGTCCCAGACCCAGCAGCTTGATACTTGCTCCAGGCACATGTGCAGCTGGGTCCCAAATGGCCAGCTGTATGGTTTGAGTCCCAGACCAGTAGTTTGAAGATCATACCAGGTGCCTGTGTGTGCATGCCCAAAATCCTGAAAGGAGCATGGAGGCTCAAACCACAGTCGGCCATGTGGAAGTCCAGTGCCTTAGCCACTATGCCACCTGCTGGCTCCTGAATTTCAAAAAATTTTTTGCATTAAAATAAATTTTGGAACCAGCAGTTAGTGTAATGGCTATGTCGCTGGAGTCCCATCTAGTCGACCGTGGTTCAAGTCCTGGACCTGGTAGCTTAAACTCATGCCGGACGCGTGTGTGTGTGCCCAAGATCCCGAGAGGAGAATGGAGAAGGGATTGCGGCGTGGCCATCCCCTCTGGGGGGTGATTTCTCGCTTTCTGTTTCTCTGTCTCTGTCTGGCGAGCGTACGCGCCCTATAGCAAAAACCTCTCCCTAAATAAATAAATAAATAAATTTGTACTTCCATTTTCCACAAATGTTTTGAAGTCCCTCTGTATCTCTAAACTCGGATCTAGTTCCCTTGCCCTGGCTATAGAGAGTCTCCTGCTTTCTGTTCAGTATTCTAGAAGCAAAAATCCCAGGCTTTAATGTGTAGTAAACCCTCAAAATAGGTCTTCTAGATTATTTTTATAATTTAAAAAAATTTTATTTTATTTATTTATTTAAATTTGACCAGAGAGGGACAGAGTAAGAGGGAGAAAGAGAAAGTGAGAAGGCAAGCCACCAGGTCCGGGACTCAAACCATAGTTGGCCATGTGGGAGTCCAGCACCTTGAACCACCACCCCGCCTGCCGGCCTCTGTCTTCTAGATTCTTTAGTGGTGGCTTGAAGAATTGGTTCTGCCACCTAAGTAGCAAGTTTTCAGGTGAAGAGCTGGAATTTACCCTAGGCTTTTGGGAATACTTTCATTTTAGAAGGGTGGCCATATGTCCCAATTTGGGATAATTCCAGTAAAGATCCAGTGTCCCAGTGTAATTAATGCCACTTTCTTTCATTCTCAGAAGTACCCTCATTGGGACAGCACATCAGATGGTCGCTGGGATTCTAGGACATCTCATTTACCCCTGTGGCAGCTCCTACTTCCTGAATTCCCTCCCAGCTTCTCTCTGGCTTGCCCAGACTAACCTGCTGCAGCGCTCTCAGCCAGGTAACCAGGAATCCCTGTTACCACAGGCTGGTTGTGTAACTGTCTTCTGTTATTACTGGGCCTCCGATATATGTGAGGATGAACCTCATTGCCATTCATTACCATATGCTTTAGCTACATCCTGCACAGAGGAATGGTGAAAAGGAATTTAAATTTGTCACAGGGCGCTTGCCTTCGCTGGAGCCTGAGAAAGTACCTCCCGGGGGGATAGTCATGCTACAATCCCTTCTCCACACTCCTCGTGGGATTTGGGGCATGCACTTACATATGCCTTGTGAATTTTTCAAGCTGGTGGGTCCGGGACTCGAACCACACAGTTGGCCACATGGGATCCAGCTGCCTTAACCATCGTGCCATCAGCTGACCCTGAAAAATATTTAAACCCAGTTGTAAACACCCTGGAGAAGGTGGAGCATTGAGTGTACTGCCTGTAAATATCTTATTTTAAATTGGTATTTTTCTTCTTCTTTATTTATTTATTTTTTTTTTTGAGATTTTTGCTATAGGGCATGTGTGCTCACGGGAGAGACAGAGACAAAGAGACAGAAAAAAATCACCCCCCCCCCCACCCAGGAGAGATGGCCATGCTGTAATCCCTTCTCCTCTAGTCTCCTCTCTCAGGATTTTGGGCACGCACGCACACACGCCTAGCATGTTTTAAGCCACTGGGTCTGTCTGGGACTCAAACCGCGGTCAACTACTTGGGAGTCCAGTGACATAACCATTACATCATATACTGGTCCCTTAAATTGGTATTTTTCTTTAATTGCTGGAGGCTTTGTGTGATTGCCAGAGAGACAAAGAAGAGGAGAGGGGGAAAGAACCCCTTAGGGGGCATGGTCATGCCACAATCTCTTCTCCATTTCTCCATTCTGGTGGAATTTTGGGTGCACACACACACAAACTTGGGGTATTTTTCAAGCCACCCTAGGGGCTGGGATTTGAACTGCCATCAGCTGTGTGGGAGCCAGCACCCTTAATTAAGTCATGTTGCCTAAAGTGGTATTTTTAATTGACTACTGTGGGAGGCTGCACATCAGCAAGTCTGTGAGGTTTCTCAGAGAGCAAACAATTGCCATGATTGGCCACTAGAATCCCTCAGATTTGCATATCCGGCACCTCATGATTGGTCCAAAAGCAACCAATCGTAACCCACCGTTTACAACCAATCACGGCCCACCGTTTACAACCAATCATAACCCACCTTTTACGATCCACCAACATGTATATAACCACCATGCCTGGCCCACAATAGCCAAACAACCAGGAAGACAACGAAGACGACCCAGAAGACCAGGAAGACGAAGACCCTGGAGAGCCTGAAGAGCTGAAACACCACACAGTCTCCAGACGACCCTGAAGAGTTGTAACACTACATCGTCTCCAGACGACCCTGAAGAGCTGTGACACCGCATTGTCTCCGTGCTGCTCACAACAGACGACGCGACCGTAAAGAGTTGTAACACTGCGTCGTCTCCGTGCTGTACCGTGCTGCCCACAATAAACAGACGACACTGTGTCGTCTCCGTGCTGTGACACTGCACTGCTTGTCCCGGCTCTCACTCCTTCCCTCAGGAAACCTGTTCGACTGTCTCCCCGGGTCGGGACACGTGGCACCGAACCAGGTTGGGACAGACTACCACAAAAGTAAGGTAGCTGCAGGGTAAACGTGAGTTGTTAGGACAGCCCAGAGTCTTAAAATAAGTGAAATTGAGGGTTGGCGGGTGGTGTGGTATTTGAGGCACTGGACTCCCACATGGCCGAATGCGGTTCAAGTCCTAGATCTGGTGGCTTGCTTTCGCACTTTTCCCCTCTCTCTCTCTCTGGTCAAATTAACATAATGATAAATTAAATAATTTTTTAAAAGAGGTTTTTGCCTTAGGGTGCGTGTGCTTACTGGAGAGAGACAGACACAGTGAGAGAGAAAGTGAGAAGTGACCCCCCCGGGAGGTGTGGCTACACTGCAAGAAGGGTCTCCATTCTTCTGGGATCACGGACATGCATACACATGCACTTGGCGTGAATTTTAAGCTACTGGGTCTGGGACTCGAACCACAGTTGGCCATGTGAGAGTCCAGCAACGGAACTGCTTCAGCATCTGCTGGTTCCAAATAAATAATTCTTAAAAAAAAAAAAAAAGGTGGAATTGAGATATTTGCAGAGCAGCCACCCTCTCCAGGAAACCAGAGCCCCCCTTGTCCAACTCCTCCTAGCAATGTAGAATTCCCGCCTGGTGTGAAGTTCTGACCTGGTGCCTAGACATCTGCACCTGTGAACTCAGCTATAAATGTTCCTTCCTCTTTGTTACCTGTCGTTCACTCTGGAATGGAACGCAGAAGCCTTGAAGGGAAGTCTGTCAGCCATCCCATCCAGGCTGGTCACGGGTGATCCCCATAGTTAGGACCGGTCAGGCCCTCACATCTAACCTGCCAGATGTGCAGAAATGTCAGTGATAATTCCGCTGCTTTGCTAAGCAACTTGCACTTGTCAGGCACTTCTGTTTGTTTTAGATTTTAGCCACAGGGTGTATGCACTCACTGGAGAGAGACAGAGAAAGTGAGAAATCACCGCCTCCCCCACCAGGGGGATGGCCACACTGCAATCCCTCCTCCATTCTCCTCTCAGGATTTTGGGCATGCGTGCACATGCACCTGGTAGGATTTTCAAGCCACCGGGTCCAGGATTTAAACCAGGGTCAACCATGTAGGAACCCTGCTCCTTGATTAGCACCTACTGGCCCCATTTTTTCTTTTCTTTTTTTTTTTAAAATTTGCCAGAGGGTACAGGTGCTGGCAGGAGACAGAGAAAGAAAGCAAAAGTGAGAAAGCATCCCCCACAGGGAATGGTCACCCACAATCTCTTCTTCATTTCTCTCTCCTTTCTAGATTTTTGGCGTGCGCGCACGTGCGCGCACACACACATACACACCCACACACCATAGCTTAACACACCCAGCATGTTTTCCAAGCTGCTGAAACCTGGTTTTAAACTGTACTATAAGATCCAGCCACCTTAACCACCATGTAACCTGCTGGCCTATCAGACTGTTATATGCGTTTACTTGTTAGCAACTTTAAAAAGGAGATGCTTTTATCATCTGCATTTTCTAGGTAAGGAAAATTGCACAGAGAGATCCATTAACTTGCCTAAGGTCACTTGAATAATAAGAAAATGATTGCTTTTTATTTTCCAATTTTAGAAGTAATCCTTGCTTATTATAGAAAATTTGCAAAATACACACACACACACAAAAAAAAAAGACATAAATTTACAAATATACAAAATAAAATAAGGGGCCAGAAGGTGGCATGGTGGTTGGGGGCTCTGGACTTCCACATAGCTGACCATGGTTCGAATCCCGGACCTGGCGGCTTGCTTTCTCACTTTTCCTCTCTCTCACTCTTTCTTTCTCTCTGTCCCTCTCTGGTCAAATTAAAATAAATAAAGTTAAATGGAATAATTCTTTAAAAAAATAAGTAAATAAAATAAGTCATCTTTAATACCACCCTGAGATACAACCCCATACTTTGTATGGGTTCAGCCAGCTTGTTCCCCCCTCCCCCCAAGGGCTATATAGAGATTTTTGAAGGCAGCTGGGATCATCTGTTTCATAACCTGATCTTTAAAATGCCTTCTATTGTGAACATTTTTCCAAGGCATTATCCACCCTTTTACTTTTTTGGAGGGTGGGGGCCATATGGAACATGCGTTCACCAAAGAGAGACAGAGCGAGGGAAAGCAAGACATCCTCCTCCGGGGGGATGGCCACCGCAGTTCCCTCTCCTCCACTCTCCTCTCGGGATTTGGGGCACACACACACTTGTGCCTGGTGTGATCCTCAAGCCACTGGGTCTGGGACCTGAACTCCACTGGCCATGTGGAAGTCCAGTGCTTTCACCACCATGCTACCTGCCGGCTACTCTTTTACATCATTTTTAAATGGCTGCACAGCCTTTCACACACGTACTGAAATTAATTTTGTTCTTAATTGTTGCACATCTATGTCCTTTGCAGGCTGTTACAGGTAACTAGCATGCCAGTTTGCGGTGAGAAGTGTGTGTATCTGACATGCAAGGAAGACGTTCCTGCAAGTTGGAACCTATATTTTCCCTAGCAACTTCATCTGTATAACAGGATTCCAGAAAGGGGCACTGATTGATATATATTTTTAATGATTTTATTTAACTTTATAATTATTATTTTCCAGTTTGATCAGAGGGAGACAGAGAGAGAGAGAGGGAAAGTGAGAAAACAAGCTGCCAGGTCCGGGACTTGAACCACATTCGGCCATGTGGGAGTCCAGTGCCTTTAACCACTCTGCCATGTACTAGCCCCAGCATTGATTGATTTAATAACTGGAGTCAGCAAGTTGGTGTATTATTTGGACATGTTCCAGCAAAACTGTCCACATTGCAGCTAACCAAGTTATGGTGCCCCAGTCATGGTGGGGGCTCGTCACCCACATGTTTTTTGGTTTTTTTTTTGGGGGGGGTAAAGGTTTTTGCTATATGGCGCATGCACTCGCCAGAAAGACAGAGAGAGACAGAGAGACAGAAAGCGAGAAATCACCCCCCAGGGAGGATGGCTATGCCGCAATCCCTTCTCCTCCATTTTCCTCTTGGGATCTTGGGCACGTACACACACGTGCCTGGTGTGAGTTTAAGCCAGCAGGTCTGGGGCTCAAACTGTGGTTGACTACGGGAGTAGGCTAAATCTATTTAGCCTTATTTATTTATTTTAATTTGCCTAGAGAGGGACAGAGTGAGAGGAAGAGAGAGGGAAAGTGAGAAAGCAAGCCACCAGGTCTGGGACTCGAGCCACAGTCAGCCATGTGGGAATCCAGTGCCCTTAACCACCACGCCACCTGCCGGTCTCAATATAATTATTCTTTTTTTTAAAAAAATGTATTTATTGGCCTGCGCGGGCTCTGCGCCCCGCGTGCCCCTGCGCAGCGGGCTGGGGCTCTGCGTCCCGCGTACTCCTGCGTGGCAGCGGGCCGTGGCTCTGCGCCCCGCGTGCCCCTGCACGCGGGCTGGGGCTCTGCGCCCCGTGTGCCCCGCGGGTCGGGGCTCTGCGCCCCGCGTGCCCATGCGCGGCGGCGGGCCGGGCCGGCGCGGCGGGCCGGGGCTCTGTGCCCCGCGTACCCCTGCGCGGCGGTGGGCCTTGGCTCTGCGCCCCGCGTGCCCCTGAGCGGCGGGCCGTGGCTCAGCGCCCCTGCGTGCCCCTGCATGGCGGGCCAGGGCTCTGCGCCCTGCGTGCCCGTGGACTGCGGGCCGGGCGGCGCGGCGGGCCGGGGCTCTGCGCCCCGCGTGCCCCTGCGCGGCGGGCCGGGGCTCTGCGCCCCGTGGGCCCTGGGCCCGCGCTCTTGCCCCCCCCCTCCCCTGCGCGTGGCCACCGGGCCTGCATGTGGCCCCGGGCCTGCGCCTGCGTGTGTCCGCTGGCCATGGGCAGCGGGGTGGGGCCGAGGACTGAGATTGAGAGCTTGCGACAGCAACAGAAAGAAACTTTGGCTGTCTTGAGGCAATTGAGAAATGTATTGTATGGGAGGATTTTCCCTGCCTATGGACAGTGAGAGGATGATGGTTACCAGCCCTGCATTGCCTCGGGGAAAAACAAGAACTACTCTACCATGCTTAAGGAAGTCAGATACCCGAGGATGACTCGCGCTGCGGATCCCCACAACACCATTCCTGGTAATCACATGATGGATGATGTGCCGCATGGGCTGGTAATCACCTCTGCTTTCCAGAATCGCTTTCCTGAAACTGTATCCCATGGAGACACACCTGCAATTGTGGAGCTGCGCGAGACCCACCCTTAATCCAACCCTGAATGGAACCTATGCTCCCTATTGTTAAAAACTATATGAGCTGATAATTGAAAAAAAAAAAAAGGAAACTGAAAGAACTGGAGGATACGGTAGCGGGGATGGCAACTGCAGATGCTAGAGACAGTATGGGAGAGGTAATGGGAATGGGTAATTGGGGGCGGAGGGGAGGGATTCAGGGAACAAGCAACACACTTAATAGACATAAAAGTGAAAGGTTGTCTGTTGATGATAATGTATATGGTATAGTCATTGTCTTGACTGATGTGCACTGTATTCATGCTGGGAAAAGCCATGTTGTACACTGTAAAGAGGTGCAATGATTAAATGTAAAAAAAAATGTATTTATTTAATTCCATTTGTTATTATTTTTTAATTTGAGCAGAGAGAGAAAGAGAAAGCAAGAAAGCCACCAGGTCCAGGACTCGAACCATGGCTGACCATGTAAGAATCCAGCGCCTTTAACCACCACACCACCTGTTGGCCCTAAAATCATTCTTTTAAAAAAAAATTGCTATAGGGCACATATACTCCAGAGAGAAAGTGAGGAAAGCACCCCCTAAAGGGGATGACCATGCCGTAATCCTTTCTCCTCTCTGGAGTTTGGGCACACACATGCCGGGCATGGTTTCTAAACCACCTGTCTGGGACTCGAACCCTCATAGCCAGCCATGTGGGATCCAGCTGTCTTTGTATGTTTGTTTGTTTTTAAGATAGATATTTGGGGATGGACTCCCACATAGTCCACTGTGTTTCGAGTCCATGGCAGGTGTTGTCGTTAAGGGCACTGGACTCCCACGTGGCCAACCGTGGTTCTAGTCCCGGACCTGATGGTTTGTTTTCTCACTTTCTCTCTATCTCATTCTGTCCCTCTCAGGTCAAATTTAAATAAATAAATAAAGTTAAATAAAAAATAATTCTTTAAAAAAAGAAAAGCAAAAAACAAAAACAAACCAAAAAAAAATTCATGCCAGGCACATGTGCATGCGTGCCCAAGATCCCGAGAGGAGAATGGAGATGTTGTAGCATGGCCATCCCCCTGCAGGGGGTGAGGGGATTTCTTGCTTTCTGTCTCTGTCTCTGTCTTAACAGTGAGCACACATGCCCTATAGCAAAACTCTCTTAAAAAAAAAAAAATTACTATTTTTAGATTTGATCAGGAAGGGAAAGTGAGAAAGCAATCCGCCAGATCTGGTACTCAAGTCAAGGTCAGCCACGTGGAGTCCAGCACCTTAACCACCATGCCACCTGCTGGCCCCCACCCAGCTTTTTTTTAAGTCACCAGGGCTAGGATTCGAACTGCTGTTGGCCCTGTGGAACCTGGCTCCCCGTGCTTCCTGCTGCACTACAGGGCTGGCCCTGTGTGATTGTATTCAGTGTTTTCTCTGTGACCTATCACATGAAGTCAGGTATTGAATTTTTCATGTGGGGCCAGCAGGAAGTGTAATGGTTAAGGCACTGGACTCCCACATGGCGAGCAGCAGTTTGAGTCCTGGACCTGGTGGCTCGAAACTGGCGCTGCACACATGTCGTGAATGCCCAAAAGCTAAGAATGGTGGAGAAGGGGTTGCAGAGTGGCCGTCACCCCTGGGGGTGACATCCCTCTTTCTATCTCTCTGGCGAACACACGTGCCCTATGGCAAAAATTTCTCCCAAAAAAAAAAAAAGAATTTTCCATTTGTGCTTTTGATTTGCGTATCCCTGATGATGAATAATAGTGAACATTGGGGTCAGTAGATGGCGTAGTGGTTATATTGCTGGATTCCCACGTGGCTGACCGTGGTTCAAGTCCTAGACCTGGTGATTTGAAACTCTCACCAGGCGTGTGTGCATGCGTGCCCAAGATCATGGGAGGAGAATGGAGGAGAAGGGATTGAGGTGTGGCCATCCCCCCAGGGAGGTGATTTCCACGTTCTCTCTCACTGTCTGTCTGTCACTGGCAAGCACATGTGCCTTAGGCGAAAATCTCTACAATAAATACATAAATAAATAAAATAATGGTGAACGTTTTTTATGGACTTGGTCACCTGGAGACATTTTTATACACATACCCACATCTACATTTATTGGGTCATCGGGAATGTCATGACATATTTTTGCACAGAAAAACAGAAAAAAAAAGTCATGACTTTTCCAACAACCCAATATTAACATAAAACAAAATTATAGTTTTAATTAAGTAATTATAGTTTCTGAGCAATAATATTTAGCAATTTGATAAGTACTGCTGACAGTATTGGTTCTAAATAGAAGAATGAGCTTTTACAAAATGGGATTTGAATGAGTATACATGTTAAGGGAGCTTGTGTATTTTTTTTTTTTTTAAGGTTTTTGGCATAGAGTACCTGCGCTCACCAGAGAGACAGTCAGAAACAGAGAGAGGGAAAGTGAAAAACCACCCCCCCAGGAGGAATGGCCACGTCGCAGTCCCTTCTCCTCCATTCTCTTGGGATCTTGGGCACGCACATGTGCCCAGCGGGAGTTTAAGCTGCCAGGTTCAGGACTTGAACCAGTCAATTATGTGGGAGTCCAGCGATGTAACAATTACACCATGTGCTGGTCCCATGCCTGCTTGAATCTCAAGCTGCCAGATCTGGAACTCTAACTGCAGGTGGCCCTTTGGGAGTCCAGCGCCCAATCACTACGCCAGCTCTGGCCCCCCTTGTACGTTTTTTAATTTAGCACTCCGTGTTAAATCTCATTTCTGTTTTTCATTCAGCACTGCACTTTTTTTAAAATTTGCTACTGGGCAAGTGTGCTCTCCAGGGACAGAGAACGAGAAGGTGAGGAGGATGGCCGTGCCACAGTCCCTTCTCTATCCCCTCAGGATTTTGGGAAAGCATGCAAGATGCCTGGTGTGTTTCAAGCCACCGAGTCCGGATTTCAAACTCCACGTGGTCACCATATGGGATCCAGCGGCCTTCACCACCGCTTGGGCTGGACAGTACTGCGCATTGGGGACCCATTCTCTTACTCTGCCTCTCTTTGTACGTGCCATAAAGTTCTCCATACAATACATCTTCGTTTTATCTATCTTCATCCCAGAACGGGCGTCGGAGAGTGCTGAGATGCCCCAGTTTCCTATCCGTAACTACTGTGGCCATGAACACACGTCCTCTCTCTTCCTGTAAAATTTGCTGTCGGGCATATGTGCTCACGGAAGAGAGAGGGAGAGGAGAGACAGAGGGAGCGGGGAGATGGCCACACTGCGATGCCCTCTCCATTCTTTTTTTTTTTTTTTTTTGGAGAGGTTTTTGCTATAGGGCGCGTGTGCTTGCCATCTCCATTCTCTCAGGATTTTGGACACACACATGCCCAGCATGTTTTTCAAGCCTCTGGTCTGGGTCTCAAACCACGCAGTTGACCACGTGGATTCCAGCTCCTTACCACTACACCACCACTTTCCTTTATATGAGAGCAAGTGGTTTGTTTGTTTGCTTTGACGGGGTCTCTGTGTTGCAGCCTCCCCACCCTCTCCCCCGAGCTGGACTGCAGGCATGGTCCACTGCTCCTGGCCTGCTTAGGTTGGGCCAGGAACTGAAGCCTGACCCCCCGTGGGGCCTCAGTGGTTCCTCCCTGGCCTGCCACTGCAGCTGGGCCGCCACCCTGCTTTCAATTTGCCAATCTAATAGGTATAAAGTAGATCTGGGGAGGTGGGGCTGGTGTTCTTTTGTTTTTTGTTTGTTTGTTTTTGATGCCAGTGGGTACATGCACATGCACGAGATGGAGAAAGAAAGCACCCCAATCAGGCTGGTTCACACTGCGATCCTCTTCCTCAGGTCTCCGACCTGTCAGGGCCCTGGACGCCCCCGGCCAGCACGGTTATTGATCTGCCTGGGCCTGGACTGAGCGCTGGCCAGCTGTGTGGGCTCAGGCTTCCGCCACTCAGCCGTGACCCCTGCGCTGCCGTACCAGCCTGCAGGGCATTTAACTCTGCATCTCTGTGTTTTGGTTTCCTTGCTTGGAAGCCACCTAGTTAGTCCTTTGCTGATTTTTCTTTCTTCTCTTCTCTTCTCTTCTCTTCTCTTCTCTTCTCTTCTCTTCTCTTCTCTTCTCTTCTCTTCTCTCCTCTTCTCTTTCTTTCTTTCTTTCTTTTTTTTTTTTTTTCAGTTTTTGCTATAGGGTGTGTGTGTGCTTAAAAAAGAGAGGGAAGGAAAGTGAGAAATAACCCCCCCCAGGGCCAGTCCCTTCTCCATTTTCTTGGGATTTAGGGGCACGCATACACATGCCCCTGGCATGATTTTCCTTTTTTATTTTAGAATTATTTACTTCATTTTATTTATTCATTCATTTATTTTCATTTGACTAGAGACAGACAGGGAAAGTGAGAAAGCAAGTCACCAGGTCCGGGACTCAAACCGTGGTCAGCCATGTGGGAGTGTCTAACACCTTAACCACCACGCCACCTGCTGGTCCCCAACTGCTGGCACGATTTTCAAGCAGCAGGGGCCAGGATTCAAACTGTGCAGCCAGCCATGTGGGATCAGAACCCTAACCTCCATGCTGCTGGCCCTTTGCTGATTTTCCACTGGAGCTGCTCTAGTCTTGTTAATTCACCAGAAATAAAATACAATAGGGCCAGCAGGTGGTGTGGAGGTTAAGGCAGCTGACGACGGTCAGTTTGAGTCCTGGACCCAGCAGCGCTCTGGGCACATGTGCCTGCGTGCCTAAGTCTTGAGAGGAGAATAGGGAAGAAGGGGTTGTGGTGTGACCATCCTCCCTGGGGAGTGACTTCTCACTTTCCCTCCCTCTCTCTTTCTCTGGCAAATATATATGCTCTATAGCAAAAACTAAGAAAGTATATAGAACATGTATATAGTCATTCTAGATATTAATCTCTTGTCATGTTTTAAAATGAAGATACTGGTGTTTTTTTGTTTGTTTGTTTTAAAGAATTATTTAATTCTGTTTATTCATTCATTTACTTTAAATTGACCAGAGGAAGGCAGACACACAGAGAGAAAGAAAGTGAGAAAGCAAGCCACCAGGTCCAGGACTCAAACCGTGGTCAGCCATGTGGGGATGTCCAGCGCCTTAACCACCACGCCACCTGCTGGCCCGAAATGGAGATACTGTTCACATACCATAACATTTGCCAGCCAGCCCCATGGCCTAATGGTTCAAGGGAGCCAGAGTACACAGAGCCAGCTGCGGTTTGAATCCCAGCTCTGGCAGCTTGCAACACGTGGTGAGCATATGTGCCCCAAATCCCAACAGGATGGAGAAATAGAGGAGAAGGGATTGTGGCGTGACCACGCCCCATTTGGGGGCTCTTTATCCCTGTCTCTACCTGTGTCTCTGTCTCTCTATTGAGTGCACATACCCTCTAGTGACTAAAAGAGAAAAGGGTAAATCAAAGGGCATGTGGAATCTAGCCCCCTTTAACCACGGCTACAGAGTGGGCTCAGTGGGGGTTTTAAAATATTTTTTTATTTTTCCCATGAGCAAAAGACACAGAGAGAGACCCGCCCCCCCTCCAGGGTCTTGGCACTGCAGTGCAGCTCCAGCCAGCCCTGGGTGTGCGCAGTGTGCTCGGAGGTCTTCAGATGCGACCCTGGAACCTTCCCGAGTGGGTTGGCCTCACATAGCATTGCATTTCACCACTGCGCCACCGTGTGGCTACCCAGTTCAGTGGTTTGTTTAGTTTTTAATAGGAATTATTTATTTTATTTATCATTATTTTATTTTATTTATCATTATTTATTTATTTTTCTAATTTGTCACAGGGCACATGCACTCACCAGAGAGAAAGAGAGGAAAAGTGAGAGAGCAAGCTGCCAGGTCCAGGACTTGAACAGCCAGCCACATGGGAGTCCAGCACCTTAACCATCACGCCACCTGCTGGCACCCAGTGGCTTTTTAAATACATTTACGAGGGCCGGCAGGTGGCATGGTGGTTAAGGCACCAAATGCCCACATGGCTGACCATGGTTCAAGTCCTGGACCTGGCAGCTTGCTTTCTCCCTCTCCCTCTCCCTCTCTCTTTCTTTATCTCTCTGGTCAAATTGAAGAACATTGATAAACAAATAAAATCTTTAAATACCTTTATGGAGTTGCGCGACCATCACCATAATCTAATTTTAGGGTATTTTCATCATCCCAAAGAGAATTCTCCTCACTCCTAGTCACTCCCCGCTCCGTCCTCCAGGAAACCACAAATTTGCCGTCTGTCTCTACGCACTTGCTTAGTCTGCACGTTTCATGTGAATGGACTCGTACAACACACGGCATTTTAGTTCTTATCTTTTTTTTTTAAAGACAGGGTCATACCATGTCACAATTCCCGTTCCTCAGCCTCTCAGTTGGGACTAAGGTGCATACCTTCATACTTGGCTCTTTTTATTTTTTTTAAAGTTTTTTCCATAGGGCACATGCGCTCACCAAAGAGAGAAACAGAGAGGAATGTGAGAGATCCTCCCCCCAAGGGGGATGGCCACGCTGCAATCCTTTCTCCATTTTCCTTCTGGTATTTTGGGCATGCACACACATGTGCCTGGCGTGATTTTCAAGCCACTGGGTCAGAACTCATACCATGGTGGCCATGTGGAAGTCCAGTACCTTGAGGCTGGTGTGAGCAACACAGTGAGGCCCTGTCTATAAAAGAGCCAAGGTGGGGCCAGCATTTGGAAACAATTCTTTGGGCTGGCAGGTGGCAGGGTGGTTGAGGTGCTGGACTCCCACATGGTCAGCCACAGTTTGAGTCCCAGACCTGGCTGCTC
The DNA here is from genome assembly GCA_026018925.1 of Tupaia tana. Taxonomy (NCBI): domain Eukaryota; kingdom Metazoa; phylum Chordata; class Mammalia; order Scandentia; family Tupaiidae; genus Tupaia; species Tupaia tana. Next base: position 130,926,193 of record JAKSZU010000002.1, read on the forward strand.
AGCTTCCTGACCAAATCTGGCATTTCAGGGTGGGCCAGGCATTGAACCTCTACCTCCCACGTGGCTTGAACATACCAAGTAGCACTGTTAGCCATCATGTACTACCATGCCTCAGTCTAGCTATTTCTTCATGTAAATTTTAGAGTGAATTTATGGGCCAGCAGGTGGTATGGTGGTTGGGGCACTGGATTCCCACATGGCTGATCAGGTGTCAAGTCCCGGACCTGGTGACTTCTCATTTTCTATCTCTCTTTGGTGAGTGTGTGTATCCTGTAGCAAATTAAAAATAATAATAATAATAAAGGGCCAGTAGATGACGTGGTGGTTAAGGGCACTGGACACCCACATGGCGGACAACAGTTTGAGCCTTGGACCTGGCGGCTTGCTTTCTCGCTTTCCCTCTCTCTCTCTCTCTCTGTCCCCATCTGGTCAAATTAAAATAAATAAAATGAAATAATTCTTTTAAAAAAGTGATGATAAATAAAAAGTGAATAATTCTTTTTTTTTTTTTTTTAAGAATGATTTTATTTTAGGGGCTGGCAGGTGGCATGGTAATTAAGGACGCTGGACTCCCACATGGCCAGCTGTGGTTCGAGTCCTGGACCTGGAGCGTTCTTTCTCTCTCTCACTCTGTCCCTCTCTGGTCAAATTTAAATGAATGAATGAATGAATAAATAAATGGACAAATAAAGGTAGATTAAATAATTCTAAAAAAGTCTAATTAAAAAATAATTACTTTATTTTAACTGTATTTATTTATTTATTTAAATTTAACCAGAGAGAGAGAGAGAAAGTGAGAAAGCAAACCTCCAGGTCCGGGACTTGAACCACAGCCGGCCATATGGGAGTCCAGAGCTCCTAATCACCATGCCATCTGCTGGCGCAGTGAATAATTCTTTTTAAAAAAATGAGAATGAATTTATAAAGCTTCTCTAAATATGGGGCTAGCAGGTGGCATGGTGGTGGTTAAGGTGCTGGACTCCCACATGGCCAGCTGCAGTTTGGGTCCAAGATCTGGCAGCTTGCTTTTTTACTTTCTGTCTCTCTCTGGTGAGCATATGTGCCCTATAGCAAATTAAATAATAACAATAATAATGAAATTTAAAATTTTTCTCTAAATGTCTAATAGGCATCCTAATTGGAATTATATATAATTTGTAGATTGTTTTGAGCAAAATTGACATTTTATTGAGTATTCTGGTCTGGAATTATGGTAAACTGGCTTTTTTATTCACATCCTTTTTAAACATTCTAATTAATTTATTTTATTTTATTTTTTAGAGGTTTTTGCTATAGGGCACACGTGCTTGCCGGAAAGACAGAGAGACAGAGAGACAGAAAGTGAGAAATCACCCCCCAGGGAGGATGGCCACGCCGCAATCCCTTCTCCTCCGTTCTCCTCCATGGATCTTGGGCACGCACGCACACGCGCCCGGCATGAGTTTAAGCCTCCAGGTCCTGGACTCGAACTGCGGTCGACTATGTGGGAGTCCAGCAACACAGCCATTGCTCTGCTTGTCCCAACATTCTAATTAACTATTTATATTCATGACAGCGTGCATGCATGCACATAGGAAAGTGCAACAGAGACCAGTGTCATCTGAAGACTCAGACACGCTGCAGTCTGCTTCCGTCAGGCTTCCAGCCCACCGGGTTCCCAGGCACGCACGTGTGCTTGGCTCAGCCTGGCCAGGGACTAGAGCCCAGGTGGACATGTGGCTTCCAGCTCCACACTCTGGACATAGCTGACTGCATCACAATCCTATCCTTTCCTTTTTTTTTCTTTTAAATTTTTGAAAAATTCTTTATTTAATTTTTATTTATTCATTCATTAATTTATTTATCTTTAAATTTTGACCAGAGAGAGAGGGAAAGTGTGAAAAGCAAGCCACCAGGTCTGGGACTCAAATTGTGGTCAGTTATGTGGGAGTGTCCAGCGCCTTAACCACCATGTCACCTGCCGGTCCCGACAAATCCTTTTCTGTATCTTTTTAAATTATTTATTTATTTAAAATTTTTATTCATTGTCATTATTTTTTAAAGTTGACCAGAGAGAGACAGAGAGAGAGAAGGAAAGTGAGAAAGCAAGTCACCAGGTCTGGGACTTGAACCAAGGTCAGGCATGTGGGAGTCCAGCTGCTTAACCACCATGCCACCTGCCAGCTCCTATATCTTTTTTAAAAGTCTTAAAGTTTTCTGGGACCAGCAGGTGGTGTGGTGGTTAAGGAGCTGGACACGCCCACGTGGCCAACCATAGTTCAAGTCCTGGAACTGGTAGCTTGCTTTCTCACTTTCTCTCTCTCTCTATCTCTCTCTCATCATTGGTTCAATTAAAATAAAGTGAATGAATAAATAAAATTTTAAAGTCTTAAAGTTTTCTTTACAAAGGTATTATGTACTTACGGTTAAGCTAGTTTTGGCGTATTTTCTAGTTCTGATAATGTGAATAAAATATTTTTTTAAAAATTTGGGACCAGCAGTTAGCATAATGGCTATGTCGTTGGACTCCTATGTAGTTGACCACGGTTCAAGTCTTGGACCCGATGGCTTAAACTCACGCCGGGCGCATGTGCATGCATGCCCAAGATCCCGAGAAGAGAATAGAGGAGAAGGGATTGCGGCATGGCCATCCCCCCCGCGGGGTGATTTCTCTCTTTCTGTCTCTCTGTCTCTCTCTGTCTTTCTGGCGAGCACACGCGCCCTATAGCAAAAACCTCTCCAAAAAGAAAAAGAAAAACAAAATTTTTCTGTGTGTGTGTGTGTGTTTGTTCTTAAGTTTCTTTCTTCCATGTGTAAAAGAGAGAAAGAGAGGGACCAGCAGATGGTATATTGGTTATGTCACTGTACTCCCATGTAGTCTACCATAGTTCAAGTCCCAGACCCAGCAACTTAAAACATACTGGGTGTGTGTGCGTGCATACCCAAGGTCCTAAGAAGATAATGGAGGAGAAGGGATTGCAGCATGGCCATCCCCCTCTCCCTGGGGGGATGATTTCTGTCTCCCATGTCTTTGTCTTTCCAGCGAACACATGTGCCCTATACCAAAAACTCAAAAACAAAAAAAAAGAGGGAGAAAGAGACTCAGAGACAGGCATCCTCACGAGTATCTATGCCATGATCTGCCCCAGGTTCAGCCAGCCCTGTGAAACGTGCCAGCATAAATGTGCTTGATGTGTTTACGGAGGTCTCTGAATGTGTATCTGGAACCTGTCCTGTGGGTCAGCCTTTCAGTGTATACTACTCGGCCACCATGCAGTCCCTCTAGTTGAGTTTTTCATTTCGTTTTCTCTCATCCATGAGAGAGAAAGGGAGCAAGGTAGTCACCCCAACCAGGTCTTCATCCCCACCTCAGTCAGACCAGATCATGGCCATGTGCTCGCATGTACAGGGAGGTCTCCAGACACAGACCTGGGACCTTCCCCTGTGGGTTCAGCATTATAGAGCACTGCACGACGACTGCACCACTGTTGCCGGCCCTCTTGTTGATTTTTGCTGAGAGAAATGCCATTGATCAATCTTGTGTCTAGCTACTTTGCTGAATTCTCTTATTAGCAACAATAGTTTTTCTCTCATAGCTTTTTGTTTTTTAAGAAGGATTTTTGCCATAGGGCATATGCACTCTCTGGAGAGATAGAGCGAGACAGGGAGACAGAAAATGAGAAATCACCCCCCAAAAGAGATGGCCACACCACAATCCCTTCTCTTCCATTCTCCTCCTTGGGATTTTGGGCATGCACACACATGCGCCTGGTGTGAGTTTTAAGTCACCAGGTCCAGGACTCAAATTACAGTCAACTACATGAGAGTCCAGTGACACAACCGCCACACCATCTGGTGTTATTGATTCTTTTTTTTTTTTCTGTATAGATAATTAGGTCATCTGCAAATAAAGAACTTTCCCTCTTTGTTCCAAAACTTGATTGCTTTTATTTCTTTTTCTTTACTTATAGCACTGACCAGGATCTCTAGTGTTATGTTAAATAGTAGCAGTGGTAGGGGCTGTCTTTTTGTTCCTGAGCTTAAAGGGGGATATGTCTACATTTTTTTCACTATAATATTTCTGAATGCTTTTTCTTTTTTTTTTTTTTTAATTTTTTGTTGTTGCTTTATAGGGCACATGGACTTGCTGGTGAAAGAGAGAGAGAGAGAAAGAGAGAGAAAGGGAAAGTAAGAAATTGCCCCCTCAGAGAGGATGGCCACACTGCAATCCCTTCTCCATTTTCCTCTCAGGATTTTGGGCACGCATACTTGGCATGACTTTCAAACCGTTCAATCCAGGATTTGAACCGTGCTGTCAACCACGTAGGATCCAGCTGCCTTAACCGTCACACCACCTGGATGACCCCAAGAGGTTTGTTGTTGTTGTTGTTTTAAAGTTATTTATTTATATATTCTACGAGCCAGAGGGATAATACCCCCAACAGGGTCTTGACACCATCATCCACCCAGAACCTCAGCCAGCCCTGGACTGTGGGCATGTGGGTGCTGCATGTTCAGAGGCCTCCAGACGCAAACCTGGAACCTCCCCGTGTGCTCAGCTCCTGGAATGCTGCGTTTTACCACCATGCCACTGGCTAGCCCCGATTCTCTGAAGATGTTTGATCATCTTTATCAAGTGAAAGAAACGTCCTTCTCCTCTTGGTTTGCTACTTTTCTTTATATGACAAACCTTCACATTTATAAGAATATAGCAGAACGTTGTTTATTTGCTACATCTGGGACCTGACCTATTCCAGATTGTTTCTAGGGTTTAGCTATCTTAATTCCAAAAAAAACCCCACCGCGATGAAAAATATGAATGTTTTTGCATATAAGAAGTGGTTTGTGATATGGGACATAAGGTATTGTAAGAAATAAACAAATTTAAAAAGCATAATGTCTCCGGCAAACTTAATATAAGTATGTGTGACTCATTAGGATGACTTAAATAGCTGACATTCTGCACAGAGGAAAGTATGTTCAGGTTTACCTAAAATTAGGAAAAAACATATATGTTACATAAAACAGAGTATTTGTCCATTCTCACGTTAGAAAACACATTGAGCAATAATAGCATAGTATCCGATTTCCCTCTGCTAGGATCCTTGCTGATCCAAAGTAGGAGTGTGGGGAAAGATCGCTTCGGCACCGGCTACACCCCAAGGAGAGTGTGAAGCCACAGCTCAGCCTGCAGAGTTGTCTGCTCGAATCTCCGTCTGGGGTGGTTCCTCCTCAGATGTGCATGTACACAGTGGAGATCGTTCTGTCATGCTGAAGTCTGGAGGCGGGGACTTCTGGTGCAGGGATGCGGGGGTGCAGGGGTGATGGGCCCAGCACCTGCACCGGGACGTGGATTCTTGTCTCATGCTCATGAAGAATTAGAGAGGCAGACACGAGAGGGAATAGCAAGTGGGTATTATTAAGGAGAGAAAAGAGGCCAGCAGGTGGTGTGGTGGCTAAGTGCACTGGACTCCCACGTGGCCAACTGCGGTTCGAGACCTGGACCTGACAACTTACTCTCTCACTTTCCCTCTCTCTCTCTCTCTCTCTCTTTCTCTCTCTCTCTCTCTCTTTCTCGGGTCAAATTGAAAAATAACAATAAATAAAGTTGAATAAAATAATTCTTTTTTTTAAAGGGGAGGTGGAAGGAAGAACAACAGAGAGAGGGTCTTGGGAAGTGGGTTGCCAAAGAGGAACTGGAGTGAAGGTTTTTGTTGTTGTCGTTATTATTTGACCAGAGAGAGACAGAGAGAAAGATAGAGGGAAAGTGAGAAAGCATGCTGCCAAGTCCAGGACTTGAACCGTGATAAGCCATGTGGAAGTCCAGTGCCTCAGCCACCACACCGCCTGCAGGCCCTGGAGCAAGGGGTTTTTATCTGCATCAGAGAGACTTTGGGCTTGTGCATGCATTCCCTTCATGATGGGGGTCCCATGCCTGGACGGATCTGGTTATTTCTCTTAATTTTGGAATGGGTAAAAAGATCACAAGATTCTTTGTCTAAAAGCTTCAGGCCATAAAAACTATTATCTTTTATGTTCACTCATTTATTCTTTTAATTATTATTTTATACATATCTTTAAAAAATTTTATTTAACTTTATTTGACCAGAGAGGGGCCGAGCGAGAGAGAGGGAAAGCACGAAAGCAAGCTGCCAGGTCCAAGACTTAAACCGCGGGAGTCCAGCGCCTTTAACCACCACGCCACCCGCCGCCCCTTTTATACTTACCTTTTGGGAACCTGGTAAGGCCTTAGCCAGGTGCTAAGAAGTTCAAATCCAGGCATACTTCAGTATATTGTAGGGTCGGTTCCAGAGCACTGCAATAAAGAGAATACCACAGTAAAGTGACTCGTGCTATTTTTTCTCCCAGTGCATATAAAAGTTGTGTTCAGGGCCAGCTGGTGGCATGGTGGTTAAGGCAGCTGGATCCCACATGGCTGACTCCACAGTTTGAAGCTAGTCCTGTCAGCCTGAGAAACAGTCCAGCGTGTTTGCATGTGTGCGCAAAATCCTAAGAGGAGAATAGAGGAGAAGGGACTATGGTGCGACCATCCCTGCAAAGGGTACTTTCTCATTTTCCCTCACTTTCTCTTCTCTCTGTCTCTCTCCAGCAAGTGCACATGTTCTTATTTAAACATACTTTATTTCTCGGGACCAGCATATGACGTAATGGTTGTTTCTGGACTCTCACATAGTCGACTGCAGTGCTGTTAGGCCGGAGGCCTGGGCAGCTTGGATGTGGGGGCTGGACACCACACCACAGTCGGCTCATGCAACCTGGATCTAGCCTGTTATCAGACCTGCACTGCACCCTGGACCTGACAACTTACTCTCTCACTTTCCCTCTCTCTCTCTCTCTTTCTCGGATCAAATTGAAAAATAACAATGAATAAAGTTGAATAAAATAATTCTAACCCAGATGTAGCACATGCGCTCTACTCTGCACACGGCACCAGACCTTACATGGCACAGCAGTCTGCTCTCCCCCTAAACTATTACCACACATGGACTGTTTCTACCTCTAAGACACTCCCCCTCCTTATACCCTTATAAAAATTGCTAAACCCTGCCCTAGGGCACAACTTCTCTGCCCCACCCCCTTCTCTGTTGGACCAGCGAAACTCACCCAGGAGCGTTCCCAATAAAAGTGCTACATTTCTGTTTTCTTATGTGGTTGGACCATTCCTTACAAGTTCAACTCCCGGGTCCAGTGGCCTAAAAAACTCACTCCAGGCACATGTATGTGTGTACCCAAAATCCCAAGAGGAGAATGGAGAAGGGATTGTGGCATAGTCATTCCCCCAAGGGATGACTTCTTGCTTTCTGTTTCTCTGTCTCTCCGATGAGTGCATGTCCCCTATAGCAAAAATCTCTCAAGAAAAAAAAAAAAGAAAGAAAACAAAAAGCTTTAAAAAAAACTTTGTTGAGTGTGGTAGGGCTTGGAAAAAACCTTAATTCTTTTCATCTAGGTCATGCTGCCTAGGTCAGTTACTGAGCCATCACTGCAAGCTGTCTATGTGAGCAAAATGAGCCATTTTGTGATTCTATTTTGGGCATATACCCTGACTCATATATTCTTAGAGTCCCTGTCTCCTACTTCACTTTGAGGTGGTACGATCACTCCGTGGTGCCCGTAGCGCCCAAGCTCTCTATTTTGTTTTTTAGGACAGGGTCGCTAATCCATGCTGTCCTCGTATTCCCAGTCTCCCCGCCTCAGCCTCCCAGGGGTCTGGACTGCACCACAATGCCCAGCTGCCTTCTGTTTTTCCCACTGTTATCATCAAAATGTGGCTTATTGGGGGTGAGCATGTGGGATAGTGGTTAAGGCACTGGACACTTCCACGTGGCCGACCACGGTTTGAGTCCTGGACCCGGTGGCTTGCTTTCTCATTTTCCTTCTCTGTGTGTATTTGTCTTTCTCTGGTCAAATTAAAATAAATGAATGAATAAGTTAAATAAATAATGCTTTAAAAATTACATTAAAAAGAAATGTGGCTTCTTCATGGTCACGTGATGGTCAGAACACAGCCACTGTGGTTCTGGCCATGACATCCACATTCCAGGCAGAAGAAAGGGAACTAAACTCTTCTTAAAGTAGTTCCTCCAACGTAATGTCTGTATAAATCAGCAGGGGATCTTGTTACAATGCACATTAAGATTTAGTTGGTCTGGGGCCCAGCAGTTGGCGTTATGTTGCTGGACTCCCATATGGTTGACCGTGGTTCGAGTCCCAGACCCGGTGGCTTAAACTCACGCCGGGCACATGTGCGTGCGTGCCCAAGATCCCGAGAAGAGAACAGAGGAGAAGGGATTGCGGGTGGCCATCCCTCATGGGGGGAAGATTTCTCGCTTTTTGTCTCTGTCTTTCTGGCCATTGCAGGCGCCCTACAGCAAAAGCCTCTCCCCAAAAAAAAGATTTAGTTGGTCTGGGCTGGGACCTGACATGCTGCATTTCTAACAAAATACCATATTTTGCATAACAAGCCCTAAGGAACTTACTGGAAGCCTGTGTTCATTGACTTCTTTCATTTTATTGGCCAAAACTCTATCCTTTAAGCACCTCTGGATGCAAGAGAGGCTGCGATGTGTCTGTAGGGAAGTTTTCAATTTCCTCCTTCCCGTTTAAGGTTCAATGGTCTTTAATCCGTGAGATAAAACTGACAGCTGGATTAACGGGAGAGCGCCTACTGTTTTATTATGTGCAGTTACACGGGACCCATACAAAACGCTGATAAGCGACTGAAGGTTTTAAACCGCAGAGGCCTGGAGTTGGCTATGAAAGGCCGAAGAGAGAAAACGCGAAGAAGGGGCTTCCCGGGCCATCTGGAAAGCTTGTCGGTACCTGCTGCTTACTCTACCCATGTAAATAGATGAACATTTATTTAACAAGAGAGTAGCATTTCGTTTTTAAAATCTGCTGGAGGATCCCTCCGCAGTGGCTGGTGGTGGTGAGAAAGCACCCCGCAGCCCCATGGAGGATGGGCACACTGCAACCCCTTCTCCGCCGTTTCTCCTTCGAGAATTTTTGGGCATGCTCACACACACACACACACACACACACACACACACACACACACACCATGGTTTTTTATTTATTTATTTTTTTCTCCACCATGTTTTTCAAGGCGCTGTGACGCAGGAACACAGGGACGCAGGGGTGACTGGGTCCACACTCACAATATGACATGGGTTCTCGTCCCACGCTCAGGAAGAATTAGCTGGGCAAAGTGGGGAATTTATTAAGAGAGAAGGGAGTGGCCCCGGAACATGGGTTGCTAAGGAAGAGCAGTGGGGAGGGGTTTCTATTTGGGTCAGGAAGGGCTTTGTCCGGACTTGTTCTAGGTGGGACTTGTGCCTGCGTTCCCCTCCTGGTGGGGAAGGGCGTAAGCTGGATGAGTCCAGTTAGTTTCCTGATTTTGGAGTGGGTACCAAGGTCAGGAGATCCTCTCTTCTCTCTGGAATGTGGTGGGACCTGGAAAAAGCCTTTGTTTCAGGTCTAGGTCATGCTGCGTAAGTAAACTCAGCCATTCTGTGATTCCATTCTGGACTCATACCCTACCTATATTTTTAGGGTCCCTGTCTCCTACTTTGTCTGTGTCCAGAACATGAATCACACAGGCCATGTGGGATCCAGCCACCTTAACCACCAGGGCACCTGTCAGGCCCTACAATGTCTTTCTTCTAAGGGGCTGGGAACACAAGGCTCCTTTACAGTTTAATGGCCCAAAGGAAGGGGTAGGACTGATTATGGTAAGCAGCAGTGGTGGTGAGTGAAGGCCATAAGACTTCTGAAATTCCCATTTAAAGGAAAGAGAAGGTTTGAACTGTCTTGCAGGATAAAAACCACTGTCTGTGAGCATAAAGACAGGGGGCTGAATGGCACTAGAAGCCTGAAGATTACTTCTGTACAGAATAGAAATGTGATTACCAGGGTCAGCAGGTGCTCAGGTGGTGTGGTGTTTAAGGTGCTGCACTCCCATATATACGGTTGACCGTGGTTCAAGTCCTGGTCCTGGTATCTTGCTTTCTCGTTTTCCCTTTTTCTGTCTTTCTGTTTCTCTCTGATCAAATTAAAATTAATAATAAATAAAATTAAACAAATAGTTATATATATAAAAGAAATTTGATTACCTAAGGCCCCATCAGTCAAGAGGGTTCATGAAATAATCATGTTGTCTTAAACCAATCATTAACTAATCAATTTTGCCCTTAAAAATACATGGGAGTCTGTCGTGTGGCATGGTGGTTAAGATGGTTGGTTCCCTAATGGCTGACTGTGTGATTCCTGTACTAGGCCCAGCTGTCTGAGGATCATGGCAGGCATAGGTATATGCTCGCCCAAAATCCTGAGAGGAGAGTGAAGGGGGAGGGTTGTGGAGTGTCCCCAGGGTGAGGGGCCGATTGCTCACTTTCCTACTCTGTGACAGTCTCTTCTCCTGGGGCTGCTCCATCTGTGGAGTAGTTTTCTCTGTACACTTTCCCTAATACATTTGTTTTCACTCTCCCTCAATGGCTTGCTCTTCATTTTTTTTCCACAAACCCAAAGATTCTCACACTTCGAGTTTCCCTGGCAGCAGTGGCACAGTGGTATTAGGCCTGAGGCCTGGGCAGCTTGGATGTAGGGGTTGGACACCACGCCACAGTCGGCTGATGCATCTCAGGTCTAGTCTGTCGTCAGACCTGCGCTGCACCAGGATCTAACCCGGATGTAGCATGTGCGTTGTACTCTGCACACGGCACCAGGCCTTCTGTGGCACAGCAGTCTGCTGTCCCCCTAAACTATTACCACACATGGACTGTTTCTGCCTCTAAGACACTCTCCTCCCTATACCCTTATAAAAATCGCTAAACCCCGCCCCCGCGCAACTTCTCTGGCCCCCTCTCTCTTCCTCTGTCACACCAGCAAACCTCACCCAGGAGCGCTCCTAGTAAAGGCTCTACATTTCTATTTTCTCACATGGTCTGCCCTTTCATTACAAGTGGTAACACAGTGGCACCCACGTGGAAAAAGTCCTGAGTTTGCATCTTGGGCCCTCCCTGAGCATGCCAAGCATGCACACGTGTGCCTGCCATTTGGGCCGGCTGAGACTGGCAGTGGTTCCAGCATCAGGACCTGTCTGTCTTTATTAAGGTACCTGTCTGTCTCTGTTCCTCTTTCTATGGACGAAAGAAATAAATAAAACTTAATTTTTTTTCTTAAAAAGAATCAGTCCCATTAATATTCACAGTTCATTTTTCATAGGAAGTATTATTTCAACTGTTGATCCTGATGGAACTTTTTTCCTAGGGATGTTCTCAGTGAAACCAAAGTAACTCTCTAATGTATATGAAGGGGTGGAAATGGTCGTGATTCACAGATTCACGTTCTGTTCAGTGTTCCCGTTCCCATTTGTCAAATTAAACGCTTGTGACATAAGAAGCCCCGCTGGCCCAGCCCCCTGGGTAGTGGGGTCTTCCTGTTAGGGCCTGGGGCGCCCTCACACACTGACATGGGGATCACACAACGCAAGCTGCGCTCTGTATACTGGTCCCTCCTGGGTCCTGAAACAGAGCTCCTAAAACTTGGGGGATCTCTGAAGTAATGTGTTTCTTTTTTTTCTGTTTAAGTTTTATGCATTCTTTTTATGAGAGAAAGACAGAGAGAGAGAGAGAGAGAGAGAGAGAGAGAGAGAGAGAGAGAGAGAGGTACTCCCATTAGGGCCCTCACACTGCATCCCACCCCCAGGCTCAGCCAGCCCAGCTCACAGCCGCCCCCCCGCCCCATACACGGGGAGGCTCCAGGACTACCTTGGGGTTTTCCTCTGCATCCAGTTGCATTATCTCTGCTTCTGGCCCCATTAAGTCCTTTTTATGCGAATGAGATGACTGGTGGCCAGGGAACCAACCACGTGATTAGGGGGTTGGAACTTTCAGCTCTGTGGAAGGGCAGAGGGGCTGAAGGTGAGTTGACCACCTATAGTCAATGATTTGACAGTCATGCCTATATAATGAAGCTTCCATAAAACCACAATAACTGGGGGCCTGCAAATGGCATAGTGGTTATGTTGCTGGACTCCCACATGGCCAACCGCAGGTCGAGTTCCAAACCTGGTGGCTTGAAACACCGGGTATATGTGCATGCATGCCCAAGATCCTGGGAGGAGAATGGAGGAGAAGGGATTGATTTCTCACTTTCCCTCTCTTTCTGGTGAGTGCACTAGCCTTAATGCAAAACCTCTTAAAACAAACAAACACAAAAACTGAACTAGCTGGTGCCTTGGTGGTTAAGGTGGTTGGATCCCACATGGCCAACTGTGGGGGCAGAGGACTGGGCCCGGCAGCTTGAAAAAACATGCCAGAGCCGGTGGTGCTGGGGGGCAGCAGATGGCGTGGTGCTTAAGGTGCTAGAGTTCCACATGGCTAACTGTGGTTCAAGTCTTGTACCTGCAGCTTGAAAATCACACTGGGCACCTGTGCAGGCATGCCCAAAATTCTGAGAGGAGAAAGGAGAATGGAGAAGGGATTGTAGCACGGTCATCCCCCTGGAGGTGTTGAATTCTCACTTTCCCTTCCTTTGTCTCTGTCTCTCACCAGTGAACACACATGCATATGGCAAAAACCTTAGAAAAAAAAAAAAAGAAAAAGAAAAGAGAGAAAAATAAAAAGAAAACAAGGACCAGCAGATAGCATAGTGGGTACAGCCCTGGATTCCTACATGACTGACCAAGATTTGAGTCCCAGACCCAGTGGCTGGAAACTCACAGGCACATGTGCGTGAATGCCCAAGATCCTGGGAGGAGGATGAAGGAGAAGGTACTGTGGCATGGCCAACCCCCAGGGGGGTGATTTCTCACTTCTCCTCTTACTATCTCTGTCTCCCTCTCTCTCCTGTAAGTATACATACCCTAAAGGCAAAAGCCTCCAAAAAATAAATTGCCGGGCACATTGGATGTCTCCTTTCCCAAGAGGAAAACAGCAAAAAGGATTGTGGCGTGGCCATCCTTCCTTTATCTCTCTCAGATTAGCACACACACCTAAAGGAGAAAAAAATTAAAGAATTATTTAATTGTATTTATTTACTTACTTATTTTAATTTGATCAGAGAGGGACAGATCAAGAGAGCAAGAGAGAGAAAGTGAGAAAGCAAGCCACCAGGTCTGGGACTCGAACCTCAGTCAGCCATGTGGGATCCTGCGCCCTTCACCACCATGCCACCTGCTAGCCCCAAGAAAACTTTTTTAAAAGGGGAAGATCCTGCAAAATCATGGCTGGTGAATACACGCAGATGCCTGGAGGGTGGTGCCCAACAAGGTATGGATACCCACACCCCTCCCAGTGAGTCTCTTCCATCTGGCTGTCTGTGAACTAGCCTTCATTAAATGGGTAGATGTAAGCAAAGCGTTTCCCTGTGTCCTGTGAGCCACTTTAGCAAATGAGCCAACCCAAGGAGGGGGTCACGGAACCTCCGATTTAGAGCGGCTGGGTCAGATATATGGCTTACAGCTCGGACTTGGAGTGACATCTGCAATGCGGACGGCCTCAGGGGACTGAGCCCTCAACCTGCGGGATCTGACGCTCTCTCCAGGTAGATGGCGTCCGAACTGAGCTAGAGTGTAGACACACACGGTGTCTGAGAAGTGGAAAACTGCTTGGTGTGGGAAAACAGGCCCACACATGGGATGTCAGAACTGAAGTGCTTTGGAAGCGTTGAGTGTTACAGGTGAGAGTGTGGAAGGAACCCTTTTCCTACACAGTGGCCTTCGGAGGTGTGAGAGATGTCTGGACCGTCTGGGATAGCCTAGCTCTCCTGCCTGGCCTTGCGCGTATGCTCACCCTTGACATTCAGCTGTGGTGCTGGGTTTTTTTGTTTGTTTGTTTTTTCCCAGATTTATCTATTTAATTTTATTTGTTATTCTTCTTATTGTTTTTAAAATTTGTTATATGACACATGTGCGCACCAGAGAAAGACACAGAGAGAGAGAGAGAGAGACAGAGAGGGAAAATGAGAAAGCAGCTGCCAGGTCTGGGACTCGAACTGAAGTCAGCCATTTGGGAGTCCAGCGCCTTAACCATCACGCCACCTGCTGGCCCCCAGTGGTGCTGTTTTAACTCCAGATATGAATCTCTAGATCTTGTAGATCTGTCATTTCAAAGTGATTTGTTCATGCTTATGACCATGTGGTTTAACTCTTTCTACATTTATGAACATTTGAAATTTTTTAAGAAAATAAAAAAGTTTTGAAAAAATGATGTAAAGGCTGGGACCAGCAGATGGCATGGTGGTTAAGGCGCTGGACACTCCCACATGGTCCATTACGGCTGGAGTCCTGGACTTGGTGGCTTGCTTTCTCACTTTCCCTCTCACTCCCTGTCTGTCTATCTCTCTCTCTGGTCAAATTAAAATAAATGGATGAATAAGTAAAAGTAAATAAGTAATTCTTTTTGAAAAAATGGTGTAGGGACCAGCAGTTGGCTTAATAGCCATGTCACTGAACTCCCATGTAGTCGACCGTGGTTCGAGTCTCGGACAGGTCACTTAAACCCATGCCGGGCGCGTGTGCGTGTGTGCCCAAGATCCCGAGAGGAGAATGGAGGAGAAGGGATTGTGGCGTGGCCATCCCCCCTGGGGGGTGATTTCTCACTTTCTGTCTCTCTGTCTCTCTCTGTCTTTCTGGTGAGTGCATGTGCCCTATAGAAAAAAATCTTTCCAAAAAAAAAAAAAAAATGGTATAAAGGCAGCTTCCACGGCCTAGTGGTTAAAGCAGCCGGATCTCATGGGATCTCATGGGTCCGACCTGGCCATTTGAGAAACACCAGGTACATACTCAGGTATGCCCAAAATCCTGAAAGGAAGGGGAGATGGAGAAGAGATTGTGGCCTACTACTCCCATGAGGCAGTGCTTTGTTTTCTCCTCTCTCTCTTTCTCCTCTCTCTTTCTCTGGTGAATGCAAACACACTGTAGGAAAAAAAATCATAAAAATAAGCTTTTTAAAAATGGAAAGATAGGAGCCAGCAGTTAGTGTGGTGGTTAAGGTTCTGGACACTCCCACATGGCCAAACATTGTTCAAGTCCTGGACCTGGTGGCTTGCTTTTTCACTTTCCCCTTCTCTCTCTCTGTTTGTGTCTCTCTCTGGTCAAATTAAAATAAATGAATGAATAAATAAAAAATAAATAAATAATTCTTAAAAAAAAAATGGAAAGGTAACCAGAATGCATAGTGAATTCCTACAATTCAAAAGCAAACAAAACAGCTAAAAAGGAGCAAAGTGAGCCATGTGGATAGGCAGTAGGGGCACGGCTGTGGATACTAGAGGCCGTGTGCAAGGACTCTAGGTCTGCCTTCAGGGTCCACTTGAGCAAACGAGTGTTCATTGTTCTGGTTGACCCAGGACTAGGAGTGTTGCAGAAAACCAGACACCAAGGAACGGAAACGACACTCAGAGAGATGGGAGAACTGTTTTATTACGTCGGCAGGCACGGAGGAGTTAATACTCTGAATCTCCAGCCCAGCTGAGAGTTAGACAGTCTTTCTGGGTGAATTGGGGAGGGGCAGTTTCAGCACGCTTGGAGTGTCCCTGATGGAAGCAGCTCAGTGTCTGCCCTAATACAGAGCTGGCAGAGAAGCAGGGAATCCAACCTGCTCAAGGCCTCTGACTGCTCAACAGTTCAGAGGAGGGACAGCTAACTCGTGCGGGGAACAGAAAGCCCAGGCAGCTATCAGTCCTGAGTTGCTTCAAAGTTGCTCACAAGTTCCTCCATATCAGAACAGAATGTTCAGGCAGTTACCAGCCTTGGGTTGTTCTACATCAGGAGGAAGATCCTTGAGGGTGTCTGTCTCTACTTCCTCTGCTTCTCTTAGGAAATAAATAAACTTTTTAAACAACTTTATTTATTTATTTATTTATTTATTTTTTAATTTGACCAGAGAGGGATAGAGTGAGAGAGAGAGAGAGAGAGAGAGAGAGAGAGAGAGAGAGGGAAAGTGAGAAAGCAAGCCGTCAGGTCGGGGATTCGAACCATGGTCAGTCATGTGGGAGTCCAGCACCCCTAACTACCATGCCACCTGCTGGCCCAATAAATAAACTTTTTAATAATGAGTGAAAGACTTGAATAGACATTTTCCCGAAGAAGATATACAAATGGCCAATAGTCACATAAAACTATGTTTGCCATCAAAAAATCATCAGAGAAGTGCCAATCAAAATCCAGAATTAGGGTTCAGCAGGTGGCATAGTGGTTAAGGCACTGAGCTCCCACATGACTGACTGAGGTTCAAGTCCCAGACCTGGTGGCTTGAAGATCACTCTGGGTGCATGTGCGTGCATGCTCAAAATCCCAGGAGGAAAATGAAGGAGAAGGGAATGTGGCATGGCCATCTATCTGGGAGGTGATTTCTTGCTTTCTCTCTCATTGCCTCTCTCTCTTTGTCTTCTTTTCTTCTTCTTGTCCTTCTTCTTTTTTTGTTTAGAATTATTTCATTTAACTTTATTTATCCATTTATTTATTTATTTTAATTTGCCCAGAGAGGGACAAAGTGAGAGAGGAAAAGAGAGAGAGAAAGCAAGCCACCAGGTCCAAGACTCACACACCGTGGTTGGTCATGTAGGGAGTGTCCAGTGCCTTAACCGCCACACCACCTGCCGGCCCCTTTGTCTCTCTTCCGTGAATGCATGTATTCTATGGCAAAAAGCGTAAGAGAAGAAAAAAAATGAGAACCAGAGCATACTCATTAGAAAGGCTATTATAACACATGACCCCAGAGAGTAACAATTGTTGGTAAGGATGTAGAGAAATTAGAACCCTTATACCTTACTGGTGAAAATGTAAAATGTGGGGACCAGCAGATGGCATAATGGTTATGTCATCACTGGACTCCCATGTAATCGACTGCAGTTCGAGTCCCAGACCTGGGGGCTTTAAACTTGCACTGGGCACATGCGCGTGAGTGCTCAAAATCCCAAGAGTAGAATGGAGGAGAAGGGATTGCAATGTGACCATCCCCCTGGGTGATGATTTCTTGTTTTCTGTCTCTCTTTCTCTCTGTCTCTCCAGTAAGCACACACCCTATAGCAAAAATCTCTCTAAAGGAAAAGAAAATGTAAAATGTGTAGCCGTCAGGGAGAACAGTATGGTGGTTCCTGAAAACATGGAGCATGGAATTACCACGTGATCTAGCAGTTCTACCTCTATGTGTATACCCAGAAGAACCGAAGGCAGAGAGTCAGACAGATATTTGTACACCCATGTTCATAGCAGCACTATTCACACCAGCCAGAAGTGTAAGCAAGCCCCGTGTCCATCACAGGTGAATGGATAAACAGAATGTACATACACACAACAGAATATTACCCGGCCTAAAGCAGAGGGAACTCTGCCACACGCAACAACGGAGGTGCATGTTTTTAGATTTTTTGCCGTATGATGTGTACGCCTGCTGGAGAGAGACAGAGAGAGTGAGAGAGAAAAAAGGACTCCCCAGGGAGTATGGCCACTCCTCAATCCCTTGTCTTCCATTTTCCTCTCAGGATTTTGGGCATGCATATGCACGTGTCAGGAGTGTTTTTAAGTCTCCAGGTCAAAAATCAGATTGTTGAGTCATCCATGTGGGATCTAGATGCCTTACACACCATGACAACTGCTGGCCTGAGTTCTTTTTCTTTTTCTTTTTTTTTTTTTAAATTACCAGAGGGCACATGCATGGGCTTGAGAAAGAAAGCACTCCCAATTAGCATGGTCATGCTGCAATAAGTTCTCCACTTCTCCATCCTGTCAAGATTTTGGGGACAAATGTATCCAGCATGTTTTCAAATCACTGGGGCTGGGATTCGAACCGTGTTTGGCCATGTAAGATCTGGCTTGCTATGCATAGGGCTTAACCACTGTGCTATAGAGCCAGCCCACAACTTAAATTTCTTGAAGACACTCTACTAAGGGAAGGAAGTCAGTGAGACTTCCTTCTTCTTCTCACAGAAGAACAAATCTGTTGGGACCAGCAGTTAGTGTAATGGCTATGTCGCTGGACTCCCACGTAGTCGACCGTGGTTCGAGTCCTGGACCCGGTGGTTTAAACTCACGCCGGGTGCATGTGCGTGTGTGCCCAAGATCCCGAGAGGAGAATGGAGGAGAAGGGATTGCGGCGTGGCCATCACCCCTGGGGGTGATTTCTCACTTTGTCTCTGTCTGTCTGGCGAGTGCACGTGCCCTATAGCAAAAAAAACAAAAACAAAAACAAAAACAAAAAAAAACGCTGTGATCCCCTGTATGTGAGATAGTAGGATAGTAGTCAACTTCCTAGAGGTAGAAAAGAGAGGGGGCTGGAGGAGGGTGATGAGGAGTTACTGTTTAATAGGCTTAGAGTTTCAGTTAGGGAAGATAAAAAAAGCTCTGGAGATGGATGGTGGTGTTGGCTGCACAACAGTGTAAATGTACTTAATGCCACAAAATGCTTAAAAATGGTTAAAATGGTACATTTTCTGTATATTTTACCACAGTAAAAAAAAAGGAAAGAAAATGCATTTTTCTGAAAAAGTAATACAAGTTTTTTGTGTTAAGAAAATGTGGATGGTGGGATAAGCAGATTACATAATAGTTGCATTGCTGGACTCCAATGTAGTTGAGTGTAGTTCGAGTCCCAGACCCGGCAGCTTAAAACTGACGCTGGGCGCATGTGTGTGCATGCCCAAAATCCCAAGAAGAGACCGGAGGAGAAGGGATTGTGGCATGGCCACCCCCCCCCACCCCCCCGTGGGTGATTTCTCACGTTCTGTCTCTCCAGCAAACACATGTGCCTTATAGCAAAAACAAAAACAAAAAAAGAAAAGAAAGAAAATGTGACTGGACCAGCCAATGGTGTAGCAGTTACATTGCTGGACCCTAACATGGCCAACCTTGGTGCAAGTCCCAGACCGGGTGGCTTAAAACTCATGCCAGGCGCATGTGCGTGCATGCCCAGAACCCCAGGAGGAGAATGGAGGAGAAGGGATTGTGGTGTGACCAACCCCTTGGGGAGGGGGATAATTTCTCACTTTCCTTCTCACTGCCCCCCACCCACTTCAGTGAGCCCATGTGCCCTGAGGCAAAAACCTCTTAGTAAAAGAAAAAAAAGAGGCCAGCAGATGGCGTGGTGGGTAAGGCACTGGAATTCCCACATGACTGACCGTTGTTCGAGTCTTGGACCTGGAGGTTTGCTTGCTCGCTCTCTCTCTTTCTCTCTGTCTTTCTCTGGCAAAACTCAAGTGAATAAATAAATAAATCTTTAAAAAAGAAAAAAAAAGTGGAAAATGAATGTTCCAAAGGCTTAAAATGAATTTATCCAAAATGTATGTGTATGAATATAAATTTTTTAAAAAGGACCAAGCCGAGCCTGTGTTTACACTTACGGTAACTTAGCACATGAAGAAAACTTCTCATAGAGCTCTGCTTTATCCTCCTATAGCTTGGGGGATTTCAGAGGATAGACATGGCAGAACCAATCTGACCAGTGGGGTGGTATTTATGATGCTTTCGATTACTTGCTTATAGCAGCCCGAGGTGAGAGCAGATGCGGGGTGGCATTTGCCGTCCGTAAGAGCGAGGCCGACCTGCCCTCTCCCACTGAGCGATGCTGGCCACGTTATTACCCCTGAAGTCTGGTTTCTGAAGCAGGGCTGGGTGCAGGTTCGGAACTGCAGGGCCACCGGTGCCCCCAGCCCAGGTCACAAACTCCTGCTGTGTGACCCTCCCTGGTCACTGGGAGATGGTCAGAGTACAAGGCAGAGGCTGCCTTAAAAAAAAAAAAAAAATGGCTGTAACCACTCAGACACTTCCTCTGCCAGAGGTGCCCCCGTAGTATCTGCCCTTGTCAGCAGAGGAAGGCAAGGGGGCCCGAGCCTGGCAGTTGCAGCCCTAAAGGTCACAGCTGGTAAATCTGGGTTGTCTGTCCTTCCCAGACCTCGCACTGCCCTCCAAATACAGTTTCCATTCCCTTCCTTGTCACGCCGTCTGTGGTCCCTGCTGGAAGTGTGTCTTCCTAGACCTGAGCCTTGGCCTCTTGTTCTATAGCTCTTCTTGCTTATCAGATGCTAAACATGCACTCAAAGACCTCTCTTTTCTTTTTCTGGGTAGAGATTTTTGCCTTGGGAGAGTGAAGGCAGACAGACAGTGAGAGGGAGAGTGAGAGTGAGAAATCACCCCCAAGGGGATGGCCAAGCCACAATCCCTTCTTCTCCATTCTCCTCCCGGGATTGTGTACACACGTGCACACATGCCCAGCATGAGTTTCAAGCCACCGGGTCCAGGACTCGAACCATGGTCAGTCATGTGGGAGCCCAGTGACATAACTGCTATGCCATCTGCTGACCCCAGTTCCCATCTTTCTTTCTTTCTTTCTTTCTTCTTTCTTTCTTTCCTTTTCTTTTTAAAGAATTATTTTATTTAACTTTGTTTATTTTAATTTGACCAAAAAGGGACAGAGTGAGAGAGAGAAAATGAAAAAGCAAACCTCAAGGTCCGGGACTCGAACCGTGGTTGACCATGTGGGAGTCCAGCACTCCCAACCACCCCGCCACCTGCCACCCACCACCACCTTTGCTTATTCATGTTAGAAAATATATGTGCAGAAGACGGAGAGACAGAGACAGCCTTTATAGGTCTGATCACAGGGTGCCCTTCCTCCAGCCCTCCAGCTTGGCAGTTCTTGGGCATTTACATGCGTGCTGACTAGGCCGGGGGCTCGAGCTATGGTTGTGTGGGGTCTGGCTTCTCCTGAGCAGCGGCTTTACTGCTGTGCCATGGAGCCTGCCCGAAGACCCCCTTTTTACCCAGGTGAATCTGGTCGTGCCCCTCAGGGATCATTTCTCTGACAGCAGCAGGTATGATTCGTTTCAGGACTGGGAGACCTATGAGGAGGTGTGAGGACGCTCCACACCTTCACTGGTGGGGAAGGAGTGGCATTGTCTGAGCCCCCTGGGGGTATCTCCACAGGAAATGATGTGAGAACGGTGAACGGTGATCTGACTAAAATCCTCTGACTCCACATTCTTCCCTTGCTCAGTAAAGGACTGTGGCCATGCACGTGTTAGTAGCGGTGTGGCCTAAGATTCCCGTTTAGTTGACGTTGGGGTCTGAATCCCTGCAAGCCGCCTGTTACCTCCGACAAGCAGGCCGCTTCTGCTCCCCGGCCGTGCTGTGTCTGGCGTTCCCCTCCCTGGGAAGGGACACTCTCTGGGTCTGAGTGGCTATCCTGCCTCCCTTTGGCACCCCGCCACCTGCCACCTGGTTTGTGTGGAAGGCCTTCCCTGTGGAGTTTTTGTCCCTGGCGGAGATGGCCCCGCTGCATTTGCGCTTTGCCAGCAAGGTCCTCAGTGTAGGTCCTCAGTGTGCCCCAGCCGTCCCTGCATCACGGGCCAAGGCCGATTTGGTTCATTATCTTCTCTTCGCTGTTTTCAGTTCTTTATTTTTAAGAATTATTTTATTTAACTTTATGTATTTATTTTTTAATTTGACCAGAGAGGAACAGAGAGACAGAGAAAGTGAATAAGGAAGCCGCCAGGTCTGGGACTCGAACCGTGGTCAGCCATGTGGGAGCCCAGCGCCCTTAAACACCACCCACCTGCCGGCCCCCCTGTTTTCAGTTCTAGGAATAGAATTTCATTTTTCTCAACCTAATCTGATCATCTGGCTGGAACAGGGGAAGCCTCCTGGGTGCCAGCCCCGCCGGCAGCTGAGGACAGAAGTCTCCCAGGCACAGGGCCCTGAGGCCCTGAGAGACGGACCTGTCACCTCTTCCCTGTCCATTGGCAGGGCTGAGGCGCCCAGGGCAGGAGACTGGCTCAGACAAGTCGGGGTCTTCTCTCTGGGTCGCTAAGTCTCCGGGCGGAAATCTGAGCCCTTGGGTGAATCCCGGGAGGAGGCAGTTCCTCTCTGAGCCAACGTCTGCGCGGACAGGCCAGTGGCCATGGTGGGGTCTCTCCTGGCCTCTGGCCGTGGTGGAGCAGCCGTGGGCCTCTGTGCGTGGAGCCATTCCCCTGTACTTCTCTAGTTCTCTTGTCCCTTTCCCTGTGTGGCTGACTTCATGTCACACAGAGCATGGCCTCCCGGTGGCCCCGAGTTTGGGCCTGCGGGTCCCTGCTCCTGTTCTCGCGGTGCGGTGCTTGGCCGCTGGGTCTGCCCCAGCCCCTGCGCGGCTGTGAAGGCTTGCAAGGGCGGTGCCACGCCGGACCGCGCTGCTTGCTGCCCTCGATTGTTCTGTTTTTAGGTTGATTTTTGCTCCAAGTGGGGATCAGGCTGTGTTGTGTTCCATTTGCCAGGGGGTGAGAGCAGAGGCTAGAAGGTGGAGTCATTTCTGAGGACTCCAGTACGGAAGGGAGGTGTTAGGAGAACCCCCAGAGGACCTGCTCCAGAGGCCCAACTGCAGAGCATCTACCGAATCCCAAGGACACAAGAGGTCTGAGAAGGAAGGGATGGTTCGAGTATTTTGAGTTGATAAAGTGAGTCCTACCTTACTGCTGGCTGAAAGATTCACACTGGAGGGGCCAGGAGTGGCATGGTAGTCAAGGCGGCTAAACTTCCACATGGCTGACCATGGTTAGAGTCCTGGACCTGGCAGCTTGCACTCTCACTTCCCTTCTCTCTCTCTCTCTCTCTCTGGTCAACTTCAAAAAAATAAAAATAATGGGAACCAGCAGTTAGCGTAATGGCTATGTCGCTGGACTCCCACGTAGTCGACCGCAGTTCGTGTCCCAGACCCGGTGGCTTAAAACTCACACCAGGCGCGTGTGCGTGCATGCCCAAGATCCCAAGAGGAGAATGGAGGAGAAGGGATTGCGGCGTGACCATCCCCTCTGGGGGGTGATTTCTCGCTTTCTGTCTCTCTGTCTCTCTCTGTCTGGCGAGCGCACGCACCCTATAGCAAAAATCTCTCCAAAAATAAATAAATAAATAAATAAATAAATAAATAAATAAAAATAATGACAATGAATAAGATTAAATAGGGACCAGCAGATGGCGCAATGGCTATGTTGCTGGACTCCCATGTAGTTGACCATGGTTCAAGCCCTGGACCCGGTGGCTTAAACTCACGCTGGGCGCATGTGCGTGCGTGCCCAAGATCCCGAGAGGAGAATGGAGGAGATGGGCTTGCGGTGTGGCCATCCTCCCTGGGGGGTGATTTCTTGCTTTCTGTCTCTCTGTCTCTGTCTTTCTGGCGAGCGCATGTGCCCTATAGCAAAAACCTCTCAAAAAAAGAAAAGATTAAATAAAACAATTATTTTTAAAAAAAGATCCACGCTGAAGAGAAAGATGTGCTTCAGCCTTCCCTGCAGCCCAGGGGACCTCCACCAGTCAGGAGCCTTGCAGATGTGAGGCATGGGAGGGAGTGTTGAGCAACAGGCCTGGCTTCTCGTGCATCTGCTCACGCGAGAGCCCGCCCCTGCAGCCAGCCAGGACCCCTCTGTGCGGGGTGCTGCTGTCCAGCAGAGCGGGCCCGAGAAGCATGGCAAAGTCTTCAGCCCTCGTTCTCACTAACAACACAGACAGCGTGGACGCAGCTCCAGCGAGCAGCTGCTCATCTGCACATGCGTGGAAGACGCTCCATAGATGCGGCCAGGTGAAGAGCCTTCCCAGACAGTGAGGCCCTCACCTCCCTCGGAGAGCACACCTGGGGAAGGAGCCGGACAGGCTCAGAAGGTGGCTCTTATTCCTGGTCAAGCAGTCCTTGCTAAAGGAAAGCCACAGAGCAGGAAAGAATGCAGGAGCAATTTCAGGGACACTTGCTGCTGGGGGAGCCCCCTGCGGAAGAGCTTCCATAATCATGCAGAGCTCATGGAGAGAAGCCCACCGCTTCCCGATGCCGCAGAGCCCAGAGGGAGAGCTCTGAGCTCCGGCTTATCAACGAGGGAAGGCCTGCAGGGATCAGTCTCAGGTCACTGACTGTCAGGGTATTCCACTGGGAAGAAGCCTTAGAAATGCCAGAGGTGGGGGGGTGGGACTGAAAAAGAAAAGAGCAAAGAAACGCCAGAGGTGAGGAAAAGCCTTCGGCCATAGCTGGAGTCTCAGAACCTGTCAGGGGGGCCACACGGAAGAGAGACCCAGAGCGCCACCCTGAGGGCAGGCCAGGAGAAATGCGAACCTCAGTATCAAAGACTAGGAGAGGGAAAACGGGGAGGAGGGAGGAGAGAAAGGTTGATCGACCTTTACTGTGTAGTAGAATTCGTGGAATTTTTTGAAAAGAATGATTTATTTCATTTTATTTATTTATTCATTCACTTCTTTTCATTTGACCAGAGAAAGACAGATACACAGAGAGAAGGAAAGTGAGAAAGCAAGCCACCAGGTTCAAGACTCGAACCGTGGCCGGCCATGTGGGGGTGTCCAGCACCTTAACCACCATGCCACCTGCTGGCCCATGGAATTGTTTTTTAATTGCCAAGAACACGTGTGGTTGCCAGACAGAAGGGAGAGAGAAGGAGAAAGCACCCCTAGTGGGCCACGAGCGTGCCCCAATCCCTTCTCTTCCACTTCCCTATCCTGTTAGGATTATGGGCACACACACACACATGTGCCTGGTATGTTTTTCAAGCCACTGGGGTCAGGATTCGAACTGCAGTCAGCCATGTGGGATGTGGTTCCATTAACTACCAGCTATGGGGCCAGCCCCAAGAATTTTTTTTTTTTCTTTTAGAAAGTGTTGCTATAGGGCGCATGCGCTCGCCAAAGAGACACAGATAAACAGCAAGAAATTACCCCCTGGGGGATGGCCACACCGCAATCACTTCTCCATTCTCTTCCTGGGATCTTGGGCATGCACATACACGTGCCGTGTGAGTTTTAAGCCGCTGGGTCCAGGATTCAAACACAGTTAATTATGTGGGAGTCCAGTGCTGTAACCATTACGCCATCTGCTGTTCCCAGCCCTGAGAATTTAAATTTTTTTCCTTTATTCATGATAGAACCTGTGTCGTGCACATGAAGGAGAGAGACAGCGTGAGAGATGAGCACCTTCCCCAGGCCCTGGTCCCAGTCCCCTTCCTCCAATCCCCCACCTGGCAGATCTTGGGTACTCGCACTTATACATGCCTGCTGAGTCCCAGGCCAGGCAGGCTGGGGGTTTGAATCACGAGCACTGCGTGGGATCCTGCTTCCCTTGAGCAAGGCCATGGGAACCAGGCCACAGAATTTTAAATCCCATGGGTGCGGTAAGCAGGAAAGCAGAAAAAGATTAGTCCTTATTCTAGAACTCTCTGAGGAGAGGGTGTTCAAATAGATCAAGAGAAAAGCCTACACAGGTCACAAACTGGGTCCAGAGCAGAGGTCAGCGAGCACTTTCTGGAGCGGCCCGAGAGTGACCCCGTTAGACTATGTCAGCGGCTCATCTCTGCCGTGCCTCGGAGCTCCCAAATGAGCATGGCTGGGTCCCAGTGAAGCTTGCTTGCTATCTTCCTTTTTTCTTTCTCTCTCTCTCTTTTTTTTTTTTTTTAGAATTACTTTATTTAACATTATTTACTTATTTGTTTTTAATTTGACCAAAGAGGAGGAGAAAGAGAGAGCTAAAACAAGTCACCAGGTCCGGGACTCGAACCACAATCAGCTATGTGGGAGTCCAGCGCTCTCAACCACACCACCTGCTGGCCCTTCTTTTTCCCCCCCCCCTTAGATTTTTACTATAGGGCATGTGTGCTTGCCAGAGAGACAATAGAGAAAGTGAGAAATCATCCCCCTAGGGGATGGTCATGCTGCAATCCCTTTCTCCCCTTGGGATTTTGGGCACACATGCACATGCACTCAGCGTGTTGCAAACTGCCAAGTCCAGGACTTGAATCGTGGCTGACCACATGGGAATCCAGCGCCTTAACCACTACACCACCCACTGCCCCCCAGTGACGCTTTCTTTACAGAAGCAGATGGGCGGCCAGATTGCCCACTGCGTCGTACTTTGCCAACACATGTTCTAGAGGTTCGGGGTAGATCGCACTAGATGGGGCTTCTGCCGAGAAACCTCAGGAGAGCAGAGTTGGGGTAGCAGAATCTCCAGGCTGCCCCGCTGCTGGAGGGGGGTCTAGCTGGAGATGCTGACAGATTTGGGGGCCTGGATTCTGCCATAAAGAAGCTGAAAGATCAGGCCAGGTCATGCAGAAGCCACAGGGTGTATGATAAGAGCAGATTATCTGCAAGCGCTATGGAATGGATATGGAATGAATATGGCGACCGCATTTACGATGGTGATCGCAGGCCCCAGGTGAAGCCTGCTGTGGACAAGAGGTTTCCCGAGGGAAGGTGCAGGGCGCTGTGTGGACCTGGGCGAGGAAGCACGGGCTCCTGATGGACTTAGGGCCAATGAAAGGGCAGTTCGCACACTTTCTAACCGGTTCGAAGACCTCTTTGATGATGACATGTCCACGGAGGCCCAGAGCAGCTGCAGGCACGACCAGACCTTTGTCACCGAGCCCCGTGGCAGGCATGCCTGGAAAGAACTCGTGGGAACCACTCCCAGTTAGACCTGGTGAGCCGAGAAAGAGAAGATGGTCTTAACCCCCTGGTGACGCTGCTAGTCTCTGAATGTGGCCAGCTTTTGTTTCAATTTTGATGAAAAAGAACAACATTGGGGCTGGCAGGTGGCATAGTGGTTAAGGCCACTGGATTCCCACATGGCCGACCCTGGTTCAAGTTCTGGACCTGGCGAATTGCTTCTCACTTTCCCACTCTCTCTCTTACTCTCACCCTCTCACCCTCTCTGGTCAAATTAAAATAAAGAAATAAAGTTAAATAATAGTAATAATAATAATTTTTAGAGGTTTTTGCTATAGAGCGCATGCACTCACCAGAGAGACAGAGAGACAGAAAGCGAGAAATCACCCCCCAGGGGAGATGGCCAAGCCATAATCCCTTCTCCTCCATTCTCCTCTCAGGATCTTGGTCATGCACGCACACGCCACCGGGTCTGGGACTCGAACCGTCGTCAACTACATGAGTCCAGCGACATAGCCATTATGCTATCTGCTGGTCCCGAAGTTTTCTCTTTTATTCAATTTTTGGGGGAAGCATTTGTGTAGTTGTATTATAATTTCATTCTTATATTTTTGATACTATTCATGAGTAAAGCATCTGGGTTTGGGGTTTTCCTTATGGGAAGGTTTTCATTATGATTTGAATTATTTATTTATTTATTTTTACTAATGTCTGTCTTTTATTCATTTACCTCTTTTCTTTCTAATCATTTATTTATTTATTTATTTTTACATTTCCCCACAAACATTTTACATATCAAAAAAATGCTCATTCTCCATTTTTTTTTTTTTTTGGAGAGGTTTTTTTGCTATAGGGCGCGTGCGCTCGCCAGACAGACAGAGAGAGACATAGAGACAGAAAGCGAGAAATCACCCCCCAGGGGGGATGGTCACGCCGCAATCCCTTCTCCTCCATTCTCCTCTCGGGATCTTGGGCACGCACGCACACGCGCCCGGCGTGAGTTGTAAGCCACCGGGTCCGAGACGCGAACCGCGGTCGACTACGTGGGAGTCCAGCGACATAGCCATTACGCTAACTGCTGGTTCCCTAAATATTTTTGAGAAAATATTTACATGTCAACTAAAACTGTTGAAAAGTGAACACCCAGCCCACAATTCATACATAAACCTCAGTTCAGCCCTGCCTACCAAGTATTCTGTGGTATACCATCTGCTAGCAAAGATCAGTCTCTTTTTCTTCCTTCAAAGTCTTCCTCAAAATAATCCTCTGGTTGTGGCTGCTTTTTTTGCAATCTCTACTGACTACAATGTTGGGCTGGAAAAGTCTAGGTTATTTTATGGTACAAATTCTTTCATATAGTTTCTCTAATCCTCTCTGCCTGAACTGTTCATGGTGCCAGGCCATCTTTCCAGAAGCTTCTGTTGGCTTACTTGAGCTCCACCTTAGTTCCGTAGTTTTCCGGTTTAATCTTCAGATATGACATTTCAGTCAAAGCATCCAATAATGAGTGTTTCCCATTTCTGATTCAAGGCAACAGGTATTACTGAACTTATGCAAATAAACATTCTGCCACAAAAATAAGAATACTCCCAAATATTTCCCAGTTCCAGAGGGGAGAAAAGTTTATGTTTCCATTTAAAGAAACAAATGGGGGACCAGCAGGTGGTATGGTGGTTAAGGCACTGGACACTCCCACATGGCCAACCATGGTTCAAGTCTGAGACTTGGTGGCTTGCTTTCTCGCTTTCTCTCTCTTTATGTCTCTCTCTGGTCAAATTGAAATAAATGAATTAATACATAAAATTAAATAAATAATTCTTGAAAAAATAAAAATAAAATAATAAAGAAACAAACAAGAAGAAAAACCATTTTAACAAATTGCTAAACCTATCAACAGCTCAAAAGAAGGCAAAATCCTTAAATTGGGAAAACAAAACATAGTAAAGAAAAAGACAGTAATGTTTTACTCAAAAGTCATAAAATTCTGTTTCACCAGTTCAGTCTCATGTAATTAATTCTTCTGTTGAATTTGCAGTGTTACTGTGGTCTGATCTTTCCGTTTAAATCCTGGAAGTTAACATTCAACATTATTACTGATATTTCTTAAGTTGGTCATTTTCTTGCCTTTCGTTCTTATATTTCTGTACGTGTGTCTTTAGTTTTCCTGGTATAGCATTCCTTTCAAAACTTCTTGAAGAGCTGGTCTGGTGTTGGTAAATTCTTTCAGGTTTTGTTTATCTGAGATTGCTTTTATCTTTTCTTCCCATATGAAGGATAATCTTGCCGGTTATAGTATTCTTGCTTGAAACTGTTTTTCACTTAACGCTTTGAGTATATTTTCCCATTCTTTACTTGTTCGCATTGTATCTGATGAGAGGTCTGAGGTTAGCCTGATGGGATAAACTTTATAAGTAATGCGACGTTTCTCTCTTGCCAGTCTTAGTATCCTGTCTCTGTCTGTGGATTTGGCCAGTCTGGCTATGATGTGCCTTGGAGAAGATCTTCTTGGGTTGATTCTATTAGGGGTCCTTTGTATATCTTGGGTCTAGATATTTGAATGCCTCCCTAGATTTGGAAAGTTTTCTTCCAGGATTTCATGGAATAGATGATCAATGCCCTTATTAGTTTCTTCACCTTCTGGGATACCGATTATCTGGATGTTTGGGTGCTTAATAGTATCTAGTATTTCTCGTATAGTATTCTCACTTTTTCTGGTTATTTTGTCAGATTTTTGGTTGTTTTTCTAGGTCAGAGGTTTTACCTTCAACATCTGAGATTCGATCTTCTGCATGGACTAATCTGCTTTTAATACTTTCGAGGGAGGTTTTGATTTCCTGAATGGCAGCCTTCATCTCTAACAGCTCCATTTCATTCTTTTTTATGGTGTGTACTTCCTCTTTCAGATTGTGCAAGAATGTCTTCACCTCCTGGAACTCGCTGTCTCTTTTCTCCTGCATCTTCTGGAGTTCATTATCTCTCAGCTCTTGCATCTCGTTTAGTTTTGTTACCACAAATATTCTGAATTCTCTCTCAGACATCCATGAGTTCCGCTGTACTGTCTGTGGATGATGAAGTGTTGTTCTTTTCCTTAGGAGAGAGTTATTTTGTTGTTTCTCATATTTCTTGTGCCTCTGCGGTGGTTTCTGATCATTCTGTGACAAAATCTCTCCTCTACTGTGTTTTGCAACATGGCACCCATAGAAAGAGATTATGAGTTCAGATTTATAAAAAGAAGTTTCTTCCTTAAAGCAGGAGTTTCAATGAGCATTGAGAAATTCAATGACTCTAGAAGTATTCAGATGTTTGGCTACAGTGCACCTAGGCCTGTCTAGACACTCAATGTGTGGAGGCTGAAGAGCAGAGTAGGAAAGTAAGATTTAAAAAATAAATATATAAAAGGAAAAGGAAAGAAAAAAAAAAAGCTAGACAAAAATAACCAAAAAAGAGAGCAAAAAAAATTTTTTTAAGGTAAAATATGAAAATTGTGTGCCATGCTAGCACACTATGAGAACACGTCAGGACACACCTCAGATTTAAAATGGCTTCTGGGGACCAGCAGTTAGCGTAATGGCTATGTCACTGAACTCCCATGTAGTCGACCACAATTTGAGTCCTGGACCTGGTGGCTTAAACTCACGCCGGGCATGTGTGCATGCGTGCCCAAGATCCCAAGAAGAGAATGGAGGAGAAGGGATTGCGGCGTGGCCATCCCCCCTGGGAGGTGATTTCTCGCTTTCTGTCTCTCTGTTTCTCTCTGTCTTTCTGGCGAGCGCACGCGCCCTATAGCAAAAACCCATCCAAAAAAATTTAATTAATTAAATTAATAAAATAAAATGGCTTCTGAAATTAGCAAGAGAAAGAAAAGGCCTGAGATGAGGAGGAGTGGTTTAAAAAATTTTAAATAGTAATAAAATAAGAAATTTAAAAGAGAAAGCGAGCATGAGACAAACGGAGAGAGCGCCAGATGGAGACAGAGAGAGGACAGAGGTCTCCCTACCTCGTCTGAGTGTTTCGGGGGTCTAGATGAGGCTTTGACCATAGCTTTAGTCGCCTTGGCCTGGTGTGTTTTCAAACAGCCTTGTGGGATCCAGCTACCTTAACCCCTATGCCACCAGCCAGTCCAAGATTCTTTCATTTGTGTTTTATTTTGTTTTTAGTTATTTGCCATAGAGTGAATGCACTTGTAGAAGACAGAGAGAGACAGTGAGAGGGAAAGTGAGAAATTACCCCCCAGAGGGGATGGCCATGGCACCATTCCTGTCCTCCATTCTCCTCCTGGGATTTTTGTCCATGCCACAATCTCTTCCCTGTTCTTCTCTCAGGATTTTCAAGCCACCAGGTCTAGGACTCTAACCGTGGTCATCTATTTTGGAGTCCAGCACCTCAACCACTGTGCCACCAGTTGGCCCAAGATTCTTTTCTTTTACAGAAATTTTTGCTATAGGGTACATGAGCTTGGTGGAGAGATAGAGAGAGACAGAGACAGAAAGCAAGAAATCAACCCCTGGGGGGTTGCCACACCACAATCCCTTCTCCTCCATTCTCCTCTCAGGATCTTGGGCACGCACGCACACGCACCCAGCGTGAGTTCCAAGCCACTGGGTCTGGGACTCAAACCACGGTCGACTACATGGGAGTCCAGCGACATAGCCATTACACCATCTGCTGGCCCCCAAGATTCTCAGTTAGATCTGCAAACACTTTTTTCTTTCTCAGTTTACATTCACAGGCTGTAGGGGTTAGGAAGTGGATACTTTGTTTTTTCCCTGCTGGGGGGCACCACTCAATCCTCTAGAGGTGATGTGGGTGGAGGAAGCATGTGGAGCCAATCCTGGAGAGAAGGGGACACAGAGTGATGCAGGCGGCAGCGGGTCTGGAGCAGGAGGGTAGGTCCAAGTCACATGTGTCTGATGAAGGCAAGGATCCTGTCCTGTCCAGCCCACACTTTGGACACAGCAGCCCCCCCCCCCCCACACACACACTCCCATACTCAGGCAGAGGGTAGAGACCAGCAGATGGAATAATGGTTACATCGCTGGACTCCCATGTATTCAACCGTGGTTCAAGTCTCAGACCTGGTGGCTTAAACTCACACTGGGCACATGTGTGTGCGTGCCCAAAAACCCAAGATGAGAATAGAGGAGAAGGGATTGTGGCATGGCCATCCCCTCTGGGGAGTGTGTGTGTGGGGTGATTACTCACTTTCTGTCTCTCTTGTGAGCACTCATGCCCTATAGCAAAAATCTCTCTCAAAAAAAAAAAAGAAAGAAAAAAGAGGGGACCAGCAGTTAGCGTAATGGCTATGTCACTGGACTCCCATGTAGTTGACTGTGGTTCGAGTCCTGGACTCGGTGGCTTAAACTCACGCCGGGCGCGTGTGCGTGCGTGCCCAATATCCCAAGAGGAGAATGGAGGAGAAGGGATTGCGGCGTGGCTATCTCCCCTGGGGGGTGATTTCTCGCTTTCTGTCTCTCTGTCTCTCTCTGTCTGTCTGGCGAGCGCAGGTGCTCTATAGCAAAAACCTCTCCAAAAAAAAAAAAAAAAAAAGGAAATAGTAAACCTGTATCATGATACTCTTTTTTTTAACTTTTTTTTTTTGGAGAGAATTTTTGTTGTTGTTGTTATAGGACGAGTGCACTCACCAGAGAGACAGCGAGAAATCACCCCCGGGGGGTGGATGGCCATGCTGCAATCCCTTCTCCTCCATTCTCCTCTCAAGATCTTGTGCACGCACACACGCCCGACGTGAGTTTAAGCCACTGGGTCCAGGACTCGAACTGCGGTCAACTACATGGGAGTCCAGCGACGTAGCCATTACACTATCTGCTGGTCCCTAAACTTTTTTATAAAGAATTATTTTATTTTTTTGGGGGGGGTGGTGAGAGAGGTTTTTGCTATAGGGCGCGTGCACTCGCCAGACAGACAGAGAGAGACAGAAAGACAGAAAGCGAGAAATCACCCCTCCAGGGGGGATGGCCATGCCGCAATCCCTTCTCCTCCATTCTCCTTTTGGGATCTTGGGCACGCATGCACACGCGCCCGGCATGAGTTTTAAGCCACTGGGTCCGGGACGCGAACCGCGGTGGACTACATGGGAGTCCAGCGACATAGCCATTATGCTAACTGCTGGTCCCCTTATTTATTTATTTTAATTTGACCATAGAAGGGTAGAGTTAGAGAGAGAAAGAAAGAAAGGGAGAAAGCGAGCCTCCAGGTCTAGGACCTGAACCGTGATTGGCCATGTGGGAGTCTAGCACCCTTAACCACCACACCACCTGCTGGCCCCACGATACTCTTGTTGCTCTGCTTTTTTGTTGTTGTTAACGTTTATTTATTTATCTATTTGTTGTGATTTTTCAGACCGCTGCGTCCAGGACTTGAACTGTGGTTGGCCATGTGGAAATCTAGCGCCTCAACCACCGTGCCGTCTGCTGGCCCTGTTAAACAGCCTTTGCACTGTCTTTCTGAAAAGGGTATTGCGGTGGGTGCATTGCTTCAGGCCTTAAAGGCCACATGAGCCCGGTTGGGAGCAGGGTCACCAGCCACCGGGCAGGAGGCCGAAGAGCCAGAGCCAGCTCGCAGTGACACAGGTGCCCCTTGTCCCTACTCCATGGCTAGGAGGTGGATGCCGACTGCACAGCTACCTCTGCCTTAAGGCGGCACCCGGGACCTGCGTGGAAACTGGGTCCCTTCAGCGCCGGGTGGCTCTCCATAATACACACTGAGCATCTTCCCTCCTGCCACCCTACATTTTCCACGAGACTTGCCCCCATGTCAGCAAACCCAACCTATCTGCCAGGATTCTGGGAGAAAGGAGAGGCAGCTTCCTGTCAAATGCAGGGCACCCACACTGCCCAGATCTCCGCTGGCAAAGCCCACCCCAGCTCCTCTGCATCCGACTCCTACGCCTGGTCTTAGCCCTGATCCAGGAAGTGAGTGCATAGAATTTCATTTCTTCTCCTCCTCCTCCTCCTCCTCCTCCTCCTCCTCCTCCTCCTCCTCCTCCTTCTTCTCCTTTTTTAAGTTTGCTATAGGGCATATGCACTCGCTGGAGAAAGAGAATGCATGAGAGAGAATGAGGAAAAGTGAGACGTTGCCCCAGG
The DNA here is from genome assembly GCA_026018925.1 of Tupaia tana. Taxonomy (NCBI): domain Eukaryota; kingdom Metazoa; phylum Chordata; class Mammalia; order Scandentia; family Tupaiidae; genus Tupaia; species Tupaia tana. Next base: position 130,959,697 of record JAKSZU010000002.1, read on the forward strand.
GGAATGGCCACGCTACAATCCCATCTCCATTCTCCTCTCAGAATTTTGGGCACACACACATGTGCCTGGTGTGTTTTTCAAGTCACTGTGTCCAGGACTTGAACCACATAGTTGGCCATGTAGGATCCAGCTGCCTTAACTGGCATTCCACGGGCTGGCCCCAAACAGCCTTACTGATCCATGTTACACGTATGTCAGGGGGAGTGTTACCACCCGGACACTTCTCTATGGTAACGCAGGCCAGGCACTTGTTCATTTCTGATTTTCTGGGTCACATACCTCTTCACTTTGACCTTTTTTTTTTTTTTAAAGAATTATTTTATTTAACTGTATTTATTTATTTATTTATTTATTTAAATTTGACCAGAAAGGGAGAGACCGAGAGTGAGAGAGAGGTTAAAGTGAGAAAGCAAGCCAGCAGGTTCAGAACTTGAACTGTAGTTGGCCATGTGGGCGTGTCCAGCTCCTTATCCACCATGTCACCTGCTGGCCCCTACACTTTGACCTTTCTTAAATAAACATATGTTCTGTAGTCATACTGAAACAAATATATGAGCTTTATCTACTTATCATTAGTTACTAGGATTGTTTTTTTAGAATTATTTAATTTAATTTAATTTATTTACTTATTTTATTTTGACCAGAGAGAGAGAGAGAAAGTGAGAAAGTAGGGGACCAGCAGATGGAGTAATAGCTATGTCATTGGACTCCCATGTGGTTGACCGCAGTTTGAGTCCTGGACCTGGTGGCTTAAACACATGCCGGGCACGTGTGCGTGCGTGCCCAAGATCCCAAGAGGAGCATAGAGGAGAAGAGATTGCGGAGTGGCCATCCCCCTGGGGAGTGATTTCTTGCTTTCTGTCTCTCTGTCTTTCTGTTGAGTGCACACGTCCAGGAAAAAAAAAAAAAAAAAAAAAAAAAAAAAACAACTCTCAAAAAAAATAAAGTGAGAAAGCAAGCTGCCTGGTCTGGGACTCGAACTGTGGTCGGCCATGTGGGAGTCCAGTGCCCTTAACCACCATGCCACCTGGCCCCAGTTACTAGTTTTTAGATTAGGGCTCTGTTCAGTTGATCTTTTCGTAACATCTCTATCTCTCTTGAAATTTCAAGTTTGACACATTACAAAAAAAATCCACCTAGTTTGTAAAGTGCAGTTTAAAAAAGTCTTTTCAACCTATTTTTGGCCAAAGGTTAAAGCCTAGTTTTTTCTCTCTCTTTTTATTTTATTTTTTATGAGAGTGAGTGCACGGGAGGAGGAAGGAGAAGAGGCATTTTTGACAGGGTCTTGCCATTGCACCCTCTCCCCAGCCTCCCTGCTAGTCAGGATTGTAGGCGTGCAGATCGCTCTGGGACCTGAACCCGGGCCTCTCACAGCGGGGACGGCTGGGCCAGGTAAGCCCAGATCCAGTGGGGTTGCTGAGAACGGTGTCTCACCTCGGAATCCCTGTATTGATATTTTAAGCTATTTTTCTCCATGAGCAAGGGAGACAAAGAGGCACCCCCCCCCCACAGTTTTGATGTCACTTTGTACCCTCAGCCTCAGCCCCGAATCGTGGGCACAGAACGTGGCAGGTTCAGGGAGGTCTCCCAGCACGAACCCAGACCTCCCACGTGGGTCAGCCTTAAGGAGCATTTCGCGGCTGAAGTACCATCCAGGCCCCCCATCTTGGAATATTTGGGAAGTATCCAATCAGTGCCTGCTTGTATACGAATTGCAAAGTTTTTTCTCCTTATAATTATTTTACTTAATTTTTTCATCATTATTATTATTGTTTAATTTGACGAGAGAGAGAGAGAGAGAGAGAGAGCTGTTGGTGTAATGGCTATGTCGCTGGACTCTCATGTAGCTGACCGTGGATCGAGTCCCAGACCCGGTGGCTTAAACTCACTCCAGGTGCGTGTGCGTGTGTGCCCGAGATCCTGAGAGGAGAATGGAGGAGAAGGGATTGCAGCGTGGACGTCGCCCCGGGGGGGTGATTTCTCGCTTTCTGTCTCTCTTCATCTTTCTGGCGAGCACACGCGCCCTATAGCAAAAGCCTCTCAAAAAATAAAAAAAGAAGAAGAATAGTGGGAGCTACACGCCTACGTGGCTCATCTCTGCAGACAGCCAGCCGAGTAACCGGGCACGAGGAAAGGGAATGCCAAGGTGACTGGCCGATGGGAGAGCTCCTCAGATTGGCCGAGGACATCAAAGAGCTCACAATGCTGAGAGAGAGGCCTCCAAGGGTGAGGAAAAAGAGAGAGCCCAATTTTAGTTTAGTTTATTTTTATTTTGCTATAGGGCAAGTGCACTTGCCTGAGAGAGACAGAGAGAGAGAGGGAAAGTGAGAAATCAGCCTCTACAATGGGGGTGGCCCCAGTGCAGTTTCTTCTCCAGTCTCCTTGGAATTTGGGGCGTACACGCACACATGCGAGGTGTGATTTTTCAAACCACTGAGTCCGGGATTTGAACCATGCAGTCGGCCATGTGGAATCTAGCGCCTTAACCTCCATGCCACCTGCTGGCCCAAGAGAGCCCAATTATAAAAGCGAAACCCCCTCCTCACAACCAAAGGGTGGGGAGGTCGGAGCCCTCATGGCGCCGGGCAGGTTGGACCTGTGGAGCAGCTGGTGGCCCTGAACTGTGGGAGACGCAGGTTGACGAGCCTTGAAACCCTCTGAGATGTGCAAGATCATACCCATAAAGTCCAGGATTGCTAGAAAGTCACCAACTTGCTTCTCCAAACTGCCGAAAATAGAAAGTAGGAAGCCAAGTTAATAGCGCTGGAGACAGAGAGAAACAAGGCCACGCGTGCATATGTTAGCGCTGGAGAAGAACCCCGAGGCCCCTGAGCACGGTCCACGCCAGGTGCTGAACTAGGCGGTCCCCACTGACTATTTCACTTAACCTTCATAGCCACCCACGGAGACGGTATTACGGTTTACCTGTGAAATTCTCTTAGGGAAATGAAGTCACTTCTCAAGCCACATAGCTGAGCCCAGTTCTGGCTGACTCAGGGGTGTGCAGATTTGGTCCCTGTGCCAGCTGCTTTCAGACTTTCCTGACTGAAACCCACAATAAGAGTCACATTTTAATTAATTAATTTATTTATTTATTTATTTATTTTTATTTTCATTTTTTGAGAGGTTTTTGCTATAGGGCGCGTGTGCTCGCTAGAAAGACAGAAAGCGACAGAGAGACAGAAAGTGAGAAATCACCCCCCAGGGGGGTTGGCCATGCCGCAATCCCTTTTCCTCCATTCTCCTCCCAGGATCTTGGGCACGCACGCACACGTGCCCGGCGTGAGTTTAAGCCACCGGGTCCAGGACTCAACGCGTGGTCGGCTACATGGGAGTCCAGCGACATAGCCACTACGCTAACTGCTGGTCCCAAGAGACACATTTTAGATCACAATTCAATGTACATGCATGCAATTAATAAGTGAAAAGAAAACAACTCATACCCTTACTGTCTACAGAGTTCTCTCTTTTCTTTCTCTTTTCTTTATAGAGAATTTTGCTATAGGGTGCATGCACTCACCAGAGAGACAGAAGTGAGAAATCACCTCCCGAGGGGGATGGCCACACCACAATCCCTTCTCCTCCATTCTCCTCTTGGGATTTTGGGCACACATGCATACGTGCCTGGTGTGAGTTTTAAGTTGCCAGATCTGGGACTCAAACCTGGCTCGACTATGTGGGATTCCAGCGACATAACCATTACATCATCTGCTGGTCCTGAGTTCTCTATTTTCTGTTCTACCCATTCTGTTTTATTTTATTCACTTTGGGAACAGGACTCCCAGTTGGAGAACATCACCCTTTGCCCCAACCACTTCCAGCTGTGGAGGCCAGCACTGGGCCCGACCGGGGCTTGGCCAGGCTCCCTGAATAGCTAGGAGACTAGCCACCGCAGATTCACAGCGAGGACTATCAGAGCATCTTGCTGGATCTCCTGGTCCTCATGGGTTACACCAGCTGAGTGGAAGCACTTGCCTTGCAGACTTTTAGGGAAGTGACACAAACGAAGCTGGTGATGAATGATGAACAAAGCATCGACACACAGTTATCAAAGGGAGCTGCGTGCTTTCAAAAGAAGCAGTTCACGTCAGTTGCTCTTTCCTGCTCCAGCCCTTCGGCTGGCACGATAGACACAGCACTTGACTAATCTGATACCCGCCCTAAGCATAGCTCAGAGAGGTGGAGGGGGTTTGTGGTTGGGCGGATACTCCTGGTCGACCGCTGTCTCGACGCGGGGGGACAGTCGAACAGGTTTCCTGAGGGAAGGAGTGAGAGCCGGAACAAGTGGCACAGTGTCACAGCACGGAGACGACACAGTGTCGTCTGTTTATTGTGGGCAGCACGGAGACGACACAGTGCTACAACTCTTTAGGGTCGCGTCGTCTGTTGTGAGCAGCACGGAGACAACGCGGTGTCACAGCTCTTCAGGGTCATCTGGAGATGATGTAGTGTTACAACTCTTCAGGGTCGTCTGGAGACTGTGCAGTGTTTCAACTCTTCAGGCTCTCCAGGGTCGTCGTCTTCCTGGTCGTCTGTGTCGTCTTCGTTGTCTTCCTGGTCGTCTGGCTATTGTGGGCCAGGCATGGTGGTTATATACACGTTGGTGGATCATAAAAGGTGGGTTATGATTGGTTGTGAACGGTGGGCCGTGATTGGTTGTAAACGGTGGGTTACGATTGGTTGCTTTTGGACCAATCATGAGGTGCTGGATATGCAAATCTGAGGGATCCTAGTGGCCAATCATGGCAATTGTTTGCTCTCTGAGAACCCTCCCCAGACTCGCTGGTGTGCGGCCTCCCACAGACCGCCTGTCCCAAACACGAGGCAAAAGAGACAACCCACTGAGCTCTCGCAAGCCCGAGTTATCATTTATATCATGTATGTGGTTGTGTCTGTCTCCGTGCTAGAGGAGAAGCCTTTAACGGTAGAGAACCTCTCTCTCTTGCTGCCTTCGTATTCCCAGCACTTAGCCCAAGAGCAGGCATGAAATTTTCAATAATTTTTTTTTTTTTTTGGACAGGTTTTCGCTATAGGGCGCGTGTGCTCGCCAGACAGACAGAGAGAGACATAGAGACAGAAAGCGAGAAATTATCCGCCAGGGGGGATGGTCACGCCGCAATCCCTTCTCCTCCATTCTCCTCTCGGGATCTTGGGCACGCATGCACACGCGCCCGGCGTGAGTTTTAAGCCACCGGGTCCGAGACGCGAACCGCGGTCGACTACATGAGAGTCCAGCGACATAGCCATTACGCTAACTGCTGGTTCCCATGTTCTCAATAAATCTTGAAGGAAGGTTACCATGAAGTAATCACTATCTGCCTGAAAGAGGACTCTGGGGACTCAGGACGGGACACAGGGCAGGACCCTGGCCTCAGTCTGCTCCCGCTCAGCACTCTTACCAGTTTCTGGAGTTTCTGGACGTGGACGTGGGTGACATATTTATCCAAGTTTCAGATGGCAAAAACTGGGACAGCCAGAGCACCGGATGACAGAATCAGGGTCCAAAAATAACAGCAGCCTGGAATGGTGGCCTGAACCAAGATGAAAACTAAGAGCGACCCGTATCCTGCTTTCTGGGCTAAAACTCGGCTTCCAGAGCACAGGAGGGGGGTAAATGGTTGAACAGCAGTACGTGTGGGGGCACCTGCTTCTCGTGGCAAGCTAATGAGCGAAGCGGCGACGTACCAGGGTCTGGGACTGCAGGCCGGGGCTGTGGAACGAAAGGAGGCGGCCGGGGCCCCTCTACGTGGTGCAGATTAAGTGACACTGGAACAGCCGACTTTGTCTGCAACACAATTATAAAGGAAGAAAGACCCTGACAAACGGCAAGCCTTCCCGAGGAGAGCAATGCTTGAATTTGCCTGCCTCAAAGTGAAGGATGCCTGATCAGTAAAGGGTACCGTGAAGGGACTAGAGGGGTGACAGACCAGGAAAAAAGAATGTGGGAAATTAACACAGTATTCCTAGCTCCAGTACTTAAGGAACACCTGCAAATCAACAAGAGGCAGGCAGGAAACGGTAAGAAAAAGGCTGCGGGATGAGTAGGTATTTCACGGGAGAGGAAACTTGAACTTCTACCAATGGGAGAAGAGGCGCTGGAACTCACCGTAATGCCAATCAAAGCAATGCAAATGAAAACCACGGCACTTCCTCTCTGGCGAAAGCAGTCTAACTCCGGCAACCTCCAGTTGAAACCGACACGCTAGATAAAAGGTTGAAAACATCTCTGTAAAGAGCTGGAGAAGGGTTCGAGAAGTCGAGTTGCCTGGTGGTTAAGGGAGCTGGAGTCCACGTGGCTGAATGCATGGGTTTGGGTCCCAAACCCCAGAGGCTTGTGAAACACAATGGGACCTGGTAGCTTAAGAAACACGCCAGGCACATGTGCGTGTGTGCCCAAAGGCCCGACAGGACGGAGTGACAGAGGAGAAGGGACTGCAGCGTGACCATGCCCCTTGAGGGATTCTTTCTCCCTCCTCTTCTCTCTGACTCTCTGGCGAGCATATGCGCCCTTTGGCAAATGGAAAAGAAGAAAAAAGAAGTTGAGAAGATAGGACAGCATTACTGTAGGTAACAGGACCTAAGGGAGGAAGGAGTTCAGAGTCTGCTCTCTTCCCGAGGACATCTGCCCACTAGGGGAGAGTTGAATTTCTTTTTGATGGCCTCCTAAGATGTATAGGTCTACATCACCACCCAGGGCCTGCACCAGGTGAAAAGTCTAACAAGGCATCCGCTTGCCCCCAATAAACCCCATCTCCTGAGCGCGTTCCATGCCAGGTGTTGAACTGAGCGACCTGCACTTACTGTTTCATCTAATCCTCATAGCAGCCCATGGAGATGGGTATTATGTTTTTATCTGTGAAATTCTCTTAGAGAAATGAAGTCACCAAAGTCCATAGTTCAACCCAGGCCTAGCTGACTAGGACTAGTTCTAGCTGACACAAGTTCTCTGGGGAAAATTAACCGTCATCCTGGCCCTCAAATGATTCCTATAATTTTCCAAATATGATGACTAGAACATAGTCAAAGATAACTAGGGGCCCAAGATTAGGCAGCCTTTACACCTCGTACATGTGGGCTGGCTCCCATGTGGCCAATTAGATTTCTAATCCTGGCCCAACAGTTTGAAAGACATACAAGTGTGTGTGTGTGTGTGTGTGTGTGTGTGTGTGCGCGCGCATGCCTGGGAATCTGAAAGGATGGAGGAAGGGAGAAAAAGGATTCTGTGACCACGCGCCACTGGGGGATACTTGCTTCCCCTCTCTCCCTTTTTGGTATGTGCACGTGCCCTCTGGCTATACGTGTATATACACTTTTTAACTATTTTTTTTTTTAGAGAATTACTTTATTTAACTTTATTTTAGTATGACAAGAGAGGGACAGAGTGAGAGAAAGAGAGAGAAAGTGAGAAAGCAAGCCACTGGGTCCCGGACTTGAACGCAGTCGACCATGTGGGAGTCCAGCGCCCTTAACCACCATGCCACCTGCTGGCCTCTACTTGTATATGATTTTTTAAAAATTTGCCAGAGGAGGAACCAGTAGTTGGCATAATGGCTATGTCGCTGGACTCCCATGTAGTCGACTGCATTTTGAGTCCCAGACCCGGTGGCTTAAACTCATGCCAGGTGCGAGTGCGTGCGTGCCCAAGATCCCGAGAGGAGAATGGAGGAGAAAGGATTGCGGCATGGCCATCCCCCCTGGGGGGTGATTTCTCGCTTTCTGTCTCCCTGTCTCTCTCTGTCTCTCTCTCTCTTTCTGGAGAGCAAACATGCCCTACAGCAAAAACCTCTCCAAAAAAATTTTTTTTTTGCCAGAGGAAAACAGGGGGAAGAGGGGTAGGATGGGTAGGTGAGCAAGCACCACCAATGGGGTGCAGTCACTGCAACCCTGTCTCATTTGTCCATCCGGTTGGGATCTGAGGTACGCACGTGCACACACCTAATGTGGTTTTCAAACTACTGTGGCCAGGATTGGAACCTGCATGATCAACCACATGGGATCTGGCTCCCTCAACCACTAGGACATGGAGCTGGCCCTGTATATACACTTCACTTGTATTATTGTCATAGTATTCAAATCACTTAATTTTGTTGAAGTTCTTACATAGTTGTTCTATGTCCCGACCTGGGGGGACAGTCGAACAGGTTTCCTGAGGGAAGGAGTGAGAGCCGGGACAAGCGGCGCAGTGTCACAGCACGGAGATGACACAGTGTCTTCAGTGTCATCTGTTTATTGTGGGCAGCACGGTACAGCACAAAGACGACGCAGTGTTACAACTCTTTAGGGTCGCATCGTCTGTTATGAGCAGCACGGAGGTGACGCGGTGTCACAACTCTTCAGGGTCGTCTGGAGACTGTGCGGTGTTTCAGCTCTTCAGGCTCTCCAGGGTCGTCATCTTCCTGGTCTTCTGCGTCGTCTTCGTTGTCTTCCTGGTCGTCTGGCTATTGTGGGCCAGGCATCGTGGTTATATACACGCTGGTGGGCCGTGATTGGTGAATGAAGGATCATAAAAGGTGGGTTATGATTGGTTGTAAATGGTGGGTCGTGATTGGTTGTAAACGGTGGGCTGTGATTGGTTGTAAACGGTGGGTTATGATTGGTTGCTTTTGGATCAATCATGAGGTGCCGGATATGCAAATCTGAGGGATTCTAGTGGCCAATCAGAGCAAGGTTTCGAAGGTCAGGTTTTTTTTTTTTTTAATTTTATTTACTTATTTAACTCCATTTGTTATTATTACGTTTTTTAATTTGACCCAACAGAGACAGAGAGAGAGAGACAAGGAAAGTGAGAAAGCAAGCCAACAGGTCCGGGACTCAAACCGTGGTCAGCCATGTGGGAATCCAGCGCCTTTAACCACCACGCCACCTGCCAGTCCTGAAGGTCAGGTTTTTTGAGGGAACCAATCATGGCAATTGTTTGCTCTCTGAGAAATCTCGGCAGACTCGCTGGTGTGCCCTCTCCCAGATATCTCCCTTCTCTGTTTTACTTTGAGAGATGAGGTAAAGGCCTGGGGGAATCGTGCCTGTCTTAGGTTGGTGTCATTTATGGAACCATATGTCCATTCTTACCCATGATTGGAGAGTCCCATAGCTATGATGGGCCTCCTGTCTTAGGTGGAAGGACTGAACAGTTATTGGGTTCATCAGACTCTCTTACCCGTCTTTGGCTAACCGATTCAGCACCTCAGGCGAGACCAGTATAGAGGTGTTGGTCTTCCATAAGCGAGTCAATTTGCTGTTTGAGGAATGACATGTGCCTATTAAATATAACAGGTCCCAGTGAGCAAACAATCAAAAAGCCAATAAATGGGCCAAGGAGGGGGAGCAGGAAAGGGAGGAGACCGTTCCAGGCAGACCATTCTACGTTGTTGGAGAGATTGTTGGAGTTGATGCATCTTCATTTTGTTGATCTGTGGAAGGAGAGAGAGACATCTCAGGGTTTTCATCATCCCTGGATGGCTTGTTAGAATCAATCTATTTGATTAATCTTTCTGGTAACCAACGAGCAGCATCCATTTTTTGAGAATAGATGCAGACAGACCCTCTGCCCCAAATGAGGACAGGGTCTGGACCATGCCATATATTGTCCAGAGGATCTTTCCACAAAACTGAGGCAAATTTTGTTTTGGTAGTTGAATGCAAGAAGCGCTCAGCAGCTGAGTCTCCATCTTTATCAAGAGCCAGGAAATTTAGGACAAAAAGAGTATGTGCCAGAAGGTTTTTTGGCGAGCCCTTAGTTTGTAAAAGCTCTCCCTTTTTTAGCTTTTGGAGAGTATTTTTTAAGGAAAGATGAGCACGTTCGACAATGCCCTGTCCCTGGGGATTGTATGGGATTCCTGTAACATGTTTAATGTGAAGTTGTTTACAAAAAGAGGCAAAATTGTTCCCTGTGTAACCTGGGCCATTATCTGTCTTAATTTGTTGAGGTTTACCCATAACAGAGAGTGCAGCGAGTACATGGGAAATAACATGTTTTCCAGCTTCTCCAGTTTGTGCCGTGGCAAAAATGAAACCGCTGAAGGTGTCAACAGTAACATGAACATATTTGGTAGTACCAAATTCAGCGATATGAGTGACGTCCATCTGCCATAATGTGTTAGGCATAAGGCCTCTAGGGTTAACACCTAGATGTGGTGTAGGCAAAAGGGTAAGACAGGCTGGACATTGTTTTACAATTTGTCGGGCCTGTTCTCGAGTAATTTTAAACATGAGGCGAAGTGTGTGAGAATTTAAATGATGTAGCTGATGTGCAGCAATGGCATCTGAAAGGTTTTTATCAGCTTGTGTAGAAGCAAGAAAGGAATGTTTAGTGGCAAGATCAGCGTGGCGGTTACCCTCAGTCAGAGAACCAGGCAAGTTGGTATGTGCACATAAATGGCCAATGTAAAAGGATAGGTCTCGATTTCTAATGAGAGACTGTAGTTGGCGGAAAAGCTGTGCAGCCTGAGAAACTTGTTTCATTTGTGCCGCGGTTTCTAGAAGTGGAATAGACATAGCAATATAAGCACTATCTGTATATAAATTCAAAGGCACATCGGGAAAAGCAGAAAAGACTGCAATGACTGCCTGCAACTCAACCAGCTGAGCTGATGTTGAGGAAGTGGTAAATGTAACTGTCTGATCAGAGAAGGAATAGGAAGCAGTTCCATTGGAGGAACCATCAGTAAAAACCAATAAAGCATTTAAAACAGGATGAAGTGAAGTTCGTACAGGGAAAACAAAATCATGGGTAGATAAAAAATATAAAAATTTATCTGGAGGAAGATGGTTATCAATAATTCCAGTAAAGGAAGCACATGCAATAGACCAGAAATCTGTTTGTTGGAATAGCCAATTAACTTGGTCTTTAGTATATGGCTGGATAATTGTATCAGGGTCTTTGCCAAAATAAATAACGCTTAAATTGCGAGCCATACCGATAATATCAGCTACAGCTTGATAATAAGGGTATATGACCTTTGAAGGAGAAGATGGTAGGTGAACCCAAATGATTGGAGCGGATTGCCAGAACACAGCCGTTGGTGTGACCGAAGTGCGACAAATAATGAGGAGCAATGGCAGTCTATAATCGATGGCTGTGATGAACTGAGAGGCAATGGCCTTTTCTACTATAGAGAGAGCTTGACAGCCCTCCTCTGTAAGTATGCGAGGAGATTTAGGATTGTCGTCTCCTTGTAAGATATTAAACAAAGGTTTAAGCTGGCCTGTGGTTAATTTGAGGTATGGGCGGATCCAGTTGATATCGCCCAAGAGTTTTTGAAAATCATTTAAGGTTTTTAACTTGTCAAGTCTAAATTGTATCTTTGGAGTGGTGATTTTTTGGCCAGAAAGATGGTATCCTAAGTAAGTATATGGGTCTTTAAGTTGTACCTTTTCAGGGGCAATCTTTAGTCCTCGAATGGAAAGTTGTTTTTTAAGGTCATGAAAACATTGGAGAACTAGCTGACCATCCTTGCCTCCTATTAAAATGTCATCCATGTAATGGATGATGTATATTTGATTCCATTTGTTTCTAACTGGCTGCAATGCAGCAGCAACATATTTTTGGCACAGGGTAGGGCTGTTGGCCATGCCCTGGGGGAGGACTTTCCACTCGTAACGCTTCATGGGTTCTTTAAAATTAGTTCATGGGATGCTAAAGGCAAATCTTTGTTGATCTGAAGGGTGTAAAGGAATGGTATAGAAACAATCTTGGAGATCAATGATTACCTTGAAGAAGTCTAAAGGAATGGCTACAGGGGATGGCAAGCCAGGCTGTAAGGCTCCCATGGGAACCATAGTTTTATTGATTGCTCTTAAGTCTTGGAGTAGATGCCATTTACCTGATTTTTTCTTAATTACAAAAATAGGGGTGTTCCATGGTGAAGTGCTGTCGACAATGTGTCCTGCCTCAAATTGTTCCTGTACTAACATTTGGGCAGCTTGAAGTTTTTCAGAAGTAAGAGGCCATTGATCAACCCACACGGGCATATCATCTTTCCAGGATATTTTATCAGCATGGGGTACAGGAATGTCAATGGCCGCTAGGATAAATTTCCCAGTCCTGTCCTATTAAATTTAGGTTTTGGTATCAAGGGATGGATGATACCTGACTCATTTTTCCCTAAGCCTTTTCCTGGTATATAACCCTGTGTTAACATTTGCACAATAACTGTATCAGAAGGGCTAAACATAATGAGGCTCATTTGTGATAACAAATCTCTACCCCAAAGGTTTATGGGGAGACCTTCTATAATAAAGGGTTGGATGGTTCCTTGGTTTCCCTATCTGTCCACTGTAATACTTTAGCGCTCCTTTCTGGATTCTGGCTTTGACCAATGCCTTTTAAGTGGGTAAGGGTTGGTGTTAGGGGCCAAGTTTGGGGCCAGTTGTCTTTTCTGACAATGGTGACATTGGCTCCAGTGTCAACAAGTCCAGAAAACTGTTTACCATCTAACCATAAAGTAAGCATTGGTTTCCTTGGGGAAATTTGTTGGACCCAATAAGCACTGAGGAACCAAACCCTTTTTCATCTCATGAGGAGGTTTGGATGTTATTTTGAGTGGAAAGCAGTGGAAGGAGTAAAAGTTGAGCTATGCACTTTCTAGCTGTAATAGTTGTGATTAAATTTGGAGAGGAAGCCATAATTTTTATTTGTCCCTCATAGTCATTATCTATTACTCCTGGAAAGATTTGAAGTCCCTCCATAGTGGTACTACTATGACCCATGAGTATTGCAAAGGTGTTTGGAGGTAAAGGGCCAAAGATTCCAGTAGGCAAGGCCTGTACCCCCATCTCGGGAGTTAATACTGTGTGGGTGGTGGAACAGAGGTCCAGTCCTGCGCTTCCTGAAGTCACTCTAGAGAGGTCCGAAATGGATTGTTTGTTAGAACAGTTTGCATCGCCCCAAAAACTTGTTTGGGTCTGGGGGCCTGGGGCTGGCCCCTGTACCCGTTTCCCTGAGGGTAAATGAGTGATCTGCCATGGATATCTGTTTTGGACCTGCACTCGTTGGCAGGATGACGTCCCCTCTGGCACTTACTGAATAACTCAAGGGGTTGATTCTGTCTCTGATCTTTAATATTTTTTGTTTTACATTGTCTTGCCATGTGTCCTGGGCGACCGCATTTAAAACAATTACCTCGATTATTGTGGTCAAGGAATTGGTGGACGGTGTACCCTTGAAGGGCAGCAACCATGGCCAATCCCTGTTGGTATGCTGATCCGATCTCTGAACACAGATGTATGTACCCTGTCACGTCTGTCTTTTTTCTGTGTGGTCTAATGGATGCCTGACAAGAGGCGTTAGCATTTTCATATGCCAGTTGTTTTACAAAGTCTGTACTTGCATCAGCATTACCGAATATTTTTTCTGACGTGGTAATTAATCAATGTGCAAAGTCAGAAAAAGGTTCATCAGACCCTTGTCTAATGTTAGTAAGGGAGGCGCTCAAATCTCCTTTGGCAGGGAGTTTTTTCCAGGCCTTTATGCCTGCCATATGAATTTGTGCAAAGAGCCCTGGATCATACTGCATTTGATTTTCATTGTGCGCATAGTTTCCTTCTCCTATGCACATCTCGGCCGTCCAGCCATTACTGGCTTGGGCATTGCGGCGGGTGGTTTCCCTACAAGCCTCTACATATTCTGATTTCCAAAGCAGGTAGTCTCCTCCTGAAAGTGTAGCTCAGGCTAATGTTTGCCAATCAGACGGTGTAAGCCAGCCCTCTGCGATAGCTTCAACTATAGCTAAGGTATATGGAGCAGTAGCTCCATACTGGGCAACTGCCGCCTTAATTTCTTTTACCATTTTAAAGTCAAACCCACTGTGACTGCACCAAACCTGTCCTTGGGGATCTGTAGTTTCCGTAACAGGGAATGTCTCAAAGTCTGTCATGTGTGATCCCTGAACTAGTTTTGTTTCTTTGTCTGTATTGGTTTTTAGTTTCTCTAATTGTGATATTAATTCCTGGTGTTCTTTTTATAATTGAATTTGTTCTTTTAATTGTTTTATTTCATTAATTATTTTTTGTTTTGGGTCAATAAGAGGCAGTGCTGAAGCAGTAGTGTTACAGGGTGGCAGCCGTTTTTTGAAAGACAACCATTCGGGGTTATTATATTTATCAGCCTCGGCCTCTAGGATTTCCTCCTCTGAACTAGTTGATGACTTGTTTTTCTTTGGCTCTTGTAGAGCCTTAAAGTTGTTTTTATTTTTTATTTTTTTTTATTTTTGGGGCTTTGTCTCACCTTCGGGGCTTTTAACTTCTCCCTCACTATCTAGGGAAATAAGATCCTCTCCCTGTTCCTTTTCAATTTTAGAATTAGCGACCATAGTGGCAAGGGCTTCTTTTAAGTCCTGAATGAATAGTTCGTGCTGACTAAGCTCTTGTTTGTGCTGGCTAAGCTCTTGTTTGTGCTGGCTAAGCTCTTGTCCCATTATTACCCTTATTACTTGTCCCATTATTACCTTTATTACTTATAAGTAAGCAATCTTTGTTACTCACCAGGACAATTCTCTGCCGTTCCCTCTCAGACTATTCTCTGCCGTCCTATCTTGGGACGATTCTCTGCCGTCCTATCTCAGGACGATTCTCTGCTGTCCTATCTTGGGACGATTCTCTGCCGTCCTACCTCGGGACGATTCTCTGCCGTCCTATCTCAGGTGCTCTTCACTGGATCCTTCGTACTCAGGTCCCTTGTTTGAGCTCCACGTGTCCCGACCCGGGGGGACAGTCGAACAGGTTTCCTGAGGGAAGGAGTGAGAGCCGGAACAAGTAGTGCAGTGTCACAACATGGAGACAACACAGTGTCTTCAGTGTCATCTGTTTATTGTGGGCAGCACGGTACAGCATGGAGACAACGCAGTGTTACAACTCTTCAGGGTCACGTCGTCTATTGTGAGCAGCATGGAGACGACACGGTGTCACAGCTCTTCAGGGTCTTCAGGGTCATCTGGAGACTGTGCAGTGTTTCAGCTCTTCAGGCTCTCCAGGGTCATCGTTGTCTTGCTACTGTGGGCCAGGCATCATGGTTATATACATGCTGGTGGGCCGTGATTGGTTGTAAACAGTGGGCCATGATTGGTTGTAAACGGTGGGCCGTGATTGGTTGTAAACGGTGGGCTGTGATTGGTTGCTTTTGGACCAATCATGAGGTGCCGGATATGCAAATCTGAGGGATTCTAGTGGCCAATCAGAGCAAGGTTTCAAAGGTCAGGTTTTTTTTTTTTTTGGAGAGGTTTTTGCTATAGGGTACATGCACTCGCCAGACAGACAGAGAGAGACAGAGAGATAAAAAGCGAGAAATCACCCCCCAGGGGGGATGGCCACGCCGCAATCCCTTCTCCTCCATTCTCCTCTTGGGATCTTGGGCACGCACGCACACACGCCCGGCGTGAGTTTAAGCCACCGGGTCCAGGACTCGAACCGCGGTCGACTACATGGGAGTCCAGCGACATAGCCATTATGCTAACTGTTGGTTCTGAAGATCAGGTTTTTTGAAGGGAACCAATCATGGCAATTGTTTGCTCTCTGAGAAACATCAGCAGACTCGCTGGTGCACAGCCTCCCACATATCCCCCTTCTCTGTTTTAATTTGAGAGATGAGGAAAAGGCCTGGGGGAATCGTGCCTGTATTAGGTTGGAGTCGTTTATGGAACCATATGTCCATTCTTACCCGTCATTGGAGAGTCCCATAGCTATGATGGGCCTCCTGTCTTAGGTGGAAGGACTGAACAGTTATTGGGTTCATCAGACTCTCTTACCCGTCTTTGGCTAACCGATTCAGCACCTCAGGCGAGACCAGTATAGGGGTGTTGGTCTTCCATAAGCGAGTCAATTTGCTGTTTGAGGAATGACATGTGCCTATTAAATATAACAGGTCCCAGTGAGCAAACAATCAAAAAGCCAATGAATGGGCCGAGTAGGGGGAGCAGGAAAGGGAGGAGACCGTTCCAGGCAGACCATCGGCGAGTTGTTTGCTACATTGTTGGAGATGTTCTTGGAGTTGATGTATGTTGTCACGAATGGTGCCTGACTTGTTGGCGTAAAAGCAGCATTCCTGTAAAGCAAGACAGAGACCCCCCCATTCTGCCAGGAGGAGATTTAAACCTTGTCTATTTTGAAGAACCACCTCAGCCGGGGAATCTAGTTGGTCTGAGATAAGACCCTCAGTGACTTGGTGTAATAACCCTGAAGAGTTGTAACACTGTGTTGTCTCCATGCTGTACCGTGCTGCCCACAGCTGGTCCCGAATTTTATTTCTTCGTTCATTTATTTTAATTTGACTAGTTAGAGAGAGAGAGAGAGAGAGAGAGAGAGAGAGAGAGAGACGGAGGTGGAAAATGAGAAAGCAAGCCACCAGGGACTCAAGTCCAGAACTCGAACTGTGGTCGGCCATGTGGGAGCATCCAGCGCCTTAGCCACCATGCCACCTGCTAGTCCTGGGCAGAGTATTTCTTTGACAAGCACACCCTGGGAGACCGAGATAACGAGAGCTAAGCCTGAGACCGGCCTTTTCAGAGCCCCGGTGACTTCTTTGCTCACTGTGGCAGTGTCTGGCGTTTCTATTACATTTCCTCTAAGCTGTGTAAGACATTCACGTACGCTCTTTAGGTTGTACCATTCCTTCAAATATGGGAGTTTAGTATCCAAAAACTCAATTAATAAATAAAGACTGGCTTGCAGAGCTAGCCTTAAGGGTTAGTGGTTAAGGGAGCCAGATACCACGTGGCTTACTGTGTGGTTTGAGTCCCGGACCCAGTGGCTTGAAAAATACACTGGGCTTGTATGCATGCCCGAAATCCCAAAAGGAGGGAGAGAAAGGAGAGGGATTGTGGTGCAACCACGCCCCATTGGGGGGTGCTTTCTCCCCCTTCCCTTTCCCTTGGTGTGCAGGTGTCCTCTGGCAAACTAAAAAGGAAAGGCTGGCTTGACCTGGAAAGCTGCCAGCGGGGACAGGGGCCTTTGGACGCTGCTTCACATTCTTCACGTGCCTCAGTGTCTGACCGCCTGCCCCCACATCAAAGCTGGATGCAGGTGCAGGGGAGGGAAGGGATGGAGAGGCTTTACTGAAGTGGGCAGACCAGAGCGGGTTTGGTTTCCTGGTTGTGGCAGGTGTTTAGATTGCCTTTTTTTTTTTTAAGAGACATTTTTGCTATAAGGTGCATGTGCTCACTGGGGAGACAGAGAGACAGAAAGTGAGAAATCACCTTCCAGGGGGAATGGCCACACTGTGGGAGGCTGTGCACCAGTGAGTCTGCCAAGGTTTCTCAGAGAGCAAACAATTGCCATGATTGGTTCCCTTCATAAAACCTGACCTTCGAAACCTTGCTCTGATTGGCCACTAGAATCCCTCAGATTTGCATATCTGGCACCTCATGATTGGTCCAAAAGCAACCAATCATAACTCACCATTTACAACCAATCACGGCACACCATTTACAACCAATCACGGCCCACTATTTACAACCAATCATGGCCCACCGTTTACAACCAATCATAACCCACCTTTTACGATCCTTCATTCAACCAATCATGGCCCACCAGCGTGTATATAACCACGATGCCTGGCCCACAGTAGCCAGATGATGACCCTGGAGAGCCTGAAGAGCTGAAACACCGCACAGTCTCCAGACAACCCTGAAGACCCTGAAGAGTTGTAACACTACATGGTCTCCAGACGACCCTGAAGAGCTTGACACCGCGTTGTCTTCATGCTGCTCACAACAGACGACGCGACCCTGAAGAGTTGTAACACTGCGTCGTCTCCATGCTGTACCCTTGTCCCGACCCAGTTCGGGTGCCACATGTCCCGACCTGGGGGGACAGTCGAACAGGTTTCCTGAGGGAAGGAGTGAGAGCTGCAACAAGCGGCACAGTGTTACAACACGGAGATGACACAGTGTCTTCAGTGTCGTCTGTTTATTGTGGGCAGCACGGTACAGCACGGAGACGACACAGTGTTACAACTCTTCAGGGTCGCGTCGTCTGTTGTGGGCAGCACGGAGGTGACGCGGTGTCACAACTCTTCAGGGTCGTCTGGAGACTGTGCGGTGTTTCAGCTCTTCAGGTTCTCCAGGGTCGTCGTCTTCCTGGTCTTCTGTGTCGTCTTCATTGTCTTCCTGGTCATCTGGCTATTGTGGGCCAGGCATCGTGGTTATATACACGCTGGTGGGCCATGATTGGTTGAATGAAGGATCGTAAAAGGTGGGTTATGATTGGTTGTAAACGGTGGGCTGTGATTGGTTGTAAACGGTGGGTTATGATTGGTTGCTTTTGGACCAATCATGAGGTGCCAGATATGCAAATCTGAGGGATTCTAGTGGCCAATCAGAGCAAGGTTTTGAAGGTCAGGTTTTTTGAGGGAACCAATCATGGCAATTGTTTGCTCTCTGAGAAACCTCAGCAGACTCGCTGGTGTGCAGCCTCCCACAGTTCTGGAAGAAATAATCCAGATTCTATGACACAGCTGTTTCAGAAAAACTATGATACTTTCTTTTTCTTTGAGGTTTTGGCCACAGGACATGTCTGCTTGCCAGAGAGAGAGACAGAGAGAAGGAAAGTGAGAAATCACCCCTAAGGAGGGATGGCCATGCTGCAATCCCTTCTCCTCCATCCTCCTCCTGAGACATTGGGCATGCATGCGCATGCACCTGGTGTGATTTTCTTTTTTTTTTAATTTTTAATTTTTTTATTTTAAAATTTTTGTCTTTTATTTTTCTTTCTCAAATCAATTAAATTCACATTTTACATAAAGTCCCCATTATGATGTATACAATATACATACATATATATATATATATATATATAGTTTTCAACAGAGAACTCTACATTTTTTTGGTGTTAAATGTTTCTTCCCTTTGCCCCTCATACCCACTCTCTACCACCCACTCCCCTCCCTTGCAGCCTCTGGTATCTACATTTATCCTTTCCACTATCATATCTTCAGATCTTTCTCCTTTTGCCAGAGTGCTGATATATTTTTTTTTTATCATTGCACATCTTTACAGTGTACAACATGGTTTTTCCCAGCATGAGTACAGTGTACATTAGTCAAGACAATATTACCATATACATTATCAACAACTTTTCATTTTTGTGTCTATTAAGTGTGTTGTTTGTTCCCTGAATCCCTCCCTTCTGCCCTCTATTACTCATTCCCATTACCTCTCCCATACTGTCTCTAGCATCTGCAGTTGCCATCCCTGCTATTATACCCTCCAGTTCTTTCAGTTTTTTTTTTTTTTTTCAATTATCAGCTCATATAGTTTTCAACAATAGGGAACACAGATTCTATTCAGGGTTGGATTAAGGGTGGGTCTTGTGCAGTTCCGCAATTGTAGGTGAGTCTTCATGGAATACAGTTTCAGGAAAGCGGTTCTGTTAAGCAGAGATGGTTATCAGTTGATGCGGCACAGCATCCATCTTGTGATTACCGGGAATGGTGTTATGGGGATCTGCAACGTGAGTCATCCTCGGGTATCTGGCTTCCTTAAGAATGGTAGAGTAGTTCTTGTTTTTCCCTGAGGTAATGCAGGGCTGGTAACCATCATCTTCTCACTGTCCATAGGCAGAGATAATCCTCCTATACAATATATTTCTCAATTGGTTTAAGACAGCTTAAGTTTCTTTCTGTTGCTTATAGTTGCAAGTTCTTAATCCTTGTTTTCAGCTTCAGCTTGCCGCCCGCGGCCGGCGGCCACATGCAGGCGCAGGCCCGGCGGCCACGCGCAGGTACGGCGGCCAGGCGCGGGCCCGGCAGCCACACGCGCAGGCCCGGCAGCCACGTGCAGGCACAGGCCCGGTGGCCACGCGCTGGCCCAGCGGCCATGCACAGGCGCAGGCCCGGCGGCCACGCACAGGCCTGGCGCCACGCGCAGGCCCAGTGGCCCCGCGCTGGCCCGGGGACCACGCTCAGGCCCGGTGGTCACGCGCAGGCCCGGCGGTCACACACAGGCTCAGGCCCGGTGGCCACGCGCGGGCCCGGCGGCCATGCACACAGGCCCGGCGGCCACGCGCTGGCCCAGCAGCCACGCACAGGCACAGGCCCGGCGACCACACTCAGGCCCGGCAGCCGCACGCAGGGGCAGGCCTGGCTGCCGCACACAGGCACAGGCCCGGCAGCCACGTGCCGGCCCGGCGGCCACGTGCCATCCTGGCGGCCACACGCCAGCCCCCGGCGCGCAAATGCGTGCGGGTCCCCGCGCCACCTCCTGCCCACCCGCCCCGCCAAAGAAAGGAAGGACGGCGACCTCGGCCGATCCGCGCCGCCGGCCCGCGTCGGCGCCGAGCGCGGGACACACCCAGTGCTGGAGAGGCAGTGGGGGCCGGGCGGTCCAGCCCACGGCACGCGGAGCAGAGCCCCGGCCGGGCCGGCACACAAAGCAGAGCCCCGGCCACACAGGCTGGGCCACGCAAGCCCGGCCAGCACGCAAAGCAGAGCCCCGCACCCTGTGCCGCCCGGCGTGGGCGGCCAGCGCAGGCCCTGGTGTGATTTTCAAACTGCCAAGTCCAGGACTCAAACCATGGTTGGCCATGCGGAAGTCCAGCACTTTAACCACTATATCACCTACTGGCCCCAAGAAAACTATGGTACTTTTATAATGTCAGCATGTGGTTGGTCTCACAGAGCGTGATAAAAATAAATTCACAGCCAAAATGCAAAACTGACCAATTCATTGGAGAGAGTTAATTTCCTAGTGACTCCAATTATTTGCTTCATCTGGTTTTGCTAAATACACTAACAAAAGCATCTTTCCAGGCCTGGATATGTTCATACTTACAAAGTCAATGATTTAGTTAATTATTCAATGGTATTAAGCATGTTTTTAAATCCATATAATAAAATGCAGCTTAGAGCCAAATCTGAGATTATGAAGATCATGTATTAAATTTCTATCAAATAACACTCACTCTTGTGAACTGCTGATTACATCAAGAGACCCAAACCAGTTCTTTAAATACTTTCATACCATATGTTTTAAATAGTGAATTGAATCTATTTTATTAAAACTAGATCCCTTAAGTCCAAA
The DNA here is from genome assembly GCA_026018925.1 of Tupaia tana. Taxonomy (NCBI): domain Eukaryota; kingdom Metazoa; phylum Chordata; class Mammalia; order Scandentia; family Tupaiidae; genus Tupaia; species Tupaia tana. Next base: position 130,980,702 of record JAKSZU010000002.1, read on the forward strand.
TACTAATGCGATTTGTGCTGATAATGTTTAATACAGCCTATAATTCCTGAACATCCCCGGGTCCCTGGCAGAGGATCCTTGGGAGGGCTTCGTGGGAAGTTGGGGTGCATCCCAGAGCCTAACATTGCACGTGGGCACACCTGGCAGCCTGGCTGGGCCTGGCTAGCAAGAGACAGATACTAGGACGCATTGCTACCAGCTGGCTTTAGTGTTTCCTGGTTTGTGGTGTAAAACTGTTTACGTTGAGGCTGCATTTGCAATCTCCTTATTAAGGGATTAGAATCACACTGGATTGCTTTACTGTATTTGGAATGCTCAGCTCAGATACATTTTTATTAGATTCTAGAAGCTCTAGGGATTTCTCGTAAGTAAGCTGCTCGTTAATTGCCTTTTTTGTACATAAACAAAATCCCAAATTAGAAAAATGAAAGAAAATGGAGAACTAACACGTCTCTACTTAAAATGCAATTCTTTTGTAGTTTTATGCATTTTCCCCCCTTTCTGTTAATTATTAACACAATTTTATACTTACATGGGGGTAATTGGCCTGATTTCAAATTAAAACTGGGAAAAATACACATATGGTCCAAATGATGGTGTTTTTTCTCCCCACTAATTGTTCTGAGGAGCTATATAGTGCATTTGAAACAGCATGAACTTCAGTTATTTGGACTTGGGTTTAAACTGAGGCTTTCTAATTAGCTATAAATTAAATCATCCTCTTGCATTTTCTGCTCTGTAAAATGGGAATATCACTCCCCTTGCAATTGTTACGAAGATGAACGATAACATGAGTAAAGTTCCTGACATATGAGAGAGGATTTTTTTTTAAAGGAATTATTTATTTAATTTTATTTATTCGTTCATTTATTTTAATTTGACCATAGAGAGAGAAAGTAAGAAAGTAAGCCACCAGGTCTGGGACTCGAACTGTGGTCAGCCCTATGGGATTGTCCAGCACCTTAACCACCATGCACCTGCTGGTCCTAGGAGAGGATTTTTAATATTATTACCTTGTGCGATTCTTGGTAGGGTTTGATAGTTTTGTTTTTGTTTTTAATTTCACTTATTGTCATTATTTTTTTTTAATTTTCTTTTTTCTTTTTCTTTTTTTTTTTTTTTTTTGTAAGTTGACCAGAGAGAGATGATGAAAGAGAAGGAAAGTAAGAATGCAAGCTGCCGGGTCTAGGACTTGAACCGTGGTCAACATGTGGAAGTCCAGCTGCCTTAACCACCACACCACCTGCTGGCCCACTAGGGTTTGATAGTTTAAACATGACACTCTAGTGGGTTTTTTTTTGTTTGTGTTTGTTTTCACACATCGCATGACCTGGCAGGCTGTCCTTGCCCTTCTGGAAATGTTTCTCAGTGTGATTTTATTTCCCCCAGACTTGGGATACACCTTCATGTGAAGTAGCTTTCCGCACCCTCACAAGGACCTACGAAGCTCTATCTCAAGGTTGTCCTCATAAGCTTATGATTCAAAATTATAAAATTTACAAAAGGAAATAATCCACCATGAATTGGACCCCACCTCACAACAAATAGCAAGATTAACCCTCAAACACTTATTTTTAGAGAATTATTTATTTATTTAATTTAATTTGTTATTATTATTTTTAAATTTTATCAGAGAGAGAGAAAGGGAAAGCGAGAGAGCAAGCCACCAGGTCCAGGACTCGACCCATGGTCAGCCATGTGGGAATCCAACGCCTTTAACCACCATGCCACTTGCTGGGCCACCCCTCCAACACTTTAGACAAGGGAATTACAAGATTCAGACTATGATGATTTCAAATTATTAAATAATTTTTAAAAATTTTGAAGTCATAAAACAAGGAACCAAAAGTGTGAGAAACAGAATGCTATAGGAAGATTAGAAGGTATCATGCTTTTAAAAAATTGATTTATTTCTTCCATGAGTGACAGAGACAAAGGGAGAGAGACAGTGAGACAGCAGGGTCTCCATGCCGTGACCCAGCCCAGCTTCAGCCAGCCTCAGCACGTGCATGCCCAGCACACTCAGCCAGGTGTCCAGACAAGAACCGGAACCTTCTCACGAGGGTCGTCCTCACAGAACGTCATCCTTACCACTGTGCCGTCACCTGACCCTGACAGGTATCATTTTACAAATAACTATTCCAAACTAAGTGGGGGGCTAGCAGATGGTGAGGTGGCTAAAGGCGCTGGATTCCCAAATGGCCGACCGCAATTGGAGTCCTGGACCTGGTGACTTGCTTTCCCACTTTCCCTTTCTCTCTCTCTCTCTGTCTGGTCAAATTTAAAAATAGTAATATAATAATAACAAATGGAATTAAATAAATGATTCTTTTAAAAAAAGAAAAAAACCCTAAGTGGATGGTTCTGCCGATGATTAGAAATAGCTAAGAACGGGGGCCAGCATTTGGCATGGTGCTTAAGGCACTGGACTCCCATGTAGCCGACTGCAGTTCGAGTCCCAGACCTGGAGGCTTGAAAATCGTGCCAGGCACGTGTGTGTGCTTGCCCAGAATCCCTGGAGAAGGGATTGCAGCGGGGCCATCCCCCTAGGATGGGAGGAGGGTTGATTTCTCACTTTCTCTCTCTGTCTCTGTCTCTGTCTCTGTCTCTGTCTCTCCAGTGAGCACATGTGCCCTATGGCCAAAAAAATCTTTAAAAACAAAAACAAAACCAGGAGTAACCAGAGCAGAATCGGGCAGTGGAAGGTACATCGGACAAAACTGAAACGTAGCACACAAAGATATGGAGATGAAACTGTGTGCAAGAGGGGGAGGTGCGTGGTGGGGAGCACGAGACGTTCCAACGCACGTCTGGAGGAAGCAGGAGAGAACTGAGAATGAACAGGAGTGGAGAAAACGTTCGCTAGCAGCTTCGCGCAACCCCTATTTATAAGCACCTAGTGTGTGCCAGGCACTGTTTTCGTCTCTGATGCTCGGTAGTGACATAATGAGAAAAGATCATAACTGCTGTCTTCCAGAACTGATTTTGGACAAAAACTCTCAGTCTCAGGAAATGGATCACCAGATACACCAAATTTTCACCCAGCACGTCGAAACTGAGGAATGCAAAGATCCTGGCAGAAGCGGGGAGGGCCTAACAGGTTTAAACCGACAACTAAAGGAAGCACATACTTTGTTTGAAGTGGCACTGCCTAGATAGATGGCAAGTTTTGGGCCAGCAGTGGCATGGTGGTTAGGCATGCTGGACTCCCACATGGTTGAACACGGTTCGAGTCCTGGACCTGGTGGCTTGCTTTCTCACTTTCCTCTCTCTTGCTCTGTACCTGTCTGATCAAATAAAATAAATAAATAAATAAAGCTAGAGAGATGGTAAATTCCTCAACAGCAGCCACAGAGGCATACTCTCTTCACAGTTCTTAGAGTGACTTAGTTCTTACATCACTCTCTCCATAGTTCTTTCTTTTTTTTCTCTTTTTTTTTTTGGAGAGGTTTTTGCTATTGGGCACATGCGCTCGCCAGAAAGACAGAGAGAGACAGAGAGACAGAAAGCGAGAAATCACCCCCCAGGGGGGATGGCCACACCGCAATCCCTTCTCCTCCATTCTCCTCGGGATCTTGGGCACGCACGCACATGCACCCAGCATGAGTTTAAGCCACTGGGTCCGGGATGCGAACCGTGGTCGACTATGTGGGAGTCCAGCGACATAGCCATTATGCTAACTGCTGGTCCCTCCATAGTTTTTTGTTTTTTTTTTTTTTTTTTTTTTTTTTTTTTTGAGAGGTTTTTGCTACAGGGTGCATGCGCTTGCCAGACAGACAGAGAGAGACAGAGAGACAGAAAGCAGGAAATCACCCCCCAGGGGGGTTGGCCACGCCGCAATCCCTTCTCCTCTCGGGATCTTGGGCACGCACACACACGCGCCCGGCGTGAGTTTAAGCCGCCGGGTCCAGGACTCGGACCGCGGTCGACTACGTGGGAGTCCAGCGACATAGCCATTACACTAATTTAATTTGGCCAGAGAGGAACAGAGAAAGAGAGCAAGAGAGAGAGAGAGGAAAAGTGAGAAAGCAAGCTGCCAGGCCAGGTCCAGGACTCGAACCGCAGTCGACCATGTGGGAGTCCAGTGCCCTTAACCAGCACACCACCTGCCAGCCCCTCTCTTCATAGTTCTTATCCAGTGACTTAGACCATTACACCCAACTAATCTGTCCTCTTTTTTTAAAATTATTTATATAATTTTATTCATTCATTCATTTTAATTTGACCAGAGGAAGACAGAGAGAGAGAGAGAGAGAGAGAGAGAGAGAGAGAGAGAGGAAAGTGAGAAAGCAAACCACCAGGTTTGGGACTTGAACCATGATCGGCCATGCGGAATTGTCCAGCGCCTTAACCACCACCCCACCTACTGGTCCCACCAGCTAATCTGTCCTTTGAGATGGAAGGGGGAGCCAGCAGATGGCGTAATGGTTACGTTGCTGGACTCCCACGTAGTCGACCACGGTTGAAGTCCCAAATCTGGCGGCTTAAAACTCATGCTGGGTGGGGACCAGCAGTTAGCGTAATGGCTATGTCGCTGAACTCCCACGTAGTCGACCGCGGTTCAAGTCCCAGACCCAGTGGCTTAAACTCACGCGGGGCGCATGTGCATGTGTGCCCAAGATCCCGAGAGGAGAATGGAGGAGAAGGGATTGCAGCGTGGCCATTCCCCCAGGGGGTGATTTCTGTCTCTCTGTCTCTGTCTGTCTGGCGAGCGCATGCGCCCTATACCAAAAAATCTCTCCAAAAAAAAAAAAAAGAAACATGCTGGGTGTATGTGTGTGCATGGAGATTGGAGGAGAAGGGATTGCGGCGTGGCATTCCCCCCCCCAGGGGGGGGATTTCTTGTTTTCTGTCTCTCTCTCTGTCTCTCCAGTGAGTGCATATGCTTTATAGCAAAAATCTCTCTCATTAAAAAAAAGAAAGAGAGAGATGGAAGGGGTCTTGAATGAATCAGTATATAGTCAGCCTCTGTCTAGATTTGACCTAAATCCTTCCAGATTTTTAGAGGCTTAGAGAAATACGAATGTAGACTATATATTAGATGTCATATGGAATTTTGTTCTAGTGATAGGGTATTGGTCAAGTCCTGGCTCTGTCGTGCTTTCTCACTTTCCCTTTCTCTCTCTCTCTCTACCTCTCTTTCTGGTAAGCACATGTGCCCTGTGGCAAATTGAAAAAAAAAATGATAAATAAAATTAAATAGCTCTTGGGAACCAGCAGTTAGCGTAATGGCTATGTCGCTGGACTCCCACGTAGTCGACCGCGGTTCGCGTCTCGGACCCGGTGGCTTACAACTCACGCCGGGCGCGTGTGCGTGCGTGCCCAAGATCCCGAGAGGAGAATGGAGGAGAAGGGATTGCGGCGTGACCATCCCCCCTGGGGGGTGATTTCTCGCTTTCTGTCTCTATGTCTCTCTCTGTCTGTCTGGCGAGCGCACGCGCCCTATAGCGAAAAACCTCTCCAAAAAAATAAATAAATAAATAAATAAATAAATAAATAATTTTTTTAAAAAATTAAATAGCTCTTTTAAAAAAAATCTTTAAAATTTTTTTATTCATTGTCATTATTTTATTTATTTATTTATTTAGTTAGTTAGTTATTTAGTTAGTTAGTAAGTTGAAGTTGACCAGAGAGAGAAGAAAAGTGAGAAAGCAAACTGCCAGGTCCGGGACTCAAACTGCAGTCAGCCATGTGGGAGTCCAGCTGCCTTAACCACCATGCCACCTGCTGGCCCCTTAAATAAATAATTCTTTTTAAAAAGGGAGGGGCTAGCAGGTGGCATGGTGGTTAAAGAGTTGGACTCCCACATGGCCAACTGTGGTTCAGGTCCTAGATCTGATGGCTTGCTTTCTCACTTTCCATCTCTCTCTCTCTATCTCTCTTTGGTCAAATTGAAAAAAAATAATAATAGGACCAGCAGATGGCATGGGGGGTAAGGGTGCTAGACTCCTACATGGTCGACCACAGTTCAAGTCCCAGACCTGGTGGCTTGCTTTCTCACTTTGCCTCTCTCTCTCATTCTGTCCCTTTCTGGTCAAATTAAAAGTAAATAAATAAAGTTAAATACAGTAATTTTTAAAAATATTGATAATAAAATAAATAATTTTTTAAAAGAAGAGAAAATTGAGTAGAATTTCATGGTGTGTGTCATAATTTTTTTCAAAATTTCAAGAGAGCACATGTCCTCACCAGAGAGTCACACACACACACACACACACACACACACACAAAAAAGAAAGAAAAAAAGAAAAAGAAAAAAAAAACAGAGAGAGGGAGAAAGTACCCCAATTTGGTGTGTCACACCACAACCCCTTTTCCTCTATGTTTCTATGTTTCCACCCTGTCAGGACTTGGGGCACCGATGAACATGTGCCTAGCATGTTTTACATGCTGGGATGGGACTTGAACCACATTGGCTATGTGGGATCTGTCTTCCTTAACCATTAGGCTACAGGGCTGGGCCTTTAGGAAATGATTAAAACTGCAATGAGGGAACCAGGTGGCGTGGAGGTTAAGGACTGGGTGCCACATGACTGACTGCATCGTTTGAGTCACAGACCTGGTAGCTTGAAAATCATGCTGGGCGCATGTGCACGCATGCCCAAAAGCTCGAGAGGAGAATGGAGGAAAATAGATTGTGGCACGGTCATCCCCCCTGGGGGGTGATTTCTCACTTTCTCTGTCTCTCTGTCTCTCTCTCTCTCTGGTGAACTCTCACACTCTACAACAAAACTTAAAAACAATTTGTAATGAGAGATTATTTCACATAAACACATTGGCTAAAGTAAAAAAATGCCTGGGGCCTGGAAAGTGGGGTGGTGGTTAAAGACGCTGGACTCCCACATGGCTGACTGCAGTCTGAGTCCTGGACCTGGTGGTTTGCTTTCTCACCCTCCCTCTCTGATCAAACTGGAAAATAATAATAATAAATAGAGCTTTTTTAAAAAAAAAGTTTAAAAAAAGTCTGAAAATACCAAGCATTGGAGAAAACAAATATGTTACCTGCTATTGGGGGAGGTATAAATTGGAGAATTGGAGAGTTGCTTGGTATTATGTGGTAAGTGGAAGATGAAATCTCCTCCTACCCAGCAATTCTGCTTTTTAAGTTTGCAGCCTAGAAAATGTCTCCTACATATACAGACGCATATTCCAGTGACCCTGTGCGTGCTGGTTACATATGTGGCCTGCTGTCCTCGGCCTGCATTTTCCCAACACTCCTCCTCACCTCTCGCATGCTGTTGACTCACCGCTGTCCATCACGCAGAAGCCCCAGCTGGGAAACACCTGAAACGAAGCGTTAGCAAAGGCGCCAACGTCAGCACAGAACTTCCCGCCCGAGTGCGCACGTAGCGGTGGATCGGTATGATAGCGCTGTCTTCTAGTGTTGCGTGTAATACACCTGGGATGTGAGCTAGCCGATAACGTTTGATTCGAATGCAATCAAACCACGAGAGCTAATTCATAGTTTATAGGAAATAGAGGGGTTAGAGGAACAAGCTGAACGCTACCGGGAGGAAGCAATCATCCCGCACAGCCACTCTATGTCGTCAGCTCGTCTGTGCCGGGCACGAAGGGACTGTGCGAGATTAAGAGATATATAAGGAGCATAATAAACGGACACAGTGTGTGGTTCTAGACTGGACCTGAATGGAAAAAGCAGACATTACTGGAATAACTCAAATATTCTGAATATTAAATGTGTATTAGACAGGTGAGCTGGTCCCATGGTGGTTAAGGCTCCAGAACCCACATGGCTGACTTCCTCAATTTGAGCCGCAGACCTGGCAGCTTAAAAAATACACTGTGGGGGGGGGGGGGGAGCAGTTGACGTAATGGCTATGTCGTTGGACTCCCACGTAGTTGACCGTGGTTTGAGTTCCGGACCCGGCGGCCTAAACTCACGCCAGGCACGTGTGCGCGCGTGCCCAAGATCCCAAGAGGAGAACGGAGGAGAAGGGATTGCGGTGTGGCCAGCCCCCCTGGAGGGTGATTTCTCGCTTTCTGTCTCTCTCTGTCTGTCTGGCGAGCGCACGCGCCCTATAGCAAAAACCTCTCCAAAAAAAAAAAAAAAGAAAGAAAGAAAAAATACACTGGGGGTACCAGCAGTTAGCATAATGGCTATGTCGCTGGACTCCCATGTAGTCGACCACGGTTCGAGTCCCGGATCTGGCGGCTTAAACTCATGTGGGGCGTGTGTGCGTGCATGCCCAAGATCCCAAGAGGAGAATGGAGGAGAAGGGATTGCAGCGTGGCCATCCCCCCGGGGGGGGGGGGGGGGGGGGGGGTGATTTCTCTCTTTCTGTCTCTCTGTCTCTCTCTCTCTTTCTGGCGAGCACTCATGCCCTATAGCAAAAAACCTCTCTCAAAAAAAAAAAAAAAAAAAAAAAAAAGAAAAGAAAGAAAAGAAAAAAAGAAAAGAAAAAAATAGAGCTGTTATTCTGGGCCAGCCTTGTAGTGCAGTGGCAAGTTAAATAAATAAATAAATAGATAGATAAATAAATAAAGCATTTCACCACAGTTTGGGGTTATCAGGGCTATCAGAAGCTGTGTAATGTATAATTATACAGAAACTGTATAACGCAAAGGACCCAGTTGTCTATTTTTTTTTGTAGTTTATTTATTCAGGACCAACAGGTGGCATGGTGGTTCAGGCACTGGACTCCCACCTGGCTGACTGTGGCTTTAGTCCCAGACTCAGCGGTTTGAAAATCACCCCCCACATGTGTTCATGAGTGCCCAAAATCCCAGGAGGAGAACGGAAGACAAGGGATTGCAACGTGGCCTTCCCGCCTGGGAAGCGACTTTTCATTTCCTCTCTCTGTCTCTCTCCAAGGAGCACATGCCCTATGGGGGGGAAAATCTAAAGAAAAGAAAATAAATAAATAAAAGCTATTCATTCCCTGAGTGAGACAGACAGAAACTGAGACCCTTGCAGACGCTGGCCCGCACTTGTCCGTTTGGAATTTCTGGTCATGCTTTGTCAGTGTTTCCAAAAGATGACTCACATCGTCACTTCCGAAAGCCCACTGCCAAGTAAGCACTGCCCGAGAGCGTCTGCCTCCAGCTTTGGAAGGACCTCAGGCTTTGCCGTCTCACTTGTTCCAGGGCTCTTCCCCGCCACTTCATCCTCCACTGGCTACAGTGACACAGCCTCCATACGTTCCTTCTCATCGGCAGACCTCACTCACCGCAGCCTACAGTAGCCATGTTTTAAAACTTGACTGTTTTTGTTGGGCCAGCAGGTGGCGTGGTGGTTAAGCACGCTGGACTCCCTTGTGGCCGACTGCAGGTTCAAGTTCAGAACCTAGCAGCTTGCTTTCTCACTTTCTCTCACTCAATCCCTCTCTGGTGAAATTTAAAAATAAGTAAATAAAGTTAAATAAAATAATTCTTTTAAAAAACGTGTTTTGTTATTGCCAAGTGTTATTGTCTTCATCATGTGTTTTTAACACAGTTTCACTGTTTATTTTCACTGTGTGCACATGTTGCAGTAAAAGGAAAATAACTTGTATAATGTTACTGCACAAACTCACGAATGGATTTGTTAAGTGTTAAACAATTATGTTACTGGCATTTTATGCATTTCTTTTTCTTTTTTTTTTCTTAATTTTACTTTTTTTTTTTTGCTATAGGGCATGTGCATTTACTAGAGACAGGCGGAAGAGAGAGAGTGAGAAAGAGACAGAGGGAAAATGAGAAATCACCCCTCAAAGATGACAGCCACACTGCAATCCCTTCTCCTCCATTCTCTCTGCACTTTGGGCGCACACACACACACACACACACACATTCGATATGGTTTTTTTTTTTTTTTCCTTTTTTTTTTTTTTGGAGAAGTTTTTTGCTATAGGGCGCGTGCGCTCGCCAGACAGACAGAGAGAGACAGAAAGACAGAAAGCGAGAAATCACCCCCCAGGGGGGATGGTCACGCCGCAATCCCTTCTCCTCCATTCTCCTCTCGGGATCTTGGGCACGCACGCACACGCGCCCGGCGTGAGTTGTAAGCCACCGGGTCCGAGACGTGAACCGCGGTCGACTACGTGGGAGTCCAGCGACATAGCCATTACACTAACTGCTGGTTCCCAACATTCGATATGTTTTTCAAGGCACTGGATCCAAGACTCGAACGACACAGTCAGGCATGTGGGATCGAGTATTGTAAGCACCGTACTACCTGCCACCCCAGATTATTGGCTTTTTAAAGACATTATTTTTTTCCTTTTTATTTTACCAGAAGGTATGTGCAGCTTCCAGACAGACAGAGACAGAGACAGAGAGAGGGAGAGAGGGAAAGCACCTCAATGGGGTACAGTCATGCCAGGATCCCTTCTCCTCCATTTCTCCCTCCTTTTGGGATCTTGGGCACATATGCACACACGTCCAGCATGTTTTTCAAGTCACTGGGGCTGGGACTCAAACCATGTAGAATCCATCTCCCTTCACCACCAGACTACGGGGCAGCCTTTACAGGCTTTACATTAAGTATAAAAACTTGGTAAAAAATAATAATTATATATATATATATATATATATTATACACACACATCCATACCAACATTTCCATATATATACATGCACATATATACATATCAACTGATTATATATCTATATACATACACGTATAAGAGAAAAGATGTACAATTACGTGTGTGTGTGTGTTTTCAAGCACCGAGAAAAATTTGTTGGGGTTTCTAGATGTGTTAGAAATACATTGTTACTTTTTCTACATAAAATAATGACCAACTCCCGTTACCTACCAGCTCACTCTCCGGCATGTTTTCAGGGAAGGATGACATTCTCTGAGACGCCTCTGGGAGGACACAGCTCTGGAAGGGGAGGTGTGCAGTCGCCGTATTAGCGAGGGCTGACCGCTGCCTTTCACGAGGGCACGCGGAGCGACAGGGTGACCCTATACCAGGGCTGTGACAGCCTGATCCCAGCTACAACTAGCGCCCTCTCTCAGGAATAGGAAGGGATCTGTGTTGCTGTTTGGGGCCAATGTGTGTCTACAACAATGGATCCTCTATTGGGTTTCTTTTTTTTTTTTTTTGGAGAGGTTTTTTCGCTATAGGGCGCGTGCGCTACCCAGAAAGACAGAGAGAGACAGAGAGACAGAAAGTGAGAAATCACCCCCCAGGGGGGATGGTCACGCTGCAATCCCTTCTCCTCCATTCTCCTCTCGGGATCTTGGGCACGCACGCACACGCGCCCGGCGTGAGTTTTAAGCCACCGGGTCCGGGACTCGAACCACGGTCGACGACGTGAGAATCCAGCAACATAGCCATTACGCTAACTGCTGGTCCCCCTCTATTGGTTTTAACACCAGTGATAATTCTTTTTTTTTGAGAGGTTTTTGCTATAGGGCACGTGTACTCACCAGAAAGACAGAGAGTAACAGAGGTAAAAAGTGAGAAATCACCCCCCGGGGGTATGGCCATGCCGCAATCCCCTCTCCTTCATTCTCCTCTCGGGATCTTGGGCACACACACACGCGCCTGGCGTGAGTTTAAGCCACTGGGTCCGGGACTCAAACCGCAGTCGACTACATGGGAATCCAGTGACACAGCCATTACGCTAACTGCTGGTTCCCAACACCAGTGATAATTCTTTAATCAATAATTTCATCAGAGTTTGTGAAATCATTTCATTGGAATCTGTGACATTATGTTTTCTTTTCTTTCTTTTTTTTTTTTTTTATAGGATGCTGTGGTCACCAGAGACAGAGAGATGGAGAGTGAGAGATCACCCTTCAGGGGGAATGACCATGTCACAAGCCCTTCTCCTCCATTCTCCTCACAGAATTTGAGGCACACACACACACATGGCGTGAGTTTTAAGTGGCTAGGTCCAGGACCCGAACCATAGTCGATTACATGTGAGTCCAGTGATGTAACCATTACGCCATTTACTGGTCCCTAAAATGATATTTTCTAATTCTTTTTTTAAAAGAATTATTTTATTTTATTTTATTTATAATTAATTTTTATTTATTTATTTATTTATTTTAGAGGTTTTTGCTATAGGGCGCATGCGCTTGCCAGACAGACAGAGAGAGACAGAGAGACAGAAAGCGAGAAATCACCCCCCACACCGCAATCCCCTCTCCTCCATTCTCCTCTCGGGATCTTGGGCACGCATGTACACACGCCTGGCGTGAGTTTTAAGCTACCGGGTCCGGGACGCGAACAGCAGTCAACTACGTGGTAGTCCAGCGACATAGCCATTACGCCAACTGCTGGTCCCTATCATTAATTTTTAAAAATAATTATTTTATTTAACTTTTTAAATTTATTTATTTTAATTTGACCAAGAGAGAGAGAGAGAGAGGACGAAAGCAAGCTGCCAGATCTGGGACTCAAACCGTGGTCAGCTATGTGGGAGTCCTGGGCCCTTAATCACCACACTACCTGCCAGCTCCTATCATTAATATTTTTTAAAATTTGCTACAGGGTGGGGTTGGCAGTTGGTGTGGTGGTTGACGGTGCTGGAATCCCACATGGCTGAGTTGAAGTTCTGGTTCAAGTTCCGGACCTGGTGACTTGCTTTCTCACTTTCCCACCTCTCTCTCTCTCTCTCTCTCTCTCTCACTCTGTCCCTCTTTGGCCAAATTAAAAGAAAGAAAGAAAGAAAGAAAGAAAGAAAGAAAGAAAAAGAAAGGGAGGGAGGGAGGGAGGGAGGGAGGGAGGGAGGAAGAAAGAAAGAAAGTTAAATAAAATAATTCTTTTTTTTTTTTTTTTGAGAGGTTTTCACTATAGGGCGCGTGCGCTCGCCAGACAGACAGAGAGAGACATAGAGACAGAAAGCGAGAAATCACCCCCCAGGGGGGATGGTCACGCCGCAATCCCTTCTCCTCCATTCTCCTCTCGGGATCTTGGGCACGCACGCACACGCGCCCGGCGTGAGTTTTAAGCCACCGGGTCCGGGACGTGAACTGCGGTCGACTACGTGGGAGTCCAGCGACATAGCCATTACGCTAACTGCTGGTTCCCAATAATTCTTAATAAAAACAAAGTGCTACAAGATACCTGTGCTCAGCAGAGAGACATAAAGTAAGAAAGCCAGTCACCAGGTCCGGGACTCAAACCGAGGCTGGCCATGTAGGAGTCCAGCGCCCTAACCAGCATGCCACCTGCTGGACCCTTTAAGCCTTTTTTTCCCCATGTTTATTTACTAGAATTCCGTGACGATTTTATTCATCAAGTAGGGCTATTTGGTTATCTTAAGATAAATTTGGGGCCAGTTGGTGCTGTGGTGGTTGGAGCAGCTGGGTCCCACGTGGCCAACAGCGCGATTTGACTTCCAGACCTGGCAGCTTGAAAAACACACCGGGATTGGGACCAGCAGATGGCATAACAGTTACATGCACTGGACTCCCATGTAGTCTGCCATGGGTTTAGTCCCAGACCCGCAACTTAAAGCTCATACCAGGTGCATGCATCCATGCCCAAGATCCCAAAAGGAGAATGGAGGAAAAAGGATTGCAGCATGGCCATCCCCCTTGGGTGTGGAGGGTGATTTCTCTCTCTCTGCCTCTCTGTCTCTCTTTGTCTCTCTGGTGAGCGCACATGCCCTATAACAAAACACTCTCTCTAAAAAGAAAAAAAAGAAAGAAAGAAAGAAAGAAAGAAAGAAAGAAAGAAAGAAAGAAAGAAAGAAAGAAAGAGAGAAAGAAAGAGAGAAAAGAAAAAGAAAAGTGGGACCAGCAGTTGGCATAATGGCTATGTCGCTGGACTCCCATGTAGTCGACCGTGGTTCGAGTCCTAGACCCGGTGGCTTAAACTCACACCAGGCGCGTGTGCGTGCATGCCCAAGATCCCAAGAGGAGAATGGAGGAGAAGGGATTGCAGCGTGGCCATCCCCCCTGGGGGGTGATTTCTCGCTTTCTGTCTCTCTGTCTCTCTCTGTCTGTCTGGCGAGCGCACGCGCCCTATAGCAAAACCCTCTTAAAAAAAAAAAAAAGATCTTTACTACAAGAGCAGCTTAATATTTTCCCAATTACTAATTTTATTACTTTTTTAAAAAATTATTTTTTATTTAACTTTTTTGCCACTTATTTATTTTAATTTGACCAGAGAGGGACAGAGTGAGAGAGAGAGGGAAAGTGAGAAAGCAAGCTGTCAGGTCCGGTACTTGATCCGTGGTCGACCACGTGGGAGTCCAACATCCCCAACCACCACACCACCTGCCGGCCCCTCAAATTACTGATTTTCAAAGTGAGTTGTCTTTTTTTTTTTTTTAATAGATTTTTGCAATAGGATGTGTGCCCTTGCCTGAGAGACAGAGAGACAGACAGCAAGAAATCACCCCCCAAGGGAGATGACCATGCTGCAATCCCTTCTCCTTCATTCTCTTTAGATTTTCGGCACGCACACACATGCACCTGATGTGAGTTTCAAGCCATCTGGTCTGGGACTTGAACTGCAATTGACCATGTGGGAGCCCAGCGCTGTAACTGCTATGCCGTCTGCGGGTCCCATGAGGAGTTGTCTTAATAGCTGCCTCAAATGATAATTAATGAGACGGCATGATTTTTGTTTGAGTATTGTAATGAACTAATACTTTTTCATCAATTCGATGCATCCAGTATTATCATTTTAGCTGGCCAGGCTGTCACGGTTTCGTTCAGTGGGGACACCTTCATACGGGCTCCTGGGTCTTTTTGACATGATATAATCTTCTAACACTTTCAAGTTTACCATGAAAAGAAGTCCCCAGCTCACCTTGGAAAGTGCCTGCTGCCCAGATCTGGAGTCAGCAGTTTCTCCAAGAAGCCTACTTTGTTTTCATGTGGAACCGGTGTAGAGATCACAGCACGGGCACCAGGGAGGCTTGTCCCTGCTAGTCCACTTTAACCACCAGGACCAGGAAATTCTTTTTTTTTTTTTTTTTTTCAATTTAACTTTATTTATTTATTTATTTTAATGTGACCAGAGAGAGAGAGAAAGTGAGAAAGCAAGCCGCCAGAGTCAGGGACTAGAACCACAGTTGACCATGTGGGAGTTCAGCGCCCTTAACCACTACGCCACCTGCTGGCCCCCAGAAAATTCTTAAAAGGATGAGCTAACTGGTCTTTCAATTCAATTTTAACATGTGTTATCATTTAGGTTTTATTTTAATTACATGATTGTATATCTTTTCTCTTAAACTAAAAACATTGATTAAGAGCTGGCAGGTGGCATGGTGGTTGAGGTGCTGGAATCCCTTGTGGCCAACTATGGTTCAAGTTCCAGACCCGGTGGCTTGCTTTCTCTCTTTGCCTCTCTGGTCAAATTAAAATAATAATAATAATAAAGAAAATTAAATTAATCTTTTTTAAAAAATCATAAGCATTGATTAAAATAACTATGGAGCTGGCAGGAATGTGGTAGTTAAGTGCCGGGCTCTCCCATAGCTGACTATAGTTCAAGTCCTGGACCTGCTGGCTTGCTTTCTTGCTTTCCCTTTCTCTCTCTCTCTCTCTCTGCCTCTGGTCAAATTAAATAATAATAATTAATAAAAATAAAATAAATAATTATTTAAAATAATAACACTTATGTAGGAGCCAGCAGGTATCGCAGAGTTCAAGCCACCTGGGTCCTACATGGTTGCCTATAAGGTTCAGGTCCCTGACCCGGTGGCTTGAAAATCACTCCGGGCATATGTGTGTGCATGTCCAAAATCCTGAGAGGAGAATGAGGAGAAGGGATTGTGGTGTGGAAATGTTCATTCTCTCGGAAGTAATATTATGAGTAGTATTAGCAGTACGGAAATTTTGTAAAAGTCTTATAAATAGAAGATAAACTTTTCTTCTTCTTTTTTGTTTGTTTTTGCTGTAGAGCATGTGCATTCACCAGAAAGAGACAGAGAGAGAGTGGGAATGAGAAATCACCCCCCGCACCTGGGGTGATGGGCATGCCACAATTCTTTTTCTCCATTATCCTCTTGGGACTTGGGACACACACGCACACATACCCAGCACGTTTTTCAAGCCGTTGGTCTGAGACTAGAATCATGAAGCTGGCCATGTGGGAGTCGGGCACCTGAACCTCCATGCCCCCTGTTGACCCCACTGCCTCTATTTTTAACATAGTTGTGTATTTCTGAATGACTAGAAAGACTAGATGCTCCAAATGAGGACTTTAGTCTCCCCACCATATACACAGTAATGTTGCACAACAGCACACATGTAACAACGGTAATATCTGAAAATATCTTTTCTTTTCTTTTTTTTTTTTTTTTTGAGAGATTTTTGCTATAGGATGCAAGTGCTTACCAGAAAGACAGAGACAGAGAGACAGAAAGGGAGAAATCACCCCCCCACCCAGGTCCTCCATTCTCCTCTAGGATCTTGGGCATGCACACACACACACCCTGCTTGAGTTTAAGCCACCGGGTCTGGGACTCGAACCGCAGTCAACTGCATGGGAGTCCAGTAACATAGCCATTACACCAACTGTTGGTCCCAATAATAATAATAGTAAATAAAATTCAATAAATACATTTTTTAAAGAAGTTACCCTACGCACAGCAGGATGTACTAGCCAGAATGCATACCCCTCCCTGTTCTGCAGGTATGTAGTTTTGGGCTGCTCTGTGGTCTAATACAACTGAGGCCGAAGAGTCCAGTGATTCTTGCTGGGGGTGGAGGTGGTGGTGGCTTTTGCCTCTACCCCTACATTCACTGTATGACCCAAGGTGATCAATAGGTTTTTGATCATGTGTTCATGGGCAGCCATCCCCCCACCACGGCAGCAAAGCCCTACCAGACCTAGGCCAGACTCCATCTTCCTGGTTAGCAGGTATTGTCCACTCGGTCCTAGAGAATAGCTTTAAGGAACTAGCCCGGTGTTTAGTGCTATGAGGCTGTGAGGAGAAAGAGGCATGGTCGGGGACCAGCAGTTAGTATAATGGCTATGTCG
This sequence comes from Tupaia tana, assembly GCA_026018925.1. Lineage (NCBI taxonomy): Eukaryota > Metazoa > Chordata > Mammalia > Scandentia > Tupaiidae > Tupaia > Tupaia tana. Next base: position 130,997,600 of record JAKSZU010000002.1, read on the forward strand.
CTGGACTCCCACATAGTCGACTGTGGTTCGAGTCCTGGACCCGGTGGCTTAAACTCACGCCAGACGCGTGTGCGTGTGTGCCCAAGATCCCGAGAGGAGAATGGAGGAGAAGGGATTGCGGCGTGGCCATCCCCCGGGGGGTGATTTCTCGCTTTCTGTCTCTCTGTCTCTCTCTGTCTGTCTGGTGAGTGCATGCACCCTATAGCAAAAACCTCTCCCCCCCAAAAAAAGAAAGAAAGAAAGAGGCATGGTCGGATAACCACTACACAAAGCGCCTGGCCAACGCCACCTCAGCACGCGTGAGCCTATAGCTGACAATATGCAACAAATGCCTGCCCAGGAGGCGCTCCAAGTCCCTGACACGCGCTGAAAGTTAAGGCTCAGCTCCCTGCTACCAGGGACAGGTAAGTGCTGCTGGCGTTGCGTGTGCTGTCCGTGAGAGTTGTCTGCCACGTGGGTAAAGGGTCAGTGGAGGCGCAGCTCAGTCTTGAAGACTCTACACTAAGAGCTCAGAAACCCCGAATCATCCACCTGGACTTCTCCCTCAGGGTCCCAGACTTCCTCAACACAGAGATCAAAGGTGGGTCTGCCAGGCCGGAAATAGAGCAGTTAGTTGGATATAGTTTGATGAGGTGTACAAGTCTTTCTCTTCTTCTTTTCTTTTCTTTTCTTTCCTTTTTTTTTTCTCTCTCCCCCCCCCCCCCTTTATTTTTCCTTGCAAGATGGTGTGCATGCTCTCTCAGAGACAGAGAGAGAAGGAAGGGAGAGAAATTACCCCCACCCCGTGCTTTTACACCACGATCCCTTTCCTCCATTTCTCCTTCCCATCAAGATGTTGGGTGTGGGACCAGCAGTTAGTGTAATGGCTATGTCGCTGGACTCCCACGTACTCGACCGTGGTTCGCATCCCGGACCCGGTGGCTTAAACTCACACCGGGCACGTGTGCGTGTGTGCCCAAGATCCCGAGAGGAGAATGGAGACGGGACTGCAGCGTGGCCATTCCCCCTGGGGGTGATTTCTCGCTTTCTGTCTCTGTCTGGCGAGCGCACATGCCCTACAGCAAAAACCTCTCAAAAAAAAATAAAAAAATAAAAAAGATTTTGGGTGCACATGCACACTTAACCAGTGTGTTTTTCTTTTTCTTTTTTTTTTTAAAGATTTTTCTCAGGACCAGCAGGTGGCACAGTAGTTAAGGTGCTGGACTCCCACATAGCCAACCATGGTTTGAGTCCCAGACCTGGTGCCTTGCTTCCTCACTTTACCTCTCTCTCTCTTTCTTTCTGTGTCTTGCTGATGAGCATGAAAAGAAATAATAATAATAATAACAATAATGAGTAAAATAAAACAAATATTTACAAAAAGATAAAGATTTTTCTCACCAGCAAGAAAGGCATAGTGAGAAATCACTTTGGCCTTCCCGTGTGGGAATCCAGTGCCCCAACCACTATGCCACCTGCTGGCCGGGCCAGATTCCCACACAGCTGACTGCAGTTTGAGTCCTGAACGTGGTGGTTTGCTTTCTCACTTTACCTTTCTCTCTCTATATATATGTGTCTGGTCAAATGAAATAATAATAATAATAACAATAAATAAAAAATAATAACAAATAAAATTAAATAAATAAATAATTCTTTTAAAAAAGCAATCATTCCACCCCACCCCACCGCCCCCAGGGGAAATGGCTATGCCACAATCCCTTCTCCTCCATTACCGTCCTCAGACTTTGGGCATGCATGCACACACACCCACAGGGTCCAGCACTTCAACTGCAGAGTTGGCCATGTGGGATCCAGGTTAAGGATATCGGACTCCCACATGGCCAACCATGATTCGAGTCCCAGATCTGGCAGCTTGCTCTCTCATTTTCCCTCTCTCTCTCTCTGGTCAAATGAAAGGAAATGAATGAATGAATAAAATTAAATAAATTTTAAAAAAAGACCCTTGCTTCCTTCTCAACAGGCCTCAAAGGGTTGGGGACCCTTGAATAATGTATCGGAGTTCAACATCTGCCTGCTTTACTGAGGAAGGGGCCAAGTAGCAGGACTTCATGTGGCCTTTTCCACTTGGGTGGCAGCTAGCTTCTGGAGTGGCCAATTTTCCAATTTTTAAGAACTCCCCAGTCTTCTGGGCTACTGACAGTCTTCTTGGAAGTATGGTTCATCGTACTCGTCTTCCTTATGGATCGTGCTCTCCACGTTGCGTAGAACACTCATGTACTCCTAGAGCACCTGAAACCACCTAAGCGATTTAGGCCGTAAAGGCTCTGCATTGTAAAATGGAATCCAAATCTAGGAATGATTTCTTTCTTTCTTTCTAATTGCCAGAGGGTGTATGCTCATCACAGAAAAAGATGGAGAGCAGAGAGAGAGAGAAAAAACACCCTCCAATGGAGCATGGTCAGACCACAATCCCTTCTCTCCCATTTCTCCATCCTATCTGGGTTTGGGGCAGGCACACAGACATGTCTAGTCTTTAACTTTTTAAAAAAATTATAATTTAATTTCATATACTATATATTTATATATTATTTATATATTATTATTATTATTTTAAAAAGAAAAATCTGACCAGAGAAACACAGAGAGAGAAAGAAAGTGAGAAAATAAACCACCATGTCCGGGACTCAAACCATGGTCGGCCATGTGGCAGTCCAGCGCTTCAATCACCACACCACCTGCCAGTCCCCCTTTTTTAAAAAAAGAATTATGTATTGAATTTTATTTATTATTATTATCTTTTACTTTGATCAGAGAGAGAGGAGGAAAAGTGAGAAAGCAAGTCAACAGGTCCTGGATTCGAACTGTAGTTGGCCATGCAGTAGTCCAGCACCTTAACCACCATGCCACCTGCTGGCCCATGTCTGGTGTTTTTCAAGTTGCCAGGGCCAAGATTTGATCTACAGTCAACCACATGGGATACAACCTCCTTAATCACTAGGGCATAAGTTTGGTTCAGAATTTCCTTTAAGCTATCTGTGAGCCTTTCTCTGTTCTGCATAGAAACACCTCTGGCCATCCTGTGGATATGTTCACGAACACCACAAATACTTAAACTTACCCACCGCTTTTGGCGTCATTGTGATGTCTACTTGCCAATCTTCTCCAGGTTCTTCCCTCGTTTGTATTCCTCTATTAATTGGTGGAGATTCCATTTGGCTCAGGTCAAACAACTCTGAATTATCTTTTGAATTGTTCTTTGGCTATCGGGGCCTATAACATAATCTTTGAGCCAAATACATTTAGAGTCTTGCTCATACTGTGCTCCTGGGTGTACAGTTATCAGTTACTCCCCTCGCTGAGTCCTTCCCCTTCTGGCAGTGTTGTAATGTTGGGACTGGGCGTGACTTCTCTCAGTGCCAAATCCCACTCATCCACCCTTTTCAAGCCCAGTGTGAAATATTTGGGTTTACCAAACACCAAGTTCTTCGTCTCAGGAATTAGGGCCAAGGTTTTCAAGCCGGAGCATCTAGTCCCTGCCTCTTGCTCAGCCACGTGGTCTGGCTCGTTATTTCCCCATGCGAGGCTGATCTCAGTCCTGGGACGGCCTTGCAATACACAACTTGTTCTGGTTCCTGAATGGCCTAGAATCTTCTCTGCATGTTTTACTTTCTTTCTCCACAGTATTAAAGTCCCCTTTTCTAGGGCTAGTCAGTGGCTGGTGGATAAGGTGGCTGGATCTCACGTGGCCAACGGCACAGTCTGAGTCCCAGAACTGTTATCTTGTAAAACATGCCGGACAGATGTGCCTGCCTGTCCAAAGTCCTGAGAGAACAGAGAAGGGATTGTGACATGGCCATCCTCCCGGGGTGTGATTCCTCCCTCCACTGCCCTCATCAGCACATGTGCCCTATAGCAATTTTTAAAAATAAATAAATGGGAGGCAGGCAGGTGGCATGGTGGTTAAGGGCACTGGACTCCCACATGGCTGACCAAGGTTCAAGTCCTGGACCTGGTAATGCGCTTTCTCACTTTCTCTCTCTCTCTCGTTCTCACTCTCACTCTGTTCCTCTCTGGTCAAATGAAAAATAAATAAAGTTAAATAAAATAATTATTTAAAAATAAATAAATAAATGGGGGACCAGCAGGTGTGGTGGTTAAGGTGCTGGACACTCCCACACGGCTGACCACAGTTCAAGCCCTAGACCTGGTAGCTTGCTTTCTCACTTTCCCTTTTTCTCTGTGTGTGTCTCTCTGGTCAAATTAAAATAAATTAATGGGGACCAACAAGTGGCATTGTGGTTAAAGGTGCTGGACTCCCACATGGCCAACTGTGGCTCTAGCTCCAAACATGGCAGCTTGCTTTCTCACTTTCTCTCTCTCTCAGATACTCTGTCCTTCTCTAGTCAAAATTAAAATATAAATAAATAAATAAAATTATATAAAATAATTCTTAAAAATAAAATAAATGAATGAATGAATAAACATTAAATAAAAAATAATTCTTTAAAAAAATAAATAAATGGGGGCCAGCAGGTGGTGTGGTGGTTAAGGGCATTGGACTTCCACATGGCCAACTGTAGTTCGAGTCTCAGACCTGGTGGCTTGCTTTCTCACTTTCCCTCCCTCTCTCTCTCTCTATAGCACTCGCTTTATCCCTCTCTGGTCAGATTTAAAGAAAGAAAGAAAGAAAGAAAGAAAGAAAGAAAGAAAGAAAGAAAGTTAAATAAAAATAATTCTAATAAATAAATAAATAAAAGTCTCCTTTCTTTCCAAGTAGCTCCATGTGACCATACCACTGAAAAGACATTCTTTGAATCACGTAAACAGATACCTTTCCCCAGTTACTAAGAGGCTTGTCCATGAATGCATGAAGAATTCTGCTTTCTTTAAAAATAATGATTTATTTATTTAACTCCATTTGTTATTATGTTTTTAATTTGACCAGAGAGAGAGACAGAGAGATAGAAAAAGTTGTTGACCAGAGAGAGAGACAGAGAGATAGAGAAAGGATAAGTAAGAAAGCAAGCCGCCAGGTGTGGGATTCAAATTGTTGTTGGCCATGTGAGAGTTCAGCCCCTTAACCACCACATCACCCACTGGCTCTCCCTTTTTTTTAAAGAGAGGTTTTTGCTACAGGGCGCGTGTGCTCACCAGAAAGACAGAGAGAGACAGAGAGACAGAAAGCAAGAAATCACCCCCTGGGGGAAGTACCACACTGCAATCCTTTCTCCTCCATTCTCCTCTCGGGATCTTGGGCACACATGCACACGTGCCTGGTGTGAGTTTAAGCTGCCTGGTCTGGGACTTGAACAGCGGTCAACTACATGGAAGTCTAGTAACATAGCCATTACATCATCTGCTGGTCCCAAGAATTCTGCTTTTGTGCTGCGAGGGCTTGTGGTGGGAGGGTTTCCTCTTCTAAGGTCTCTTGGACAATCACTATGGCATACCTGGCCTTCCACTTTTCCTGGTCCGTACAGCTACTCCCATCTGTAAACATCTCCAAGTTGGGCTCCTCTAGAAGCTGCTCCATCACATCAGGCCTGCTAGAGTAAACGTCATTATTTGGATACAATTATGGGTGGGTTCATTCATGGAACTAGGGAGTGAGTTAGCAGGATTTAGTTTTTTTGTTGTTGTTTTTGTTGTTTTTGTTGTTGTTTTTGCTATAGAGCACCTACACTTGCCAGAGAGAGATAGAGAGGGAAAGTGAGAACTGACCCCAGGGGGACAGCCTCTGCAATCTCCTGTCCTCCATTCCCCTCTCTAGATTTTTAGCACCCATGCACATGTGCCCAGCATGTCTTTTAAGCCACCAGGTCCAGGATTTGAACTGCAGTCAGCCATGTGAGATCCACCCACCTTAACTACCACATCACCGGCTGGCCCTAGAGGTTCCATTGCTTTTCATCTTATCTGGGGATTGTCTAGTGGCATTTTCTGATACTTTCCCAGTCTTCCAGATGCCAGCCAGTGTTCGAGTGCAGGACGAGTGAGACTGAAAATGAGCACAAGACCGCTTCATCAAGGTGCTGCGAGAGGCTTTATCACAGGGTAAACTCACAGGTGGGGAAGGTTGGACAACAAGATTTAAAAGTTCTGGCAACTTCTAGCCTGCGTTTTTTGGTCTGTGCTGCCCTGGGACCAGCAGAAATCCTCAAAGGAACTTTGGGGTTACACCTGGGCTAAGAGTATGTTTGCTCCTAACCCCTGGGATAACTGGTCTACCTAGCAGCCACAGCAGGATGGGAGGAATGGAAAGCCCTAAGGTGTCAGGTTTGTTTGTTTGTTTTTTGAGAGATTTTTGCTATAGGGCGCATGCACTCTCCAGACAGATAGAGAGAGACATAGAGACAGAAAGCGAGAAATCATCCCCCAGGGGGGATGGTCACGTCACAATCCCTTCTCCTCCATTCTCCTCTCGGGATCTTGGGCACGCATGCACACACGCCCGGCGTGAGTTTTAAGCCACCAGGTCCGGGACACGAACCGTGGTTGACTACGTGGGAGTCCAGCGACATAGCCATTACGCTAACTGCTGGTTCCCGTTTGTTTGTTTTTTAAGATGCTGGGACCATGCAGTTAACACAAGCTGAGTATGAAAGAACTGCCCCTCGTGCCTAGAGCAAGGACTGGGCTGAGGAGAACTGTTTGCAAGGTCAACAGTTTTACGAGTTCTGGACTTCACGTATTGTGTTGCTGTACTGTCCTGCACTCAATTTCTCTGCCATTGGCCTTATAGCCATTCCCCGGTACCCCATAAAGGCACCCCCAGCCTTACTATAACTTTTACAATAATCCTGAAAGAATGCGGATCCACTGAGGCGGCAGCTGCGTAAGGCGGCAGCTGCGAACAGGAGTTACTCCCATTAGACTCACCCCACCCTCTTGGAAAATGTCAATAAAGAATGCTACATTCACTTCTCCTACTGGGGATTACATAGATAAGCATTAGAAAGGTTTAGGATAAAGCTACTAATGGGCGAAACGATCTCAGTAGCCGGGAGGGGCTCAGGGACTCATCCACGAGGTGCTGTTACCCCAAAGACCATGAGCCACCCTTACTCTCAGGACAAGGGAAGATTGCCATTCCCCAAGCCACAGTCATTGTATAGAGCAGCACGTAGAGGGTCTCAAGTACACAGTAACCTTTAGGTCAGTCATTTAGCTACTCACAAGACCACATTCCTTTCCTATGTAGACTCACCCTCTTAGCTGTAGACACCCCCAGAGATAACATAGGTATTTCACTTTAGTATATACTAACCTTGTCTTTACTAAACCAGACAGGATTTATTTCTAGGCTCCTGTCATTGCTGCCACCCTAGCCTGAAGCTGAAGTTCTCAAAAAGCTGACCTGAGGCCAATCTGGGACTAAAGTGATCAAGCTGGTCTGGGACTGAGGTTATTAAAATTCCTGGGAGCCCTCTCATCCAAAGACCCTCCCTGGTAATCAAGATCAAAGAAGAGAATGCACCCGAAAAATGGACTTCCTCGTTCTAAAAATTATGACTGTTTATACCTAAACAAAACAGATGTCATGTTTTATGATTATTGTTCCTAGACTTTGAATGCTTTACCTTTTGGAGTAAAATCTTTCACTTATTTCCCCTCACCCATCCTACTGCAGTAAAACTTCTATAATAAATATGCATGACTCCTAGCCATCAGGGCTGCAGTCCTGAGTTTACTCTGGCTGTAGTCGGCTGAGAACATGCTAAAGGGCATGAGGTCTTAGTCTGATTCTGTTCACCCGTGTCGCCTTCCTGTGCACCCACCCCGGCTGGAACACGGCTCCCAGCATTTTTAGGTTTGTTTTGCCATAGTGTGTGTGCACCTACCAGAGAGAGACAGAGAGAAGGATAGTGAGAATCACTAGTGGAATGGGGTGGGGTAGTGGCTATGCCACTACCCCTTCTCCTCCATTCTCTTCTAGGGATTTTGGACACACATGTATATGAACCTGGTGTGATTTTTCAAGCCACCAGGTCTGGAACTTGAATCATGGTTGACCATGTGGGAGTCCAACACCTTAGCCACCATGCCACCTGCTGGCCCCAGTGTTGTCAGTTTTCAAGAGACAAGGCCAGTCAGCCACACTCCTACAGCCAGTAACCTCTCTTTGTTGTCAGAGGGGGGGCACACAGAGTGGGGTTCACACAGTGTAGACTGACTGAGGTGCATTTTTTGCTTCTTGGAGGAGGTCACAGTTTGCAGTGACTAATCCCAGGCAAACAGGTCACCCCTACATCACAACATCAAACAGGCTAGAGAAGCATGCAACTGGGGCTCCAACATTTCCCTGATTTGAGAATGATACTGCTAAACTTATCCCTTGACCACTGTGCACAAAGAAGTCAAAAGGTTTCTTAAGGTCTGGCAGCCCCAGGCCGGGGCAGTCAACAATTTTCTTTTATTGTGTCAAATGCTCTTTGACACTCTACAGTCCAGTTCAAGGACACCTATTCTTCCTCTTTTCATGTTTCATATAAGGAACTTGCTATTAGCCCAAAATTTGGGATCTATCTTCTGCAGAATCCTGCCATTCCCAGGAATCTGCATAATTACTAGCAGATGGCAGGTGAGGCTACTCCAGACAAGCCAAAGCCTCCTGACAGGCAGGCAATAGATTTCTCTGTACCTTATGACTTGAGGTTGAGAAATTTGGGCCTTTTTCTTTGATTTTATTACTCCTTTTGGCCAAGAAACTGAGTCTGTACAGTGTGTTGATCTGATATCTTTTTAGTCCTGCTGGTTATAAGAATATTATCCAGGGGCTGGCAGGTGGTACAGTAGTTAAGGCGTTGGATTCCCATAAGGCTGACTGTAGTTTAAGTCCCAGACCCAGCGACTTGCTTTCTCACTTTCCCTCTTGCTCTCTGTTTGATGAGCATGCTTGCCCTGTAGTAAATTTAAAAATAGTAATGATAATGATAAATAAAATTAAATAAATAATTATTTTTTTAAAATGTCATCCACATCCTCTAATTGAAGTGCTCTCTTTTGTCAGTGCTTCCCCAAATAAAGTGGATGAGTTCTTACTTATTTATTTACGCCAACTGCTGGTCCCGAGTTTTTATTTTTTTAAATTTATTGTTTTAAAGAGATTTTTGCTATAGGGTTCATGCACTCATCAGTGACATAGAGAGAGGCAGGAGAGAGAAAGTGAGAAATCATCCCCTGGGGGAATGGATGGCCCATGCCACAATCCCTTCTCCATTCTCCTCTGGGGATTTTGGGCACGCACACACACGTGCCCAGTCTGAGTTTCAGCTGCCAGATCTGGGATTCAAACCATGGTAAACCACAAGTGAGTCCAGCACCTTAACCATACACCACCTGCTGGCTCCAGTGGATGAGTTCTTAAACCCCTGCGGTAGCACAGTCCAGCAGAATTGTACAATATTGGTTTCAGGGAGACCAGCAGATGGTGTTATTGCTACGTCGCTGGACTCTCATATAGTCGACTGCAGTTTGAATCCCAGACCTGGTGGCTTAAACTCACACCAGGCGTGTGTGTGTGTGTGCCCAAGATCCCAAGGGGAGAATGGAGAAGAAGGGATTGCAGAGTGGTCATCCCCCCCGGGGGGATGATTTCTCGCTCTCTGTCTCTGTGTCTTTCTGGAGAGTGCACACACCCTATAGCAAAAAAAAAAAAAAAAAAAAAAAAAAAAAAAAAAAAAAAAGTTTCAGGAATCTCACACTCAAAAGCAATAGGTCTTGTGATTTCTGACTCAAAGGTATACAGTAATATATCTTTTTTTTTAAGAATTATTTTATTTTATTTATTGTGGGAGACCGCGCATCAGCGAATATCGCCAGTTTCTCAGAGAGCAAACAATTACACAATGACAAATGCCATGATTGGCTCCCCTTCAAAAACCTCACCTTCAAAACCATACTCTGGCCACTAGAATCCCTCAGATTTGCATATCCGGCACCTCATGAGTGGTCCACAAAGCAACCAATCATAACCCACCTTTTACAACCAATCATAACCCACATTTTACAACCAATCACGGCCCACCAACATGTATATAACCACAATCCCTGGCCCTCAATCACCAGACGACCCTGAAGACCCTGAAGAGCTGACACCACATTGTCTCCAGATGACCCTGAAGAGCCTGAAGAGTTGTAACATCACATCGTCTCCAGATGACCCTGAAGAGCTATGACACCGCGTCATTTCCAGACAACCCTGAAGAGTTGTAACACTGTGTTGTCTCCGTGCTGCCCACAATAAACGGACGACCCTGAAGAGTTGTAACACCACGTTGTCTCCGTGTTGTAACATTGCGTTGTTTGTCCCGTCTCTCACTCCTTCCCTCAGGAAACCTGTTCGACTGTCCCCCGGGTCGAGACAATTTATTTATTTATTTATTTATTTATTTATTTATTTATTTATTTATTTTTGACCAGAGAGACAGAGAGAGAGAGAGAGAAGGTGAGAAAGTAAGAAAGTAAGCTGCCAGGTCCAGGACTTAAACCACAGTCAGCCATGTGGGAGTCTAGCATCTTAACACCACACCACCTGCCGACCCCTACAGTAATATATCTTTTTAGGGCTGGCCCGGTAGGCTAGTGGTTAAGGGGGCCGTATCTTACATGGATGACTGTGGTTCAAATCCTAGCCCTGGCAGCTTGACAAACTTGTCGAGTACACTTGTATGCATGCTCCAAATCCTGACAGAAGGGGGAAATGGAGACAGGACTGCAACAAGAACATGCCTCTCTCCCCCTCACACTCTGGTGAATGCATGCACTCTCCGGCAATTTTTTAAAAATGTCTTTTAAAAGATGTGTTGAGGCCCACCAGCAGATAGCATAATGGTTACATTGCTGGACTCCCACATAGTCAACCACTGTTCAAGTCCCAGACTCTGGCTTAAAACTCATGCCTGGTGCGCATGCGTGCATGCCAAAATCTTGAGAGAAGAATGAAGGAGAAGGGATGGCCATCCCCCTGGGGGTGATATCTCACTTTCTCTCTGTCTCTTTCTCTCTTTCTGTCTCTCCAGTGAGTGCACACACCTTATAGCAAAAATGTCTTTAAAAAAAAATGTGTGGGGCTGGCAGGTGGTGGGTGGTTGAGGGTACTGGACTCTCACATCGCCAACTGTGGTTTGAATCCCAGACCTGGCAGCTTGCTTTCTCACTTTTCCTCTCTCTCTTGCTCTCTCTCACTCTGTCCTTTTCTGGTCAAATTAAAGGAAAGAAAAGAAAAAAAAAGGAAAAGAAAAGAGAAAAAAGAAAAGAAAAGAAAGTTAAATTTAAAAATTATTTAAAAAAGTGTTCAGGGGCCAGCAGGTGATGCAGGGTTAAGGTGCTGGACTCCCACATGGCCAGTTGTGGTTTGAGTCCCAGGCTTGGTGGCTTGCTTTCTCACTTTCCCTCTCTCCCTCTCTGGTGAGTGCCCTATAGCAAATTAAAATAATAAAAATAAATAATTCTTAAAAAAAAAATGTGTCAAGTATTGTAAAACAATAAGGCCACTTGTCAGGATAGGAAGTAGAGTACGGGGGTTTGACACTACCAGGTGACATTTTCTGTTTGATTAATGGTCCTCAAATCCTGTACAAAATGATAGTCTTTAGTTCCTGGCTTCTGTACTGGCAAAACAGGGATGTTACCTAATGATCAGCCTAGATGAATATGTTGGTATTTTAGAAATGCAGGGATTAATAATTACATACTTCTCTTGCCTGCTTCTTCTTTTTTTTTGGGGGGGGGGGAGAGGGGTTTTGCTATAGAGCGCGTGCACTCGCCAGTAAGACAGTGAGAAATCACCCCGCGGGGGGATGGCCACACCACAATCCCTTCTCCATTCTCCTCTCTGGATCTTGGGCACGTACAGTACGTGCCGGGCATGAGTTTAAGCCACCGGGTCCAGGACTCAAACCACGACCGATTACATGGGAGTCCAGTGACATAGCCATTACGCCAACTGCTGGTCCCTCTTGCCTGCTTCTTAAACAAGCACTGTTTTAGGATCTGAGATTTAACTCTCGGTTTTAATGTTTTCTGCACAGGCAAGGCTGATTTCGCTTGCCCGGTCTCCCATCTGCCTGGACCTCTGGCTTTACCCTGCAAAGAACTTCTTGAAGAAGGTATGTCAGATATTTCTTTTCCTCCCAGGGACAACAGTGCTGCCTGGAGGGCATGTGTTTTGGTGGGATCTGGATCTCAAGAACTTCTACTGAAGGAAAGGTTAGCTGGACGAGAAGTGTAGTTAGAAAGTCTCTTCTCCACTCGGGGCCAGACATTCTGGCATGTGCAGGAGTTTACGCACTAATATGGACCTTCCCAAACAGCATTCTAATGGTTGCAGAAAGCATCTATGAGTAGTTTTCCCAGAGACTCCAGGGACTCACATTGTTTATTTATCTTTTTAAAGAGTTATTAATAGTAAAAATAAGAAAAATTTTAAAAAGAAGAAAGAGAAGAGTTATTTATTTAATTTTATTCATTCATTCATTCATTTTAATTTGACCAGAGAGAGACAGAGAGAGAGAGGGAGAGAGAGAGAGGAAAAGCAAGAAAGCAAGCCACCAAATCCAGGACTCAAACCATGATCGGCCATATGGGAGTGTCCAGTGCCTTAACCACCATGCCACCTTCTGGTCCCTGACATTATTTATTTTTTAAAAAAGAGAACATTGGGGGAACCAGCAGTTAGCGTAATGGCTATGTCACTGGACTCCCACGCAGTTGACTGTGGTTCGCGTCCTGGACCCGGTGGCTTAAAACTCACGCCGGGCACGTGTGCGTGCGTGCCCGAGATCCCGAGAGGAGAATGGAGGAGAAGGGATTGCGGCATGACCATACCCCCTGGGGGGTGATTTCTTGCTTTCTGTCTCTATATCTCTCTCTGTCTGGCGAGCACACGCACCCTATAGTGAAAATCTCTCCATAAATAAATAAATAAATAAAGAGAACATTGGGTGTATAGGATGGAGTATGTAATTCTATTTAAAGGTCTATAAGGTCTATTTAATACTCTATGTCTATTTAAAAGTCAATGAATTTCTTCTTTTTTTTAAGTTTTTTTTTTTTTTTTTTTTTTTTTTTTTTTGCTTTAGGGCAAGTACGCTCACCAGAGAGAGACACACACAGAGACAGTGAGAGGGAAAGTAAGAAATCACCCCCTGGGGGGATGGCTATGCTGCAATCCCTTCTTCTCCATTCTCCTCCCGGGATATTGGGCACACATGCACAAGTGCCCAGTATGAGTTTCAAGCCACCATGTCTGGGACTCAGACTGTGGGTGGCCATGTGGGAGTCCAGCGATGTAACCACTACGCCATCTGCTGGTCCCAAAATCAATGAATTTCTTATCCACCTTAAGTGTTACCCAGAGGATCTTGTGAAAAATATTGATAGGATTCTTCAGCTTTATTGATGACCCTGGCTCTCTCGTAATTTCTGGTCACTGTCTGTCATTTGCACCAGCTGTCAGACAGGGTTTTCATCCTCCCTCAGTGAGTTTTTTTGGGCATTTTCTCCTCTAGTGGCCCTCTTGTCTACAGTGGGCACACTGTCTAGGACCCAGAGAATTTCTTTTGGGAGCCAACAGATGGCGTAGCGGTTACATCACTGAACTCTCACATGGTCAACCATGGTTCAAGTCCCAGACCTGGCATAAGAACAGGCAGGCATGCCCAAAATCCTGGAAGGAGAATAGAGAAGGGATTGTGGTGTGGCCATCTCCCCTGGAGGGGTGATTTCTTACTTTCCCTCCCACTGACTCTGTTTCTGGCAAGCACACATGCCCTAAGGCAGAAACCTCTTTAAAAAAAAAAAAAGAGGGGCCAGCAGGTGGCTCAGTAGATAAAGGCACTGGCTTCCCACCTGGCCAACCACAGTTCGGATCCAGAACCTGGCAGCTTATTTTCTTGCTTTCCCTTTCTCTCTCTCTCTGGTCAAATTAAAAATAATAATAATAATAACAGATGAAATTAAATAAATAAATCTTTTTTTAAAAAAAGAGAGAGAGAGAATATTGTTTGATATTTTCTGATCAGGGTCCTTGGGTTTTTGTTGCAGTTCTCTCCCTCTACAAGTGGTTTTCTGCAGAGTCACGTCCAAGTCATGTCCACAATCCTGTTGCTTATGGCCCTCTTGTGTTTGGTCTCAGCTGTTGTATACCTTAAAAGCAATCTCAACTGGAGCCAGCAGGTGGTGGAGTGGTTAAGGCACAGGATTCCCACATGGCCAACCACGGTTCAAGTCCCAGACCTGGTAGCTTAAAAATCACACCCAGGTGCATATGCATGCATGCCCAAAATCCTGAGAGAAAAATGGAGGAAGACTGCATTGTGGCCATCCCCCTGGGGGGATGATTTCTCACTCTTCCTCTGTCTTTTTTCAACAAATGCACATAGCCTATGGCAAAAACCTACAATAAAAAATTTTTAAATGACATGGGGCAAAATAAATAAATAAATAAATAAATAAATAAATAAATAAAATAAAATAAAAAGGGAACTAGCAGTTGGCGTAAAGGTTATGTCACTGGACTCTCATGTAGTCGACTGCGGTTCGAGTCCCGGACCCGGTGACTTAAACATACTGGGCGCATGTGCATGCGTGCCCAAGATCCTGAGAGGAGAATGGAGGAGAAGGGATTGCGGCGTGGCTATCCCCCTGGGAGATGATTTCTCTCTTTCTGTCTCTCTGTCTCTCTCTGTCTTTGTGGTGAGTGCATGTGCCCTATAGCAAAAACTCTCAAAAAAAAAAAAAAGGAAAGAAAGCATACCTAGAGTCCAAATTCTGTCCTTACCTCAATCCCTTCCTCACTTTTGTTTCTCATTTCTTTTTTTTAAAGAATTATTTTATTTAATTTTATTCATTCATTCATTTACTTTTCATTTGACCAGAGAGAGACACAGAGAGAGCAAGAGAAGGAAAGTGAGAAAGCAAGCCACCAGGTCTAGGACTTGAACCATGGTCAGCCATGTGGGAGTGTCCAGTGCCTTAACCACCATGCCACCTGATGGTCCCCTCTCATTTTTTCTTTTTTAAAAAAATATATTTTCAGGGCCAGCAGATGGTGTGGTAGTTAGGGGCGCTAGACTCCCATGTGGCTAACCACAGTTTAAGTCCCAGACCTGGCGACTTGCTGTCCCACTTTTCCTCTCTCTCTCTGTCTCTCTCTGCTCAAATTAAAATGAATAAATAAATAAATAAAGTTTAAATTTTAAAAATAATAATTATTTATTTTATTTATTTATTATTATTTTTTCAAATGAGTTTTGCCAGAGAAAGAGGGAGAAAGCAAGGATTTGAACCACAGTCAGCCATGTGGGAATTTCAGCACCCTAACCACCACGCCCCTGCTGCTCCCAACACTTTCTTTATTCATGATACACTATGCATACTCCCATGCAGGAGAGAGGGAAAGAGGATCAGCCTCCACGGGGTCTGATGCTATAATCCTTTCCCCCCAGTCCTCCAACCTATTGGATCTTGGGTACTGACTTGCTTACCCAGCATGTTTCAGGCTCACTGGGTGGGGGATTTGAACCGTGGTTGCCGTGTGGGATCCAGCTTCTCTCCAGCAGAATCACTGTGCCACAGAGCCAGCCCGAGTAGTGCTCTTTTTACAAAAACAAACAAAACCAAAACAAACAACTTATCCCTTTCTTATTTTCTCCCCCCCACCACCGTTTCTCAGGTAACCAGCCAGATGCAGTCTAAGAAAAGCCTAGTGGTGTTACAGTCTAATCGGAAAGAAATAAGAGGACATCCAGACATAGCCAGATTTATTGGAGTTTTATTGATTAATAGGCTGGCAACTGTGGGAGGACTCATGTCTCTCAAAAACCCCGCAGCCCTGAGTGTAGGGAGAAGGAGCTTAGAAAGGCACAAACCACATTTGGGTTGAGGTGGCAGGAGCAGTGATCCTTGAGGAGGGGGAGGTGACAGGAGGAGTGGCGATTCCGATGCATAAGTGGTTACAGAATCCAAATCAGGCAGGTCAATCGTCCCCAAGGGTATGTTCCATCCCTAGCTAAACACAATGGAATTTTAATGACCTTTATGGCTAGGGCAAGGGGTTTGGCGATTGATTACTATATCGCTAAGGAACATTTTAAGGTAAGGAGGTTTGGGTTATTTAGCAAAGACAGTAGGAATGTTAATCACTCTGTTTACTCTAGGCAGGAGGAGAAAGCTGGTTTCCAATGTAGAGAGGAGTTCAAAATGGAGGTGCTCCTGCATCCCTGCTTCAGTGCTAACTACTGTTGCCTGAGTTCGTGCTGAAAAGGCTGAGTGACCTAAAGTAGACCCCAAATGCAGAGAGAAAACAAAAACATTGCTTGCAACAAAAGGACTTCAAAGGACTGGCGGGAGGTGGGTGGGGAACAATTTCTCTGGGAAGGGAGGACCCAGCCTTCTTACATTCCAGTAGGCAGAGTTGAGACCTGAAACTTTTTTTTTTTTTTTTATGTTTTTGCTGTAAGATAGAGACAGAAAGAGGGAAAGTGAAAACTCACCTCCCAGGAGCGATGGCTGTACTGTAATATCTTTTCCTCCATTCTCCTGGGATTTCAGGCACACGCACCTGGCATGATTTTCGAGCTGCCAGGTCCAGGACTCAAACCAGTCAGCTATGTGGGAATCCAGCACTTTCACCACCATGTCACCTGCTGGCCCTGAGACGTGAGTTTAGCGTGTGAGTTGTAACATCGAAGCTGTAACATCCTAGCTAGCTAAGCTGTATGCAATAAAGCTTCCTAACCTCAAGACTTGTGCATTGGACAAGGAATCCTCCCTCTCAAGTGGTATCGCTCATACCCCCCAAGGGTGACATTCTCAGGAAACAGCATGCTATATATACTGTTTTGTACTTTACCTTTTTCACTCAACAATACATACTAAAGATCTATCTACATCAATACATAGGGCAAATGATTGTTTTCTTTCTTTCTTTTTTTTTAGTTTTTGCCTTAGGGCACATGAGCTTGCCAGAGAGAGAGAGACAGAGATAGTGAGAAGAAAAGTGAGGAAATCACCCTCCAAGGGGATGGCCACGCTGTAATCCCTTCTCTCCTGGGATCTTGCGCACGCACACACATGCATCTTGTGTGAGTTTTAAGCCACCAGGTCTGGGACTCGAACTGCAGTCAGCCATGAGGGAATCCAGCGACAGAACTGCTACACCATCTGCTGGCCCCTAGATTATTTAATTTCTAAGACTCATGTAAGTTAGAATAGCTTTTATTAGCTTGGGCCAGAATCTTCCTCTTGGCATTTTGGGCACACATGCACATGTACCTGGTGTGATTTTCAAGCCTCCAGGTCCAGTACTTGAAGCATGCAGTCAGCCATGTGGGATCCTGCCACTGTAACCTTCACTTCACCTACTAACCCAAACAGCCCCCTTTTCTTTTTTAAGAGCGCATACACACTCCAGAGAAAAAGCAAGAAATCACCCCCAAAGGGTGATGGTCACGTCACAATCCCTTCTCCATTCTCCTCTTGGGATTTGGGGCACACATGCATATGAGCCCAGAGTGACTTTTAAGCCACTGTGTCTGGAACTTGAACCATGGTGGGCCATGAAGGAATCCAGTGACATAACCATTACGCCATTTGCTGGTCCCCCAAAGAGCCCCTTTTTAAACTGTAACCACAATAACCATTATAACAACTAAGATTTAACCATTTTTTTTTATTAAGAATCATTTTATTGGGGGCTTGGGGATCAGCAGGTGACATGGTGGTTAAGACACTGGACTCCCACATGGCTAACTATGATTCAAGTCCTGGACCTGGCGGCTTGCTTTCTCACTTCCTCTCTCTCTCTCTCTCTCTCTCTCTCTCTGGTGAACTAAAATAATAATAATAAATAAAATTAAATAATTATTTAAAAATTTTTATTTGACTTTATTTATTTTTTATTTATTTTTATTTTTAAATTTTTTTTTATTTTTAATTTGAGAGAGAGATAGATAGAAAGTAAAATGGCAAGCTGCCAGGTTCAGGACTCGAACTACAGTTGACCATGTGGGAGTACAGCGCCCTTAACCACCACGCCACCTACTAGCTCCAAATTAAATAACTCTTTAAAAGGAAAGAATCATTTTATTTAACTTTATTTATTATTATTAATTATTATTATTTTAATCTGACAAGAAAGACAGAGAAAGTGAGAAAGCAAGTTGCCAGTTCTAGGACTTGAACCACAGTTAGCTAAGTGGGAGTGCAGCACCTTTAACCACCACACCACCTACCAGCTCCCCCATAACTTCTTTTTTTTTTTGGACAGGTTTTTGCCATAGGACGTATGCGCTTGCCAGAAAGACAGAGACAGAGAGACAGAAAGCGAGAAATCACCCACCAGGGGGTATGGCCATGCTGCAATCCCTTTTCCTCCATTCTCCTCTTGGGATCTTGGGCACGCACGCACACGCGCCCGGCGTGAGTTTTAAGCCACCGGGTCCAGGACTCGAACCACGGTCGACTACATGGGAGTCCAGCGACATAGCCATTACGCTAACTGCTGGTCCCTCCCCCATAACTTCTTAATATCATCAAATGTTCAGTCAGTGGTCAAGTTTCCAGCTGTTTCATAAGTGGCATGTTTAAAATACATATATATATATAATATTTTAATATCTTTATATATAATATATAAATAGCCTATATAAGAAAATATTTACTCATGCCTTTTTTATTTTTATTATTTTTTTAAAGACTTATTTTGGGTGTGGTGGTGCCCGCCCTATGGCAAAAACCTATCGGGACCAGCAGTTGGCGTAATGGCTATGTCGCTGGACTCCCACGTAGTCGACCGCGGTTCGAGTCCTGGACCCGGTGGCTTAAACTCACGCCGGGTGCGTGTGCGTGCGTGCCCAAGATCCCAAGAGGAGAATGGAGGAGAAGGGATTGCGGCATGGCCATCCCCCCTGGGGGGTGATTTCCTGCTTTCTGTCTCTCTGTCTCTCTCTGTCTGTCTGGCGAGCGCACACGCCCTATAGCAAAAACCTCTCAAAAAAAAATAAATAAATAACCTATGGAGGCTGGAGGATTGCAGCATCGAGTCCATCTCACTCTCTCTCTCTGTCTCTCTCGGTGAGTGCACAATTTTTGGGGGCCAGCAGGTGGCATGGTGCTTAAGGCCATTGGACTCCCATGTGGCTGACTGTGGTTCAAGTCCCGGACCTGGCAGCTTGCTTTCTCACTTTCTCTCTCTTTCTCACTCTGTTCCTTTCTGGTCAAATTAAAATAAATAAATAAAGTTTAAAAAAAAAATTAAAAAAAAAGAATTATTTTATTTAACTTATTTATTTTTAGTTGACCAGAGAGGGGCAGAGTGAGAGAGAGAGAGAAAGGGAGAAAGCAAGCCCCCCCACCAGGGGGACTTTTTTTATTTTTATAGGCTATTTATATTATATTATATTATATTATATTATATTATATTATATTATATATATATAAATATATAAATGGAGAAGGGGTTCCTCCTTGGGGGTGATTTCTCACTTTCCCTCTCACTGTGTCTGTCTCTCTCCCCAGCAAGTATAAATAAATAAATAAATAATATAAATAAATAAATAAATAAACTATGCTCTGGTACCAGTGTGGTGGGTAAGGTGCTGGACTCTCATATGGTTGACCTCAGTTCGAGTCCTGGACCCGACAGTTTGAAACTGAAGCTGGATGTGTGTGTGTGTACGCATGCCCCAAATCCCAGGAGGAGAATGGAAGGGAAGGGAATGTGGTGTGGCCATCTCCCCTGGGGGGTGATTTGTCACTTTCCCTCTCTCTGTCCTTCCAGCAAGCTCTCCTGCTCTATAGCAAAAAACTCTCCAAAAAAAATAAATAAACAAACTATGCTCCAAATAAGGTCCACAGGTTGGTTATGTCTTTTAAATTCCCTTCCATCTCTTTTTTTCCTTTTGCAGTCTTTTTTGGTTAAGAAAATGGGTGGTTTGCCCTTTAGCGTTCCTTACAGTCTTGATTTTGCAGATTGCATTTCTGTGGTGTGGTTTAGTGTTTCCCTGCCCTCTGCATTTTCTGTAAATTGGTAGTTAGCTCCTGAGGCTAGATCAGATTCAAGCTCAGTATTTTTGGCAAGACTAATTTATAGGTGGTGGTGGTGTTTTCCATAAGCGGAACATAATGTCTGGTTGTCTCTCGTTTGTGATGTTAGTAGCCACTGATGTTCAATGCCTACATCTGTTAGTTGATGAGGGGTTCCTTTCTTTTTTCTTTCTTTCTGCTTCATTATAATAAAATATACATTAAATTTACCATTTTTCCTTTTTTTTTTTTTTTTTTTAGTTTTTTGCCATAGGGAGTGTGCACTCACAGGAAACAGAGAGAGAGAAAGTGAGAAATCAGCCCTTACGGGGGACGGTCACACCGCAATCCCTCCTCCAGTCTCCCACTCCGGATTTGGGGCATGTATGTACATGTGTCTGGCATGACTTTAAAGCCTCTGAGTCTAGGGCTTAAGCTGCAGTCAGCCATGTGGGAGTCAAACACCTTAACCTCCTTACCGCCTGCTGGCCCAAACACTACCTTGATTCCATGTCTTTACTCCTTTTTGGACTTGTATTTGCTAGAGCGTGTGTGTTCACCAAAGAGACAGAGAGATACAGAGAGACAGAAAGTAAGAAATTATCCCCCAGGGGGAGATGGTCACACGGAATCCCCTCTCGCCATCTGCTGTTCCCATGAACATGTATTTTTATTTATTTATTTTTAAAGACTTATTTATTTTGGGGGACCAGCAGGTGATATGGTGGTTAAGGTGCTGAACACTACCACATGACTGACCATGGTTCCAGCCCCAGATCTGGTGGCTTGCTTTCTTACTTACCCTCTCTGTCTCTTTCTCTCTCTGGTCAAATTAAAATAAATGGATGGATACATAAAAAATTAAATAACTCTAAAGAAAAAAGAATCATTTATTTTTAATTTTATTTATTCATTCAGTTATTTTAATTTGACCAGAGAGAGAGGGAGACAGAGAGAAAGCAAGCCACCAGGTCCAATGCTCAAACCGTAGTCGGTCATGTGGGAGTGTCTAGCGCCTTGACCACCAACGCCACCTGCTGGTCCTTATTTTTATTTGATCTACAAAGTAGTGATTTTTTTAAAATTTGTACATTGCTGTTTCCTTTATTTACTTATTTTTGGGGGGCAGAGGTTTTTGCTATAAGGCCTGTGCGCTTGCCAGAAAAACAGAGAGAGACAGAGAGACAAAAAGCAAGAAATCACCACCCGGGGGGGATGGCCATGCCGCAATCTCTTCTCCTTTATTCTCCTCTTGGGATCTTGGACATGCATGCCCATGCGCCCAACATGAGTTTAAGCCGCCAGGTCCGGGACTCGAACTGCAGTAGACTACATGGGTGTCCAGCGACATAGCCATTACACCAACTGCTGGCCCTGTAAATTGCTGTTTCCTATCTCCCTTGAAAGAGTAGAAGTTAAACGCCAAATTCATTTTAATTTCAGCTTTTGAATGATTGAAATGAGGAGTTGGCCCTGTAACCTAGTAGTTAAGAGACCCAGATCCCACATGGCTGATTGTGGTTCAAATCTTGGCCCCAGCACTTGGAAAAACTTCCCAGGTGTGTGTGTGCCCAAAACCTTGACAAGATGGAGAAGCAGGAGAACCAGCAGTTAGCGTAATGGCTATGTCGCTGGACTCCCACATAGTCGACCGCGGTTCGTGTCCCGGACCCGGTGGCTTAAAACTCACGCCGGGCACGTGTGCGTGCGTGCCCAAGATCCTGAGAGGAGAATGGAGGAGAAGGGATTGCGGTGTGGCCATCCCCCCTGGGGGGTGATTTCTCGCTTTCTGTCTCTATGTCTCTCTCTCTCTCTCTGTCTGGCGAGCGCATGCACCCTATAGTGAAAACCTCTCCAAAAAAAAAAAAAGATGGAGAAGCAGGAGAAGGGATTATGGTGTGACCACTTCTCACTGAAGGGTGCTTTCCCCCTCTTTCTCTCTATTTCTCTGTCTCTTTCTGGTGAACACATGTGCCCCGTGGCAATTTAAAAAGAGAGAAAGGGACAACCAGTAGGTGGCAAGGTGGTTGAGGCACTGGACTCCCACATGACTGACTGACCACAGTTCAAGTTCCAGACCTGGTGGCTTCCTCTCACACTTTCCTTCTCTGTGTGTTTCTCTGGTCAAATTAAATAAATACATATATTAATAATAAATAAAAGTCAATGGATAATTCTAAAAAAAAAAAAAAGAGGGGGGTGCTGACAGGTGGTGTGGTGGCTAAAGCACTGGATTCCCATATGGTCAACTACAGTAGGAGTCTTAGACTCAGCAGCTTAAAAATCATGCCAGCCACGTGTGCTTGCATGCCCAAAATCCCAGGAGGAAAATGGAGGAGAAGGGATTACAGTGTGGCCATGCCCCTGGGGGGTGATTTCTCACTTTTCCTCTCTGTCCATCTGTCTCTCTCCAGTGAGCACATGGGCCCTATGGCAAAGACCTGAGAGACAGAGAGACAGAGAAAGAGGTCTAAGAACGATTCAGGAAAGTGTTTGAAATCCATAGGACAGGGACTGGAGATGAAATGGTGTTGCAAGTGGGCCCTCATGGAAAAGGTCCTGCGTCACATCCGGGACCTCTCTGTGTGTGTGACCCTATTGGGGATACCTGTCTCCCTCTTTTTTGCTCATGGGGAAAAAAAAAGTAAACTTTATTTTTATTTTATTTTATTTTATTTTATTTTATTTTATTTTATTTTATTTTATTATGTGTGTGTGCTAGAGAGCATGTGCCCTTGCCAGAGACAAAGTGACAGAGAAAGGAGAAGAGAAAGCACCCCTACCCATGAGCAATGGTCATACCACAATCCCTTCTCCTCCATCTCTCTTTTTGTGATTTTTAGGTATGCATGCACATGTGTCAGAGTCTCTCCCAAGCCTCTAATCTGGGACTCAAACCGTAGTCAGCCATGTGGGATGGCCAGAAAGCTGGCCCATGGATAAACTTCATAAAACAACGGACCAACAGGTGGCATGTGGGTTAAGGTGGCTGGATATGTGGTCCACTGTGCTGTTCGAGTCTCGGACCCAGTGGTTTGAAAATCACTCCAGGGCAGCATGGTGGTTAAGGGCGCTGGGTTCCTAATGGCCGACTGCAGTTCGAGTCCCAGACCTAGCAGCTTGCTTTCTCTCTCTCTCTCTCTCTCTCTCTCTCTCTCTCTCCCTCTTTCTCACTCTGTCCCTCTCTGGTCAAATTTTTAAAATAAAATAAATAAATGGATAAATGAAGTTAAATAAAGTAATTCTTCTAAAAAAGAAAAAAGAAAATCACCCTAGGTACATGTGCCTGAGTGCCCAGAATATTGAGAAGATTAGAGGAGAAGGTATTGTGGTGTGGCCATCTCCCCAGGGGGTGATTCCTCTCTTTCTCTCTCCAGCAAGCACATGCGCCCTAAGAACTAAAACAAAACTAAACAAAAACACAGGAGAAAGAATCAAAAAGCACAACTTGCTTTTTCCTCTTTAAGCAGTATTCGAATATCTGGCCAGACTCTCTTTACTTTTTCCATTTCAGTGTGTTCTTATTCTCAGTTACAGTTTTGGGATTCTATAAAATTAATTTTGATTAAAGCTTTTTTTTTTAAGGAGATTTTTGCTATAGGGCACATTCACTCACTGGAGAGACAGAGACAGAAGGCAAGAAATCACCCTCCCCATGAGGGGGATGGCCATGTTGCAATCCCTTCTCCCCCATTCTCCTCTCAGTATCTTGGGCATGCACGCACATGCGCTGGCGTGAGTTTGAAGCCACCAGGTCTGGAACTCAAACCATAGTCACTACATGTGAGTCCAGCGACGTAATCATTACGCCATCTGCTGGTTCCAATTTTGATTGAAGTTTTAAGTTACTGGAAAGCATATCTTCATATGCAATCAAGCATGTAAGGAAGGGGTCTTCAAAAAGTTCATGAAAATATATCTGGGGCTGGCAGGTGGTATAATGGTTCAGGGTGCTGGACTCCTACATGGCTGACCGTGGTTTGAGTCCTGGACCTGGTGGCTTGCTTTCTCACTTTCTCTCTCTCTCTCTCTCTCTCTCTCTCTCTCTCTCTCTCTCTCTCTCTTTCACTCTGTCCCTCTCTGGTCAAATATAAATAAATAAATAAATAAATAAATAAATAAATAAATAAGTAAATAAAGTAAGATAATTCTTAAATATATGTGTGTGCATGTGTGTGTGTATAGATATATAGACAGATCACAAAGGCCAGTAGGTGACGTGGGGGTAAAGGTACTAGATCCTCCATGGCCAACTGCACAATTCAAATCCGAGAACTGCCAACTTGAAAGTGATGTTGGGCACATCTGCATGAGTGAAGAAACTGGAAGAGAAGCGATTGCTGTGTGGCCATACCCCCCGGGGGGTGCTTTCTCACTTTCCCTCTCTCTCTCTGTCTCTCCATCTAGCACACGCACCTTATAGCAAAACTTCACCCATGGCCAAGCAAGCAGTTCAAGTCCTGGACCTGGTAGCTTAATGATCACTTTGGTTGTGTGTGTGCCCAAAGTCCTAAGAGGGGAATGGAGGAGAAGGGGCTGTGCTAAAGCTATTTCCTCTGGGTGTGGGGAGTGGGATTTCTCACTTTCCCTCTCTCTCTCTGTCTCTCCATCTAGCACACGCACCTTATAGCAAAACTTCACCCATGGCCAAGCAAGCAGTTCAAATCCTGGACCTGGTAGCTTAATGATCACTTTGGTTGTGTGTGTGCCCAAAGTCCTAAGAGGAGAATGGAGGAGAAGGGGCTGTGCTGAAGCTATTTCCTCTGGGTGTGGGGAGTGGGATTTCTCACTTTCCCTCTCTCTCTCTTCCCTGCTAGCACACATGCCCTATGGTAAATTACAAAATAAAAGAGAGAGAGAGAGAGATTTTATGATATGTGAAAATTATATGAAAGTAGAAAAAAAAAAAACCTTTTTAAAATGTTTTTGCCATATGACATACGTCCCGACCCGCGGGACAGTCAAACAGGTTTCCTGAGGGAAGGAGTGAGAGACGGGACGAATGGCGCACTATCATAGCATGGAGACAACACAGTATTGTTGTTCGAGTCCCAGACCTAGCAGCTTGCTTTCTCACTCTCTCTCTCTCTCTCTCCCTCTTTCTCACTCTGTCCCTCTCTGGTCAAATTTTTAAAATAAAATAAATAAATGGATAAATGAAGTTAAATAAAGTAATTCTTTTAAAAAAGAATAAAGAAAATCACCCTAGGTACATGTGCCTGAGTGCCCAGAATCTTGAGAAGATTAGAGGAGAAGGTATTGTGGTGTGGCCATCTCCCCAGGGGGTGATTCCTCTCTTTCTCTCTCCGGCAAGCACAAGCGCCCTTAACCACCATGCTGCCCTGGAGTGATTTTCAAACCACTGGGTCCGAGACTCGAACAGCACAGTGGACCACGTATCCAGCCACCTTTAGGGTCGTCTCTTTATTGTGGGCAGTACGGAGACGACACAGTATTCAGGGTCATCCGGAGACGATGCGGCGTCACAGCTCAGGGTCATCCGGAGATGACGCGGTGTCACAACTCTTCAGGGTCTTTAGGGTCGTCTGGCAATTATGGGCCAGGGATCGTGGTTATATACACGTTGGTGGGCCGTGATTGGTTGAATGAAGGATAGTAAAAGGTGGGTTATGACTGGTTGCTTTGTGGACCAATCATGAGGTGCCCGGATATGCAAATCTGAGGGATTCTAAGCTCATTGATTTGCTACGGGAAGTGGCCAATCAGAGTGTGATTTTGAAGGTGAGGTAATTGCTCTCTGAGCCTAAGATGGTAATAGTAAGAGACTCATGAAAAATGGCCTCAGCAGACTCACTGGTGCACAGCCTCCCACATGTCCCCCTTTTCTGTTTAAATCTGAGAGATGAGGAAAAACCTCCCACAGACATACACACTTCTCAGGGAGAGACAGAGAGAAACAGAGAGAGGGAAAGTAAAAATCATCCCCAAGGTGGGTAGCTATGGTAAAATTCCTTTTCCTCTATTCTCTTCTTGGGATTTGGGGCACGCATGTGCACACACTCAGTGTGATTTTCAAGCCAATGGGTCCAGGATTCAAACCTGTAGTCAACCATGTGGGAATACAGTGCCTTAACCACCGTGCCATCTGCTGGCCCACCTCCCTCATTTTTTATTTTTTTAAATATTTTGCTATGGGGCATGTGTGCTCACTGGAGAGACTGAGAGAGGGACAGAGAGAGGGAAAGTGAAAAAGCACTTCCTAAGGGGATGACCATACCACGACCTTCTCTCTTCCATTCTCCTCCTGGGATTTGGGGCACACGTGCACATATCTGGCATGATTTTTCAAGCAGCATGATTTTTCAAGCAGCTGGCTCCTGGACTCGACCACACTGTCAGCCATGTGCAACCCAGTGTCTTAACCACCAATGCCACCTGCTGGCCCTATGAAAATCAAATTTCAGGACTAAAACTGGAGATTGTCTGCTGAGACGTCCCCCTCCAGTCTCATTTCTAGTAGGAAAGGCACAACCCAAGCCAAGCCTATCCTGAGATGGATACCGTATTTCAGCTGTGAAATATTGGTTTCCTTGACCAAAAATGAAGATTTCCTTCTGAGACTTCCCCCTCCAGACTCATTTCTAGTGGGTAGGGATAGCTGTGTGTCTCTTTCTCTCCATTTCTGTCTGTCTCTGTCTCCCTGTGACTTTAATTTAAAAAAAATTTTTTTTTGGGGGGGAGAGGTTTTTTGCTATAGGGCACATGCGCTCGCCAGACAGACAGAGACAGACATAGAGACAGAAAGCGAGAAACCACCCCCCAGGGGGTATGGTCACACCACAATCCCTTCTCCTCCATTCTCCTCTCAGGATCTTGGGCACGCACGCACACGCGCCGGGCATGAGTTTTAAGCTACCGGGTCCGGGACGCGAACCGTGGTCGACTACGTGGGAGTCCAGCGACAGCCATTGCACTAACTGCTGGTCCCTAAAAAAAGTTTTTTAAGGTAAAGTATTCTCTGGGCTCTCAAGCCTCTCCTTTAATGTGTTAATTGGTGCCTTTCCTCACTTCATTTAGGAAAGGCACAACCCAAGCCAGGCCTATCCTGAGATGGATACCGTACTTCAGCTGTGTGCACTGTGCAGTTTTCATTTTTTTTTTAAACTGTAATATTCTGGTTTTTTATCCTCTTTTTTTCCTTGTTCTTTTTCATTTTATTTCTTCTTCTTTCCTCTTTTTAGTTCTTTTCCTTTTTTCTTTATCTTTATTCATTTTCTGATCAGCCTTTATGCACTAAGTGTCTAGACAGGTCCAAGTGAACAGTTTCCAATCATCTGAATATGATTAGGGTCAGAATATTCCTCCCTTCACCTTGAATCTGATGCACAAAGAGTGAAAACGAAATAGAAGAAAGATTGCAGATCACCTCCTTCTGCTTGACTCTGAACGCTCAGATTGAATTTCAAGAATTAGGTAGAAACGCACCATCCATCAGATGACTAGAAATCACTGCAGGATCACAAGAAATATGGGAAAGCAAGACAATACCTCTCCTCCAAGTGAAAAGAATAACACCTCTTCATCCTCAGACAGTTCAATGGGAATCATGGAAATGTCTGATAAGGATTTTAGAATATTCATAACGACAAAGCTAACAAAGATGGAAGATAAGTGAGACAATGAACTGCAGAAGAGGCAGGAGAAAGGAGCTGAGGAGTTCCAGGAGGTGAGGAAATTCTTGCAAGATCTAAAAGAGGAAATACACACTCTAAAAAAGAATCACATGGACCTGTTAGAGATGGAGGCTATAATACAGGAAGTCAAAATCTCCCTTGAAAGTATTAAAAGCAGTCTAGATCATACAGAAAATCAAAGCTCAGATGTAGAAGATAGAATCGCTGGCCTAGAAAAATCCACCATGAAGACTGAGAAAATGGCCCCTCCAAAATGAGAATAATATACGAGAAATACTAGATACCATCAAACGTCCAAACATCTGGATAACTGGTATCCCAGAAGGTGAAGAGACTCATAAGAGCATTGATAATATAGTCTATGAAATCCTACAAGAAAACTTTCCAAACCTAGAGAGGCACTCAAAGATCCAGTCATAAGAAATACAAAGGACCCCAAATAGAATTAACCCAAGATCTTCTCCAAGACACATTATAGCCAGATTGACCAAAACCACAGACAAAGACAAAATACTAAGATTGGCAAGAGAGAAACAGCAAGTTACCTACAAAGGATACCCCCATCAGGCTAATAGTGGACCTCTCATCGGAAACAATGCAAGAGAGGAAAGAATGGGAAAATATATTCTAAGTGTTAAGGGAAAAGCAATTTCAATCAAGAATACTGTACCTGGCAAGATTACCCTTCATATGGGAAGAAAAGACAAGAATATTCTCAGATAAACAAAACCTGAAAGAATTTACCAACACCAGACCAGATCTCCAAGAAGTTCTCAAGGGAGTGCTATTATCAGGAAAATTAAATACAGACACACAGAAATAAGAGTTCAAAAACTAAGAAAATGGCCAACTTAATCATAGGGACATGTCTGGAATTGAGTATTATATCCCAGAATTTAATTGAGAAGATCAGACCACGACAGAAGATGGATTAAGTACATGAGACTGAACTGGTAAAATAGTATTTTATGACTTTTGACTAAAACATTACTGATTTTCTTTTAGGCTTTGTTTTCCAGTTTTAAGGATTTTTGTCCTGTCTTGAGCTGCCGGTAGTTTCGAGTACCTACTATTTGAACAGAATCCTAACCTGTTTCCTGGCTTTAAGTTTTAAGTAAAATTCCTTAGCATTTCTTTGATTTATTAAAGTTAAAACTGCTTTTCTTGAAATTAAAAGATATATTTAAAAATACTTATTTAATGACCATAGTAATCTTTATAGCATCAGGGAGGGGCTACCTTATAGTATATTCATTTAATAATACAATTAAATAAAAAGTAATTCTTAAAAATAAAAAGAATGAGGTACTATCAATAACATGTGTGGATAATGACATAATGATAATATTTTCAAAGAGGGTGAGACGTACAACCTGAAGTGGAACCTAAAATGTGTTATAACTAATGTTGATAAAGAAAAAGATATAATGGGGCAAGACCAGCAGGTGGTGTGGTGGTTGAGGTGCTGGATCTCACATGACAAACTGTGCAATTCAAGATGCAGACCAGGGGTACCAGCAGTTAGCGTAATGGCTATGTCGCTGGACTCCCACGTAGTTGACCGCAGTTCATGTCCTGGACCCGGTGGCTTAAACTCACGCTGGGCGCGTGTGCATGCATGCCCAAGATCCTGAGAGGAGAATGGAGGAGAAGGGATTGCGGCATGGCCATCCCCTCTGGGGGGTGATTTCTCACTTTCTGTCTCTCTGTCTCTGTCTGTCTGGCGAGCAAACGCACTCTATAGTTAAAAAAAAAAAAAAAAAAAAAAAAAAAAAAAAAAAAAAAAAAAAAAACCTCTCCAAAAAAAGAAAAGAAAAGAAGAAAAAGATGCAGACCAGGAAGCTTGAAAAAAACACCAGGCATAGGAAATGCCAAAACGCGATAACGTTTCCAGCACGCCCAGACCGCTGACCGTCAACCTGTTTTCTTCGCTGCAGAAAGATCTAGAAGAAGTAAAGGTGTTATTGGAAAAGGCCACTAGGAAAAGAGTACGTGATGCCCTTACAGCTGAAAAATCCAAAATTGAGACAGAAATCAAGAACAAGATGCAACAGAAATCACAGAAAAAACCAGAACTTCTTGACAATGAAAAGCCAGCTGCTGTGGTTGCTCCCATTACAACAGGATATACAGTGAAAATCAGTAATTATGGATGGGATCAGTCAGATAAGTTTGTGAAAATCTACATTACCTTAACTGGAGTTCATCAAGTTCCTACTGAGAACGTGCAGGTGCATTTCACAGAGAGGTCATTTGATCTTTTGGTAAAGAACCTAAATGGCAAGAGCTACTCCATGATTGTGAACAATCTTTTGAAACCCATCTCTGTTGAAGGCAGTTCAAAAAAGGTTAAGACCGATACAGTTCTCATATTATGTAGAAAGAAAACAGAAAATACACGATGGGACTACCTGACCCAGGTTGAAAAAGAGTGCAAAGAGAAAGAAAAGCCTTCATACGACACTGAAACAGATCCTAGTGAGGGACTGATGAATGTTCTAAAGAAAATTTATGAAGATGGAGATGATGATATGAAGCGAACCATTAATAAAGCCTGGGTGGAATCAAGAGAGAAGCAAGCCAAAGGAGAACCAGAATTTTAAGACTTAAAGTCCTTTCAAGAACTGTGATGTGGAAATTCTGATGTTTTCAATAAGGGAATGTTGGTGAGCAGCACATATAAATTGACAGATAACTATTTACACAGCCTTCTAAGTAAAGACAGTGAATTCTCCATGTCCTACTGGAGAATTTATTTAAATAAAGTATGGTTATTAAACACTTCCTCCAAAGATGATTTCATTAGCACCCTGACCATTTTGTTCAAAAAAAGGATTATATTGCATTATTTGAAATAATGAAAATGTTATGTATTTTTGTTCAGCTAAAAGATAGAAAACAAAAGTATACGTTTGCCTTTAAGTTAGTGACATCAATTCTAGTGTAAGAATAAGAAAGTGTAAAACTTGAACTTTTACATAAAATACAAGTTTGTACTTGTACTTGGAAGTTGATTTCTTACTACCAGCTGCAATGCATTACCATGTTCCAGTAATTCAGTTATAGATGATCCTGTGTATTTAAATATATTTGTTTATGCACCTATAGAACTGAAACTAAATAGAAACTTGACAAGAATAGGCCAGCATTTTTGTATATACCAGTTAGAAAGTTTTGCCATGGGTCAGAGGGCTTATAAAAGTAATAACCGTAAAGCTAAAATAATTCATTTGAAAATCCATCCATTCCTATATTCAATAAAGTTAGATTTTTTAATTCAAAAAAAAAAAAAAAAAAAACACCAGGCATATATGCATGCATGCCCAAAATCAACCCTGGGGAGGGAGTGATTTGTCATTTTCCCTTTCTTTCTGTCTCTTTCTGTTTCTTTCTGACCAGTGTATGAACCCTATGGCAAAAATCTTAAAAAAGAAAAAGGTCTAATGGGACGAATTCACAATTATGTGAAAATGTAAGGCATTTTAAGCCCATACTTGTTCATTATATACTTGAAATTATTTGAATTTATCAGGGCCAGCAGGTAGTGTGGAGACTAAGGCAGCTGGATCCTACATGGTTGACTGCATGGTTAGTGTCCTGAATCTGGCAGCTTGAAAAACACACCTGGTTGGGGACCACATTGCTGGACTCCCATGTAGTTGACTGTGGTTCGAGTCCTGGACCCGGTCGCTTAAAACTCACACAGCGTGCGTCTGCATGCATACCCAAAATCCCAAGAGAAGAATGAAGGAGAAGAGATTACTGTGTGACTGCAATCTCTGGGAGATGATTTCTCGCTTTCTGTCTTTCTGTCTCTCTGGCAAGCACACGTGCCCTATAGCAAAAATCTCTCTAAAATAATAATAATAAAAGGACCAGCAGGTGGCATAATGGTTAAAGGCACTGGACTCCCACATGACTGACCACGGTTCAAGTCCCAGACCTGGTGGCTTGCTTTCTCGCTTTCTCTCTCTCTCTCTCTTGCTCTGTCTTTCTCTGATCAAACGAGAAAATAATAATGATAAAGTTAAATAAAATAATTCTAAAAATAAAAACACACTGTGTGTGTGTGTGTGTGTGTGTGTGTGTGTGTGTCCAAAATGCTGAGGGTAGAATGGAGAAGAGGGTGATTTCTCCTCTGTCCTGCCCCCCTGCCCTGTCTCTTATTGGCAAGCTCATATGTCCTATAGCAAACTAATAATAAATAAATAAAACAAAAACTTTCATTTATCATGTGTTATTGAAGCAGTGTGTCAACGGTTAATGTCACTCTTAGCTCACAGTCTTAACACCATCAGTGCTTCGGGCTAAATGTTTGTGCCCCCCTGAAATTCATTTGTTGACACCTATTCATCAGTGTGACAGTATTTGGAGGTGGGACCTTAGAGATGGGAGGTAATTAGGCCATGAGGTTAGAGCTCATGAATGATATTAATGTCTTTTTCTTTTTTAGTTTTTTTTTTTTTTTTTTTTTTTTTTTGCCATAGGGCACATGTGCTAGCTCTGAGAGAGACAGAGGGAAAGTGAGAATCACCCCCCAAGGGATGGCCACACCGCAATCCCGATCCCTTCTCCTCCATTCTCCTCTTGAGATTTTTAGTACACATGCACATGCGTCCAACATGACTTTTTAAAAATTATTTATTTAATTTTATTTATTCATTCATTTAATTTGACCAGAGATAGACACAGAGAAAGTGAGAAAGCAAGCACCAGGTCCATGGTTGGCCAAGTGGGAATGTCCAGCACCCTAACCACCATGCCACCCGCTGGTTCCCCATCCAGCGTGATTTTCAAGCCACCAGGTCCAGGACTCAAACTACAGGTGGTCACGTGGGAATACATGCCACCTGCTGACCCCTTAATGTCCTTTTTTAAAAAAAGATTTTTTTATTTTTAATTATATTTATTATCATTATTCTTCAATTTTGACCAGAGAGAGACAGAGAGAAAGGAAGAGTGAGAAAACAAGCCTCCAGGTCCAGGACTTGAACCATGGTTGGCCGTGTGGGAATCCAGCGCCTCAACCACCACTCCACTTGCCAGCCTACCTTAATGTCCTCTTAAGAATAAGCACAGGAGATCCTGCTTCTCTCTGCTCCTCTTTTGTATGAAGATACAGCAAGAAAGCTGCCCTCTGCAAACCAATAAGGAGGGCCTCACCAGACACCAGATCTCCTGGCACCTTAATCTGGGACTGCCTCACCTTCAGAACTGTGAGAATAAGTTTTGTTGTATAAGCCACCCAGGAGATGGTCATTTGTTACAACAATCTGACATAAGACAGCCAATTTTTGTCAGAAACAGAAGCTGAATATCACAACACGGCAGTTTGACAGCTTAGTGGTAGCAGTTTTCTTGAGCTCAAGGCTGAGATTAAATTTTTTCTGAATAAGGGACTAGCAGTTGACAAAATGGCTAAGTCGCTGGACTCCCATGTAGTCAACCACGGTTCAAGTCCCAGACCCGGTGGCTTAAACTCATGCTAGGCGCATGTGCGTGCATGCCCAAGATCCCGAGAGGAGAATGGAGAAGGGATTGCAGTGTAGCCATCCCCCCCGGGGGGTGATTTCTCACTTTCTGTCTCTCTCTTTCTGGTGAGTGCACGCACCCTATAGCAAAAATCTCTGGAAAATTTTTTTTCTGAATAAGTCTTCAAACACTTGTAATCAATTTGAATAAGCTATGATGCCAGTAGTAGCCTAGCTATTGTTGTAAAGGTATTTTATAGATGCAATTAACATCTACAATTTTCTCTTTTTGGAGAGGTTTTTGCTATAGGGCGCATATGCTCGCCAGAAAGAGACAGAGAGAGACAGAAAGCGAGAAATCATCCCCGAGGGGGGATGGCCACACCACAATCCCTTCTCCTCCATTCTCCTCTCAGGATCTTGGGCACGCACACACACGCACCCGGCGTGAGTTAAAGCCACTGAGTCCGGGACTCAAACCACAGTCGACTCCATGGGAGTCCAGCAACATAGCCATTATACCAACTACTGGTCCCAACATCTACTTTTTTTGGAGAAATTTTTGCCTTAGGGCACATGCACTTGCCAGAGAGAAACAAACAGTGAGAGGAAAAGTAAGAAATCACCCCTCCCCCTCAGGGGAATGCCTTCGCCATAATCCCTTCTCCTACATTCTCCTCCCAGGACACTAACCACACAGTCAGCCATGTGGGATCCTGGAGTAATTTTCAAGCCACTGGGTCCAGGACTTGAACTGTGGTCAGCCAGTGGGAAACCAGCAACTGTAGGAGACCAGCAACATAACTGCTACACCATCCGCTGAACCCAACATCTACAATCTTTAAGTAAAACAGATTACCCTTAGCACGCAGGTGGTGTGGTGGTATGGCACTGGACTCCTACCCTAGTTGACTGTGGTTCAAGTTCCAGGCCTGGTGGCTTGCTTTCTCATTTTCTCTTTCTCTCTCTGGTCTAATTAAAAAAAAAAATAATAAAGTAATAACAAATAAAATAAATAAATAATTCCTTTTTTAAAAACATACTTTATTTAACTTTATTTTATTTACTTAATTTGACCAGAGAGAGACAGAGAGAGACAGAAAGAGAGCAAGTGAGAAAGCAAGCCACCAGAACCAGGACTCACACCATGGTCGGCCGTATGCGAGTCCAGCATTCTTAACCACCAATGCCACCTGCTAGCCCCAATAACTAAGGGAAAAAAAAGATTACCCTTGATAATGTGGGCAATTAATTAGTCAAAGACTTAAGAGAAAGACTAAGATGGCCTGGAAAAGAAGAAATTCTGCCTCCAGGCTGTAACACAGACCTCTTTGCCTGAATTTCCAGGCTGCTGGCCTGCTCTACAAATTATAGACTTTCTAGTCCCCATCATCATGTGAGCCAATTCTTTAAAGTAAACCTCTGAATATATGTATTTCATCCACCCTATTGGTTCTATTACTCTGGAGAACCCTGACTGATATACCCATTATTCTCAAACACTGAATGCTTTAGAAGTTAGCTTTATCTCAGACATGGCAATGTTTTCTGATGAATTTAATCTAAAATTACAAGGCAAAAGATGCTGATATGTGAAACTTATACTGCAGTAAAGTTATTAAAGTTGTTTGAGTGGCAGGTAAGGTCAAGCTGCTTTATATACTTCCTGTGTTATCAAAAGATACAATAAAAAGCGAGATTTCCATTCCCATACGCATCTGTAGCAGATATATTTTCTGAGTTCAAACCACACTTCCAGCAGATATTTGGAATCTCAGTGCAAGTGCAAAGGGAATTTATGTATTTTTTTAATGATTTTTATTTAACTTTATTTATTTTAATTTGATCAGAGGAAAGAGGGAGAGAGAGGAACAGGGAAAGTGAAAAAGCAAGCCGCCAGATCCAGGATTTGAACCGTGGTCAGCCATGTGGGAGTCCAGCACTCTTAACCACTACGCCACCTGCTGATTCCTGTATTTCTTTAAACTTTGCAATTGAGAAGATTCCTCCTAACCATCAATTGGAGGTGATGAATCTACAATGTAATGGCATGCTAAAAGGCAAGTATCAAAAGCTGAACATAATAAAACATATATATCTATATAATAAAATTATATAAATGCCTTCCAAGTAATAAAAATACCATTAAAACCATATGCTTTTGGACTGATAATCAGTATTTGGCAGTACCTACCTATGTACAGATATTTTCAAAGATGAATTATGTAGAACCTTATTATAGATCAACATGAACAGATGAGCATTTGTAATTGATTTTTTTCTAAAGAACCATTTATTTAATTTTATTTACCATTATTATTTTTTAATTTGACCAGAGAGAGACAGAGAGAAAGGAAAAGAGAGAAAGCAAGCTGGTCCAGGACTTGAACCATGGTCAGCCATGTGGGAGTCCAGTGTCTCAACCACCACACCACCTGCTGGCACCTTGTAATTGATTCTGATGACAGGGAATACTAACTCTGAACCCCAATTAAACTACAGTCCTGTTTTACCAAAAGTTGTGCTCAATTACTCAATTTTGAATTTTGTCAACAGCAAACTTGTGGAAATATTTTCTTTAAGTACTTATATAATATCCCTGAATTTGCTTCTTGGCATGCAAAGCCTAAGCTATTTACTACTATTGATCCTGTGTAGAATACATTTGCCAACCCTGATCTAAAACATTTGGCAAGTCCATGCAGCTGCCCACTGGATAAAACTTTTTCTTGTTTTGCTAGAGGATGTGAGTGCTCACCAGAGAGAGAGAAAGTGGGAGAGGAGGAAGCATTCCCCATGAGGAATGGTCACTCCTCAATCCCTTCTCTATCTCCCTCCTTTTGAGATTTTGGGCACACATACACATACCTGGCATGTTTCTCGAGCCATCATGGGTGGGACTTGAGCTACACAGAGCCCAAATGATTCTTGGTCTTCTCAAAATGATGAGCATGCTCTTTATGGAATATCTTACCTAGGCATTTTCATACTTAAGTCTTTCCTTAGATGTTACTCAGAAACAAAGTACTAAACTGTGAACCTTCAACAGTTTGATCAGGATAGGTCAGGATAAAACTCTGGATGCCAAGTTCTCCTAGTCTAGTCTTCCCCTCTCTAAATGACCTTTAATTCAGTTGCTCAAGTCAAAGCTCTAGAGATCTTCAATTTTGTTTTCTCTTTCCAATAATTTCTGTATTAATCTATTAGAATATCCCGTCCTACCGGCTTCCAAATACAGTAACTTTAATTCATCTACCTCCCTCCCTATCTATTGCCTTTATCCACCTCCGGTCTGCCTCCCTTCTTGCCCTCTAGTGTTCCAACAGTTTCTCTGTAGCTACGGGAATCTCGAAAATGTTTAAAGGTCACTATTCTCCTACTTACAACTCTTTATTGCCTTCCCATTGTATTCCCAAGTCCAGATTCCTTTTATTTATTTATTTTTTGGAGAGATTTTTTTTTTTTTTTTTTTTTTTTTTTTGCTATAGGGCGCGTGTGCTCGCCAGGAAGACAGAGAGACAGAGACAGAAAGCAAGAAATCATCCCCCAGGGGTGATGGCCATGCTGCAATCCCTTCTCCTCCATTCTCCTCTTGGGATCTTGGGCACGCACACACACGTGCCCGGTGTGAATTTAAGCCACCGGGTCTGGGACTCGAACAGTGGTTGACTAAGTGGGAGTCCAGCGACATAGCCATTACGCCAACTGCTGGTCCCCCTCCAAGTCCAGATTCCTTATCATGATCTAAAAGGCTCTTCCTGACCTAGCCCCAGTCTACCT
Source organism: Tupaia tana (assembly GCA_026018925.1). NCBI lineage: Eukaryota > Metazoa > Chordata > Mammalia > Scandentia > Tupaiidae > Tupaia > Tupaia tana. The sequence continues at coordinate 131,034,474 of JAKSZU010000002.1, forward strand.
CTTCAATCACATCTAATTCTTCTCTTCGTAGCTCGTGCCTACCTGTCTCCTTGTTGAAGAAATCACTCTCTTTTTCTAGGCATCTGCATCTGCTAAACACTTTACTAAAATCATCTTCCCCTCCTCTTTTGAACCTCTGGGTCCCCGCACCTTTAGCTATTAGATTAACGCATATAGTTTCTGTTACTCTCCACCTTACCTGGTTTATTTGCTTCGTATCACCAGAATGTAAGCTTATGACAGCAAGCACTGCCCACTAGAGCAGTGTGTGCACAAAACGACTGATAGTGGGTAGCTGGGAAATACTGAATAAAGAAAATTGTAAGATATGGGGAAGTAAGTGCTACCAGAGCACAAAAGAGATCCTACCTTGGTCTAACGACCAGGGACATTTCTAGATAAAGTTTAAAGCCGTCTGAAGTAGCAGGAATTATCCCACCAGGGGCAGGAGAAACTAGTAGAGAGACAAACAGGAGAAGCAGGAGAAGCATAGGCCCAGAGGAGACTAACGAGCAGTAAGACTGGTGTAACTAGGCCCACATCATTTGGATTTGAAAGAGCAAGAGGAAGCTAATGAAAGGTTTAAGCTGGTGAGTAGAGACACAGTATTTTTTGCTTTAGGAAGATCATTCTGGGGGTCAGCAGGTGGTGCAGTGGTTGGGCACGGTCTGAGTCCCAGACCAGGCAGCTTAAGTCTCATGCTGGGGGCGAGTGTTCACATGTGCCCAAAATCCCAAGAGGAGAATGGAAGCGAAGGGATTGTGGCATGGCCATCCCCTTTGGGGAGGGGGGGTGACTTCTCTGTCTTTGTCTCTCCAGTGAATGCACATGCACTGTAACAAAAATCTCTCAAAGGAAAAAAAAAAGGGAAAAAGATCATTCTGGTTGTAGTGTGTTGAATGAAAGATGGACAGAAGCATGACAGAGAACAAAGAGCCAGGAAGAGGTTGCCGTGGAGGCCGTGGAGGCGGTGACAATGAAGGAATTCATCAATTTGAAATATTTAGGATGGGACTGGAAGGTGAGAGAGACAAGTACCAAGGAGACAGAGGCCTTTCAGGCTTTAGCCAGGTGCATTTGGATGGATAAGTGAAATCATTACTAAGCCGGGAAACAACAGAGGAGCGGCTGGCTAGAGGCGGGGCTGGGTATCAGAGTGTGAGATACCTACGAAGTAGCTATACAGCCGGTTTAAACACCTGTCCCTTAGGGAGATAATCAAAGGTCTAAGCCACTGTGATTCTTTTTGTTCCTTCCATCAGCGTCTGGTATACACAGGCACTTACTAATGAAGGAAGAAGAAATCCAAGGGAGTTAGGGGATCGGGAAAATTTAGAGATGTAAAATTAAAGGTCATTAGTATTTAAATGGTTTATCTCAGAAGATTGGATAAAATTACCCAGGCGTGTGTAAAGTTAGAAAAGGGCATAAGAGCCCTAACAAATTCTGGCACGTACGAGCTAGATAACAACAATGACGTTTAATCCTCACTGAGCACTACATGGCTCATTTCCAATTTAGTGGAAAATACTTTTCCTTATGCATGTGATCTCTCCTGAGAGAATTGATTTGAGTGTGGGAGCTGAAAACTACTGGCCTCATTCTTCATAATGGCTCACAGGGGCCAGCAGGTGGCATAGTGGTTGGGGTGCTAAACTCTCAAATGGCTAACCGTGGTTTGAGTCCTGGACCCAGCTTGATTTCTCATGTTCTCTTTTTCTGTCTGTCTCTCTCTGGTACATGTGCCCTGTAGCAAAAAAAAAAAAAAAAAAAAAAAAAAAAAAAAAAAAAAAAAAAAAAAAGTTTAATTAAATAATTACTTAAAATAATGGTTAAGTTACTGATAACTGTGTGCAAGGCATTGTCCTAAACCTGCCTAAGGGACCAGCAGTTGGCATAATGGCTATGTCTCTGGACTCCCATATAGCCAACAGCAATTCGCATTCCGGACCCAGCGGCTTAAATTCACTGGGCGCATGTGTGCCCAAGATCCCGAGAGGAGAATGGAGATGAGATTGCAGCATGGCCATTCCTCCTGGGGGTGATTTCTGGCTTTCTGTCTCTTTCTGGCAAGCGCACGTGCCCTACAGCAAAAACCTCTCAAAAAAAACAAAAACAAAAACAAAAACTGCCTAACTGGGACCAGCTGATGGCATAGCAGTTGTGTCGCTGGACTCCCACATGGCTGGTTGTAGTTTGACTGCCAGATCCAGTGGTTTGAAAATCATGCTGAGCACGTGTCCCTGTATGCCTAAAATCCTGGGAAGAGGATAGAAGGGATTGTGGCCATCCTCCCAGGGGGTAATTTCTCACTTTCCCTCTCACTGCATCTGTCTGTCTCCCCAGCCAACATATACACCCCAAGGCAAAACCTCTGAAAAAAAAGTTAAAAAAAATGAAAACTGCCTATTTCTTACAGCCCTATGAGCATGGTTAAATGCTAACGAGGAACTATGGAACCAGAAGATGGCATAATGGTTATGTTGCTGGACTCCCACATAGACAACTGCAGTTCAAGTCCTGGGCCAGTGGCTTAAAACCCATGCCAGGCGCTTGTGCGTATGTGCCCAAAATCCCAAGAGGAGAATGGGGGAGAAGGGATTGTGGGGTGGCCACCCCACCCAGGGGTGTGATTTCTTGCTTTCTGTCTCTCCTGCAAGCACTCATGCCCTATAGCAAAAATCTCTAAAAAAAGAAAGAAAGAAAGAAAGAAAGAAAATGCTACTAAGGAACTATAAACAAAGAAGGTAACAATACAGGGGAAGGGAAAATTAAAAGAGCAAAGGCTCTGGGAATGGGGCTAGCCTTGGACAGTACAAGGGATATCTCTTCTATTGTGAAGAGGAAAGAACAGAGGCAGAGTGGTAACAAATCTGAAGCTTGTTTAGATCAAAATCTTTTATCGCAAAACTGATTTTCTCTACATTATCTAAAAGCTGAAGGGGAAAAAACAAAAAACAAAAAACCTCTAATAAGATGTGTTGATTGGTTTAATAGAAGTAATAGAAGTGATGGGACCACCAGAGTTATGTCACTGGACTTCCAAGTAGTCGCTTGTGCATGCAAGTCCAAAATCTTGAGAAAATAGAGAAGGAATTGCAGCATGGCCATCCCCCAGGGGGTGATTTCTTGCTTTGTGTCTTTCCAGGGAGTGCACGCAACCCTACAGCAAAAATCTATTTAAAAATAAATAGAGGCCAGCAGGTGACATGGTGGTTAAGGGCACTGGATCCCACATAGCCAACTGCGATTCGCATCCTGGACCTGGCAGCTTGCTTTCTTTCCATCTCTCTCTCTCTCCCTATCTGTCTGGTTAAATTAAAATAAAATAAAGTTAAATCATTCTTTTTTTTTTTTTTTTTTTGAGGTTTTTGCTATAGGGCACATGCACTGGCCAGAAAGACAGAGAGACAGAAGCGAGAAATCACCCTCCAGAGGGGATGGCCATGCCATTCTCCTCTTGGGATCTTGGGCACACATGCACACATGCCCGATGTGAGTTTAAGCCACCGGGTCCAGGACTTGAACCACAGTCAACTACATGGGAGTCCAGCAACATAGTCATTATGCTGTTGGTCCCATTAAATAATTCCTTAAAAATAAATAAAATAGGTGCTGTGGTGGTTAAGGGCACTGGACTCCCACATGGCCAACCGCTGTTGAAGTCCTAGAACTGGTGGCTGGCTTTCTCACTTTCCCTTTCTCTCTCTCAGTCATCCTCTGGTCAAATTAAAATAAGTAAGTAAACAAATAAATAAAATGTTAAACAATAGTTGTTAAAAATCAATGAATCCATTCATTAATTAATAGAAGAAAAAAGAAGTAATAAAGTGTTATAGGGATAAAGTAGAGGGGAGAAAGCAATGCTGCCTTAAATTGAGCAAGTAGAGGGCCAGTAGGTGGCATGGCAGTTGAGGGCTCTGGACTCCCACAGAGTTGTCCGGGACACGAACCGCGGTCGACTACGTGGGAGTCCAGCGACATAGCCATTACGCTAACTGCTGGTTCCCTCAATTTCCCTTTGAGGATTCCACACTCAATACATTGCCATTTGATGGGACACGTGATCAAGGTGCTCTAGCCAGAAAGTGGCCATGAGGCTCAGAGTTCTCTCCTGAGAAATCTTGAGTAACACAAGAAATTAGAATGGGGTATCACTGCAAAGCATATGCCCAGAAGTTCCTTCTCCATGGACCCTGACAGCTGACCTAGGTCTTGTTCTTCCAAAGGCCGGTCCTTGGGCCCTTCCTTCCATTTCAGGAGCTGCATTCCATCTTCTCATAAATTCCTGTTTGCTACCAAATGCAACCAAAGGATCCTGGACAATGGCTACACAGCTACAGAACATGTGCCAAGGGTGATACGTGGGTAGATCCAAGATGAGCAGACCTCCTCCTCACTCCTTTTCCATTGTGTTCACAGTCCTCAATATGGGGATAGGAACATGGTGTAGCTTTTTTCAAAGACTGACAAATCCCAGCTAGGGGAATTAGCCTCTTCAGCCAGTCATGTTTAATCTTTTTTTTTTTTTTTTTTCTCTTTCTTTGGAGAGGTTTTTGCTACAGGGCGCGTGCGCTCGCCAGACAGACAGAGAGAGACAGAGAGATAGAAAGCAGGAAATCACCCCCCAGGGGGGATGGCCACGCCGCAATCCCTTCTCCTCCATTCTCCTCTCGGGATCTTGGGCACGCACGCACACGCGCCCGGCGTGAGTTTAAGCCGCCGGGTCCGGGACTCAAACCGCAGTCGACTACGTGGGAGTCCAGCGACACAGCCATTACGCTAACTGCTGGTCCCTTGTTTAATCTTTTTTGAGTGCCACATCTAATAACTTTTCAGAAACGTATCTTAGGGAAGGCTATCACATCATCACTATAGTTCTCACTTCAACTCCTGTGTTTACCATCTCCACAACAGTTCAGGCATGTCTACCAACAGCCATACCCTGGCATATGTAAGAGTTCTATTTGTGACACCTCCACCCATTAAAGGTCTTCACAGGCTTCCTTTGTGCCACTAGGTAGCTTATATTCCCACTATCATCTACTTATCCTACCACGTTGCAATTACTTGTCCAACTTTGGTAGTAGCTGTGATCTCTTTGAGGGCAGAGTATGAATCTGAGTCCAGCATAGTGCTTTGCAGCGTGTAATACCAAACAGCGTACATAATACAAAAAGCTGGGATATATCTTTGGTGAGTGAAACCCTTAAAAAAAGGGGTCAACAGGTGGCATGGTAATTAAAGCACTGAACTTCCACATGGCTGGCTTAGGTGCGGCAACTTAAAACCCACACTGGGGCTGGCAGGTGATGTGGTGAAGGGTACTGAACTCCCACACGGTCGACCACGGTTCGAGTCACAGACCTGACAGCTTGATTTCTCACCGTCCCCCACCATTAAATTTAAACAAATAAAGAAAGAGAGTTAAATAAAACAATTCTTTCAAAAAAAAAAAATCACACTAGGTGCATGTGAGTGCCCCAAATGGAGATGGGACAGTGCCATGGCCATCCCCACTGGGAGATGATTTCTCACTTTCCCTCTCAGTGTCCGTCTCTTTCTGGCGAACCCAAGGACCCTATGGCAAAACCTTAAAAAAAAAAAAGAGACAGGGGCCAGCAAGTGGCATGGTGGTTAAAGCACTGGACTCTCACATGGCTGACCACAGTTCAAGTCCCGAACCTGGAAGCTTCCTTTCTCACTTTCTTTCTCTCTCTGGTGCCCTATAGCAAATTAAAACAATAACAACAATAATAATAAATAAAATTAAATAATTATCTTAAAAAAGGGCAAAGAACCAGTTAGAGGGTACACCCTCCACCTCCACCCTGAAAAATTGCAGACTCTGAAAGGTAACTTAACTGTGGCTATTCAGCACCAGGTCATGGCCCAAGTGTAGGACTGTATTTTCTTAAGTGTGAAACCATCCCGTTCTTTCCCTATCAACAGAACCTAGCCATATAAAGAACACACCCACGTCTGCAGCTCTGTTCTCAGGTAGTCTTTCCCACACAATTACTCAATCCAGTCTATTGTCAGTTTAGATTTCAGGGCAAAATTTATTCAAAGAAATTAAGTTACTGTAAATCTCCCTCTACACCCTTCCCATTCAATATCTATCCCTCCACCTCCCAACAGAGAGGGAGCTGCCTCTCATGTGGGTGAGATGGAGGAGGTGGTGGTGTGGTCCCACTGTGCAGTTACTCTCTAGCCTTCAGCATGTGCCATCTCTGCCCTGAGACCCTCTGACCATGGCCAACATTCAGAGAACAGCAGTTCTACCCTGAGAGAATTTTAGGTCAGTGGCCATCTCCTGAGATCACTGATCACATTCCAGTTACTGTGGTAAAGTTATCAGTGGTGACCAAAGGTAGACAAGAAGCACAAGCTGTTGGAATACTGTCTACTAAAGAGGGTACTAGAAAGTACACATGGAATGTTCCATTTATTTAAAGTGCTCAACTACAACATTTAAGAAAAAAATGGTGTCTCCTGGTGAAAAAGCAAGGTACAACATGAGGGACTTCTGGAAAGACCTAACAAAAAAGTACAGAAAAAATCCAACACTATTTCACATCATTCCAGCAATGATGGGGTGAGGAAAGCTTAGAATTCAGAACCAAATGTATTCCTACTTGGAGACCAGCTCCTTTACTCCTCATGGAGACTGAACAAAACACTTATCATGGGGACCAGCAGATAGTATAATGGTTATGTTGCTGGATTCCTGCACAATCAACTGAGTTTCAAATCCAGCTTAAAATTCACGCCGACTGCGTGCACATAAAATCCTGAGAGGAGAATGAAGAAGGGATTGTGACATGGCCATCCCCTCTGGGGGTGATTTCTTGCTTTCTGTCTCTGGGGAGTGCATGCACCCTATAGCACAAATCTCTCTAAATTTAAAACAAACAAAAAAACCATAGCATTACTTTTTTTGCTCTAATTCTTCACTCACAAATAACCTTCAAATTTGGAATCTGGCTTCCTCGGTGGCTACCACCACTACAAAAAGAAGGTCTATTATAGGCATGTGGTCAGTTTCAGTATGGCCTATAAGCCACTTTTCCAAGAGTGGTGACCAAACACCTAGCGTGAGATGAGAAATCTGAGTTTCCAAACCTGCCAATATGAGGCAAGAACATGAGAACCACAATATACCTATTGTCTTGGCATGAGTACCAGGTTCAGGACTGGGGTGCCGTGGTAGTGAGGGGTAAGTATCCATCAGCCACAGTGGTTATCTTGTCCTAGAAACAGTGTATGGCCTCCGCAGTCACTTGTAAGTCCAATGCGCAGTGGCCCAGCCTTGACCCTTGCACAGGTCTCGGTGGCGAAGAAAACAGGCATGAACTCGGAATCGCCGGCCACAGTGAGGACAGGTGTGGAGGGCTCCAGCGTGAGTCTTCATGTGCTCGGTCAGATGGTGCTTCAGCTTGAAGCGCTTGTTGCAGATGCCACAGCCAAAAGGCCGAAGGCTGAAGGTCAGCATGATGTGCCGGTCACGCTTCGGCTTCACTGCAAACCGCTTCCCACACAAGCAACCAAAGCGTTTCCCATCTGCAGGGGGTGCTCCCCCTAGCTTCACAGGCCCATGAACAGCCTGCCCAGCTCCCCCAGGACCTCCACCCCCTGACAAGATTTCATTTCCATGAAGATCCACTGGTTTCCAAGATGGGCCTCCTCCCCCAGATGTCGTCCCTGCTCCTGAGGGCAACAAGAACCCTAGTTCCCCATTCCCTTCCGTGTCCCCTCCAGGAAACACTTTGGTCTCCTCCTTTACGCATCCAGACTGAGTTCCACCTCCTATGTCCTCCTTAGGCTCAAAAGGTTCCTGCTTAATATAGAAGATTTTGGGGGGCAGTGCAGGAGGGGCAGGAAGTTCAAGTGGTGCACTCTCACCTTCTGGAGGCCTGCGGGGTGTAGCAGATATGGGCAGTGGGTGGGATCCATGCGGACGGGGTAACACCCCTGATACTCTCTGAGGCTGAGGAGTCTGAGGCAGTGCTGCTGATCCCTGGTCCTCATCTTCTTCATCCTCCTCCTCCTCCTCTTCTTCTTCTACCTGAATCTGTAACACCTCTCCCAGTTCACTCCCCTCCCCTCCAACCGGGCTCTCAGTAGAAGTGGAGGACTGTACTGGGGTCTGGAAAGGAGAAGAGCGAATGCACCAGCCTCCTGGAGAAGATATAGTGGAAGGAAGCGTGTGGTACGAGGCTGCTCCGCGGGCTGAAATCCCACCACCTGAAGTTTCTAGTTCTCTAAGGATCTCTGAGCACTGATCTACCACCTGCCACATCTGAAGGCCACTGGCCACCAGGAGATGGGCCGGGAGAGCATCCAGTGGTAGGCGGAGGTGCCCTGAATAAATGAGCTGGAGTAACCCCTCGAAGGCATCAGCCTCAATGACGCTTGGCAGGGTGAGCCGTGGCGCATCCCCCAGAAGCAGCTTGTCATGGAAATAAGGAGAAGCAGCAGCCAGCACAGCTTTATGGGCTCTAAGTTCCCGGCCCTGTACCAGGAGGGACACGTCACAGAACTTTCCCTCTAGCCTGTGGCGGTTCAGGGTCTCCAGCAGGGATGAGCTATGCTGAGGAAACTCGATCTGAATGGTCCGTGGGGCTGGGTTGCAGATCTGAGAAGGTGGTAGAGGAGACAAAGGTGTTGAGGTTTCCATGGCCTCTGTAGCAAGCAGAGATCCCAGGAGGTCAAGAAATTCACGTGGGATGAAGGCTGCAAAGGAAAGAGAAGAGCATCATAAAAGCCCTGAATAAGACAAACCACATCGAAACCAGCAGGTGGTGTGGTGGCTGAGGCACTGGACCCTACATGGCCTACCACGGCCTGAGTCTCCAGCCAAAGGCTTGAAAATCACGCCTAGCACGTGCGGGCGCCTGCCTCCCAAAATCCCTAGAGGAGAACGGAGAAGGTCCTGTGGCGTGATCATCCCCCAGGGGGGTGATTTTCTCACTTTCCCTCTCTTCTCTCTCTCTCCTGCGAGCGCACGCGCTCTATGGCAGACACCTTTAAAAAAATAATTAAGAGCGAGAGAGAAACCATATCTCCCTAAACAACGGCCCTTGCCCACCAACACTGGGAAACTTTTCGGGCAGGGGCGGCTTCTGCACATCAGCCCCGCCCACGGAGAAAAAGAACAAAATACTAACCCGGGTTTTAACTTCCAGGCCCTGGGGAAGAAGAGGTGGTCCTCCAGTCACGAGTCCGACCTCGCGGCCCGGGACCACTCCCGCCCCAGCGCTCCGTTCCGCCTTTCGGCGTCCAAAGACGCGGCCCCCAGGAACCGCGGCCACTGGGACCCCACAAGTCCTGCGGCGACTGCTCTCCCCGCCAACACGCCCCCCCACACACACCCGTTACAAACCGCGGCGAAGCCACCGGAGCACCCCTGCCGCTACAGCCCCATCCCGGCCCGGAAGCCGAGGTTCCCCGCCGGACGCCGACGCCGGGCGCGGTGGGCGGGGCTAGGGCAGCAGCCAATAGGAGCGTGGGCTTCTACAAGCCTCACGTTGATTGGTTGCGCTGAGGGGGAGGGCGGGGCTGGAAGAGGCCACGGGGTTCCTAGTCCCAAAGGAGCTTAAGGTCCCTGCTACAGCCAGGGACCCGGCAGCCGGGCTTCAGACCACAGCCCGGGCGGAGAGGAGGGCCATCAGCCTCCCCGGAAAGCTGCGTTTCCCGCAGTGATTAGAGTAGCGCTCATGCCCTGGTAGGTGTCGAGAGGGGCGAGACCAGTTGGGCAACTACCCTGGGCTAGATACTTGTTCACATCACCTTTGTAAGCTCCCCCCCAGCCAGGTGAGATAGGGAACGACGCCCTGAGTTTTCCAGCGGGGGACAGACACCGAGGCTGGACGTCACTGAGCCAGCAAATGGTGGCTCTGGGACTGGAACTCAAATTTGCTAAAAATAGTCTTTTTATTCCACACCAGAGCACTTTAGCTAGCAAGGTAATTTAAACAGATATATGTGGGGCCGGCAGGTGGCATGGTGGTTAAAGGCGCTGGATTCCCATATGGCTGACAATGGTTTGAGTCCCAGACCTGGTGGTTTGCTTTTTCACTTTCCTTCTCTCTCCCTCTCTCTCTCTTCAAACTGGAAAATAATACTAATATAGTAAATAAAGTTAAATAATTACTCTTAAAAAAATGATGTGGATACATACATGCACTCCTTTATCAGATAATGCCTCTGTCCCTGGCCTCTGCTTTGGCCAGCTAAGTGGCAACAGTGAGGGGAGAGCTAGACTGGGAAGTTAGTCTGACGCAGAACACCTGTTCTCAAACAGAATCCATCACAGTGGGAATGACAGGCTGTGAGACTACACCACCAGGCGGAGAGATACACGCCCCCCACCCCAGGCTGTCGGCTTCCTCCTCTCTGCTGGTCCTTCAGGAGACCCTAGCCTAAGAAAGTCAGCACAGCCATAAAAGAACAATCTCCGTTTATTAAACATGATTTTTCTGTTTCACCACACACTCCAGAAAAAAAGGAAGAGGGGCTGGGAGTGGAGAAAAGGGGTCAGTGGTAGGGGACAGAGAAGGCTGGGAGTGGGGAGGGGAGAACGAGAAAACAAAATAAAACAGGTAGGAAGAATATCTCCCTACCCTTAAGGTGGTGGGTGGGGAGGTTAGCAGAGGGGCGGGGGGGAGGGGGCCAGGAAGCTCTGTACAGAGGGGTCGCCCCCAGCCCACACACACACACCCCGGATATGTACAGTACAAACCCCAGATAATTACAACAGCCAAAGAGGAGGAGGAAGGACGGTCCAGGGGTAGGGCCTGAGGTGGGGAAAGCAGAGGGAGGGGCACAGGGATAAAATCTCACATATTTACAACTTTTATATAAGTATAAATTTGGCCCCGGCTGGGTGTATGTGTGTAGGAGATGGGACTGAAGGGGAACTGTCCATACAAAAGAAAGAAGGATGGAATCTGGGAAGAGTCTCAATACCAAACGCAAGAAGGGATGAGGGGGCAAGGCTGGGTAGGGGACAGCAGTCAGGGAAGAGGGGGTTCCAAGGAGGGGCTTCTCCCCTCCCATGGCCTATCCACCCCAAACCCCATCCATCCTACCTCCCCTATCCCGCCAGAGAGCTATGTACAGAGAAACACCGAAAAATTGTGGAGCTGGCGGGAGGGAGGGAGGTGGAAAGAGATTGGGGGGGGGGAGGATGAGAGGGAAGCCCAGCCCTGTCCTACCTCCCCTGGGGGGACAGAGTCATGGAAGGGGGCCCCCCAACACCCCTCCTCCAACACAGGTCCCCCCCACCCAGGGGGGAGAGAGACATGGCTTTTCCTAGAGTAAGTTCCCCCCTCCCCCTGGGAGTAGAGACCAAGGAGAGGGGAGGGGCAGGGGGCGGTGTGTGTCAGGGCAGGGCAGAGCAACTAGTCTGTCCTGCCCGACACACGCACCCCCAAACCCTAGCCCCTCACCCTAACGAATTCCACCCCACCCAACACACTGGGGGAGGGGGGGGCATAAGCCCCCTCACCCCGCTCTGGGACCAGCCGAGAGCAGATCAGGTGTGGGAAGAAGGGGAGACAGCTCCCATTCCCCCCTTGCCGCCCCCTCCCTGCCCCGGTGGCCCCCTCCACCCCATCTGGGTTCTGGGTGGGGAGGGAGTAAATTTAAGAGTGGTAGGAGGAGAAGGAGTTTGTGCGTGCTGAGCCCCCCCAGACGCTCCTGAGAAATCAAGGGGTAATAGGGCCCCCTCACCCGGGGTCCCCTCCCCATAACAAGGGGGGCAGGGGAGGCCAAAATGGGGAGGTGGAGGGGAGTTAGATTGTCAGCTCTGGTTACTGCTAAAAAATCACCCTGAAGTTGAAAGTTTGGAGGTGCCACACCCCCAGGTTGGGGGTGAGGGTCTGTCCCCCAGTGCTCAGGGGAACGATGAGGCAGAGGGTGGGGATAGCACCCCAGAGTGAAGGGGTCTGTGTGGGGTAGGTGGTGTCCTGGGGCAAGGGTCCCCGGGGGTCAAAGGGGGTCAGCACCCCAACAGGAAGGAACAGGGGGCGGCTGAGGGTCCCCGCTTTCCCTCCTGGAAATGGTGCAGTGGGGTGGGGGGATCAGGGCCCCCAGGGAGGCATTCAGGGAGGCACTCCCGCTGTCCCTCGGTGACGTCCAGTCCTGGTGGTTGACGCTGTGGGTGGGGTGCGCGGGGAAGGAGGTCTGTGATGCTGGGCGGGCTAGTGGTCTGCGGTGTTTCGGAACTCGCCGTTCTCTGTGATCTGCAGCCGGGGTGGGGGGGGCGGGGCTGGGGGGGCCAGGCCGTTCCAAGGTGGGGCCAGCGTCACACGCGGGTTTGTTGGACCCAAGGGGGGAAGCTGCCTCTCCTGCAAGACACCAAAGAGGAGAGCGCGGACTTATTGAGACGCTTCGCGGGGGCCTGCATGCCAGCCCCCAGCAGCGGCCTCCCCCCGAGCCAGTCCACTCCACAGTCATGTCCCACCCCAGCCCGAGCCCCGACCCCACCATCCTATTTCGTCTCTCACCTGCAGTAGATGTTACATCCTCTGGAATCAGGGAGAACAGAGTCTCACCCCCAACTCCTACGAGGGGCCTCCAAGCTTTCAGCCCAGTGTGTCACACCAGGAAACCAGCGCCAGGGCAGCAGCGACCTCCTCACCCCAACCTAACCCCTCTAGCTTCACCTACAGTCCCAGCCCAGCCCACCCTCCTCCCCACGGACCCCCTCCAGCCCGCCCCCAGCCCAAGGTAGAGACTTTGTACTGAGGAACCAGGGGAGGCAGTACAGCAAAACCTCATTAATCCAAACCCCCACGGATTTGGAATTTTTTCATAATTTGAACAAAAACTGGGCTTGAGTTTGCCTTTATCTGTGAAGAAAGGGTGTGCTAAGCAAATCAGTGGGGGAAATGTGTCTGTAGGAGGGTATATTTAACCTAAACCAGAAAACAGACTTTGCAACCCTATCTGTTCATTAACGCAGGCTGCCTGAGGGCCGGGGTGGGAAGAGCCTTGCTCGCTGAGTGCTACTTACTGTAGATATTGTGAAGACATGCATGGCATTAAATAGACAGTCATTCAGTTTTGTCACTTATTCAGCCTGGCCATCTTCTCAAATATAACGTTGGGAATTAGAGAGGTTTAACTGGACTGGGGGAACGGAAGGGGGTGCAGGAGGGACGCGGGACTGGAGATCTGGTGGGACCGCTGCCTCTCACACTCAGGACGGAAAGCACCAGGAGCCCCTGCGGACGCGGCGGGCCCCACTCTCCGCACCCCCAGGAAGCAGAACTGGCTCCATTTCTTCCCACCCCCACTCTCCTTTCAGTCCCTCTTCCTGGGCTGCCAGTCAGAGGGTGATGAGTACCAGGCCCCACTCCCACCCATGGTCCTATTCTCATCGCCTCCTATTGCTCCTGGACCAACTCCAGGTTCCTGCTCTCGGCCCCACCCCTGTCCCTCTGCTGGGAGAGAAGAAAGCCATCTGAAGCCTACATGTCCGGGCACTCACTCAGCTTCTTAAAACGCGGGCTTAGGGCAAACTTCTAAATCAGTGGCTATGCTGTGGAGAGACCAATACCTAGCAGTGGTTTAGAACAAAGGTCCAAGTTGTGCCTTGGGTCACAGGGCGTTTAGGCCCGCACTGTAGCTACGTTTTGTATGCAAAGGCTACAAGCTCGTTCTCAGGGGCTTCCAGATCAGCTCTCCCTTCCAGCCAGGACCAGGTTACCCAGGTCCCAGTCGCCCTCTCGGCTTGCTCATCTCGCGCACCGTGTCAGTGCGTCGGTGTGGCGGGGACTGCACACGGTAGGGTATCCCGAGCGGGGCAGGCCAGGGGAAGAACCGCAGCTCCCCTGCTTGGGCTTGTCTGCTGGCACCGCACACGGGCATGCCCCCTACACCCCCATGGACCCAAATTTAGAAAGTAGATAAATTAGGGTGCCATTATTCATTTTACAAAAGAATTCACTGCGGGAGTCTTTTAATGGTGCGGTCCCCTGGTGCCTTTTAGCATCTGCTCACAGACCTCTAAGGACTCTGACAGAGGCTGGGCGGGCAGAGGTAAATTACAGGGTGGAGCCACTGCCCACTGCAGATCAAACCCACAGGAAAGAAAGCATTTCGGAGATGATACTGTAGCCGGCAGGTCCCCATTTACGGCTTTCAGGTGGCATTATGTGTCCAGCAAGGCCACGGGGTGGGGGAGGTGAGTGGCACCAGCCGCCCGGAGCGTGGGCTCTGGCAGGAGGTACTTGGCATGCTGTTCCTGGTGTCTCTGCCTGGGAAGCTGCGCGGCTGCAGAGCCCACGAGCTGCTTCAGGGAGAGGCTCGCCCCACTATGACTCCCAGGCACATGGCCAAGTCCATGCCCTGACCTCTGTCCTGGCTCCTCCTGGTTCCAGTCGCCCTGCCTACCATCAGGTATCTCAACAGCACTTTTGCCAGGGTCCCCCAGAGTTAACTACCCACTCCTAGTTTCCACCCAGGGGTGCTACGATGAGCCCCAGATGCCTCGCAGATGTAAGGGAGCAGGAAGAGGAGTGAAAGGAAGGCCAGAGATCCAGGCTCAGGGGAGAAAGAGGAGACCCCAACCTACCTGCTGCAGCCAGCACAGCCCCCACACCCAGGGTCGCCCCACCCACCGTCACCTCCACCCTACTAACAGACCTATTCCGAGTCCCAACCCCCGAGGACGCTCTGGTGAAATGGGGGGTGACAGACAGACACTGGAGAGGTGGAGGGAAAGGGGGCAGGAGGAGGCTGGGAGGCCGGGCCGTGTGCAGCGGGCGTGACCTGAGTGCGGAGCCCACCTAGGGGGGTCGTGGTACAGCTGAGGCCGCGTGGGCAGTTCGGGAGGCGGTGCGAGTGCTCGCTACGGCTGGTGCTTCAGGAGAGGGTCTGTGCAGGGGGGGGCGGGGTCCGCAGGGGCAGGTGCTCTGGGTGTGCAGGGCAGTAGTGAGAGGGGAGAGGCTCTGGAGAGTTGGAGGGGAGTGGGCTTCACGACCAACCTGCAGTGGTCCGCAGTCACCTCCCCCTGTGTCCTCCGCCCGTGGTCAAAGCGGAACCAGGAGAATTACCTGATGAGGAGCTGCAGGGGGAGAGAGTGGGGTCATGGGGTCAGGAGCCTTGGTGGTGGTGGTGGTGCCTGGTGGTCAGAGCAGAGGAAGGAGGAGTATGGGTAGGAGAGTGGGCAGATTTCTGGGAAAGCTAAGGGGAAGGGTGTTGAAGGGAGGGCCTAAAAGCTGGCTGAGAACAGGAGTAGGGGCAGCAGGGAGCTGGAAAGTGAGTCTGGAGGGCCAAAAGCGGGCTGGACTTACACCGAGGGAGGGGAGCTCACAAGGTGGGAGGGCTTTGGGGCCTAAGAGCCAGAAGAGAAAGCTATACAGGGGCTGTCCAGGAGTTAGGAAAACTGAGGTGCCAAGAGAAGAAGGGATGGGACGCCCGAGTCTCCAGGGCACCCCCGAGGCCGGGGTGTAGCTCACACTGCTCTGGGCTTGTTCTGGCAAGCAGTGGCTGCTAGCCCTCTTGGCCTTGAGGAACTCAGAGGAAGCTGGACTCCCCGCCTTGAGCAGGAGTGGAGAAAAGGGGCAGGGGTTCCAGGAACCGGGAGGCCTGTGGGGCAGGAGGACCGAGGTTCTGGTAGGAGCGCCTAACGCAGACAGGAGTGGGAAGACGGGGCAGGAAGGCACGGGGGTGGGGCTGACGCTGCCGGGAGTGACAAAGGCACAAGTGATGGGATGAAGATGGGGTCGCGGCGGCCGCTGGGAGCAGCCAGGAGACAGACGACGGACAGTGGGAAAGACAGATGCCCATGGGGTTGGTGGCCGGTGTTGTGAGAGCACGAAGGACAGTGGGATGGATGGGGATGGGACACGGAGAAGATAAATGACATTGTAATTTCCACCTGAGCGTCGAGCAGCCTCTTCTTGGGCTCAGGCAGGGGCTCAGCCATGGCGGGGTGGTCCCGGCGCAGCTCCTCCTCCACCAGCATCAGCCTGAAGGGACGGGCTTCAGTGGGGTTAGTGGCGGGCACAGACTCGGAGCCTGCACCCGGAACTCCTGGTCCTGGGGAACCCCTGCAGCTCTCTGGAAGAGCCTGAGGCATCCTTCTCTCCCTCCCTTAGAACTCCCCCTTATCTCCCCACCTTCCTCGCAGGGACCCCCACACTGCCTGCTAAGAAACGCTCTGTGCCTGAGACCTCCCCCAGCCCTCCAGCCTCACAATCGGGACATCAGTGCCCCTTCCCCAAGCCCTCTGTGGCTGAGTACCTGGCTTCTAACCCCCCATGCCACCCCAGTGAACCTCGCCCATCTCTAGTGACCGCCCCAGGACACCCCTTACCCAAGAGGGGTCTCTACAATCATTGTCATTCCCCAATCTCCCTGCCTGTGATGAAGACTGTCAAGGTGAGAATCTCGTAAAGGACATTAAAATAGTGGCTTTCAAAAAAAAAATGTTTCAAGTCAAGAAGCCTTTTTCTTCTAATTAAATCTTACTCAAAATACATTTAGAATGAATCAAAATGGAGCTGGCTTAGGTTGGAGTGGGGCCCGGGATCTGCTCCCCCACCCCCTGCAGGCTCCTAAGATAACTGGCCCCTTGCTGAGGCAGGCCCAAGGCTCAGCAGGGCAGTTAAAGCCACAGGGGCTAGGAGGTACTAATGGAACACCTTTCCGTGGAGGTGAGGGAGGGTCTTCCCAGGACTGGGGCATCAGGGGTTCGGATCCCTGGCCTAAGCAGAGTCCAGCACAGTGATGGCTGGACAGTAACGGGGCTATTTCCCAAAGGTTTCCGAGGTGGCACTATTGCGACAAAGATCAGGGTTTCATAAAGGGTCCCTTAGGGCGCTAAGGAAGAGGCTAAGAGGCTTCTCCCATCTGCCAGAGGGGGTAGTGTCAGCCCTGGCGGGGGGAGGGTGGGGGACTTTCCTGGTGCTCTCCTGAGTCTGGGGAAGGGGGTGGAGGAGGAGCCCACTCACGCCCTCTCCAGCTCGGACTCTGCCTTGCCACCCTCCCCGGGCCGCCCCTCACCTGCCAATGATGCTCTTGATCTGCGAATCCTTCTCGGCCTGCTGCTGCCTTAACCTCTTCTCGCTCTGCTCCAGGCGGGCCTGGTACTGCATCAGGATTTTGCTGGTCTGCTCTTCCTGGGACAGCAGCCTCCGCTCATACTCCTCCAGCTTCCGGTTGGACATGTGCAGCCGCTCTTTCAGTGAGTGGATCTCCTCCTCATACTCCTTCACCTGCCCGCCGGGCACACGACCCCGCACTGTGAGGGTCCCCGCTCTGAGGCCACCACCCAGCCTCCATCCCCGTTTGCCAAGCACGGCCGCTGCGTGGTGAGGGCCCTCCAGCGGCCTTCCCCAGCCCTCTCCCTGCCCCCTGGTCATACCTACACACCTGCTTTTGAGAAGGCCCTGCCAGGACACTGAGGTTCCCTCAAAATGGGCCAAGGTCACAGACGCCCAGACCCAAGAGGTATGTACATCTCTCACATGCATCTGGACACAGGAGACGCACACAGAAACCCAGATGGACTCACAGACACAGAAATCAAAGACACGGTGACTTCTCAACCCCTCAGCCAGGCCCCAGGGCACGTAGGGAGACATAGGAAGAAAAGACACTGGACTGGGGGAGGCAGGTGCTGGCTGGCATGTGACTACCCACCCCCAACCCCGCTCTGCCCCAGGGATAGGGTGTCTTCAAATGCCCCTGGAAGGCTGAGAACCAAAGAATGACTCTTAATGACCCTGGGATTTAGGGCTGGAAGAGCTCTGAAGATGCATTTTATCTGCCCTACGGCTCTAGCATGTAGAGCTCCGCTGTCCACCACAGTAGCCACCAGTCACAGGCAGCTACCTGAGACTGAAATAAAACCAAGTATCCCATTCCTGAATCCCAGCTAGCCCTTCACAGCGGGAAGTCTCACTGGGTGGGGCCAGTCTAACCCTCTCTCACCAGGAATCCCTCATCTCACACGTAGAACAGAAAAAAACAAGCACGAGACACTACTTTCTCATTCTCTAAAAAGGGTATAAACATAGACAACCCCCACCTAGATGCAGAGGAGACATATCCACTGCCTACACTGGCTGCCTTGGGGCCTTAGGGCTCGATTCTGGCATGGAAATTGCTGGACCAAGTCCAGTCAAATCAGTACTGAAGTTTCCTGTGCTCAAAGACCACATGCCCAAGAAGCCTCTCTCTGCTCCCCCATGTTGGAGACGCCTGTTCTTTACACGGAACCTAATCCTGCAGCCGCCCTCTCCATCAGGACCCTGGGGGCAATGGCGTCCCCGTGTAACTTTCTACGAAGGTTTCTTTGGTGTCCCAGAGACCCTGACGCCATTCGCCCTCAGCTGCCACCAGGCCAGTCTGGATGATCCTCCCATACCTGACAGATACACTTCACTTTACCGCATGCTGCCCTGCCCAGCGATGCCACCCATCCCCTGGGACAGTGACTAGGTGAGCCAGACATCACTGGTCACGCAGCTGCAACCCCTTCTGCCCCGCCACTTATCAGTTCCCACTACTCATAAAGCAGCTTCCTTTCCTGAGCAGACAGGAGCAGGGCTTGTGCTCCCCCTGGGGAAGAAGTTGGAGGGGAGCCTAAAATAGACCATGTTTCCCTCAGATAGCCTCCGAGGCACCGAACCCGCAACACAGCTGGGACTGGCTTTGAAGCTGCTGATTGTATCAGGGCCCCCATGGATGGAAGGGTTCTCGAGATCAGGTCTGTGCGTTTGCTTCCCACCAAAACTATCGGACCCTGAAGTCTCCCCGGCGGGGCTGGGGCTGGCAGGGCCCGGCGTACCCTATCCAGCCGGCTCTCATCCATCGATTTCGAGTACTCCTTGAGCTTGTACTCTTCCCGCTCGATATGGGCGCTCTCGATGTCGGCCGACAGGTGAGGCATGTTGGAGACCCACGCCACCGTCCGCTCAGAGGCTGGCATCGTGGGATTCAGTGTGGAGGGCGTCTGAGAATGCTGGGAGCAGGCGAGGTGGGGGCAGACAGGAAAGGTGGGAAAAGGCAGGGTGCATTTAGTGGGGGAGCTTGGCCACAGGGGAGGACCACCCAGTCCTACTGCCCTGCTCTAGCCGTTAACACCTTCCCAGTGCTCGAAATGACCTGGCATGTCTGCCCTGGGACCGGAGTGCGGAGGGCAGGGGTCTGCCGCTCGCTTTATCAGACAGCACGTGGCACACGGCCCGCCATCGACATTTACTTTATGACTGGAGGGTGGTGAGAAATGGTGAGCAACTCCAGACCCCAGATTCTCTTCCATCCCCGCCCCCTTCCCACTTCCTTCTCCCCTCCCTGCTCTTCGCCCACCCGGCCTTCCCCCTACCCTCACCTACCTGCTTGGTGATGGAGGGCTTGAGCCCCCCGCCCCCTCCGCCACCGCTGCCCCCGCTGCCCCCAATGCTGCCCTCCTTGCTGAGGCTCTGTTGCCGCGGGCGGGCTGGGCCGTAACTCGGCTCCGGGGACTGCAACAGATTCCCGCTGGACGGCCGGGGTTTCTGGGCAGCGCTGACTGTCAGCTGCTGAGACTTGCCCCTTTGCAATGGAGGGGGCTGGCCCCCGCCACCCCCACCGCTGCCCCCACCACTCCCACCTCCAGGCCCTGAGGGGGCTGGCCTCTGGGGACCAATGGTGATCTGGGGAGGGGACAGCATGTGCTGCAGGTTGTCCTGGAGTGAGAGCTGCCGACGGGTGAAGTCAGTGCCAGAGGGTCCAAACTCATCACTGTAGCTGTGGCTATGGAGGATGGAGGCAGCAGGGGGCTTGGGGACCCCTGAAGAGAGGTCCTCGCTCTTGCTATAGCCGTGGAATGGGGCAAAGGTGTCCCCAGGGGGCTCACCACCTCGGTGGTGGTGGTGGTGGTGGTGGTGGTGGTGGGAGGAGGGAGGGCCATGGCCGCTGCCCCCTCCGTGGCCCCCCGGGGGTCCTGGGCCATCAGCGGCCATGTGGAAGAGAGGGTTCTGAAAGGAGAGGGGGATGCGCAGTTGCTGGGCGGGGACGCCGTCCGTGGTGACACCCATCTGGCTGAGGCGCATGCCCGCTGCTGTGATGGACGAGCCACTCCCCTGGGAGAGGCGTCCAGCGGGTGCAGGCCGCAGCCCCAAGGCTGCCGTCAGCGAGGCCTGGCTGGAGTGTAGCAGGTCCCCGACGGCCGCCAGGTTGGAAACACTGCTGCTGTTGAGGCGGCCGCCGGGCCCGTCGCCCTGCAGGTCCAGCATGGACACACTCTTGTTGACACTCAGCATCTTCTGCTCTGGCTCCGTGATGTCCGAGCTGCTAGTGCAGTAGGCTGGCGAGGAGCGCGCCAGCGGCGGGCGGCTCACGTAGAACAGGTCTTTACCCCCGCCCGGGGGTGGCGGGGGTGGCTTTTCCTTGGTGGGGGAGGGAAGGCGAGCCATGTCCATGGAGCTGTGGGAAGGCATGGGGCAGAACAGCTGGTCAGGCCTGGGCTGCTGGCAGTGGGGCCTGCCACGGGCTGGCTCAGGCCCTGGGGTGCAGAGCAGGACGCAGGGAAGGGCCGAGAGCTGCAGGGGCAGCCCTGAAGTGGGCAGGCAGGGAGGACGGGTGGGCGAAGGGGAAGGACCAGGCCCCTAGGGAGGGGAGGGGAGATGGGGGCAGCAAGAGGAGGGATGGGGCACGTCTGGGCAGATATGGAGGAGATGAGGTGTACTGACAGGAGGAGAGGAGAGGGAGGGCGGGGAAGGAGTGAGCCCCTCACCTGTTGAGGCCTCGAGCCATGAAGGACTGAAGGTCGATGGAGCTGGAGAGAGATGGAAAGAGGGGCGAGCACAGAGAGAGGAGAGAGGTGTGGATGAATAGAAGGAGAGGCAGGAATGGTGGATGGGTGTGATGTCATGGAGGAGAGACATGGCCAGAGGGACAAGCAGGGCGACCATCAAACAGTGAACAGCAGCTGAGGCGCGGGCACTGCCCATTGGAATGGCGCGGGGGCCCTGGAGAAGCCTCGGGGTCCCCTGCTAGGCCTCCAGCTGTTAGTCTCCAGGTGCTGGGTCATGGGGGGGGGGGGCTCTGTGGCGTTCTGGAGGGAGCTAGAGAAGAGCTTCTGTACCGACGGGCACAGAAGGAGCCGGCCCGGGGACAGGAACTCAGGGCTGGCCAGGGGAGCGGCTGGGCTGAGGCTAAGCTGGCCAGGGAGCCTCAGTGCTCATCCGGGAGCCTGCGCCTCCAGCTCCTCGGGCACTCGGCTCCGACCACTCACTGCCCCTGCCTCCTCGCATTCTCTGAGAACTTACTGCTGCGTCCCTTCTTTCAAGCCCTAGAGAGATGCACGCAGGGCCCGTAAGGAGTGTGAAAGCAGGAGAGCCGGGGCTCCTGGGGCACAGCTGCGGCCCGGGGTGCTCACCTGTTGAGGTCCCGCATCATGTAGCCCTGCATCTCGGCCGATGGCCCCCGCAGCACCACGGGCTGAGGCCGCGGCCGCTCGCTCTGACGGCTCGGCTGCCTTTGGATGTTGGGGTTCCTCAGAGCTGTGCTGATGTCGTTGAGGAGCCGGGGCAGGGGGCCCAGCTTCAGGAGCGCTTCCTGGAAGGGTGAGGCTGTCACCTGGGGCCTAGCCGCTCACCTCAGAGGGTTAAGGAGGGGGGAGTGGTGGCCACACCCCAGGGAACAGGGCTGCGAGAAAATAATCTGCAGACGGGGTAGTTTCTCAGGCCACAGGGGCCTCTGCAGACATCTGAAGATGGGGCAAAGGGGGCGTGAGCTGACCTTGCTGAGCTGGGGCAGCACCTCCCAGAGCAGGGCGTGCAGCGTGGAGAGCTCTCGGCCCAGGTCGATGTAACCCTCGAAGCTACTGCTGTTGGTCAGCGTGTCCAGGTTGGAGATCTCGTACAGGAACTGCTGCATGGAGCCCCACTCTAGCTCCAGAAACTCGTTCATGAATCCCAGAAAGTCCTCCTTTGAGGTAAACCTGGCCAAGGGAGGCAGAAGGTGTCACATCCCCCCTGCTCAGGGTCTCTGAGGACTCAGGAGCCCTTTCCTGTCCACCCTCCCCACCCCTGGCTGCCTGAAGCTTCCCTCACTTGGAAAAGTTGGCCAGGTTCTGGATGACCTTGGCAATAAGGGTGAGGGTTCGAGAGGTCTGCTCATCCGGGTACTCCTGCATGAGCCCAAAGAGACTGGGCGACATGATGGCTGGGCAGAGGAAGCGCAGGAAGAGCGAGGCGCTGATGAGCCTGTCGGCGATGTCCTCCCGGCCCCGCTCTGCGCAGCGCAGCCGCCAGGACGCAAACACCTCCTTCAGCTCCCTCGGGAACACGCTGGGGGAAAGGGATGGGCAGACAGAGAGAGAGAGAAAGAAAGAGAGAGACCGGGACTGAGCCCCAGAGACCCTCAGCTTCCAGGGAACATGCTGAGGGGGGTGGTAGGAGGCGAAGGTGTGGAAACAGAGGTGAGAGAGACAGGGAGGAGGGGCTGCGGGAGGAAGACGGGAGGCTGTTGCGAGAAGAGGGCATGGCAGAGGGCGCAGACAGATCAGGGAGAGAGAAACGGGCAGGGGCAGGGAGAGAGGGCGAGGGGGGAGAGACACGTGGGAGAGGGATGGAGGGGTGTGTGAGAGAGACAAGGAGAGGAGGAGAAGAAAACAGACACCAGGGAGAGACAGAGATGGGAGAGAGATGGAGGGTCACTTGAGGTACAGGGAGCTCGGACCCCCCAACTCTTCTGGATTCCAGGGGAATGGGGATGGAGGTACCCCTGGCATGACCCCCAGTCCCTGGAATGGCTCAGAGCTCACTGCCCCCACCTCCCAGTCCCACTTCAATGTCCCACTGACACCTTAAACTCTACTCTGTGACACAGAGCTCACCATCGCCCCCACAGCTCCACGGCTCCGCCTCCTGACTCCCTGATTCTGTCAGTGGGTTAGTGGTCTCCCAACCACCAGCCTCACGGCCTCGTAAGCACCCTCGACTCCCTGCCGGTACGCCCTCTCCTTCCCAGTTAGGCGACAGCTTCTGCTCGTCCTGTCAGAGGGTCCTTCAGGCAGTCCCTCATGACTTCCGCTGTCACCGTGCTGACTGTCGCACCTGGCCCACTAACAGGAGCCACCAACAGCCTGAACTGTTTCCTTACTTCACTCTACTCCCCTCGTCCCCCCACTTATGGACCAATCTTTCAATCATGGCCCTTCCTGGCACCAGAACCCTAACAGAACCCCGCGATCGGCTGATGAACTCAGACTTTCTCACGGAGGCCTTCCAGACCCCGACCCCGATCTCTCTGAGTGTTGCTCCACTGAGCCTGTGCTAACCGCTGTACCCTGAAGGCACCCGGGCTGTCTCACCCTCACAGACGTGCCTGCCCCACACCTTCCCTGGAGTATCTTTCTTGCCCACCGTGTTCATATGGAAGAACCTAACCCAGCCCTCAACGCCCAGACTGGGGCACCTCTTCCCTGCTTATCTCAAAAAACCTCTGCCTTCTCTGACCTTTCATTGCATGTGGGGACCCTTACTCAGCACTTAACACACACTGAAATAGTTCTGTGGCTTTTAGTGTGTCTCAGCTGTCCCTACTTGTTCTAGGGAGGCCCTCCGAAGGTCGGGACCAGGCCTCAGTCCATGTCCCACTGACACCTTAAACTCTACTCGTGTGAAGCTGCGCTCTCCATCGCCCCCACACCTCCAGCTGGCTCCTCCTCCCGACTTCCTGATTCTGTCGGGCTACTCTACAGCACCCAGAACAGGCTTTGCCCAGAACTGGTGCTCGTCCTCTCTGCGGATGGACAGATGGATGAACAGATGCACACACAACTCCCCGACCCAGCCCCCGGCCCAGCGTCCCCAGTCTCACCAGTGGGAGTTGACCACCTTGCACAGGGCCAACTCACAGCACATCCGCAGGTTGGCCTGGTGCTCTGCCAGACTGGACGCCGTGCACTTGATGGGGTCTACCTCGCAGTTCTCCTCGGACTCATACAGGGCACGGATGAACTCCCCTGGGGTGGGCACAACAGGGAGAGGTCACGCTTGCCGGGGGCAGGGGCTGCCTGGACTGGGGGACTCTCAGAATCAGGTGGTTGGAGGCTCGGGTCCTGGGGTTCAGGGCCAGGAAGCAGCAAGCTGAGGCAGGGTGGACTTGGGGCCTGGGTAGCCAGGCTAGGGCTGGGGTGGGCATCTGGCAGGTTTGGGGAGAACGGGGCCTGAGGCGGGCCGTACCAATGGCATCCTTGAGGTATTTCTGACCAATCAGTCTCATATACTCTTCTATGGCTTTAGTGGCGAGCGTGTTCTCGCGGAATATGAGGTGCTCCCGTTCCATGAACCGATCTACCTCAGACATGGCCATGTCTGAAAGGAAGTCCTGGGGCCCGAGAAGATCAGCGGTCAGTCTCTGCACAAGCCAATCCCATGCGTTTGCCTGTCCTCACTGGCCCCCACGCAAGCGCCCGTGCCCGAGTCTCACCGCTTCCTGGGGACAAAGTACCCACCTTGGCCTTGCCCGTGCTCTGCAGGATGTGAACCAGCGCACTGGCCACTTCCTCCTTGCCCTTGACGTTCAAGGCGGGCTCCAGCACGGCGCACAGCATCCGATAATGGTTGGTGACGTACTCCGCGAACTCCTTGTACAGCTCCATGGGCAGGATGCTCATCGTCTGGTAGCGTGCTTTCAGCCTCACAGCTGGGCAGCCTCCTTTGCCCTTGCCCCCTGAACCACCCCCTGAGCCCCCACCCCCTCCCGAGCCCATGCCCCCGGAGCCCCCGCTGCCCGTTGGCAGGGTGACGGGGTACCACTGCTCTGTGAAGTGGCGCCCCGCCAGGGTGGCCACTGGCACAGTCACCAGGCCAACATAGCCCGCCTTGTCCTTCTTGCGCTTTTTGTCTGAGTCACGGTACAGATGCAGCCGCAAGGCACGAACAGCCGGCAGGTTGTTAAACTCGAAGTGCTCGCCCCAGAAGACAGTGTCCCCTGAGGCCGAGCGGGGCTTGGAGGTGGTGCGAGCATACAGCATGTCGTCCAGGCAGAGCTCGCAGTAGTACCGCTTCTTGGGGGGTAACTCCCGGGCCTCTATGATCCACAGCTTCAGTACATTGTCCACCCTGCGGCTGTTGTCCTGGCATGGTGGGTGGTCAGGGCAGATAAAGAGGAAAGGACAGAGAGAGACAGCAAAAGAGGGGAGATCATGAGAACATGGGACAGACAGCAACTACATGGCTGGGAGGAGTGTCCCCCCAAAAAATTCACGAGTATCAGGGACCTTGTTTGGAAGTAGGGTCCTTGCAAATGGCATCATATTAAGATGAGGCTGTACTGAATTAAGATGAATTCTTAATCTAATGACCGGAATCTTTACACGGAGAGGGAGATTTGGAGGCACACAAAAGAATGCCAGCCATGTAAAGATGGAGCCAGAAATTAAAGGCAGCTCTGAGTCAAGGAATGCCAAGGGTAGCCAGCCACCCAAAGAAGCTCCACAAAGCGAGGAGGAACGGTTCCTCAGAGCTTCAGGGGGAGCATGGCTGGCCCCACTTGATTTGGGACTTCTAGCCAGTTTGTGGTCACTTGTTTTGGCAGTCCTAGGAAATTAACGCAGAAGGTAGCTCATGCACTAGACAGCAGAATCAGTATCGGGAAACACTTTAAAAGCTGGTTTAACAAATCAGAAAACATTACAGTGGCATTTGAGGGAGAAAACTGGGAAGTCTGTCGAGAAGATCAGAAATTGACCAAAAGAAAAAAAGAAAAGAAAATCAAGCAGGTGAATCAGGGCCGGGAGGTGGCATGGTGGTTAAGGGTGCAGCACTCCCACGTGGCCAACTGAGGTTTGAGTCCGGACCAGGCAACTTGCTTTCTCACTTTCCCTCTCTCTCTTTTTCTCCCTCTCTGGTCAAATTTTAATAAATAAGTAAAGTTAAATAAAATAATTCTTCTAAAAAAAAAAAAAAGGTGAATGGTGGAATGAGTAGATGAGCAGATAGCACAATGGTTATGTTGCTGGACTCCTATGTTGTTGACTGCGGTTCAAGTCCTGGGCCCAGCAGCTTAAACTCAGGCTGGGTATGTGTGCCTAAAATCCTGAGAGGAGACTGGAGGAGAGGGACTGTGGTGTGGCCATTCCCCCAGGGGGTTATTTCTCACTAATGTCTCTCTCTGTGGCGAGTTCACATACCCCATAGCAAAAATCTCTCAAGGAAAAAAAAATGGGTGAATAGGTGAAGCTTGATAGTTGGGAGGAGAAGGGCCAGGGGAAATAGAATTAACCATAAGCTCTTGTTGAGGTCTGGGTGAAACTGTGTTGAAAAAGAGCATGGTATTTTGACTCTACATAGATCAGACTGTGCCCAGCATCTTGGGTCAAGTTCTTTTTTTTTTTTTTTCAGAGAGATCTTTGCTATAGGGTACATGCACTCGTCAGAGAGACAGACAGACAGAAAGTGAGAAATCACTGCCCGGGGGGATGTCCATACCGCAATCCCTTCTTCTACATTCCCCTCTTGGTATTTTGGGCATGCATGCACACACACCCAGCGTGAGTTTTAAGCCACTGGGTCCGGGACTTGAACCTAGGTTGACCACGTGAGAGTCCAGCGACATAACCATTACGCCATCTGCTGGTCCTGGGTCAAGTCCTTTAAGAAAGACATTGAGAAACAAGTGTCCTCCCAGAGAGGGTGACCGGGACTGAGTTTGGTAAAAGCTGGGATACAGAGAACAGTGGACACAAGTGGGAACATTTCTCTTGGGAAGCAGAAGTCTTGAGAAGAACCGAGACTCCAGAGGGTTGTAGAGGTCACCTAGCCCAGTCCCATTTCCACCAGTGCTATAGAGGGGAAATTCAGGACAGACTCTGCTGAGTCTTACGGGTTCTTTTTTTTATTTTTGCAGAGGTTTTTTGCCATAGGGTGTGTGCAATTGCCAGAAAGATAGATAGAGACAGAGAGAAAGTGAAAAATCACCCCCCAGGGAGGATGGCCACGCTGCAATCCCTTCTCCTCCATTCTCCTCTCAGGATCTTGGGCACACACGCACACGTGCCTGGCGTGAGTTTAAGCCACTGGATCCGGGACTCGAACCACGGTCAACTACATGGGAGTGCAGTGACACAGCCATTACGCCAGCTGCTGGTCCTGAGTTTCATGTGTTCTACAGAAATGCTGCAGCGGGGACTAGGCGACTCTCTGCCGGGCGTTGGTGCAACACTCCTGCCTGTGGGGAGTTGGGCCAGAGGGCTTCCAGAGCCCCACTCAGCCTGTAAGTCGAGGACGTCTATGTAGGGAGACAGATCTTAGCAGTACAGGGAGAAAGGGAAAAGACACAAGGGGCTCATAGTAATGGGGTCGCCCCTGCCCATGCCACTCCCCTACAGCTCTGTCCCCTGCTTCCCTAAATCTCCCCTCTTTGGCCACCCTCCTCCCTAGGCCCCAGACCCTTGTGGCTTGACCTTTGCCCTGTCATGTGTGTCCCCTTTACTCCCCGATACCTTGTTGGGTTTTACTGCCCGTTGTAGATTCTCGATCCATTTGTCCCTTTCGGCTGCAGACCGACAGGCAAAACATTTTGTTCCTGACGATGTTGTTACCTAGAAAGGGTTGTGGAGTCAGGGCTGGGACAACTCCTAAGGCTCGAGCCTATCCTTTTCTTCAGCCCCAGAATTTTCTGTGTCCCTGACATCCCACCTGTGCTACTTTCTCTAGGCCTTTCTGCCCCCACCCTCTATTACTCCCACCCTATCTCCCTTCCCAGCCCACTAGACCCAGTACCTCAAAACAGAACTCCTGGCCCAGGATGGAGCTGTGCACTGGCTTGATGATGGAATCTTCATCCAAGTTAAGCTCCAGGGCCTCAGCCGCACTGCTCGGACTCAGCAAAGACTCATGGGAATGCGACTCCTTAAAGCTTTGCATCAGCCGGGCCCTGGCAGGCGGGAGGTTTGAGGGAGAGGATCAGGGTCTCCCACTTTTCTTATACGCTCAGGGGCCCTCCATCAATAATCTAGCTCTAGAGGGCCTCCTGAGCCCCTTCCCTCCACAGACAGAGAGAAAGCCAGCCTGTCCCTGGGGCAGGAAGGCCATGAAGGGGGTGAGAGAAACCAGCCTCCCCAACTCCAGGTTCACAGCTAAAGGGTTGTGAGGACCAGGGACACCTAGAAACATCTCAGCCCGGAAATGGACCATGGCAGAACAAGAAGAGAACAAGGCCATGGACACCTCTAGGTGGAACCTCCGGGTGACTCTTGAAACCAGAGCCTTGATATAAGGAAAAAATGAATAGAAACTGGAGGCACAGAGAAGATATTCGTCTGGCCTGGCAAGCAGCTAGTGTCTAATAAATATTTAACAATTCAAAGGATGAATGGATGAATAACTGAATGAACAAACAAGGTAAGAGGAAACGTTTTAGCAGAACTAGGGGAAGAGAGTAAGAGGAACCTTCAGAAATAGGAAACAGCTGTGGGCAGAGGGAGCCGAAGGGAGGTAAGAGGCTGAAGATCGGCCGATGGGCCGATGAGGAGGGAGGGCAAGGAGTAGACAGGGGAGGCCAAGTTCTGTGCAGAGGTGGGAGGACGAGGAGGCGACCAGGGGGTGGCCTGAGGCCGGAGAGGGGGAAGGGGAGGCACGCAGATCACTGCGGGAGGGCGGGAAGCCAGGGGCTGGGGTGCTGGGGCAGGCTAGCAGGCAGAATGGAGATGGGTAGGGGACGCAGAGTGGAGAGCAGCCGGAGGAGGGGGAGCTCGGGTGTGGGAGCCTCCAGGAGGTTATTTATAGCAGCCCCGTCATCGCGGGCTCTGGCTGCCGTCAGCGCCACGCTCCCCCGGCCCCCCGCCCCCGCGGCCAGGAATACCATGCCCTCACCCCCTGCCGGCCCTAAATCCAGCTCCCTCGACACAGGAGGGGGCAGGGAAAGGTGTGACTCACCTGGTCCCAACCTCTCTACCTGCCCTATGGGGGTCAGACTTGGGGGGAGGGGAGGTCGGGGTTCCCCCTGGGGACTGAGTGAGGGGGAAACCCAGAGAGGGTCCCCAGGAAGCAAACCACAGGCCTACAGCGAACGGCCTCCTCCAGCTCGCAGCAGGTCCCCCATCGCCCGGGCAGTCACCTGCATACCTGTCCCGGCCTTCTCCAGTCAGGCTGCATTCAGCCCCTTCCCCTCACCCAGGATGAGGTCCCAGGACGCTAACCTTCATCCAGGAAACCAGCCGGCCCCACTCCAACCTGCTGCCCCTGTTCCCTGCCCTTCCCTCAGGGCCTCCACCTACCCCTGCTCCCTCTCTCCCCAGCCCTCCTCCTTCCATTCCTCAAAGTTCCTCCCGGGTCACTCCTCTGTCCACTCAGTTCCTCCGGTCCTGGGCTGAGGCCCCTCCTTGGTGTCACCTTCATTCCCTTTCCCGCCCGTGCCCTGCCCCTTCTCACGCTGCTGACAGCCCGGTTCTAGCCCTTCCCTGTTCTGTCCCCTGCCCCAGGGCACCCCTCGACCAATCTGAGTCCCACAACCTTTGCATTCAGGTTCCTCCCTGGCACCCATCTCACCCACATGCCCCGGCCGCATACCGGTCATGGTCAGCACTTCGGAAGCGAGGCAGGATCTGGCGGAAGCTGCTGGTCCGGTCGAGTTTGGGTTGTGACTTTGTGCGTTTGATGGAGCTTTTTAGCCTCCGGCTCAGGAAGCCTTGCTGGGGAGGAAATGGGGATGGGGTGGGTTGGGGCAGGGGCAGTCCTACCTACCCACCCCTCAGCTAGAGCCCCTGGAGGAAGGCAGGATGGGGAAGGGAAAGCTCTAGAGACAGGAAAGGGGATAGGAGCCCTGGTACTGGGTCGCCTTCCCTGCTCCGGCGGGTGTGGTGTGAGTGCACACGCGCACACACACACACACACACACACACACACCAGCTTGGGAAAGGTGGGAGGGCTGGTCTGAGAAGCAGGGGGCAGAGCCAAGAAGGGGGAGAGCCAACGAGGTGGGGAAACACACACAATCACTCTCTCTCCTGCCCCCTTTCTCAGAATCCCAGGGCTCCAGCTGGGCCACATCTGGCGGCTTCCACTCACTCACCGAGGGCCGGAAGGGTGCAGCGGGGGCGGCCTCCATGCTGTACTGCTTCCCCCCTGGGACACTCTTCCTCCTCGAGCGACCCAAGTGGTATTCTGGAGGAGAGGAAAGGGCCAGAAGGGACGCTGGGAGGCTCGGGGGCTGCAGCAGGTCCCCCTGGCCCCGGTGCGCTCCCCACCTCCCTGCCCACAGCTCTGGCCTCACCTACCCCCCGGGAAGCAGCAGGGAGAGCAGCGGCGGCGGAGAGGCTGGCGGCGGGAAGGAGGGGGCAAGGAACCCGAGCCGGAGCCCCCTGAGGGGGACGGGGTGGGAGGCCGTAGGCCCATGACTGGGGCTGGCAGTCAGCGGGGGGGCATGGTGAGAGGGTCAGTGGAACCCCAGTGATGAAGGACACCCAGGATCCAGGGAGCCAGGGCCCTGGGGCCCACCCCCCCAGAAGGGGCTAGCTGGGGGGGGAAGATGGGTTAAAGGTCATTGCCCTAGGAAGGCATTTCTGTCTCCCCTGCTGGCGACATCGTCCACTTGCCCCCCACCTCTGGGAGCCCCTGTCTGTCTGAAGGGCCAGGGCTGCCTCTCATGACCCCTCCCTGGACTGGGGAGGGGCGTCTCGGAAGGGACCTGTGAGGGGTGACGAGGGCGAGCCTGAGGACAGAAAATCGGAAGGGACAGATGGGGGGAGGGGAGAAGGCTCCGGTTCCACGTGCACTGCAGTGGCTGGGACTCAGGGAAGGGGCGCAAGGGAAGATAAAAGAATGCAGGGGGTGGGCAAGAAGTGGGGAGGGTGGACCACGGGGGTTTGGGGGACTCCCAAGTCAGGGCGGGGAGAGGAGGAGGGGAAGTAAATGCGGATGAAGCTCAGCCTGCCAAGGGCCTGGATGATGGCAGCTCCGAGGAGGAAGCTGGGGCTCTGCTGCCAGGGAATTTAGAGGGGCCGAGGGGCTGGAGGAGAATGGAAGTGGGGGGTGCCAAGCTCCGGCTCCAGCTCCAGAATGGCTGCCCAGGTCTGGGCTCCCCCCTCAGCCCCACAGTCACCACTGCAGCCAATGGGGGGGCAGGTACTGCATCAGGGGCGGGGCCACCATCTCCACGGCAACAAGAAGCTACAGGCTTGGGGGGGGACCGGAAGATCTGCCTGTTAACCCTCCAGACTCCAGAACAGAACAAGGGAGGGCTGTAACTACATTTTCACTGTCAAGAATTGCAAATGCCAACAAACTGCCCTAGAATCAGTCCCTGGCTTCCCGTCACCTGGAAAACCCAGGAGTCAGGAGGTTTGCACACAAAAATGTGGATCCCTGACCCAAGAACTTTGTTAGCCCCGCAGGAACACGTGTAGAGCACAGACACACACAGAGCTGTAACTAAGCTGCAAGGGTACGTGTGTGTGAACCACGGTACAAACCAGGAAAAGGGGTTTCTGTGCTTAGAAGACAGACAGCCAGCTGTGAGCACCGGGGCACCATGGACCCACATTCTGAGACCCTGAGGTCCACACGCTCCACGAGACACACGCTTAGGCATGTGTGGGCACTGCAGCACGAGAGTACACACTTGACCCCAGACACCCACGCGACCTGTTAGTGTCAACTTCGTGGCCCGAGTTCCACGCACGATCACGTGGGCAGCACACAGAAACAGACATGAAACTCTAAGGCACACACATGGCCCCCAGGCACGGGAGCAACCCGTCTAGCCCACGCCTGACCACCCCACTATCCGGGCCACATCAAGGTGTCCCGTATCCCCAAAGCGCAAGCACCCTTCATTCACGTGAAAAGCACAGCTACCCCGTCTTGGGACAGCCCCCTCCCCGCGAGCCCTCCCATGACTCCAGCACGAGCATCCGGGACGGCCCCATAGTAAAGGCAGAGCCTTCCAGCACATGCCAAGCGAGGCTTCAGAATCCTTCTTTCCCACTCACATTTCTCTGCAGCTCTCAGGTATGGCTCCCTCACTCTCATTTCAAGGACCCTCGCTCAGCCATTATTTTCACATGCAAGTTCTTCTAATAAAGGCAGAAAGTCTAACTTTAAACCCACCCCAAATCTTCCTTTGAAACTAAAGCATTACCAGAAGAACACCTTTGCTAATTGCTTTGCTGGGTTCTCAAAGTAATATCTGACACTTCACCAGGAACGACGCTCCCTGAACTCACACGTAACTCACAGGTACACAGTGGCCACAGACACAGATGCTTACAGAGACTGTCACCGCCTCGAGGAAGAGAACAGCAGAAACAGACGAAAAGGGAGCAGAGTGACAGAAACACAGGACATCCTGTCATGGTGCTGCATGCGGCAGCATGTAGAGGACACGGCACGATCCGTGTACACAGAGCAGACCTGGGAGGCGTGCACTGTGAGCCTGCGTCTCCATGTCCCGTCCCTGCACGATGTATACACGCATGCACACACAGAACAGCCACCTACACAGACCCGTAACAGGCATTGTGCATACACCCACACATGTACACACCCGGTGTACACACACAATTACACTTACACACACACAGCAAGGGCCTGGACTCCCACCTCGCTGTCTCTAATCTTGCCCTCACCCACAGAATCCAACCCCCCAAGCCCCTAACCCTCCCCTTGGCCTTTCTTCCTCTCCACACCCAGCTGGCGGTCCTCAAGGGGAGCCAGGGGAGAGAGGCTGCCAGAGGATGAGGGACAGGCCTGGACAGAGGCAGAGGAACAAGGGGCACAGCTCTGCGCTGGGGATGGGAACCTCTAATGACAGTCCATGCCCTGACAGGCCTCGCTGTGAGCCAGGTCTAGCCTGAGTGGTCTCCCTGTCCAGCCCAGCCTGATCACACAGGGCTATAGGAATCCAGAGCCAACTCCAGTCTTCCCACGTTCCTTCCAACAGAAATCATTTCACCAAAAGGCCTCACTGCCCCCTCTTGCCTCCCCAGGCCCCTCTCCCCACCGTCCCCATCCAGTCCTCAGCTCAATCCTTAACCCCTCTTCTCTCTTCTAAGTCCGGCTCTGCTGGCTCTGCTGGCTCCCATACCCCACTCAGCTGCCCCTGCTCTCTGGCTCTCTCCACTCTCCTCTTCCAGTCTCTCCTTCCTCCTCTGCCCTTTTCTCCCCACTCTTCCTCTTTCAGCTTTTCTGTCCCTGCTCCTGACCAAGCAGGCTCACACCTGCCTAGCCCACTGTAGGATTCCAGGGAACACACTCACACACTTAGCTCTGACACTCGCACACCACCCACATCCAGACACGCCCTGGACACCCATGCCGGGCTTGACACAGATACTCAGGCCAGTGCTGGCACACACATGCAACCACACACACCTGCCACCAGGGACACAGAAAATCCTGCTCCTGCGGCCACGCGTTCCCCCACACAGGAGGCTGATGGGAGGTGAGCCCCAGCCAGGAGCAGGCATGCACAGGGTCAGAGGTGACATGGACCAGTATGGCCACTAACTGTTCCGCAGGCCCAGGCAGAGGCAGGATAAGACTAGATGGTTGCACACGGCTGGTTGCACATGTGTGCACGAGGACCTGGGGCCCCCGTGTGCACATGGCAGGGACACATAGGAGACACGCGCATGGACACGAACACACGCGGGGGACACAGGCTGCCTCCTCCACCGGGGGCATCAAGACCCCCATACACTGGCCGCCCCCACGCACGCGACCCTGTCCCCACGATGCCAGTCCCCGACCTCCCCCACCTCCGCTGCCCCCCTTCGGTTACCATAACTCCCCCCACTCGGAAGATGCAGCGAGAACATGCGGAGGGAGCAGCTGCCGCCGCCGCCGCCGCCGCCGCCGCCGCCGCCGCCGCCGCCGCCGCGGCTTCCCCACCCCCCTCCCCGCGCCCACGCACACGCGCGCCCCCCGCCCCACGCGCGCGCGGCGCCCCCCCCCCACGCGCGCTCCTGTCCGCCCGGCCCCGCCCTTACCTCGCACCGCCCTCCGGGAGGGGGGTCGGGGATGTCCCCGGTGGGGGAGGGGCCCCGCCCTGCGCGGGGGAGGGGCGGGGTGTGGAGGGAGAGGGGGCGGCCCGGCCTGGCTCGCGCCGCCGGGCGCGGTGGGGGCGGCGGCGGGGCCCGGGACGGCCGGGGCGGCCGCGCGGTGACGGCCGCGGGAACGGCTCCCTCCGCCGCCGCTCCCGCCGCTGCCGCCGTTGCCCGGGCCCCGCCGCCGTTGCTAGGCGACCGCTGCTGCCGTGGCCGCCTCTGTCACGAGCCCCGTCGCCCGGAGACAGCGCGAGATAGACGGGGGAGGGGGACATGGGGACCCCCAAAACCAACCGGGCCTCCCGCCATCCCTGCCTGAGCAGGACCACCCCCCCAACCGCGGAGGGAAAGAGGGCTCGCGGCTCCACCCAGCAGAGGAGGAGCCCTGGATTCCAATGCCCCTCCAAGGTCCGGCGACCTCTCCCGGGCTGGAGCGTCCACAGCCTCTGCAAGCCCTGCGCACACCCAGGGCGTCGGTGACCCCACTGTGCCCTGCGCGTCCCTCTCCACATTCCAGGTCCCGTGAAGGCCACACGGTCGCTGGCTACCAACTTCCACTAAGCCCTCCCCCCAAAATCCGTCCCGAGCCCCCTCAGCCCCTACTGAACCCCACGCAGCGACCTCCGCATACCGCGCCAAGTCCAAGCACACGCGGCGCCCCACCGAGTACACAGGGACCCCCGCTAGAGACCCCAGACCCAGAGGAGGCAGGGGAAGGAGGAAGATGGGGTCCAGGTGGCCAGAGCTGACCACAGGACACAGATGAACATGCTCTGTGAACATGTGGCCATTCTGGCCGGGGCACGCAGGTATGCACGCGGGCACACGGGCACCCGCACCTTGCAGACATGGACATGACACAGACACGCACGCGGATGTGACAGACATCAGACACGTTCTCTGTACACACTCCACCACCTGGCTTTGCCTCATGGAGACTGCTACCCACACACCCCGTGGTCAGAGGTTTCCATGACGACGACACATACCCCTGACCACCCGGCCACCCACCCAGGGGTCCGAGGTGGCCTCCAGGGTAGCCAGGCCCGGACCTATCGGAGGAAGGCTAGAGGGAGCCACGGGATGGGGACAGGCCACTGGCTAAGGGAGACAAGCTGGAAGCCTGGCTCTGAGCGCAAGGGACCTGGTGGGAGAGAGGGGTCACCCGGGGCTGGAGAGACGTGGGGCCTGGAAGGGAAAGGCAGCGGAGGGGGCAGTGACGAGGGGCTTCCGGGGCTGAGGGCGTCTCTCTGCACCTAGGCTGCGGATCTCTGTTCTCTGCCTTCATCTCCCCTCACTGTTCCCATGGAAACCTTTTAAGCGAACTTCTCAGGAAGACAAAAATCTTTTTTTAAATGACTAAAGAGGGGGGTGGGGGGGGCAGAAAGGGGGAGGGAGGGGAAGAGACAGATGGAGAGAGGGAGAGAGTTGGAGAGACAGACCGAGCAGAGAGCTCTACAGACAGACAGGAGATGAGATGGGGGTCTAACGGGGTCCACCGGCCGCAGGGCGAGGGACGGGGGACCCAAGAGGGGCACAGAAAATAAAGAGAAATCGGGGAGGGACGAGCCAGGGGATGATACAATTGCAGAAAATAGAAGCAGCTGATGAGAAGAGAAAAAAGGGCAAGAACTGAGTGTGGGACGGCGGCCTGAAGGAGGTCTGGAAGACGGGAGCGGAGGGGTGAGGCGGCGGTCTGGGGGAGAGCAGGAACTAGGTCAGTCTCCCCGAGATCGCAGACCACGGGCCGGGAGGGGCAGGGCCGGGCCGGTCGGCCAGGAAGCCGGAGATCTAAGGAGACTATTTTTACAAGCCAGGGAAACAGTCAAACTTCGCAGCTGGAGAGAAGGGAGCGCGCCGCGCACGGACCGCCGGGCCGCACACCCACAGCCCGGGCCGCTCGCTCGGCGCCCAGACGGGGGCGCTGCTGCCCCTCGGGACGCCAGGCCGGCTCCGCCCCCTCCCGCCTGCCAGTCCCTCGCTCC
This sequence comes from Tupaia tana, assembly GCA_026018925.1. Classification (NCBI taxonomy): domain Eukaryota; kingdom Metazoa; phylum Chordata; class Mammalia; order Scandentia; family Tupaiidae; genus Tupaia; species Tupaia tana. The sequence continues at coordinate 131,070,459 of JAKSZU010000002.1, forward strand.
GACGCCCCCGCCCCGCCCCCCGCCCCCCTCCAGCCCCGTCCCCGCCAGTGCGCGGGGCACGAGCGCCTCTCGGCCGCCGTACCATGCTCGCCGTGGGGCCGCCCCTCCACCGGCACGGAGACCGTGCGTCTCAGCAGTTTGTTGCGGCTGGACTCGCTCCTCCGGTCCCGGATCAGAAGGGGGTGTATCTAGGGGATGCGGGGGTGTGTCAGACCGCGCCTCCTCTTCCCCTCCGCCCCCCCATGGGTGGGCCTGTCCCCCGGCCTGCCCACCTTCGCCCCTGCCCTTCCACACACTCTTCCAGGGGCTCTGCGTGAGCCGATCGCTCTCTCCCTTCGCTTCCGCAGCCTCTCTCTCTCTCATTCTTTCTTGTCCCATCCTTTTCTTTTCTCCCTCCATTTCTCTCGACTTCCTGCAGGCCCTACTCTGCTCTTCCGCAACTCCTCAGGAGTTAGCGGCTTCCTGAATCCAGTTTCCCCTTGACCTTCAGGTCCACTCTCCTCCCCGCTTTCTTCCCAACCTCCCACCTCCCTTACCCCTTCTCTCCCTCCGAGCCTGTCACGGGGGTAGCAGAAGCTGCATTTATAATCAGGATCCACAGCTTGTCTCCCTCCCACGGCCAGGCTTGCGGCCAGACTGGGACCCAACCTCCCCTCCCCCCAGAGGGCCTGGTCACCTCCCCCCTCCTTCCATCTACCCCCTGCCAGCATCTTTCAGTTCCCTTTTCCCTGTAGCCATGGCCTCGCCCCCCAACTCCCCTGGCCACCTGTCCCCACCTCCCTACCTCTCCAAGGCTTCACTCTCCTCCACCTTACCAGGGACCACATGAACAAGACCCCCCACTGGCCCCCAGCCCTGGTTCTAGGGCCCATCCCATTCCGGCCCCTAGGCCCTCCGCACTGCTAACATCCTACACCCACCTTCCTGGACGCCGGCCCTTCCTGCTGGCCCTCAGCCACCGGCCTCTGGTTCTCTTAACCTGTCCCCATCCCTGTCCTTCCATCATAACCCTACCCCTCGTCCTTCATCCTTACTGCAGTCTCCACTGCTGCTGGTCGGTTTCATCAGCTCATCCTCCAGACTCCAGTCCCAGGGCCAGGCGGAGACCCCTGGTGCACACTCACGCCTTCCAGGGCCCTCAGGACTGCTCAGAGCCTCTCCCTTCCAGAGCCGCGTCCTTTCCCAAACGCCTTACTTCACTCTGGCCTGGGAGCTCTACCTGCCCTGTCCCACACTCTGGTCTGCCCCAGCTCCACAGACGGAAGCCCTGATCCACCCTCACTGTTCAGCTCTGCCTCAGTGCACACTCCCCAGCCGCTGTCAGGACACCTCCTGCAACTCCACTCTGGTCCTGGCCGCTACCCCGCTGCTTTCTAAAGACTGTCCTCCAAGTCTCCCCACACCCTGAATCCCATCCACAGGGCGTCCACCCTTCATATTTGTACCCCATTTCCTCCGAAGGACCCCACTGCTGACTCGGCTCCCAAATCAGAACCACATGCCCTGGCTCTCACACCTTAAATGGCCCCCAGAGTCCTCTGTCCACTTCGTCTCCTTCGCTCTGGCTGGGCCCAGCCCATGCCCCACTCCTACTTCCCTAGACAACCCCCCATGCTCCCGGATCCCCTCCTCCCAGGCAGCCCCTCCCTTAGATTCCACCTTGCACAGCCTTCTCAGTGCCTCCCTAAACCCCAGTCTCAGGCACACTCCCAGGCTCCACCCCCACCCATGCCCCGATCCACTGACCTCCGTCATCTCTTCCAGGACCCTCCAGCCCTTCCCAGTTACCCCACACCCCACTACCCTCTGCCTATTCTCTGCCTTTTCAGTCTCCCCTCCCTGCACCCTACCCCAGGATGGAGAAAGGACTGGGGGTGGTGAGTGATGAGTCTTGCTCAGTGGGAGAGGAGGAGAGGAATCCTGATGATCACCTTGGAGGGGACGCCTTCCCATCTCCTCACCTCTTCTCCAAGGCCTTCAGTTTCCCTTCCCCTTTCTAATCTATCCTGCACTATGGTCAGGGTGAAAACAGGGCACCCCCAAACCTACGGGACCACAACTTGTCCCCCACACTGCCATGGCCCCCAAAGACCACCTGGCCAAGGTGAGAGAATGACTCCCCCTTTATCAATCACACCCCACCTGAAGCTCCATGCTGCTCTCCTCCCACCACTTGCAGGTGTTCCTCTCCTGTGTCTCCTCTTCACTCGCGAGAGGACCCTCCCCTTCGTTCCCATCGTCTCCCATTGCTACCCAGGGTCTTTTCCCAACACCTTCACCCTGCTCACCTCATCCTCATCCAGCATGAGCAGCTGGTTCCCCGAGATGATGCAGAACCGAGGGTTCCAACCAGGACGGTCATACGGGGAATGAACGTACTGGGTTCGATGCATAGGGGGTCCCCGTACATCTGGGGACAGAGACACACAGAGACAGTCAGGGAGACTCAGTGCATTTCAGGGCAGAAGCCTACAGCAGCAAGAAGAGTCCAGCAAGTGGGACAGGGGACCCCACTCGCCTTGAGATCACTGGGTGGAGGGGGGCACCTGGCACCTTTAAAGGAAGAGAAGACAAGCCTTTACACCTCGGGAAAGAGGGGGGGGTCACATCACAGGAGGCCCTGTAGGCTTGGGGAATACAGCGGGGGCTCAGGGAGGGAGTTATATCCTGACACAGAGGGTACATGTTTGGGGACAGAGAAAGGTGAAGGAGCTGTCCATCCACTTTGGGAAAGTTAAAGGGTAGAAGTGCAGCAAAACTGGCAAGAAACACACACACACACACACACACACAGAGGTTGGTGGCAGGTGTCTAGCAACAGGGAGGGCATCCAGATAATGGCAGAAGACCAGGGCTTGGAAGGGGGCACCCCCCCATATGCAAGAAAGTAAGGGGAAAGCTACACAGCTGTGGGGAGAAGGATGGGGTACCTGCAGGCACGCTCAGGTCGTGAGATTCTGAGAACTAAACATCTGGAAGAGAGGAAGTCCGGAAGCTTATTGTTTCAGCGTCCGAGCCACCTCACTCGTCTTTCACTTCCTCCTCCCCTAGTCCAGCCCTGTCCATCCTCTGGACATCCTCATTCTTTTGGTGTTAGGGAGAAGGTGGCTTTTATCAGCAGCTGGCTGTGGAGGGGCCAGGACAAGAGAAGGTGGGAAATACACCCTGGTGGGGTTGAAGAGAGACCAGATGGACTCTCCCCTCCCATGCCCAGAGATCAAAGACTCAGTCCTGCCCCTCCCCACCTACTCTCCATGGGCTGGATGGAGGCCGACTCCACAGGTTAGACGCCTCCCCATGGCACAGTAGGGAGCTTGCGGAAGAAAGGGAAAGGGAGGATGGGATGTCCAGGCCTGATAACATAGAGGGGGCCTCCAAAGATGAGAGCTGAGATGGGGACAAAACTTCCAGAAGAGAATGGTAGACAAGAGGTTGCCCTTGCTCAGAGGTCCTCCAAGTGCCCCTCTTCCCCGCCCCCAACTTCGCTGTTCTTCTTGCCATGCCCCCTCCCTCCAAACTCCTCCTCTAAACCCCAGTGCCACACACCAACCATCAAAGGGGACAGGCCCCACGCAATTAAAAGACAAGTCAGATCAGTGACATCAAAATTATAGAAATCAAGCTAAAGCTATCCGAGAGAGAGGGTTTAGAGGAAGGAAAACAAACTCCTGCCAGCCTTCGGAGGTAATGAAGCTGAGGAGACTGCAGGAAAACTGGTCTTGCGCTTCATTCTAACAGAATGCCCGAGTAGGAGAATTCTGAAACAATTCCTTCCTGTTCACAAACATGTCCCTCCAATTTACCCAAACTCCAAATGAGCTCGAGAGACGAGCCCCCAGAATATTGAAATTACAGCACTTTGAAACTCGACCTCAATGCCATCTCAGAGCGCTAACCACTGCTCTTGAAGGGGGTCACCCGTCCTAGGTCCCGACTGCAGACACTGGCGGCACCATGCCCACCACCCTGCCACTCGGCGCACCCAGAAGACGCATCTGGCTCACACACATGACGGGAGGGTCTGGGAGGCTGCAGCTAAGTTCCCTTGGGAGCAGGGAAGGGCACAGGGCACCCAGGTGGGATTCTAGACACACACACACGTGCACAGTCTGGGCTGGGGGAGGCACGGTCTGGCAGGTACATGCGAGAGGCAGAGGAACAGGACTGAGAAAGGGGGAAATGCACTGGGGCGAGGACTCCGATGGGGACCCCTTGTAGCCCCTATTCCAACCATGAGAGCGTCAGTGTCTTTGTACCTCAAATGTTCAACACCCCAAGGAAAGAGAACAGGAATCCCGAGAGCTGGGGTATTAGGAAAGTGGGCAGGCATGGGGCTTGTGGTGACAGGACGGGTGTGGGGTAGGGGACAGAGGTGGGCTGAGGGACGAAGCGGGGATGGAAAGGAAAGGGGACTCGACAGGGGCCAGAGGCGATGAGGTGATCTAACGGGGCCAGGCCAGGGGTGAGGAGTGGGTGGTGTGACGGTAGAGACAGAGCCACCAGACAGAAGAGAGAGACAGAATGATACCAGAGGGACTGATAAAGGGGAAGGACGGGGGGGACTCATATAAGGAACGGACACCATATGGGGGGAAAGATATAGGTGATGGACAGCAGGGGAGGGAGGGGGACTGGAAATAAGCATGGTGGGGGCGGGGGAGAAGTGGAGGAGTGGGGAGCACAGCTAAGACCCCAGGGTACACTGCTCGGCCCGGCTCCGGGGCTGTGCCGAGGGCAGAGTCTGGGGCAGGGTCCTCACCTGGCCCCTATCCCACCAGTCGCTCTCGCCGGCGCCCCCCCACTCCAAAACACACACAGACCTGGCCCTCCCCCTGCCCAGGTCTCCCCTCCCCCAGCCCTTTCTCTCTCCTCTTCCCTCCATCTGGACCCTCCACCACCACCACCACCACCCCCTGCCTCCCTCTCTCTCCATCTGGCCCCTTCTCTCCATCCATCTTCCTCTCCTTTTCTACCCCCTACTATTTTCTGAGCCCCTCACCACGGTCTCCCCCCCATCTTCTTGCTTCTCTTTGCACCCCTATGTTTTCATCCCCCCAGCCCCTCTCCTGAGACTCGACTTCCCTGATATTTTCCTCAGCACACAGCTCTCATCCCCAGATGATTTCTGCAGCTCTTCCCCCAGACTCTCCTCCTGCCTTCCCACCCTCTCTGGCGCTCTCCTTCCCCTTCATCGTTTTTCTCTCAGCCCCCCCCCCCCAGCCCCAGGCTTGTTTCCTAGCCCCTCGTCCCTTACCGACCCCTACCCCTACCCCTCTGGCCTCCAACCCCTCCTTCCCCACTGCTCCCACCCCTGCCTTCCCGTCCTCCCCTCTCCCTCCATTTCAGCCGCTCCTCTCCCTGGCCCCGGCTCTCCCCCGCCCCCTGCCCCTCCCCCTCTCGCCCCCCCTTCTGGCCCTCCCCCTCCCCCACCGCGTACCTCTGAAGGGGGCATAGGACATCGCGGGGATGCTCCCCCGATGGATGGAGGCTCGAGACCTGCTCATTAGGCCTGGGGGGGAGGGGGTGGGGGGGACGGGGGAGAAAGAGAAGAGAGAAAGAGGGGGAGAGAGAGGGGGAGAAGGAGGAGGAGGTGGAGGAGGAGGAGGAGAGAGGAGGAGAGAGGAGCAGAGAGGAGCAGAGAGGAGGAGAGAGGAGGAGGAGGAGGAGAATAAGAGCCAACGGCAGCAGCGGCAGCCGAGAGAGAGGGGGGCGGGGGAGCGAGCGAGAGAGGAAAGAGCAGGAGGAGGAGGAGGAGGGAGAGACTCTGCAGCCCCCACCCCTACTCAGGGAGACCCAGAGAGAGAGAGAGAGACACCCCTGACTCGAACGCATCGGACAGCGCAAGCGCCCCTAAAGATGCAGACCCCAGACCCTGAGACCACGAGACCCCAGACCCCCCAGAGCAAGAAACTCGCCCCGCCCCATGAGATAATCTGAGACACACACCCAAATTTAGAGAAGAGTCTCCTGGTCTCAGGGGGAAAGTCCCCAGACCCCTTTGAGAGAGTCAAAGATCAAAATCCAAGAACCCAGTCTTAAAACGTTCTTCCCAGCCACAGAAATCTGACTCTTGACCCTAAGATGGTTATTTTAGGGACCAAGACTTGAGACGGAGACTCAAAGGAAAAGACCTAAAATTAGATCTTAGAGAGAACTCAGACGCAGAGAGATCTGGGAGACCCCAGACTCAGATCTCAGGGAAGTACAGAATCGGAGTGATAACTCAGAGACAGAGAAAGGAGGGGGGACAGGTAGAGGGAAAGAGGACTCAGGTAACTCAGAGATGAACTCAGAGACCCAAAACTCAGAGAGTCTGAAAGATCTGAGACAGCACCATGGACTCTGAAACACAAAAGCCCCCAAACCCCCACCCCCCAAAAAAAAACATAAAAGGGAAGTCAACCCTGAGTAAGATCCCAACACAAATACTGAAAAGACCCCCACGGAGATGTGTCTCAGGGGCAGACTCCAAAGGCCGAACTCTGTGGGAGCTCTCCAATCCCAGTGAGGCAAATCTGAGGACCCTGACATCCTGGGAACCTGCCAGCCACACCCACACCACCGGGCCAGGAGCCCCAGACCTTGAACTGGGGGGCGATACTGGGCAGGGGGAGTGGCAAGAGCCCTTTCCTCTGCCGCCTCCTCCCACTTCTCTCCTCCCATTGGCCCCTCTCTCTATTTTTGGGTCACAGAATGTGCTTGGGCCCCAGGGAGGTTATGTAGGGCAAGGCCTGGCTCCTGGGGGAAGGAGTTTAGGAAAAGAGACCCCTGGCTGGGTGGAGGGCCAACCTGGGGATGGAGTGGGCAGGGGAGAGGGGACAAGCACCGTTATCCCAACCTGCAGCCCTCCTGCTGTCTCCCTTCCCTCTGGTCCACCAGTGTCTCAAGCTTTGGGTTTTCATTTAGGAGGGCTGAGGCACCCTCACCCTTTTCATTATTCTCTATACCATTTGCACCCTGTCCTTTTAAAATGCACCTCTCCTCACCTAGTCATTGTCTTGCCATGCCTGTGCCTAACGAGTCACTGCCCCCTACCCAGGGACAGCTGGCTTCTCGGATCCTCGTTCATCCCCAAGCCCGGGCACTGCTCAGCCCTAACTGAAAGCGCAGGGGGCGCTCTCCTCCCTCCCTGAAGTTCAGCCTTCTCCGCCCCTCCCGCTCCTCGGGGCCTCGGACACAATGCAGGGGCTGTTTCGGGGCACTTTCTGGGGTTTCGGGATGATTCTCCACTCCGCCACCTGACGCATCGCGCCTGCGGGGTCTCCAGCCCCCCTTCGCTAGCGCCAGGTCTCTCCACACGTGGCCTGCGGTGCTAGCCCGCGATTGGCCGCGCCGCTCGCTAGGTGCCGCTCACGTGACGCGGGAACGCCGCAGCGGCTCTCCTCCGCCAGCAACTGGCGGTCTGGGGTTTACACGGAAACGGGCGTGCCGTTTCCGCGCACGTCTGCAGATGCGGCCGTCGATTGGCCAAGCTCGCCTCCGCTCCGCCCCCCTCGGGGGGCGGGACAATTTGGGCCGCGCGAGGGCCGGGATTGGCCAGCTCTGAGGGTCGGGTGGCCGGCCTTTACTGTCACGTGGTGAGCTCTGTTTTTTTATCACGTGGCCGCCGCCCAGGTAAGAAGAGGCCGTTCTTGCAGAGTTTGGGGTCCCTTCTCGGTGGAACGTGTGGCCTCGGCTGTCAGCCCTCCTCGCCCAGCTTAGGCTGCATGAGGTGGGGGCGGGCTCCCGCGTTCCTGCTCGGCGGAGGGGTGAGTGACGGGCCCTGCCCCTCCGCTTCCGGTCCTGGAAGCCGAGACCACTGCTACACCACCGACCCCAGAGGCTGTCTCCTGCGATGTGCGCGAAAACCCAGTCTTAGCCTTATTAGTCCAGGTTTCTCTTCCAGCTTCGGGGACATTTTCCTTCGGAGTGCAGAAGGGAGAGGGCAGAGCCTTAGAGTCTGTTCAAGCGAAGGCTTCCTGGGGTACATTTCCCGGTGATATTTTGGAGAGAGACCAAATTCGCCCCCTGCTCTCAGGCCGCTCTGCTCCTGTCCGTTCTTTGGATGCCCGCGCTGCTGCCAGTAGCTTCCCGCCTTCTGTTGCTACCCCGAGCTCTGCTGTCCATGGCCTCTGGAAGCAACCCGTCACAGCCCTCACCGACCTCGGGCTCCGGCTACATCCCGGGTTCGGTCTCTGCAGCCTTTGTCACTTGCCCCAACGAAAAGGTCGCCAAGGAGATCGCCAGGTGGGGACCTCGATGTGAACCAGGAAGGAAGATCATGAAGGGAGAACGGGGGTGGGGGAGAACAGAGCTATCTCTGGGCTGCCAGTACAAAGCTAGGGGTCACCGGGTGCTCTGAACCCGGCTGTCTTCACTTTCAGAGCTGTGGTGGAGAAGCGCCTAGCAGCTTGTGTCAACCTCATCCCTCAGATTACATCCATGTGAGTCATAGGATTGGGAGGTTAACCTAATAGCTCTAGGGGCTGACTGGGAGTCTTTTCCTGGGGGAAATTCCTCGATAACGACTCTCACCCGTCTCTGACATTTTCAGTTACGAGTGGAAAGGAAAGATCGAGGAAGACAGTGAGGTGCTGATGGTGAGAAGCATTGTCCCACCCATTAACTCCCCCAACTTCCTGATCCCTTTGACTCCTGTCCCTCACCTGAGATCCTGAAATCAGCCCCACCCCGATTCAACCACGTTTGTCTTTGCTCCTTAGATGATTAAAACCCGAAGTTCCTTGGTCCCAGCTTTGACAGATTTTGTTCGGTGAGAACTTTGAGATGGCTAGGGGCAAGAGTGTCTATTGTGTGGTGGGACTTGCTGGGCAGACTAGAGCTGATCTGTGAGGGGGTGGGTCCCTTTGGGTAGATCTTTGAATTATTACCCCCTGCCCGGCCTTCTTTGCAGTTCTGTGCACCCTTATGAAGTGGCCGAAGTGATCGCATTGCCAGTGGCTCAAGGGAACGCCCCATACCTACACTGGGTGCACCAGGTCACAGAGTCGGTTTCTGACTCCAGCACCGTCTTACCGTGAGGCCCTGTTCCTCCCACGATCCCGATAGACATCAATGCCTTCTGACCGCCAGGTGATGACTGGGCCCCCAATAAATCCTCCCTTTGGTTCACTCTGCCTTGTGCCTTTTTCCTTATCCCGTGGGTGGATTTGGCTGGGGAGGATGGGAAGTGTTCTGGTCTCTGTATTAGCTCTACCTTTCAGGGTGACTCAGGACTGCTGGAGTAGTTTATTTCTCTTTATTTCAATCATACAGAGTCCAGGATCCCTTATCATCCCCCGCCCCCTCAGTGTCTGCACCCAGGGGTTAAATAATTTTAAAAAATATTTTAAAAGCTGTAACAAAATAACATCAAAGGAAATGGGAAGAAGGATGGGGGAGTCAGGAATCATGAAGGGGGTATGATAGAGAAGAGAGAACCTCTTCCCCAACCCCACCTGGATTCCAGCCTGGACAGTAGGGAGAACCACCCCCTCTCTCCAGGTACATCCCAGCTGTAGGTGAGCTCAGAGGTCAGGGTATGAAAGTGCCGGTGTGTATGAATGGAGAGGTGGGCAGGGGCAGGCCATTCAAAAGATGCCCCCTCCTCCCCACTCAACCAGGTACTGCACAGAGCCATCAGGCCGTACTCTCCTAGCAAGGACCCGGACAGGGTCCCCTCGGGACAAGTAGCCAACCCCACCTCGGACTCCTCCCCCAGTCCCAGGAGACAGACTACGGCACAAGGGAGAAGGGGGTGCTGGGCGTCTAGGAAGACCTTGGGAAGGGGCTGGGACTGAGGAAGATGAGGCAGTCATCGAGTGGGGTGCACTTTTAGGGATGTCCGTGGGGAGACCAATGTGAAGTTCCAGGGGTGACCTGGGGAAAAAAGGCAATCGTGAGTCTAGACAGATGTGAACAAAGACTGACTGGAGACGGGGCCACGTGTGGGTCAGAGTGGTGGAGTGGTCAGAGCCCGAGACCTGAGAGCAGGGGAAGGAGGAACCACCAGGAAGAGGAAGCAGCTCACCTGTCTGGGGCTTCGCCATCCCCAGAGGTCCCTGCAGTGCTGGCAGAAGGGTGGAAGGAAGCAAACATCCGGATGGGGCTGCTGGAGTTGGGAGGGGAAAGTCAGGACCTGAAGCAGGAGAGGACCCTCTCTCCGTAGGAAGGGCAGAGCTCAACCACCACCTCCTAGGGAACCCCCAGCCCCAGAACACTGGGTGCCAGACGCTGGTTCTAGAAGTCTGTAGGACAAGTAGACAGCCAAGGAGCAGGGAAATGCTGGGGGCCAAGTCCAGAGGATGTGAATTATTAGAAGCATATCTGGTCGGAGGGCAGAGAAGCACTGACCTGGGCAGGCAGCGGGCATCTGTGGGCCGGAAGTTGTAGCCGCTGCTGCCCTGGTAACTCTGGTTAGGGCTGGGGAGTGGTGGAGACACTGAGGCCTAGAAGAAGGGGCAGATTGAGGGCTAATCCTTGAGTCCTGCCCACACCCCACCATCTAGCCTTCGCGTGCCCCTTGCCCCTGTACCTGCAGTGCCCTCTGCAGACGTGTCCGCTCCCTCTGCTCCTGGGGCTCGGGCTGATTGCGCACTGCTGAGGGTGGCCCCAGCTCCTCTGCCTTCCCCTTCTGCCTCTTCCTCAGGGACTCTGGCTCTGGCCTCCGGCGCTTCCCCAGGGGACGTGAGACCCCTCCTCCAGGGCCCTGCCCTGAAGGGAAGCTGTAATAGGCCTCCTTATCCCCCCAGCCCCCTCCCGGACACCCCAAAGACCTCCCCATCTCTATACATATACTCCCCCCAAACTGATACCCTAAGAATTCCCCCCCATCCTCCCTGGACCAGTGACCTGGTGGGGGCTCCATCTCCAGTAGGAGACTCTACAGGTGGAGGAGTCCGAGCATGGAGACCAAACAGACATTTCCTCTTCTTAATCTCTCTTCCTGAAATGAAACTGGGGCAGAGAGAAAGGGTACGGGGTCAGTACCACAGACCAGGGCCCTCCCTGTGCCACTGCTCAGTCTTACAGAGACGGTCCTCCAGGTGGTTACTGCCCTCCCCTCCCAGGCTTGCAAACCTCCATCTCTGAACAGCCTCCTTGCCTCCCTCTCCCTCCAACTCACCGGTCTTTGTGGCTGTTGAGAGCTGAGAGGAGCTTGGAAGAACGTTCTCCCTTGGGAGTGTCTGAAAGCTGGGGCAGGGGAAGGAAGAGGGTCTGGGGAGTGCTGATTCCCCCCTCCTCCTCTCCTGTGTCCCTGACCCACTCAACCCTCAAAGCCCCACTGCCCGCCCTTACCTCTCCCAGAAGCAGACTGTCCCAATTCTCAGAGGTGAAGGGAAGGATCTCGCGGTCAAAATCGAAGTATTTCTTCTTACAGCAAACGCTGAGGTGGTAGAGGACAAGATGGGCCACGTCCACCCTGGAGAACAAGGTGTCAAGGCCATGGACACGAGAGCCAGGGGAGTTCAGGGGTGGGAGGCTGGGGCGCGGAGGGTAGGGTCGAATACTGGGCGCACTGAGCAAGGAGCGGTGCCCGGTTCAGCTCACCAGCGAAGCTGTAGCCGCCGGACCTTCTCAGGGCCCCCCCGACACACACAGCATTCAAACTCATAGAACCTGGACACGGGCAGGACGGAGAGAGCACACCTTACAGGGGGAAACGGCCCTGCCATGGAGAACTCAGGCAAGGATGGGCGGACAGGTGAGGGACGGCTACAGAGGTGGGAAGACTGAAGTGGAGGAGGGCCTGGGGGGACTGAAGGTAGAGCCCAGAGCAAGAGGGCACCCTCAGCTCCTGGAGAGGCTGCCTGGTCTCACCTGTCCCCATAGAGGAGGGGCTTGCTCAGACACTGGGTGCAGGCCTCATGGAACCACTGCAGGCAGCTCCGGCACTGCAGCATTTTCAGGTTCCACCTGAGGGGGAACACAGGACTAGTGGCCTCCAGATACCTCCTGCCTCATCACTGCCCCAAACCCTGCTCATGCTCATCACCTACTTCCCATTCCCCTCGCCCTGTTCTTCCTCCTCGAGTCCCTGGGCTCTGCCACCACGCCAGTCATTCCATAACCAGTCCCCCTCGGTACTTACTCCCCAGGGCCACCACAGTAACAGTAGCTCTGCTGCCTGTTGCTCAGATGTCCAGCGTCCCAGTCCAGCCCCTTTAGTCCATACGGCAGAGAGAGCTTCATACCCAGCATGGCCCGGGCGTAGGGGCCCTTCTTCAGTGCGCCTCCCCTCTGCAGAGACAGCACAGGTGGGCGGCCTCAGGGGTGGGGGGAAGGCGGACTTGGGAGAGACCGTGGGGGGGACTTCCACAGGAAGGGGTAACAGGCGCGTTTACCTTGGTGGCGATTGCAAAGACACACTGGCGGCAGACCCAGGATGCGCCCTCTCCTTCTCCAGGGGCTGGAGCCCTGGGGACGTGACAGTCCTGGTGATAAGCTAAATAATGATAATGTTGATAGTAGACCACTTACTGTATTGCATACCTGTGCTCGGTATTGGATAGGAACAGTCTTACCCATCTCATTTAATCCTTGAACATGGTCTGGCTGGGGTGGATACTTGATCCTTACTTTATAAGGGAGGGGACTGATGCCCCTCGAGGTTTAGGGACTTGTCCAGAGTCTGGTTAGAAAAGGGTGTACCTGAACCACACTGCCTGCACGCTCACACCACTCCCATTCCATAGCTGTCCCTCCCTATGCTGGAAGGGGGCAAAGCTAGGTAGCTGAGAAGACTGGCCAGAGCAGTGGCCTGGAGACTTAGGCCAAGACGGGTGACATACAGACCAGTGCTGGAGGGGAGGGTCAGAGGCAGCCTGGAAAGCTCGGGGTAAACTGGAACATTCACGTGTCCTGCCCTCTCACCGTGGCGACACTTCTCACAGCTGACCAGCCGGTTCCCAGGGACCACAGTCTCGGAGCGACAGACACAGCAGAGGAGTTCCTCCCCAGGGAGGGCGGCTGTGAAGGAACACGGCGTCAGGAGGCCTGCCTGAGCCCCTTTCTGCCCTCAAGCTGCTTTCCGTGGGATGCACGGTCTCAGGTCTAGGTCTCACCAGGGCTAATATCTTTCCATAGAACCAGAAACTGGGAATCATCCTCAAACTGGACCAGACACACCTCCCGAGCACTGTCCACCTGGAATGGGTGAGCACAGAGGATCAGTGGGAGTCCGGAGTGGATGAGGGGAACGTGGAGGCGGGACGTTAGAGCAGGCCTTACCTTCTTGATGGTGCCCAAGTACAGCAGCCCATCAGTCCATCTGGCCAGTACATCTTGACCTTCCCAAAGTCGAGGCCTGGGGCCCGAAGTGGGACCAGGGGAAGCTGGGTCCCAAAGTGAGGGGGCCCCAGAGCGGCTCAGCCGGGGGGGCTGCGCCATTGCATCCTGGGGAGGGCCTAGCCAGGAATGAGATGGGAGGAGAGCTGTGAATGCTGGTGTCCCCATTTTCCTTGCCTGTTTTTCTGTGAAGGATTACAAGCATCTGCAGCCCCAGTCTCCAGATTCCTGAGACCTGCATAGGAATCCAGTGGGCACCCCTCACCAGCTCCCTGACTCCAGCTCTTCCAACTCTGGTGACTGGTTCTCTTCTTCCTAGCCAACACCCAGCCCCCCCCCCCCAACCTAGTTCTCTAGTTTCCCAGCGTCCAGAGCTCTCCTGGGGTGTTTTATCCCAGCCTTGAGATTTTAGGAGAAATGATGGTTGCAGAAGCAAAGGTTACCACTCAGTTTCACCTTCTCTAGCTGTTTAGAAATGCCATAATCGGGGTGTTCTGCTGCCGAGATATGTATTGGGAGCTTTTATGGAGATGTTATCCGGAGTAGACACAGCTGTCTGCCCTGGCTTTGCTTGTCGCACTGAGAACAATCATCCTGGGGCCAGGTTATGTCAGGTCACCCCCAAATTTGGGGCTCCGCGCCCCCGGGTTAGGTAACTTCCCTGAGTGCCCCGGGAGGGGGGCGTGTCCCAGTCCCGGTCTGTACTCCCCACGATGGCAAGTCCGAGAAGGCACTTCAGTCGGCCGGGCCCGACCCGAGGCCAGAGCGGCGTGGCTCTCCCGCCCGCGCCCTGCGCCCTGCGCGCCGACCCCCCGGCTCCCTGCCCCCCTACCGGCGCCTCCCGCCGCCTCCTTACCAGTGACAGCTGCGGCCGCGGGAGCCGGGAAGGGGCAGACGTAGGAGACCTAGGCGAGCCCCCAGCGCGGGGAGAGCGCGTCCGGGCGTCGGGGGGCGGGCAGGCGGAGGCCAGGGGGTCCCCAGGCCCAGCCCCTCCGTCCTGGCGGCTCTGGGGCGTATGACGCAGCAGCCAAAGCAGCGGCAGCGGTAGGAGGAGGCGGCGGGGGGAGGGGGGAGAGGGACGGACCGGCTGGGGGAGAGGGTGGTGGGAGGGGAGGGCTGGGGGGGAAGGAGGAGCCGGAGGGGGGGCGGGAACCACCTCACCCCACCTCCCTCACCTCCAACAGGCCTGGAGGGCGCCGAGCAAGTGGCTGCCACTCTGCGGCCGGGGGCGCGACCAGTTGCACCCGGAGGGAGTGGGAATCCCTGAAGCCCCTTCCTCCGACGGGAGACGCGCCCTTGGGGCAAAAGGGAATCCCCCACTCCCTGCAGCCCGCCTCCGGACTGGCCCCCCGCCCCATGCCACATCCATTAACTGCCCCACCCCCACTCCAAGTCCCGCCCCCAACCCCAGTTCACGGCCCCGCCTTCCATTCACCCTTCGCGTTGCCCCCGCCACGCCCTCCTCCCTCGTGCGCCCCGCCTTCCTCCCGCCGTTGCCCCCAGCCCCGCCCTCCCCGTGGCAAGCCCCCCCGACGCACTTGTGCGCACGCGCGGCCCCTCCCGCGCGCGGCACCTGGGAAGACGGCTCCTCCTAAATGGGGCAGTGGCCGCTAGCGGTTCGCGCAGGGAAGCAGCGGGCGTGCGCCCTCTTCTCGCGCACGTCCCGCGCGGAGACCGAAGGCTGATACCCGAAGCAGTGACGCCGCCGCCAGTCAGCCAATGGGCGGCAAGCGGGCAGAGTCCCGGCCGTTCGAACGCCGAGGCAGGGAAAGGGCGGGAGTGCGCTCGGCCCCGCCCCGGTCAACGTCCCCCTTCCCACTCCCAAGAGAGCGGTCCTGCACCTGCCGAGGCGGCCTGCAGAAGATCGAAACTTGGTGACCGCTGAGAGCGCACAACTGAATGGTGGCAGGGTGGGGTTTAGAGGGAAAGACAACGGACCAGGGTACAGAACCGGAAGAGCTTAAGAATAGCCCGCACTCGCCCCCAAAACAGACCCATGGCAGAGTGGACACATCCACAGCGCCCATCTTTGTGGAAACGAAGAATCTCTTCCTCCTTGAGTAACCACTAATACCTTTATTTAAAAAAGAAAAAGCAACTGTTCTTTATTTGATAGGCCCTGGTACATAGCTCCCCCCAATAAGGTATCCTCCAGCTCCTCCCTCTACCCCCCCCCACACACACACACACAGGATCTGGATCCGGCTTCACTTCCGATTGGCCTGGGCAGTACCGATGACACACTGATTCACCTGAGGAAGGGCGTTAGACACAGTAAGTCTGCAGAGTAACCAAAAGAACACTTTCCCCAGATCTCTCACCCCCCTGCGGGGCTGCCCTCAGGGAATGCTGAAATAAGGGCAGCCCCGCAGGGGGCAGGTTCCTGTTAAGGTTCCCCGCTGCCCTGAGGCCTGCAGGTGAAAAGGCTGAGAAGAGGTGGAAGCCTGGCTGGAAGATACAGGAGAGAGGAGGTGGAAGCCTGGCTGGAAGATACAGAAGTGAGGAGAGAAGGCTTGCATTTCCAGTAATCCACTGGACTAGGGACTCCAATCCCACAACTCCCACTATAAAAGCACTTAGCCTAGACAAAATACCCACTTAGAAACGAGGGCTCCTTAGCCAATGGACCATTCTAAGTCTGAGGAGAAAATGTACAAAAGGAATCTGAAAACACCTGGGCCTGTCTAAAGGACATGGAATCAACTTGAAGAAGCTCCTGCCAAAGATGGGATAATTTAAGCACCAGAATAACAACTGCGAAGGACTGACAGACACCAAATGCATAAAGCTTCTATAAAAGAATACCTTCAATAAAACTCACTAGTCACCTTTGAATGCTTCAACTCATAGTACTTAAAGAATCCAGTATGGATCTATCTCAGAGTAAATGGACAGGGAAAGTTCTTCATAGAAGAACCATGACTAATAAATGCAGAACCAGGTAGAAAATCACTTTGTTTGACAAAAACCACTAGATTAAAAAAGTCAATAGAGGGCGCCGGCAGGTGGCATGGTAGATAAGGGTGCTTGCCTCCCACATGGCCAAGGTCGGAGTCCTGGACCTGGTGGCTTCCTTTCTCACTCTCTTTCTCTCTCTCTCACTCTATCACTCTCTGGTCAAAAAAAAAAAAAAAAAGCCAATGGAGGGGCCCAGCAGGTAGCATAGTGTTTTAAGGCACTGGACTCCCACGTGGTGGGTGTGCTTCAAGTCTGGACCTGGCAGCTGCTTGACAGTCACACCGGGTGTGTGCAAATGCATGTCAAAAATCCCAGGAGGAGAATGGAGAAGGGATTGCAGCCTGGCCATCCAAGCTGCGGGGAGAGGGTGATTTCTCACTTTCCCTCTCACTGTTTCTCTCTCTGGCAAGCCAGGTGCCCTATAGCAAACATCTTTAAAAGATTTTTTTAAAAAGTCAATGGTATGGGGCTGGCAAGTGGCGTGGTGGTTAAAGGCGCTAGACTCCCACATGGCCGACCACGGTTCAAGTCTCGGACCTGGTGGCTTGCTTTCTCACTTCCTCTCTCTCTCTGTCTCTCTCTGATCAAACTGAAAAATAATAATGATATAATAATAAATAAAGTTAAATAAAATAGTTCTTTAAAAAAAAAAAAAAAGTCAATGGTATTTTTTTTAATTGGTAGGAGGGCACATACCATTCAATAACTTACATGGAATGTTTCCTTTCCTTTTTTTTTTTTTTGAAGAATTTATTGTTACTTTTTAAAAATTTGTTATAGGGTGTGCTCTCCAGATACAGAGGGAAAGTGAGAAAGCAAGTTACTAGGTCTGGGATTCACACCGTGGTCTGCCGTGGGGGCGTCCAGCACCTTAACCACCATGGCACCTGC
The DNA here is from genome assembly GCA_026018925.1 of Tupaia tana. Classification (NCBI taxonomy): domain Eukaryota; kingdom Metazoa; phylum Chordata; class Mammalia; order Scandentia; family Tupaiidae; genus Tupaia; species Tupaia tana. The sequence goes on from JAKSZU010000002.1 coordinate 131,087,574, forward strand.
TTGCCCTGTGCACAGCACGTTTTACAAGCAGCAGAGGCCAAGATTTAAGACACAGTTGGCTATGTCAGATCTGGTTATGGTGGGGAGCCCTTAATTTTATTTTTTAAGAGGTGTTTTGCCTTTGGGTGCATGAGCTCACCAGAGAGACCGAAAATGAGAAGTCACCCCTCGGGGGATGGCCATATTGCAATCCCTTCTCCATTCTCGGGATTTTGGGCACGCACACACACACACACGTGTCCGGAGTGCGTTTTAAGCCACTGGGTCTGGTTCTGGAACAGTGGTACTCCCCTATGTGGGAGTCCAGTGATATAACCATTATCCCATCTGCTGGTCCCAAATGGGGTGCTTCAAAATGGAAAGATCAGGCTACAACATCCAAATATAATCAGTACTTATGTCATTAAAAGTAGAATAGCGATGGGCTGGCTCTATGGCCCATAGTTGTTCTCCATGGTCCATCCTGCTCCTGGTTAAGGCAGCAGGATCCCACATGGCCAACTGCACAGTCTGAATCCTGGATATGGGCACTGCAGACACTTGTATGTGCCCACCCAAAATCCCAAAAAGATGGAGAAAGATGGAGAAAAGGGTGGATAAGGAACAGCAGCCTGACCATTCCTGGGGGCAGGGAGGAGAGTGCTTCCTCCCTCTCCCTCTGAATCTGGCAAGTGCATGCACCCTCTGGCAAAATTTTGTTCTTTCTTTTTAAATAATTATTTAATTTTATTTATTTGAATTTGACCAGGGAGGGACAGAGAAAGAGAAGTAAAGTGGGAAAGCAAGCTGCCAGGTCCAGGACTCAAACCGTGGTTGGTCACGTGGAAGTCCAGTGCTCCTAACCACCACGCCACCTGCCAGCGTAAAATTTATTTTTTTAAATAAACTTCTTGTGGGGGTAGGGGGCCGGGAAATGGCATAGTAAAGGTACTGGACTCCCACATGGTCGACCGTGGTTTGAGTCCCAGACCTGGCAGCTTGAAACTCATATCAGCACTGTGCATGCATGCCTAAAATCCTGAGAGGAGAATGGAAGAGAAGGGATTGCGGCACGGACATCCTCACTAGGGTGTGATTTCTCACTTTCTTTCTGTCTCCCTCTGTGTCTCTGGTAAGAGCACACACCCTATAGCAAAAGTCCTTCTAAAAAATAAGTTAAAAAGCACCCCCTGGGGAAGATGATCAAGCCACAATCCCTACTCTTCCACTCTCCTATCAGGATTTTGGGAATGCATGCACATGGGCCTGGCATGTTTTTCAAGAGCTAGATCCAGGATTCAAACTGCACAGTGGCTCATCCATGTGGGACCCAGCTGCCTTAACTATCACACTCCCTAGCTGGCCCCTCTAGCAAAATTCAAAACAAAACACTAGATATTAGATGCACCCTGATATGATACAATAGCATATGTACTGCACTATCTATTAATTTTTCTTGCTAAATTTAATTCTGAAGGCCATCAGATGGCATGAGTTGGGATGCTAGACTCTCACATGGTCAGCTGTGGTTGGAGTGCCGGACCTGGTGTTTGCTGTCGCACTCCCCACTGTCCCGTCTCTCTGGTCAAGTTAAAAAGTAATAATAAAATTAAGTTAAATAAATAATTATATAGGGGCTAGCAGGCGATGTGATGGTTAAGGCAGCTGGACTCCCAGAGACACACTGTTGACTGCAGTTCATGTTCCTGGACCTGGCAGCTTGCTTTCTCACTTTCCCTCTCTCTCTCTGGTCAACTTAAAAAATAATAATAAAAATAATGGGACCAGCAGTTAGTGTAATGGCTATGTCGCTGGACTCCCACTTAGTCCCAGTTCGAGTCCCAGACCCAGTGGCTTGAACTCACGCCAGGCGCGTCTGCGTGCGTGCCCAAGATCCCGAGAGGAGAATGGAGGAGAAGGGATTGCGGCATGGCCATCCCTCCCAGGGGGTGATTTCTCGCTTTCTGTCTCTCTGTCTCTCTCTGTCTGTCTGGCAAGCGCACGTGCCCTGTAGCAAAAACCTCTCCAAAAAAAAATAATAATAATAATAATAAAATAATGACAATGAATAAAATTAAATAGTTCTTTTAAAAAATAATTATACATTAAAAAAAAAAAAAAGAAATTTGATTCCGATTCAAATCTAATGAAACTTTTCAATCTAACTACCAGGTAATAAAAGGTACGGGAAGAAGAGGAAGCACCAGCCAAAATTCAGAATATGGCATATTCTATAGGACAAATGACCCTATTCAATAAACATCATGAAAGTGTGTGTTTGTGGGGGAGTGTTATAGATTAAAAGTAATTTAAGAGATTTCAATGAAATGAAATGTGTAGCCCCTGCTTGGATCCTGATTTGCATAAACCTAATGTATAAAAGATATTTCTGAAACAATCAGGTGAAGTGTAAACTGGGTATTAGGGGATATTAAGAAGTTCATGTTGGGGCTGGCCCCTAGACTAGTGGTTGAGAGAGCTGGCCCACCTGGTCGACCAAGATTCGAATCTCAGCCCTGGCAGCTTGAAAATTATGTTGAGTACATATGCATATGTGCCTAAAATCCTGACAGGATGGAGAAATGGAGAAGGGATTGTACACGTGCCCTCTCATAATTTAAAAAAAAAAAAAAAAGAAAAGAAAAAGGTTGAGGGCCCAGCAGGTGCTGTGGTGGTTAAGACGCTAGACTCCCATAAGACTGCTCCTGGTTCGAGACTTGGAGGCTTGCTTTCTCACTTTCCCTCTCTCTGGTGTATGTGTGTGTGCTGTAGCAAATTAATGATGATGATGAATAAAGTAAGTAATTCTTTTTTTTTTTTTTTTCTTTTTTTTGGAGAGGTTTTTGCTATAGGGCGCGTGCGCTCGCCAGACAGACAGAGAGAGACAGAGAGATAGAAAGCAGGAAATCACCCCCCAGGGGGGATGGCCACGCCGCAATCCCTTCTCCTCCATTCTCCTCTCGGGATCTTAGGCACGCACGCACACGCGCCCGGCGTGAGTTTAAGCTGCCGGGTCCGGGACTCGAACCGCGGTCGACTACGTGGGAGTCCAGCGACATAGCCATTACGCTAACTGCTGGTCCCAAGTAAGTAATTCTTAAGAAAAGAGTTCATATTATTGGGTACATCGAATGTTTATATAACAGTAAGTTGGAAAAATCCCCACAGTTTTAATAGATTTTGCAAGCTAGCAAAGGAAGCCCTGATCAAAGCTGACGACTTTGGCAATAGCTCATGCTAATTAGGAGGAATCACAAGTACAGCAGGATGGAGCTCATGAGACCCCAAATAAAGCAAGAACCCACTGGAGGGCTATGCTGTCAAGAAAAGGGAGAACCGGAGAAAGGCTCATTCCAAGAGGCAGAAAGTAGAACTTTCTGACTTCCTTAACTCCAGTGGGCGGAGCATAAATCTCAAGAATTCATGGCCGCTTACTGACCCCCATGGTGGTGGTTGTGGGGTGGCTGGAGCCTGAATATATGCTATTTGAAGTAGTCTGAAAAACCCAGTAAGTCTCCTTTAATCCAGCAACTCTATTTCAAGGAATATTTCCCTAGATTGTTAGATGTAACTTAAAGTACAAATGACTTAGGTAGAAGGCTAGTCAACATGGCCTTGTTTCTAACAGAAAGAGCATGGAAATAATCCAAGTGTCCAGCAGAGGGAACTGGTGGATAAGTTTTGATGACCCACACAGTAGGGTCCTAGGCAGACGTACAACAATGGGAGGACCTCTGTGTGCTGATGGAGGAGAATCTTGGGGTTGTTTCATTAAGCCAAGTAAGTGCAGAACTACATATATATGAGAGGAAGAGAAATGCCTTTTAAACCAAAAGGGGAGTATGAAACATGCACATAGCTTATATTTGCAAAAAGAAACCTTGGAAGGATAAATAAAATGAGAAATGATAAAAACTTCGACGGACAGGGATGAGGGTGTAGAAGGTGGGGAGGCAGCTGACTTCCCTGTGTTGTGTATAGTAGACAGTAGCTCTCGCTCTAGTTTTGGCCTTTCGGTCACCTCTCTATAGACATTTTTATAAGTTGTGCTATAGGACACAAGCACTCAACCAGAAGAGACGGGAGAGCAAGTGAGAAAGCACCCCCACCCCAGGCGGATGGCCACGCCACAATCCTTCTCCATTCTCTAAGAGTTTGGGCACACGCACACGCCTGACATGATTTTCAAGCCACCAGGTCTGGGAACTGATCCTTGTAGTAGGCCATGTGGCTTCCAACCACCTTTAACCTCCATGCCGCTGACTTGCCCCTAGTCCCTAGTCATCTGTTTTTCGTTTTTTGTTTTTTAAACTTACTTCAGGGCCAGCAGGTGGTGTGGTGGTTAAGGGTGCTGGACTCCCACATGGCTGGCTGACTACAGTTCGAGTCCCAGACCTGGCGGCTTGCTTTCTCACCACCACCCCCTCTCTGACTCTGTCCCTTTCTGGTCAATGTAAAATAAATAAAGTTAAATAAGAAAATAATTCTTAAAAAAAATTTAAAAACTTACTTCAAAAGTCAATAGTTAAAAAACGGAAGCAGGGGGACTTGCAGTTAGTGTAAGGGCTATGTCGCTGGACTCCCATGTAGTCAACCGCGGTTCAAGTCCTGGACCCGGTGGCTTAAACTCACGCCGGGCGTGTGTAGGTGCGTGCCCAAGATCCCGAGAGGAGAATGGAGAAGGGATTGCGGCGTGGCCATCCCCTCTGGGGGGTGATTTCTCGCTTTCTATCTCTCTGTCTCTCTCTGTCTGGCGAGCGCACGCGCCCTATAGCAAAAACCTCTCCAAAAAAAAAAAAATGGAAGCAGGTGTGTAGTGTCTCAGGCGCTTGGTAAATATAAATCCTTTCTGGATAAATGTTCGAGAGGACAGAAGGGATGGGGACAGAGGAGCCTACAACTACCCAGGGGTCTGGACAGGGCCCGAGCGTGGTAGTAATCACACCTTGGAGGCAAACCGGAGAGAGTTGAGAGTCTCAGAGGCATTCTCCTCCAGGGGGGAAATGTTCACAAACATGAGCCTGTGGAGAGAAGGGGCCCAATTCCAGCATTAGTGGCCTTTCAGGGCCTCACCCCAACATCCCAGCTCCTACCCGACCCCACCCATCTGTCCTGTTCCCTCACATCTTGGCACTGCCACCCAGAGAGTTCTGCAGCAGGTAGGTGAGCTTGCTGTTCCGGTAAGGCACATGGGACTCCTAGAGGGTGGAGGGAGGATGGGGGTCAGGAAAGAACGAGCTCTGCAAGGCCAACCCCACCCAGCCCTGGGTCCACTACCCCTGCACCCATGCCCACCTTGTTGCTCAGGGCCATGATGACCAGCCCCAGCGTGGACAGGCTGCTGTTGATAGCCTGTGTTTCGCGAAGGCGTTCCTTCTCCCCAGGTCCGAGACCTACACCGGGGTCTAGCCGCTCACTCCCAGCCAGGTCTACGAGGCTGAGGGGGGCCCCACACTGCAGGCCTCTGCTAGCATGTTCCCCAGAGATCTGCAGCTGGAACACACTGTGGCTCCGTGATGACCGCTCGTTCTGAGCTGTGCGGGCCACAGCCCGATTCTGACGGGCCAGCTGAAGCAGGGCCTCCACCTGGAGATGGACAGCAGCAAGGGGCAAAGGCAGAGAGGAGATGAGGGCACGGCGATGCCACGTACAGCCCCTGCCTCCCTTCTACTGAGGAGACAAAATAAGTCAGAAGCAGTGTGTCTGAGAATGGAGGGAGGAAAATGGTCCAAGAATAAGAAGTATGTGAAGGTGAGTGGGAGGTGCAAGTTTAGAAGACAGCTAGAGGACCGCCTCACTGCCTTGTGCTCTCCAGAAGAGCATTCAGGCCAAGGCCCAGATGGGAGTGTGGTTAGTGGGCTGAGAACTGCTAGCAGGCTGATGTGGCTAGGGTGAACTGAGCAAGGCTCAAGCAGGAAATGAGACCTGGGGTGCAGCTGGCAGAGGCCGGTGACCTGCCCCTTCAGCAGCTACATCACTCCTCCCTGATTCCGTTAAGGCACATCTACCCTACAGTAACCAGCCTAACGGAATGTGGGGGCCCTGCCTTTCAACCTGCCCTTCGTCCTTTAGTTTTCTCCTGCTCTTTCTCCACCCCCCTCCCTCCGTGGCACCCTGTCCACTGCTTTCCATTCCCCAGCTCCAGTGCCCATGGGTCCTCACCTCTTTCTCACAGGAGACAGGGACATATCTGGCATTGGTGACAGTAAGCTCCTCACTCCCTGGCCCTGCCCGGCGAATCTCACACTCGCCTCCTTGGCCCTTCCGGGCCCCAGTGGCCAGCAGGTCTCGGACAGTCTCGTTGTAGATCTCTACATAGCTTGCCACAAAGCTGTAGGTCCAGCCCTGGCAGCCTAGTTCCTGGGCTACAGAGAAGAGGTGCCGTAGGGCCCGGGGAATCATCCCCTCCAACTGGGGGTCTCCTCCAGGCCCACCCTCCATTGTATAGGTCTTGCCACTGCCTGTCTGGCCGTAGGCAAAGATGCACACTGGGTAGCCATCCAGGGCTGACTGGACAAGCATGGCGATCTCTTCAAACACCTCGTCCTGCCCACTTCCTGGCGGGAACACTCGGTCAAAGGAGAAGTCGTGGCGGTTGGTAGGGGCTGGTGCACCGCTCAGGGTTGCACGCCGTTCATCAGACCGGAAGAGGCTAAGGTGGGTTGGAAGATCGGCAGACCCACCAGGGCCAGGGGGAAACAGAAGGAAGCCAGGGGTTGGGGTGGGCTCCCCTGGAAGGACAGGGCGGACCCGGCAGAATACGCGGATGTTGCCCTTCAGTTCCTGCAGCTGGTTGTGCAGCCGACGGCGTTCCATCTCCAGCCCGTGGAGACGTTCTTCTCGCTCCACCAGTAAGGTGGCCTGGGCTGCAACCTCCTGCTGCAAGGACGTCACCTCTGCTCGGCTGCTTGACAGAGCTGCTTCTGATGCCTGGAGCCTCCTCTGCCCGGAACAGAACAGGCACAAAAGGTGAGATGCAGCCAAGAACAAGTCATGGGGCCGGGTGGTGCAGGTGGGGTCTCTGCCCCCACAGGCCTCACAGTCGGGTGAAGGGACAGAAAGTAGGAGATCCTGGAAGTCAGACGGGAATGCTGGGAACATCCAGGAGGGCCCCAGGAGGTGCTGCCGATGCCAACAGCCCAAAGCACAGTATAGACCAAGGGAAGGATGGGATACAGAAACAGCATTCCAGAAAGAAAAGCCTGTCTGAAAGCTGCCCAGAGAGCACCTGGATCATTTCTGGCTACCAGTGGTCCGATTTAGGTGGTGCTCACCTGGGGGGGAGAGTGGGCACAGGAAGAGGGATGAGCGTACGTGGGGCTTTGTGATCAGCAAGGGGACCTGAAAAGAGGGGGACTAGCTAGAAGACACGGATCTAGGCAGGAGCTATGAAAACAGGATCCAGGACAGAGAGAACTGGAAAAGAAAGCAAGACGCAGTCAGGAGTAGGCTGGGCAGAGACAGGAGAAGGGCAGCGGTTCCCTGCCAGACATAAACGGCAGAGGTCCTGAGCCCAGACACTTCAGGGGACCCTGCTAGGGACTGTGGCATGGCCTCTGCCAGGAAAGGGGGTCCAGCCTTTGAGGAGAGTCCAGCCCTTACCTCCTGTTCCTCCAGTTGGGAGGTCAGGCCCCTCCGCTCCTCCTGCCATTCCAACTGTTCTTTCTGGAGCTTTTGCACCAGGCCCTCCTGTGTGCCCAGCCGCTCTTCCAGCTCGAGGACACGGGCACTCAGGTTCCGCAGCTCCTGCTGGCCCTGCTCGGCCTGGGCCCGTACCCTGGTCAGCTCCTCTTCCAGTGTCCTGCGCTCCGTCCCCAGGGCCTGGGCCTGTTGTTGGGCGTCTCTGAGCTGGTCTCGCAGCTGTTGGTTCTCCTGGTCCAGGGTGTGACTCCGCTCCCGGCAGCATTTCAGCTCTGCGTTTAGGTCACATAGCTGACCCTTTAAGTCCCAGGCTGGACGCTTGCCAGGTTTCTTCCCTGCCACCATAGGAGGAGCGGCTGACGCTGAGAGGGGCACGGGAAGGACAAAGGTCAGGGCAGTGCCTGTTCCCACCCTTCCTCCCTGGAGCATCCAGGGCCTCGCACAGTGCTACATCCATCTCCCTCCCCTCCAGACAGCGAAGCGCCCAAATGGGCCTTTCTGGGCACTCACCACACCTTCTCTTCCCGGTCCCAGCCTCCCACCCAGTGCTTCTGTTTGTCACCTACTGCCAGATTTCTGGGCGGGAACAACAGGGACTGGCTTCTGATTCTTCAACACTAGAGGATTGGGAATTGACATAAGGAATTATAGACCAGTAACCCTCCACTTCCCCCCTCTCCCTCCCAAGCCCCTTTTCAGTCCCACTCTCACATGCTATACCTGAGGGGACAGCTGTGGAACTCCGGGGTCCTGTCTTCTTGGGAACTTTTTGAGCTGTCCAGAGACAAGAGAGGAAAAATAGAAAGATCACTCTCAGGTGGCAAGTACCCTGGCTGAGCCAAAGGCAGGAGAGGTGCTTCTTCTTCTTCTTTTTAAAGCACTCTTTATTTTTTTTAAGAATTATTTTATTTAACTTTATCCATTTATTTATTTATCTCATTTCTTTTTTTTTTTCTTTTTTTGGAAAGGTTTTCACTATAGGGTGCGTACGCTCGCCAGACAGAGAGAGAGAGAGAGACATAGAGACAGAAAGCGAGAAATCACCCCCCAGGGGGGATGGTCACGCTGCAATCCCTTCTCCTCCATTCTCCTCTCGGGATCTTGGGCACGCACGCACACGTGCCTGGCGTGAGTTTTAAGCCACTGGGTCCGGGATGCGAACCGTGGTTGACTACGTGGGAGTCCAGCGACATAGCCATTACACTAACTGCTGGTTCCCTATTTATCTCATTTTTAACCCTTAGAAGAAGCACCTCTCCAGGGGCCAGCAGGTGGTGTGATGGTTAAGGGTGCTGGATTCCCACATGGCTGACCATGGTTCAAGTCCCAGACCTGGTGGCTTGCTTTCTCACTTTCTCTCTCCCTCTCTGTCTCTCTCTGGTTGAATTAAAATTTAAAAATAAATTTAATTAATTAATTAATTAAAATAATTCTAAAAAAAAATTTCCCTTATTCCCTAAAGGCCAGCCAGCTCCAATCATATCCTTCCTAAGACCGACCTTACTTCATATGCCCAGAAATAAGATGGACCAAGACAAAGAGCAAGGGTCAAGGGTAGGGGGCAGGGTCATGTGTCAAGTATGCCACCATCTGTGTAAAAACTGGGAACTGTGCCCATATTTGCTTGAGTCCTTATAGAATTTGGGGATTCAAAAAGGAGATCCTAGGGCCCACCAGGTGGCATAGTGGTTAAGGCATTGGACTCCCACATGGTCAACTGTGGTTCAAGTCCCAGACCTGGAATCTTAAAACTCACACCAGGCATTTGTGCATGTGTGCCCAAAATCTCAGGAGGAAAATGAATTAAGGACTGCAGTGTGGCCATCCCCCCAGAGTGATTTCCCTTTCTCTCTCTCTGGCGAGTATACATGCCCTATAGCAAAACTCTCCCTATATACAACAAAGGGGGAACCTATTAGTTTCTCAGCTGCACCAGGTGACTGGTGAGGAGAACTGGGTGGCTGGAGATACAAGGAAATTTTTCACCGTGTAACAACCTTTGGGCCTTTGGAATTTTGAACCAAGTGAAATACTACCTATTCCAGACAGACTGAAATGGAAAGAAAAGAAACAAGTGTGTCAAAGTACTGTACTTCCACGCCCTTGGCACCTGTCCACCCCTACAGCCCACCTGTGGCCTGACCTTGTATCTGTGAGACTGTGATGAGGGGTGGAACTCTGGGGCGGGTTGTGACAATTTTGTTCGCTGCAACCAGGCCTCGTGAGCGTTTCTGAAGAAAGATAAAGAGAGGGTCCATGGTTACCTTCCCAGACTGGTTTACATTCTCTCTCTCTCTCTCTCTCTCTCTCTCTCTCTCTCTCACACACACACACACACACACACACACACACACAGCTCTCCACATCCCGCTCACCTTCTCAGGCTCCAAGGCATCCTCCATCTGGTTAGCCCCCCTCTTGATCCTGCTTCCTGAGAGAGGCAGTCGGGAAGAGGCCTTGGTAAGGGAAGGCTTCAGCTGTATGTTCCCCTTCACTTCCAACAAGGGGGACCTCTGTTGGGAAGAGACTTTTAAGATAATACCCAGAAGTCCAAATGTCCTAAGCGCTCACATGTTTTGGCCCTCCAGTCTCAAGTCTCCACTCCGCCACCACCAAGCATGAACTGAGGGCCACTCGTGCGTGCCAAAAGCTGGGACTCCCGGACTGGCCAAAGCGCTCAGACAGAAGAGGGATACAATGCAGAAGCGGGAGCAATCTCCAAAGGAAAAGCTGGGTGGATCTTGGACTTGCGCTAACTTTAAGGATAACAGTCAAAAAAGCAGAGAGAAATGGACACTCCTTTTAGAAGACAAAGATCCAAACATGCACGTGGCACAAACGGAGAACCAACGGACTCCTTTTTTGAGTTTATTTTTACTTTCATTCATGACAAGAGTGCACGTGGGGGCAGGAAGGCACCCTCAAACACTATCACCCCGCAGTCCCTTTCCTCAGCCCTCCAGGTCATTGTGATCTTGGGCATGCGTGCACACGCCCAGCCTGTTTTCAGGACAACCTGGGGATCTGAACCCACAGGTGCCACATGGCTCCAGCACTTCAGCCGAGTTTGCCGCTGACTGTGCTACCAGGCTACAGGAGATAATTGCCTTTTAAAAAAAGGTGGGGAAAGGAGTTTATTCATTCATTTATTTCTTCCACAGTGAGAGAGACAGAGACAGCACCCCCAATAAGGGTCTTGACCACAATCTACTTCCAGCTTCAACAAGCCCTGGGTCGTGGACATGCACATGCGTAGCATACTCAGAAGTCCCTGGGTGTGACCCAGAACCTTCCCTTGTGGGTCCTCCTCACAGAGCATAGCATTTTTACTGTTCTACCACTGTATGGCTTCCCAGTAGGACCTTTGTTTTTATAAAAATAATTCTTTATTTATTGTTATTATCAAGTTTTTAAATTTGCTATAGGGTACCTGAACTCAGAGAGAGAGAGAAATCAAGCTACCACGTCCAGGATTTGAACTGCAGTCAGCCATGTGGGAGTCCAGTGCCTTAACCACCACACCACCAGCTGGCCTGCCAACAGGACCTTTTAACTGGAGCTGAGAATTACAAGTAAGGATGAAAGCAGACGATAGGTAAGGGTGGAAACTGGTAGGGAGAATGAGCACTGTTCTACGTGCTTTATCAGTTTCATTAATCCTTTGTTTTTATTTATGACAGAAAATGCGTACATGCCTACGGGGAGAGAGGGGTACCCTTAACAGGGTCTTATCACATGGCAACCCTTTACTCACTTCACAGTAGCCGATTGAAGGGTTGTTATTAACTCCATTTTGCAGACGAAGGAAGGCACTGAGAAGTAAAATAGCTTGTCTACCAACCTCAAGTAGTAAAAGCCAGAGCCAGAGATAGAATTTAGACAAAACTATAATTTACAATGTAGTCTGGTTCCAGAGGCCATGTGTTTAAACTGCTAAACTACACTGCCTCATGGGGCTTGGATGCCAGAGTTGAGGCAGAGTTGAGGCTTTCTCCCTGCATACTGTGAAGAAGTGACTACAGTTTCTGACCAGGCATGTGAAAATACATGAAAGGGGGACCAGTAGTTAGCATAATGGGTATGTGGCTGGATTCCCATGTAGTCGACTGTGGTTCAAGTCCTGGACCCGGTGGCTTAAACTCACACTGGGCACGTGTGCGTGTGTGCCCAAGATCCCGAGAGGAGAATGGAGGAGAAGGGACTGTGGAGTGGCCATCCCCCTGGGGGGTGATTTCTCACTTTCTGTCTCTGTCTCTGTCTCTCTGGCGAACACACATGCCCTGTAGCAAAAACTTCTCAAAAAAAAAAAAAAGAATAATAGGGCCGGCCAGTGGCACAACAGTGATACACCTGGCCCCACACGGGAAGGTACCCAGTTGGAATCACTGAGCTTCCCTGTTCATGCTGGGGTGCATGTGTGTGACTGTAATCTCAGCAAGCTGAGGCTGGGAGTGGATCACCGCATGAAGACCCTGGGGGTGCCTGTCTCTCTGTCTCAGTCTCTCTCATGGAAGAAAAAAATAAGATTAATAATGAGTTGTGTGGAGCCGGCCGGTAGCGTGGTGGTTAAGGGTGCTGGACTCCCACATGGCAGACTGCAGTTCAAGGCCTGGACCTGGTGGCTTGCTCTCTCACTTTCCCTTCCTTGCACTCTGTCCCTCTCTGGTCAAATTAAAATAAATAAATAAATGAATAAAGTTAAATAATTCTTTTTTTTTTGAGAGGTTTTTGCTATAGGGTGCATGAGCTCACCAGACAGACAGGGAGAGACAGAGAGATAGAAAGCGAGAAATCACCCCCCACCAGGGGGGATGGCTACACCGCAATCCCTTCTCCTCCATTCTCCGCTCGGGATCTTGGGCACGCACGCACGCACGCACACACGCCCGGCGTGAGTTTTAAGCCACCAGATCCGGGACGCGAACCGCGGTCGACTACATGGAGTTCAGCGACATAGCCATCACGCTAACTGCTGGTCCCAAAGTTAAATAATTCTTAAAAAAAAAAAGAGAGAGAGAGAGAGTTGTGAGTAGGATGACTAGCTTAGTGAAGACAGGAAGTAGTATGACCAGTTTGGAGGCCACCAAAGTACAAGTGTGAGCTGGAGTCAGTGGGAAAAGAGAGCTCCTCTCCTTTGAGAAGTCTACTTCAGTGCCTGGAAAATACGCCCACCGTTGTTCTTACCTGTGGTGGCCAACTCTTCTAATTTACCCAGGACTGAGGGGTTTCTTGGAACACAGGACTTTGAATGCTAAAACCAGGTCGGTCCTATGAAAATTGGAACAACTGTCACCCTATTCCTATCCCATCATCTGGGAAGATAATCATCTGATTTTCACTACCGGTAACTTTTAATTCTGAAGCCGGTCTCTCTGCTCTTCGGCTTCCTTCATTCCGTTAGCTTTTGTGGTGTGCCCAGCAATGTTCTGGCAGCTAGAGGAGGAGCTGTGGCTGGTTCTCTCAAGATGCTCACAGGCCAGTGAAGGTAAGTATTTGAAGAGGTAATTAAAACTTTATGAAGGGGCTAGCAGGTGGCATATCGGTCAGGGCACCGTATTCCCATGTGGCCCACCACAGTTCGAGCCCTAGACCTGGCACTTGAAACTCATACCGAGCATGTGTGTGTGCACAAAATCCTGAGAGAAGAATGGAGGAAACAAGGCCATGGGGGTGATATTTCTTGCTTTCTGTCATCTGCCTCTCTGGCAAACAAAAGCACCCTAAGCAAAAATCTCTCTCAAAAAAAGATACTGAACTGGGCTGCCTCATAGCCTAGTGGTTAAAGGAGCCAGATCCCACATGGTCAACCGCACAGTTCAAATCCTGGCTGCAATGACTTGAGAAACACACCAAGTACATGTGTATGCATGTCCAAAATCCCAAGGGATGGAGAAATAGAGAAGGGAATGCATTGTAACCATGCCCCAGCTGAGGGTGGATTTCTCTCCCTCCTGTTCTTTATCTCTGACAAGTGCATAAATGGGCCCTTTGATAATTAAACACACACACACACACACACACACACACACACACACATACACACTTTACTGAATTGGGCCCACATGAGAGAGTCCTGGTTTGGTCCCAGAAATAAACTTTTAAAAACTTTCATTGTGGGGCCGGCCAGCAGGTAGCATGGGGATTGGGGCTGCTGGACTCTTACCCACATGGCTGACCTCAGTTTGAGTCCCAGACCTAGTGGCTTGTTTTGTCACTTTCTCTCTCTTTCTCTGTCCCTCTCGGGTCAAATTAAAAAATAAGTAAATAAATGTTAAAAAAATTTATCGTAAATGCCATTAAATAAAACAAAAACAAAAACAACTCTTGAGGGACCAGCAGATGGCATAATGGTTACATAGCTGGACTCACACATAGTTGACCACAGTTTGAGTCCTGGATCTGGTGGCTTAAAACTCATGCTGGGGACGTGTGTGTGTGTGTGTGTGTGTGTGTGTCCAAAATCCCAAGAGGAGACTAGAGGAGAAGGGATTGTGGTGTGGCCTTCCCTCCGGGGTGGCGGCGGGGGTGATTTCTCATTCTGTCTCTGTCTTTCTCTGTCTTTCCGGCAAGCACATGCACCCTATAGCAAAAATGTCTCTACAAACAAACAAAACTTTTGAGTGCTATCATAAAAGGAGTCTAGAGGAGGACGGGCATCCAGTTCAGTTGAGAAGAGTGTCAGGGGACAAATCTATATTCTCTTTCCTCCAGTCTCCTCTTGGGATTTTGGGCATGCATGGACATGTACCCACAGTGGTTTGTTTTGAGAGAGATTTTTGCTCTAGGGCATGTGCGCTTGCTGGAGACACAGAAAGCAAGAAATCACCCTGCGGGGGGATGACCACACAGCAATTCCTTCTCCTCCTTTCTCCCCTTGGGCAAGTATGCACAAGTACCCGGGGTGACGTTTAAACTACCGGGTCCAGACTCGAACCACAGCTGACTATGTGGGAGTCCAGCGATATAACCATTATGCCATCTGCGGGTCCCTCCACAGTGTTTTCAAGCCAGTAAATCTGGGACTTGAATCGCACAGTGGGCCGTGTGGGATCTAGCCACCTTCACTAATGACATGACCGGCTGGTCCTAAGAGACGTTTTAGGCTGAATTTTGAGAATGATAGAGTTGCCTTGATGAGTTTGGGCAAGGAAGAGTATCCTGGGCAGAAAGGAAGGTGGGGGTGCACGCGAGGAATGACACACCTGTAAGGAGGGACGTGCACGCAGGGAATGACACTATTCAGCTGAACACACAGAATGTGCGTGAAAGGCGGGGAGATGGGAGCAAAGGCTGAGGAAGAGACTAGGACAGCTGACGTGCCATAAGGAGTCTAGAGTCTGAAAATAGAAAAAACCCTGATTGTTTTTTAAGAGTTATTTTCCTTAGGTTTTTTTTTTTTAATTTTATTTATTATTATTTTTCAAATTTTGCTATAGGGCACACACACTCATCAAAGAGAGAGAGAAAGTGAGAAAGCAAGCTGACGGGTCAGCGCCTCAACCAATGGTTTTTATTAACTTTTATTTCTTTAATAATTTTTTCTTTATTCATGATAGGGCATCTGCAGGTGAGAGAAAGTGATTGAGAGGGAGAATGAGGGAGGAGCACCTTCCACAGGATCTGGTCACCCCAGGATCCCCTTTCTCGGCCCCCCAGCCTGTCCGACCCTAGGCACGCACTCTTGTGCCCAGCATGTTTCAAGCCTCCTAGGCGGGGTATGTGAACTGTGCTTCCGTGGAATCCAGTCTCCCTTGAACAGTACATTACCACTGCATCACAAAGCCAGCCCTATTTTTATTTTTTTAATAAAATTTCATTTTTTATTTTATATTATTTTTAATTATATGGTGCATGTGCTCACCAGAGAGGAGAGAAACAAAAAGAGAGGGAAAAATGAGAAATCACCACCCCAGGGGAGATGGCCTTTCCACAATCCCTTCTCCTCCGTTTTCCTCCCAGGATTTTGGGCATGTATGTACATGTCCTCGGTGTGGTTTTCAAGCACTAGGCACAGGACTCAAACCATGGCCCGCCATGAGGGAATCCAGCCATAATCACCGCATCACCTGCTGGCCCCACTAATGAAGTAATTTTCTATTCATGATAGAGTATGTGTGCATGCACAAGAAAGTTGGAGAAAACACCCTCCACAGCGGTTAGTTGTGCTGAAGCCCCCTTCTTCCAGTCTACCAGGATCCTGGGCACATGCACACAACCCCAGCATGTTTTCAGGCCAACTGGCCTGGAGTCTTGAACCACGGTAGGCTCTTCTGTCGGTAACACTTACTGATAAATTGTAATTGTGCCAGAGGCTGGGCCCCTGATGATTTTTAGCCAGGGGAGGATTAGATTTGTCCTAGAAAAGTTAACTGTGAGCAATGGCCTGGTGGTTAATGGAGCTAGATGCACATGGCTGACAATGTGGGTCGAACCCTGGACCTAGCAGAAATACTCCAGGCACATGTGTGTCTGCCCAAAAGTCCTGACAAGGTGGATAATGGAGGAGAAGAAATAGCATGGTTCTGTCCCATGAGGGCTACTTTCTCCCTCTCTCCCTCTCTCTGGCAAGTGCACATACCCTCTGACAAATTTTTAGTAAGTGGGGGAAGCTGGGACCAGCAGATGGCGTAATGGTTATCACTGGACTCCCACAGAGTTAACCACTGTTCAAGTCCAGGAGCCGGTGGTTGAAAACTCACACTGGGCACGTATGCATACATGCCCAAAATCCTGAGAGAATGGAGGAGAAGGGATTGTGGCATGGCCACCTCCCTGGGGAGGTAATTTCTCATTCTTTCTCTGTTTCTCTAGCAAGCACACATACCCTAAAGCAAAAATCTCTCTTAAAAAAATGAAATAAAAATAAAATTTAACACTTATGTATTAAAAAAAAAAAAAAGTTGGGAGAAGCTTGTGGCAAAGTGGGGCTGGGATCCCACACGTCACCGACCACATGGTTGGAGTCCCAGATCCAGCATCTTGAGATACACACAGGGTACATGTGCGTATGGGTCAAAATGCAGACAGGCATGATAAATGGAGAAGGGATTGTGGTGTGATCATTTCCAGTGGGGGTGCAAATGATCACTTTCTCATTTCCCTCTGTCTCTCACTTAGAAAATAAATAAAGAACAACAACAACAAAAAAAATCGGAGGTAGAATAGGAAACACACCATAAGCAGAAAAGACTGCGTCATTCATTCTTCATTCAAAGATTTGCCACACTAAGGTTTGTTATGCCTACTCTGTGCCAGATGGTGTTCTAGGTGCTAAATTGAGAATAACAAACGTGAAGCCCCTACCTTCCTGCAGTTTACCTTCTAGGGCAACTTTTCCAAAATGAGAGGGTACAAAATTATTTTTTTTGGAGAGGTTTTCGATATAGGGCGCATGCGCTGGCCAGAAAGACAGAGACAGACAGAGAGACAGAAAGCGAGAAATCACCCCCCAGGAGGGATGGCCACGCCGCAATCCCTTCTCCTCCATTCTCTTCTCGGGATCTTGGGCACGCACGCACACGTGTCCGGTGTGAGTTTAAGCCACCGGGTCCGGGACTCAAACTGCAGTTGACTACATGGGAGTCCAGTGACATAGCCATTATGCTAACTGCTGGTCCCAAGTACAAAATAATTAAATGCTAAAGAAAAATGATCTATTTTCTCAATTCTCCCAAGGATGTATTCAGTTACCATTCTCGATGGATGAGAGAGAAGCGAATTCACGAGGTGCAAAGGATGCCGTAGGGCATTAGAGTTTAATCCTCACAGAAGCCAACTGAAGAGCTGTTCTAGGAGCTTGAGAGCTAAGCAGGAATCCAACCGGGAAAACCAGGCAAGCCTTAATAAAGCTGGGCAGGGGGGATGAAGGACTGGATTATACGACAGCAAGTATTGATCTAACCAGGTGCTAGGCTGGGAGAAGGAGGGGACAGCAGGCAGTGAGAGAGGAGTCCAGGCTGACTAAGGTACCTGCCACCGTTCCATTAACCAAGATCATAGGGGGAAGGACAAGCTTGGTTTTGTTTTTCAATTATACTTTTTTTTTTAGGAGAGGTTTTTGCTATAGGGCGCATGCGCTCACCAGAAAGACAGGGAGAGACAGAGAGACAGAAAGTGAGAAATCACCCCCCAGGGGAGATGGCCAGGCCGCAATCCCTTCTCCTTCATTCTCCTCTCGGGATCTTGGACATGCACACATGCACACCCAGCATGAGTTTAAGCCACCGGGTCCGGGACACAAACCATGGTTGTCCAGCGACATAGGTATTATGCTGGTCCCGAATACACTTTTTTTATTTTAAAACCATTGTATATTCACATACATTGTTTAAAAAAAAAAAAAAGGGACCAGTAGTTGGCCTAATAGCTGGTGTTTAAGAGTTATTAAGGTGATTTGGGGCCCTAAGTATTTTATTTTTAATTAATATTTTTAAAAAGTACAGAAAAATGTGGGGTTGGCAGATGGCTTGGTAGTTAAGGGTACTGGATTCCCACATGGCTGACCACGGTTCGAGTCCTGGAGCTGGCGACTGGCTTTCTCACTGCCCTCCCACCCCTGTCCCTTTCTCGTCAAATCAAAATAAATAAATAAATAAAGTTAAATAAAACAATTATTTGAAAAAAAAATACAGAGAGATGTGAGAGTACTTGAAGGGCTGGTGTTTAAGAGATGCTAAGTTATTTGGGGAGGGTGATTTGGGGCTACCTGTGATATGCTGACATAAATTCAAGGCTGTTTACAGAGTGTCATGATGGAGAAAATGGATAAACCATTTTTTCTCCCTCTTTGTTTGAGTTTATTCATTTACTATCTTCCCCTATATTAGACTGTTCACACTTAAATAACCAGAAAGTCTAGTACAATGAGTGCTACATGGAAGGGCTCTATGAAAGTCCATTTATCAGTTCCCCCATGTAAGGAAGGAGACAGAGACAAGCACCCCCAAAAGGGCGCCCACACTGTGACTCTCCCAGCATTAGCTAGCCTAGATCGCAAGCTCCCTGAGCAGAGGGTGGTCTGAGGTGTAAACATAAGATCATCCTCCACACGTGGGTCCAGCTATGCCACCACTGTGCCACCCTCCGGGCCAGGACTCTATGAGTTTTGAAGAAATGAAATCAAATGTCCATCAGTGAGGGAGCTCTTAAACTGGGATATATCTAAACCACTGGCTTCTATACAAATTAAAAGGGAAAAAAAGGAGGTAAAAAAAAGGAAATCAAAATGTTGTGTAAGTATTCTACAGTTAAACACTAGTTTTGTTTGTCTGAATTTGCCAGAAGGCATGTGTCCTGCCAGAGGGAAACAGAGAGAGGGCAAGAGAAGGCACTCCCCAGCTGGGGTGTGGTCACACCATAATCCCTTCTCCTCTATTCCTCCAACTTGTAAAGATCTGGGACACACATGTGCCCAGTGTGTTTCTTAAGCCTTCAGGGACAGGATTTGAGCTGGGGAGTTGCCCATGTAGGATCCAGCTCCCTTAACCACCAGGCCACAAGGACAACCCATAAACACTGTATCTATATAGATATAGAGATATAGCTATATACACACACACATATATATTTTCCCCCTAAAGAATTACTTGTTTATTTAACTTTATTTATTTATTTCAGTTTGCCCAGAGAGGGACAGAGGGACAGAGAGAGAGAGAGAGAGAAAGTGAGAAAGCAAGCTGCCAGGTCCGGGACTGGAACCACAGTGGGCCATGTGGGAGTCCAGCATCCTTAACCGCCATGCCACCTGCCGGTCCCAACACTATGTAATTTTTAATAACCCATGTCCTTCTCTTGCTCTACACTATCATAAGCAGAGCTACACAGGCCTACCTCCAGATTTATACAGGTTGAGAAAATGTGTTCAGTTCTGTCTATGCAGGGTAACTCCAAGGCATACTTTTCTCCTACCTGCAAAGCTGGACACAATGACCTCAGCTTTCCACAGTCAGTATAAGCACCCAACCTTCTGT
The DNA here is from genome assembly GCA_026018925.1 of Tupaia tana. NCBI lineage: Eukaryota > Metazoa > Chordata > Mammalia > Scandentia > Tupaiidae > Tupaia > Tupaia tana. Next base: position 131,107,163 of record JAKSZU010000002.1, read on the forward strand.
AATTCATCTATCTCCTCCATTTGTGCTTCAGATCCCACTGCTCACTACCTCAGGATCACACCAACCTATATACCATCAATACCATGTATTCTCCACACCATCAATTTTTCCTTCTACTAGATCATTCCTGTCAGTATATAACATAATAATTTCTTCCAACCTAAAAAAAAATGGTCTTGGGACCAGCAGTTAGCGTAATGGCTATGTCGCTGGACTCCCACGTAGTCGACCGCGGTTCGCATCCCGGACCCCGGTGGCTTAAAACTCACGCCGGGCGCATGTGCATGCGTGCCCAAGATCTCGAGAGGAGAATGGAGGAGAAGGGATTGCGGCGTGACCATCCCCCCGGGGAGAGATTTCTCGCTTTCTGTCTCTCTGTCTCTCTCTGTCTGTCTGGTGAGCGCACGCGCCCTATAGCAAAAACCTCTCCAAAAAAAAAAAAAGGTCTTGATTATGCTTCCCCTGCCACCTACCACCCTTTTCTCTCATTAACCTTGCCAGCAAAACTCCTCAAAAGTATTGTGTACAGGGTGCAGATGGTGGTACAGTGGTTACTCAAAGCTCTGACAGGGCTTCCCACATGGGAAGGTTCAGGGTTCATATGTGCAGCACTCCCTGAACAGGCATGGGGCCAGATCACAGGGCCCAGGCTGGAGGAAACTAGAGGTGGATCATGGCATAAAGACCCAGTTGGGGGTGCCTATCTCTCCATCACTCTGCCTCTCTTGGTCATAGAAGAAATAAACTACTTTTAGGGGCCAGTAGGTGGTGTAATGGTTAAGGTGCTGGACTCCCGTGGCTGACCGCTGTTCGAGCCCCGGACCTGGAGGCTTAAAACTCATGCCTGGTCTGTGCGTGTGTGCCTGCCCGAAGTCCTAAGAGAATGGAGGAGAAGGGATTGCAGTGTAGCCGTCTCCCCGAGGAGGGGGGGGGGGGGAACAGGACGGTGATTTCTTGCTTTCTGTCTCTCTGGAAAGGGCATGTACCCTATAGCAAAAATTTCTTAAAAAGAAAAACAAACTTAGGGGCCGGCAGGTGGCCTGATGGTTGGGGATGCTGGACTCCGACGTGGCCAACCACAATTCAAATCCTGGACCTGGTGGCTTGCTTTTTCACTTTCTCTCTCTCTCACTCACTCAACTCACTCACTCACTCTGTCCCTCTCTGGTCAAATTTAAATAAATAAATACAGTTAAATTAATTTTTTAAAAAACTTTAAAAAAGTATTATCTATAGAGAATTAACCATATCCTATTTACCTCTTAAATCTTTTTTTTTTTAAATTATGTCTATTTATTTATTTATTTAAATTTTGCTATAGGACATATGTGCTCACCAGAGAAAGAGAGACAGCAAGAAAGCAAGCTGCCAGGTCTGGGACTTGAACCACAGTCAGCCATATGAGAGTCTAGCACCTTAACCATCATACCATCTTCCATTCCTCCTAAATCCACTCTAATCAGGCTTCCACTCCCACCATTCTATCAAACTGTTGTCCTCAAGGTGACCAGTAACTTTATGTTGTAAAGTCAGTTCATCTTCATGTTTCCTGACCCATCAAGCAGTATTTGCTACAACTAATCACTCCCTCCTCCGCATGAGAGTTTCTTCATTTTGCTCCCAGGAGACTACCCTTTCTTGGTTTGGGCCTCATCCCTCTAAACTTCAACGGCAGTCTTTCTATTCTCTATCTATAGATCTCTATCAACGCTACCGCTACCCTCCACTCCACAGCTTTAAACACCATTGTTATGCTGACAGGTCCCAAACTTGTATTTCCAGCCCCAGCCTCACTCCTGAACTTACACAGAAAGACCTCAACACCACTTGGAGGGCTAATACCTGACCTCTGGTTGTCCAGCCCTCTTCAAACCTGCTCCTCTTGCTTCGGTTTCTCAGGCCAAAATAGAGTCCTCTCCTTCTCTTATGCACCATATCTGATCTGTCAGCAAAGCACCGCCACTTCTACCTTCAAAACTGATCTAGAATGCAACCACCTGTTACACTTCTTCCACTGCTGTGATTCTGATCCAAATCACCACCATCTGTCACCTCGGTCATTAAACTCCAGAGGTTCTCAACTGTAGGTGATTTTACACCTCTCCCCACCCCCAGGGACATCTGACAGTATCTGAAGACCTTCTGGATTGTCATGACTAGATGGGGTTGCTACTGGCATCTAGTGGGTGGAGGCCAGAGACGCTGCTAAATAGCCAATAACGTGCAGGGCAGCCCCCGCAATAACACATCAACAGTGTCTAATCTCCATGGAGCAGCCAGAGACATCCTCTTGAAACATAAATGAATCTACTTAAAACCATCCAGTGATTTCCCACCTCACTGGGTGTAAAAACTCAAGTCCTCCCAATGGCCCCACGAGAAGCAAAGTGGGATGAGCAGCCACACACCCCTTACTCCACCCCCCTTTCCCCAAGTTCCCCCAGCTCCCTGCATACCAGACAGTGGCTCCCTGGCTATACGACTCTTTAGGGACCTCCCTGCTCTAGCAGAGACAGCCTCAGTCTGGGATGCTCTTCTCACATCCCTTGTTTATCTCCCTCACCTCCTTCAAGTCTTCATTCCACACCTACCTTCTCCATGGGGCTTTCTGAGATCACCTCATTTAATGCCCTATACTGCCAGGTGGCCCGCCCTCCTCCCTCTTACCCTGCTTAAGTTGTTCCTTTTCTCCACAGTTACATCACTTTACTATGACAACTAGCGAGTCTTCCCATAGGATGGCAGTGGCCTTGTCCACTGCTGCAGTCCTAAGCACCTCCGGCTAACCTGGTGCATAGTGGGTGTTTTGTAAATATCTGAGGAACAGAGATGAGGTGTGCAGTTTTCACTCTGCTCTTTGGTTGGCAGCATACAAGAACACCTCTTACTGCATGTCGACCTCAATTACTAACTGAACAAGCCACAAGAATCAGGTAAAGACCTTACTTGGCACGCGAGGTCCGTACATGCTCACTGCCACACACACACCTTTCTCCCCTGGCGAGGGGGGCTGCCTGTGACTGCGGGGTACAGCAGAGTACCAAAACCAGAAAGAACTCAACGAAATCAGCCAGGCCCACTGGGCAGGAAGCCGCACAAGCTGAGGAAGTAGAGGAACCGAACAGCAGCAGTCCCCCTCTCCCGCTCCTTCACCACGAAGCAGCAGCAATGAGAGGAGACTCCGCAAAAGGATTTGGCCTGAGACTCTACTGTCCCAAAGGCAGAGGTCATGGCAATGTCCTTCTCACACATTCCAGCATTAAGAACGAAGAGGCGGAAACGTGTCCCACAGGAATGAGAATTCGAAATGCGAAATCCTGGAGACAGAAAGTGAGGCAGGGTCTCCAAGAGCTGAGGCTGGGGAGGGCGGGCTGACATCTCCGATCTCCGATCTCCTGGCAGTCTCCAGGAGCTCCCTCTCCTTCCCACCGCCACGGGGACGCTCAGATCTCCGCCCTCCGCGCAGGCCAGGAGCCAGGGGCTCGCCAGCATCCGGACGGCTAGCCTCGCCCCGGCTCCCGGGCCCGGGGCACGCGCGACCCTTTCTCACCTGCGGCTCCATGTCCACCCTCCGTCCTACACAAGCCGGCAAGAGCAATGGACGGGGACAGGACGCCGGAGCTCTCGGAACCCGCCTTGCTTCGCCCGCTCGCGACGCACAGAACTCGCGCCACGGACTCGGTCGGCTCCGGGCCTGGCGCCACACCCGCCACTTTTGAATTCCAACGGCCGCGACCCATTCTTACCTCGCTGGGCACGCAGGGGCCAATCGTCGCGGTCGCCACAGCCACGGGCCAATCGCAGCGCCCTCCACCTGCCGAGGCCACACCCCGCCGGCCGGCGCCCTGCTCTTCCTGTTTCGCGGGCGCCCGGGAGGTGGGTGGATTAACCCTACTTCCGGTCCCGCTTTTGCCTCTCCGCTCCCCTCCCCTCCCCTCCTTCAGCAGTAATCGCGCGGCACTTCCGCTCTACTCCCCGCCGCCGCTCGTACGTCAGAGAGTGAGTGCAAGACGCCGCACGAACGTAACTGGACCGGCGTCAGCGGTGTGCAGGCGGACGGGGAGGGGCGGGACGCTGGAGGAAAGGGATCGCGCGTGCGCAAGCAAGAACCGGACCCGGCGAGGACGAGACGCGCGCCCCCTAGCGACCGCTGTGGGCAGCGCGCGCGTCCGCCTCGACTGGCCGCTGTGAAGGGGGCTGGACCGCGACCCCTACTGGCCCCAGTCCTACTGGTTCCGAAAGTGGGAGCTGGAACTCGTGAGACTCCCTGGTCAGTTTGCTGCTTCTCACCTAATTTAGGAGATTTGGGTGCACCTTGGCGCCCCATGGAAGCCCGACGGCTGACATTTAATGCTCAGGGAAGATTTTCTCATCTGCAGACCTCTTTCTCCCCCTCACCCTGCACACCTGGCGCGGTCACTAGTGCGGGGATACTGGCGTAGGGCCTTGGGGCTTCGAACCCGGGGAGGAGATACTGCTTCCATTTATGGAGTATCTCATGGTTTTTAGGCTTGCATACTCATTTTCTCGCTTAATCACAAAAATGCACTGAGCATGTACTGTGTGCCAAGAGCTTTGCATATTTTATCTGCAAGATAGAGGGAGACAAGTAGAGAGAGTTAAATGGCAAGTTCAAATCACACTGCTGGTTGGGAGTCAATCTAGTTACCCAAATCCAAGTTACTTCTGTAACCCTACATTGCCTGTAAAATAACTACCCTCTTTCTATTTTTAGAGAGATCTTTGCTATAGGGTGCCATGTGCTAGCCAGAGAGACAGACAGAAAGCAAGAGCCCCTCCCCCCATGACCACCGGCCATCCCTTCTCCATTCTCCTCTCAGGATAATGGGAACGCTTGCACACACGGGATTTTTTGCTATAGGGCACTTGTGCTCTCTGGAGAGACAGAGACAGACAGAGAGTGAGAAATCACCCCCTCCCAAGGGGTATGGCCACACTGCTGTCCCTTTTCCTCCATTCTCCTCTAGGGATTTACACTGCTGTCCCTTTTCCTCCATTCTCCTCTAGGGATTTTAGGCACTCATGCTCACTCACCTGGCATGAGTTTAAGCCTCTGGGTCCGGGACTCAAACCATGGTCACCTACGTGTGATTCCAGCGCCTTAACCATTATGCCATCTACTATTCCTAAAAACAGCCCCTTATGTATAGAGAAATGTGCTAGGTTACAGAGTGGTTCTATCACATTGATTCACTGAGTTTCCATCCCATCCTGGGATAAGCTGGCAGGGTTTTATTTATGAGACTTGAAAGGCAGGGGTCTAAAGAATTTGCTCAGGAGTTTGGTGCACACATAACTGGAAATTGGCAGGACTGGAACCAAACTATCTGTCTTTTAAAAAAAAAATTATTATTTTGGGACCAGCAATTAGCGTAATGGCTATGTTGCTGAACTCCCACGTAGTCGACCGTGGTTCGAGTCCCAGACCCGGTGGCTTAGACTCACGCCGGGCACGTGTGCGTCCAAGATCCTGAGAGGAGAGTGGAGGAGAAGAGATTGCGGCATGGCCATCCCCCCCGGGGGGTGATTTCTCGCTTTCTGTCTCTCTGTCTCTCTCTGTCTGGCAAAAACCTCTCCAAAAAAAAAAATATTATTATTTTATTTTGGGGCTGGCAGGTGGCATGGTGTTTAGGGGTGGTGGACTCCCACATGGCCAACCATGGTTCAAGTCCTGGACCTGGCGGCTTGGTTTCTCGCTTTCCATCTCTCTTTCTCTTTTGCTCTGTCCCTAAAAGGTCAAAATAAAATAAAGTTATTTTATTCATTGTCATTATTTTATTTATTTATTTGGAGAGGTTTTTGCTCTAGGGCATGTGTGCTCACCAGAAAGAGAGAGAGAGACAGACAGAAGGCAGGAAATCACCCCCCAGGGGGGATGGCCACGCCACAAACCCTTCTCCTCCATTCTCCTCTCAAGATCTTGAGCATGTACGCACACGTGCCTGGCGTGAGTTTAAGCCACTGGGTTCAGGACTCAAACCATGGTCTACTACATGGGAGTCCAGCAACATAGCCATTACGCCAACTGCTGGTCCCATCAATTTTTTTTTTTTAAGTTGACTAGAGAGAGACAGAGAGATAAGGAAAGTAAGAAAGCAAGCTGCCAGGTTCAGGACTTGAACCATGGTCAGCCATGTGGAGTCCAGCCGCCTTGACCACCACGCCACATGCTGGCCCCCTGAAACTACCTGTCTTCTAATCCACCGCTTTATATATTTAAGTATTTTTTATAAGTCATTTATTTAATTTACTTACTTTAATTTGACTGGAGAGGGACAGAGTGAGAGAGAGGGAGAGTGAGAAAGCAAGCCGCCAGGTCCAAGACTCGAACCACAGTCAGTCATGTGGAAGTCCAGTGTACTTAAGAACCGCGCCACCTGCTGGTCCCCTAACCCACCACTTTAGCTTGGATTCAAATCAGTTTGTGGAAGGAACCAGACTACGTAGAGACACTTGCAGTCTGAAAACCATGTCAACATCCCCTAGTCTTCGCTATCCCAGGAAAACTCCAGAAGGCAGGAGCCCGAAAAGAAGAGAGCAGGAAGAGAACCAAGGGAGGAACTGAAAACCAGCAATGAGTGGACGGTAAAGGGAGAGAGCTGAGAAGGGGAACCTGACAAGAAATGGATACCAAGACATTTATCATAATTGACGGACCAGCCCGTGGCACGGTGGTTAAGACAGCGGGATGCCACATGACCGACTGCACGGTTCAAGTCCTGAACCTGGCAGGTTGAAAACCACATGGGGCCCAGGTGCATGCAGTGCTCAAAACTTTGAAAGAGGGGCAAATGGAGAAGGGATTGGGGTGTTATTACCCCCGTGGAGGGGGCTTTCTCACTTTCTCTCTTTCTCTGGAGAGTACTTGCACCCTCTGGCAAAATATTTTTTTAATAATTATTTTATTTAACTTTATTTATTTATTTGGAGAGGTTTTTGCTATACGGCACATGTGCTCGCCAGAAAGACAGAGAGACAGACGGCGAGAAATCACCCCCCAGGGGGGATGGCCATGCCGCAATCCCTTCTCCTCCATTCTCCTCTCGGGATCTTGGGCACACATGCACACACGCACACATGCCCAGTGTGAGTTTAAGCCACCGGGTCTGGGATTCGAACCGCAGTCGACTACATGGGAGTCCAGTGACGTAGCCATTATGCTAACTGCTGGTCCCTTTATTCATTTATTTTAATTCCACCAGAGAGTGACAGAGTGAGAGAGAGAGAAAAAACGTGAGGAAACAAGCCACCAGGTCCAGGACTTGAACCACAGTCGGCCACATGGGAGTCCGGCGCCTTTTACCACCATGCTACCTGCCAGCCCCTGGCAAATTTCTTTTTGAATGTTAAAAACAATATGGGGGACTGGACTGTGGTGTAGAGATAACACCATTCTCTGCGGGGCTGACCCACATGGGAAAATTCCTGGTTTTTATCTGGAAACCTCCCTGAGTATGCCAGACACATTTGTGCCCGTGATCCGGGGCGAGCTGAAGCTGGAGTGGATCGCGGCATCAACACCTTGTTAGGGGCTCAACCTCTGTGGCTCAGTGGTGCAGTGGCTGCTCGGCTGGAAGCCACGTGGCCAACCACAGGTTCAAATCCCCAGGTTGGCTCATAACATGCCTGGGATATGCAGAAGAACAGTCAGGGGAACCAGCAGTTAGCGTAATGGCTATGTCGCTGGACTCCCACGTAGTCGGCCGCGGTTCATGTCCCGGTGGCTTAAAACTCACACCGGGTGCGTGTGCGTGCATGCCCAAGATCCCGAGAGGAGAAGGGATTGCGGCATGACCATCCCCCCTGGGGGGTGATTTCTCGCTTTCTGTCTCTATGTCTCTCTCTGTCTGTCTAGCGAGCGCACGCGCCCTATAGTGAAAATCTCTCTCAAAAAAAAAAAAAAAAAGAACAGTCAGGATCTTGGGGCGCTGGAGGAGCAGGGAGTTCTGGTGTGATGAGATGCTGACAAAGGCGCTCCCCCACCATGTGTGCGTATGCTCTCTGTGATTTAAAAAAAAAAGATTTCATTGGGGGTGTTTGTCTCTCTGTCTGTCTCCCTTACTCCCTGTCTCTTGCTCATGGAAGAAATAAATAAACTTAAAAAATGTTGTACTAGGAGAAATATAGACTGATTGAAAAGGAATTTTTTTTAATTTAAAGAATTCTTTTATTTATTTCTTTATTTAAATTTGACCTAAAAGGGGCAGAGTGAGAGAGATTGAGAGAGATGGAAACTGAAAAAGCAAGTCACAAAAAAATAAAATAAAATAAAATAAAATAAAATAAAATAAAAGCAAGCCACCAGGTCCAGGACTCCAACCGTGGTGGGCTATGTGGGAGCCCAATGCCTTTAACCACCACACCACCAGCCGGCCCCCAAAAAGAAATTTTATTCATCTCAATTGACACAGAAAAACCATTCAAAATATTGAACATCTAGTCATATTAAAGAAAAGAAAAAACGGACCACCTGATAGTGTGGTGGTAAGGTGCCTGGATCCCATAAGCCGACCCTAACGTTTGAGTCCTAGACCTGGCGGCTTGAGAAACACGCGGGGTGGGTGCGCATGCCCGAAGTTCCAGCAGGAGGGGGACAGAGAGGAAGGACTGTGGTGTGAGCATTTCCCATGTGGGGATGCTGTCTCACTTTCCCCTTCTCTCTTTCTCTCTCTGTTTCTCCAGTGAACACACACACCCTCTGGTAAAACTTTAAAAAAGGGGGGAACACTCATACCTGATAAAGGATTTTTTAAAATAATTATTTATTTTTAATTTTACTTTTTCATTCATTTATTTTAATTTGACCAGAGAGACACACAGAAACAGAGAGAGAGAGAAAGTGAGAAAACAAGCCACCAGGTCTGGGACTCAAACCGTAGTCAGCCATGTGAGAGTGTCCAGCACCTTAACCACCACGCCACCTGCTGATCCCCATGATAAAGGATATTTTGAAAATCCTACAACACACATCAACCTAATGGTGAAATGTTGAAAGTATCCCTCTTAAGATGAGGAGTAAGGCAAGGATGCCTGCTTTCAAAACCCCTTGTCAATACAATAATGGAGGTTTAGTCAGTCCAATAAACAACAAACATGAGGATTGGAAAGAAATGAGAATGCCTTTATTCTAGATGGAATTATTGTGTGTGTAACAACCCTAACAGAAAATTCAGAGAGAATTGATAAGTGAGTTTAGTAAGCTTTCTAGGTACAAATCAATTTTTAAAAAAATTCAGGGGGCCAGCAAGTGGAGTAGTGGTTAAGGTGCTGGCATTCCAACATGACTGACCATGGTTTAAATCCTGGACCTGGTGACTTGCTTTCTCACTCTCCCTCCCTCCCTCTCTCTCTCTGTCAAAACTCAAGTGGAAAATAAATAAACTAATCAATTAATTAATTTTTTTTTTTTTTTTTTTTACTATAGGGCGCGTGCACTCACCAGACAGACAGAGAGAGGCATAGAGACAGAAAGCGAGAAATCACCGCCCAGGGGGGATGGTCACGCCGCAATCCCTTCTCCTCCATTCTCCTCTCGGTATCTTGGGCACGCATGCACACGCGCCCAGCCTGAGTTCTAAGCCACCAAGTCCAGGATACGAACCGTGGTCGACTACGTGGGAGTCCAGCGACATAGCCATTACGCTAACTGCTGGTTCCCAAAGAATTCTTTTAAAAAAATTTCAGTATAAAAAATCAATTGTGGGACCAGCAAGTGGTATAGTGGTTAAGATGCTGGACTTCCATATGGTCAACAATGGTTTGAGTCCTAGACCCAGCAGCTTGACACCCTTACTGGGTACATGTGCGTCCATACCCTAAATCCCAAGAGGAGAATGGAGGAGAAGGGATTGTGTGGCCATCCATCCCCCTGTGGGGTGATTTCTCGCTTTCTATTTCTCTGTCCCGTCCCTCTGGCAAGCACATGCACCTATAACAAAAATCTCTCTCAAAAACAAAAAAAAATTGCAAGACCAGCAGATGGTGTGGAGGATGAGGATGTTAGATCCCAGATGACCCAAATGCGCAGTTTGAGTCCTGGACCCTTCATCCTGAAAATCAGCAAACTAAAAAAAAAAAAGAAAAGAAAAGAAAAAAGAAATTGCATTTCCATCATCAGCAACATCAGTTAGAAATTATAACTAAAAATTTATATCGAGGGACTGGCAGGTGGTGTGGTAGTTAAGGGTGCTGAGCTCCCACATGGCTGACCGTGGGTTCAAGTCCCAGACCTGGCAGCTTGCTTTCTCACATTCCCTCTCTCTCTGTCTCTCACTCTGTCCCCTCTCTGATCAAATTAAAATAAGTGAATAAAGGTGAATAAAATAATTCTTTTTTAAAATTATATTGGATAATAATAAATAAAGTTAAATGAAAAAACTATTAAAAAATGAAAAGGGGGCCGGCAGGTGGCGTGGTGGTTAAGGACACTGAATTCCCACATGGCCAACTGTGGTTTGAGTCTCAGACCTGGCGGCTTGCTTTCTCACTTTCTCTCTCTCTCTCTCTCTCTCTCTCTCTCTCTCTCTCTCTCTTTCTCTCTCCCTCTGGTCAAATTAAAATAATAATAAAAATAATAAAGTTAAATGAAAAATTTATTTTTAAAAATTTGTATCAGGACCAGCAGTTGGCATAATGGCTATGTTGCTGGACTCCCATGTAGTCAACCACAGTTTGAGTCCAAAAACTGGCGGCTTAAACTCACACCAGGCATGTGTGCGTGCGTGCCCAAGATACGAAGAGGAAAATGGAGGAGAAGGGATTGCAGTGTGGCCATCCCCTGGGGGGGTGATTTCTCCCTTTCTGTCTCTCTGTCTCTGTCTTTCTGGCGAGCACACACGCCCTATAGCAAAACAAAACAAAACAAAGCAAAACAAAAAATTGTATTGGATGAGGCCAACAGATGGCATAGCGGTTACATTGCTGGACTCCTACATGGGCAACCAAGGTTCAAGTCTCGGATCTAGTGGCTTAAAAATCACACCAGGCACATGTGCATGAGTGCCCAAGGCCCCAGGAGGAGAATGGGGGTGAAGGGATTAAGGTGTGACCATCCCGCCAGGGGGTGATTTCTTATTTTCTCTCTCACAGTCTGTCTCTGTCTCTGTCTCTCTCCAATGAGCACATGTGCCCTAAGGCAAAAACCTCTTTTAAAAAAGATTGTATCAGGACCAGCAGGTGGCGTGGTGGTCAATATGCTGGACACTCGCAAATGGCCGATCATAATTTGAGTCCCAGACCAAGTGACTTGCGTTCTCTCTCTCCCTCTCTCTCTCTCTCTCTCTCTCTCTCTCTCTCTCACCAAATTAAAAATAAATGAATGAATAAATAAAATGAAATACATAATTTTTAAAAAAAGATTGTATCAGGTGGGCCAGCAAGTGGCGTAGTGGTTGAGGCTACTGGATCTCACATAGCCAGCTATACAGTTTAAGTCCCAGACCCGGCAGCTTTCTTTCTCACTTTCTCTCACTCTCTCTCTCTCTGTCTCTCTGCTGTTCTCTGGCAAGCGCACATGCCCTATAAATAAATAATTCTTTCTTTTCTTTTAGAGAGATATTTTTGCTCTAGGGCACATGCACTCACCAGAGAGACAGAGAGAGAGACAGAAAGAGAGAATCACCCCCCTGCGGGGATGACCACACCACAATCCCTTCTCCTCCATTCTCCTCCAGGGATTTTGGGCATTCATGCACACGTGCCTAATGTGAATTTGAAGCCACCAGGTCCAGGAATTAAACTGTGGTTAACTATGTGGGAGTCCAACGACATACCATTATGCCATCCACTGGTCCGATAAAAAAATTATTTTTAAAAAAATGTATCTGTGGGGGCGGCAGGTGTCATGGTGGATGGGGCACTGGACTCCCACATGGTAGACTGTGGTTCAGGTCCCAGACCTGGCAGCTTGCTTTCTCTCTTTCTCTCTCTGTCCCTCTCTGGTCAAATTAAAATAAGTAAATAAATAAAGCTAAATAAAATAATTCTTTAAAAAAAAAAAAAAAAAGTATCTGAGCCAGCACGTGGTTAAGGTGTTGGACTCCCACACTGTCGTCTGTGGGAGGCTGTGCATCAGCGAGTCTGCCGAGGCCATTTTCATGAGTCTCTTACTATCACCATCTTAGGAAGCCCTTAGGTTTCGGTTTCTCAGAGAGCAAACAATTACACAATGCCAAAGGCCATGATTGGCTCCCCTTCAAAACCGCACTCTGGGGACCAGCCATTAGCGTAATGGCTATGTCACTGGACTCCCATGTAGTCGACCACAGTTCGCGTACCGGACCCGGCTGCTTAAACTCACGCCAGGCGCGTGTGCGTGCGTGCCCAAGATCCCAAGAAGAGAATAGAGGAGAAGGAATTGCGGCGTGGCCATCCCCCCTGGGGGGTGATTTCTCGCTTTCTATCTCTCTGTCTCTCTCTGTCTTTCCGGCGAGCGCACACGCCCTATAGCGAAAACCTCTCAAAAAAAAAAACAAAACAAAAAAACCACACTCTGATTGGCCACAGTCTACAATGCCCACTGATTGGTGAACTCAGAATCCCTCATATTTGCATATCCGGATGGATACCCCATGATTGGTCCATCTAGAATCCTTCATTTACATATAGAGCAACCAATCATGGCCCACCAACATGTATATAACCACGATCTTTGGCCCATAATAAACAGACGATCCTGAAGAGTTGTGTTGTCTCCATGCTGTTCATCCCGTCTCTCACTCCTTCCCTCAGGAAACCTGTTCGACTGTCCTGCGGGTCAGGACACGTGGTGCCCGGACAAGGGACCTGAGTACGAAGGATCCAGTGAAGGCTGCGCACCAGCGAGTCTGCCGAGGTTTCTCAGAGAGCAAACAACTGCCATGATTGGTTCTCTTCATAAAACCTGACCTTCGAAACCTTGCTCTGATTGGCCACTAGAATCCCTCAGATTTGCATATCCGGCACCTCATGATTGGTCCAAAAGCAACCAACCTTTTACAATTCACCAACGTGTATATAACCACCATGCCTGGCCCACAATAGCCAGACAACCAGGAAGACAACGAAGACGACACAGAAGACCAGGAAGATGACGACCCTGGAGAGCCTGAAGAGTTGAAACACTGCACAGTCTCCAGATGACCCTAAAGAGTTGTGACACCGCGTCGTCTTCGTGCCGCTCACAACAGACGACGCAACCCTAAAGAGTTTTAACACTGCATCGTCTCCGTGCTGTACCGTGCTGCCCACAAAAAACAGATGACACTGTGTCCTCTCCGTGCTGTGACACTGCGCTGCTTGTCCCGGCTCTCACTCCTTCCCTCAGGAAACCTGTTCGACTGTCCCCCCAGGTCGGTACAAGTGGTGCCTGAACCGGGATGGGACAAGTGGCGCCCGAAGAGGGACGGGACAAGTGGTGCTCGAACAAGGGACCTGAGTATGAAGGATCCAGTGAAGAGCATCCGAGGAGGGGACGGCAGAGAATCGTCCCGAGATAGGACGGCAGAGAATCGTCCCGGTGAGTAACAAAGATTGCTTAATTATAAGTAATAAGGGTAATAATGGGACAAGAGCTTAGCCAGCACGAACAAGAGCTTAGTCAGCATGAACTATTCATTCAGGACTTAAAAGAAGCCCTTGCCACTATGGTCGCTAATTCTAAAATTGAAAAAGAACAGGGAGAGGATCTTATTTCCCTAGATAGTGAGGAAGAAGTTAAAAGCCCTGAAGGCGAGACAAAACCCAAAAAATCCAAAAAACTAAAAAAGAAAAACAACCTTAAGGCTCTACAAGAGCCAAAGAAAAACAAGTCAAAAACTGAGTCAGTTTTTTGGACAATGTGCTGCTGTTTATCATATTTCTATATGGTCTCTGCTTGGGGTGGTTATGTGTTTATCATCAACCTTATTCCACTGCATGTGTTTGTGTTGTTACTGATGCAGAGATATAGCAAAAGAGTCTACATAGCCTATAGCATTTTCTACATTGTGGGTTTAATATTATCCATGCAGATACCTTTTGTATCACAATTAGAGAAACTAAAAACCAGTACAGACAAAGAAACAAAACTAGTTCAGGGATCACACACGATAGACTTTGAGACATTCCTTGTTATGGAAACTACAGATCCCCAAGGACAGGTTTGGTACTGTCACAGCAGGTTTATGGTAAAAGAGATTAAGGCGGCAGTCACCCAATACGGAGCTACTGCTCTGTATACCTTAGCTATAGTTGAAGCTATCACTGAGGTCTGGCTCACACTGTCTGATTGGCAAACATTAGCCCGAGCTATCCTTCTTAAATCTCAAAACTCTCAGCCTTTATGTTCCCCTAACCGCAGCTACAGCTGCTGGCTCCACTAGCTTGGGTTATTACGCCAAGTCACTGAGGGTCTTATCTCAGACCAACTAGATTCCCCAGCTGAGGTGGTTCTTCAAAATAGATGAGGTTTAAATCTCCTCCTGGCAGAACAGGGAGGTCTCTGTCTTGCTTTACAGGAACACTGCTTTTACGCCAACAAGTCCGGCACCATTCGTGACAATATACATCAACTCCAAGAATCTTTCCAACAATGTAGAAAACAACTCGCCGATGGTCTGTCTGGAATGGTCTCCTCCCTTTCCTGCTCCCCCTACTTGGCCCATTCGTTGGCTTTTTAATTGTTTGCTCACTGGGACCTGTTATATTTAATAGGCGCATGTCATTCCTCAAACAGCAAATTGACTCGCTTATGGAAGACCAACACCCCTATACTGGTCTCACCTGAGGCGCTGAATCGGTAGCCAAAGACGGGTAAGAGAGTCTGATGAACCCAATAACTGTTCAGTCCTTCCACCTAAGACAGGAGGCCCATTATAGCTATGGGACTCTACAATGACGGGTAAGAATGGACTTATGGTTCCATAAACGACTCCAACCTAAGACAGGCACGATTCCCCCAGGCCTTTACCTCATCTCTCAAATTAAAACAGAGAAGGGGGATATGTGGGAGGCTGCGCACCAGCGAGTCTGCGAGGTTTCTCAGAGTGCAAACAATTGCCATGATTGGTTCTCTTCATAAAACCTGACCTTTGAAACCTTGCTCTGATTGGCCACTAGAATCCCTCAGATTTGCATATCCAGCACCTCATGATTGGTCCAAAAGCAACCAATCATAACCCACTGTTTACAACGAATCACAGCCCACCGTTTACAACCAATCACTGCCCACCGTTTACAACCAATCATAACCACCCTTTAAGATCCACCAACGTGTATATAACCACCATGCCTGGCCCACAATAGCCAGAGGACCAGGAAGACAACGAAGACGACACAGAAGACCAGGAAGACGACGACCCTGGAGAGCCTGGAGTGCTGAAACACCGCACAGTCTCCAGACGACCCTGAAGAGTTGTAACACTACATTGTCTCCAGACGACCCTGAAGAGTTGTGACACCGCGTCGTCTCCGTGCTGCTCACAACAGACGACACGACCCTAAAGAATTGTAACACTGCGTCGTCTCCGTGGTGTACCGTGCTGCCCACAATAAACAGACGACACTGTGTCGTCTCCGTGCTTTGACACTGCGCCGCTTGTCCCAGCTCTCACTCTTTCCCTCAGGAAACCTGTTCGACTGTCCCCCCGGGTCAGGACACGTGGCACCCGAACCGGGTCGGGACATGGTAAGGAGTTACTTACATTTCATTTTAAGTACGGGTAATAATGGGACAAGAGTTTAGTCAGCACGAACTATTCATTCAGGGCTTAAAAGAAGCCCTTGCCACTATGGTCGCTAAGGGAGAGCAGATCATGCAAAATGATCAACCCCAGGAGAAGGCTATAGCCACCTCAGATCTAACCAAGGATTCTAAAATTGAAAAGGAACAGGGAGAGGATCTTATTTCCCTAGATAGTGAGGAAGAAATTAAAAACCCCGAAGGTGAGACAAAACCCAAACAATCCAAAAAACTAAAAAAGAAAAACAACCTTAAGGCTCTACAAAAGCCAAAGAAAAACCTATACCCCTCCCTTACAAAATTTAAGAACTACTCAGACGAGTCATCAACTAGTTCAGAGGAGGAAATCCTAGAGGCCGAGGCTGACAAATATAATAATCTCGAATGGTCGCCCTTCAAAAAACAGCTGCCACCCTATAGCACTATTGCCTATCCCCAAGGGCAGGTTTGACGCTGTCACAGTGGGTTTGACTTTAAAATGGTAAAAGAAATTAAGGCGACGGTCGCCCAATATGGAGCTACCGCTCTGTATACATTAGCTATAGTTGAGACTATAGCTGAAGGTTGGCTCACGCCGTCTGAATGGCAAATATTAGCCCGAGCTACACTTTCAGGAGGAGACTACCTGCTCTGGAAATCAGAATATGTAGAGGCATATAGGGAAATCACCCGCTGCAATGCCCAGGCCAATAACAGCTGGACAGCTGAAATGTTAATAGGAGAAGGAAACTATGCACACAATGAAAATCAAATGCAGTATGACCCAGGGCTCTTTGCACAAATTCATACGGCAGGCATAAAGGCCTGGAAAAAACTCCCTGCCAAAGGAGATTGGAGCACCTCCCCTACTAACATTAGACAAGGGCCTGATGAACGTTTTTCTGACTTTGTGCATCAATTAATTACCACGTCAGAAAGAATATTTGGTAATGCTGATGCAAGTACAGACTTTGTAAAAGAACTGGCATATGAAAATGCTAACGCTTCTTGTCAGGCAGCCATTAGACTGCACAGAAAAAAGACAGACCTGACAGGGTACATACGTCTGTGTTCAGAGATCGGATCAGCATACCAACAGGGATTGGCCATGGCCGCTGCCCTTCAAGGGTACACTGTCCGCCAATTCCTTGACCACAACAATCGAGATCATTGTTTTAAATGCGATCACCCAGGACACATGGCAAAACAATGTAAAACAAAAAATATTAACGATCAGAGACAGAATCAACCCCTTGAGTTATGCAGTAAGTGCCAGAGGGGACGTCATCCTGCCAACGAGTGCAGGTCCAAAACAGATATCCATGGCAGACCACTCATTTACTCTCAGGGAAATGGGAACAGGGGCCAGCCCCAGGTCCCCAGACCCAAACAAGTTTTTGGGGCGATGCAAACTGTCCCAACAAACAATCCATTTCAGATCTCTCCAGAGCGACTCCAGGAAGCGCAGGGCTGGACCTCTGTTCCACCACCCACACAGTATTAACTCCCGAGATGGGGGTACAGGCCTTGCCTACTGGAATCTTTGGCCCTTTACCTCCAAACACCTTTGCAATACTCATGGGTTGTAGTAGTGCCACTATGGACGGACTTCAAATCTTTCCAGGAGTAATAGATAATGACTATCAGGGAGAGATAATTATGGCTTCCTCTCCAAATTTAAGCACAACTATTACAGCTGGAAAGCACATAGCTCAACTCCTACTCCTTCCACTGCTTTCCACTCAAAATAACATCCAAACCTCCTCACGTGGAGGAGTCCGACCTGGCGAGGCCCCAGGATCTGTCTGAGCCCCCCGACCTTTGAGCTCCACTTCCGGTTGGTTCAGTACATTGGCAAGGCCGCTACTGTGCGCCTCCCCCCCCAACCTAGGAACAAAGCTTGGGTCAATTAGCATGTCAGCAAGGCTGTTTGCTATTTGCTCCAGAAAACTGGTAGCCTTGCTGGGAAGCGACCCCCCTCTGACTCCCCAATATACTACTGTAAAAGAATTACATAGCTTTCTTATACATCCTGAGTATATGATAAAATTTTCCAGGAAGTCCCCCTACCGCTCCCCTTTGCTCTAATCACCTACTGTTAATTACAATGCTTTATCTCCATGTTCACAATAGAGGGTGGGTTGAAGTTCTATCTAAGCAGAAATAATCTTGACCTTTAGAAGGCCTTTCAAAATATATTTAAGGTAAACTTAACCTTTTCTTTACATAAAATAAAAATAAGCCAAAACTGGCCCAGGACACCCCCGCCCTCACCAAGTAAAATAGATAAATATATTAAGATTCCTCAAATTAAGTTTTAAATCCCTATAAAACTATATAAGTATCATTCGTTATTAAGATCCATAAGAACTAATATCTATACTTGAGATTTTCTTTTCTCAGCACCATTCCCGGTAATCACAAGATGGCTGCTGCGCTGCATCAGCTAATAATCATCTCTGCTTACCGGAACCGCCTTCCTGAAACTGCATTCCATGGAGACCCACCTACAATTGCGGAACTGCATGAGACCCACCTTTAATCCAACCCTAAATAGAATCTATGTTCTCTATTGTTAAAAACTTTATGAGCTAATAATTGAAACACGTAGCCCCTCTCCCTTTACTTGCATGTATCACATTTTCAATAAAAATGCACGATGATTCCTAGCAGTTGTCACTCTTCAGAGAGTGATCTCTGAGGGGTGTCCAGCTGAGGATGTGCATGAAAAGGCACGATGCCTCTGTCTTTTTTCTTTCCTGTGCCGCCTCCATCGAGATAACCCACCCCCACCGAGGCTAGACCCCAGCACTCACAAAGTGAAAAAGGGTTTAGTTCCTCAGATGCCTATTGGGTACAACAAATTTCCCCAAAGAAACCAATGCTTACTTTATGGTTAGATGGTCAACAGTTTTCTGGACTTGTTGACACTGGAGCCGATGTTACCATTCTCAGAAAAGACAACTGGCCCCAAACTTGGCCCCTAACACTCACCCTTACCCACCTAAAAGGCATTGTTCAAAGCCAGAATCCAGAAAGGAGCGCTAAAGTATTACAGTGGACAGACAGAGAGGGAAACCAAGGAACTATCCAACCCTTTATTATAGAAGGTCTCCCCATAAACCTTTGGGGTAGAGATTTGTTATCACAAATGAGCCTCATCATGTTCAGCCCTTCCGATACAGTTACTGCGCAAATGTTAGCACAGGGTTATACACCAGGAAAAGGCTTAGGGGAAAATGAATCAGGTGTCATCCATCCCTTGATACCAAAACCTAAATTTAATAGGACAGGACTGGGAAATTTATCCTAACGGCCATTGATATTTCTGTACCCTTGCCATTCTTATCCCTGATACAGAGATTGTCAAGGGAAATGAACCAGCCCCCGTCCCCTCCTTCGACCTTATCACGGGAAGATCCAAACGTGCTATGCAATTTATTCCCATTCTGGCCACCCTGAGTATCACCACAGCTACAGCTGCCGGCTCCACTGGCTTGGGTTATTCTCTCCATCTATGCCAAGTCACTGAGAGTCTTATCTCAGACGTTCAGGAATTAGCCTCCACAGTTACCTTCATCCAAGACCAACCAGATTCCCCAGCTGAGGTGGTTCTTCAAAATAGACGAGGTTTAGATCTTCTCCTGGCAGAACAGGGGGGTCTCTGTCTTGCTTTACAGGAACGCTGCTGCTTTTACGCCAACAAGTCTGGCATCTTTGTGACAAAATACATCAACTCCAAGAATCTCTCCAACGATGTAGAAAACAACTCACCGACAATCCCTTATGGTCTGCCTCGAACAGTCTCCTCCCTTTCCTGTTCCCCCTCCTTGGCCCGTTCATTGGCCTTTTAGTCGTTTCCTTCCTGGGACCTGTTATATTTAATAGGCTCATGTCATTCCTCAAACAACAAATTGACTCTCTTACTATGCAGCCTATCCAGGTCCACTATACTAGATTGGAGATGGAAGACCAGCACCCCATACTGGTCTCACCTGAGGCGCTGAATCGGTTAGCCAAAGACGGGTAAGAGAGTCTGATGAACCCAGTAACTGTTCAGTCCTTCCACCTAAGACAGGAGGCCCATCATAGCTATGGGACTCTCCAATGACGGGTAAGAATGGACGTATGGTTCCATAAACGACTCCAACCTAATACAGGCACGATTCCCCCAGGCCTTTTCCTCATCTCTCAAATTAAAACAGAGAAGGGGGACGTGTGGGAGGCTGTGCACCAGCGAGTCTGCTGAGGCCATTTTCATGAGTCTCTTACTATTGCCATTTTAGGAAGCCCTTAGGTTTCAGTTTCTCAGAAAGCAAGCAATTACACAATGCCAAAGGCCATGATTGGCTCCCCTTCAAAACTGCACTCTGATACCACACTCTGATTGACCAGTCTACGATGCCCACAGATTGGTGAACTCAGAATCCCTCATATTTGCATATCCGGATGGATACCCCATGATTGGTCCATCTAGAATCCTTCATTTACATATAGAGCAACCAATCATGGCCCACCAACATGTATATAACCACGATCTTTGGCCCATAATAAACTGACGATCCTGAAGAGTTGTAACACTGTGTCATCTCTGTGCATCTCTCACTCCTTCCCTCAAGAAACCTGTTCGACTGTCCTGCGGGTCGGGACAGTCGTCCCTGGAGTTACAGACCTGGTAGCTTAAAAATCATGCCAGGTGCTGTTCTTCTGTGCCCCAAATCTCAGGAGAATGGAGAAGGGAGTATAGCATGGCCATCCAGTCCTGGTAGGTGATTTCTCACTTTCCCTCTCACTATCTCTGTCTCTCCCTCCCCACCAAGCACACACACCCTAAGGCAAAAACCTCTTAAAAAAAGTTTCATTTGTTTACATGACTATATGCATATATAAAAGTAAAACTATATACGTATTTGTGTACTTTATGCCTCAATAAAGATGTTTAATTAAAAATATATTATTTGCTGGGGACCAGCAGGTGGCATGTTGGTTAAGGCACTGGACACTCCCATATGGCTGACCACGGTTCAAGTCCCAGACCTGGTGGCTTGCTTTCTCACTTTCTCTTGCTCTCTCTTCTGTGTGTTTTTCTGGTCAAATTAAAATAAATGAATGAATAAATTAAAAATTAAATAAATTATAAATATATATGTGTGTGTGTGTGTGTAGTGTAATGTTTACATTGCTGAACTTTCATGTAGTCAACCACAGTTTTAGTCCCAGACCCAGTGGCTTAAAACACACGCCTGGTGCCTGTGCATGCATGCCCAAGATCCCAAGAGCAGAATGGAGGATTGCAACATGGCCATCCACCTTGGAGGGGGTCTTTCTTCCTCACTGTCTTTCCGGGGAGCACACACACCCTATAGCAAAAATCTCTCTCTGAAAAAAAAAAAAAAAAGTTAATTAATTAAACACACACGCACGCGCGCACACACACACACACATATATATATAATATATATATATATATACCATTTATGGCATAGAGTTTACACCACTGGACTGGACTTCCACATGGCCCACTGTGGTTAGAGTCCAGAACCCAGTGGGTTGAAACTCACACTGATCACATGTGCATATGTGCCCAAGATTCCAGGAGGAAAGTTGGAGAAGGGATTGCGGCACGACCATCCACCATGGGGGGTGATTTCTCACTTTCCCTCTCACCATCTGTTTCTCTCTCTTCAGTGAGCACATGTGCCCTAAGGCAAAAACCTCTGAATATAAATAAGTAATATATACCATTTTCAATAGCAACAAAAATATAATGTACTTAAGGATAAATGTAATGAGGGCCTGGCAGGTGGCATGGTGGTTAAGGGCACTGGACCCCCACATGGCCAACTGCAGGTTGTTCAAGTCCCGGAACTGGCGACTTGCTTTCTCACTTATTTTCCTTTTCTCTCTCTCTCTCTCTGTCACTCTCTATTCTAATTAAAATAAATAAAGTTAAATAAAATAATTTTTAAAAAATTATGTTCCAAAAGGTCTCACCTCTCAATACCACCAAAATTGGGACTAAGTTTCTTTTGTTACCTTTTTCCTTTTTTTTTTTGTGGTAGAGGGTGTGTGTGCTCACCAGAGACAGGCAGAGAAACAGAGAGACAAGAAGAGATGAAAGCACCCCCCACCGTGGACAATGGTCACATCTCAATCTTTTGCCCTCCATGTCTTCCTCCCTGTGGGACTTTCAGTTCGTGTGCACACACGCCTGCTGTGTTTCTCAAGCCTCTAGACCCAAGCCTGAAAGCACACATTTGGGCACGTGGGGTTGAGCTGCCTTAACCAGCAGGCCATGAAGCCAGCACAGCCTTAAATGTCAACGCCTGAATTTGGGGAAATGCAGACTCTAACCGTATTACAACACACCTGCTTTCAAAAGCACATCATGATGTTTTGCTCCTCCACAAAGGAGAGCTTTAACAGTGCAATGGAAAGTGAAAAAGACCAAACCCCTGTATATACGCTACATTCAAAATGATGTATGGGGCCAGCAGGTGGCGTGGTGGTTAAGGTGCTGGATCCTACATGGCCAACTCTGCAGTTTGAATCTGACTCAGCGGTTTAAAAAACACACCTTCTCATGTGTGGGGGCCCAGATCCTGAGAGGAGAATAAAGAAGGCATTGTGGGGACCAGCAGTTGGCGTAATGGCTATGTCGCTGAACTCCCACGTAGCTGACTGTAGTTCAAGTCCCAGATCCGGTGGCTTAAACTCTCGCTGGGCGTGTGTGCGTGCATGCCCAAGATCCTGAGAGGAGAATGGAGGAGAAGGGATTACGGAGTGGCCATCCCCCCTGGGGGGTGATTTCTCACTTTCTGTCTCTCTGTCTCTCTGTCTTTCTGGCGAGCGCATGCGCCCTATAGCAAAAACCTCCCCCCCCAATAAAAAGAAGGCATTGTGGCATAGCCATCCCCCTCAGGAGGGTGATTTCTCACTTTCCTTCTCTCTCTGTCTCCAGTGAGTACACGAGCCCTATAGCAAACAAACAAAAGATGCAAAAGAAAAAGTAGAGTGACTTTTCACTTTCCCTCTCACTGTCCCCGACTCCACTCCCACCAAGCACATGTGCCCTGAGGCAAAAACCTCATTAAAAAAATAATCAAAATGCAAAAATGTGTGCTATGTTTCAAATGTCATGTAATATAGCAGTAATGCTGGATATTAAAACAATTATTTTTTAAAGAATTATTTATGTAATTTTATTATCAACATTATTTTTCTTTAATTTGCTGTAGGGCACTTGTGCTCACCAGACAGAGACAGAGAGAGAAAGTGAGAAAGCAAGCTACCAGCTCCAGGATTCAAACCACTGTTGACCATGTGGGAGTCCAGTGCCTTAACCACCGTGCCACCTGCTGGTCTAAAAACAATTATTATTTTTTTTAATTTTAATTTAATTTTATTTTATTTTATTTTATTTTTTGAGAGGTTTTTGCTGTAGGGCGCATGTGCTCACCAGAAAGACAGAGACAGAGAGACAGAAAGCGAGAAATCACCCCCCGGGGGGATGGCCATGCCACAATTCCTTCTCCTCCATTCTCCTCTCGGGATCTTGAGCACGCACGCACATGCGTCCGGCGTGAGTTTAAGCCACATGGTCTGGGACTCGAACTGCAGTTGACTACATGGGAGTCCAGTGACATAGCCATTTCGCCAACTGCTGGTCCCGATTTTTTTTTAAATTTTATTTATTCATTCATTTATTTTAATTTGATCAGAGAGACAGAGAGAGGCAGAGACAGTGAGAAAGCAAGCCTCCAGGTCCAGGACTCGAACCATGGTCGACCAGATGGGAATGGCCAGCACCTTAACCACCACACTACCTGCTGGTCCCCCCCAAAACAATTATTTTTACAAGGCTTCCTTGAGACTAAGGAATAAATCTCTCCTTCCAAATGACACTGAGATGGTTTTGAAGACACAAAATTCAAGAGCAAGTCACTGGAAAAATCTGTTTGTATTTTCCTACCCAAAGATTAACGGATTTGTTTCTTGTATTTTTAAAAATATTTATTTATTTATTTGTTTGTTTGTTTATTTATTTAATTCCATGTGTTATTATTATGATTTAATTTGGCTAGAGAGAAAGAGACAGAAAGAGAGAAAAAGGGAACATGAGAAAGCAAGCCTCCAGGTCCAGGACCCAAATCACAGTCTGCCCTGTGGAAATCCAGCACCTTGAACCACCACGCCATCTGCCGGCCCCCAGATTTGTTTTTTAGTCTCTGTAGCAGTTATTTCCCTAGAACATTCTAGTTCTCAGGAAGATAAGAGAAAGCCTGATGTTAATCCCAACCGGAAGGCTGGAGTCTTTTTTTGCTCTCTCACACTTTCCCTCCCTGTTCTCCCAAACTATCCAAATGCAGTAAAAGACACAGATTGGAATCGGAGGGGACCGAGTTGGGCTGAGAGCTGTCCTGATGTCAGGCCTGAGGGTACTATCAGAGGTCAGGCATCATCCATGTTTCATCTCAAACTGCTACAGGAATGTTCTTTCTTTCTTATTTATTTTCCAGGGAGCATGTGCACTGGCTAAAGAGACAGAGAGAGAAGGAGAGAGAGAAAGCATCTCCCCAATAGGGTGTGGTCAATGCCACAATCAAGAGAATATTATTCCTTTTTTTTTGGAGAGGTTTTTGCTATAGGGTGCGTGTGCTCGCCAGACAGAGAGACAGAAAGCGAAGAAATCAACCCCCCCTGGAGGGGGGTGGCCATGCCACAATCCCTTCTCCCTCATTCTCCTCTTGGGATCTTGGGCACGCACACGCACACGCCCGGCATGAATTTAAGCCACCAGGTCTGGGATTCAAACTGTGGTCGACTACATGGGAGTCCAGCGATATAGCCATTACACCATCTGCTGGTCCCTATAGTGTTTTTTCTTTTTTTCCTTTTTTTTTTTTTGGCGGGGGGAAGTTTTGTTGTATTTTTTTTTTGCTATAGGGCACGTGTGCTCGCCAGACAGAGAGAGACAGAGAGACAGAAAGCGAGAAATCACCCCCGGGAGGATGGCCACATCGCAATCCCTTCTCCTCCATTCTCCTCTTGGGATCTTGGGCAAGCACGCACACGCGCCCGGCATGAGTTTAAGCCACCGGGTCCGGGACTTGAACCGCGGTCACCTACATGGGAGTCCAGAGACATAGCCATCATGCTAACTGCTGGTCCTATGTTTTTTCTTTTTTTGAGAGAGAGATTTTTGCTATAGGGCATGCGCACTTACTTGCTGGAGAGACAGAGAGAGACAGAAAGCAAAAAATCACTACCCAGGGGGTGGACATGCCACAGTCCCTTCTCCTCCATTCTCCTCTCGAGATTCTGGGCATGCATACACACTGTGCCTGGCATAAGCTTTAAGCCACCAGGTCTGGGACTTGAACCACAGTCAATTACATTGAAGTCCAACAACGTAACCATTACATCATCTGCTGGCCCCTGTACAATTTTGAAGGTTGTTCATTCTGAACCATTATGAGTGACTTCAGCCTAGGGAAACAATCTCAAGAAGCTTTGAGACAGGGTTTTTCCATTCAGCTGGGTTACAACAGATCTTTCATATACATTTCAGAAAAGCAACAAAATTTAAAAATTATAGATTTAGATTTTTTCCATAGGGTATGCACTCCAAAAAGAGACGGTGAGAGGAAAAGTGAGAAATCATCCCGGGGAGGGGGTGGGTGATAGATGCCTCTATCTCTAATCCCTTCTCTTCATTCTTCTCTCAGGATTTTGAGCACTCAGGCACACATGCCTAGGGGGATTTTCAGGTTGCCGTGTCCAGGACTCGAACAGCGTCTGGTCATGTGTCTTAACCATCACACCACCAACTGGCCCCTAGGAAGGCAACAATTTTAATTAGAGTTGTACATCAGTACATGGAGGTTATACATTGAACTGACCCAAGAAGGCAAGGTATCTTGAACTGAGGTATAGGTAGATTCAGAGGTTCTTTAGTTTGTTACTGGCTGAAAGAGCAAGGCTTTGTTTAAAACCTGGCATCAGGCTGCCTGGGAACCAGCAGTTAGCGTAATGGCTACATCGCTGGACTCCCACGTAGTCGACCGCCGTTTGCGTCCCGGATCCGGTGGCTTAAAACTCATGCTGGGCGCGTGTGCGTGTGTGCCCAAGATCCCAAGAGGAGAATGGAGGAGAAGGGATTGTGGCGTGGGGGTTGATTTCTCACTTTCTGTCTCTTTGTCTCTCTCTGTCTGTCTGGCGAGCGCACGCGCCCTATAGCAAAAACCTCTCCAAAAGAAAAAGAAAAAAAAAAAAAAAACCTGGCATCAGCAGAAAGGAAGGTGTAAGCTCACCCTTAATCTAGAGAGAGTTTACAAATCTTCCTGTGATGTTTCTGCCAGGGTCGGGACAGGAGCAGTAAGCCACAGTTACTGGGGCAGGTGGTTAGTAAGATTGATGACGTGGAAGCATGGCTCTCCCCCAAACCCCTTAGAAAGGAATTTTAGAACAAAGGAAAAGTAGACAGTTCAATCCTCACGGTCTTTACAAAGGTATTAGCCCAAGGAAAATCAGAATCTTGAGATGCAGCAAGTCTGGTCAAAATAAACATGTGTCCACTTGGAGAAATGAACTCAGTTCTTGTTTTGTTCTACTTTTAATTGCCAGAGGAAATGCTCGTTTGCCAGAGAGAGACAAGAGAGAGGGAGAAAGCATACACGGGGTATGGTCACACCGCCTTCTCTTCTCCATTTCTCCACCATGCTGTTTTTCAGGCCACCAGACCCGGGATTCGAATCATAGTTAACTATGTGGGATCCAGCACCCTTCGCCACTAAGCTACAGGTCTGGTCCTATACTTAACTATTTAAAAAAAAAAAAATCACTTTATTTAACTTTATTTATTTACTTATTTATTTATTTAAATTTTATCACAGAAGGACAGAGTAAGAGAGAGAGAGAGAAAGTGAAAAGAGGGACCAGCAGTTGGTGTAATGGCTATATCACTGGACTCCCATGTAGTCGACCATGGTTCGAGTCCTGGACCCGGTCGCTTAAACTCATACCAGGTATGTGTGCCCAAGATCCCAAGAGGAGAATGGAGGAGAAGGGATTGTGGTGTGGCCATCCAGGGGGGTGTGATTTTTTGCTTTCTGTCTCTGTCTCTCTCTGTCTTTCTGGTGAGCGCATGCTCCCTATAGCAAAAACCTCGGGGCGGGGGCGGGGAGTGAAAAGGCAAGCCGCCAGGTCCAGGACTCAAATCACATCACCTGCTGGTCCCGTATTTAGCTTTTTTAAGTTTTTCCAAATTCAGCTAGTGAGATAAAAAAAAAAAAAAAAAAAAAAAAAAAAAAAAAAGCGCCATTCCTTCACAGATAGGGCCAAGAGGTAACTTACTACACCCAGATGCTGAGGGTGACTGATCTTGGAAAGTTCACGCCCTGGGTCTCCTTACTCTCCCAGAACACAGGACCAGACTTTGTTCCATGTCCCCTTAGCAACCTGCACACCTAAAACATCAAAGAGAACGATTGCCTGCAGCTGCTCCCTGAGGTCTAAGATTCATGGGGCCTTGGGGACTGGCAGGTGGCATGGTTCGAGTCCCAGACCTGGCAGCTTGCTTTCTCACTTTCTCTCTTTCTCTCTCTCTCTGTCCCTCTCTGGTCAAATTTAAATAAATAAATAAAGTTAAATGAAATAATTCTTTAAGAAAAAAAAAGATTCATGGGGCAGGCAGGCAGGTAGCGTGGTGGTTAAGGGCGCTGGACTTCCACATGGCCAACCACGGTTTGAGTCCCAGACTTGGTGGCTTACTTTCTCTCTCTCTCTCTCTCTCCCCCACCCTCTGGTCAAGTTAAAATAAATACATAAATAAATAATGTTAAATAAAATAATTCTTAAAAAAAAACTGTTTAAAAAAAGTGTCACATTCTGCTGACTAGTTCAAATCCTGGCCCCAGAGACCTGAAAAACATACCAAGGGGACCAGCAGTTGGTGTAATGGCTATGTCGCTGAACTCCCATGTAGTCGACCGCAGTTCGAGTCCCAGACTCGGTGGCTTAAACTCACGTTGGGTGCGTGTGTGTGCGTGCCCAAGATCCCGAGAGGAGAACAGAGGAGAAGGGATTGTGGCGTGGCCATCCCCCCTGAGGGGTGATTTCTTCGCTTTCTGTCTCTCTGTCTCTCTCTGTCTTTCTGGCGAGTGTGCACTCCCTATGACAAAAACCTCTCAAAAAAAGAAAACAACTAAAGAAAAACACACTGAGCCCATGT
This sequence comes from Tupaia tana, assembly GCA_026018925.1. Lineage (NCBI taxonomy): Eukaryota > Metazoa > Chordata > Mammalia > Scandentia > Tupaiidae > Tupaia > Tupaia tana. Next base: position 131,135,092 of record JAKSZU010000002.1, read on the forward strand.
GCATGCCTTCCCCCAAATCCCAGCAGGGAGGAAGAATAGGGAAGGGATTGCTGTACGACTGTGCCCCATTGGGGAGTGTTCTCTCCCTCTCTGTCTCTCTGGTGAGCACATGAGTCACATTCTCTTTCACATCCATGCCTTCACACGTAAAGCTTAAAACAATTGTCTCTCTTGGGACCAGCAGTTAGCATAATGGCTATGTTGCTGGACTCCCACGTAGTCGACTACGGTTCAAGTCCTGGACCCGGTGGCTTAAACTCACACCGGGCTTGTGTGCGTGCGTCCCAAGATCCCAAGAGGAGAATGGAGGAGAAGGGATTGCAGCGTGGCCATCCCCCCTGGGAGGTGATTTCTCGCGTTCTGTCTCTCTGTCTGTCTCTGTCTGTCTGGCGAGTTCACGTGCCCTATAGCAAAAAACCTCTCCAAGAAAAGAAAAAAAAATTCTCTCTTCTTGTCTCTTCAAATATGAGATGTTTAAGGAGAAAGCGACAAAGACTAGCTATAACAAATCTCACAGACTCACCACTCCCAATGCAACCAGAGGAAATACGACCGCTCTCCCCGGTAATACTCTCAGACGACACAGGACACTGCTGATGACCGAATGTGTGGGGTCTCCCCTCACCAAGCAGTTCTCCAGGGGACATTAACTGGGGTCCTCTAGTTAGCTCCGGTTCTGAACTTCCTGTGTGAAGACAGCACAGACCCCACAGGTGAAGGGCTCAGTCCCACAGGACCACCGCCTACTTCTGGAGCCATCGTGCATCCCTGGGTGGCACCTGCTATAAATCAGGATTTCCCCAACCTCCTTCCTTGGGTTTGATAATTTGCCAAAATGGTTTACAAGATTCAGAGAAGCATTTTACCTAGGCTGATCAGTTAATTATAAAGGATTTAAGTTTATTTATCCAATGTCTCCATGACCAAAAAAGAAACAGAGAGACAGACAGAGTCCACCAGCGGGGTCCCAACACCATGGTTTACCCTCACCTCACCCAGTCCTGGATCATGGGTAAGCGTGTGCTCAATGAGTACAGGGTCATGTCCAGATAAGAACCCAGAACATTCCCACGTGGGCTAGCCTTGCAGAGGGCCACATTTTACTGTGGGACTACTGTCCCTCTGGATTACCCACTCTTTTTAATTTTTTTGGAGAAGTTTTTGCTGTAGAGCCAGAAGGAAAAGATGCATCGGGTGTGATGTCGGGGACAAGGAGTGCTGAGCTTCTGATACTGAGCAAGAACCCCCTAATGTATTTTCTAGGGTTTCTGAAATATAAGGTCCCTTTACATTGTAATGGCTGAGTAAGGAGGAAGTCTTCAGACTTCGGTTATGATAGTGACCAACGTGGACCATGAGTGAGGGCCATTTGACCTCTAAAACTCTCACTTAAAGGAAAGAAGGTTTTCATTTCAGTATGTAAGATGTTTTGTACACTGGAAACTGCTGGTCGTGAGCTCAGAGACTCCAGGCTGAACGGTTCCAGACACCTGAAGAGGAATTTGATTATCTAAGGCCTCACCAATCAAGAATGTCCACGAGATGATCACGCCCTCTTGAACCAGTCACTGAACTGATCATGCGCCTGGGACCTCTGCCCCTAATTTTGCCCTTCAAAACGCATGTGGGGAACATCCAGGTCTTTTCAGCATGAGCTGCCCACTCTCCTTGCTTTGCGCTTTGCAATAAAGCTGTACTTTCCTTCATCACACCATGTGCCTGTGGCTTTGTTTCACAGCGCTTGGGCGAGCGAACCTGATTTGAGTTCAGTAGTACTTTCATGCCTTCTCTGGGACCTCCCAGGACCTCCAGGCTGAACCCCTGGAAGCTAATCAGCTTTTGTTGTCTAAGAGTCTTTTGTTTGTTTGTTTTGAGTTTTGTTGTTGTTGCTTTGTTATATGTCACCTGTGCTCGCCAGACAGAGACAGAGAGACAGGGACAGAAAGCAAGAAACCACCCCCCAGGGGGGATGGCCACGCCACAATCCCTTCTCCTCCATTCTCCTCTTGGGATCTTGGGCACGCACGCACACACACCTGGCGTGAGTTTTAAGCCACCAGGTCCAGGACACAAACCGTGGTCAACTACGTGGGAGTCCAGTGACATAGCCATTATGCTAACTGCTGGTTCCCAAACATTCTAACTTCTGATCCTCAGGGCCAGCAGATGGCGTGGTGGCTAAGACAGCTGGACGCCCACATGGCTGACCACAGTTTGAGTCCTAACTTCTAATCCTCTATTTAGTCTTTCTGGTGATCAGCGCCATCCTGAGACTACCGAGGGGCCCCACCCTAAGTCACCTCATTAGCATACATTCATAGGGTGGGCGCCACCACGCCCAATTAGCATACATTCAGGTGTGATCAAAAGATCTCTTTATCAAGAATAAAAGACACTCCTATCACTCAGGAAACTCCAAGAGTTTTACCTCTGTAATAGGAACCGGAAACAAATACCAAACATATTTCATCTTATACCACACCAACACTATTAAATTCTCCTATTTTTTAAAAGAATTATTTTACTTAATTTTATTTATTATTATTATTTTCCAGCTTGAGCAGAGAGAGACAAGAGAGGGAAAGTGAGAAAGCAACCCACCAGGTCCAGAACTTGAACTGCGGTCAGAAATGTGGGAGTCCAGCACCTTTAACCACCACGCCACCTGCTGGACCCTAAATTGCCCTATTTTTTATTTTTAAGAAATATTTTTTTGCGGGACCAGCCAGTGATGTGGTGGTTAAGGTGCTGGAGACTCCCACATGGCCGACCAGGGTTCAAGTCCCAGACCTGGTGGCTTGCTTTTTCAGTTTCCCTCTCTCTCTATCTCTTTCTGTGTCTTTCTCTGCTCAAATTAAGAATAAATAAATAAAATCAAATAAAAAAGTAGTCATTAAAAAAAGAAATATTTTTTGCTATAGGGCAAGTGTCTCTGGAGACAGAGAGAGACAGAAAGCAAGAAGTCACTCGCTAGGGAGGATGGCCACGCTGCAATCCCTTCTCCTCCATTCTCCTCTAGGGATCTTGGGCACACACGCACACACACCCAGCGTGTTTTAAGCCAACAGGTCTGGGACTCGAACCGCGGTCAACTACATGGGAGTCCAGCGACATAGTCATTACGCCAATTGCTGGTCCCAAGGCTTTTGTTTTCTTTTTTCTCTGTTTACACTCTGTCCTCACTTACGCTACATTTCTGCTGTGGTCTGTGATTGATGATCTTAATATGAGGGTTTTTTTTTTTAATTTAATTTAATTTATTTTGACCAGAGAGGTAAGAGAGAGAGCGAGAGAGATGGAAAGTGAGTAAGCAAACCACCAGGTCCAGGACTTGAACTGTGGTCAGCCATGTGGGAGTCCATCACCCCTAGCCACCACGCCACATGCCGGCCCCAATATGAGTTTTTGTTTTGTTTTGTTTTAAAGAATTATTTACTTATTTAATTCCATTTGCTATTTTTTTTTTTCAACTTAAAAAAATGATTTTATTTAACTTTACTTATCTACTTACTTATTTTCAATTTGGCCAGGGAGGGACAAAATGAGAAAGAGAGAGAGAGAGAGTGAGAAAACAAGCCGCCAGGTCCGACTGGAACCATGGTTGGCCATTTGGGAGTCCCGTGCCCTTAGCCACCAAGCCACCTGCCGGCCCCGTTATTATTTTTTAAATTTGATCAGACAGAGACAGAGAAAGAGAAAGGGAAAGCTAGAAAGCAAAAGGCCAATCTGGGACTCAAACCGCGATCAGCCATGTAGGAATCCAGTGTCTTTAACCATCACGCCACCTGCTGGCCCCCTCAATGTGAGTTTTGATTGTTAGGTATTTATGTTCGGGAAAGCAACTTTTATTTAGAAAAAAAAAAATGCTCTCATACACAGGAATTAGGGCCTAGATTGTAAGCTATTGCATCAGTTATGTTTGTTCCTGACTTGGGTTGTTATTTCTCAATCTCCAGGTGCTTTGCTCTTTCTTGTGTAACCTGATCGCTCCCTTGCCCTTCGGTCTGTGTTAGACACCGGAGACTCACAGGTGGGTTCTCCAGCTCTGAAAGCATTGAAGGAACTGCTTTCATCCTAGAAGACAATTCCCTGCGGCAACTGCTGAAGAACGGACCAGATCAACTGGGAATGTTGATGGGACTGATATGGGCTGATGAGTCAGGAGACGGGGTGCAAGGAGTCTTGTCTGTATGTGGGGACTTTAATTTCTGTGTGAGACCAAAGGGGGAGAGAGAGTGTATTTTGTTCACAACTTACATTTTACCTGGTGCGTTATCTGATGTAACCTGTCTGGTGAGTTTGTTGGGACAACCTAACTCAGCTTTATGTGACATGGGACCTAGACTAGGTGATCTTGGTACTCTGTACAAGTTAATGTAATAACCTTGTGCATTTCAGGGGATTCTGAACATAAAATGAAAGATATTTGCATTTGCAAAGGCCCTTAAGGGATTGGGGGGAGAAAGCATGGAACTCTAGATTCTCAACTGGACAGGAAAGAGGCAATTTCCAGGTTCATATGTTGTCCAGTTATAAGTTCATTTGAGTAGCAGACCTGACAAGTATTTGAGGTCAAAACCCTAACATGCTTCCTCAAAAAATTACTGTGTTGGGACCAGCAGGTGGCGTGGTGGTTAAAGCGCTGGACACTCCCACGTGGTCGACCATGGTTCAAGTCCTGGACCTGGTGGCTTGCTAACTCACTTTCTCTCCCTCTCTCTCTCTCTGTCTCTCTCTCTGATCAAATTAAAATAAATGAGTGAATAAATAAAATTAAATAATTTTTTAAAAATTACTGTGTTGGGAACCAGCAGTTAGCGTAATGGCTATGTCGCTGGACTCCCACGTAGTCGACTGCAGTTCGCGTCCTGGACCCGGTGGCTTAAAACTCACGCCGGGCGCGTGTGTGTGCGTGCCCAAGATCCCGAGAGGAGAATGGAGGAGAAGGGATTGCGGCGTGACCATCCCCCCGGGGGGTGATTTCTCGCTTTCTGTCTCTATGTCTCTCTCTCTGTCTGGCGAGCGCACGCGCCCTATAGCAAAAAAAAAACTCTCAAAAAAAAATATTACTGTGTTAATAAAAGTATTCATTTGCTTGGAAAAGAAAAGAGAATTAATTAATTCATTTTAAATTTGCTACAGGGTGTATGTGCTCACATGAGAGACAGAAAGAAAGAGAGAGAAAGAGAAAGCTGTAAAGTCTGGGACTCAAACTGTGCTTGGCCATGTGGGAGTCCAGCTCCCTAACTACCACACCACCTGCCAGCCTCTGGTGACTTAAGTTTTGACTTGTAAACTTTAGTATGGGTAGCCATTTGATTTATTTTTTTATTTTATTTTATTTATTTATTTTTTTTGAGAGGTTTTTGGCTATAGGGCGCATGCGCTCGCCAGACAGAGAGAGACATAGAGACAGAAGGCGAGAAATCACCCCCCAGAGGGGGTGGTCACACCGCAGTCCCTTCTCCTCTCGGGATCTTGGGCACGCACGCACACTCACCCGGCGCGAGCTTTAAGCCACTGGGTCCGGGACGCGAACCACGGTCGACTACGTGGGAGTCCAGCGACATAGCCATTACGCTAACTGCTAGTTCCCATGCCATTTGATTTTTTAAAAGAATTATTTGATTGAAATTGACTTATTTATCTATTTAAATATGACCAGAAAGGGACAGAGTGAGGGGGGGAGAGAGAGAGAGAGAGAGAGGGAAAGAGAAGAAGCTAGCCGCCGGGTCCAGGATTTGAGCCACGGTCGGCCATGTGGGAGTCCAGCACTCTTAGCCACCATGCCCCTGCCAGCCCCTCCATTTGATTTTTTGTCTTGTCCGTTGGGACCTAGTCCCGAAACTTATTCTGAAACAACGGCTTCTTTTAATGCTTATTTAACACCATGAAAATATATAGCATGTTTAATGTGTTTCACACTGGATTTAATCATTAGTTAACATATTACCGTTTAGATTCCTGTTCACATTGTATTTGCCGCTTCACATTTTCTTTACCAGTACTTTCAAGCCTTTTTTTAGTCACATCTAGAGGGTTTCATTTCCACACGAACACAGAGAGAACTGAACAAGAGCTTACTGTGGAAGTTTCAGTGTGGGCCAGCCGGTGGCATGGTGGTGGACGCAGCTGGACCCCACATGACTCCCTGTGTGGTCAGAGTCCCGGACCTGGAGGCTTGAGGGACATGCCAGGCATGAATGCCCACGTCCTGAGAGGAGAATGGAGAAGGGATTACGGTGTGGCCATCCTTCCGGGGCTGGGGGGTGAATTCTCAGTTTCTAAGATAAAAGTAGTTTCATTACAAATACTCATATTCTTTGGAGGGTAGAATCATTGCAGAGAAGACACACAGGATTACTTTCTAGATAACCTGGTTGGGGGGGGTCTCAGTAGATACCAAATAAATATAGTTTAGCCACAACCCAAACAGGTTCTACAAACATTGGGCCTTTTTCTTGGACTTAGGCGGGGCTGGGATAATTTATTATGTTTTATCATTTTGAATAGGTGATATAACTGCATGGTTTGAAATATAAAAGAAGCATGGGAACCAGCAGTTAGCGTAATGGCTATGTCGCTGGACTCCCATGTAGTCGACCGCAGTTTGCGTCCCGGACCCGGTGGCTTAAACTCAGCCCTAGAGGAGAATGGAGGAGAAGGGATTGCGGAGTGGCCATCCCCCCTGGGGGGTGATTTCTCGCTTTCTGTCTCTCTGTCTCTCTCTGTCTGTCTGGCGAGCGCACACACCCTATAATGAAAACCTCTCAAAAAAAAAAGAAAAAAGAAAAGAAAAGAAAAGAAAAAAAAAAAGAAATATAAAAGAAGCAAAAAGGTGTAAGTGAAAATCTCCCGGCCTGTCACCCTTCATTCACACACTTCCCTCTCCTGGGGGCAACTGATGCCATTATTTCCTTCAAACTTTATTTATTTATGAAATAGGTATTTTTTTTTAAAAATAATTATTTATTCCTGCACTTAAGTCCATTTGTTATTATTATTTTTTTATTTGATCAGAGAGAAAGAGAGAGAAGGAAAGGGAGAAAGAAAGAAAGAAAGAAAACCGCCAGGTCTGGGACTCAAACTATTGTCACTCATGTGGGAATCCAGTACCTTTAACCACCACACCACCTGATGGCCCCATGAAATAGTTTGTTATTTTTCTTTATTATTATTTAATTTCATTTATTATTTATTTATTTATTTATTTTAATTTGACCAGACAGAGACAGAGAAAGAGTGAAAGGGAAAGTGAGAGAGTAATTCCAGGTCCAGGAATTGAAATGTGAGAACCCAGGCCATGTGGGAATCTAGCACCTTTCACACCATGCCGGACCTCTCATGAAATAGTTTACAATGACAGCTAAAATTATATTCATTTACTGTGTACAACATGATATCTTTTTTTAAGAATTATTTTATTTCACTTTTTTAGAGGTTTTTTAATTGCTATAGGACATGTGCACTCATCAGAAAGACAGAGACAGAGAGACAGACAGCGAGAAATCAACCCCCCAGGGGGATGGCCACGCCACAATCCCTTCTCCTCCGTTCTCCTCTCGTGATCTTGGGCACGCACGCACACGCGGCCGGCGTGAGTTTTAAGCCGTCAGGTCTGGGACTCAAACTGCTGTCAACTACATGGGAGTCCAGCAACATAGCCATTACGCCACCCACTGGTCCTAGAATTATTTAATTTAACTTTTATTTATTTATTTTAATTTGACCAGAGAGAGAGAGGGGAACAGAGTAAGAGGGAAAGTGAGAAAGCAAGCCACCAGGTCCAGGACTCAAATGGCATTTAGCCACGTGCGAGTCCAGAACCCTTAACCACTATGCCACCTGCTGGCCCCAAAGTCTCTTTAAAAAAAAAAAAAAAGAATTATTTTGTTTAATTTTATTCATTGTCTTTATTTATTTTTTATTTTATTGAAGTTGACTAGAGAGAGACAGAAAGAGAGATGGAAAGTGAGAAAGCAAGCTGCCAGGTACAGGACTCAAACCATGGTCAGCCAAGTGGGAGTCCAGCAGCCTTAACCACCACACCACTTGCCAGCTCAACTTGTTGTTGAAGTATGTATACATTTGTAGAATGGCTAAATCTAGCTAAGTAATATATGCATACCTCACATAGTTTTTTATTTATTTAATTTATTTTTTAAATGAATTTTTTGGGACCAGCAGTTGGCATAATGGCTATGTTGTTGGACTCCCATGTCGTCAACCATGTTTCGAGTCCCGGACCCAGAGAATTAAACTCACACCTGACAAGTGTGCGTGCGTGCCCAAGATCCCAAGAGGAGAATGGAGGGGAAGGAATTGCGGCATGGCCTTCCCCCCTTGGGGGGTGATTTTTTGCTTTCTGTCTCTCTCTCTCTGTGTGTCTTTCTGGTGAGCACACATGCCCTATAGCAAAAATCTCTCCCCCCACCCCCCCATAAAAAAGGCAACCGATAAAAAAATATATATATATAAAATGAGCTAGCTGGATCTACATATTTCAAAATGTGTCTCAAAAACATAAAATTGATTGGAAAAAGCAAGTTGCATAAGGACACCTAGACTATCCTCTCATTTAAATAAAATTAGTATAACATGATGACTATAGTTAATAATGATGTTTCTATAGTATTCTTGTAAGATGCTGTGATTGGATGTTAGGTGTTCTTACCACAAAAATACCTATGTGGGGCTAGCAGGTAGTGTTGTGGTTAGGGCACTGGACTCCCACATGGTCACCCATGGTTTGAGTCCCAGACTTGACAACTTGCTTTCTTACTTTCTTTCTCTCTTCCTATCTCTCTCTGATCAAATTGAAGAAAAATAATAAGTGAATATAATTAAATAATTATTATTAAAAAAATTTTTTGGAGAGTGTTTTTTGTTTGTTTGTTTGTTTTTTGCTATAGGGTGCATGCACTCGCCAGAGAGACAGAGAGACAGAAAGCAAGATGGGACCAGCAGTTGGCCTAATGGCTATGTCACTGGACTCCCATGTAGTCCACCGCGGTTCGAGTCCCGGACCTGGTGGCTTAAACTCATGCTGGCACATGTGTGTGTGTGTGTGTGTGTGTGTGTGTGTGTGTTCAAGACCCCGAGAGGAGAATGGAGGAGAAGGAATTGCGGTGTGGCCATTCCCCCCTGGGGAGTGATTTCTTGCTTTCTGTCTCTCTGTTTCTGGCGAGAGCTTGTGCTCTATAGCAAAAACCTCTCCAAAAAAAAGAAAGAAAGAAAGAAAGAAAGAAAGAAAGAAAGAAAGAAAGAAAGAAAGAAAGAAAGAAATCACCTCCCAGGGGGGATGGTCATGCCACAATCCCTTATCCTTCATTCTTCTCTTGGGATCTTGGGCATGCAGACACAATCATCCAGCGTGAATTTAAGCCACCGGGTCGGGGACTCAAACCATAGTCAACTGCATGGGAGTGCAGGAACATAGCCATTACGCCAACTGCTGGTCCTGGTTGCCTTTTTTGTTTGTTTGTTTGTTTGCTATAGGGTTCAGGTGTTTATCAGAGAGAGAGGAAAAGTAAGAAATCACCCCCCAGTGGGAATGCCCACACCCAAATCCCTTCTCCTGCAGTCTCCTTTCAGGATTTAGGGCATGCACACACATACAGCCAGCATGATTTTCAAGCCTTCCAGCCCAGGACTCAAATTCCAGCAGTCGACCTCCTCATGGCACCCAGCACCTTAACCTGCACACCACCTGGCTCTTATTTTATATTCTATAGCAGTGCTGCCCAGCAGGACTTCGCAGTAATGGAAGTGTTCTATATCTGCATTGTTTACTATGACACCCAGTAACCACATGCGGCTTTTGAGCCCCTGAAATGTGGCCATTGTGACTTGTCCCAACCCGGGGGGACAGTCGAACAGGTTTCCTGAGGGAAGGAGTGAGAGCCGGGACAAGCAGCGCAGTGTTACAACACGGAGACGACACAGTGTCTTCAGGGTCGTCCGTTTATTGTGGGAGCACAGTACATCACGAGACAACGCAGTGTTACAACTCTTCAGGGTCGTCCGGAGACGACGCGTTGTTACAACTCTTCAGGATCTTCCAGAGACGATGCAGTGTTCTTCAGGGTCTTCCAGGTCATCTGGCGATTGTGGGCCAAGCATCGTGATTATATACAAGCTGGTGGGCCATGATTGGTTGTAAAAGGTGGGTTATGATTGGTTGTAAAAGGTGGGTTATGATTGGTTGCTTTTGGACCAATCATGAGGTGCCGGATATGCAAATCTGACGGATTCTAGTGGCTAATCAGAGCAAGGTTTCGAAGGTCAGGTTTTTTGTTTTTTGTTTTTTGTTTTTTTTTTCTTTAGGGCGCGTGCGCTCGCCAGACAGACAGAGAGAGACATAGAGACAGAAAGCGAGAAATCACCCCCCAGGGGGGATGGTCACGCCACAATCCCTTCTCCTCCATTCTCCTCTTGGGATCTTGGGCACGCACGCACACGCGCCCGGCGTGAGTTGTAAGCCACCGGGTCCGAGACGCGAACCGCGGTCGACTACGTGGGAGTCCAGCGACATAGCCATTACGCTAACTGCTGGTTCCCCGAAGGTCAGGTTTTTTGAAAGGAACCAGTTGTGGCCTTTGTCATTGTGTAATTGTTTGCTTTCTGAGAAACTGGCGATATTCGCTGGTACGCAGCCTCCCACAGTGACTGAGGAAATGAACTTGAAATTAAACGGAGGTGAAGGGATCCGCAATCCCTTCTCCTCCATTCTCCTCTCGGGATCTTGGGCACGCATGCACACAAGCCCGGCGTGAGTTTAAGCCACCGGGTCCAGGACGTGAACCGTGGTCGACTACGTGGGAGTCCAGCGACATAGCCATTACGCTAACTGCTGGTCCCAAGAATTATTTTATTTATAGTGATTTATACATTCTAATTTGACCAGAGAGGGAGAGGGAAAGAAGGAAAGTGAGAAAGTAAGCCACCAGATCCAGGACTCAAACCACAGTTGGCCATGTGGGCATCCAGCACCCTTAACCACTATGCCACCTGCCGGCCCCTGTTGTTATTATTTTTTAATTTGACCAGACCAAGACAGAGAGAGAAAGGGAAAGTGAGAAAGCAAGCCACCAGGTCTGGGACCCAAACCGAAGTCAGCCATGTGGGAATCCAGTGCCTTTATCCTCCATGCCACCTGCCGGCCCCGAAATGTTATTTATTTATTTATTTATTTATTTATTGGAGAGGTTTTTTTCTATAGGGTGCTTGCGCTCGCCAGATAGACAGAGAGAGACAGAGAGACAGAAAGCGAGAAATCACCCCCCAGGGGGGATGGCCACACCACAATCCCTTCTCCTCCATTCTCCTCTCGGGATCTTGGGCATGTATGCACACGTGCCTGGTGTGAGTTTTAAGCCACCGGGTCCGAGACGCAAACCATGATCGACTACATGGGAGTCCAGCGACATAGCCATTACACTAACTGCTGGTCCCCAGTGTTTGTTATTTTAACTTACATTTCCCGTTTCATCTTTTCTTAAAATGTATTTTTGCCTGGGCCAGTAGGTAGTGTAGTGTTTGACGCACTGGATTCCCACATGGCTGACCATGGCTTCAGTTCCATACCTACCGCAAAGATCTCTCTCTCTCTAAAAATATTTTTTTTGGCTTCATTCATGATAGAGCGCATGTGTGCACATGAGCAAGGAGAGGTGAGCATCCTTCATAGATCTAGTCACATTCCGGTCCTGTCTCCAATTCTCCAGCCCATGGATCTGGGCACAGGTGTGCGTGCCCAATGTGTTTCAGGCTGGCTGGACTAGTATTTGAACTGTCGTCACCATGTGGAATACAGCTTCTTTTTTTTTTAATTTATTTTTTAAATTATTATTTATTTTACTTTTTATCATATTTTAAAAACATTTTATTTAACTTTATTTATTTATTTACTTTAATTTGACCAGAGAGGGACAGAATGAGAGAAAGAGAGGGAAAGTGAGAAAGCAAGCCGCCAGGTCTGGGACTTGAATCACGGTTAGCCATATGGGAGTCCAACACCCTTAGCTACCACACCACCTGCCAGCTCCAATCACATATATTTTTACACTGTACAACATTTCTTTTTCCAGCACAATTACAATGCGTATCAGTCAAGACAAAGACATTACTATCCACAACACCCTCAGCAAACAGCTTTTTTTTTTTTTTTTTTTTTTTAGAGAGAGGTTTTTGCTATAGGGTGCGTGCGCTCGCCAGACAGACAGAGAGAGACAGAGAGACAGAAAGCGAGAAATCACCCCCCAGGGGGGATGGCCACGCCGCAATCCCTTCTCCTCTATTCTCCTTGGGATCTTGGGCACGCACGCACACGCGCCCAGCGTGAGTTTTAAGCCACCGGGTCCGGGACGTGAACCGCAGTCGACTACGTGGGAGTCCAGCGACATAGCCATTACGCTAACTGCTGGTCCCTACATCCAGCTTCTTTTAAGTAGCACGTTTCCGCGGCGCCCTAATGATGTTACCTCTCCGAAGGAGTCTCTTTCATATGTTTTTTCATTTTCCTCTTGAGTTGATTGTCTTTTTCATATTGCTTTGTGGAAATTCTTTATAAATTATAGATAGTAACTATTTCTTGGTTAAATGCTTGTATATGATGTCTACTCTGATGTGCTTTTTATTATTAATTTAATTCAATTTAATTTTTTTTTTAAAGAATTATTCTAGGGACCAGCAGTTAGCGTAATGGCTATATCGTTGGACTCCCACTTAGTCGATCGCAGTTCGTGTCCCGGACGCTGGGCCTGTGTGCGTGCGTGCCCAAGATCCCGAGAGGAGAATGGAGGAGAAGGGATTGCGGAGTGGCCATCTCCCCTGGGGGGTGATTTCTCGCTTTCTGTCTTTGTCTGTCTGGTGAGCGCACACGCCCTATAGCAAAAACCTCTCAAAAAAGAAATTATTCTATCTGGCAGTACTCTGGTCACAAAATTTCCAAAAGACCACAAGGAGCCAATTCTGATGTAAATACACAAGGGTCGCTTTTATTCCGGGCTTGAGCCAGGGCTCTCAACCATCTCCTACACAGCGGACACAGTGGATCAGAGTTGGGAGCCCCGGTGTTAGCTGGGCAGGGTTTTTATCTGGCTGTTAAGGTGGGGAGGACAAGGGGTGATGAGGAATGCACTCAGGCGGCTACACATTGGCTGTAGATTTCAAGAAGCATAGTTGTCTTTTACTGACTGGTCGTCAGACTGTTAAGTGGGACAAGAAAGTTACTTCAGGTCTCTGGTATTTCTTTTGTTCTTCCCATTATGACCCTCTCCTACATCGGCTTGCCTCCTTGAGATGGCACCGATTCTCAGCAAGGTGGGTTTAACAAAATGGAATCCCCCCCCCACACCCAAAAAAATGGAGTCACCCTGGTCCTTCAATTTAATTTTATTTATTCATTCATTTACTTTTCATTTGACCAGAGAGAGACACGGAGAGAGTGAGAGAGGGAAAGCGAGAAAGAAAGCCACCAAGTCCAGGACTGGAACCATGGTCGGCCATGTGGGAATGTCCAGCACGTTAACCACCATGCCACCTGCTGGTCCCTCAATTTAATTTTTTAAAGAATTATCTTATTTTACTTTATTTATTTTTCTATTTTAATTTGACCAAAGATGAACAGAGAGAGAGAGAGAGAGAGAGAGAGAGAGAGAGAGAGAGAGAGAGAAAGAGAGGGAAAGCAAGAAAGCAAGCTGCCAGGTCCAGGACTCAATCCACGGTCAGCCAGGAGGGAATCCAGTGCCCTTAATTACCATGCCACCTGGGAACCAGCAGTTAGTGTAATGGCTATGTCGCTGGACTCCCACGTAGTCGACCACGGTTCGTGTCCCGGACCCGGTGGCTTAAAAAACTCACGCCGGGCGCGTGTGCGTGCGTGCCCAAGATCACGAGAGGAGAATGGAGGAGAAGGGATTGCGGTGTGACCATACCCTCTGGGGGGTGATTTCTCGCTTTCTGTCTCTATGTCTCTCTCTCTGTCTGTCTGGCGAGCGCACGCGCCCTATAGCGAAAACCTCTCCAAAAAAAAAAAAAAAAAAAAAAATTACCATGCCACCTGCCAGCCCCAATTCAATTTAATTTTCGCAATAATACATTCACTTATTTTTTTTTTTTTTTTTTTGCAAGAAGGCATGACACTTACGGGGGAGAGGGGTGTTGGGGGTGAAGAAAGTGACAAAGGACATCCCCATGGGTTGGTCACACTGCAATCCCTTCTCCTTCATTTCTTCTCCTTTCAGGTTCTGACAGACATGGATGTGCTGGGCGATTCTCAAAAGCCTCTGAGTCTGGGACTCAGACTCAAGCAGCAGGCCATGTGGGATCCAGCTCACTTCACCACACCATGTTCTGGCCCACGCATACTTCAAAAGGTACGAAAATATAACCAAGATTCTTCTAAAAGCTAAACACAAAACTGCCATGTGATTGACAAAGATTCTTTCTTGACTCAACTCTAGCCAGACTCCTCTGAGCCTCTCCTTGATTAGGACTCAACCTTGGGGATAAAGAATTAAACAAACACTAACATAGCTTCTCACAGCTCAAGGCCACATTCCTGGAATGACCTTAGTCCCCTCCCAGTGCCTTGCTGAGAAAATTTAGGGCCGGTAAAAAGAAGCCTTTGTTCCAGCCAACAGCCTGAATCCAGGGCCCTGTCTCCCAGCCTCTGTGGGGACTGCTGAGCCTAACTCAGCACCACCAGATAGGATTAACTGGGACCAAGCCCATTCCCCACTTTCTGTAATCTTTCACTTCTCTGACCCCACTGAACCCTCACCCACACCCCTTCCCTCTTCCTTTAAAACACCCAGTTACTCTTTACAAATCAAAGTTGGCTCCAGTTGATGAGGGACACTTTCCCATTGCAGTAGTGTGTTGATGATTAAAATCGGGGGTGGGGGGGCAGGAGGTGGCATAGTGGTTAAGGTGCTGGGCTCTCACATAGTCGACCGCAGTTTGAGTCCCAGGCCCAGCAGCTTGAAACTCACACCAGGCACACCTGCATCCATGTCCAAGATCCTAGGAGGAGAATGGAGAAGACGGGATTGCTGACCTGGCCATCCCCCACGAAGGGTAGTTTCTCACTTTCCCGCTCACTGTCTCTCTCAGTTTTGCTCCAGTGAGTGCACAAACCCTAGGGCAAAAACCTTAAAAAAACAAACAAATGAAAGGAGCAAGGACCCCCTAATGTATTTTCTAAGGTTCTTGAAATATAAGGTCCCTTTACATTGTAATGGCTGAGTAAGGAGGAAGTCTTCAGACTTTGGTTATGATAGTGACCAACGTGGACCATGAGTGAGGCCACTAGACCTCTAAAACTCTCACTTAAAGGAAAGAGAAGGTTTTCATTTCAATGTATAAGATGTTTTATAGGCTGGAAACTGCTGGTTTCCAGGGGCTCAAAGACTCCAGGCTGGGTGGCTCCAGACACCTGAAGAGGAATTTGATTATCTAAGGCCTCACCAATCAAGAATGCCACGAGATGATCACGCCCTCTTGAACCAATCCCTGAATTGATCATGTGCCTGGGACCTCTGCCCCTAATTTTGCCCTTAAAAACCCATGTGAGGAACATCTCGGGAGACCGGGTCTTTTCAGCATGAGCTGCCCACTCTCCTTGCTTTTTGCTTTGCAATAAAGCTGGACTTCCCTTCACCACAGCATGTGCCTGCGATTTGGTTTTACAAACAAACAAACAAAAACCTGTCCTGATCACTTTAGCTAGTGCCTAGCTTTGTTGATCTTTTTTTGCCTTTTATTTACAATACAGTGCATGAACATGCATGAGAAAGAGAGGAAGAGGGATGAGGATGAGCACCGTCCACAGCAGCCCACAGCGCCTGATTCCCTTCCTCTCAGCTTTCAGCTGATTGGATTGTCGACGGAAAAATAATAACCAACTGTAAAATTAATAATTAATAATTAATAATTAATGCGGTTTATTTCCAAGCCAACTGGGAGTGACCTAGGCCGGAGAAAAGGCATGCATGCCTTTTCTCTGGGGGATCATGTACAGAGGTTCCTTTTATTTGTTCTTGAGATTGACAGACAACATTTAGTGAAAAGATTTCCCATTGGTCTGGCCCAAAAAGGCGGGACATGTAGAAGCGAGGTGGGGGGCTTGTAGGTTATAGGTGGGTTCCACAATTCTTAGGTTGGTGTTTGGAAGGGAAGATCTGTGTCTTAGTTAAAGAAAGGCTTAATCTACATCTCAAGGAAAAGGGAAGTTCTGTGTCTTGGGAAGAAATAAGCAAAAGAATACACTGTAATCAGTTGAAATATACATCTCAAAGATACTATGCCAGGTACAGGAGGTAGGAAGAATCCTGTTAATAGAAAATAAATGGTCTGTTAATGTTTGTGGGCATGACTTCCCCAGTCCTTTTTGGAAAATAGAAAAGGTAGTCAGACTTCTGTCCACAGGATCCTGGGCACTCACACACACACACACACACACACATGCCTAGCCTGTTTTAGGCTGACCAGGTTGGGGATTTGAACCATGTGGGATTGACTTCTCTTGAGCAGTGCATTACTGCTGCCCCATGGAACCAGCCCTGCTTTATCTTTCACATAACCCAGCAATCTTACTCCTGTGAACTGACAAAAGAAAAGCAAATTTCAGGGACCAGCAAATGGCGTAATGGTTATGTCACTGGACTCCCATGTAATCCATTATGGTTCAAGTCCTGGACCCAGTGGTTTAAAATTCACTTTGGGCATGTGTGTGTGTGCCCAAGATCTCAAGAAGAGAATGGAGGGACCAGCAGTTAGCGTAATGACTATGTCGCTGGACTCTCACATAGTTGACCACGGTTCGCGTCCCGGACCCGGTGGCTTAAACTCACGCCAGGCGCGTGTGCGTGCATGCCCAAGATCCCGAGAGGAGAATGGAGGAGAAGGGATTGCGGCGTGACCATCTCCCCTGGGGGGTGATTTCTCACTTTCTATCTCTCTGTCTCTCTCTGTCTGTCTGGCGAGTGCGCGCGCCCTATAGCGAAGACCTCTCCAAAAAAAAAAAAAAAGAAGAGAATAGAGGGGGCTGGCAGGTGGTGTGGTGGTTAAGGGCACTGGACTCCCACATGGCGGACCATGGTTTGAATCCTGGACTTGGTGGCTTGTTTTCTTTCTCTCACTTTCTCACGAGAGAAATAAACAAAATTAAATCTTTTTTTTTTTTTTTTTTTTTTTTTTAAAGAAGAGAATGGAGGAAAAGGGGTTGCAGCATGCCCATACACCGCCCCCCCTCCCCCGGGATGATTTCTTACTTTCTGTCTCTCTGGTGAGCACACAAGAAAAAGAAAAGTAAATTTCAGATAACCACTATCCTTCCATCTTGAGCCTCTGAATAAAAACTCTGGCCCATGGCCCAGCCCGCACCATAGTGACTAGGGCAGCTGGATCCCACATGGCTGACTGCGTAGTTCAAGTCCAGAGCACAACAGCTTGAGAAATACACCAGGTACCTGTGCATAAATGCCCCAAATCCCCAAAGGACGGAGAAATGGAGGAGAAGGAATTGTGGTATGACCATTTCCCATGGAAGAATGCTTTCTTATTTTTTCTCTTTTTTCCTTTCTGTTCTGTCTCTCTCTGGAGAACACACACGCCTTCTGGCAAATAAAACCCAAAAACCCAAAAAGAACCCTGGACCAGAACTGAATACAATCAGAAGCCTGGAGTCCTACCGAGCCCTGTAGAAACTAGCCTGGGTCAGCCAACCACAGCCAGCCTACAGACACACAAGCATGGAAATAAATGGAAGTGGGGCCGGCAGGTGGCAGTGGTTAGGGCGTTGGACTCCCACGTGGTCCACCGCAGTTTTAGTCCCGGACCTGGCACCTTGCTTTCTCACTTTCTCTCTCTCTCTCTCTGTCCCTCTCTGGTCAAATTTTAAAAAATAAATAAATAAATAAAGTTAAATAAAAATAATTCTAAAAAAAAAAATCCACTGTGGTTTGAGTCCTGGAATCACGCTGGGCAAATGTGTGTGCCCAAGATCCCGAGAGGAGAATGGAGGAGAAGGGATTGCTGCGTGGCCATCGACCCTGGGGGTGGGGGTGATTTCTCCCTTTCCCTCTCATTGTCTCTCTGTCTTTCTCTCTCTGGGTGAGTGCATGCACCCTAAGGCAAAAAACTCTAAAAAAATTTAAAAAAGAAGTAGACTTCCCTCTTATTTTTTCCTATTGTAACTTTGGCTTCTTAGCACTAGCTGTCAGTTCAAAAGACAAGAGTTCCTTCTGGAAGCAATCCTTTGAGGCAGGAGTTATTATCCTCATTAGGAACAGATGAAGAAATCAAAGATGAGCGAGTAAATTACCTCTTCTTGGGGTAGAAACTTAAATCTAGATCTGGTTCCTGATTATGTTAAATGGGAGGTAAATGAATGTAGAAGATTATTTTTCACAGAGTCCGGTTCTCAAGCCCCTTGTCTTATTGCAAAATCGTATTTTGAATTTCAATAGATTCATATTAGCTCTTTTCTTCTCTTTATATTCCTTTTGAAATCCTAATTTCACAAGCAGATGGTGCCACAGCCAAATAAGGAGGAGGTCACTTACTGAGGGCAAAAGAGAAGAGGGTAAAAAAGAAAAGCTCATAGTTTTTCCATACGTTACCCATTCTGGCTCCCTGTTTCCATCTGACTTTCCTACCTGAAGTTTTTCAAGTTTTCATTTATTTTTATGAAGCAGAGAGACAGAGTCAGAAAGAGAGATAGAGACTGCACCCCCAATAGAGCCTCAATACTACAACCCAGTCCCAGCCTTCAGCCAGCTCCAGATCAAGGGTGCAGACGTGCCTGGTATACTCAGGGAAGACTCTGGACTTGAACCAAGAACCTTCCCCTTGTGAGAGTGCCTTGCAGAGAGTCATGCTTGACATTGCACTACCATCTAGCCCTTAAAATCTGAATAATATTTTGGGGGAACAGCAGTTAGCGTAATGGCTGTCGCTGGACTCCCATGTAGTCGACCGCGGTTCAAGTCCCGGACCCAGTGGCTTAAACTCACGCCGGGCTCGTGTGCGTGTGTGCCCAAGATCCTGAGAGGAGAATGGAGGAGAAGGGATTGTGGTGTGGCCATTCCCCACTGGGGGGTGATCTCTCACTTTCTGTCTCTCTGTCTCACTCTGTCTTTCTGGCGAACGCATGCACCCTATAGCAAAAACCTCTCCAAAAAAAGAAAAAAAAAATCTGAGTAATTTTTTTCTAGTCCTTTGAGCATATGCATGCACACACGTGTATGCATACATGTTGTGAACGTGTGTACATCTGTGAACGTGTGAATGTTAAAAAAATGAATTCTCGGGAACCAGCAGTTAGCGTAATGGCTATGTCGCTGGACTCCCACGTAGTCAACCGCGGTTCGCGTCCCGGACCCGGTGGCTTAAAACTCACGCCGGGCACGTGTGCGTGTGTGCCCAAGATCCCGAGAGGAGAATGGAGGAGAAGGGATTGCGGCGTGACCATCCCCCCTGGGGGGTGATTTCTCGCTTTCTGTCTCTATGTCTCTCTCTGTCTGTCTGGCGAGCGCACGCGCCCTATAGCAAAAACCTCTCCAAAAAAAAAAAAAAATGAAAAAAAAAAAATGAATTCTCTAATTGTTTTTCCAAAACTTTTTCTATGCCATGAGTCTTTGACTTTTGAAACTACTAAGTTAAACAATTTATCTTATTCGAGCTAGTAGGCAGTGTAGAGGTTAAGGCACTAGATCTCATGTGGCCTACTGTATGGTCTAGTCCTGGACCTGGAGGCTTAAAAATTAAGGTGGGTGTGAGTGCATGCCCAAAATCCTGAGAGGAGACTGGAGAAGGGACTGAGGCATCCCCCTGGGGGATGATTCCTCGCCTGCCCGTGTCACCCCACCTCACCCCCGCACACACACACCCATCTCTGGCAAGAGCATGCACCCTATACTAAAAACTACAAACAACAACAAAAAAAATGACTCATTATAACTCATTCTTTTCTTTAGATAATAAAGTCAGAATTGGGCCTGCAAGTGGCATGGTGGTTAAGGCAGCTGGATCCCACATGGCCAACTTTGTCGTTCAAATCCCAAACTCAGCAGTTTGAAAAACACTGGGTATGTGTGTACCCAAAATCCCAAGAGAAAGAAAGAGAAGGGATTGCTGATGGCTGTCCCCGACCCCCGAGGGGGTGCTGCTCATGTTCCTCTCTTTTCATCTCCCTCCAACAAGCACATGTTCCCTATAGCAAAACTACAAAAACAAACAAACAAACAAATCAATAGCCTTAGGATGGGAGGAGGGAAAGGAGTCACAGGGATTTCATGAAATATAGAGTTATTGGCTAATTTAAAAGAAATAACAAGCAGAGTCTTGCCGTGTCACTACGTTCCGCCTCAGCCTGTCAGCCTCCCACTTGGCTCTTGTTTTAGACAGAGCCTTGCTATCCAGCCTGGGGAAGCCTCAAGCCCATGCTCCTCCTGCCTCAGCTCCCCCCAGCGGGATTCCAGGCGCCACCACCACGCCCAGCCTCTAGGCTAGCCCAGAAATGAAGCCCAGGTCTCACAGGGGTTCCCGCCTGTGGGCCACATCCTCTTAGTGATGTGCACCACCACATCTGCGTCCTGTTTTAGAAACCTTACTTCTCCAGGATCCATTCTTCTCTCAAGATTTTGAGTATGCACGGGCGTGCACCCCGTGTGATTTTCAAGCTGCCAGGTCTGAGACTCAAACTGTGTGGTTAGCCGTGTGAAATCCAGTGCGTTACCTCCATGCCACCCGCTGGCCCCGTGTGAGGTACTGTTGTATGCACTGCCTCATTTTATCCTCGGTGCAGTGCTTCAAGGTAGATATTGGTCCTCTCATCTTTTAATGATGGGAGAACACAGGCTGAAAGAGGTTAAACAACCTCCAAGTCCACACAGCGAAAACATCAAGAGGTAGGATTCAAACCCCGTTCCCTGTGACAGCCAGCTTCACTGTCCTTTTCCTATACTAAAGTGCCTCTCGAGAGCATGTGCCAGCCCTGTGTGGAGAGGACTCTATAAAGATGAGTATTTTCTCTTGTGGGAGTTTATTCTTTTTTTTAAAAAAGATTTATTTAATTCCATTTACTTTTTTTTTTTTTCTTTTTTCTTAATTCAACCAGACAAAGACAGAGAGAGAGGGTGAGAAAGGGAAAGCGAGAAAGCAAGCAGCCAGGTCCGAGATTTGAAACGTGGTCAGCCATGTGTCAATCCAGTGCCCTTAACCACCACACCACCTGCCGGCCCCAGGAGCTTATTCTTTTTTTTTTGAAGAGGTTTTTGCTATAGGGCGCGTGTGCTCACCAGACAGACAGAGAGAGAGAGACAGAAAGCGAGAAATCACCCCCCCAGGGGGGATGGTCCCACCGCAATCCCTTCTCCTCCATTCTCCCCTCGGGATCTTGGGCACGCACGCACACACACCCGGCGTGAGTTTTAAGCTACCGGGTCCAGGACTCGAACCACGGTCGACTACGTGGGAGTCCAGCGACATAGCCATTACGCTAACTGCTGGTTCCCCAGGAGCTTATTCTTAAGATTAAGAATAAAAGTGAATTTACCTAATCTGGTTTTAAACTAAAAGGACAAGATTTAGGGCCAGCCCATGGCCTGGTGGTTAAGACACTATATCTCATATGGCCAACAGGTTAGAGTCCCAGACCCAGCAGTTTGAGAAACATACCAGGCGCGTGTGCGTACATGCCCGAAGTCCCAAGGGGAGGGTGAAATGGAGGAGAAGGGACTGCACTATACCATCACCCATGGGGAATTCTTCTTATTTTCCCTCTCTCTCTGGTAAACACGCATGCACACACTCTGGCAAAATTTACTTAAAGGAATTTTTTTTTTGGAGAGGTTTTCGCTATAGGGCGCATGCGCTCACCAGACAGACAGAGAGAGACATAGAGACAGAAAGCGAGAAATCACCCCCCAGGGGGGATGGTCACGCCACAATCCCTCCTCCATTCTCCTCTCGGGATCTTGGGCACGCATGCACACGTGCTCGGTGTGAGTTTTAAGCCACCGGGTCCGGGACACGAACCGCGGTCAACTACGTGGGAGTCCAGCGACATAGCCATTACGCTAACTGCTGGTTCCCTCAAAGGAATTTTTATTAAAAAAAAAAAAGAAAGAAAGAAAAAAAAAAAGATCAGATTGAAGCCCCTGCCAAGAAATAGCACAAGTGAGAGGCTGTCTCCTGCTCTCCTGCCTGCATCAGAAGGTGCTCAAACTAGGAGGACCCAAAAGCCACCCAACCTGGAGGTTCGCTTTGGGGCATTTCCCACTCTTGTCTTTAAATGTAGGCTTTTAAAGGAAATAACTATATAACTATGGGTAAAGAAAAAGGATCCCTACAGTTTATACTTTTTAAAGATGTAAAACATACTAAAATGTATATTTTCTCTTTTAAAATTTTTTTGAATTGTTTTTATTTAACGGTATTTGTTTATTTATTTATTTATTTAAATTTGATCAGCGAAAGACAGACTGAGAGAGAGAAAGAGAGAGAAAGCAAGCTAACCAGGTCCAGGACTTGAACCATAGCCAACTATGTGGGAGTCCAGTGCTCTTAAGCACCATGCCATCTGCCGGCTTCAGGGTGCATGTTTTCTTCAGTATACATTTTCAGCTGCCCTCTCTCATTTAGTTCGTTTAGCATATTTTAAATGCTGTCAGCCCTTCTTGGTTTGTAGGGAACATCCCTCAAACATCTCCAGCCCAAGTCTCTCTCCCAATTCAGCTTTGCTTATCTATTGCTATGTAACTAACTGCCCCAAGACTTTGTGTCTTTTTTTATAAAATTATTTTATTTAACTTTATTTCTTTTATTTATTTCTTTTTATTTGACCAGAGAGGGACAAAGAAAGAGAAAGAAAGTGAGAAAGCAAGTTGCCAGGTCCAGGACTTGAACTGCAGTTGGCCATGTGGGAGTCCAGTGCCCTTAACCACCACGCCATCTGCCAGCCCCAAGACTTTGTGTCTTTTTTTTTTTCTTTGTTTTTTTTTTTCCTTTCATTTATTTATTTTTACATTTTTCCACAAACATTTAAGACTTTGTGTCTTAAGGCAGCAACCATTTTATCTTGTTGTAATTCAGTGGATCAGGGATTTTTTTTTTTTTTTAATGTATAATCGGCGTTTTATTTTTTCCCCTAGAGGACACAGTTCTCCAGTCCTTAAAGACTCGCGGCTCCTTACATGGGCTTTGGTGGAGGGCGAGGGGCAGCACCCGCAGGTCTAAATCAGGGTGGGGGTGTTCGGTCCTTGCGAGCTTCCCAAGATTGTTCCTGACTCACTTGCTATGAATGGCGCAACTCACACAGTAATGTAGCTTCACATGCAGCTTGGGGAGCACATAGGCTTCGAAGAGACTGCTTTAGAGATGTCCCTGACAGCTGCGGCCTCTGCTATGTTTCGGATGACGAACTTCTTAATAGCCTTGTCCTTGGGCACGCATCGGGCGCAGTTCGTGCAGCGAATAGGCTGCACATGGCCACGGCCCTTTTTGGCACAGCCGTTGTTCCTTCTTTTCTTCGTCACCTGGGAAGCGAGGCCGCAAGAGAGTGGATCAGGGATTTTGACAGGGGTAGCTTGCCTCTGACCCGCGTAATGTCTGCTGAGGTTGGAAGACCTGCGATGGCCTTGGCTTGGTGGGCCTGAATGGCCAGGGAAGGACAGGAGCCGCTCAACTGGATCACATGTCTGGGGCCTCAGTCAGGCTGGAACCCTCCAGATACTGATGGTGCTTCTCAACTTGCAGCCCAGCTAGGTCAATGTATCAGGTGTCGCTGCCTCGTTCAGATTTTAAAAAGGAAAAGAAAAAGAAAAGAACAAAATACTTTAAAAATAACATTCGAGTAATTCAGACTCCAGCCCCCTAACTCAAGTGGTAGGGAGCCCCTCTAGCCTCCTCTCTATCTCTCTCTACCTCTGTCTCTGTTTTCTCTTTCTTTTTTTGTAATTTTTCCTTTAAAATTTTTTTTAAGATAAAGTATTCTCTTGGCTTTCAGCCCCTCCTTTATCTTGCTAATAACCTCCTTTCTCTCTCCCTTCCAGGAGAGGCAAGGAGCAGGCCTTCAGAACACTCTTCCATGGCTCCTGAGAACTAGTGATTTTAGGGAAAAAAGAGAAATGAAGATTTTCTACTGATAATTCAGCCTCCAGCCCCCAAACTCGAGTGGTAGGGAGCCCCTCTAGCCTTCTGTCTCTGTCTCTCTCTGCCTCTGTCTCTGTCTTCTCATTGGAAATTTAAACATTAGATTATTGTTGGAAAACAAGAAAAGCTTCAAATCAGTAATTAAACTTTCCTCCTTGAGAAACCAGAAAAAGGGGCTGGCAGTTAGTATGGTGGTTAAGGTGCTGGTTCCCACATGGCTGACCACAGTTCAAGTCTCAGACCTGGTGGCTTGCTTTCTCGCTATCCCTCTTTCTCTCTGTCTCTCTCTGGTCAAATTAAATAATAATAAATAAAATAAAATTATTGGGGGAAAAAAAAGAGCAAATTAAACCCAAAGTGAACAAGGAAGAAAATAGGAAAGATGGAAACAACCAGGCCTGCCCTGCAGACCGGTGGTTAAGCACTGTGCATTGGGAGCCTGTTCCTGTATGACTGACAACAGTTCAGTCCTGGTCCCAGAGGCCTGAAAAACATGTAGAGCACATGTGCTTCCATGTCCCAAATCCTGACATGATGGAGAAATGGAGGAAAAAGGATTATGGTATGACCACACCCATGGGCGTGCTTTCTCACTCTCTCTTTCTCCCTCTCCCTTTCTCTCTTTGCCCGTAGCACCCTCTGACAAAAATCATAACAACAAAATAAAGAGAAGGTTTCTACTAATCACTAAGAAACAGACGAATCATCTACTTTGGGGCCAGCCTAGGTGTTTAGGGAGCTGGATCCCACATGGCTGA
The DNA here is from genome assembly GCA_026018925.1 of Tupaia tana. Classification (NCBI taxonomy): domain Eukaryota; kingdom Metazoa; phylum Chordata; class Mammalia; order Scandentia; family Tupaiidae; genus Tupaia; species Tupaia tana. Next base: position 131,160,009 of record JAKSZU010000002.1, read on the forward strand.
GGGGCCCTGAAAAACACATCAGGTGTATGTGTGTGCGTGCCCCAGACCCTGACAGGTTGGAGAAATGGAGGAGAGGGGATGCTGTGTGACCATCTGCCAGGGGGACTGTGTGTGCTTTCTCCATTTCCCTCTTTTTCTGGTGAGCAAGTGCACCATTTGGTAATTAGAAAAAAAGAAAAAGAAAAAAATGGTAATTAGGGGGCCAGCAGGTGACATGGTGGTTGAGGCACTGGACTACCACTTGCCTACCACGGTTGGAGTCCTGGACCTGGTGGCTTTCTGCCGACACCCGCTCGAACTCATTTTTCTGAGTTGGGGGTGCTGTGGATTAGAAATAAGCATACAAATAAGGCTGGCAGATGGTGTGGTGGTTAAGGATGCTGGGATCCCACATGGCCGACAGTAGTTCAAGTCCTGAACCTTGTGGCTTGCTTTCTCTCTTTCTCTCTTTCTCTCTCACTCTGTCTCTCTCTGGTCAAATTAAATAAATAAATAATAAATAAAATGAAATAAAAAGTGATTCTTTAAAAAAAGAGAGAAAAAAACCAGCAGTTAGCATAATCGCTATGTGGCTGAACTCCCACGTAGTTGACCGTGGTTCGAGTCCCGGATCCAGTGGCTTAAACTCACGCCAGGCACGTGTGTGTGTGTGCCCAAAATCCCAAGAGGAGAATAGAGGAGAAAGGATTGTGACGTGTCTCTCTGTCTCTCTCTGTCTTCCTGGCGAGCACATGCGCCCTATAGCAAAAACCTCTCAAAAAAAAAAAAAAAAAAAAAAAAAAGAGAGAGAAATAAATATAAAGACAAACACACAAAGACATACTTTCTTTTTATTCCCCTTGGCACAAATGCAGCATGATGCTCAGATTAGGCCACTCCCTATAGCTCTCTAATGTATCATTTGTATTTTATTTTTTCCCAGAGGACAGTTCTTCAGTCCTTAAAGACTCAGGTCCTTACATGGGCTTTGGTGGAGGGCGAGGGGCAGCACCTGCAGGTCTGAAGGTGGGGGGAGCGGCGTTTGGTCCGTCTAAGCTTTACTTTCAGTTTCTGCCTACCTTGCTCTGAATGGTGTAATCACACGGTAGTGCAGCTTCACAAACAGCTTGGGGACACACAGGCATCCCAGACACTTGCTTTGGAGATGTCCCTTGCGGCTATGACCTCTACTATGTTTTTTTTTTTCTTTTTTTTTTGGAGAGGTTTCCGCTATAGGGCGCGTGCACTCACCAGACAGACAGAGAGGGACAGAGAGACACAAAGCGAGAAATCACCCCCCGGGGGGATGGTCACTCCCGCAATCCACTCTCCTCTCGGGATCTTGGGCACGCATGCACACGCGCCCGGCATGAGTTTTAAGCCACCAGGGCCGGGACGCGAACCGCGGTCGACTACGTGGGAGTCCAGCGACATAGCCATTACGCTAACTGCTGGTTCCCCCTCTACTATGTTTTAAATGACGAACTTCTTTCTTCCTTTGTTGTGATTTTTGGGCCGCTAGGTCCAGGACTCAAACCGCAGTCAGTTACGTGGGAGTCCAGCGATGCAACCATTATGCCATCTGCTCATCCCTACAGATGACGAACTTCTTTTTTTTTTTTGGAGAGGTTTTTGCTATAGGGCGTGTGCACTCGCCAGACAGACAGAGAGAGACAGAGAGATAGAAAGCAGGAAATCACCCCCCAGGGGGGATGGCCACGCCGCAATCCCTTCTCCTCCATTCTCCTCTCGGGATCTTGGGCACGCACGCACACGCGCCCGGCGTGAGTTTAAGCCACCGGGTCCGCCCCTCGAACCTCGGTCGACTACGTGGGAGTCCAGCGACATAGCCATTACGCTAACTGCTGGTCCCAATGACGAACTTCTTAATAGCCTGTCCTTGGGCACACATCGGGCACAGTTCATGCAGTGAATAGTCTGCATGTGGCCTGACCCTTTTTGACAAGGCCACTGTTTCTTCTTCACCACCTTGGAAACAAGGCTGGGAGACATGGCTTGCTTTCTTACTTTCCATCTCTCTTGCTCTCTCTGGTCAGCGCACATCTCCTATAGTAAAAGTAATAGTAATAATAATAATAATAAATAAAATTTAATAAGTAATTCTTTTTTTTGGGGGGGGAGGATTTTTGCTATAGGGCGCGTGTGCTCGCCAGAAAGACAGAGAGAGACAGAGAGACAGAAAGAGAGAAATCACCCCCCAGGGGGATGGCCACGCCGCAACCCCTTCTCCATTCTCCTCCCAGGATCCTGGGCACACATGTACATGTGCCCGGTGTGAGTTCAAGTCACCAGGTCTGGGACTTGAACCACGGTCAACTACGTAGGAGTCTAGTGACATAGAAATTATGCCAACTGCTGGTCCTAATAAGTAATTCTTTTAAAAAAGAATTAAAGCAGAAATCTATGAAATTGAGTGGCTGGCAGATGGCATGGTGGTTAAGAGTGCTGGACTCCGGGAGCAGCAGTTAGCGTAATGGCTATGTCGCTGGACTCCCACATAGTCGACCGTGGTTCGCGTCCCGGACCCGGTGGCTTAAAACTCACGCCGGGTGCATGTGCGTGCGCGTGCGTGCCCAAGATCCCAAGAGGAGAATGGAGGAGAAGGGATTGCAGCGTGGCCATCCCCCCTGGGGGGTGATTTCTCGCTTTCTGTCTCTCTGTCTGTCTCTGTCTGTCTGGCGAGCGCACGCGCCCTATAGCAAAAACCTCTCCAAAAAAAAGCTATTAAAAGTCTGTAAGGGGGGGACCAGCAGGTGGCATGGTGGTTAAGGTGTGGGACACTCCCACATGGCCAATCATGGTTTGAGTCCTGGACCTGGTTACTTGCTTTCTCAATTTCCCTCTCTCTCTCTGTCTCTCTCTGGTCAAATTAAATGAATGAATAAATAAAATTAAATAATTCTTTTTAAAAAAAGTCTGTAAGGGGAAAAATCAGACCAGTGCTTGCTAGAAGCTGAGAGTTGGAGGAGAGAAATGACTACATGTGAAAGGGGTACAACTTTTAGGGAGATAAAAATGCTATCTCTCTTTTTAGTTTTTGCTATAAGGCACGTACACTCACTGGAGAAAAAGAGAGGAAAGTGAGAAATCACCTCCGGGGGGATGGCTGTGTTGTCATCCCTTCTCCTTCATTCTCCTTTTGGGATTTTGGGCACCTATGCATGTACACTCCATGTGTTTTCTAAGCTGCTGTGTCCAAGACTCGAACCTTGAAGTTGGTCATGTGGGATCCATTCGCGCTAACTACCATGCCACCAGCTGGCTGTGAAATGCTCTTTATCCTTATTGTGGGGATTGATGTGACTAGGTACATTCGTCAAAGCACATAAAACTGTACATCTAAAAACAGTGAACGGTACCATATATAAATGATATCTCAATTAACATCATGTTAATGAAAAATCGAGAGTACATTTTGGCATTTCTTAATAAATAGAGCGTTATTTATTTTTTTTGAGAGGTTTTCGCTATAGGGCGCGTGTGCTCGCCAGACAGAGAGACAGAAAGCGAGAAATCACCCCCCAAGGGGGATGGCCACACCGCAATCCCTTATCCTCCATTCTCCTCTCGGGATCTTGGGCACGCACGCACACGCGCCCGGCGTGAGTTTTAAGCCACCGCGTCCGGGACGCGAACTGTGGTCGACTACGTGGGAATCCAGCGACATGGCCATTACGCTAACTGCTGGTTAAAAACAGGAAGAGAGAAAACTGCTGCTAGAAAACGTGTCAGGCCCTCCTGCCTCGCAGCGTGAGTATCAGCCACACCCTCCACCCCAGTGCTGAGGCTTTAGGGAGCCCACTCAGGCCGCTCTACCAAGTCACTAAATATCCTCCCACTTGGTATCTCAGTCTTCAACTCTGTCACCCTGTTTAGATCTCCGTATCCCCCTCTCCGATCGTCAGTACCCTACTGCCATCATCGCCCATTGGACCTCTGGGCTAATAGATGCCATAGGAGCGACTTTGTCTTTCCCCCCGGCCTCTTTAAATCTGCCCACAGGGCTCCACTGGCCCTGAAAGGTATCTCAAGCAGGCCACAGTGCATCTCTGTTCTATGTCCGCTATGTCCCCGAGAAAAAGTCCTTCAGACTTCATTATGAATTAAATTCCTCCTCTTTCATTGAGAGGCGTTACCAGAACCAGCAGGTGAAGTCCATCAAAGAAGTTAGGGGACCATGTAACCAACTTGCGCACGATGGGAGCCCTGGAATCTGGCATGACAGAGCATTTCTTTTTTCTTTTTTTATTTTTAAAGAACTATTTATTTCATTTATTAAATTGTTAAAAATTTGACCAGAGAGAGACACACACAGAGAGAGAAGGAAAATAAGAAAGCAAGCCACCAGGTTTGGGACTCAAATTGTGGTCAACCGTGTGGAAGTGTCCAGCGCTTTAACCACCATACCACCTGCTGGCCCCTTTGAATATATTTATTTATTTATTTATTGTAAACCTTTATTTTATTTTATTGGATTTATTTTAGTTCACTTTATTTGTTTATTTTTATTTTGACCAGAGAGGGAGAAAGAGAGAGAGAAAGTGAAGAAGCAAGCCAACAAGTCTGTGACTTGAACCGTGGTCAGCCATGTTGTAGTTCAGCACCTTTAACTACCATGCCACCTTCTGGCCCCGAATTTATTTTTTTTTATTTTTTATTTTTAAAAATTAATTTTATTTCTTTTTCTTTTTTTTTCTTTCTTTTTTTTTGGAGAGGTTTTTGCTATAGGGCACGTGCACTCACCAGAAAGACAGAGAGAGACAGAAAGCGGGAAATCTTCCCCCCCCCCCCAGGGGGAATGGCCATGCTGCAATCCCTTCTCCTCCATTCTCCTCTCAGGATTTTGGGCACACACACACACACACACGCCCGGTGTGAGTCTAAACCACCGAGCCCAGGATTCGAACCACAGTCAACTACCTGGGAGTCCAGCAACATTGTCATTACGCCATCTGCTGGTCCCAAATTTTATTTCTTCATTCATTTTTTTTTTTTTTTTGGAGCGGTTTTCGCTATAGGGCGCATGCACTCGCCAGACAGACAGAGAGAGACAGAGAGACAGAAAGCGAGAAATCACCCCCCCAGGGGGGATGGCCACGCCACAATCCCTTCTCCTCCATTCTCCTCTCGGGATCTTGGGCACGCACACACACGCCCCTGGCATGAGTTTTAAGCCACCGGGTCTGGGACATGAACCGCGGTCAACTATGTGGGAGTCCAGCGACATAGCCATTACGCTAACTGCTGGTTCCCTTGTTCATTTATTTTAATTTGACTAGCTAGCATTACGCTAACTGCTGGTTCCCTTGTTCATTTATTTTAATTTGACTAGCTAGAGAGAGAGAGAGAGAGAGAGAGAGAGAGAGAGAGAGAGAGAGAGAGGGAGAGGTGGGAAATGAGAAAGCAAGCCACCAGGGACTCAAGTGCAGAATTCGAACTGTGGTTGGCCATGTGGGAGCGTCCAGCGCCTTAGCCACCATGCCACCTGCTAGTCCCGGGCAGAGTATTTCTTTGACATGCACACCTGGGAGACCGAGATAAGAGAGCTAAGCCTGAGACCGGCCTTTTCAGAGCCCCGGTGACTTCTTTGCTCACTGTGGCAGTGTCTGGCGTTTCTATTACATTTCCTCTAAGCTGTGTAAGACATTCACGTACGCTCTTTAGGTTGTACCATTCCTTCAAATATGGGAGTTGGGTATCCAAAAACTCAATTAATAAATAAAGACTGGCTTGCAGAGCTAGCCTTAAGGGTTAGTGGTTAAGGGAGCCAGATACCACGTGGCTTACTGTGTGGTTTGAGTCCCGGACCCAGTGGCTTGAAAAATACACTGGGCTTGTATGCATACCCGAAATCCCAAAAGGAGGGAGAGAAGGAGGAGAGGGATTGTGGTGTAACCACGCCCCATTGGGGGGTGCTTTCTCCCCCTTCCCTTTCCCTTGGTGTGCAGGTGTCCTCTGGCAAACTAAAAAGGAAAGGCTGGCTTGACCTGGAAAGCTGCCAGCGGGGACAGGGGCCTTTGGACGCTGCTTCACATTCTTCACATGCCTCAGTGTCTGACCGCCTGCCCCCACATCAAAGCTGGATGCAGGTGCCGGGGAGGGAAGGGGTGGAGAGGCTTTACTGAAGTGGGCTGACCGGAAGGGTTTGGTTTCCTGGTTGTGGCAGGTGTTTAGATTGCCTTTTTTTTTTTTTTAAGAGAGATTTTTGCTATAAGGTGCATGTGCTCACTGGGGAGACAGAGAGACAGAAAGTGAGAAATCACCTTCCGGGGGAATGGCCACGCCACAATCCCTTCTCCTCCATTCTCCTCTCAGGATTTTCAGTATGCACGCATATGCACCCGATGTGAGTTTTAAGCCACAGGGTCCAGTATTAAGTGGGTCCAGTGTAAGTGGACGTAACCATTGCGCCAGCCTCTGGAAGCAGAGCTGTCTAGTTGATCAGCGCCGATCACGAACGTATGAACGAACCTTCCCAAGAGGCGAAGCATCTCACAGAGCTGCCCACAGAGCCCTGCATGTTTTAGACTTAGGCAGTTGTTGTTTTAAGGCCCTAAGTCTTGGGGGTTAGTTTGATACACAGCAGTGGCTAATCGATACAGTCTGTCAAGAAGTTATCTAGGGGGCAGCCGATGGCATGGTGGTTAAAGGCACCAGATTCCCACGTGGTCAACTATGGCTCAAGTCCCGGACCTGGCAGCTTGCTTTCTCCCTTTCCATTTCCTTATCTTTCTCTGATCAAATTAAAACATAATAATAACAAATGGAATTAAATAAATAAATAAATAAATAAATAAATTTTTGGAGAGGCTTTTGCTATAGGACGCATGCGCTCACCAGAAACAGAGAGAGACAGAGAGATAGAAAGCGAGAAATCATCCCCCCCGGGGGGGGGGGGGGGGGTGGCCACGCCGCAATCCGTTCTTCTCCATTCTCCTCTCAGGATCCTGGGCACGCATGCATGCATGCCCAGCATGAGTTTAAGCCACCAGGTCTGGGACTCGAACCACGGTCAGCTATATGGGAGTTCAGCAATATAGCCATTACGTTAACTGCTGGTCCCAATAAATAATTCTTTAAAAAAAGAAGTTATCTGTGCCAGCAGTATTCTGGTTCATAATTTGCACACCATAAATTTGTTTTCGTTTTAAATTTGCTACAGGCCAGGTGCACTCAATGGGGGAGAGACAAAGAGAGGAAAAGTAAGACATCAATCCCCCATGGGCCAGCAGGTGGTGTGGTGGTTAAGGTGCTGGACTCCCACATGGTTCGGAGTCCTGGACCTGGTGGCTTGCTTTCTCACTTTCTCTTTCTTTCTCTCTCTCCTTTTCTCTCTCTATTTCGCTCTCACTTGCTTGTAAGAACTCTGTCCCTCTCTGGTCAAATTTAAATAAATAAGTAAATAAATAAATAAATAAAATAATAAAAATAAAATAATTCTTTTTTTTTTTTTTTTTGGAGAGGTTTTTTTCTACAGGGCACATGTGCTCGCCAGAAAGACAGAGAGAGAGAGAGACAGAAAGTGAGAAATCACCCCCCAGGGGGGATGGCCATGCCACAATCCCTTCTCCTCCATTCTCCTCTCTGGATCTTGGGCACGCACGCACACGCACCCAGCACAAGTTTAAGCCATTGGGTCTGGGACTCGAACCACAGTCGACTACATGGGAGTCCAGCAATTTAGCCATTATACCATCTGCTGGACCCAATAAAATAATTATTAAAAAAAAAAAATCATCCCTCCACCCCGGAGAATGGCCATGCCACAGTCCCTTCTCTTCCATTCTCCTCTCAGGATTTAGGGTGCACATGCACACGCGGCTGGTGTGTTTCCCAAGATCCAGGTTCCAGGACTCAAACTGTGCAGCAGTCATGTGAGAACTAGCCACCTTCCCCACCACACCACCGGCTGGCTCTGCAAGTCATCACTTTTATCATCTCTTTACTTCCAATTTTTTTTTGAATCCTTGTGAATATTTAGAAAAAAGAAATAATAATACAAGTATTGTTTGTTTTGGTTCTCCAAGCTGACAGCCTTTATCTTGGCATAGATACTTTGACTCCAGTCTTGTGAAGCAGAGATCACTGTTATCCTATTTTAAAGATAGTGAGTCAAAGACATTTCTTTTTTTCTTTTTTCTTTTTTTTTCTTTTTGAGAGGTTTTTGCTATAGGGTGCGTGTACTTGCCAGAAAGACAGAGAGAGACAGAGAGACAGAAAGCGAGAAATCACCCCCCCGGGGAGATGGCCACGCCACAATCCCTTCTCCTCCATTCTCCTCTCGGGATCTTGGGCACGCACGCACACGCGCCCGGCGTGAGTTTAAGCCACTGGGTCCGGGACTCGAACTGTGGTCAACTACATGGGAGTCCAGTGACATAGCCATTACTCCAACTGCTGGTTTGTAGTCAAAGACATTTCTAAAAAGCGTCCAAAGTCACTCAGCTAGCAAGAGGCAGAGTGCAATGTGAACCCAGGCAGTCTGGCCCAGAGCCGACACTACCAAATGCCCCCTGCTCTGCTCCCTCCCAAGGGGAATGGTCATGCCACAGTCCCTTCTCCTCCATTTTTCTCTCCTCTTGGCAATTTAGGCACGTGTGCATATGTGCCCGGTGGGTTTTTCACACCTCCATGTCCGGACTCCAACCATGTCGCCAGCCATGTGGAATCCAGCTGCCTTAATTAGCACACCACCGGCTGGTCCTCCAGTGATTTTTCAACATAGGAAGCATACTCATTTTCACTTGTAACTTATGCAATATGAACTAAAATAATGACATACTGTTTTCCCCCATCAGATTGACAAAGAGAAAATAGCTAGATAACACACTCGCTTGGCAGCGTGGGGAAACGGAGGGGACACTGTACAGCCTCTACAGAAAGCAACTGTAGGGCCAGCCAGCATGGTGGTTAAGGCGACTGAATCCCTCACGGCCGACTAACCGGTTCAAGTCCTGGACTAGCAGCTTGTAAAATGCACAAACATGTGTACATGTGTACTCAAAATCCTGAGAGGAGAAGGAAGGGAAAGGACAGTGGTGTGGTCACTCCCCTGGGGAATGCTTTCTCACTTTCCCTCTCTTTCTCTTTCTCTTTCCATAAATGCCCATGCCCTGTAGCAAATTATAGATATACTAATTAATTAAAAAAAAAAACAATTTGTGGTTGGCAGGTGGCATGGTGATTAAGGGTACTAGGCTTCCACATGGCTGACTGTAGTTCGAGTCCTGGACCTGGCAGCTTGCTTTCTCACTTTCCCTCTCTTTCTCATTCTATTCCTCTCTGGTCAAATTAAAATAAGTAAATAAAGTTAAATAAAAAAAAAAAAAAAGCAATTTTACAGTACCTATCAAAATTAAATATTTATATGGCTTTTGACATAGCATTTCTACTTCAAAGCACACACCAGTATAGACTGGATACATTTTAAAACATGTATTTATTTATTTATATTTGTTATTATTATTTTTTAATTTGGCCAGAGAGAGACAGAGAGAGAGAAAGGGGAAGCAAGAAAGCAAGCCGTCAGCTCTGGGACTTGAACTGTGCTTGACCCTGTGGGAGAATAGCACATTCACCACTCCACCTGCTGGCCCCTACACTAGATACATTTTTTTCTTACTTCGTTTTTAAATTTCTTCCATGAGTGAAAGAGACACAGAGACAGACAGTGATAGCACTCCCAAAAGGATTCTGACACCAAGATCCACCCCCAATACCAGCAAGCCCTGGATCACAAGCGCATGCGTGGCCCGTGTACTAAGGGAGGTCTCAGACACAGATCTGGAACCTTGCCGTGTGGGTCAGCGTTGTAGAGCATTACGTTTTATCACTGCACCGCCATCTGCAGCTACACTGGACACCTTTTTATTTCTTAGAGACAGAGTCTCATGACGTCAGTCAGGCTGGCCTCCAACAAGACCCTTCTGCCCCAGCTCCTAAATGGCTAGGATTACATGTGTACGCTGCTGTGCGCTGTTTACGCTGGATGCTTTTGAGAGTCAAAGGAACACTAACAAAATGGGCCAACCCGGACATCTGCATGCAGTCGCTAACCATGAATCATATAACATCACATAGACTATTATGCATTGCAGCAAGTGTATTGGTAAAAATGGGAACTAATCCCATCATCAATAGGTGAATGGTGAGGGCCCAGCAGTTGGTGGTTAAGGAGGCTGGACTCTCGCATGGTCGACCAAGGTTCAAGTTCCAGACCTGGCGGCTTGCTTTCTCGCTTTCTTTCTCTCTCTCTCCTCTTCTCTGGTCAAATTAAAAAAGTAAATAAATAAATAATGTTAAATAAAAATAATTATTAAAAAAAAAGAAAAAAAGATAGATGAATGGTGGCGCCTGCAGGTGGCATGGTGGTTAAGGATGCTGGATTCCTATATAACCTACTTGGTTCAAGTCCTGGACCCAGCGACTTGCTTTCTCACTTTCTCTCTCTCTCCCCCTCTTTGGTCCAATTTAAAAAGTAAATAAATAAATAATAAATAAAGTTAAATAAAAATAATTCGAAAAAATAAGTCAATGGTGGTGCCTGCAGGTGGCGTGGTGGTTAAGGGTGCTGGATTCCTACATAGCTGACTGTGGTTGGAGTCCCAAACCTAGCAGCTTGCATTCTCATTCTCTCTCTCTCTCTCTCTGGTCAAAGTAAAAATAATAATAATTGTAATAAATAAAGTTAAATGAAAGAAATTTTTTTAAAAAATAGATGAATAGTGGACCAGCCAGTGGCATGATGGTTAAGGCAGCTGGATCCCACGCAACCGACTGTGTGGTTCAAATCCCATACTTAGAAGCTTGGAAAAGTATGCATGTGTGTGTGTGTGTCCAAAGTCCCAAGAAGAGAATGGAGGAGATATTGTGGTATGGCCATACCCCGGGGGTGATTTCTCTTTCTCTCTGTATCTATGGTGAGAGCACAAGCCTTATAGCAAACTAACTAACTAACTAAATAAAAAAGAGTGGGCCAGTAGGTGGCTTGGTGTTGGGATGCTGAACTCCCACATGGCCAACCACAGTTCGAGTCCTGGACCTGATGCCTTGCTTTCTCACTTTCACTCTCTCTTTCCCTCTCTCTCTGATAAAATTTTTAAAAATAATAAAAATAGGGGCCGGCAGGTGGCAAAGTGGTTATATGCGCTGGGCTCCCACATGGCTGACTGCAGTTCAAGTTTCGGACCTGGTGGCTTATTTTTTCACTTTCCCTCTCTTTCTCACTCTGTCCCTCTCTGGTCAAGTTAAAAATAAATAAATAAATAAATAAATAAATAAATAAATAAATAAATTGAAATAAAATAATTAAATAATAATAAATAAAATTAATTACACAATTCTAAAAAAAAAATTAAAGAATAGTAATAGAATGTCGTTTATCCCTACAATATAAGGCAGTATGAGGGCTACAAAGGAGGCAACTCTGCAGATGTTTGATTTCAAGACAGTGAGTTCATAAAAGCCAGGTTCAGAAGCCAGCCCCCACGGCAAGTGGGTAGGTGCTGCCCACAGTTAGCCGGGTCCCGCGTGACCATGCAGGGTTCAAATCTCGGTCTGAGGCTTTATTCTGGGCTCTCGTGTGAGCCCAGAACCCTGACAGGTTGGAGAATTGGAAGAAAAATGATCGCTGCGTGACTAAGCCCCGTTGGGAGGCTGCTTTCTCTCTCTTCCCCTCTTTCTCTTGCCTGCATGTAGAAAAAAAAAAAAAAAAAAAAGAGCGAGCAAGGCAGAGAACAATGAGCACGCATTTACATAAACACATGCTTGTATATAAAGACTCTCGGCCTCGCTCTCTTTTTTTTTTTTTTTTTTTAAAGCTTTGCTGTAGGGTACGTGTGCTCGCTGGAGAGAGACAGAGGGAGAAAGAGAAAGTGAGAAATCACCCTCCAGGGGGGATGGCCATGATGGCCAGTCCCTTCTCCTCCCTTCCCCTCTAGGGATTTTGGGCACGCACGTACACACATACACATGCATGCTCAGGCCTCCAGGTCTGGGATTCAAATCTTGCAGCTGGCCAAATAGGACCCATCTGTCTTTCTTTCTTTCTTTCTTTTTTTCTTTTAAGGGAGAGTTTTGCTATAGGGTGCGTGTGCTCGCCAGAAAGACAGAGAGAGACAGAGAGACAGAGAGACAGAAAGCGAGAAATCACCCCCCAGGGGGATGGCCACACCACAATCCCTTCTCCTCCTTTCTCCTCTTGGGATTGTGGGCATGCACATACACTCACCCATCATGAGTTTTAAGTCACCAGGTCGGGGACTCAAACTGTGGTTGCTACGTGGGAGTCCAGCGATGTAATCGTTACGCCATCTGCTGATGTCCCGTCTTAATCTCCACGGCACCTGTTGGCCCAGAAGATACCATCTCTGTGAGTACAGCAGGTGTGTGTTTTTTGGGGGGCTGAAACTTGTATTATCTTAGTGGCCCTTCCCCTCCCCGCCCCTTTTAAAAGAGATCTTTGCTATAGAGCATATGCGCTTGCTGGAGAAACAGAGAGACAGAAAGGGAGAAATCACTCCACGGGGAGATGGCCATGCCACAATCCCTTCTTTTCCATTAGCCTCTCTGGATCTTGCACACAGGTGCACATGTGCCTGGCATGAGTTTGAAGCTGCTGGGTCTGGGAATTGAACCACAGTCAACTACGTGAACGTCCAACAATGTAATTATTATGTCATCTGCTGGTCCTAGCCCTCCCTTTAAAAACAAAAAAATTGCCAGGGGTTGCATGCACTCACCAGAGAGACAGAGAGAGAAGGATAGGGAGACAGCATCTCCAGCAGAGTGTGATCACACTGCAATCCTTTCTTTTTTCTTTTTGGAGAGTTTTTTGTTGTTGTTGTTGTTGTTATAGGGCGCATGCACTCACCAGAAAGATAGACAGAGACAGAGAGATAGAAAGCGAGAAATCACCGCCCAAGGGGGTTGGCCATGCCGCAATCCCTTCTCCTCCATTCTCCTCTCGGGATCTTGGGCACGCACGCACACGTGCCTGGCGTGAGTTTAAGCCACCGGGTCTGGGACTCGAACCATGGTCGACTACATGGGAGTCCAGCAACATAGCCATGACGCTAACTGCTGGTCCCACGCTGCAACCCTTTCTCCATTTCTCCATCCTGTCAGTCATGTGGGTTCCACCTCCTTCAGCCACTAGGTCAGTCAGCCCTGGCCCTTTCACTTTTTCTTTTCCTTAGGTTTTTGCCTCGAGGCACAAGAACTTATTGAAGAATAACAGAGACAGACAGTGAGAGGGAAAGTGAGAAACCATGCTCCAGAGGGATGGCAGTGCTGGAATTTCTCCTCCATTCTCCTCTCAGGATTTTGGGCATGCACGTACACACACCCAGCATGATTTGCAAGCTGCCATGTCTGGCACTCGAACGGCCATGTGAGAATCCAGCACCTTAACCACCATGCTACCTGTGGGTTCACTCCCTTTTAGGCTAAAGTCTTGCCCTGTGTTCAGCCTCCCAGCTGGGACTACAGGTGTCCCCTCAAGCCCAGCTCTCTTTGAGATGACATCTTGCTAAATTGACCGGGTCTCAAGCTCCTGATCCCCAGCCTCCGCCTCCTTGAGTCACTGGGACAATAGGTACATGCCACTTGCCTAGCTGTTGGGTTGCAATGAGAGATAGATCTGGGCCTCCCAACTGGGCCCAGCCTGCAGAGTATAGAATCCCAGCAGTGGGGGGGACCAGCAGCCAGTGTAATGGCTATGTCACTGGACTCCCATGTAGTTGACTGTGGTTCAAGTCCCGGACCCGGTGGCTTAAACTCACGCCGAGCGCGTACGCATGTGTGCCCAAGATCCCGAGAGGAGAATGGAGGAGAAGGGATTGTGGCGTGGCCATCCCCCCAGGGGGGTGATTTCTCGCTTTCTGTCTCTCTGTCTCTCTCTGTCTTTCCAGAGAGCACACGCGCCCTTTAGCAAAAACCTCTCAAAAAAAAAAAAAAAAAAAGAAGACAAGAAGTACAAATACAAAGTTCTGTTCTCCACTTGCGGAGGGGTCTGAGCAAGGAGCGACTCAGAGAAGGTATCATTGCTTCACAGGAAATCACCTGTCTGAAGAGATGCGCAAGAAACCACTAAGAGTGCTTGGCTTCCTAGCGGTGCACTGGGTGGCCAGCAACAGGGAAAAGCGGGGCGAGCACCTTTCTCTCTTACGGATTCTGTACATATGCTATCGACTCAATAGGACGCTGCAAATTAATTGCAATATCAAACCAATGTAACTCCTAACAGGACGAGCAGCATGATAATTGCGCAAGAGAAAGAAGCGTTTCTTTCTTCAGAGACTTCTGTTATTTATCTGTTTGTAGAGGTTTTTGCCTTAGGGTGTATACGCTCCCCAGAGAGAGACAGAAGGTGAGAAACCATTCCCGGGGGATGGCCACACCACAACCCCTTCTCCTCCATTCTCCTCCTGGGGTCCTGGACACACACACATATGCGTCCAGTGTGACTTTCAAGCAACCAGGTCCGGGACTCGAACCACAGTCCACTAAGTGGGAGTCCAGCGATGTAACTGCTATGCCATTTAACGGCTCCCAGACGTCTATTATTTTTAAGAGGAAGAGAGAAGAATGGAGGGGAAGGGATTGCAGGATGACCACCCCCTGCCACGGGGCCATTTCGTGCTTTCTGTCTCTCTATATGCGCCCTATAGCAAAAGTCTCTCTCTTAGGAAAAAAAAAAGAGGGGACCAGCAGGTGGCGGGTGCTTAAGGTGCTAGACACTCTCACATGGCCCACCACGGTTCAAGTCCTGGATCTGGTGGCTTGCTTTCTCACTTTCTCTCTCTCTCTCTGGTGAAATTAAAATAAATGAATGAATAAATAAAATTAAATAATTCTTGGGACCAGCAGTTGGCGTGATGGCTATGTCACTGGACTCCCATGTAAGTTGACCACAGTTCTAGTCTCAGACCCAGTGGCTTAAACTCACACTTGGCGCGGGTGCATGCGTGCCCAAGATCCCGAGAGGAGAATGGAGGAGAAGGGATTGCAGCATGGCCATCCCCCCGGGGGGTGATTTCTCGCTTTCTGTCTCCCTCTCTCTGTCTTTCTGGCGAGCACACGCGCCCTATAGCAAAAACTTACCCCTCCCCCATTAAATAATTCTAAAAAAAAAAGAAAGAAAGAAAGAGGAAGAGAGAGGCTAAGTACCTTTCGTTTGTTTGTTGTTTGATCCAAGTACAACGAGAACAGCTATTGCTTTTTAAATGCCTGTAGCTTCTTTCCGTTGCAGGAAGTTAAACCTTGACCTCACAGCTGGGCTTACATTTCCATTTCTCTTTCTCGTTCATCTTCTTACAGCCCTTCCGTGCTGGTTTTTCATCACAGCCTGTTCTACTGGCACTTTCATCTTCTCTTGTCTGCGAGGTTTATTACGGTTCCTGTGAACTTTTTCTCTTTTGCTTCTCTGTTTCCTCCATGTTCTTTCTCTTTCTTGGGGGGACAGAGTAAGCTTTATTGGGGAGTGTGACTAAGGAGGCAGCACCGCATGGGGAGTCCTCATGAGTTCAAGGCTCACCATTTGTCCAGGGGACCAAGAGCAGGGATGTATTTGACCCCAGAGCCATCGAGGATCAGTTGCTTCTCCGCCATCGTCTTCAAATTCATTTGCATTAAACTTGGTAAAACTGGGGCCAGTAGGTGGCATGGTGGTTATGGCAATAGACTCACACATGGCCAACTGTAGTTCAAGTCCCGGACCTGGCGTCTAGCTTTCTCACTTTCCCTTGCTCTCTCTCTACTGAAATTTAAAATAATAATAATAACAAATAAAATAATTATTATTTTTTAAAATTGGTAAAACTGTGGGTCCAGCAAGTGGTGTGGTGGTTAAGGTGCTGGATTCCCACATGGCTGACCATGGTTCGAGTCCCAGACCTGGTGGCTTGCTTTCTCTCTTTCCCCTTCTCTCATTCTCTCTTTCTCTGTCTCTTTGGTCAAATTAAAAAATAAATAATAATAACAAATAAAATTAAATAAAGAAATAATTAAAAAGAAAAAAAACTCCACTTCTTTGAGATGTGGAGCTTCCAATGCCAAGGAATTGAACTTGGCACTGTGTAGGGCCTCAGACCCACGCTCCTTGTTCCACAGCTTGGTGTGGACAAACATGATAACCCAGCCAATGTGAACCCTGGCCACCACTTCCCGGGGCTTTCCAGAGACACCTTTTATACCTATCTGTAGCCTGGACTAGGGACAGTATGAGATCAGAGACATGAACGTTCATGGGTAAGGGCTGTCTCCGTGGTCCCTAAGGCCGGTCTGTACAAACAGCAGGTTGTGTACAGTGCCCGGGGACTGTTTGCAGTCACTGCACACCATGGTCTCTATTACTTTTCATTTTGGCTTGTTGCTCATTTGCAAAGTTCCCCATCCCACTCTTTAAAAAAACTTTTGTTATAGGGGCCAGCAGGTGGCATAGTGGTTAAGGCAATGGTCTACCACATAGCCAACAACGGTTTGAGTCCCAGACCTTGCAGCTTGAAAATCATACTTGGTACATGTGTTTACATGCCCCCAAATCCCAGGAGAATGGAGAAGTGACTGTAGCTTGGTCGTCCCCATAGGGGTGGATTTCTTACTTTCTCTCTTTCTGTCACTCTCTGTCTCTCTCTGGCAAGCACACGTGCCCTATGGCAAAAACCTTTAAAACATTGTACCGGGACCAGCAGATGGCATGCTGGTTGTGTCACTGGACTCCATATAATCAACCATGGTTTGAGTTCCAAACCCAGCAACTTCAAACTCAGGCCGGCTGTGTGCGTGTGTGCGCCCGAGATCTCGAAAGGAGAATGGAGGAGAAGGGATTGTGGTGTGACCGTCCCCCTTGGAGGGTGAGTTTTCACTGTCTGTCTCTCTGTCTCTGTCTCTCCAGAGAGCACACATTCCCTATAGCAAAAATCTCTAAAAAAAAAAATTGTATTACATATTTATTAGTAGTGGCCATGTGTGCTCACCAGAGAAAGAAAGCACCCCCAGTGGGGCATGATCATGCTATAACCCTTTTCTCACCATTTCTCCATCATGTCAGGATTCTGGACATGTACACATATGGGCTCAACCTCTTTTTTTTTTTTTTTTTAACCATCCGAACCAGGATTTGAACTGCAGTCGGCCATGTGGCAGCCAGTTTTCTGTGCATAGTGCTTAATCACTGCACCACATGGCTGACCCTCTCCCACTGTCTTGACAGTCCACTACAGCTGGCCTTCTGCCTACTAGTCCCCTTGAATTCCCCAATGATGTCCCTATAACTAAATCAACGGACTTCTTAGACCTCCTCTTGCTTGATTTTCCAGCTCAGCAAATGACACGGGGACTCAGACTGCCCTGTGACACTTGTTCCTTGGCCTCCACGACCCAACACTTTTTTTTCACCCCTCCCACCTCTCTGGTTACTTTTGACGTCCATCCGGCCTTCCTTATCCAGATGTTAAATAGGTTGCTCTCAGACCCTCTTCTTGTCTTGCTTTAGTATTGCCAGATTTCACCCTTAAGACCAGAGAGTTTAGCACTCATTGCTCCGGCAATCCAGACACGGTCGCGTACGCTTTGACTCGCTGGCTACATCCAGTCCTCTTTCCTGGGAAAGGCCCTAACTCCGACAGCTCTGCCATGTACTCACACAGCTGAACAGAGTGGTGGGGAAAAATGCAAACCACGCAGGCCAGTTTCCCTTCCGGTTTATGGTAGGCTTCAAATAGACCTGTCTGCCCAACAACTACATGGGAGTCCAGTGACATAGCCATTACACCATCTGCTGGGCCCTATAAAAGCAAAGTTAAGATTAGTCCAGGGGCTGGCAGGTAGTGTGGTGGTTAAGAACGCTGGACTCCCACATGGTCGACGGCCGTTTAAGTCCCAAACTTGGCAGCTTTCTCTCTCTCTCTCTCTCTCTCTCTCTCTCTCTCTCTCTCTCTCTCTCTCTTTCTCTTGCTTGCCCTGTCCCTCTCTGACCAAATTTTTTTAAAAAAATTTTTAAATAAAAAGATTAGTCCATTCATCTTCAAAAAAAATTTTTTTTGCTTGAATATTCCTTAAATACATTTTGGAAAATTACAAAATTATACAAGATGCCCTTTTGTATATTTCTTATTTGACGTCTAAATTATTTCCATATGAATTTAAATAACTGTAAAGAGTGTAAAAATTCTGCTGTCTTATAACTAGTGACATTTAAAAATAGAACTGTTTATATTACTCTTCTAGGTATCCAATAGAATTTAAATGCCATAGCTACATGATGTCAAACATCATTCTTTTTTTAAAATTTATTTTATAGTATTTTAAAGTTTTTTTTGCCATAGGATATATGAGCTCACCAGAGAGACAGTGAGAAGGAACGTGAGAAATCACCCCCTGGGGGGATGGCCAGCTTGCATTCCTTCTCCTTCATTTTCCTCCTGGGAGTTTGGGTATGCATACACAGACTCCTGGCATGAGTCTCAAGCCACCAGATCTAGGACTCGAACTGTGGTCAGTCATGTGGGAGTCCTGCACCTTAGCCACTACACCACCTGCTGGCCCTAACATCATTCTTTTCAAAAAGATATAAATAGGGATCAGCAGATGCTGTAAAGTTATTTCTCTGGACTCCCACGTAGTGAACCACGGTTCAAGCCCTGGACCTGGCAGCTTAAAATTCATTCTGGGAAAAAAAAAAAAATTCATGCTGGACACGTGTGCGTGCACGCCCATAATCCCAGGAAGAGAATAGGGGAGAAAGGGATTATGGCGTGGCCATCTCCTGGGGGGTGATTTCCCACTTTCTGTTTGTCTCTCTGGCAAGCATATGTGCCCTATGGCAAAGATCTCTCTAACCAAAGAAAAGGTATGAATAAACTCTTCCGCAGCTGGAAGCTTTACCTATTTATTTTGCTCCCTGAAGTCATACTTCGTTCATTTCCACTACAAAATTGTATCCTACTTTAACTTATTTTATAATCATGGTCTTATATTGATCACCACATATATCTCTGCAACAAATAAATTTTTAAAAAATAGTTATTTTTTAAAAGAATTATTTCATTTTATTTATTTATTATTATTATTCAATTTGACGAGAGAGAAAAAGAAAGCAAGCTGCCAGGTCTAGGACTTGAACCATGGTCAGCCATGTGGGAGTCCAGTGCCTATAACCACCACATCATCTGCCAGCCCCTAAAAATAGTTATTTTGGGGGCTGAGTTGTGGCAGTATGAGCTGCTAAAGACATTGTGCTCTGCAGTTGGGGCCACACGGGAAGCCCAGGCTCCATTTCCTAGTCAATGGTCCAACCTACAGTCACTCGGAAGGCTGTGACAGGAGGGTCACAAGCTCAAGGCTGAACTAGACAACAGAGAGAGAGACCTCTCTATCTAAAAAAGGATGTGTGGGGGGGCAGCAGATGGCGTCGTGGCTAAGGTGCTGGACTCCCACGTGGCCAAGTGCAGTTTGAGTCCCAGACCTGGAGGTTTGCTTTCTCATTTTCCCTCGTCTCTCTCTTTCTGGTCTAATTAAAGAAAAATAACAATGATGAATAAAATTAAATGTAATAATTCTTTTAAAAAATGAAAAAGGATGTGGTGACATGTACCCGTACCCAGCTGAGAGGCCAAAGCAGGAGGATTGCAACAGTGAGACTGGTTCAAGAAGCAAAAATAGGATCCAGGGTGTGGAGGTTAAGGCACTGGATCTCACATAGCCGACTGCGCAGTTAGAGTCCTGGACCCTGAGACATGAAGATCATGCCGGTCATGTGTGTGCATACCCGAAATCCAAGAGGAGAGTGGAGGAGAAGGGATTGCAGGTGGCCATTCCTCCCTGGGGGGGCGGGGGGGGGTGTATTTTTCACTCTCTGTCCTGCGAGCACATGCACCATACAGCAAATAAATAAATAACCCAAAATAGTTTTTTTTTTTTAATTGCTTTCAATCATAGGACTCCAAATGTTTAAGCCTTTCTTCTAGAGTGACCTATTAGCAGTAGCACATATTGGTAAAAAAAAAAATCACATGCATAAATTTTGATAATTATTAAATGTAAATATGAAACTTTATCAGAAATATATCTTTTAGTGGGTTTTCAACTAGTTCTTGTATCATTAAACATGTTACGGGGGGGGGCTAGTAGGTGTCATAGTGGTAAGGTTGCTGGACTCCCACATGTCCAACTGCAGTTCGAGTCCTGGACCCGCTGACTTGAAACACTCCGGCTCATGTGCGTGTGTGTCTAAGATCCTGGGAGGAGAATGGAGAAGGGATTGCAACGCGGTCATCTCCCCTGGAAGGTGATTTCTCACTTTCTCTCTCACTGTCTCTGTCTCCCCAAACCCTGTTGTGAACTTAGGCGCCCTAAGGCAAAACCTCTCAAAACAAATAAAATAAAAATAAAAAAAAATAAAAAACATGTTGCTGGAATGAGATAGCTTGTAATATAAATTCTCTTTCTACTTTTTCTTTTTTATCCATGGAAGGGCTGAGAATCCTTGTTCACATAAATAAGTAAACGGAAATAGAAAAACTTTCATTTAAGCAATGACACTTAACTTCTTTGAACTCCTGAGTTATATGTCAAATATCACATTACTGAGCTATCATTATAATTATTTTTAATATACTTAAGCTGACAACTCAATTATATTCTCTTACAATGTCATTGAAAGCAAAGAATTGGAAACCACCTGACTTGCTAAAGGGCTCATTATTCAATCATTAGATTCATTCACTGTCTTTTTTTCTTTTTTCTTTTTTTTAATTTGCCAGAGGACATGTGTGCTCACCAGAGACAGAAAGAGAGAGGGAGAGAGGGACCAGCAGTTAGCGTAATGGCTATGTCGCTGGACTCCCATGTAGTCGACTGTGGTTTGCGTCCCGGACACGGAGGCTTAAACTCACGCCGGGCACATGTGCATGCATGCCCAAGATCCAGAGAGGAGAATGGAGGAGAAGGGATTGCAGCATGGCCATCCCCCCTGGGGGGTGATTTCTCACTTTCTGTCTCTCTGTCTCTCTCTGTCTTTCTGGTGAGCGCATGCACCTTATAGCAAAAAACTCTCAAAAAAAAAAAAATGACATTTTTTTTTTGTGGGGGGGGGTTAGCTCACCCACTTACCAAGCTTTTTCAACTTTTCAATTTGCTTCAAATGCCAAACAATGGTAGATGGCCAATGCTGAGTTCTTTGGCAACTTCTTGTGTAGTTATAAGAGGATCGGCTTCTAGAACTGCTCTCAGTTGGTCATCGTCAACTTCCTATGGCGGGCCACCACACTCTTCATCTTCCACGTTCTCATCTCTTTTGCAAAATTTCTGAATCCCCATTGCACTATATGTTTGCAGCAGTTCCTGGGCCAAATGTGTGGTTGATGTTGTGAATCCTCTCTGCTGCTCTATGACCCATTTTTAACTTGTATAAAAAGATTGCTTGTGGATCAGCAGACAGCATAATTGTTACATGGCAGGACTCCTACGTGGTTAACTATGATTTGAGTCCTGGATCCAGCAGCTTAAAACTCATACCAGGCGTGTGTGCCCAAAATCCCAAGAGGAAAATGGAGGAGAAGGGACTGTGATATGTCCATCCCTCCTCAGGGGGTGATTTCTTACTTTCTGTCTCTGTCTCTTGAGCAAGTGCCCACGCCCTACAGTAAAATCTCTCTTTAAAAAATTGCTTGAATTTGCTCTTTGTCTAACATCATTTCTATAGTCTCAAATGTATGTAAATAAACTACAAATAATAAGTCATTAGCAAATAAAGTAAAATAAAATGAAACAAGGGATGTATATTAAAATGATGGATAACATAACCTCATTTATTTAAGAATAAATCCAATATGGGGTCTGCAGGTACATAATTAAGGTTAAGGCGCTGGATTCCCACATGGTCAATAGCGGTTCAAGTCTCATACTCGGTAGCCTGAAACTCGTGCTGGGCACATGTGGGCCCAAAATCCCAGGAGGAGAATGGATTGCGGTGTGGCCATCCTCCCTGGGGGGTGATTTCTCTCTTTCTCTCTCACTGTCTCTTTCTGGTGAGCACATGTGCCCTATGGCAAAAATCTTATTTAAAAAAAAAAAAAAAGAAAGAATCAGGACTAGCAGATGGCATAATGGTTACATCGCTGGACTCCCACATAGTCAACTGCGATTCGAGTCCTGGACCCAGTAACTTAAAATTCACACTGGGCACGTGTATGTGTGTGTCCAAAAATCCCAAGAGGAAAATAGAGGAGAAGGGATTGCAGAGTGGCCATCCCCCCCCTGGAGTGTGATTTCTCACTTTCTGTCTCTCTGTCTCTGTCTCTTCAGCAAGCACATATACTCTATAGCAAAAATCTCTCTAAAATAAAAAAAGAATATATCCAATATCAACAGCAAATTTCAACAATGTAAAAACAATTACTTTTGCACCAACCTGGTAAAGCTGAACAGAGGGTAGGAATAATTTAGTGCAGAACCTTCACCTTGCACTAAGTGTCTAAATAATTATTCCAACAGCTCAGAGGCCCTTCTCTCCTTTCTCTCTCTTGGGTGGGGGAATTAGAGTCAAGAGGTGCAAGATCCTTAATCCTGGCAGTGCTGAGCAAGGGCTTCCAGCCCAGCCCTGCTGCTCCAGCCACTGTCAGACTGTGGGTTAAGATGGCAGAGGAGGAAGGTCACGGGGATGAAGGTGATGTGTTCCTGGCATCTGCCCAGGGTCCCTCTCCTCCCAGGGGTCCTCTGCGACGTGCCCTGGACAAGGTCTTTTTTGTCTTCCTCGCCCTCTTCCTGACTCTGCTGATGCTGGAGGCTACTAATAAGCTGCTGTGGCTGCTACCATGGGCAAAGTTTGGAGACTGGCTTCTGCAGACGCCTCAGAAGGGAGGAGCTGGAGTTGTGACCATCTTTTCCATAAACATTCCCTTTCCCTGCTATAGAGGTGAGAGGGGAGACAGGAGAAAAATGGGACTATTGAGGGTTATGGAGGGGACACTTAGATAACATAGAGCAACAGACTTAGTGTCCACACCTGTGATACAGAAAATAATTTTGAGGTCGGTTCTGTGGCCTGGTGGTTAATGCAGTTGGATCCTGGATAGCTAACCCTGCAGTTCAAGTCCCAAACTCAGTGGCTTGAAAAATACACTGGGTGGGGCTGGCAGGTGGCATGGTGGTTAAGGGTACTGGACTCCCACATGGCCGACTGTGGTTCAAGACCCAGACCTGGCGGCCTGCTCTCTCACTGTCTGTCTCTATCTCTCTCGCTCTGTCCCTTTCTGGTCAAATTAAAATTAAATTAAATTTAAAATTTTTTTTTTTTTGGAGAGGTTTTTGCTATAGGGCACGTGCGCTCGCCAGCCAGACAGAGGGAGACAGAGAGACAGAAAGCGAGAAATCACCCCCCCAGAGGGGATGGCCAGGCTGCAATCCCTTCTCCTCCATTCTCCTCTCGGGATCTTGGGCATGCATACACATGCGCCCGGCGTGAGTTTAAGCCACCGGGTCCAGGACTTGAACCGCAGTCGACTACGTGGGAGTCCAGCGACATAGTCATTACGCTAACTGCTGGTCCCAAATTAAATTAATTTAATTAACTGCTGGGCGTGTGTGTGTGTGTGTGTGTGTGTGTGTGTGCCCGGAATCCAAACAGGATGGAGAAATGGAGAAGGGGTTGCAGTGTGCTTTTTCTCTTTCTGTCCCTCTCTGGTATAGTCCCGCATGTATTTTTAAGAAAAAAAAAAATGTATTTACTTAGAAGCACTCAGAATGTCAGCAAAACAGCTGCAACTTTTTCTTTTTTTTGCAATTACAGAGTGGTATGCAGTTAACAGAACAATTATTTAGTATAAGCTGCATCAGAGACAACTGATGATGAAAAAACTATCATCCCCATATAGAACTAATTTGTGCTGTGCACCAACAAGAACCTGTTTTAAATTTCCATGCCAGAGTCTACTCCATGGCTCCTGAGATTTAGACATGCTGGGAGAAAGGAAGATGTCCCACTCCTAACTGGGCCTCCAGCATACAAAACCCACGTGAACAGCCCTTCTTCAAGAGACAGTCTACTCCATGGCTCCTGAGATCTAGACATGCTGGGAGAAAGGAAGATGTCCCACTCCTAACTGGGCCTCCAGCATACAAAACCCACGTGGTAGGAAAACCCCTTTCATATCTCCTGTCTCTGAATCAATCTTTGTCTCTCTCTACCTCTCACTCTCTCTCTCTCTCTCTCTCTCTCTCTCTGTCTGTCTTTTTTTTTAATTTTTGCTTTTTAGAATTTTTTAAGGTGAGGCGTCTTACAGGGCCCTTTGGCCCCTCCCTCCTAGGCCTTTGTTTTGTTAATAATCCCCTCTGCTCCTCCCAGAACAGCCCTTCTTCAAGAGACAGTCTACTCCATGGCTCCTGAGATCTAGACATGCTGGGAGAAAGGAAGATGTCCCACTCCTAACTGGGCCTCCAGCATACAAAACCCACGTGGTAGGAAAACCCCTTTCATGTCTCCTGTCTCTGAATCAATCTTTGTCTCTCTCTACCTCTCACTCTCTCTCTCTCTCTCTCTCTCTGTCTGTCTTTTTTTTTAATTTTTGCTTTTTAGAATTTTTTAAGGTGAGGCGTCTTACAGGGCCCTTTGGCCCCTCCCTCCTAGGCCTTTGTTTTGTTAATAATCCCCTCTGCTCCTCCCAGAACAGCCCTTCTTCAAGAGACAGTCTACTCCATGGCTCCTGAGATCTAGACATGCTGGGAGAAAGGAAGATGTCCCACTCCTAACTGGGCCTCCAGCATACAAAACCCACGTGGTAGGAAAACCCCTTTCATGTCTCCTGTCTCTGAATCAATCTTTGTCTCTCTCTACCTCTCACTCTCTCTCTCTCTCTCTCTTTCTCTCTCTCTGTCTTTTTTTTTAATTTTTGCTTTTTAGAATTTTTTAAGGTGAGGCGTCTTACAGGGCCCTTTGGCCCCTCCCTCCTAGGCCTTTGTTTTGTTAATAATCCCCTCTGCTCCTCCCAGAACAGCCCTTCTTCAAGAGACAGTCTACTCCATGGCTCCTGAGATTTAGACATTTCGCGCGGCGTGCACCGCGCGGTTTTCTAATTTTTGATTTTTATTGAAATTTTTTTAATATTAATTTTTCTTTTTTAGATTTATTCCAAAGCTTTTCTCTTCTTTTTCTCTGTTTCTTGTCTGTTTTTTTTGTTGTTGTTGGTATTGTTTCCCTCTCTCTGCTTCCTTTTCTGCACACTTCCCAACCCTCATATTAAACTTCAAAAGTTTGGGAAGAAACCGACCATCCACCAGATGACTAGAAATTGCTGCAGGACCACAAGAAATATGGAGAAGCAGGAAAATGCCTCTCCTCCAATTGAAACGGATAGCTCCTCTTCATCCACACACAGTTCAAGGGAATTCATGGAAACGTCTGATAAACAATTCAGATCATTCATAATGGCAAAGCTAACAGAGATCGAAGAGAAGAGAGACAAGGAACTGCTGAAGGCGAAGGAGAAAGGAGTTGAAGAGTTCTAGGAGGTGAGGAAATTCATGCAAGATCTAAAAGAGAAGTTTCACACTTTACAAAATAATCAGATGGAGCTGTTAGAGATGAAGGCTATAATACAAGAAGTCAAAATCTCCCTTGAAAGTATTAAAATCAGACTAGATCATTCAGAAAATGGAATCTCTAATGTAGAAGAGAAAATGGCTGGCCTAGAAAGGTCCACCATAAAGACTGAGAAAATGGCCCAAAACTTTGAGAATAATATGCAAGAAGTACTAGATACAATTAAACGTCCAGGGGCGGCAGGCGGGGGCTCTGCTCCGCGTGCCAGCGTGCAGGGGTGGGGAGGCGGGCGCGGGGGCTCCACTCCACGTGCTGGGGCGCGGGGTCAGGGCGCGGGGGCTCCACTCCACGTGCCCTGTCTGGAGGTCCGGCCCAACTGGGGCTCTGCCCCGCGTGCCGTGGCCGGGGCTCTGTCCTGTGTGCTGTGGCCGGGGTCAGCCCCGCGTGCCGTGGCCGGGGCTCTGTCCTGCGTGCCGTGGCCGGGGTCTGCCCCGTGTGCCGTGGCCAGGGTCTGCCACGCGTGCTGTGGCCGGGGCTCTGCCCCATGTGCTGTGGCCGGGGTATGCCCCGCGTGCGTTGGCCGGGGTCTGCCCTGCGTGCCGTGGCCGGGGCTCTGCTCCGCATGCCCTACCCGGAGGTCCGGCCCGACCGGGGCTCTGCCCCGCGTGCCGTGGCCGGGGCTCTGACCCCGCGTGCCGTGGCCGGGGTTCTGCCCCCGCGTGCCATGGCCGGGGTTCTGCCCCGCGTGCCGTGGCCGGGGTCTGCCTTGCGTGCCGTGGCCGGGGTCGGCCCCGCGTGTCGTGGCTGGGGCTCTGTCCTGCGTGCCGTGGCCGGGGTATGCCCCGCGTGCCTTGGCCGGGGTCTGCCCCGTGTGCCGTGGCCGGGGTCTGCCCCGCGTGCCGTGGCCGGGGCTCTGCTCCGCGTGCCCTATCCGGAGGTCCGGCCCGACCGGGGCTCTGCCCTGCGTGCCGTGGCCGGGGCTCTGTCCCGCGTGCCGTGGCCGGGGTCTGCCCCGCGTGCCGTGGCCGGGGTCTGCCCCCGCGTGCCGTGGCCGGGGTCGGCCCCGCGTGCCGTGGCCGGGGTCTGCCCCCGCGAGCCGTGGCCGGGGTCGGCCCCGCGTGCCGTGGCCGGGGTCTGCCCCGCGTGCCGTGGCCGGGGTCTGCCCCGTGCGCCGTGACCGGGGTCTGCCCTGCGTGCCGTGGCCGGGGTCAGCCCCGCGTGCCTTGGCCGGGGGTCTGCCCCGCGTGCCGTGGCCGGGGCTCTGACCCCGCGAGCCGTGGCCGGGGGTCTGCCCCGCGTGCCGTGGCCGGGGCTCTGTCCCGCGTGCCGTGGCTGTGGCTCTGTCCCGCGTGCCTTGGCCGGGCTCTGTCCCGCGTGCCTTGACCGGGGTCTGCCCCGCGTGCCGTGGCTGGGGTCTGCCCCGCGTGCCGTGGCCGGGGCTCTGTGCCCCGTGCCGTGGCCGGGGCTCTGCCCCGCGTGCCGTGGCCGGGGACTGCCCCGCGTGCCCTGGCCGGGGTCTGCCCCGCGTGCCGTGGCCGGGGCTCTGTCCCCCGTGCCGTGGCCGGGGTCTGCCCCGCGTGCCGTGGCCGGGGTCTGCCCCGCGTGCCGTGGCCTGGGTCTGCCCCGCGTGCCGTGGCCGGGGCTCTGACCCCACGTGCCGTGGCCGGGGTCGGCCCCGCGTGTCATGGCCGGGGCTCTGTCCCGCGTGCCATGGCCGGGGTCTGCCCCACGTGCCGTGGCCGGGGCTCTGTCCCGCGTGCCGTGGCCGGGGTCTGTCCCGTGTGCCGTGGCCGGGGCTCTGCTCCGCGTGCCCTATCCGGAGGTCCGGCCCGACCGGGGCTCTGCCCCGCGTGCCGTGGCCGGGGCTCTGACCCCGCGTGCCGTGGCCGGGCTCTGCCCCCGCGTGCCACGGCCGGGGTCTGCCCCGCGTGCCGTGGCCGGGGCTCTGATCCCGCGTGCCGTGGCCGGGGTCTGCCCCGCGTGCCGTGGCCAGGTCCCTGTCCTGCGTGCCGTGGCCGGGGTCTGCCCCCGCGTGCCGTGGCCGGGGTTCTGTCCCGCGTGCCGTGGCCCGGGTCTGCCCCACGTGCCGTGGCCGGGGCTCTGCCCCACGTGCCGTGGCCGGGGTCTGCCCCCACGTGCCGTGGCCGGGGCTCTGCTCCGCGTGCCCTATCCGGAGGTCCGGCCCGACCGGGGCCCTGCCCCGCGTGCCGTGGCCGGGGTCTGCCCCGCGTGCCGCATCAGCTGATGGCCATCTCTGCTTTCCTGAGCTGCGTTCCTGAAACTGTGTTCCATGGAGATTCACCTACATTTGCGAGGCTGCACGAGACCCACCCTTGGTCCAGCCCTGAGTGGAGTCTACGTTCCCTATTGTTGGGAACTTTATGATCTGATAATTGGAAAAAAAAATCATGTTTATCATAAAAAATAATTAGAATAATAATAATAATGATTGGGGGAAACATAGGAAAGATATTGAATGTTGAAGCGGGAGATTAATGTCTCTGTACTGACTGACATGCATGGCATTCCCTTTTGAAAAAGCAATGTAATACACTGTAAAGTTATATGTAATTCAATGTAATAAAAAAAAGATAAAAAAAAAAAATTTCCATGCCAATTTACAACCCCCATACTGTACCAGGCAAGGTTAATGGCTACTGAGAATACCACCAGGGCATGGCTAGCTAAAGACACATTTGGTAGTGTGTTAACTATACAAAAAAGACACTGTACAGTTTAAAAACAAATCTTACACAACCTTACATTTCAATTTTTTTCTTTAAAAAGAGTTGTGTACAGGGGGGTTAAATGTTTTATTTATTTATTTATTTATTTATTTATTTATTTATTTGAGAGGTTTTCGCTATAGGGCGCGTGCACTCGCTAACAGACAGAGAGAGACAGAGAGACAGAAAGCGAGAAATCACCCCCTAGGGGGGATGGCCACGCCGCAATCCCTTCTCCTCCATTCTCCTCTCGGGATCTTGGGCACACACGCACACGCGCCCGGCGTGAGTTTTAAGCCACCGGGTCCGGGACACGAACCGCAGTCGACTACGTGGGAGTCCAGCGACATAGCCATTACACTAACTGCTGGTCCCAAGGGTTAAATGTTTTATAGACAAGAGAAAAGAAACTGTTCTAGAACCAACTTATTCATTGTCACAATCTTTTTCATCTTCATCTTCCTTGTCTTCCTCCTCCTCCTTCTTTTTCTTGCTCTTTTCAGCCTTGACAACTCCCTTTTTTGCTGCATCAGGCTTTCCTTTAGCTTGGTATGCAGTAATATCCTTTTCATATTTTTCCTTCAGCTTAGCAGCCTTCTTTTCATGAGGCTGTTTATCATCTGCAGCAGCGTTACTCTATGTCTCTCCCAGTTTCTTTGCAACATCATCAAGGGATAGGCCAGAATGTTCTCCTTTGATTTTTGGGCGATATTCAGAGCAGTACAAGAAAAAGGGTGAAGAAGGCCTCTTGGGTGCATTGGGATCCTTGAACTTCTTTTTTGTTTCCCCTTTAGGAGGGATATAGGTTTTCATTTCTCTTTCATAACGGGCCTTGTCCGCCATTGCCGTATCTTCAAACTCTCCTTTCTCTTTAGCAGACATGGCCTACCACCTCTTGGAGCACTTCTTAGAAAACTCTGAGGAGCTGATTGAAGCATCCGGGTGCTTCTTGTGCTCCTCCCTGCAAGTTTGCACAAAGAATGCGTCTGATGACATTTCGCTTCTTGGCTTCTTAGGATCTCCTTTGCCCATGTTTAGTTAGCTTTCCTCAATGAGACAGAGTCACCTAGTGCCCGCCTGGCTCTCACTTGTCCCGGTGCTGTCTCTATGGAGCTCAATGTACTCCATATATTTTTAAGGCTTCTAGAGACCAGTATATGCTGTAATGGTTACATAGCTGAACTCCCACATAGCTGACTATGATTCGAATCCTGGACCTGGAGGCTTCACACACCAGGTGCATGTGTGTGCTCAAAATCCAAAAAGGAGAATGGAGAAGGGGTTACAGTGTGGCCATTCACCCTGGGGTAATTTCTTGCTTTCTGTCTCTTTGTGTCTCAAAAAAAAAAAAAAAAAAAAGAAGAACGCGGCTTCTAAAAATGTTCATCATAAGGCCCAACAGGGGCCAGTAGGTAGCATGGTAATTAAGGTACTTTATGCCACATGGCTGATTCTGTGTTTTAAGTCCCGATCTGGCAGCTTGGAAATACATGTGGCATGTGTGCATATATGCCAAAAATCCTGAGAGGAAAATGGAGAAGGTAGGATTGCAGCATGGCTGCCTCACCTGGGAGGTGCTTTCTTACTTTTTTCCTCTCTCTCTGTCTCTGGTGAGTGCAAATGCTAGGTACCAGGAAAAAAAAAAAAAAAAAAAAAGTGAAGGGACCAGCAGTTGGTGCAATAGTTACGTTGCTGGACCTCCACACATGGCTGACTTTGGTTTAAGTCCCAGACCTGGCTGCTTGAAACTCATGCCAAGCACAAGTGTGTGCATGCCCAAAACCTCCACAGGAGAATAGAGAAGGTATTGTGCCATGACCATCCCCCCTGGGGGATGACTTCTCACTTTCCCTGTCTGTCTCACTCTCTCTCTGGAGAGTATCTGTGCCCTATGACAAAAACCTAAAAAATAAAAAATATTCTAGTTGTTTAAATTCTAGGGGGTCAGTCCATAGTTAAGGTGGTTAAGATGACTGAATCTCACATGTGGGATTTGAGTGCTTCACTCCTGGCTTGAACAATAGGATGGGCAGGGGCCTGCAGGTGGCGTGGTGGTTAAGAGCGCTGGACTCCCACATGGTCTACCACAGCTTGAGTCCTAGACCTAGCAGCTTGCTTTCTCACTTTCCTTCTCTCTTTCTCACTCTGTCCCTCTCTGGTCAAATTAAAATGAATAAAGAAAGAAAGTTAAAATAAATAAATCTTAAAAAAAAAAAAAAAAAAGAAATGAAAAAGAGGATGGGCACATGTGCACAAAATCTTAAAGGAGGGAGAGATGGAGGAAAGGAAATGCTGCCTGACCATGCCCCACATGAAGCTTTTTCCCTTTCTTGTGCTCTCTGTCTCTCTCTCTAGCAAGTACACATGCTCTCTGACAAATTAAAAAAAAAAAAAAAAAGTTGGGACCAGCAGTTAGCGTAATGGCTATGTCGCTGGACTCCCATGTAGTCGACCGCAGTTCGCGTCCCGGACCCGGTGGCTTAAAACTCACGCTGGGCGCGTGTGCGTGCATGCTCAAGATCCCGAGAGGAGAATGGAGAAGGGGTTGCAGCGTGGCCATCCCCTCTGGGGGGTGATTTTTCGCTTTCTGTCTCTCTGTCTCTGTCTGGCGACCGCACACACCTTATAGCAAAAAAAAAAAAAAAAAGCCATACACATTTGTTTTTAAAGGTTTTTGCCATAGGGCATGTGCACTCACAGAAGAAAGAGAGACAGAGAGAGGGAAAGGGAAAAATCACTCCCCCAGGGAATTTGACCATGCAGCAGTCCTCTCTCCTCTATTGTCCTCTTCTTCTCTTGGGGCTAATGTGCACATGTACCCAATGTGAGTTTCAAGCTACCAGGTACAGGACTTGAACTGCAGCCAGTAATGTGGGAGTCCAGTGCCTTAACCATCACACCACCTGCTGGCCTAAACCACACATTCTTTTCTATCTGTCTCTCTCTGACAAGCTCATAAATCTTCTAGTAAATTTTTTTTAAAAAAAAATCTGGGTTATCATTACCATTTTTATGAGAATATTAGTGATCAAACAACATAAAGATTATACAAAGTTTTACTATTGTTGAAAGAGAAATTTTGACAAGGTAGAAGAGATGGTGCTCCTTGTGCTTTGATGAAAGTAGGCTACATGTCTTTAAGACAGGTAAGATTACTCCAGGAGATTGCATACTTGAGCAGTATACTCTTTCTCCCCTGATAAGGAAGAAAAGCCCAGACTAAGCCATAAGGTTGGTAACATACTGGACTGCAGTGCTGGAAGCCACGCAGCCAGCTGAGGGCTGGGATCCCAGACTGGCTGACCTGAAATATTCAGGGTACCCACAAGAACAGGAGACTGAAGAATTGGGGGATGGGGTCTCAGTCTGACAAGATCCTATCGAGGGTGTGTTTCTCTCTCTTATATAAGCATGCACATACATTCTACCATCCATTTTTAAAAAGATTATTTGTTTAACTTTATTTATTTAGTATTGTTTTTTAATTTGACCAGAGAGAGAGAGACAGAGAAGGAAAATGAGAAAGCAAGACACTAGGTGCAGGACTGGAACTGTGGTCGTCCATGTGGGAGTCCAGCACCTTAACCACCACACCACCTGGTGGCATCCTACCATCAATTAAAAAAATAAAATAAAAAAGACTACTTTTGGAAAAGCTGAGGATTTAGAAATTAAATCCCTTATATCTCCCTAGTCCTAGAAGGCAGCAAAATGCCCACTTCTTGTAGAATGTGAAAGGCTGGAGGAACAATCTCAGCGACTGGGACCGTGTTAACCTTTCTGGTTTCCTCATAAGCTCATCTTTTTTTTTTTTTTTTTTTTTTTTTTTCTTTTTTGGAGAGGTTTTTGCTATAGGGCGCGTGCGCTCGCCAGACAGACAGAGAGAGACAGAGAGATAGAAAGCAGGAAATCACCCCCCAGGGGGGATGGCCACGCCGCAATCCCTTCTCCTCCATTCTCCTCTCGGGATCTTGGGCACGCACGCACACGCGCCCGGCGTGAGTTTAAGCCGCCGGGTCCGGGACGCGAACCGCGGTCGACTACGTGGGAGTCCAGCGACATAGCCATTACGCTAACTGCTGGTCCCATAAGCTCATCTTTTGACCCAGCCTTGCCTCCACCAGTTTCTCCAGCCTCCCTAAATGGGCAAGGCCGGCGTGGGAGGCCAGCGTCACAGTTGGTTCTTTCCTCTCATTCTTTTCTCAGCTTTCCCAGAAGAGGATACGAGACTCGTTTTTTATGCGCTTCATTCCGCCTCACAGTCCTCACGGCGGTAAGTGGCACAAGTTTGTCTGTGTCCCCGCCCGGTGGTGGCCAGTCCTCAGGCCCTGGGCCTCCAGGACGCAGCAGCGCCTGGGTCTGCACCGCCGGCTCTTCGGGCACTTCCTCCGGAGAAGAGCGGAGCGCCGCTCGGGTCCCGCCTGCTTGGCTGGTCAGCAGCTCTACGGTGGAGCTTGAAGAGCACATCGTCGACAGGAGGAGTAATAATAACACGCTGCTCCGCGCGCTGCGCTCATCGCCATGTACGCGTCACCGACTCGCGGCCGGGAGAGTAGCACTTGCGAGCAGAAGCAGCTGCTGGACAGCGGCAGGAGCGCCCGCCCCGGGATGCAAAGGGGCCGGCGCAGTCCACGAAGCCGTGGAAACGGGTATCCGGGAGGCGGGGAAGCCGGGCCGGAAGGCTCGCCCACCGCCCCGAGGCAAAACAGGGTTTCTTTAGAGGAGAAACAGACTTTCTGTCCGTCTTCAGGGACGCCGGCCCTTCCCTGAAGCGCTGCGTAGCCCGAGAGCCCATCCCTGCCGCCCCGTCCCCGCCCCTCCCTGCGGGGAAGGTGGCTCGGTCCGCCCGGCACGCGACTCGCCCGCGGTGCGGCCCGAGGCAGGAAGTTTCTGATTGGCGGAGCCGCAGAAGCACCGGCTGAAAAGAGCTCCACTGGCTGCGCGCCCGAGTGCGCGCGCAACTGCTTCCGTACGGCAACAGGGCGGCCCCGACCATCTTGGGACGCTCTGAGGCGACGAGCCCCGCCCCGTCTTGGTCCGCGGAAAAGGAGCCGCAGACGCTGAGGGCGGCACAGGAGGAGCTGGGGGTCGGGCCTACCGTAGCTACTTCCGTCCACGGGAAAACCGCGTTCCGTACGACAATATGTCCCAGCTTAGGTGAGTGTAGGCGGAAACTCCGCGACTTCCGGTCCGTAGTGGGGCCTACGGTGGGAGGGGGAAGGAAGGCGGAGGGAACCATGCGAGGTTCTGAGATCAGCGAGGGTCGCCTCGAGAGACCGTTTCTGAGGTGGGGGCCGGGCCGTGCGGGGAGCCGCGGCGGGGCCAGGGATGTCGAGGGAGAGGTTTCGGGAGACCCAGGCGCGGAGTCTGGGGAGCCAGCCGTGCTACCCTCTCCTCCCTGAAGGGGAGTGGGGCGGTCGGGGGCTGAACTGGGGGAGGGGGACTTGGCGGGAAGCTCCTCTGCCGGACCGGCCCAACTCGGGATTGGAACCCGAGAGGAATCGGGTGAGCCTTATGGAGGCTCATGGTCGGTTACCGGTCACAGAGAGCGCGGGGAAAATTAGGGTGGGGTGAGCGGGAGGGGACTTGAGGTGAAATATCTCCAACCCTGCCTTGAGGAACCCCACCGGAGGATGAAATAAGGTGGTTCAAGTAGGGGCGAGGAGATCGGGTTGTTGGGAAGGGACTCCTTTCTCCTCAGAGAGTCCAGGAGTTGGGGTGACCATTCCGGTTGGGGTGGGTGTGGGTTTGACGTATTTGAGGGCGGAAGGGAGCAAACACCTGAGGTGGCACTGACAGGGAGGTGTCGAGGAAATTCGGGGTACAGCGTGGAAGGCGGTGTCAAGGAAATTTGTGTAAGGAAGTGTTAAGGAAATTTGGGGTACAGTGTGGAAGGTGGTCTTGGGGTTCTACTATGAGAAATAGTAGGGAAGTGCTCCAGAAAGACCGGAAATGGACGCCAAGGATGGGACTGGGGGGGTGGGGGCTTGGGGTTGGGGGGTGGCTTGCCTGCCCCCCTCCACTCCAAGGGCTAAAAAAGGTATATACACTAATGGTTGCTGAAGGTAGGCAGCGAGGGCACTGTTGGGCAGGACTGGGTGTTACTGAAACCCAAGGAGATTGGAAAATGTGTGAGATTGGAAAATGGGGCTGTGCTGGAGGGGCTCTTTCTGAGACCCCCATCCCCTTCCAGCAGGAATTCCGAATTCCCCACTTCCTCCCTCCGGGGGATTTGATTCCCCATGGCCACCGCTAACAGCATCATCGTGCTGGATGATGATGATGAAGATGAAGCAGCTGCTCAGCCAGGGCCCTCCCACCCACTCCCCACTCCGGCCTCACCCAGGGCAGGAGCCCCTGGCTCCTCCGAGCCCCATGGGGCTGGAGGAAGCAATAGTTCGGGCGGCAAGAAATGCTACAAGTTGGAGAATGAGAAGCTGTTTAAAGAGGTGAGCCTTAGGGGAGAAGACTCATGTGTCCCAGGGAGGGGGATGGC
Organism: Tupaia tana; assembly: GCA_026018925.1. Taxonomy (NCBI): domain Eukaryota; kingdom Metazoa; phylum Chordata; class Mammalia; order Scandentia; family Tupaiidae; genus Tupaia; species Tupaia tana. The sequence goes on from JAKSZU010000002.1 coordinate 131,194,768, forward strand.
TGACTGGCTCTCTTGTCTTCTTCTCCCACTAACCCCACCTTCCCTTCTCTCTCCCCCCTCATCTCTTTCCCCTCTTTTCTTCCCCTGAACCCTCCAGTTCCTTGAACTGTGTAAGATGCAGACGGCTGATCACCCTGAGGTGGTCCCTTTCCTCTATAACCGGCAGCAGCGTGCCCACCCTCTGTTTTTGGCCTCCGCGGAGTTCTGCAACATCCTCTCTCGGGTCCTATCTCGAGCCCGGAGCCGACCAGCTAAGCTCTACGTCTACATCAATGAGCTCTGCACTGTTCTCAAGGCCCATTCAGCCAAGAAGAAACTGAACCTGGCCCCTGCTGCCACCTCCAGTGAGCCCTCTGGGGATAACCCTCCCACAGACCCCTCCTCAGACCCCACAAATGCCGAAACCTCTGCCTCTGAGGCTCCAAGGACCCGTGGTTCCCGGAGGCAGATCCAGCGCATGGAGCAGCTGCTGGCGCTGTATGTGGCCGAGATCCGGCGGCTGCAGGAAAAGGAGTTGGATCTCTCAGAGCTGGATGACCCAGACTCCACATACCTGCAGGAGGCACGGTTGAAGCGTAAGCTGATCAGACTTTTTGGGCGTCTGTGTGAGCTGAAAGACTGCTCTTCCTTGACGGGCCGTGTCATAGAGCAGCGTATCCCCTACCGAGGCACCCGTTACCCAGAGGTTAACAGGCGCATCGAGCGGCTCATCAACAAACCAGGGCCGGATACTTTCCCTGACTATGGAGATGTACTGCGAGCTGTAGAAAAGGCAGCTGCTCGCCATAGTCTCGGCCTTCCCCGACAGCAGCTCCAGCTCATGGCTCAGGATGCCTTCCGAGATGTGGGCATCAGGCTACAGGAGCGACGCCATCTGGATCTCATCTACAACTTTGGCTGCCACCTCACAGATGACTACAGGCCAGGTAGGGGGTTAGTGGGATGCCCACCAATGACCTTTTTATGTCAGGCATGTGGCAGAGGGGACGTCTCTCTAGTCCTTTTTTCTAGGGTTTGGGCTGAGTGCTTTGACTTTATGTCTTCCCATGTAGGTATTGATCCTGCATTATCAGACCCCATCTTGGCCCGGCGCCTTCGGGAAAACCGGGATTTGGCCATGAGTCGACTGGACGAGGTCATCTCCAAATATGCAATGATGCAGGACAAAAGTGAAGAGAGCGAGAGACAGAAGAGAAAGGTCCGGCCTGCCCCAGGCTCCTGTTCCCACTCTGCAGACCCCCCCAAAGCCTCCTTGGATTCTGGTGAGGTGTGGAAGGGGTACACTCTTTAGAGAGCCTTGTTCTTCCCTTGCACTGGCCTCCAGGGAGTCCAGGGTGACTGATGGGGGAGCGTGCAGGAGGAATACAAGAACCGAAACTCACTGGGGCAAGTCATTCCTTAGAAAAACTCTTTTGTCCTTCAGGGCCCTAGTGGCATGGCATCCCAGGAATGCTCTACCACTTCCAAGGCTGAGACGGATGATGATGAAGATGAGGAAAGTGATGAGGAAGAGGAGGAGGAGGAGGAAGAGGAGGAAGAGGAGACCACAGATTCTGAAGAAGAGGAGGATCTGGAACAGATTCCAGAGGGTCAGGAGGAAGATGAGGAGGAGGAGGAAGAAGCAGGTATGTCAAGGGAACATTCTCCTCACCTATACATCGTCTTTAGGGCATGAGCCACCTGTTTGAGGCCCTTTTCTTCGTTTTCTTATGCCTAATGTCCTCTCGGTAGTATTTTAGCCCTGGTTTTCATGCCACCCCTCTCCTTTTCTAGGCAAAGATGGAGGCAAGAGCCCCATATCCTCACCACAGAGCTCCACTGAGAAGAACCTGGAACCTGGCAAAGGGATCAGCAGGTCTTTAGAGGAGCAACCAAACAAAGGACTCAGAGTGTCTCCATCTTCACTGTCAGAAGAGCCCCTCGCCCCCTCTAGCATAGATGCTGAAAGCAGTGGAGAACAGCCCAAGGAGTTGCACCTGGAGGAAGAGAGTCCTAAGTCTCAGCTCTTTGAGCTGGAGATTGAAGCCTTGCCCCTGGATACCACCCCTTCTCCTGAGGAGAGGGATGTTTCTTCTTCCAAGAAGCAATCAGAGGACCCCCTCAGCACTGTCTTGGAGAATGGGGCAGCCATGGTCACCTCCACTTCCTTCAATGGAGGTGTGTCTCCTCACACCTGGGGAAATTCCAGTCCTCCCTGCAAGAGATCTCGGAAGGAGAAGGAGCAGACAGGATCGGGGCCATTAGAAAACAGGTAAAACAGCAGAAGGAGGAAGAGGGAAGCCAAGGAGGGATTACAGGGGGCTTTCTGAGAGGATTCCTGGGGAACTGAGTCTGTTGGAAGAGACTGGATACTCTTCCCTCCAGCCTCAGGCTCCCCAAACCCCTCCACACATGTATGTTTCTATTCCCACTATGTGGAAAGGCAAAGGGCAGTGCATGAGAAGAATGGGAAGAAGATACGCACCCTACCCAGCCCACCTTCCCCCTTGGCCTCCATGGCCCCGGTTGCTGATTCCTCAACAAGGGTGGACTCTCCCAGCCATGGCCTGGTGACCAGCTCCTTCTGCGGCCGTTCTCCAGCCCGGCTGCCCCAAACCCTAAAATCACAACCTTCCCAGCCTAGTACCTACAAGGTAAGAGGGGAGGCTAGTTTCCTCTGACAGCTTACTCTATCGTCTGTTTTAGTCACTCTATGTGAACATTGCATCTGCTACATCTTCCTTTTTTCCCCCATGTCCATTTAAAAAAAAAAAAAAAAAAGCATATATTTATTTATTTGTTGTGATTTTTGGGCTGCTCTGTCCAGGACTTGAACTGTGGCCGAACTGTAGTCCAGAGCCTCAACCACCATGCTACTTGCTGGCCCCCATCTCCATTTTTTTTTTTTTAAGTATTATTTAATTCCATTTGTTATTGTTATTTTTTAATTTTATCAGAAAGAAAGGGAAAGCAAGAAAGCAAGCCACCAGGTCCAGGACTCGAACCAGGGTTGGCCATGTGGGAATCCAGCGCCCCTATCCAGCACACCACCTGCTGCCCCCCCCCCATCTCCATTTTTAATCCTGAAGTTCTTTCCTCGGCTTTTCCTCGGCCTGTTCTTCCGGCCTCTCTGACTCTGTCTCTTACTTCTCTGCAGATGAGTGTGGCCACACAGTGCGATCCGGAGGAGATCATCGTGCTCTCAGACTCTGATTAGCTGCCTCCTCTCCCTGCCTCCAAAATGTCTTGGGATAGCATTTGGAGGATAGTGGAAAGCGAATGACTGAGGAAGGGATGAACTGAGCTTAATTCCCTTTTGGTGGTGTTTCTTTCAAAAAATTAAAAAAAAAAAAAAGCTTAAGTTTTACACAGAAACAAAAACAATAAAGTTCTTTTCTTATTGTATCCCTGTCTTTTCCGTGCCCTTCTGTCACATTTTGGCATCAGCTGTTGCCTGGCTCAGCATTATCCCAGCACCCCACCTCCGTCCCTGGGTAGCCCTGGGTCTCTGTCCTTTGTAGCCTGTCCTTTGTACACCTGTCTTGGCAGTTTCCTTACCCGGGTCCCTCCCGCTGCCCTCTTCCAGGCACTTTTTGAAAAAATGTGCTTCAACCTCCTTAACGCGTTTTCTCGCTTAGAGCGGTAGGAGGAAAAGGCCAATCACGGACCGATGCAAGGTTATTTGGCCAATCCTGGCCTGGAGGGAGAAGGCGGGGCTTCAGCGGGGCTGCCAGGCCGGGAAGGGCGATTAGATATCGCAAACCAGCTAATGGCCACAACTCGGGGGCGGAGCTTGGGGAGCGATGGCCAGGACCCACCGCCAATGGGAAAGGGCAGGCTTACAGAATTAAAGGGGAATGAAAGCTTCGGGCGAACTGGGTTCTGTATCCTCAGCGGAGGAGGGGTCCTGCTACCTTTAAGGTGGAATGGGGTGACAGTTCTTTAAAGGAGAAGTGGTCGAGTCGGCCGAGTATTGCCCAGCAGCACGGGCGGGGGTGCCGGCCTGTGCCTTTAAAGTCGGAGGGGCGGGAGGCGGAGCGGAGGCGGAGGGCGGAGGGAGTCGGCGCAAGATGGCGGCGGGAGGGGCCCAGGCTGCGGCTCTGGTCGCCGAGTGAGGGGCGGGGGGGGCCCGGGGGCGCGCGGCCCGGTAAGCGGGGACGCGCGGGGTTGGGGGGCGCCTTCCGGGTGGGAGAAGAGGCCGAAGTAGCGCTTGGGGCGGAGCAGGGGGGGCGGGGTCCGGTGTGGGCGGGGGTAGACACGGGGCGGGACCGAAAGGACCGAGGGGGCGGAGCACGGGGGCGGGTCTCGAGGGGGCGTGGTCATATGAGCTGGAGGCGAAAGGGGGCGTGGTCGACGAGAGAGCCAGAGGGGACATAACCTAAGGAGACTGGAGCAAGGGGTGGTTTTCAGTAGAGGAGCAGACCTGCCCCCCTCCAAAGAAAAGGATGGAAAACAAAAAGATAGGTTTTGAAAAGTTGGGCTCCCTGGCAAATTGGAAATAAGGTGCAATTCCGAGGGACAACACCCCACTCCTTAAGAGCCCTTATGGGACCAGCAGAGGGCCTAGTGATTATGTCGACCATGGTTTAAATCCCAAACCAGTGGCGTAAAACACGCCGGGTGTGTGTACATGCGTGCCCAAAATCCCTAGAGGAGAATGGAGGAAAAGGGATTGTGGCATAGCCATCTCCCCTGGGGGATGATTTCTTGTTTTCTGTCTCTGTATCTCGGGTGAGCGCACCTCCCTTTAGCAAAAAACTCTCAAAAAAAGAAGAGTACCTTATTTTCCTAACTTTTAAAGAAAGGACAGTGGATTTGGAGTCAGGACATCTGTGTTTGCTGGTACTGTCACTTACTGACTCTGTGACCTGACTAATCTCTTCATCTTTCTGAGCCTCAGTTTCTTTGTCAAATGGGGCTGAGAAAATACCTACCTCCCAGTGTTGTCATGGGGAATCTCAGATGATAGGTGTGATCTTCGGCTGTGTCATTATGAAATGTTTTTATTGTCCTTCTCTCTTTTTCTTCCTAGAGACCCCCCCGGCCGCCCTCCTTTCGTTCCTGTGGCTGGGGGGGTATCCCCTCCCACCACAACATGGAGCCATCTCCTCTGTCTCCCGGTGGGGCAGCACTCCCCCTGCCTCTGTCGCTAGCTCCACCCCCACTGCCCCTGCCAGCTGCTGCAGTGGTACATGTATCCTTCCCTGAGGTGACCAGTGCCCTCCTGGAGTCCCTCAATCAGCAGCGGCTGCAGGGCCAGCTCTGTGATGTGTCCATCCGAGTGCAAGGCCGGGAGTTCCGGGCTCATCGTGCTGTTCTGGCTGCCTCCTCCCCTTACTTCCATGACCAGGTCTTGCTCAAGGGCATGACCTCCATCTCGCTGCCGAGCGTCATGGACCCAGGCGCCTTTGAAACTGTCCTGGCCTCCGCTTACACTGGCCGCCTGAGCATGGCCGCTGCTGACATTGTCAACTTCCTCACAGTGGGGTCTGTGCTCCAGATGTGGCACATTGTGGACAAGTGCACTGAACTCCTCCGGGAAGGCCGGGCCTCTGCCACCACCACTGTCACTACTGCCGCAGCCACCTCTGCCGCTGTCCCTGGTGCCGGGGTGGCGTCAGGAAGTGGGGGCACCGTGGCCCCAACCACCATGGGGTCCGTGCGCTCCCATGCTTCCAGCCGAGCTAGTGAGAATCAGTCTCCCAGCAGCAGCAACTACTTCAGCCCCCGGGAGTCCACTGATTTCTCATCCTCATCGCAAGAGACCTTTGCAGCTTCGGCAGTGGGCAGTGGGGAGCGGAGAGGAGGCGGCCCTGTATTTCCAGCGCCAGTGGTGGGCAGCGGGGGCGCCACCTCTGGGAAGCTGCTGCTGGAGGCAGATGAGCTGTGCGACGATGGGGGGGATGGAAGGGGCGCGGTGGTCCCCGGGGCTGGGCTCCGGCGGCCCACCTACACGCCGCCCAGCATCATGCCACAGAAGCACTGGGTTTATGTGAAGCGGAGTGGAAGCTGCCCCGCACCTGCACCCCTGGTCCCCCAAGACCCAGATCTAGAGGAGGAAGAGGAGGAGGAAGACCTGGTGTTGACCTGTGAGGATGATGAGGATGAAGAGCTGGGGGCTGGCTCTGGGGTTCCAATGGGCCGAGGGCCTGAGGCTACCCTCAGTATCAGCGATGTCCGGACCCTAACTGAGCCTCCAGACAAGGGGGAGGAGCAGGTCAACTTCTGTGAGTCCTCCAACGACTTCGGCCCCTACGAGGGTGGGGGGCCTGGCACTGGGCTTGATGACTCTGGGGGGCCAACCCCCTCTTCCTATGCCCCCTCCCACCCTCCAAGGCCCCTCCTTCCTTTGGACATGCAGGGCAACCAGATCCTGGTCTTCCCATCATCTTCGTCGTCGTCCTCCTCCTCTCAGGCTCTGGGCCAGCCACCAGGGACCCAAGCAGAACATGGGGCAGTGACGCTGGGGAGCGCGGCAGCCGGGGGCCTCGGTGTGCAAGGCGGCACTGGTGGGGCCCCTGCAGGGACCGGCGGTGGGGACGGGAATAAGATCTTCCTGTGCCACTGCGGGAAGGCCTTCTCCCACAAGAGCATGCGGGACCGGCACGTGAACATGCACCTCAACCTGCGGCCCTTCGACTGCCCGGTGTGCAACAAGAAGTTCAAGATGAAGCACCACCTGACCGAGCACATGAAGACGCACACGGGTCTCAAGCCCTACGAGTGCAGCGTCTGCGCCAAGAAGTTCATGTGGCGAGACAGCTTCATGCGCCACCGGGGACACTGTGAGCGCAGGCACCGCCTGGGCGGCGGCGGGGCTGGGGCCGGGCCTGGATCCGGGGCACCCGCGGGTCCAGCCTTGCAGCCCAAGAGAGAGTCTCCCGGAGGGGGTGGGGGCAGTGGGGACGAGGCGAGTGGGGTCACACCCCTGTCCAGCAGACGTGTCCACAAGGTGGAGATGGGCTTTAACGGGGGCGGAGGAGCAAACTGAAGGGGCAAGCTATTGGGGCTGGCCTGTGGGGATTCAGGGGCACCTCGGCCCGGGTGCTGTGTCCCACTCTTACTGTCTTCCTTTATCTCTGTGGACTTGTATATATCGTGGAGAAGGAACCACAGCGCACGTCACCAGTCCATTCCACTTCTCATGCCTCCCCCTCCAGGAGGCCCGAAACCAATCCTTTCTTTCCCTCTGATGGGTACAAGGCGCCCCAGCTCCACAGAGGAGGACGCACGTTGGGGGGGAGGGAGAGGGGGCGTGTCGAGTGTGGAGTCGCAGGGTCTGGTGGTGGTTGTAGTCTGTGTTTGTGTCGTTGCGGGGACCCGGCCTTTGAGCCCCACCCTTGTCCTAGAACCTGCCCCCTCCCGAAGGATAGGCCCCTGGTTTCTACCCTATCAATCCCCACCCCACTCCCGTGGGGATCCCCAACTTGGTTCTCAACTTGGGGAAGTGGGTGGAGACGGGAGGGAATACGTCGTAGGAGTACAAGGTTTTTATTTTTTAACAATAATTAAAATATTTATTGGTCATTTCACTTGGCTTCCTGACAACCCGTATGTGTTTGCTGGGGACCCGGCACCACCTGTGAGCACCCGGGGAAAGCGGGAGTAGTTTTCGGAAAGTGGATGCGGGAGGAGGAGCATAGGTTTGGGGAGGGCTCGAACTCCGAGCTACGGGGTGGTCCGGGAAAGCGCGGCCCGGGCTGAGATGCCCTGAGAACTGGAGTGGACGTCCCCAGGTCGCTGCCTGGCGGGTGGGGACGCGCCCATCTCCACGTGCCCTACCTACGCGGAGCGGGGATTTCCTCGCCCCTCCTGCCGGCCCTTGGAGGAAAGTGAAAGTGAAAGGGGGAAGAGCGGCTCCGGCGCTCAGAAGGCGCTCAGAAGATCGCAGCGCCATGAAGCCCCTGCCCGTGCTCCTCGCTGTGGCTTTGGGTGAGCGAACCCCACGACTCCTCGCCCGGGAACAGGGTCGGAGCGGAGCGCGGAGGTCCCGCCCGACGCCGGTCGCCTGTGCTGAGCGCAACCCCGCGATACCCCTGCCCCGGCTCACCCGCGCCTCTCCCCGCAGGCCTGGCGACCGCGGTCTCCGCCGGCCCCGCGGCCATCGAGTGCTGGTTCGTGGAGGACTTGGGCGGGGGCAGCCTGGCCAAGAGACCCGCCGCGCTGCTGCTGCGCCAGGGACCCGGGGGGCCGCCTCCCCGGCCCGACCTTGATCCTAAATTCTACCTCAATGTGCACGGTGAGTCTTCCGGGACTCGCCTCCGCCGGAACCCCACCTTCGCAGAGCCCAGGCCTCAGTTTCCCCCTCTGTAGTATGACCCCGGATTACCTGTCACTACCGGGGAGTCTGTGCCGGGACGCCTCCCGTTCCCGGCCGTGACCCTACAGCAGCACCTCCCTTCTCCGTGCCCACAGACCCCACGGGCGCCCTCCAGGCGGCCTTCAGGCGGTACCCCCGGGACGCCCCCGCGCCACACTGCGAGATGAGCCGCTACGTCCCGCTGCCAGCCTCCGCCAACTGGGCCAGCGGCTTGACCCCGGAGCAGAGCTGCCCGCGGGCCCTGGACGGGGCGTGGCTGATGGTCAGCACGTCCAGCTCGGTTTTCAGCCTCTCCAGTCTCCTGAGAGCAGAGCCCGAGCCTCGGCAGGAGCCTGTCCGCATCACCATGGCCACAGGTAGCCGGGGACATGGGCAGTAGACTCGAAGGGTCGCGATCAGCTCGTGACTGGCGGTGCGGAGGGGAGCGTGTCGTTTCCCCAATCAGGGTTTAGTTTATTTCGTAAAGCGAGGCGGTTGGCCAGCATGAATCTCTCTAGAGCCCTTTAGCCCTTGCCCAGTTTAAAAAAAACAGACCAACAAACAAACAAAAAAAACACCCTGCAGTTTGGGGGCGGGACTTCGCGGTTCCGAAGGGCTGGACCTGGCACAGGCAGGGATTTCTGGTGTCAGTCCTTGAGAAACCTCTTAAGGTGATGTGATTGGATGGGGTTCGGAAGCAGAAACTGTTTTCCCCACTTCCCCCAAATCCGTACCTTGCTAGGCACTCCCACCTTTGCGGCTCAAAAACCAGCCTTTCGAGCCCGCCCGCCCACATCCGGCGCTGCGGCGACGGGCAGAGGAAGGCCTTGGCACTCCCGAGCGTTTATCTTGCCCGACAGTCGCTTCCCCAAGGCCCTTGGGGACGCGCAGACTCATCGTGGTCTCCGAACCGTGGCCAAGCGTGGTCGGGCAGGACGCAGCGGGAGACCTGGTGCTTGCACCGCGCGGCGGCCGATGGCCAAGTGCAGCGCGGTTTGAGGCCCAGGGGTCGGCGCTTGGCTGGCGGCGCGCGGGGAAGGAGTGGGTGGATACTGCAAGAATGAGCAGGATCTGACCCGGTTATCTGCAAGGGCCTGTCTTCACAGGGAGGCCAGCTGGGATAGCGTAAGGTCCTCAGCTTCCCTGTGTGATGCGATTTTACGGGAACCAGACAGACTGACATACAGGTCAACCTCAGCCCAGCTCCTGCCCCCTCGGTCCCCACAGCTCCCTCTCTGCCCTCCTCCTGAGAGAGAAACACCCTCAGGGTCAGGGAGGCAAACTCGGCACCCACCCTGAAGCTCACACCTGCTCACAACTCCGCGCTTAGTCCTGAGCCCCCATTTGAGCCAGGTTAGAGGAAAACTACTCATGGTGGGGCCAGTCGCTCTCTCCAGTGAGGAGGAATAGTTCTCAGGGTGCTGGCTTCACTGAGGTGGCGATGAGAGTGGCCTCTTTCTGCGTCTGTTACTCCAGCTCTGTAAAATGTGGATGGTATTTATCAGCTCCCTTTCCGCTGTTATGACTATCAAGGGAGACACTGTGTTAATTTATTCGCTGATTCATTAAATATTTATTAGTACAAAGAATACTTAGGGCTCAGTAGTTCTTTTTTTTTTTTTTTTTTGGAGAGGTTTTGCTATAGAATGCATGTGCTTGCCAGACAGACAGAGACAGAGAGACAGAAAGCGAGAAATCACCTCACAGGGGGGATGGCCATGCTGCAATCCCTTCTCCTCCATTCTCCCCTGGGGATCTTGGGCACGCACGCACACACACACACCCGGTTTGAGTTTAAGCCACCGGGTCCAGGACGCAAACCGAGGTTTACTACATGGGAGTCCAGTGACATAGCCATTATGCCAACTGCTGGTCCCAGGTCTCATAGTTCTAAGTCCAGGCTACAAATAAGAATCCTGTTGGAGCCAGTGGGAGGGAAGGGCTCAGGAAAAAAAAAAACAACAACTTTTTTTTAAGAGATTTTTGCTATAGGGCCCCTGGGCTTGCCAGAGACATAAAGAGAAAGAGACAGAAAGCAAGAAATCTCCCCGAAGGGGGGATGGCCACACCTCTGTCCCTTCTTCTCTTGGGATTTTGAACATGCATGCACACATACCGGGCATGGAACTGAAACCACAGTTGATCAGCTGGGAGTCCAGTGCCTTAATCACTATGCTACCTGCTGGCCCCCCAAAACATGTAACAGAGACAAGAATGGAAAGTTGTGTATGGTATTATCTTTGACTTGCTTGGCATGGAATGCATTTATGATTTGAGAACTCGTATCATATGCTATAAAGACATACAATGATTAAATGCAAAAAAAAAATCCTATTGTAAACTTATAAAATATACTGAAATCTCAGTTCCTCTTTAGGCCAATTAGAAACTCAGAGGTGGTCCTGGGCACTTTTAAAGGTCACAAAGGTGATCAGTCAGAAGTAAATTCTGGGGCCAGCAGGTGGCATGGTGGTTAAGGTGCTGGATTTTCACATGACCAACTGTGGGCTGAGTCCTGGGCTTGGCAGCTTGAAAAATCACAACAAATAAATAGGTAAATTAGTAAATAAATGTTAAAAAAAAAAGGAAGTAAATTCTGCGGTTGAAGTTCTTGGCAGATTTGTCCTAAGTAATCCTAAAGAAAAATAGAAGTTGTCATGCCTGTGAAGGTGTGCCCAGTTGTCTGCATCTCACAGACCTCTGGAGAAATAAGTTGCTGTGGAAGTCAGCAGGTGGGATGGTGGTTAAGGTGTTGGACTCCCAGATCGTCTAACACAGTTTAAGTCCCAGACCTGGTGACTTGAAAATCATGCTGGGGGCTGGCAGGTGGCATGGTGGTTAAAGGCACTGGATTCCAACATGGCTGACTGCAGTTCGAGTCCTGGACCTGGTTGCTTGCTTTCTTGCTTTCCCTTTCTCTCTCTCTGGTCAAATTAAAAAGTAATATAGAACAAATGGAATTAAAAATAAATAATTCTTTTTTTTTTTTTTTTGAGAGGTTATTTTGCTCTAGGGCGTGTGCGCTTGCCAGACAGAGAGAGACATAGAGACAGAAAGCGAGAAATCACCCCCCAAGGGGGATGACCACGCTGCAATCCCTTCTCCTCCGTTCTCCTCTTGGGATCTTGGGCACACACGCACACGCGCCCAGCATGAGTTTTAAGCCACCGGGTGTGGGACGTGAACCGCGGTCGACTACATGGGAGTCCAGCAACATAGCCATTACGCTAACTGCTGGTCCCCCAGAATTATTTATTTTATTTTATTTATTCATTCATTTATTTTAATTTGACCAGAGAAAGACAGGCACAAAAAGAGAAGTGAGACAGCAAGCTACCAGCTCCGGGACTCAAACTGTGATCAACCATGTGGGAGTGTCCAGCACCACCATGCCACCTGCTGGCCCCTATTTATTTTTTTTTTTTCTTTCTTTTTTTTTTTTTTTTTTTGGAGAGGTTTTTGCTATAGGGCGCGTGCGCTCGCCAGACAGACAGAGAGAGACAGAGAGATAGAAAGCGAGAAATCACCCCCCAGGGGGGATGGCCACGCCGCAATCGCTTCTCCTCCATTCTCCTCTCGGGATCTTGGGCACGCACGCACACGCGCCCGGCGTGAGTTTAAGCCGCCGGGTCCGGGACTCGAACCGCGGTCGACTACGTGGGAGTCCAGCGACATAGCCATTACGCTAACTGCTGGTCCCATATTTATTTTTAATTTTATCAGAGAGGGACAGAGTGAGATCAAGAGAGAGAGAGGGAAAGTGAGAAAGCAAGCCACCAGGTCTGGGACTCAAACCGTGGTTGGCCATGTGGGAGTCTAGCATCCTTAACCACCATGCCACCTGCCGGCTCCTATTTATTTTAATTTGACCAGAGAAGGACAGAGCGAGAGTGAGAGAGAGAGAAAGAAAGTAAGCCGCCAGGTCTGAGACTCGAACCACAGTTGACCATGTGGGAGTCCAGTGCCCTTAACCACCATGCCACCTGCTGGCCCTACTGATGTATTTTTATAACATACTACATGTGTAGTATTTTTGACCAGAAGGGACAGAGAAAGAGAGAGAGAGAGCATGAGAGGAAGCAAGCTGCCAGGTTCGGGACACAAACCGTGGTCAGCCATGTGGGAGTCCAGTGCCCTTAACCACCATGCCACCTGCTGGCCCCAAAGAATTATTAATTTAATTTTAATTTATTTATTCATTCATTTTAATTTGACCAGAGAGAGACACACAGAGAGAAAGAGAGAGGGAAAGTGAGAAAGCAAGCCACAAATTCCAGGACTCAAACCATTATCAGCCATGGTTAACGTCCAGTGCCTTAACCACCATGCCACCTGCTGGCCCCACTATTCTTTTTTAAAAATATATTTATTTGGGACCAGCAGTTAGCGTAATGGCTATGTCGCTGGACTCCCACGTAGTCGACCGCGGTTCGAGTCCCGGACCCGGCGGCTTAAACTCACGCCGGGCGCGTGTGCGTGCGTGCCCAAGATCCCGAGAGGAGAATGGAGGAGAAGGGATTGCGGCATGGCCATCCCCCCTGGGGGGTGATTTCCTGCTTTCTATCTCTCTGTCTCTCTCTGTCTGTCTGGCGAGCGCACGCGCCCTATAGCAAAAACCTCTCCAAAAAAAAAACAAAAAACAAAAAACAAAAAAAAAACAAACAAAAAAAAATATTTATTTAATTTTATTTATTTATTCATCCATTTATTTTAATTTGACCAGAGAGAGAGAGAAAGTGAGAAAGCAAGCCCCCAGGTCTGGGACTTGAACTGTGGTCGTCCATGTGGGAGTGTCCAGTGCCTTAACCATTGCCACCTGCTGGTCCCCAATTTTCACTAATCTTTTAAAACGTTGTTTTGGAAAATTTCAACAATGCACAAAAGTAGAAAGAATAATATAATGGGGCCCAGCAGGTGGTATGGTAGTTGAAGCTCTGGACTCCCACTCTGAGTCCTGGACCTGCTAACTTGCTTTCTCACTTTCCCCCTCTTTCTCTATCTCTTTCTGGTTAAAGTAAAAAATAATAATAATAAATAAAATTAAATAAAATAATTCTAAAAATAATAATATAATGAACCCTTCTACATATATTATCAACTTGTATAATTATTACTTTTCTTTTCTTTTTTTTTTTTTTAGTTTTGCTATAGGGCTCACTAGAGAGAGAGAGAGAGAGAGAATGAGAGAGAGAGAGAAAGCGAGAAATCACCCCCCAGGGGGAATGGCCATGCTACAATCCCTTCCCTTTCATTCTCTTCTCAGAATTTTGAGCATAGGGACCAGCAGGTGGCATGGTCGTTAAGGGCACTGGACTCCCACTCCCACATGGCTGACCACGATTTGAGTCCTGGACCTGGCGGCTGGCTTGCCTGCTCTCTCTCTCTGTCTCTCTCTGGTCAAATTAAAATGAATGAATGAATGAATGAATGAATGAATTCTTTACAAAAAAAGAATTTTGAGCATAGATGCGCACATGCTCAGCATGTTTTTTCAAGCTGCCGGGCCTGGGATTTGAACCACATTGGCCATGTGGGATCCAGCCACCTTAACTACCACATACTGGCTGACCCTAGTTACTACGTTTTTACCAAATTGTTTCTATCTTCTCTCCACCTTTTAAATTTTTTCCAAAGTATTTTAAAGTATATCCTTGGCATCACATGATTTTGTCGATAAGTACTTCGGGTAAGCATTGCCTATTAAATAAGGACTTAAAAACATCACCACAATATACAATATTATCACACCTAAAGTAGTAATCATTTCTTTTTACCACTACCTGCCAGCGACCCAAAATAAATTTCTTAATATCATCTTATTCTGGGGCCAGCAGGTGGCATGATGGTTAAGATGCTGGACTCCCATATGGCCAAGTACAGTGAGTCCCAGACCTGGCTGCTTGCTTTCTCACTTTCCCCCTCTCCCTTCTATCTCTCTCTAATGAGTGCACGTGCCCTATAGCACATTAAGTAATAATAATAATAACAATAATAAATACAATGAAAATAAATTTTTATGATTTATTTATTAATTTATTTAATTCCAATTGTTATTATTTTTAAATTTGACCAGAGAGAGACAGAGTGAGAGAGAAAAGGAAAACAAGAAAGCTAGCTGCCAGGTCTGGGACTCGACTGTGGTCAGCCATGTGGGAACCCAGTGCCTTTAATCACCACACCACCTGCCAGCTCCTAAAATAAATAATTCTTCAAAAGTACATGTTATCATTGGGGCCAGCAGATGGCGTGATGGTTAAGGGCTCTGGACTCTCATGTGGCTGACTGTGATTCAAGTCCTGGACTTGGAGGCTTGCTTTCTCACTCTCTCTCTCTCTGTGTCCCTCTCTGGTCGAATGAAAATAAATAAGTAAATAAATAAATAAATAAAAATAAAGCTAAATAAACTATTTAGGGGGAAAAAAGTACATATTATCTAATTTCTAGCTCATATTAAAAATTCCCCAATTGAGATCAGCAGTTGGCACAATGGCTGTCGCTGGACTCCCATGTAGTCGACTGCGGTTTGAGTCCTGGACCTGGTGGCTTAAACTCACGCCGGGCACATGTGCGTGCGTGCCCAAGATCCCGAGAGAATGGAGGAGAAGGGATTGCGGCGTGGCCATCCCCACGGGGGGTGATTTCTCGCTTTCTGTCTCTCTGTCTCTTTCTTTCTGGCGAGCACACGCTCTCTATAGCAAAAACCTCTCCAAAAAAAAGAAAAAAAAAAAGAAATTCCCTGATTATTTCATTGATAGCATTTCATAATTGATTCATCCAAGTGATCCAAAATGGATTCTTACATTGTATTTGTTTTGTTGGTCTGCTTGGACTGCCATAACAAAATGCCATTGGCTGGGTGGCTTAAACAATGGAAATTGATTTCTCAAAGTTATGGAAGCTCGGGGACCAGCAGGTGGCGTGGTGGTTAAGGTGCTGACCAGGGTTCAAGTCCTGAATCTGGTGGCTTGCTTTCTCACTTTCTCGCTCACTCTTACCCTCTGTCTCTCTCTGGTCAAATTAAGAAATAAATGAATGAATGAATAAAATAAATAATTATTTTTAAAAAAAAAGTTATGGAAGCTTGAAGTCCAAGACTGAAGAACCAGCAGGGCTGGTATCTGGTGAGGGCTCATCCCTGGGTTAGACTGAGGTGTCCCTGCTGTGTCTTCCCATGATAGAGGAAGAGTTGTGATGTCTCTTCCTCTCTTTTTTTTTTTTAAGAGAGAGTTTTGCTATAGGGCACATGCACTCACCAGAGAGACAGAAAGACAGAAAGTGAGAAATCACTCCCTGGGGAGATGACCACACCACAGTCCCTTCTCCTCTGGGTTCTGGGGCACACACGCACCCATGCCCAGTGTGAGTTTTAAGCCACTGGCTCCAGGACTCAAACTGCAGTTGATTATGTGGGAGTCCAGTGACGTAACCATTACTCAGTCTGCTGGTCCCTTCTCTCCCTTTATAAGGGCCCCAGTTTTACAGAATTAGAACTCTACCCTATGACCTCATTTAAGCCTTATCACCTTGTCTCAGGCCTTCTCCAAATATAGTTGTGCTGGGAGTTAGGACTTCAGCACATGAATTTCTGGGAGACACAGACATTCAGCCCATGACAATTATGTGATCTCATTAGTCCCCTTTATCCTACGATGACCCTTTTCTTCTTTTTTTTTTTTTTCTAGAGGTTTTTGCCATAGGGTGGGTGTGCTCACCGGAGAGAGACAGACAGAGACAGTGAGAGGGAAAGTAAGAAATCTGAATGGCCATGCTGTAATCCTTTTTCCTCCTGGGATATTGGGAATGCACACATAGAACATGCCCGGTGTAATCCTCAAGCTACTGGGTTCGGGACTTGAACCGTGGTTGGCCATAAGGGAGTCCAAAGACATAACCACTTCACCATCTGTTGGCCCCTTTCTGTCGCTCTCTTTTTGATTTTTTAAAAAGAATTATTTATTTTATTTTATTTATTATTATTATTCAATTTGACCAGAGAGAGAGAGAGAAAGAGAAACCAAGCTGCCAGGTCCGGGGCTCAAACTGTGGTTGACCATCTGGGAGTCCAGTGCCTTAACTACTATGCCACATGCAGTCCCCACACCTCTCTTCTTTTTTCTTTTTAAAAATTATTTATTTTTATTTATTTATTTATTTATTTATTTATTTTTATTTGACCAGAGAGAGACAGAGGGTGGGAGTGAGAGATAGAGGATGTGAGAAAGCAAGCCACCAGATTCAGGACTCGAACCCTGGTCGGCCATGTGGGAGTGTCCAGCGCCTTAACCACCATGCCACCTACTGGTCTCCAACCTCTCTTCTTTTTTTAAAAAAACAATATGCTGGGCTGAGGGCCAGCAGGTGGCGTGGTGCTTAAGGTATTGGATCCCACATAGCTGACCAGACCCATCCAGTGGCATGTGTGCATGTCCAAAATCTCAGGAGGAGAATGGAGGAGAAGGGATTGCAGCCATCCTCCTGGGTGGGTGATTTCTCACTTTCCCTCTCACTGTTTCTTTCTGGTGAGTATACACGTCCTGTGGCAAAAATCAAAAAAAAGAAAATAAACTGGGCGGGACGAGCAGTTAGCGTAATGGCTATGTCGCTGGACTCCCATGTAGTTGACAGTGGTCCGAGTCCCGGACCTGGCGGCTTAAACTCACACCAGACACGTGTGCATGCATGCCCAAGATCCCTAGAGGAGAATGGAGGAGAAGGGATTGCGGCTTGGCCATCTCCCCTGGGGGGTGATTTCTCGCTTTCTGTCTCTCTGTCTCTGTCTTTCTGGCAAGTGCATGTACCCTATAACAAAAACCTCTCCAAAAAGAAAAAAAAGAAACTGGGCTGCCCTGTGGACTAGTGGTTAAAGGAGCTGGATCCCACACGGCTGACTGCAGGGTTGGAGAAACACGAGCAAGATGTGCACGCACCCAAAATCCTGACAGAAAAGGGGAAGAGGGATTGCGGTATGCATGTGCCCCACTGAAGGTGGTTTCTCTCTGTCTTTCTCTGGCAAATACATGTACCCTCTGGCAGATAAACAAAAAATTCTATAGATTTGTTGGGAAAACTCGGGGGACCAGCAGGTGGCCTAATGATTATGTCACTGTTGCTGAACTTCCATGTAGTTGACCGCGGTTCGAGTCCCAGACCCAGTGGCTTAAAACGCAGGCCGGACATATGCCCAATCTCCCAAGAGAACGGAGGAGAAGGGATTTTGATGTGGCCATCTCCCCTGGGGGGTGATTTCTCACTTTCTGTTTCTCTGTCTTTCCAGGGAGCGCATGTGCCCTATAGCAAAAATCTCTCTTAAAAAACAAAACAAAAACAAAACTTGGTTATTTGTCCTAGAATTTCCCACTTCTCTATTTCTGCTTTTGTTGTTGTTTTTGCTACAGGGCACATTCATTTGGCAGAAAGAAAAAGTGAGAGGGGGATGACCATGCCACATCCCTTCTCCTCCCTTTCCTTCTTGGGACTTGGGGCATGCATGCTCAAGCACCTGGCTGGATTTTCAAGCCTCCACATCCGGGACCAAGGAGTTGACCACGTGGGATCCAGCTGTCTTAACCTCCAGGCCATCTGCTCACCCCACATTCTGTATTTGACCAGCTGTTTCCTAATGGTATCATTTACCTTGTTCTTTTTTTTCTCCACGAATTGGTAGTGAGATCTCATGGGCCAGCCAGTGGCGTGGTGGTTCGTGGTTGGGGCGCTGGATCCCACATGGCCAACTGTGCAGTTTGGGCCAGACCTGGCGGCTTCAGAGGTGCTCTGAGTGCATGTGCGTGTGTGCCCAGGGTCTAGACAGGAGGAAGACATGAAAGAGTTGGAGCTGTAATGTGGCCATTCCCTACGGGCGTACCTTCTCCCTTTCTTTCTCTCTCTCATAAAAAATAAAAATAAAAAAAAATAATAAATTGGTAGTGAAATCCTAGATTCTATTTGGGTTTCGAGTTTTTTCAGTAATACTTTATAATTATTGGTTACCATTCCATTCACTTTTTTTGTTGTTGTCTACAAGCCAGAGGGTGTATGTGGTCACCGGAGAGAGACAGAGAGAGAGGGAGAAGGAGAAAGCACCCTTCCATGGGGCATGGTTATTCTGCAGTCCTGTCTCCATTTTCCCACCCTGTCGGGACTGGGGACTCACTCACACGTGTCTCCTTTCAAACTTCCCGTGCTGGATGCCAACCGCTTGGCTGGCCTCGTGGGACTTAACCACTAGGCTCCACCATGCCCTCCCTCCCTCCCTCCCTCCCTCCCTCCCTCCCTCTTTCTTTCTTTCTTCAGAGGTTTTCGCCTTAGGGTGTATGCGCTTTCCAGAAAGAGACAGATACGGTGAGAGGGAAAGTGAGAAGTCATCCCGGGGTTGGGGGCACACCTAAGTCCCTTTGCTCTGTTCTCCTCCTGGGATCTTAGACACGCACTCACATATGCCTGGCATGCTTTTCAAGTCACCGGGTCCAGGACTCGAATTGCATGTGGGAGTCCAGCAATGCAACCTCTGTGCCATTTGCAGACCTCTCTCTCTTTTTTTTTTTTAATTAAAAAAAATTTTTTTTTGCTAAAGGGCTCATGTTCTCCTGGAGAAAGAGAGAAGTTAAGAAAGACTTCCCAGGGGGGATGGCCACTGCATAATCTCTTCTCCATTCTCCTCTTGGGATTTTGGGGACACATGCACATGCACCCGGTGTGTTTTTAAGCAGCTAGATCTAGGTCTGGGACTGGAACTGTTCAGCCGGCCATGTGGGGATTCAGTCAGCCTAACCACTCCATCTGCTGGCCCTACCTACCTTTTCTTTTCTTTCTTTCTTTTTTTTTTAACAGAAAAGCAAAAACTTATGTATAGAAGCTACAAAAACAGCTAGAACTTTTCCTTACTATTCTGACCCTGGTGTATGTACTTCTTCTTTTTTTTTTTTTTTTTTTTTTTTTTTTTTTTTTTTTTTTTTACAGAGTACAGTTTACGGGATGCAGGCCTAAAATTGCTTTCAGTAACTCTTATCGAAGATCACTGTTAATTTAAGGGTTAAACTGTAAAACCTTGAGGTTTTGTTTTTTTAATCCTGTGGGTCCTTTCTTTTTCTTTTTAACAATTCAAATGTATATTTCTGGATTAAAAATAACATAAAGAGGGACCAGCAGTTAGCGTAATGGCTATGTCGCTGGACTCCCAAGTAGTCGACCGCGGTTCGCGTCCTGGACCCGGTGGCTTAAAACTCACGCCGGGTGTGTGTGAGTGCCCAAGATTCCGAGAGGAGAATGGAGGAGAAGGGACTGCGGCGTGGCCATCCCCCCTGGGGGGTGATTTCTCGCTTTCCGTCTCTCTGTCTCTCTCTCTGTCTGTCTGGTGAGCGCACGCGCCCTGTAGCAAAAACCTCTAAAAAAAATAAAATAAATAAAGTAACATAAAGATAATCACAAGATTAGGGAACCTGCAGTTAGCGTAATGGCTATGTTGCTGGACTCCCACGTAGTCGACCGTGGTTCGCGTCTCGGACCCGGTGGCTTACAACTCACGCCAGGTGCGTGTGCGTGCGTGCCCAAGATCCCAAGAGGAGAATGGAGGAGAAGGGATTGCGGCGTGACCATCCCCCCTGGGGGGTGATTTCTCGCTTTCTGTCTCTATGTCTCTCTCTTGTCTGTCTGGCGAGCGCACGCGCCCTATAGCGAAAAAACCTCTCCCAAAAAAAAAAAAAAAAAAAAAAAAGATAATCACAAGATTAAAAAAAATGATTATTTCTACCTGGAGCACCTTTCTGGGAGGAAATAGCACTTTATAGGCATAATCTCATTTATTCCTCGCAACAATGATAGGATATAGGTAATATTATTCTTACTATGTCGGATTAAGAAAACTTGATACGGCCAACCAGGTGGCATTGTGATTAAGGGGGCTGGATCTCACATGGTTGTCTGTGTGGTTCAAGTCCTGGACCTAGCAGCTTGAAAATCATGCCAGGCACATGTGTGTGCCCAAAATCCTGAGAGGAGGATGGAGAAGGGACTGTGGCTTGGCCATCCTCCCTGGGGGATTCTTTCTCACTTTCTTGCTCTCTCTCTCTCTCACTCACTGTTTCTCTTCTGCAAATGCACACACCTTATGGCAACAACAACACTAACAACAGAAAAAGAAATCTTACGACACAGAGCAGTTAGATAACTTACCCAAGGACACACAGCTTGTAGGAAGCAGGACTAGGAATGGAACCCAGGCCCTCTAGCTCTAGCTGGTGCCGATAGCTGTTGACTTCCTAGGCAGCGGGATTGTGAAACAGGCGATCCCCGATCAGACGTCTAGCCCACAGAGTGTGTGTGTGTGTGTGTGTGGGGGGGAACTGAACGAGACAGACTTAGGGGAGGGAGACCAGAGAGAGCCTGCTGTAACTGTCCAGATGCACATAGATGACAACCTGCTTGGAAACATGTGAGACCTGTTAGGTTCTGCTGGGGATAAGCACGTACGACATTATTGTTGGTAATTGCTCATTTTCGTTAGATTGTAAGGAATTTGAGGGCAGGGAGTGCCTGACTTCCCCACTCTGTCCTCTTCCACGGCATCTTGAGCACCCTACATGCTCAGTAATGTTTTGGGGTGGAGTCAGCAGGCGGTGGTGTGGTTTAAGTGTGGATCCCACAAGGATGACTTTGCGATTCAAGTCTTGGACCCAGAGGCTTGAAAAACAAGTCAGGTGTGTGTGCGTGTGGGACCAAGAGGACAATGGAGGAGAAGGGATTGTAGCGTGGTCATCACCCCCCAAGGGGTGATATTTCACATTCCCTCTCTCTTTCTTTCTTTCTTTTTTTTTGAAAGGTTTTTGCTATAGGGCACATGTGCTTGCCAGAGAGATAGAGAGACAGAAAGCAAGAAATCACCCCCCGGGGGGGATGGCCATACTGCAATCCCTTCTCCTCCATTTTCCTCTCGGGGTCTTGGGCACACACGCACATGCACCCGGAGTGAGTTTAAGCCACCAGGTCCGGGACTCAAACCACGGTCGACTGCATGGGAGTCCAGCGACACAGCCATAATGCCAAATGCTGGTCCCTCTTTCTCTTTCTCTGTCTCTCTGGCAAGCACAAGCGCCCTGTAGCAAAAAAAAAAAAAAAAAAAGTTTGGGGGGACCAGCCAGTGGCGCAGCATGGTGGTTAAGGTGGTTGGATCCCACATGGTTGATTGCTTGTTCGAGTCCTAGATTGGGGCTTGAATAACATGCTGGGAGATG
Source organism: Tupaia tana (assembly GCA_026018925.1). Classification (NCBI taxonomy): domain Eukaryota; kingdom Metazoa; phylum Chordata; class Mammalia; order Scandentia; family Tupaiidae; genus Tupaia; species Tupaia tana. The sequence goes on from JAKSZU010000002.1 coordinate 131,216,272, forward strand.
GGCATAAGTGCTCAAAATCTCGAGAGGAGAATGGAGGAGAAGGGATTGAGGTGTAGTCACTGTTCCCCCCGAAGGTGCTTCTGCATTTTCCCTCCTTTTTTTATTACAGATTTTTGCTATAGGGTGCATGCGCTTGGAGAGACAGAAAGCGAGAAACACTTGGAGAGATAGAGACAGAAAGTGAGAACACTCCCGCCCTCCCCCAGGAGTTGGCCACACTGCAATCCCTTCTCCTCTTGGAATGTTGGGCACCCAGCATGAGTTTCAAGCCATCCCATCCAGGAGTCAGCCATGTTGGAGTCTAGGGACGTAACCATTATGCCATCTGCTGGTTCCATTCCCTCTTTCTATATATATCTCTGTGTCTCTGGCAAGTGCACACCATATTAAATTTAAAAAATAAAGTTCTGTGGGGCTGGCAGGTGGCATGGTGGTTAAGGGCACTGGACTCCCACATGGCTGACTGCGGTTCAAGTCCCGGACCTGGCAGCTTGCTTTCTCACTTTCTCTCTCTCTTACTCTCTCCCTCTCTGGTCAAACTGAAAAACAGAATAAAATAAATCTAAAATAAATACATTAAAAAAATTAAGTCCTGTGACCTGGTGGTTGCAGAAGTCGGATCCCATGTGGCTGACTATGCGGTTTTTATCTTGGTTCTGGTGGTTTGGAAAATACACTGGGCATGTGTACGTTCATGCCTAAAGTCTCAATAGGATGGAGAAATGGAAGAGATTGTGACCATTACCCTTGGGGGCAGGCACTGCATACCCTCCCTCTCTCACAAGTACACATATTCTCTGGTAAACACACAAGCAAACAAAAAATTGGTCATTGGGGGCCAGCCAGCAGGTGATGTGGTGGTTAAGGTGCTGGACTCTGACATGGCCTACTACAGTTCAAGTCCTGGACCCGGCAGCATGAAAATCACACAGGCAAGTAAGTGTGTGTGCATGTCCAAAGTCCTGAGGAGACTGGAGAAGGGATTATGGCATAGTCATCCTTCTCGGAAGGGGGTTGGTTTCTCACTTTACCTCTCTGGCGAGCGCAGGCACCCTATGGCAAAAACCTAAAACATAATCGTTCAATGAATGAATGAGAGGAAGGAGTCTGAATGTCTTACTGTCTGGAGGGCTGGTGGTGAGCATTCGTGAAAGGCAGGGATGGTAGGCATTGAAGCAGGGTGGGGGAATGTTACAGATACAGAGTCGAGCTAGGGCATGTTAAGCTTGCCTGGCAGACGGTGAGGTGTAATCTGTCCCAAGCACTGTTTTAGAACCTTTCATAATTAGGTGTCTTTGTTTCCTAAAATCAGTAACTGGATAGATTTGGGTAGCAAAAGTATTAAATGATTAACTCTTGGGCCCAGCAGGCGACATGGTGGTTAAAGCCCTGTGGTTATCCCACAGGGCCGACTAAATGGGACCCGGCAGCTTGAAAATCATGCCAGGTGCGTGTGCGTGCATGCCCAAAGTTCCAAGAGAGCGGAGGATTGCTATGTGGTCATCCCCCCCCCCCCCGGGGGGGGGTGATTTCTCACTTTCCTTCTCTCTTCCTTGATCTTTCTCTGGAAAGTGCTTGTATCCTGTAGCATAAATCTAAAAAAAGAAAAAAAAATAGTGATTTAACCCTCACAAAACATCAAGAGGTCAGTACTGTTATTGTCATCTTTATTTGAGAGATCAGGAAGCTGAGCCGTGGAAAAGTAAAGTAATGGCCAAGGACATTTAAACGGCAGGGCTGAGACTTGAACTGGGGTAGCCAGGCTCCAGGCACTTAACCACTGCACTGCACTGCTCCAGTAGATCATAGACGGCTGTGGTCAGGGCTAAGCTGGAGCTAGAACCTTCCAGAGTTAGTAGGTGCTTTGTGTAGCACCAGAGGATCGGCAGTAACGAGTCTGCCTCTGTTCACTGATCAAGAGAGGCTGGCTCTTTTGACAGGCATGCCTGAAGACTGGAGTGGTTCGGTGTGTCAGTGTTGTCAGATCCCACTGGCCCCAGAGGCTGAGTGTTTGGAGCAGGCTTCAGAACTGTACCCTCACTGCCCTATTCTCCCCAGTTCCTCTCTGCTCCCTCTCAGCCGCACAGGTCCCACCCAGTCCTAGAGCTAAGACGGTTTGCAGGGAGGGCTGGGAGATGGTGACCATCAGAGGGGTGGGAAAATGGGAGTTCTGTCCTCCTCTAACTCTGTCTCCCAATTTTTTCCTCCTCTGGCTCTCGCCCTGTCTCCCCCTTCTTGTCTCTCCCAGTGGTGCTGACTGTCCTCACCCACACTCCTGTGGCTCGAATCCTACTGGGACGGGATGCCATGTTGGACTTGAGCTTCGCCTACATGCCCCCCACCTCCGAGGCTGCTGCATCTCTGGGCTCAGGTCCCCCTCCCTTCGGGCTGGAGTGGCGGCGTCAGCACTGGGGGAAGGGGCACCTGCTCCTGGCTGCAACTCCTGGGCTGAGCAGGCAGATGCCAGCGGCCCGAGAAGGGGCAGTGGCCTTTGCTGCTTGGGATGACGATGAACCGTGGGGCCCGTGGACTGGGAATGGGACCTTCTGGCTGCCTGCAGTCCGGCCCTTTCAGGAGGGCACCTACCTGGCCACCGTACACCTGCCATACCTGCAAGGACAGATCGCCGTGGAGCTTGCCGTGTACAGTGAGTGGTGATAGAGGTCCCCACGGGTGGAGGGTGGGTCCTGGGCTCACGTGGGCACCGTGATAGGGGCAGTGGGAAGTGTGCCTGTGCATGAAGGCGGGCAGATGGACATCCCTGGGAATCTGAGGGGCTTCAAGATGGGGATTCTTGGGAAGCACCAGTGGGTTCCTCATCGCGGCAAAACTCACATCAGGTGTGGGGAAACAGAGAGGGCAGCAGGAAACAGTTCTCCCATGCTTATTTCCTACTTTCTCCAGAGCCTCCCAAAGTGTCCCTGAAGCCAGCACCTGTCGTCTGGGCTGTCCCGGGAGAGGCACCTCCAGAGTTGCTCTGCCTTGTGTCCCACTTCTACCCTTCCCAGGGCCTGGAGGTGGAGTGGGAGGTTCGGGGTGGCCTGGACGGCAGCTCTCGAAAGGTTGAAGGGCAGAGCTGGCTCTCCGCCCTGCGCCACCATTCCGACGGCTCTGTCAGCCTCTCTGGGCATCTGCAGCTGCCCCGGGTCACCACTGACCAGCACGGGGAACGCTACACCTGTCGTGTCCATCACCCCAACCTGCGTGCCTCCATGCGCAGCTCAGAGGTCACCCTGGAGGTAGCAGGTAAGAGCTGGGGTGTGCTAAGACCCGGATGTGCTGGGAAGGCCAGGCCGACACCTGGGAAGAGATGGCTCAGTCTACCCCTTCCATCCGCTAGGCCTCTCTGGGCCCTCCCTTGAGGATGGCATTGGCCTTTTCCTGTCTGCCTTTCTCCTCCTCGGACTCATCAAAGCTCTAGGCTGGGTTGGTAAGTATGAGCCCCACCTGACCTTGACCCCCAGTTGTCAGACTGCCTGTCCCTCTGCCCTCTTCCTCTCACCACTCCTGAGCCCACCCCTTCTCAATGTCTTCCCACAGTGGCCTGCGTGTCCATTGACAAAGATTCAAAGGAGGAGGTAACATCCACTTTCCCTTATCTTTTCTTTGCCTAATAAAATTAACCCCTCTCCCCAATTGATCACACCTGGAGGACTGTGGGTGTGTTGGGCAAAACCTCGATTTAGAATTCATGCAGATTTGGGTTAAATCCTGCTGCTATACCCTAACTACAGGACCACCCCTTGAATAAGCTACTTAATCTACATCATTTCCTTGGATGTATGGGTTTTACAAAATTACTTAGGGTTGTTCAACAGAATTGTCATCAAGGGGCCAGCAGTTGGCGTAATGGCTATATTGCTGGACTTCCATGTAGTCAGCTGTGGTTTGAGCTCCGGACCTGGTGGCTTGAACTCACACCGGGTGCATGTGTGTGCGTGCCCAAGATCCTGAGAGGAGAAGGGATTACAGTGTGGCCATCCCCACAGGGGGATGATTTCTTGCTTTCTGTCTCTCTCTGTTTCTGGCCAGCACACGTGCCCTATAGCAAAAACCTCTCAAAAAAAAAAAGAATTGTAGGGACCAGCAGTTAGCGTAATGGCTATGTCGCTGGACTCCCATGTAGTGGACCGCGGTTCCTGTCCCAGACCCGGTGGCTTAAAACTCACGCCGGGCGCGTGCGTGCGTGCCCAGGATCCCGAGAGGAGAATGGAGGAGAAGGGATTGCGGTGTGACCATTCCCCGGGGGGGGTGATTTCTCGCTTTCTGTCTCTCTGTCTCTGTCTGGCAAGTGCACGCGCCCTATAGCAAAAACCTCTCAAAAAAAAAAAAAAAAAAAAAGAATTGTAATCAAGTCACACGTGTAAATTTAAGTGATCTAGTAATCATATTTTAAAAGAAAATTAATACTCATCTAATCACCCACATTATAATTTCAACATGTTAATATAAGAAATGATCCTTTTCCATCTGTCTTCAACAGCAGGCATTTATTTCAACCTGTCAACACACCTCAATCTGGCCTAGCCACATTTCAACAGCCACATGTGGGTGGTGGCTACCATGCTGACAGCAGTGTCAGGAATAAAGGAGATGGTGTCTCTCCTTCCACCCCATTGCTGTGGACTGGACCCCAACTCCTAAAAGCTCAAATTCCTCACCTCCTTTCTTCCAGAAAGCACAGTGAAGACATCGTCGTAGAAGCCACCATCATCTCGGGCCCAACCTGGCCCAGCAGCTCCCCAAACAGTGCCCCATCCTCTGCTCCTACTCCCTCCCGCCTCACTGCTCTGAGTGGCTAGATGTTTTTTGGAACGCTTTTTAAAAGACACAAATCTTAGGGCATTCACCTCCTTAGAGCTCTAGGGCAGTGATTCCCAAAAGTTTTGGTCTCAGGACCTCGGAAAATATACCAAGGACCCTAAGGGGCTTTTGCTGATGTTAATTATCAGTACCATGCCAGAACACGGAGAATACACAAGTGCACATTCCACTCGCTGTGAGAATGTCCATTGTGTAGCTTCTGGAAAACTCCACCATACACTTTCTCCAGTGAAAGTGGCGAAGAACATCTTCATATTTTTATAAAAATAGCCCTTATCTTGGCTCACACGCTCCCCCCCAAAGTCTAAGGGAGACCACACGTGGAGAACCGGTGCTCTAGGGCCAAGTCCGTCTTCCTTGCCCGAGGCTGTGTGTTCCCCGCTACCTCGCTAAGCCTACCTGTGGCTCCCGGCCCCGCTCTCATGCTCCTCACACCGACGGCTAATCCTTTCTTCCAAGAACCAAATGCCTCCTGCGCGCATTCGGGTCCCAGATTCCTGTACCTGGTCCACCTCTCCCCCCAACCCCCGAGCCAGGTCAGCCTCGGCAGCCCCGAGATCGCAGCGTGACCCTCACGTGCGGCTCATCGCAGCTGTGCTGACGTGACTGTGGAGTCCTCGTTCGATGCCTGTCTCGGGAACTGTGGGCTCGGGGGCAGCGACGAGCGCCCCGCGCCCTCACAAGCCTGGCGCCCGCGAGAGGGCGCTCGCCAAAAGCTGCTGCAAGCGGGACAAAGGGAGCGGCGGCGCGGCTCACGGACCCCGCGCGGCGGGACTGTCGGCCAGACCAGCGGGAACGGGGTCCAAGCACGTGGGAATAAAGTTGTCTTCCAGTGCTTCCGGCCGGCTCTCTACTCTTCCCCTTCCCAGCGCAACGGACCGCACGACCTCCCGACCTCCGGGCACTTGCCCAAACAGCTCAGGGCCCCGCTCCCCCACCAGCGTCCGAAACGCCCCGAAGCCGCGCGGCGCCTCCGGGCAGTGCGAGCGGAGACCCCGGCCCGCTGCGCCGGAAACCCGGGAGCGCCGAATCTGGAACCGGATGTGGCGGCTTCCTGCCCCGCCCCCTCGGCGGGGACCGAGGGCTCCTCGGAAAACGCGGACTGGATCTCGGCCCGCCGCTCTCGCGGGTTTGGGTGGGACTGTACCCCGGCGTCGTGGAGTAGCCGGGGTCCTCCCTCGCCTAAAACGCTTCCCGAGGGAGTTTTTCACCCGCGTTCTTTTCGAGCAGGGGGTGGGACGGACATGTCGAGCGCTGCCCCTGCCCTCCCCTGGGGCCGGGAGGCTGGAGTCTTTATCCCGGCTCGGCGCGGGGCAGCGCGGGCTCCACCGTCTCCGCGTGGTGGTGGGGCCAGGGGCGGGAGGCGTTAAGTCGGGAACCGGGCTCCGGGGCAGAGCCCTGGGTGTCCAGAGCTCCCCTGGTCCGCGGCCCTGGCTCCTGTCCTCACTTCCTTCCCCTTTTGGCTCCTGCTCTCGGAGCGGGCGGACGCGGGGGGGAGCGGAAAGGGCGGGAGGGCCCGGGAGCCCGGCGAGGAGGGGAGTACGGGGGTGCGGAAAAGCCGGGGAGGGGACTCGGTCCGGGGACTCGAGACCGACAGGAACGGCGGCCCGGGACCCGCGCTCCCCCCACCCCTCCCGAACAGGTCAGAGCACCCTGTGACCCTGCCCGTTCCCGTCCTCGTGACCCCCATCCCTGAAATGCACCGGGGGCCCCCAAATTTCACCCCTGTGCTCCCCCTCCCCCGGCTTCCTGCAGGACTTCCACCCGGGTACCTAGACACCCACCCGCGTCCCTTCCTGCCCCGCCGCCCCGCGCCTGCCTGACTCTCCACCCTACCCTCCCCCGTCTCTCCCCAGGCACCCCCATGGCCTGACCCCGCCGATTCCTTCACTCGGCCATGCTCCCGCGGCCCCTGCGGCTGCTTCTGGACACGAGCCCCCCCGGGGGAGTCGTGCTGAGCAGCTTCCGGAGCAGAGACCCAGAAGAGGGTGGGGGCCCGGGTGGCCGGGTCGTGGGCGGGGGGCAGGAGGAAGAGGAGGAGGAGGAAGAAGAAGAGGTGAGACGCGGGTGGCGGGCGCCAGGGGCGTGTGTATTTCGGAGACTCTGCACCTTCCTCTCGGTGTCTGGCCCCTACATCTCTTCCCGCTTCTGCTCTGTCCGCGCCTCTCGCGGTGTCTGCCTGTGTCCCCGCCGCCCGAGCGCTGGCGTCTCTGTGGTTCTGTGTCAGTGTGACTCAGGACCTGCCCGCAGGAACCTGCCCTGCCCCAGCCCGCAGCGCCTCGCTGGCGTCCTGCCGGCCGAGGCCCTCGGCCCACGCCTGCCTCTCCGGCGGTGTGTCGGTCCCTGTCTCGCTCTTCGGTTTGTTTGGTGGGGAGGGGTTTGTTTCCACAGTAACCAGCTCCTGTGACTCTGGGATTGGGGAGGGAACCCTCCGATTTCGTGACCCCTCCCTCTCCCCCACCTCCTCGGGCCGTGCTCGTGCTCGCCCAGACCAGGAGGCTGAGGTCCTGGGACCTGAAGGGAGGGGCCCGGATGGGTAGACGGTGGTCACCTGCTCTCCTTAGGGAGTAATGGCAGTGGCCAGGGGGATTGCGGGCCTCAGGAGGGGACAGGAGTTGGATTTGGGGCCCAGAGGCCTTGGACTCTTGGGTCCAGACACTGGGTGAGGGCAGGGTGACTGGCAGGGCTGGTTTTTCGGGATCCGTCGTGGGAGGGGCTGGGAACCACGTGACTCTCAGAGACTACCCCCCACATCACCCCCACTTCCCCTTCTCCTTCCCGTACTGGGATTGCAGCTGCCAGCCTCTGGGGGTCCCTGGGCTAAGATAGCGGAGGCCTCACCAGAGCCACCGGGAACCGGAACGTCAGGGAGGGACTAATTCTTCTGCCTGTTCGAGCTGGGCGGGCGGGGCATGTGGCCCTGCCTGTGACTGAAGTTTCAGCTGGAGGGGCCGCCTCTGCCTCGCCCTCTCGCTTCCCTCCCCTGCCCTTTGCACCCTGCTTCTCTGCTGTGCTGGGGCTCAGCTCTGGGGGGAAGGGGCCTCGGGGGTCTGCAGGATAAGGGCTCCTGTACTCCATCCACACCCCCACTCCAACTCCCTCGCCTCCACCGGGCCCTGAGGCGGCTTGGGGGGGGCTGCCTGGGCCCCAGTCGGGGAGACCTGGGGGCACCAGCCCCCCCCACCCCCCGCACTCGTTGGTACTGTCCCCCGCTGCCACAGGTGAGGGGTACAGGGGGAGGAGCAGGGCCTGGGCAGAGGGCTGAGGGTGTGTGTGGGGGAACTGTCTGACTTCCCCTTCCTTGCTCCTCCAGGCCCCTGTGTCTGTCTGGGATGAGGAGGAGGACGGTGCCACCTTTACTGTCACAAGCCGCCAGTATCGGCCTCTGGATCCCTTGGTGAGACCATGACTTGGACCCATTGCTTCTCAGCTCCCCTTCCTCTATCTAACTCCTGGCCGGAGTGCTGGGCTGGAGTCCTGGCGTCCTCGGCCTTGTGTGTGACTTAGGCCAAGTCTTCTGCCCTCTCGGAGTCTCAGCAAAATGAGTCTGGATCTTCTCCTTCGTCTGGGATTATCCCTGGAGACCTAGTGGCAGAGCTGAAGAAAGGGTCAGTGATGGTCCCTGTGTGTCTTCCAGGCCCCCACGCCCCCGCCGCGGTCCTCTAGGCGGCTTCGGGCTGGCACTCTGGAGGCGCTGGTCAGACACCTGCTGGACGCCCGGACATCAGGGGCTGACGTGACCTTCGTGTCAGCCTTCCTGGCTACACACCGGGCCTTCACCTCCACACCTGCCCTGCTAGGGCTCGTGGCTGACAGGTCAGGGCCGCGAGGAACCACGGGTCGGGGGAGTGTCTGGACTTCCTAAAGCCCAAACGTCCCAGCAAGACAGCCAGCCTCTGGAGGTCTGGGAAAACAGACAGGCTCTCTTCCCCTTCCCAGGCTGGAAGCCCTTGAGTCTCATTCTGCTGAGGAACTAGAGAGGACAATAGGGTGAGTGACCCCCGATTCTTAACTTTGTGGCCCCCTCTGCTCAGGCTGCAGTGACCTCTGACCCTTGGCTGATTCCCCTTCTCTCAGGGTAGCCATCTCTGTACTGTCAACCTGGCTGACCTCTCACCCTGAGGATTTTGGCTCTGAGGTCAAGGGTCAGCTTGACCGGCTTGAGAGCTTCTTGCTTCGGACAGGGTATGCAGCAGGGGAGGGTGTTGGGGGGGGCAGCGCTGACCTCATCCGAAACCTCCGGTCCCGGGTGGACCCCCAGACCCCCGACCTTCCTAAGCCCCTGGCCCTCCCTGGCGATCCCCCTGCTGACCCCACGGATGTCCTGGTGTTCCTCGCTGACCACTTGGCCGAACAGCTGACCCTGCTAGATGCGGTGAGACCCTGACCTCTGACCCCCATATCCCCTGACCCCTAACTAGCCTCTCCCTGATTCCAGAAACTTCCCTTGCTTCCAACCCCTCCTGATCTAGCCCCTACCCTCCTCCATCTAGCATTTTGACCTTTCCCCGTCCCCCTTGTTTGTTACCCTTCGAACCCTGTGTCCCCGTTCCCTTGGCCAGCTAGATCCTTAGCTCCCCGATATTGGAAGGCTGACTTCACTTGGCTATGAACTTTAACCTCTGTCCTCTGTCTGCAGGAGCTGTTTCTTAACCTGGTCCCCTCTCAGTGCCTGGGGGCCCTGTGGGGTCACAGAGACCGGCCAGGACACTCCCACCTCTGCCCATCTGTCCGAGCTACTGTCACACAGTTCAATAAGGTGGCAGGGGCAGTGGTTAGCTCTGTCCTGGGCGCCACCCCGACTGGAGAGGGGTCTGGGGAGGTGACCGTTCGGCCACTCCGTCCCCCCCAGAGGGCCCGGCTCCTGGAGAAGTGGATCCGTGTGGCAGAGGTAAGAGACGATTGTCCTGGTGGGGTCGATGGCATGGCGCGAGGTCCCCCAGTCTCAGCCTCCCTCTGGCTCCCACAGGAGTGCCGCCTGCTGCGAAACTTCTCCTCAGTCTATGCTGTTGTGTCAGCCCTGCAGTCCAGCCCCATCCATAGGCTCCGGGCAGCCTGGGGGGAAGCAACCAGGTGGGGAGCACGGGCTCCGGGTGGGGGCCACAGTTCCTCTGAACGCTGGGGAGAGAGGACGCTGAGCTGGGCCTGTCCTCAGGGCCTCTGTTCTCCACCTCCAGGGACAGTCTCAGAGTCTTTTCCAGCCTCTGCCAGATTTTCTCTGAGGAGGATAATTATTCTCAGAGCCGGGAGCTACTCCTGCAGGTGAGGCCCCATTTTCTGGCATTCCCGGCCCTACCTGCTCCCTACTCTTCCCCCATCTCTTTGTTTTGTCACCACCAGGAGGTGAAGTTGCAGCCCCCTCTAGAGCCACACTCCAAGAAGGCCCCGAGGTCTGGCTGTCGGGGTGGGGTGAGTGACGGGCAGGGGTTGTGAAGGAGAAAGGAGAACCCGTGCAGGTGTGCAGGGAGCAGGCTGAGGGCCGGGGAGGGGAGGCACGGTGGGGCGAGGAGAGCGAAACCTGTTCTCTGAGGTAATGGAGCGCAATGGAGGGCCCTGAGATCGGGGCAAGCGTGTCTGACCCTGACCCCTGCCTTCAGGGTGTGGTCCCATACCTGGGCACCTTTCTGAAGGACCTCGTGATGCTGGACGCAGCCTCCAAGGATGAGCTGGAGGTCAGTGGTATGCATGCGTGTTCACGTGCATCGCGATGGTGTAACAAGCCGGCCGTGGGCAGATAGACATTCCTGCGGAAAGGGGCTGCCAGGCATAAGCAGCGGAGAGCAGGACTCATGAGCCAGATTGCTGGGCTCTGGTTCTGTTACTGTGGCGCGTTGCTTAACGTTTTTTTTCCTTTTTTAGTTTTTGCTATAGGGTGTGTGCACTTGTCAGCGGGAGGGAGGGAACGCAAGAAATCACCTCCTAGGGGGATGACAATACTGCAATCCCTTCTCCAGTCTCTTGGGATTTTTGGCATGTATGCACATGTGCCCGGCATGATTTTCCAGCCACTGCCAGCCATGTGGGATCCAGTGCCTTAACCTCACCACCACCTGCTGGCGCTACTTAGCCTCTTTGTGCCTCAGTGACCTGTAAGTGGGAAACTAGTGCACATCAGTTTGTCATTAGGAGAGTTAAACTAATTTGTACTTGGCACATACTTAGAACGTTTCATGCCTGAAATGTAAGCATGCATAGTTTACTAGATAAACAGATACTGGTATCTCAGGGAAGTTCCTTATCCTCCCTGAGCCCCAGTTCTGTTTTACCTAAGAGGCTGAAATGTAAAGGATCAGGAGACGAGACCCGTGCTGGCGTGGTGGTTAAGGTGTGAGACTCCGACATGGCCAACAGCAGGTCGAGTCCTGAACCTGGAGGCTAGAAAATCATGCCGGGTGCATGTACATGCATGCCCAAAGTCTTGAGAGGAGAATAGAGGAGAAGGGATGGTGGTGTGGCCTTTCCCCCAGGGGACGACTTCTCGCTTTCCCTCTTGCTGTATTTTGCTATCTTTCTCTGGTGAGCACATGTGCAAAAATCTTAAAAAGAAAAATGAAAAGATCAGGTGAGGGCCAGCTTTGTGGCTTAGTGGTTAGAAGAGCTGCATCCCTGGTGGCTGACTTCACAGTTTGAATCCTAGCTCCAGTGGCTTGAGAAACATGCCAGACACATGTGCATATGTCAACATCCTGACAGGATGGAGAAAGTGAAGAGAAGGGATTGCCGGGTGACTGTGCTCCATTAGGGGTGTTTTCGGCCTGTCTGTCTGCTACACATGCACACTCTCTTCCTTTAAAAATAAATAAATAAGGGGAGCTGGCAGGTGGTCTGGTGGTTAAGGGTGCTTGACTCCCACATGGCTGACCACCGTTCAAGTCTCAGACCTGGCAATTTGCTTTCTCACTTTCCTTCTCTCTTTCACTTTGTCCCTCTCTGGTCAAATTAAAAAATTAAATAAATAAAGTTAAATAAAATAATTTTTTTTTTTAAGAGGTTTCTTTTTGCTATAGGGCGTGTACGCTCGCCCGACAGACAGAGAGACAGAGAGACAGAAAGCGAGAAATCACCCCCCAGGGGGGATGGCCACACCGCAATCCCTTCTCCATTCTCCTCTCGGGATCTTGGGCACGCACGCACACGCGCCTGGCGTGAGTTTAAGCCACCGGGTCCGGGACTCAAACCGCGGTCGACTACGTGGGAGTCTAGTGACATAGCCATAACGCCAACTGCTGGTCCCGGTGGCATGGTGATTAAGAGCACTGGACTCCCACATGGCTGACCGTAGTTTGAGTTCTGGATCTGGTGGTTTGCTTTCTCACTATCCCCCCAGCCCCACCTCCCTCACTGTGTCCCTGTCTGGTCAAATTTAAATAAGTAAGTAAGTAAATAAATAAATAAAGTTAAATAAACAAGCAGAAGCCAGCAGGTGGCATGGCAAAGGCACTGGACGTGGCTGACCACGTTTGAGCCTGGACCTGGTGGACCATTTTTTTTGATTTCCTCTCTCTCTGTCTCTCTAGTGAGCACATGTGCCCTATAGCAAATAAAAATAATTCTTTTTTTTTTGTTTTTGTTTTTGTTTTAGAGGTTTTTGTTATAGGGCACGTGCGCTCGCCAGACAGACAGTGAGAGACAGAGACAGAAAGTGAGAGATCACCCCCTGGGGGGATGGCCACGCCGCAATCCCTTCTCCTCCATTCTCCTCTAGGGATCTTGGGCACGCACGCACATGCGCCCGGCATGAGTTTAAGCCACCGGGTCCGGGACATGAACCGCGGTCGACTACGTGGGAGTCCAGCGACATAGCCATTACACTAACTGCTGGTCCCAAAAATAAATAATTCTTTTAAAAAGATACATACAAGGTCACATGCAGTGCTGAGGATTTGACAGATTGGAGGGGAGAGCAGGGAGGATGCAGGAATCAGAGGCCAGAGTGTCGGCTGCGGACCGTGTTAGAAGAGACTATTCTCTTTGGCTGGAAGGCAGTTAGGACCTCACTCCATCCCCATTTTCCTTGCAGAATGGATACATCAATTTCGACAAGCGGAGGAAGGTGAGAAGAATGCACAGCCGGATCTAGCTGTCCCCATACGTGTCTCGGGGAGGGGCTGAGGAGGGAGCAATCAGGGATCCCTGAGTTTTGGCTCCTGCAGTTTGAGGGTTCTTTCCCAGGAGTTTGCTGTCCTTTCCGACTTGCGGCGGCTTCAGAATGAATGTCGTGGTTATGACCTCCGACCAGACCCCGATATCCAGCAGTGGCTTCAGGGGCTCCGGCCGCTCACAGAGGCCCAGAGGTGACTGGCTGGGTGACAGTGGGACTCCAGGGCCCCAGCTGGGTGTGAGGGTTGGTGTCGTGGCTTACTCCTGCCCCCTGCCCCCTTCGCAGCCACCATGTGTCCTATGAGGTGGAGCCACCTGGTACCAGCGACCCTCCGGCCCTGCGGGTGCTCCGGCCAGCACTGGTCATCACACAGTGGACTGAGTGAGAATCAGCGGGTGGGGTGGTTTCCTCGGGACTGGCCGCTCTTCCTCTGACCTTCCTGATTCCTGCCACTCCAGCGTTCTGGGCTCTGTTGGTGGCCCCAGTCCCCTCGTGTCCTGGGACCGGCCCAGCGTTGGAGGCGATGAAGCACCGGGAACCCCTGCTCCCCTGCTGACCCGGCTGGCCCAGGTGAGCGCTGCTCCTGACTCCGCCCTCGATGCTGACCCTGCGCAGTGAGCGTGTCTTCCCCCACCTCCTTCCGGTCATCCTAGTCTCCCGTGTTTGTCCCCAGCACATGAAGTGGCCGTCTGTCTCGTCCCTGGACTCTGCATTGGAGAGCAGCCCCCCCCTGCACAATCCGGCTGACCCCAGCCATCTCTCTCCCCCCGCCTCCTCCCCCAGGACTTCTCGAGGTCACCGCCGCTCAGCCTCCTGTGGCTCCCCGCTGAGTGGGGGTACAGAAGGGTCCTCCAGGGGGACTACATATGGGGGAGGAGGGTCTGGGCCAGGGGCCTCTGATTGCCGAATCATCCGAGTCCAGATGGAGCTGGGGGAAGACGGCAGTGTCTACAAGAGCATCCTGGTGAGGGAGCCCCAGGCCGGGGGTGGGGGTGAAGGGTGCCTTGTACAAGTGTTTTTAGGCTTACGCAGCCAGGTGGAGCTGATTCTAGTTTTAATTCTGACCTTTGGTTTTGGCAGTTAGGTTTTATTTTGATGGTAACTTTGCATTAGCCCTGCACCTTGAACTCTGGCTGGCCATATTAGATCTTAGGAATGGGAACCAGCAGATGGCATAATGGTTTTATATTGCTGGGCTTCCAAATGGCTGATTATGGTTCAAGTTCCGGACCCGAACTCGAACTTGAACCTCACTCTGGGTACATGTCCCAAATCCTGAGAGGATAATGTAGAAGGGATTGCAGTGTGGCCCTCCTCCCTGAGGGGTGATTTCTTGCTTTCTGTTGCTGTCTCTGTCTCTCTGATGAGCACATACACTCTACAGGCAAAAAACAAAACAAAACAAAACAAAAAAACCCCACCACTCTAAAAAAAATTAGCAATTTCTCTACAGGGAAGCAGCCCTGTTTTATTAGGTACATGGGCTGGCTTATAAGGTACTGAGAGTCACCATATGGGGTTTCCCTGTTTAGTTTAAAGCATTGAGTTACAGGTGGAACCAGCAGATGGTGTAATGGTTATGTTGCTGGACTCCCATGTAGTCGACTACAGTTTGAGTCCTGGACCTGGTGGCTTAAAACTCATGCTGGGGTGCTGGCAGATGGCATAGTGGTTAAAGGTGTTGGACTCCCACATGGCCTACCACGGTTCAAGTTCCAGATCTGGCAGCTTGCTCTCTCTGTCTCTATATCTGGTCAAAGTTGAAAAAATAATGATAATAAATAAATAAATCTTTAAAAACAAAAGAAAAACTCATGCTGGACACGTATGCATGCGTGCCCAAGATCCCGAGAGGAGAGTGGACTATGGTGTGGCCATTCCCTGGGGGAGGGGGTGATCTCTTGTTTTCTGTCTTTCTTGTCTTTGGTGAGCGCATGCACCCTATAGCAAAAATCTCTCTTTAAAAAATAAAAACATTGGGTTATAGGTAACCATTTTTGGTTGGGTCAGTGGCTGAGGATGGAAGGATGGGAAGCAGAGGGCCCCATGGTTGATTTATTGGTCTAATCCAGGTGACAAGCCAGGACAAGGCTCCAAGTGTCATCAGTCGTGTCCTTAAGAAAAACAATCGGGATTCTGCGGTGGCTTCGGAGTATGAGCTGGTGCAGCTGCTACCAGGGGAGCGAGGTCAGAGGCCATGAGGGACAGGCAGACTCAGAGGAGTGCTTCCACACCTGGGCGGTGGTGGGGGCCGACTGTTTGAGTGTGACACCCAGTCCCCACCCTCTGAACCTGCAGAGCTGACCATCCCGCCCTCGGCCAACGTCTTCTACGCGATGGACGGAGCGTCCCACGACTTCCTCCTGCGGCAGCGGCGAAGGGCCTCTGCTGCTGCCCTGAGCAGTGGCCCCTCTGCCTCAGGAACTCCCCCGAGTGAAGGAGGAGGGGGCTCTTTTCCCAGGATCAAGGCCACAGGGAGGAAGATTGCCCGGGCGCTGTTCTGAGGAAGGCCTGTTGGCTTGCAAAAGTCTTGGTGTTCATACCAGATGTGGGTAGCCATCTTGAATGGAGGCATGTATGTCACACTGTGACAGAAACGCAGAGAGGCGGCTGCCACCCCGGGGCAGTGAAGTGCCACTGGTGTACCGACAACTGAGAAAGCCACCTTGGATACCTGTGTGCAGCTCCCTACTCGCCACGAGTGTGGCACACAGCAGCTGGCGCTGGTGCTGGGCAAGGCGCTGGCCATTGGTTTCCGGCTCCTGGCTGCATCCTAGCATGCAGAAGGCCAAGGAGAACCAAGAAGTGGGGGGAACAGAAAAGGCCTAAAGGCGCTGAGCCCTAGGGCAGTGGGCGATGGCAAGAAGGTTCTAATGAGTTGTTTCTCCACCCTGGGGGTTCCTGTCACTGTGACAACACTAAGATAATAAACCAAAACACTACCTGAGTTCTACCCCCTACCCGTGCACATGAACTGGCTGCTGGGGTGGGGGGGCTGGCTGAAGGCAGATGCCATGGACCAAGAAGGGGCCCGCTTCCTACCCTCACGAAGAGCTGAAACCAGGTATGGTGAAAAGGGTTTCCTCAGAAGGGTTTACTCCTCTCCAGTTAACTAGACCCTTGGTTTCTTTATTTTTTTTTTTAAATGATTTTTGCCATCGGGCACGTGCACTCTATAGAAAGAGGGAAAGTGAGGAATCACCCCCACAGGAGATGGCACATCACAGTCCTTTTGGGATTTCAGGCATGCAGGCACACACCCAGCAATTTTCAAGCTGCCAGGTCCGAGACTTGAACAGCAGTCAGTTACGTGGAGGTCCATCACCTTAATCGTGCCACCTGCTGGATGCCATCCCCGTTTTCTTTACTTTTTTCTTTTTTTAAGAATTATTTTATTGAACTTTATTTTAATTTGACCAGAGGAACAGAGTGAGAGAAAAGGAAAGTGAGAAAGCAAGTTGCTAGGTCCAGGACTCAAACTGAAATCAGCCATGTAGGAGTTAAGCATCCTCAACCACTGCGCCACCTGCCAGCACCCCCCATTTTCTTTACTCTTATTTTCCTCTGTTGTCAGACCTGTATCAAGTAGTAGCCACCAAATTATTCAATGTGAAGGACTCCCCTGGCTGCAAATTTGTAAAAAAAAAAAAAAATTGGGGGCCAAAGAAATGGAAGAACAACTGTGCGACGAGACATAGATAAACCTGGACTCACAACCCAATAAAGCATTAAATCAGTTTAAGCTACCTTCAGATTTTAGAAGGAAAGGGGGTAAAAAGAATGAAAAGAAATGCCAGGGCTATTTGGAGAATGATAAGCATTCATAGCAAGGAGGGTAACCACGATTTACCCTGGGGTCTCAGAACTGTCACTTATTTAAGAGTTTTTCTTGGTGATAGGGCATGTGTGCTCGTCAGAGAGACAAACTGAGAAGTCACACACACACACACACACACACACGATCCCATGGCCACACAGCAATCCCTTTTCTATTCTCTCGGGATTTGGGGCATGTATACACACATGCCTGGCCTTAGTTTCAAACCACCAGGCCCGGGACTTGAACCACATTTGGCCATGTGGGAGTCAGTGATGTAACTGTTATGCCATCTGCTGGTCCCATGCCATCAGTTTTTCAATTAGACATTACCAATATATTGTAAATGTTCTGGTGTTTCTGAAAGGTTGTACTAACCAAGATAAGGGAAAGCGAAGGGCTGTATATCCAGGCAGGTTTGACACACTGCAGATTTTAGTTTCAAGAAAAAAAGATCACCCTGCTAGAGAGTTGCAGCTGCAACAACGCGAACCTGAAAAGAGGTAGGTGGTGTATGTGGAAGGGGCTGGGGAATGGATGGAGATGATTATGGTAAGTGGCTGGTCAGAAAACATGCCAGTGTTTCTACATTTTATTAACTACAGTATAGACCCTAGCACCGCCCCACCCCCACCCCCAAACTACAAGGTCAGGCCTTCCCAGAAGTGCCTGCCTTTGCTGCCTGGGCCCTCTGGAACTCCTGCTGCAGCTGAGCAAGTGTCTCCCTCTGTTGCTCTGACTGGCGCTCCAGGTCCCGGAGCTGGGATTCGTATCGCTTTCTGCAGAGTGGGAGTGGCAAGGGAGAGAAAGGAGAAAAGGGTGGGACTTACTATCTAGGCTGCTGAAGGCAAAAGGAAACTGGTAGAGAACGTGAGATCTAGGGAAGGGAAAGGGGGTTAGAAGGGAAGGAAGGCGTTGGAGGAACTGGCTGGGGGCTACTGTGGCGAGCGACTCCCCGGCGGTTCCCCAGTGCCTCTCAGACGTCCCGGGTGCAGCGCAGGGTGGTGGGGCACACTCACATTTCAGCGGTGATATAGTCCAGCCGCTTGCCCACTGTGGCCCGGGCCTCTCCCAGCTCCTGTTTAACCAGCACCGGACCCAGAAGTTTAAAGACCACGTTGGACCCATCGAGCAGGGCCAGTTCCTGAGGGAGGAGTGAGGCACCATGATGACAACCACAGCCAGGACAGCTCACCCTCGCCCCCCAAATGCCAGTCCCTCACCTCCTTCACGATATTATTTTCGGTAAGTTGTGCTTCAAGCTTCTGCCTCCCTGACATGGATTTACTCAAGTCTGGGGGTGGGAGAAAAGACACGATTAGGAACATCGAGTGTGCCACCGACCCCCGCAACCGCAGCGGTAGGAAACGGCTGGGGCGGCGGGCAGGGAAGGGGCCCGGGGAGCAGGAGACCCAGCTAGGTGTGGCTTTGGACTGTGCGTGGACTGGGGAGAGGCCACACAGACCCCACCCCCTTACCCTTCTGGAGCTGTTGATATTTTTCCACTTCTCCCTGCAGCTTCTTCTGGATCAGCTCGGCCATGGCGGGGATGAAAGCCACCCGGGGGCGAGACGGGGGCCCTGGGTCTCACTCTCGGGAGGTGACGGACCCCCTCTCCGGCTCAGCCTGCGGACAGCACTCTGCAGGGGCAGGTCCTCGGAGCACCGCGGCCTCTTCTCGTCCCCGATGTCGACTCTACCCTGCCCTGGCCGATGAGGGGCAAAAAGATCCCAGCCCTCTCAACTGAAACCTGCCCACCTCACGTTGTCCCTGCAGTATTCGTGAACCCGGAAGTAAACAAGGAATGCTGGGAACGGGCGGCGCGGGAAGCCGCCTTCCTACGCCGGGAAGTGTAGTTCGAACTCGGTTCGTTGCGCTTCAATTTGCGCTGTAGACTGGACTCGCGGTTTTAGGCAAGATGGAAAGCTAGTCCGGAAGAGGAAACTGCAGCATCACCTGGGCCCTGGCCCCAGCCTCGTGCTTTCTCCTTTACGCGGGCATAAACCGGTGCTAGCGCACGAGGGCGATGCCAAGGCCTGGCCCGCCCCTCCAGGGGGAGCGTGCCCTCACGCAAGATGGCGCCCAGCAGGCCTCACATCTGGTAACGCGCTGATTGGAGGAAGGTCCGAGGACTTCCGGGGGCTTGCAAGCCGACGGTGGGACAGCTGGGTTTCGCACGTGGGTTGTTGTTCCGGTTGGCGAGATGGAGACGATCCCCAAGCCGGCCAGGGGTGTCCCGCCCAAGAAGAACAAACTTCAAGTCAAGAGGAAGGTAGAGGCCTCGCTGGTCGGGGAGGGGACGGGAGGCGGGGCGCAGGCTGCGGAGTGTCAGGTCTCTATCCACCGGTAGAAACCCCGGCGATACTGGGAGGAAGAGGCCGCCGCGAGCGCCGCCGGAGCCTCTCCAGGTCCTCCTCCTAACAAGAGGAATCGCGAGCTCCGCCCGCAGAGGCCAAAGAACATTCAGGTCCAAAAGAAGTCTCGGGTCTCCAAGAAGCCCCAGGTCTCCAAGAAATCCCGACAGCGGAAGAATGCTGAGTCCCAGAAGAGCTTGTCTGGGGTGAGACTGGAACCTATTGGTGGCGGGGCAGGTCGCCTTGTGCTTTGATAGTGGGAGGGTTGATGGTCAACCCCAAACGATCTGCTAATTGCGTCTTCCGGGTCCAGGCCCAGGACCCTTTCCCAGGCCCCGCCCCCGTCCCTGTGGAGTTAGTGCAGAAGTTCCGTCGCATTGACAAATCCAAAAAGGTGAGGCATCCTGCAGGTGGAGGGTGGGGGACCGTTAGAGGTAAGGGGTGTCTGGGTGGAGACTGGGCCAGGTGGCTTCCCGGCACCCTCCATAACCTCTGGTTCTCCCACTGCTTCCTCATCAACCATGTTATAGCTACCCCATTCTAAGTCCAAAACCCAAAGCAGACTTGAGGTGGCTGAAGACCAAGAAGAGGAAACAAGTGTCAAAAATGCTCGTTCTGAGCTGTTGCTTGCTGAGGAACCTGGGTAAGTGGACCCTCATCTTGAGCCTCCTCGTCCCTTGCTTTACAGACCCTTCTTTCTCAGTTTTATGGGAAACTGGGTGGACTTTCAGGTTTCTGGAAGGAGATGATGGGGAGGACACAGCAAAGATACGTCAGGCTGACATCGTGGAGGCTGTGGACATTGCGAGTGCTGCCAAGGTGAGCCTGGGCGGGAGGGGCCGCTGTGCTGAGTAGGGGTGCAAGGCAAGAAAAATGGGGACCAGGAGAGGTGATCATGAGGGAACCCATTCTTTTTCCTTTTTTGTTGTTTATTCTCCTCTTTCTCAGCACTTTGACCTGAATCTGCGGCAGTTTGGACCCTATAGACTGCACTATTCTCGAACTGGAAGGTGAGGCCGAATTCCACTTGAGTTCATTTCTTGAACTAAAATGCAGTTACGTTCCTTTAACCTCCTAAGCCACACCCATCTACGTCATACCCAGTGTGTTTGGGTTGTTGATGGGGGCAGGGCCCTGGGTCTTGTGTGACTAGGGGAGTGAGCATCTACGGCATCGTCTCTCTTCTCACCCCGAGGGTGGACCCCAGAGTGTCTGGGTTGGTGCTTCCCTGCATTAATACCCTGCTTGTCCTCCACCTACAACAGACATCTGGCTTTTGGAGGACGTCGGGGTCACGTGGCTGCTCTTGACTGGGTCACAAAGAAGCTCATGTGTGAGATCAACGTTATGGAGGCCGTGCGGGACATCCGGTGGGTGGCCTCTCTGTCGGCGGTGACCCACCTCCGATCAGTGACAGCTGCAACGCTGCTTCCCAGTGACCCGCGCTAACTCTCCCACCTCCAGATTTCTACATTCTGAGGCGCTGCTCGCTGTTGCTCAGAACCGCTGGCTGCACATCTATGACAACCAGGGCATTGAGCTCCACTGTGTTCGCCGCTGTGACCGAGTGACTCGGCTTGAGTTCCTGCCTTTCCACTTCCTCCTGGCTACAGCTGTGAGTGGCTGTGGTGCACAAAGGCTTAGTGGCACCCCTTGGGAAGACTAGTGCTCCTCCAGGACTCCAGTGGAGGGAAGACAGCGGGAATTAGGATTCAGTCTCTCTCTGTCTCTCTCAGTCCGAGACAGGGTTTCTGACCTACCTGGACGTGTCCGTGGGGAAGATTGTGGCAGCTCTAAATGCTCGGGCTGGTCGGCTGGACGTCATGGCTCAGAATCCTTACAATGCTGTCATCCATCTCGGACACAGCAATGGTCAGTCCCCAGCTTCGCTTTGACTCTCTGATCGTCCCGACCTGTTTTTCTTCTGTATTTACACTTCCTGAATTCCATAAAGTTCTCGTTTACTTTCTTCTCTTCCTCTTAGTCTTACATCCCCATCTTTCCCGGATTTTATAATCTCAGGGTTAGGTTTGTGTCAGTAACGGTCTCCTTTTCTAGGTACCGTGTCTTTATGGAGTCCAGCTGTGAAGGAGCCACTGGCGAAGATTCTCTGTCACCGCGGTGGGGTCCGTGCTGTGGCAGTGGATTCCACAGGCACGTAAGTCACTTATCTGGGGATGAGGTGTCAATCACAGTTGGGCAGAGACGTATAGAAGGCAACATACCATTAGGACAGACTGCAGCCAGGCTGCCTAGGTTCAAGTCCTGATGTTAACCACTGACCAGCCGTGTGTAAGTGTGAGTATGATACATAAGCTCTGTGTGCCCCAGTTTGAGTGGGGATATGAGTGTCCAGCTGAAGAGTCAGCAAACAGTTTCTGAGAAGTTAGGTAGTGGGCCAACAGGTGGTGTGGTGGTCAAGGTGCTGGATCCCACATGGCCTGCGCTGTAGGAATCCTGGACCCAGTGGCTTGAAAAACGTGTGTGTGTGTGTGTGTGTGTGTGTGTGTATGTATGTATGTGTGCACGCGCTCATGTCCAAAATCTTGAGAGGAGATGAGCCTTGAAGAGCAGGAAATGCAGTGTGGCCATCTCCTCTGCGAATGATTTCTCACTTTCTCTCTCTTTGTGGTGAGCACATGCATCCTATAGGAAAAAAATAACAAGAAAGAGAGAGAGACTGGATCCCACATGGTGACTGTGGTCTGAATCCCTAGCCCAGTCAACCCTAAACATACTGGGGATGTATGCGAGTGCCTGGGCCCCAGCAGACTGGGGGGCTGGAGAAGGGAACTGCAGCATGACTAGGCACTGTGGAGCATGCCCCGCCCCATGTGCATACTCACACGCTTTATCACAAATAAAGGAGAACAGTGTTAAAATTGTGCTTAGCCTATGGGCTGTACAGGAATGGTGGACCAAATTTGGCCTATAGATGGTATTACTGTTGGGTTCTCTATACATTTTTGTACAGAAAAACATAGAAAAATAATGTCATGACTTTTCCGACAACCTAATACTTTGCTGAACCCTCATAAAGCTGTTACAGACATAAAACGAACTGAGGCAGGGGGCCTAGGAATAGGAAGCTCTGTGCTCATCACTGTCATCGTCAAGATGCGAACACTCTCCAGTTGGAAGAGCGCTCTCACATCAAGGTTTATAGTGGCATTATTCACGATCGCTAAGACATGGAGCCAACTAAACGTCCACTAACAGATGGATTGAAAAAGTGTGGCACATACGCTCTATGGAATACTACTCAGCCATAGAAAACAATAAGACCCTGGCATTTGGTAGAAGGTGATCGAATATGGAAGATTTATTGCTGCGTGAAGCAAGCCTGGTCATGAGAGAGAGACATTGTATATCTTCACTTAATATATACCGACTGTCTGCACTCTATGGTAGAGATTGAAAGATCAGAGGACATAAAAGCATTGAAAATAGAAAAAAGAAAAGGGGGCCGGCAGGTGGCGTGGTGGTTAAGGGTGCTCGACTCCCACACAGCCAACTGCAGTTTGAGTCCTGGACCTGGCAGCTTGCTTTCTCACTTTCTCTCTCGCTCTCTCACTCTATTTCTCCCTGGTCAAATTAAAATAAATAAATGGATAAATAAAGTTAAATAGGAAAAAAAAAGCATTGAAAATAGTTATGGACACTGGAGACAGTGTGGAAGGAGAGTGAGAGGGGAAGAGTATAGAAAAGGAAATCAGGGAGAAAAAATAGGCAAGACAGGGACCAGCAGTTGGCGTAATGGCTATGTCACTGGACTCTCATGTAGTTGACTGCAGTTCAAGGCCCAGACCTTGTGGCTTAAACTCACGCCAAGTGCGTGTGCTTGCGTGCCCAAGATCCCGAGAGGAGAATGGAGGAGAAGGGATTATGGCGTGGCCATCCCCCCTGGCGGTGATTGCTCTCTTTCTGTCTTTGTCTTTTTTTTTTTTTTCCTTTTTTTTTTTAGAGGTTTTTCTGTGCACTCGCCAGAAAGACAGAGACAGAGAGATAGAAAGCAAGAAATCACCCACCAGGCGGATGGCCATGCCGCAATCCCTTCTCTTCCATTCTCCTCTCAGGATCTTGGGCACGCACGCACACGCACTTGGCGTGAGTTTAAGTCACCGGGTCCGGTACTCGAACCGCGGTCGACTACATGGGAGTCCAGCGACATAGCCATTACACCAACTGCTGGTCCCTTTCTCTGTCTTTCTGGTGAATGCACACACCCTATAGCAAGAACCTCTCTCTAAAAAAAAAAAAATGGCAAGACATTTGTAGGATACAAATACTTTATTACCAGTTGATGATAACATGTATAGTATTTTCAACTGAACTGGTCGGAGGTATATTTCATGTTGGATAAATTCTCTTTACAAGCCAAACAATGTATAGTGATCGGATGTTTAAAAAATAATAATAAAAAAAAAAGGATGAAAGCATTCCTTTTTTGAGGTTTTTGCTTTATGGTATGTTCACTTATGGGAAAGACAGAGATACAGTGAGAGGGAAAATGAGAAATCACCCCTCAGGGGGGATGGCCACACTGCAATCCCTTCTCCATTCTTCTCCTGGGATCTTGGGCATGCACACACATGTGCCTGGCGTGTTTCAAGCCACTGAGTCCAGGACTTGAACCGCGGCTGGTCATGTGGGAGTCCAGCAACATAATAGCTATGCCATCTGCTAGTCCCAAGAGCATTCTCTTTAGCTATGGCTGGTGATGTGTGAGGTGGGAGTGGTATATCTACTTTGGATTTCTGCTGTTCTTAAGAGAATATTGTCCCTGGTGTCCACAAGGGTTTGCTTTTGAAGCCACGGGTGGGATTTGAACTGCAGTAAGTCATGTGAGATCTGATTCCTTTAACTGCCAGGTGACAGGACTGGCCCAATTCATTTAGATTCTACTCAGTTGTCTTCTCTTATTCGAGACAATGTGTCCATCACTGGAGAGTTCACCATATTCCCACAGTGTTCTCGCTTCCTCCCATTCTCCCAGAATTTATCTTCTTTGACTCCAGCTAGCTGCATAGTCTCCACATTCAGCCATCAGTAATAGCAGGGTTATTATTACTGCTTTTTTGGTTAGGGAGATTTTTTGCTATAGGGAGTTTGTGCTTGTACTCATCAGAGAGACAGTGAGAGGGAAAGTGAGAAATCATCTCCCAGGGAGGATGACCACACCGCAGTCCCTTCTCCTCCATTCTCCTCTCAGGATTTTGGGCACACATGCACATATGCCCAGTGTGATTTTCAAGCTGCCAGGTCTGGAACTTGAACTATGGTCAGCCATGTTGGAGTTCAGCACCTTAACTACCATGCCATCTGTAGGCCCCAGTAGCAGGAATCTTTTTTTATTTTTTTAAGAATTTATTTATATAATTTTATTTGACACTATTTTTTAATTTGATCAGAGAGAGAGGTAGGGAACGTGAGAAAGGAAGCCTCTAGGTCGAGGACTTGAACTGTGGTCAGCCATGTGGAATTCCAGCACTTTAACCACCAAGCCACCTGCTGGCCTCAACAGCAGGAGTCTTTTTTTTTTTTTTTTTTAGAAGTTTTTGCTATAGGGCGCGTGCGCTTGCCAGATAGACAGAGAGAGACAGAGAGACTGAAAGCAAGAAATCACCCCCCCAGGGGGGATGGCCACGCAGCAATCCCTTCTCCTCTATTCTCCTCTCGGGATCTTGGGCACGCATGCACATGCGCCCGGCGTGAGTTTAAGCCACGGGGTCCGGGATGCGAACCGCAGTCGGCTACGTGGGAGTCCAGCGACATAGCCATTACGCTGACTGCTGGTCCCAGCAGCAGGAGTCTCAAAGCACTGTTTCCTGGGTGCTTCCTGAGTCTCTGGGCTTTCATCCTTGCTTTGGTGGCATCCCTTCATTACTGCTCATGACCACTGTGATGTCCTGGCTGCTCTTCCTGGGGACCACATCCAGGCCCATTTCTTTCCCTTTTTTTGCCATCTCCTGTGGGTGTGAGCGATACAGCCAGATTCCAGCCTGCAGTTCTTCCTGGTGCATCCTGGCTGCTGTCCGAAGACTAATCTTTCCTGTAAGCATCTTTTCTCCTTTTTCTCTGCTACTCAGTAATCTTCTGTGTTTAGTATAGACTACATAACTGGTTTTTGTTTTTGCCTTTTTTTTTTTTTTGCATGCACTAGTCAGAGACAGGAAGTAAGAAATCACCCCTACCCCCATAGGGTATGGCCATGCAGCAGTCGCTTCTCCATTTTCCTGTTGGGATTTTGGGTACAGATGCACATGTGCCCAGCATGTTTTACAAGCCACTGGGTCTGGGATTCAAACTGTGAAGTTGGCCATGTGGGACTTAGCTGCCTTAACTACACCACCGGCTGGCCATAAGACTACATAAATTAAAAAAAAAAAATGCAGGCCAGCCTGTGGCATGGTGGTTAAGGTACTGGACTCCTTTTCTTTTTTTTTGGAGAAGTTTTTGCTATAGGGTGTGTGCGCTTGCCAGAAAGACAAAGAGCAACAGAGAGACAGAAAGTGAGATATCACCCCCCTTCCCAGGGGGATGGCCATGCCGCAATCCCTTCTCCATTCTCCTCTTGGGATCTTGGGCACACATGCACATGTGCCTGGTGTGAGTTTAAACCATTGGATCTGGGACTTGAACCGCGGTTGACTACATGGGAGTCCAGTGACATAGCCATTACGCCAACTGCTGGTCCTGGTGTTGGACTCCTACATGGCCAACTGTGGTTTGAGTCCCAGACATGGCAGCTTGAAAATCACACAGGGTGGGGAACCAGCAGTTAGCGTAATGGCTATGTCACTGAACTCCCACGTAGTCGACCGCGGTTCGCGTCCTGGACCCGGTGGCTTAAAACTCATGCCGGGTGCGTGTGTGTGCGCGTGCCCAAGATCCCGAGGGGAGAATGGAGGAGAAGGGATTGCGGCGTTCCCATCCCCCCGGCGGGTGATTTCTTGCTTTCTGTCTTTATGTCTCTCTCTGTCTGGTGAGCGCACGCGCCCTATAGCGAAAAACCTCTCCAAAAAAAAAAAAAAAGATCACACAGGGTGTGTGCATGGGTGTTCAAAATCCTGAGAAGAGAATGGAGTTGAAGATATTTCAGTTTGGCCATCTTCCTGGGGGCTGATTTCTCACTTCATCTCTCACTGTCTATCTGTCCCATCCCTGTTCGGGCACCACGTGTCCCGTCCCTGTTCAGGCGCCACGTGTCCCGATCCGGGGGGACAGTCGAACAGGTTTCCTGAGGGAAGGAGTGAGAGCCAGGACAAGCGGTGCAGTGTCACAGCACAGAGATGACACAGTGTCTTCAGTGTCGTCTGTTTATTGTGGGCAGCACGTACAGCATGGAGACAACACAGTGTTACAACTCTTCAGGGTCATGTCGTCTATTGTGAGCAGCACAGAGACGACACGGTGTCACGGCTCTTCAGGGTTGTCCGGAGATGACGTAGTGTTACAGCTCTTCAGGGTCGTCTGGAGACTGTGTGGTGTTTCAGCTCTTCAGGCTCTCCAGGGTCGTCGTCTCGGCTACTGTGGGCCGGGCATCGTGATTATATACACTCTGGTGGGCCGTGATTGGTTGTAAAAGGTGGGTTATGATTGGTTGCTTTTGGACCAATCATGAGGTGCCGGATATGCAAATCTGAGGGATTCTAGTGGCCAATCAGAGCAAGGTTTCGAAGGTCAGGTTTTTTTGAACTTCATGGCAATTGTTTTGCTCTCTGAGAAACCTGGGCAGACTCGCTGGTGCGCAGCCTCCCACATCTATCTCTTTCTCTCTGGTGAGCTCACATGTCCTATGGCAAAATCCTCAAAAAAAAAAAAAAAAAAAAAAATGCTGGGTCTGGCAGGTGGCACAGTGTTTAAGGTGTTGGACTCTCACCTGGCTGATTGTGGTTTGAATCCCAGACCAGACGACTTGCTTTCTCACTTTCCCTTTCCATTTCTCTCTCTCTGTCTTTTCTTCAGTCAAATAAGAATAATAGTAATAAATAAAATTAAATAATTCTTTCTAAAAAAATTTGTTGTAGGTTCAGCTGGTGGCGTGGTGGTTAAGGTGACTGTATCCCACATGGCTGACCATTTGGTTCAAGTTCCGGACCTGGCAGCTTGAAAAACACACCAGGTGTGTGTGCGTGCCCGAAATCCCCAAAGGAGGGAGAAATGGAGAAGGGATTGTGGCATGAGCAGTGGGAATGCTTTCTCACTCCCTACCCCACTCTGGCTTTGTCTGGCAAGGACATGAACCCTCTGACAAATGTTTTTTTTTTCATTTTTTGGAGAGGTTTTTGCTATAGGGCATGTGTGCTCGCCAGACAGACAGAGAGAGACAGAGAGATAGAAAGTAAGAAATCACCCCCCAGGGGAGATGGCCATGCCACAATCCCTTCCCCGCCATTCTCCTCTTGGGATCTTGGGCACGCACGCACACACGCCCGGCGTGAGTTTTAAACCACTGGGTCCGGGACGCAAACCGTCGACTACGTGGGAGTCCAGCGACATAGCCATTACGCTAACTACTGGTCCCGCCTCTGACAAATTTTTAAAAAATTGATTTAAATTAAATCAGTAAGTAGGGACCAACCAGTGGCTTAGTGGTTACGTTGTTGGACTCACACGTAGTCAACCGCTGCTTAAGTCCCAGACACAGCAGCTTAAAATTCATGCTGGGTACGTGTGCATACATACCCAAAATCCCGAGAAGAGACCGGAGGAGAAGGGACAGTGGTGTGGCCATCCCTCCTAGGGGATGATCTCTTGGTTTCTGTTTCTTGTCTCTCCAGTGAACACATGTACCCTATAGCAAAAAAATCTCTCTTAAAAAAATAAGTAAATGCATAAAGGAGAAGTTCAGGGCTGGGGTGTGTGTGTGTGTCCAAGATATCAAGAGGAAAATGGAAGAAAAGGGATTGTGGCTTGGGATCCCCTCTGTGGGGTCCTTTCTCACTCTTTCTGTGTCTGATGAGCACATGCAAATAATAAACAAACAAATAAATAAAAGTTTAGGAAAAGAAAAAGGAAAAGTTCAGGGACCACTACCTTTTATTTTTTTTTAAAGAATTATTTATTAAATTTTATCCATCATTGTTACAATTTTTTTAATTTGACTAGAGAAAGACAGAGACAGAGAGAGAAAGCCCCAGATGCAGCTCCGGACCACTATCTTATGAGATCCTTTTTTTTTTTTTTTTTTTTTTTTTGAGAGGTTTTCGCTATAGGGTGTGTATGCTTGCCAGACAGAGAGAGACAGAGAGACAGAAAGTGAGAAATCACCCACCAGGTGGGATGGCCATGCTGCAATGCCTCCTCTTCCATTCTCCTCTCGGGATCTTGGGCACGCACGCACACGCGCCCGGCGTGAATTCTAAGCCACTGGGTCCGGGACTCGAACCGCGGTTGACTACGTGGGAGTCCAGTGACACAGCCATTACACTAACTGCTGATCCCAATCTTATGATATCCTTTGGGATGCTCAACCTCTTTCGTCTTATATTATTGTATCTCTGTGGACAAGTGATCTCCTTCTGGTTTATGTTTTCTTTAATGCCAGAGGTAGACTCAGTAGGCACCTCTCCCCATGGGGTGCAGTCCTACTGCAGTCCTTTTGTCTCCATTTCCATCCTGTTGGGATTCTGGGCAGATGGCTGGCATTTTTTCCTAAGCACAGACATGGACCTGGCATTTTTTTCAAGTTGCCAGGGCTGGGATTCATGTAGGATCTTGTTCCCTTAACTAGTAGACTAATGGGACTGCTCCCTCTATTTTTTTTTTAAGTTTATTTCTGGGGCCGCAGGTAGCATGGTGGTTAAGGGCACCGGACTCCCACATGGCTGACCACAGCTCAAGTCGGACCTGGTGGCTTGCTTTCTCCCTTTCCCTCTCTCTCTTGCTCTCGCTCTGTCCCTTTCTGGTCAAATCTAAATAAGTGGAAAAAAAAAAATAATAAAGTTAAATAAAATAATTCTTTTTTTAAAAAAAGTTTATTTATTTTTTGGAGAGGTTTTTGCTATAGGGCATGTTCACTAACTGCTGATCCCAAAAGTTTATTTCTTATATGAGTGAGAGCAACAGAGAAAGATGATACTCAGACACACACACAGGCATTCCCAACAGGGGCTCTGTGTCACAATCCAGCTCCTAGCCTCAGCCAGCTCCCAGGTCGCCAGAGAACAGGTGCCTCGTGTACTTAGGGATGTCTCTGGGCTTGAACCGGGAATCTTCCCATGTGGGACTTCCTTGCAGTGTCTTGCTTTACTGTTGTGCCATCACTCTGGTTCTACCCTTTTTCTTGCACACCTGTGCCGGTCTGGCTCTGGGAGTGGGGAGGCCTGCCGAGGCTCCCGCCTTCTGTGGGACGCCGGGCCTAAGCTGTAGTTCGCTGCCTGGGCTGGCCACTGCTGGGCCTGAGGCCTGCTCGCTTTGTTCACTGAGGCCGAGTTGTCAGCATTTGATGCCGGGCAGCTGTGGTCCTTGATTGCAGGCCCATCTCCACTTACTGCTGGTCCTGCTCAGGAGAAGCCATGGGGGCTCCGGAGATGAAGCTAACCATCTTCCTCAAGAGGCTTTCTGGAAGCTTGCATTAGAACTGCATTGGATGGCTTTGCAAAGCTGAACTCTTTCTTGCAAGTTTAGTAGAACAGTAGCGTGGCCTGAACTCCCATGGGGCTGCCGGGCCCTCCCATAGATGGGGGTCTGAGGAGTCAGCATGTGCCCTGGAGTTGTCGCTTCACGGAAGGATGTGACCCTATAACTGTCCACCCCCTAGCTTCAGCCAGCTCCCAGGTTGCCAGAGAACGGGTGCCTCATGTACTTAGGGACGTCTCTGGGCTTGAACCGGGAATCTTCTCATGTGGGATTTCCTTGTAGTGTCGTGCTTTACCGCCGTGCCGTCGCCCTGGTTCTACCCTTTTTATTGCACACCTGTGCCGGTCTGGCTCTGGGAGTGGGGAGGCCTGCCGAGGAGTCCTCAGTCATTCCCAGTGTAACCTGTGGCCTTTCTGTCTGATAGAGGTGGGGGTCCCGATTGTCATGTCTCGTCAGTATCCAGTTGGGCTCCCTCACAGAGTGACCTCTGCTCTTTTTTATTTATTTATTTTTTTGATTAGGTTTTTGCCAGAGGGCATGTGCACTTGCCAGAGAGAGACAGAGACAGTGAGAGGTAAAGGCAGAAATCAGCCCTTAGGGGGGTTGGCCATGCCTCAGTCCTTTCTTTTCCATTCTTCTGTGATTTTGGACATGCACACACACTTACATAATTGTGTTATTTTCAAGCTGCCAGGTCTGGGACTTGAACCACAGTCAGCCATGTGGGAGTCCAACACCTTAACTACCATGCCACCTGCTGGCCTCTATAGGAACTCTGAGTCCCCAACTCCTAGGTTCACAGTCAAGGCAAAAAAAAAAAAAGAGTCCTTGGCCTTTGGCAAACATAAGTTCCCTGGCCTGTCTGGTCCAACTCAGCCTTCCTGAAGAAAAGGTGAACTCTAACTTAAGAAAGTAAACAACCTATGTAGTGCCCGATTCCTTGAGAGGATTCGGTCACCAACCTTGCCCTCTTGCAAACCAGGGCAAAGACCTTACTTCACTAAGTGGATCTGCTCAATTTAGAGCTGAGTTGGGATAGTGAGCTATGGGTTCTTAGTCTGACGTTAAGAAACCATACAACTGGGGCCAGCAGATGGCATAGGGGTTACATTGCTGGAGTCCCACATGGCTGTCTGCCATATGAGTCCTGGACCTGGTGGCTTGAGACTCATACTGGGCACATGTGCATGCGTACCCAAGATCCCAGGAGGAGAAGGGATTGTGGTGTGGCCGTGCCCTGAGTGATTTCTCACTTTCTCTTTTACTGTCTGTTTCTCTCCGGCAATGCCCTAAGGCAAAAACCTCTAAGAAAAACAAAACAAAACAAAACAAAACTCATACAGTTTATGGGGCCATCAGGTGGCCTGGTGGATTAAGCACTGGACTCCCAGGTGGTTGGCCAGGGTTCAAGTCCCAGACCTGGAAACTTAAAATTCATGCTGGGCACATGTGTGTGCATGTCCAAAATCCTGAAAGAATGGAGAAGGGATTGTGGGTGGCCATCCCTGGGGGTTACTTCTCACTTTCTGTCTTTGTCTCTCTGGCAAGTGCACATGCCCTATAACAAAAAATAACAAAAAACTCCCCCCCCCCCAAAAAAAAAAACAAAACATAATTTGCTCACTTTTGATGTTCCTGGTCGTATTTTTTCCACCAATCCTGAAGGCACCTGTTTCCATCTCACTGTCTCCACCCTGTGGTGTTGATGTGTTTGTACCAATTATAGCTCTGTTTCTTGTGCTTTTTTTAAAGTTTATTTCTTCTATGAGTGAAATAGAGAGAGGCAGAGAGACAGCACCTCCATCAGAGTTTTGTTTTGTTTTCTTTACAGTTTTTGCTGTCGTGTGCATGCACTTACCAGAGACACAGAGCGGCAGAAAAGCGTTCCCCTAGGGGGTATGGCCACACTCCTCCATTCTCCTCTAGGGGCTTTGGGCACTCAGGTATTACACTCCTAGTGTGAGTTTTAAGCCGCCAGGTCTGAGACTTGAACCATATTCGGCTACATGGGAGTCCAGTGATGTAATCATCACACCACCTGCTGGTCCCTCATTAGAGTCTTGACGCCACAGTCCACCCCCAGATTATGGGCATAGGTGTATACTGGCATACGTAGGGTGGTTTCCGGATGTGAACCTGAAACCTTCCATATGGGATTGCCTTGTAGTGTTGTTTTACTGCTGCGCCACCTTCCAGCCCCTCCTGTGCTTTCTTGAGAATTATCTAGAATGGCTCAAATCCCAGTTTTCCCACGAAGCCCTCCCCACCACTGCAGATGCTCTCCCTGGCTGGGCTGTGTGGTGGAGCATCACGTGTAGGCAGACTGTCGTGTGTTCTCCCTGACTGCTGTGTGCAGCGTGAGGGGGTGTTCTTTTTTTTTTTTTTTGCGATAGGGTACGTGCACTCACCAGAAAGACAGAGAGAGACAGAAAGTAAGAAATCACCCCCCCAGGGGGGATGGCCATGCTGTAATCCCTTCTCCATTCTCCTCTTGGGATCTTGGGCACACACGCACACGCGCCCAGCGTGAGTTTAAGCCACCGGGTCCGGGACTTGAACTGCAGTCGACTATGTGGGAGTCCAGCAGCAGAGCCATTACGCCAACGCTGGTCCCAGAGCGGGTGTTCTTAGATAAGAGGGCAGACACTGAGGAAACAAGCCTGACCTGAATTCCAGCTCAACCATTCACTAACCCAGATTTCCCTTCTCCAAGCTTCAGTTTCCTCATCTGTAAAAGGGACATGAAAGTAGGACAGAGTTGTGTGAAGCTTAGCCGACAGGTGGCTGCATTTGCTCAGTGTGGTGGTAGCTGTTACTGCTGAGTCTTCCCAGCTGGATGGTCCCTGAACTTGCCCACAGGCTGTTTAGTAAATCTATACCAGCAGATTAATTAACCTCCTTTCTCCAGGTACATGGCCACCTCTGGCCTGGACCATCAGCTGAAGATCTTTGACCTGCGAGGGACATTTCAGCCTCTGAGTGCTCGGACCCTGCCCCAGGGAGCGGGGCACCTGGCCTTCTCCCAGCGGGGACTGCTAGTTGGAGGAATGGGTGACGTCGTGAACATATGGGCAGGGCAGGGCAAGGCCAGCCCCCCCTCCCTGGAGCAGCCCTACCTCACCCACCACCTCTCAGGCCATGTGCACGGCCTTCAGTTCTGCCCCTTTGAAGATGTGCTGGGGGTGGGGCACAGCGGCGGCATCACCAGCATGCTGGTCCCTGGTGAGTGGCCTCCCAGTGAATGAACTCTCAGTGGAAGTTTGGGTGCACCTAGATAGCCGGGAGCCAGCGCCTTGGTCAGGCTGCAGCTGCTGGACCGGGTTATTACACTCCATGCTCCTCCCTCTCTCCAGGGGCTGCTGAACCCAACTTCGATGGCCTGGAGAGTAACCCTTACAGGAGCCAGAAGCAGCGCCAGGAGTGGGAGGTGAAGGCCCTGCTGGAGAAGGTGAGGCTGTCCTGGTCCAAGTGCGGTTTGGAGGCCTGGGGGTAGGAAAGCTCCCAGTGCACTCCTGCTGGGAACCTCGGGAAGTGTT
Organism: Tupaia tana; assembly: GCA_026018925.1. Taxonomy (NCBI): domain Eukaryota; kingdom Metazoa; phylum Chordata; class Mammalia; order Scandentia; family Tupaiidae; genus Tupaia; species Tupaia tana. The sequence continues at coordinate 131,249,488 of JAKSZU010000002.1, forward strand.
CCATAGCCTCCCTGGCTTCAGTCTCAAGATACCACTGTCCTGCGATCCCCCAGGTACCTGCGGAGCTCATTTGCTTGGACCCGCGAGCCCTGGCAGAGATCGATGTCATCTCTTTGGAGCAGGCAAAGAAGGAGCGGATAGAGAGGCTGGTACGTAGCCGGCCTGGGGGCTCGGGCCCTTGCTCATGCCCGAATCCTGTCTGCATTGTGGGCCTGTCCCCAGAAGGGTGGCATAGCTGCTGGGTGCTGCCACTTCCCTAACTGTGAGGCTGTTACATACCACTCTTGTTCCCCCGCTCAGGGCTATGACCCCGATGCCAAAGCTCCCTTCCAGCCCAAGCCGAAGCATAAAGGCCGCAGCTCCACGGCGAGCCTGGTGAAGAGGAAGAGGAAGGTCCTGGACGAGGAGCACAGGGTAAGCATGGGGAGGGCCAGGCCTCCTCCAGGCTGCACCCCTTCCTGCTTGTGCTCTGGGCCTTGGGCTTCCAGCACTGATCTCCTTGACCCTGTGCCTCCCCTCCCGTCCTCAGGAAAAGGTCCGACAGAGCCTGCAGCAGCAAGAGCAGCAGAAGGAAGGGAAGACCAAGCCCACGGGGGCCCGGCCATCTGCCCTGGACAGATTCGTGCGCTGAGCCAGCCAGCGTGGCCTGGGGAAAATCTCTCCCAAGATCGCCTGCAGGGAAGCGGCTGTTACCAAGGATGAGGGGGCATTGTGTCCCCTTCCACAGCCGAGTGTGGACAGTGACCTCTGGGGAGGGTTATTAAAGAGGAAAGGGTTATTTTGAATAATGTCAGTCATCCTGTGGACCCGTTCCCTCTTACTCGGCATGCACCGTTTTAGGACAGAGGGGTCATGGTGTCCTGCCTACCCCTGCCTGTACCTGCGGCTGCTATGGCTGTAGCCACGCTCATTAGGGCCCTTCCTCCTCAGAGACTGTCCTCTCTCCCTCATGTGTGTGTCTGGGGAGATGTTTTTCCCACCCACCAAGTTCTGGCAACCTCTGGGCACCAGGTTTGTGTTCTGGGGCTCCTGGTGAAGACCACACTGCACTCTAGGTGGAGAGACAAGTTTATTGGGGGTCTCTGGCTGGAGAGAACAACGCTAGCATTGTTGTCCCTTCTTCCTGATGGCCAACTTTGGGGCTGGCAGGCCAGGCCCGGGGTCTCCCCAGGTGCCTGTCTTTGGTGATACAGGGACTGGTATGAGAAACCGGTGAGCTGCAGCCAGTTAGGGCCCCGCCCTGGGCCTGGATTAGGAAGGTCCTGGGGGCCAGCTGGACGTCAGCTGTAGAGCCAGGCGATCACCCGACACCGCAGGATGCCCAGCATTCCCTGGAGCCAGGAGCAGAAGGGTGCAGTCCTCTCCCCGTCAGAGCCTCCCACGAGCTTCCAGGCTTCCTTCATCTTCCAGGGGTCCACCTTGTGGGACGTTAGCAGGAATTTACCGTAGCAGCACCGGTCTAGGGGGTAGTGCGTGGCGCCAGCCAGCTTGACACAGTGGGTTGGGGCGAGGCCGCCTCGCCAGGCACTCACCCCCACGAAGACATCCTCCAGGGGCAGGCGTGGTGCCCGGCTGGCCACCTTCAGGATGAGCTGCACGGCAGAAGCTGACAGCACATACCCTGTACCAGAGGCGTAGGGTGGAAAGTGGCCCCAGGTGGGAGGCCACTGCTCCTCTGATACCCAGTGCTTGCCACCTGGTGTCCGAGAGGGGTTCACCCGCCAGTGCACGCGGCCCAGGTACAGGAGGGGCACTGCCTTGTCCACCAAGGCCTGGCCTTCCCCCTCTTCGTTTCCAGCAACAGGCTCTCTCTGAAGCTTCGTGCCCCTCTCCCATTGCTCCCAACGGCCCCCTCGCAGGACCAGCTCTGACACCAGTTCCGGGACATTGACATACACATCATCGTCAGTCTTGAGGATGTAGCGGGCCATGGGGCAGTGTTTGTCGGCCCAGTTCAGCCCGCTGAGGGTCTTGAGGGTCAGATTGCGGTAGGAGTCCTGGAAAGCAGCCTGCAAGATGTCCCCATGAGCCGCTGACTCCCGAGCCAGGTCGTTGCTGCCGGAGTCCCAGGTGCGGTGGTCACTTGGCTCTCCCAGTAGGAAGAGCGTCTGCACCCTGAGTCCCCTGGCCTCACGCAGCCCTCCCCACGAGGCCCGAATGGCCTTCCTCTGGTTCAGGTTTTCCGGAGCCGTACACACCAGGATTAGCAGAAAGGGAGGGGCGCCCGGACCACCGCAGGCCTCCTGGTTAGGGATCAGGAGGCGGGGCAGGGCCAGGGGCGGCCCCGGAGAGGCCGGGGCTGGGAGCAGGGAGCTGAGCGTGAGGCTCAGCAGCTCCTCCCCAATGCCCGAGGGCCCAAAAAGCGCCCAGACGATCACCAGCAGCAGGGCGACCAAGAGAAGGCGCCGGAAGTGGCTGAGGGGCATGACGTGGCGCAGTCAGAGGGAATCTGTGGGAAAGGCAGTTGGTTAGCGGTGGGCGAGCTGGCGCCACCTAACCCACCGCGGGACTGGAGCAGGTGGAGCGCGGTGCGGGCACCAGCGCGCCCTGGGGAGGGGCAGCGCGGGCGGCTGCCGGGCTGCGGGGATGTACCTTGTGGCTGCGGCCTCGCTGCGGCTGAGCTCGGCTCCATGGCGGGCAGGTAGTGGCACCAGACGCCTCTCCCCTGCCGTCCCCCGGCGCGGTGGCCTGCCACGACCGCTGCACGCTGCGCATCCGCAGCATCTCCGCCGGAAGTGGTCTCAGAGCAACCCAGCCACGCACAGCGACTCCCACCCCGACTGGCTCACGTGCTTCACCTTCTGGAAGCCAATCCCTTCCGGGTCGCTGAAACCAGTGCCCATTGAACCGGGCTGAAAAATTCCCAAAGGTTTAATTTAATTTTCTTCCAGCTACAGGGCGCGTGCGCTGGCTGGAAACACAAAGCGAGAAATCACCCCACAGGGGGGATGGCCACACAATCCCCTTTTGTCTTCGGATCTTGGTCACGCATTTCAAGCCCTAGTTTCTATTGGACCATTGTGGTCGGCCATGTGGGAGCCCGGCTACGTAACCACTACGCCACCTGCTGGTCCCCCCCAAAGGCTTAACGAGAGCACGCCTGACCTGGGACTTCACATAAGATACAGGACTCTATTTTAGACCCCCTAGAGCGGTTAAAACCTGCATATGATTACTAGTTTCATCTGGCTAGGTTTTCACCCACTGAGCAACTGCCTTGCACATCAACCAGTACACTGGTCTTGAAAGTGGTCAGGGCTCGCCCTACTTTGTACATACTTTATGGGGCAGGACATTTCTAGCTACACAGCTCCAGGTGTGTATTTTAGGGGTGGGGTCAGTGGGTGACACTAGCACTCTTGCTGTGACCAAAACCCATGGCATTCCCCAGCTGAAGGCAAACATCGCCAGCTAAAAAGGGAGAAACGCACTCCTTTTCCAGGGCCCAGCATTTCTTATAGAGTTTTCTGCTGTAGGGCACGTTCACTCACTGTAAACACAGAGAGGAGAAATCACCCCCCAAGGGTGATGGTTACACCGCAATCCCTCCTTTATTCATACCCTCTTGGGATCTTGGGCATGCAAGCACACATGCCCAGTTTGAGTTTTAACCTGCCAGGTCTGGGACTCGAACCATAGACTACATGGGAGTCCAGTGGTGTTAACAATTATGCCATCTCCTGGTCCCAGGCCCCACCATCTTAATGTTCCTTCTGAAAGGGTCATCAGAAGAATGGAGAGAAGCACAAAAAGAAGCCATAGGTATATAAACTATTTATTAACAGACAAGGCCTACAGACTTATTTCTTCTTGGACACACCCACGGTACGGCCACGACGGCCAGTTGTCTTAGTGTGCTGGCCTCGGACCCGAAGGCTGTAGGTAAAAAAAGAAAAAGGCTGCAAGTCAGACATACATACCATGAACAAAAACAATGGTATGAAAGAATGAGCACGAGAATCCTGATGGGAGTGAAGGGGCAGGCAAGAGATGTGACCCCTTATTCCTGACTCACCCCCAAAAGTGGCGCAGCCCTCTATGGGCCCGTATCTTCTTCAGTCTCTCGAGGTCTTCACGCAGCTTGTTGTCCAGACCGTTGGCCAGAACCTAGATTTGAAGGTGGGGACAAGGGATGTTTTACTCCCTGCCCTCCTATGCCTATTTCCAACCGGAACCCCCTCCCCACCCCCTTTTCTTCAATCCCACTCATCACACACACCTGGCTGTATTTTCCATCCTTTACATCTTTCTGCCTGTTCAAGAACCAGTCTGGGATCTTGTACTGGCGTGGATTCTGCATAATAGTGATCACACGTTCCACCTGGCGGACAGGGCAAGGTCAGATCTAGATAGCAAGCCCCCTCCAAACCCCGTAAGCCCAAAACCAGACCCCGACTGTCCTCACCTCATCCTCAGTGAGCTCTCCTGCTCTCTTGGTGAGGTCAATGTCTGCTTTCCTCAACACCACATGAGCATATCTTCGCCCCACACCCTGATGTGAGAGATTTCAGAATTAAGACCTGGATCTGATTTTGCTTCATTATCCAAAAAGCCCACAGAGTTGGGCTACAATGATCTAGTACTTTACAATTTCCCAGATTAACCCTTCCCAAACGCACCTTTCCAGATGGAAAGCCTAGCCATTAAGTAGAAAGAGGCCAGCAGGTAGCATGTTGGTAGAGGGCTGGACTCCCACATGGCAGATTGCAGTTTGAGTCCCAGACCTAGTGGCCTGAAACTCACATTGGGCACGTTTGCGTGCCCCAAATCCTGAGAGAACGGAGAAGAGATTGTGGTGTGGGCGTCCCTCTTGGGGAGATTTTTCTTTCTTGCCTCTCTCGAATGCACACACCCTATAGCAAAATCCTCTCCAAGAAACTTGTTCAGGGGCAGAGGCACACCAAGAATAGAAAACCTGGGATAGACAAATAACCCACTGAAAAAGCGTGATCATTCTTCTCACTGCCCTGTGGAGAGTAGTCAATTTGAAAACATGTAATTAAAACGTGTAGCCTGGGGACCAGCAGTTAGCGTAATGGCTATGTCGCTGGACTCCCACGTAGTCGACCGCGGTTCAAGTCCTGGACCCGGTGGCTTAAACTCACGCCGGGCGCGTGTGCGTGCATGCCCAAGATCCCGAGAGGAGAAGGGATTGCGGGCATGGCCATTCCCCCTGGGGGGTGATTTCTTGCTTTCTCTCTCTCTGTCTCTCTGTCTGGCGAGCGCACGCGCACTATAGCAAAAACCTCTAAAAAACAAAACAAACAAAAAAACGTGTGGCCTGTAGACATGCAGAAACATGCTTTTATAAACTATTTTAGTAGGGTTATTGATGCATTTACATGTAAAAGCAGTATCTGCCTGTTGCCAATGGTTGTCTTTTTATTATTAATACTCAATACTCTAATACTGCCTAGTATTGGGTGCCACTTTGCTGGGCCTAGTTTGGCATGAACACGTTTCTCTGAGGGCGAAGGCTGTGGCTTAGAAATAGACGCATTAATACACGACACATGAGTATAGAAAAGCGAGGATTGCACGGGCACAGCTTCTCTGATGGAGAAATTGTTTATTCTTTTAAAGGGGAAAATGGGATGTGGAAGGAATAGGGAAGAAGGAAGTGGAATGCAAAGAGAATAAGGGAGGAGAAATTGCAATGCAAAGCCAGTTGGTTTTGGATGTAAGTTGTCTAAAGATGTGAAAATGGCGCCATATAATTTTCTCATTTTTTCAGGGGATAATTTAACAAACACAGGTGACTTACTTTAGCCCAATACTAGGCAGTACTGGGGTATTGGGTATTAATAATAATAAAAAGACAACCATTGACAAGAGGCAGATACTGCTTTCATATAAAGATGCTTTTGAATATGCATGTGTCTACAGGCCACATGTTTTCAAATTGGCTGCTCTCCACACCGCCCAACATGCACAGCTGGCAGTTCAGTGCCTTCTGATTTGTCCATTGTGAAGAAACTGGGTCTTTGCAGAAAAAGTGGGCAAAACAAAGTTACGGTGGATTAAAATGAGATGTAAATTTAGTTAAGAGGAGACAAAGAGGGACATGTGATGAGAGACTGGACTAAAGTAGCCATAAGCCAGCCAAAGAGGGCTTGTTGGAAGACAGGCCAAGACAAACCAGTATTCTTAGAGCCTTCAGGGAGAGGGCAGGGCCCTTACACCTTGGTTTCAGACTTGAGAATAAATGCTGTCTTAAGCCAAATTGGTTGGAATTTGTTAACAGCCCTAGGAAACAAAAACATGGCATTTCTTCCGTGGCTTTCAGATTATGAGGTAGATTTAGAAGAGATTAAGGTCTAAGTCTAATTCACATGAAGTTTACAGACGAAATGGTATACCTGAAATTTATCTTAAAATAGGAGCAAATAAAAGTGTGTGGACACAGTATAAAAAACACAAGTTTTCCAATTTTTAGTTACATGCATACATGAAGATTATTCTCCTAAAAGCTGGACACCAATTTAGTATCACTCTCTCAAAGTTATGTACAGCAGTGTCACTCATGGGTGGGCACTGGCATTCTGGCAGGACTAAATTCTTTGTAAACATGCTATACTGAGTACCTCTCAGGCATTCTGACCAACTCTCGCCCCCTCTCATAAAATGTTTCTAAATACCTCACAAAAGGCAATTACCACCCCGATGAAGAAAGGGCATTAGACCAGCCTCTCATTCAGCAAATTACAACTGCAATGAAAACAGCAAGGAAGGCATCATGGCACAGAATAATTTCCCAGAAACTGTACTACTTCCAGAAAGTACCTCCTCCTGGCTCATTTACTTTGCTTGCCACTACTTTCACAACTTCGGAGCAACCTCTTTTTCCCATTGCTTAATCTCTAAGAACCACTCCCCCTCATACCAGATCCTTAACGAAAGACCACAGCCAAGATAGTTCTCAGCAGATAGCTGTTTCTCCTGGCTCTCCACATGAATAGCAAAAACCTTAAACTCATCCAACTCTACGAAAGCCTTTCCCCAATGATAAACAGGGCATCAGGATTCCTAAGACTTATTACATACCCGAAAACACTTCCAGTAAATTGTTTTTCCATGAGTTGTAAATTGACCACAAAGGTTACCCAAATAATGAAAACAAGCTAACTTCAAAGAACAAGAAAGTTTTTTCAAAAGCATCCTATTAACTATGCTCATCTTTTATATCCACTATTGCCCTAATTAAGCCTCAGAACAATTCCAAAATAGTTTTATACGTCTTGCCAGTTTCACAGAATTTCTAACAAAAGGAAATATCAATTCACACTACTTAATTAAATGGCTGTCGCTGGTCTCCCATGTAGTCAACTGCGGGTCAAACTAGGGTGCATATGTGTGTGTGCCCAAGCTATCCCCGCTGTGGGGTGATTTTCCGCTGTCTCTTTCTGGTGAGAACACGTACACTGTAGCAAAAACCTCTCCAAAAACAAGAGAGAAAAAACCGAATGCTGTACTCTCAAAAAGCACAAAACAAAAAGCCAAGTGCAGGCCAGTCAGTGGTGGGTGCATGTTTACCCAATATCCCAAAGGAGGGAGAAATGGTCCTTCCCCACCTCAAGCTTTCTCACTCTCTCCAGAGTGCACACTTGCCCTCTAGCAAAATTTAAAATGAAAATAAAGTCAAGGGAATTTAACAAACCTTATAAATGGAACCTATAATTTACTGCTTAAGTTAACATCTTCTGATAACTCTAATACCAATAGCTAAGCTATCTGAGCATCCCGCAGCTAAACAGGCTCCCTTAATTTTATCTCCTCCATAAAATTTGCATCAGTTTCCTTGAAATTTCTCAAAACCTGGCACCAGTATCCCTAATACCATCCATCCATTCCCTAACACCATATGCATGCCTACTATGTACCAGAAGCAGGGGACTGTGTCTAAGAAAAACCAGGTTCTTCCCCCACGGAATGTGCACATACTGATAGGTAATACAAATGACACCCAGCTATCTCCATGACTAATTACACACTCTGATTTAAGGGGAAAAAAGAAAAAGAAACATAAAATGTCATTTGAATACCCAAGAGTTCATCAGGTTTATGAAGAGAAATACCCAAGTTTGCATTCACCAGTATGAGTCTTGCAATAAGCCAGAGACTGGTACTGGTTAAGAGTTTGAATTGAAAGGAGCGCCAACTTTCATTTCAGGCATCTCAGGCTATCACCCAAATTCTAGGTTTCCTCACACTTAGCATCTGTTGGCATTTTTACTCACCCCTCAAGATGTACAATTACTCAATTTTCAGGGCACATAAAATTTCACAGAAGAGTTGCTGTTACGATGCACCAAGGGACAAGGGAGTCTGCAAGAAACCAAATCTAGAAGGGATCTCGCAAGCTGATTCAGGTAGAGAACCATACCATTCACCAGGTGAAATACTTTGCCCTGACCTTAGACCACTCTGGCTTTTACTACTTACCTTTTGCGGGAAAGGATAAGGAGATTAGTCCTTTCTTTAATCATCTTTCTTTTCTTAACCCATCAGCAGAGGTGATCTGGATGAAACTTAAGTCTCTTCAACCTCGCCTTATATATAGCTTAGACATTACCAATCTGAGTTTTATTTACTATTCCCTACTCCTTATCCTACTTTACCTTAATGGCAGTGATGGCAAAGGCTATTTTCCGCCGCCCATCGATGTTGGTATTGAGTACTCGCAAAATGTGCTGGAACTTCTCAGGGATCACTAGAGACTAAAAGAGTGTGGGGGAGAAATTAAGAAAAAGTGAGCTACCATCAAACCGAAAGGTTGCTAAAGCGAACACACAACGTCAAACGGAAATGATAAGGTTGTCACAGAGTAAGCAACGACCACCTCCCCCCATCTCTCCCCACTTAGGCTTTCCCACCAAAGCAAACTCTTTTGCTTTGGTTTTACAGAGTTTTACAGAGTACAGAAAGAGGAAACATTCAAGCTTGGGAAATGCAACCTCTGCCTACTCCCAAAAGTACACTCCGTATGGCGAAGGCCAGAGGTCCCCACACACGCCTAAACCTCTGGCAGTTCTCGTGTGCCCGGGGAGTGACCCTTTCTCAGGCCCCGCTCCCCGGAACTGAAAGTCTTCGCTCGTCCCTTCCCAAGGGCACGATCCAAGGCTTCACACAAAAAGTTGCAGGTCCCTAGGACAGGGCATTCTCGGCACCCTGAGAGCAGACTTTCCCCGCCCGAGTCCCGATGTCGCTGGATCCCGGTACGGATTCCACTCTTACCATGGCGGCGGCACAAGCGGCGGCGTGTAGGCCTCCTGTGGAAGAGAGAGCGGAAGTGACGCAATATTATTATATAGCTTCCAGACGGAAGGGGCGGAGCTACCTAGGATAAGCAGTTCCGGACTGCAAGGGTGTTGGACTTCGGAGTCGGACTTAGGAGAGTCTGACTCGAATGCTGTAACTTCCGGTGTGGTCTTTCTTTACAGTTCGTAAAGTTCACGCGTATGGAAGCAGGCAAGGTTCCGGGAGGAGGTTGTGCTTGAGACGTCCACGTTTCCACTTACACTTGGGTGGAATAATTAGAGCTGAAATGGGAAGACTGGAGTCAAACAATTGAATTCAAACCTCGGAACGATTTCGCTCTGTGCAAGACACTCTGGGACTTGTAGTTCCTCCCTGCGTATCGGACTCGCCGGGACTGACAGCTGCCGGAAGTGAGGCTGCGGGGGAATGGCCGCCGCTGCGACCATGGCGGCCGCCGCCCGGGAGCTAGTGTTGCGGGCTGGAGCCTCAGATATGGAGGAGGAAGAGGGCCCGCTGGTGAGAGCGCGGGGATGGTTCTCCTCCGTAGTCGCGTCCGCTCATCCTGACAAGAGAAAGGCCTGGACCGGGTTCTGGCATAGGGATGGGAGCTCGGCTGCTATGGGTGATGCTACCTGTTTGGCTCCCTATACCCTACCCTGGGATCGGACCCGATCTTGAGCAGGGTCCAAAATGGTTGAAGACACTCAGGTTCTGGGACACAATTTCAACCTCTCTCCACGTTTTTGGATAGAATAGAGAGGTAGTATTGTGTAAAAGTTAAGAACGTGGCCTCTGGAGCCGACTGGGTTCTAATTCTGTCTCTGCTGCTTACATGCTGTGTGTCCTTGGGCGAATTAACCATCTTCTCTGTGCCATGACTTTCCACATCTTGAAGGTGAGGAAGATAATAGGACTTACCATATAGGTTGTCATTAGGATGAGATGAATAGTATGTGTGAGATGGTACCTGGCCTGACGGTAAACACTATGTGGTAGCTGACGTTTCCAGGGAGCCTGCAACTCTCTAAAGATGTTATAAAACACCTGACATAGCAGGAATTGCAGGGCCTACATTCAGCCACAGGTTCTTCTTTGTCCTCTGCATCACCTCATTTTCCTCAATCCTGCATCTCCTAGTCTTGGACTGCGTAATTCCTTGTCATAGTCCCTGCTCGTGAGCCAAAGTAGTAGGTTGGGTACAGCAATACTTAGAACTTTCTGACTCAGGACAGTTGTCTTCCCCGTGTAAGTGCCCCCTCCACTTTAAGGATTGGGGTCTCCAATTGTATTTCGACCTTATTACACTCTCCCACCCCCATTCCATTCACTTGTTCCCTTCCAGGGTGTTGGTCCTGGGCTCCAGGAGCCACTGCAGCTCGGGGAGTTGGATATCACCTCCGATGAGTTCATCCTGGATGAAGTGGATGGTAAGTGATGGCACAGAGTGGGTGCAGAGAGGCGCGGGGGCTGGGATTGGTGCACAGATGTTCAGTGTGGGGAGGGGGCACTGTGGAGCCGGAGCCTTCTGATAAACTTCTATTTCCAGTTCACATTCAGGCAAATCTGGAAGATGAGTTAGTAAAGGAAGCTCTTAAGACGGTGAGGCCTTTCCGCTCTATGTATCAGCCCCTCCTACCCTTCCCCCAAAGGAAAAAACAAAACCCAAGAAACAATAGCCTCTTGCTATTGTAATACCACTCTAGTCCTTTACTGATTCTGTTCCAGTGTCCCTGCACTTCAACTCCTTCCTGACCTGTCATCTTTATGTTCTCCCAGGGTGTGGATCTTCGTCACTATTCAAAGCAAGTTGAGCTGGAGCTACAGCAAATTGAGCAGAAGTCCATCCGGGATTGTATCCTGTAGCAGGAGGAAGGGATGATGTTGATGTGGGGATTTTTGTAGGGTTTTCTCTGAGGTTTCTGTCACTTCAGAGAGAAACTGGAGAGGGACTGCAGGTCTGAGCATCTCCATCTTTACCACGAGGCCCCTTGACATTTTATGGATTAGATATCCAAGAGAGTGAGAACATAGCATCTCTGCACAATCAGATCACAGCCTGCGATGCTGTCCTGGAGGTGAGTAGCCATGACCTGTACCCCTTGATAACTCTGAAGCACATCATGGCCTCTGGTGCCGTTCTTTAGGTCCTCAGCCTTAAGTGATGGCAGAATAGGATCACTTTCAGAACAGTCTCAGCAGCCCCCACCCCCACTTAAAAAAAATTATTTAATTTTTTAATTCATTTATTTATTTTAATTGAGAGACACACAGAAAGAGAGAGAAAGTGAGAAAGCAAGCCACCAGGTCCAGGATTCAAACTGTGGTCAGCCATATGGGAGTGTCCAGCGCCTTAACCACCATGCCACCTGCTGGTCCCCCCACCCCTTTTTGAGAATTATTTATTTAATTTTATTTTTTATTTTAACATTTTGCTGTAGGGCATGTGTGCTCACCAGAGAGAGGCAGAGAGAGGAAATGCGAGAGAGCAAACTGCTAGGTCGAGGACTCGAACTGTGCTCGGCCACATGGGAGTTTAGGAACTCTAAGCACCATAATACCTGCTGGCCCCTCAGCAGCTGTTTTTGTTGACTGCCATAATGTGACCTTTGGGACTCTCATCGTCTGCCACCCTCATGGACTGATAGATACTTGGGACTTCACCAAGAAATGCAGGCCCACTTGGTCCAAGCCAGCCTGTGGTGCTCCATCAACATCTGTCCTTCCTCCAGCGCATGGAGCAGATGTTGGGAGCTTTTCAGAGTGACCTCAGCTCCATCAGTTCTGAGATCCGGACACTGCAGGAGCAGTCAGGAGCCATGAACATTCGACTTCGAAACCGCCAGGCAGTTCGGGGGAAACTTGGGGAGCTTGTTGATGGTCTGGTGGTGCCCTCTGCTCTGGTCACGTGAGTCACTGGTTTGAAGGGTAATAATGCCCATAGCAGATAGATGGGCTAGTGTGGCCTACTGTATTTACCACATGGGTCTCCTGGCTCTGTTTGATCAAATACTTTCCAGAAATTAGTGAGTGGGTTGCAGCCATGTCTAACCTTGATGCTTACTTTACACATCAGAGATTAGGAATGATCCAAGGTTGGGTGAGTAGGAGGAGGGCCGAGGCTTGTTGGGAGCATGGAGCGTCCAGGAACGGGAAACTTTGTACCTATGTCTTGACTGTGTGGAGCAGTATAAGAAGGTGGAGGCCAGCTGGTTTGAGCTCCGGACTTGGCAGCTTGCTTTCTCACTTTCTCTCTCTCTGTCTCTCTGGTGAGCACACGTGCCCTACAGTAAATACAATAATAATAATAAATAAAATTAAATGAATAATTTTTTTTTTTTTTAAAGAAAAAAGGGGTTGCAGTGTGACTATGCCCCATTGGGGGTGTGCTCTTCTCTCACTCTCTGTCTCTCTGGGAGTGCGTGCACCTTCTGGCAGTTCATTGCTGGAGAGACAGAAAGAGAGAGACAGAAAGCGAGAACTCACTCCCCAGGGAGGATGGTGACACCGCAATCCCTTCTTTATGCTCCTCTCGGGATCTTGGGCACGCACACACATGCACACAGTGTGAGTTTTAGGTTAGGGTTAGGGTTAGGGTTAGGCACTGGGACTCAAACCATAGTCGACTACGTGGGAGTCCAGCAACGTAACCATTACTCCAACTACTGGTCCCTCTGGCAGTTCATTTAGAGAAAGGAAAACAAAGTAGAGATGACAGAGACTGGATGTCAGGGGCATGGCTTGGGTCTGGTTTAGGGCTCTCTGCGTCTTCCTCCTAACCCACGCCTCTCCTCCTTGCCACCAGGGCAATTCTGGAGGCTCCCGTGACTGAGCCCAGGTTCCTGGAGCAGTTGCAGGAGCTGGACGCCAAAGCAGCTGCCGTCAGGGAGCAGGAAGCTAGAGGCACGGCGGCCTGCGCAGACGTCAGGGGCGTGCTCGACCGGCTCCGGGTCAAGGTGGGAGCTAGGGGCGGTTCCCTGGAGACTGTTGGAACTGGCCTCCCCAAAAGTGTTACCCTGGATTTTCCCAGCACAACTCATTGTAGCCTGTCCCTAAGAACTTCACCCTGCCTTAGGGTATGTGTGCTTGCCAGAGAGAGACAGTAAGAGGGAAAGTAAAAAATCACCCCCAGAGGGGATGGCCACACCGCGATTCTGTCTCCTCCATTCTCCTCCTGGGCTCTTGGATACGAATACACACATGTGCCCAGCATGAGTTTCAAGTCACCAGGTCTGGGACTCCAACTGCAGTTAATCATGTGAGAGTCCAGGGATGTAGCCGGTACACCATCTGCTGGTCTCAGTTACCCTAAAAATCTTAAGAAATCTTAAGAAATACCCCAGAGAGGGGCCAGCAGGTGGTGTGGTGGTTAAGGGCACTGGACTCCCACATGGCCGACTGTGGTTTGAGTCCCGGACCTGGCATATTGCTTTCTCACTTTCTCTCTCTGTGTCTCTGTCTTTGTCTCTGTCTCTTACTCCATCCCTCTCTGGTCAAATTTAAAATAAATAAAGTTAAATAAAATAATGCTTTAAAAAGAAAGAAAAAGAAATGCCCCGAAGATATTTTCTACTGCTCTTCGGTGTTGGGCCCTTGTCACTTTCCCCCACTCCTGCATGGCAGAAGGGGTGCAGCTTCACGCCCTGTTTGGTCCCTTACATCTAGGCGGTGACAAAGATCCGAGAGTTCATCCTCCAGAAGATTTACTCCTTCAGAAAACCCATGACCAACTACCAGATTCCCCAGACAGCTCTGCTGAAGTACAGGTCGTCGCCCCAGGGAAGGGCATGGGGTGGTCTCAGCTTTCCCATAGCCCCAGGGGGGTGCCTGGCTTCGTGGGCTGACCGGTTTCTTGGCCCCTCCAGATTCTTCTATCAGTTCCTGCTGGGCAACGAGCGAGCAACCGCCAAGGAGATCCGCGACGAGTACGTGGAGACGCTGAGCAAGATCTACCTGTCTTACTACCGCTCCTACCTGGGGCGGCTCATGAAGGTGCAGGTGAGGCCAAGGAGGGGAGAGGCGTCCTGGGCAAGTGGTCCGGGAGGCCAAGGAGGGGAGAGGCGTCCTGGGCAAGTGGTCCAGGTGAGGCCAAGGAGGGGAGAGGCGTCCTGGGCAAGTGGTCCAGGTGAGGCCAAGGAGGGGAGAGGCGTCCTGGGCAAGTGTCCAGGTGAGGCCAAGGAGGGGAGAGGCGTCCTGGGCAAGTGGTCCAGGTGAGGCCAAGGAGGGGAGAGGCGTCCTGGGCAAGTGGTCCAGGTGAGGCCAAGGAGGGGAGAGGCGTCCTGGGCAAGTGGTCCAGGTGAGGCCAAGGAGGGGAGAGGCGTCCTGGGCAAGTGGTCCAGGTGAGGCCAAGGAGGGGAGAGGCGTCCTGGGCAAGTGGTCCGGGAGGCCAAGGAAGGGAGGCGCCCTGGGCAAGTGGTCTGGGAGGCCAAGGACGGGGAGGCGTCCTGGGCAAGTGGTCTGGGAGGCCAAGGACGGGGAGGCGTCCTGGGCAAGTGGTCCGGGAGGCAGGGACAAGGTGGGACAGGCCTGGAAAAGCTGATGACCAGCTCTCTTTTCCGCTTTGTCTAGTATGAGGAGGTTGCTGAGAAAGATGATCTAATGGGTGTGGAAGATACGGCAAAGAAAGATATCCTGAGGCTGGAGAACGCTCAGGCCAGGCCCTGCGACAGGGAGGACTCCTGGCTCCAGCCTCCAAGACGCTGCTGCTTTCCTCTTTCTGTGGGACCGAAACCTTTGGGCATGTGATGGAAGCAGCGGACCCTCCCTAGAAGAACGCACGTGTCTTTTTGACACAGGCTATTGTGCGTGGTTTCGGGGGCGTAGGGACTCCCTGAAGCCCATTCACAGCTGCCAGGTCGAGTGGGGCCAGGACTGGGAAAGAGGGATGTCTCGACCGTGGCGGGCACCTGGGCTTCCCAGATATACTGAGTCTTTGGGCCCAGTTGTGGTCTCACTGTTTTCCTTGACTCTGAGCCTTGTCACGATTCTTCTCGAAGCCATCCCTCCGCAGCAGGAACACCATCTTCACCCTAGGGACCCGCGGCTCTGTCATCTCCCCCACCGAACTCGAGGCCCCCATCCTGGTGCCCCACACAGCCCAGCGGGGAGATCAGAGGGTAGGACGGGAGCAAACGTCGGTCCTGAAGGGGACTCTGAGCACGGGGCAGGCCAGGCCCCAGCGCTGAGGCCTCTGTGTCAATCTGCTTAGTCCTGGGAGTGGCCTCCTGCAACCCCAGCCTGCTGTGACACGAGAAGAGCCGGGAAACACTGACTTCCCAGCACACGGCGTGGGGACTGGCTGTCACGAGGCAGGCGTTGAGATGGCTGTGGGAGCGGCAGCAGCTGGGGTGGGCTTCTCTGTGCCCCGTATTCCCCAGCCCTTCAGCGTCCCTTCAGCTTGCTCTTCACAGCAGCACTTGGGCTGGCCGGGAAGGGTCTGCAGAGCTGGCGTCACCCAGCTTTGCTGCTCTTAGCCGTATGCGTGGGGAGCCGGTGCTGGGGTCCATCCTCTGCCTCTTCTCCCCCCCAGTATCCGTTCGAGGCCCTCTTCCGCAGCCAGCACTACGCCCTCCTGGACAATTCCTGCCGTGAATATCTTTTCATCTGTGAGTTTTTTGTTGTGTCGGGCCCTGCCGCACACGACCTGTTCCATGCCGTCATGGGCCGCACCCTTAACATGACCCTGGTAAGATCCTGGTTTCCTGCGTCCTTAAACCCCGTCATCCTCAGCCCTCGTCAGCACCATAGCGGGGTCAGACCCGGATAGTACTAGACCCAGGATCCCCTCAAAGCTTTTGTCCGTAAGACGCGCCCCTGCCGCTGATCCTCGCGCAGGCACTAGCACCTGAAAACTGAGGGGCCCCTGAACCTTGGTGTTCTGACCCTGTCCCAAGCCCCACCCTGAATCCTGCCGTGACAGGCCTGTGATTACAGATCCCAGTTACCCAGGACCACCCGAGTGGCCAGTGGACAGAGGAGGGGGGCCCTTCCCTTCTAGATCTCTCCCTTCCCTCCCTCTAGTGCCTTATTCAGAGACCGTGTGTTTGTGCCACTGGGAGCGACAAGCTGACGGACCGTGCTCCCACTGCCTGTCCCCACATCACAGAAACACCTGGAGTCCTATCTGGCCGACTGCTACGACGCCATTGCTGTGTTTCTCTGTATCCACATCGTCCTCCGGTTCCGCAGCATTGCAGCCAAGAGGGACGTCCCTGCCCTGGACAGGTCACTAAGTTCCGGTCCCTGATGCCCCGCAGGCCCTGACCTGCAGTCTTACCCAACTCCGCCCTGACCCCTGGGGTCCTCCTGGCCTGACTCCCTCAGCCCCCGTTCATCTGCCTCAGAGGCAGCACTGCTGCCTCCTGGCTCTCCTTCCACTGCACCCTCCTCCCTGCCAGCTGCTGACCGCTAACCCGAGGATGACCCACCCCTCCCGCACTCCCCGCCAGCCAGCCTGACTCTGACTGAGCCCACAGGTACTGGGAGCAGGTGCTCGCCTTGCTGTGGCCACGGTTTGAGCTGATCCTGGAGATGAATGTCCAGAGCGTCCGCAGCACTGACCCTCAGCGCCTCGGGGGGCTGGACACTCGGCCCCACTATGTGAGAGAGGGCGAGGGTAACAAAGGGGTCCCTGAAAGGCCGGGCTGTGAGCCTCACTGTGCATTGGCCAGTGTTGTGTTGTGCACACCGGGTGAGGGGCAGAAGATGCGTGGGGTCAGACTCCTGGGGGCTGGGCACTGTGGGAAGGAGGGACTGGAGGCTGGAGTCGTACGGAGCCTTGCTGGCCAGGGGAGTCGGGAGCTTGTACTGCTTGAGCCGGAGAGGGGGGTGAGTTTTCTTCCCACCTTCTTCCTAGATCACGCGCCGGTATGCCGAGTTCTCCTCTGCTCTTGTCAGCATCAACCAGACGATTCCCAATGAGCGGACAATGCAGCTGCTGGGACAGCTCCAGGTGAGGTCCAGCCCCAGACACTTCCCGCAGCCCGGCTGCTGTCACGGGTGGCACCTGAGGAGGCCTGGGGACCTTGCTTTCTCCAATCACCTTCTCCTTTCGTCTTTTTCAGGTGGAGGTGGAGAATTTCGTCCTCCGAGTGGCAGCCGAGTTCTCCTCAAGGAAGGAGCAGCTTGTGTTTCTGATCAACAACTATGACATGATGCTGGGCGTGCTGATGGTAACGGGCGCTCCCACCCCTCTCCCTCCCAGAGCTCAGGCTCCCCCTGCTCTGTTAGCTCCCTGAGGGCATGGACAATGTCAGTCTTGCTCAAGGGCTGTAAGGGAGTGCCTGGGACAGTAAGCAAGGAAGAAGGGAGCATCCCGGAGGGGAGAACTACCCTCCCCAAACTTGCCGTTTCCTTTGTTCTCCCTAGGAGCGGGCTGCAGATGACAGCAAAGAGGTGGAGAGTTTCCAGCAGCTGCTCAATGCTCGGACACAGGTAGGGTGTGGGCAAAGGGCAGAGACCTCTTAGAGTTGCTTCTAGCTGTGTGTGTGTGTATGTGTGTGTGCATGTAGGGGGTGGCTGATAGACCTCAGATACACAAACTGAGAATTATTATAACTCTTAACTTCACAGCATGCTGTGAAGAATACACATTATTGGTGTATTCTATTTTTTAAATTAAAAAAAGGGTTTTTTTGGGGGGAGAGATTTTTGCTATAGGGCACGCACTCACTGGAATGACAGAGAGAAAGCGAGAAGTCACATCTTCTCCAGGGAGGATGGCCACATCATAATACCTTTTCTATTCTCCTCTCAGGATTTTGGACATGCACACACATGCACTTGGCATGAGTTTCAAGCTGCCGGTTCTGGGACTTGAACCACAGTCAGCCATGTGGGAATCCAGTGCCTTAATCACTATGCTACCTGCTGGCCCCCAAGTTTTATTTATTTATTTAAAGTTTATTCCTTATTGAGTGAGAGACAGAGAACAGGTACCCTCAGCAGAGTCTTCCTGCCACGATCCACTCCCTGTCTCAGCCGGCCCAGGTCTGTGGGCATGGGTGCAGCCGGTGTGCTCAGGGAGACCTCTGAACGTGACCCAGGCCCCACCGGGTCATCCCCGCAGAGTGTGTCACTTCTGCACCACCGGCTAGCCCCTTCGCCTATTTCTGTTTCAGTTTATTTTAAGTGCTGTGAATACCCATGAACCTGCCACAAATCCAGAACTGTGACCTTGATTAAAAGAAACAGTATCAAGGGACCAGCAGATGGTGTAATGGTTACGACAGAGCTTTTTGTCTGTCTCCCCAGGGAGTGCATGTGTCCTAATAGCAAAAATCTCTTAAAAACAAACAAACAAAAATCCCCCGAAAACCCAGAGTCAGATGATGAATTCTTCCTCACCCCATCCCTCTGCCTCTCTAATTTTATTGCCATGTTATTGCATGACTAGTTCATTTTTTTTCATCGTGACATAATACCTCATTGTGTCAATATATACATCCTTCGTAAGTGGACATTGGGGTGGTTTCTAGGTTTTGCTACTGCGAATACTGTCTTATTAACAGTCATGTCTTTTAGCACACATTGATGTTGATAAACCTCATCAAAAGCTTTTCTTGGATGGGGGGACAGCAAATGGCATGGTGGTTGGGGCACTGAACTCTCATATGACTGACTGCAGTTTGAGTCCCAGACCTGGCAGCTTGCTTTCTCATTTTCCCTCTTTATGTCTTTCTCTCTGGTAAGCACATATGTCCTATCGCAAATTTAAAAATAATAACAATATAATAAATAAAATTAAATCTTTAAAAGAAAAAAAGCTTTTTTTGAATGTATGCTGAGGGCCTTAGGCTTGCTGCTGATAGGGTACACCAGGGCTCAGCGTTATGAGGCAGGGCCACGTCGTTTTCCTAAGTAGTCGCACCAGGCCACTCTTTACTGGCAACACGGAAGGATTCTCACTGAGCCGTTTTTCCCAACCTTTGCTGTTCTTGCCTATGTCTCCCTGGGGTCTTGCAGTTCCCTGATTACTAATGAAGTCGAGCCTCATTTCAAATGTTTGAGCATTTTCTTTCTTGTAAAATGTCTTTCATAGCATTTACTCTTTTAACATTTGTGTCATTTGTGTTTCCTTTTTAATTTTTGTAGGAGTTCTTTGCATAGTCTACACATTAATCTTTTATTGATCGTATAGGCCGCAAATGTCTTTCAGTATGTGTCTTTTTTGCTTTTTTTCCTTAAAGTTTTTGCCGTAGGTCATGTGTGCTTCTTGGAGAGACAGACAGAAGGAAAGTGAGAAATCACCCCCCAGATGGCCACGTCACAATCCCTTCTCCTCCATTGTCCTCCTGGGATTTGGGGCACACATGCACATGCACAGGCTTGATTTTCAAGCTGCCTTGAACTATGATTGGCCATGTGGGATCCAGTGCCTTAACCACCAAGCAATCTGCTGGCCCCAGTATTTTTCAAGCCTCCAAGGGCTGGGATTCCAACCGTGTCTGCTATGTGAGATCCAGGTCTCTTAACAGGTGGGCCCTCCTCTCCATTTTTTCCTTTCTTTTTATTTTTTTCTTTCTTTTTTTCTTTTAGTTCTGCATAGGTGCAAGTACTTGTCAAAGACAGAGAGAGAGAGAATGAGACAGAAAAGGAAAGTGAGAAATCATCCCTGGGGGGATGACCATGCGGCCATACCTTTTTTTTTTCATTCTCTTAGAATCTTTGACATGCACACACATGTGCCTGGTGTGAAAATAAACTTTAAAAAAAAAATTAAATAGGGGCTGGCAGGTGGTATGCTGGTTAAGGTTGCTGGACTCCCACATGGCCAATCACAGTCCAAGTTCTGGACCTGGTGGCTTGCTTTCTCTCTTTCTCTCTCTGTCCCTCTCTGTTCAAATTAAAATAAATAAATAAAGTTTTAAAAAAAGTTAAATAACAGGCCAGCAGGTGGTGGGTGATTAAGATGCTAGACTCCCACATGGTTGAGACGGTTCAAGTCCTGGACCCAGCAGCTTGAAACTCATGCCAGGCACATGTGCGTGCATACCCAAAACCCCGAGAGGAGAATGGAGGAGAAGGGATCGCAGCTTGGCCATCCCCCCGGGGGGTGATTTCTCACTTTGTCTCTCTCTGGTGAGCACATGTGCCCTATAGCAAAAATCTCTCCAAAAAAAAATAATGAAGTTAAGTAAACAATTTATTTAGAGGGCATATTCAGAAAGGATAGGATAGAAAGTCTAAACAAAGAGGCAAAAATCAATTAAATACCATTTCTAGTAATATTATTATTATTTTAAATTTTGGTATAGAGTGCATGCCTTCACCAGAAAGAGACAGAAAGGGAAGGAGAGAGGGCAAGTAAGAAAACACCCCACAGCAGGGATGGCCACACTGTAATCCCTTTTTTATTCTCCTTGTAAGATTTCAGGCGTGCACACACACACACACACACACACACACATATACACACACATCCCCAGGGTATTTTGCAAGCTGCTGAGTCTGTGACTCCCAGCCGCTCAGTGGGCCCTGTTCAATCTGGCTCCTTAACCTCCACACCACCAGCTGGTCTCCATTTTTAAAGGTAGCCTCTAAAATATCTTTTGATGATTTTTTGGAATTTCAGCACAAAGATATCGAAGGTCTTTTGTTAGATTCATCATCCCCTGGTGGGTGTAACATGTACTTTCAGTCCTACTAGGAATAAATAAATCAGCCATGTGGGATCCAGCCACCTTAACCACTAGACCTCCAGCTGGCTCTGTTTTTCACAATTTAACTGTCTTTTTAAGTAGCATATAGCTGGAATTTTTAAATAAATAGATTATCTCTGCCTTTTAATTGTGAAATAATCCATTTTTCATTGCTGTGATTCATGTTACATTCGTACTATTTGTACTTTTCTACCGTCTGTAATTTTTTTTAGAACATATACACTTGCCAGAGACAGGGAAAATGAGAAAGCACCCCTGGGGGTATGGCAACAGCTGCGATCCCTTCTCCTCCCTCCTCCTTTATTCTCTTCTAAGGACTCAGGGCACACACTTGTACATGCCCAGCATGTCTCTCAACCTGCGGGTCTGAGACTCAAACCCCACCGTTGGCCGTGTGGGATCCAGCCCCCCATCTGTAATGTTTTGTCGGTCCCGTGTCTTCTGTGCTTCTTGCCTTTACTTTACTACATCTTTCTCTCTACTGGGAATTTGTATTCAATTCTCTTAGGCTTTTTCCTTTAAAATTTACCTTGCATATTTAGCTTATCATCTCAACAATATCCACTCACTCAGGACCAGCAGATGTTATAACGGTTATGTTGCTGAACTCCCACATAGTCGACTGCGGTTTGAATCTCAGACCTGGTGGCTTAAAACTCAGGCCAGGTGCATGTGCACGCATGCTCAAAATCCTGGGAGGAGAATGGAGGAGAAGGGACTGCAATGTGGCCATCCCCCTGGGGATGCTGGGTGCATGTGCCATGTGTGCCCGAAATTCTGAGAGGAGAATGGAAAAGAGATTGCAACGTGGCCGTTCCTCTCGGGGGGTGCTTTCTCACTTGTTGCTCTCTGTCTCTGGTGAGCGCAGGCATCCTTCAGCAGAAAGAAAACGAAGGAAGAAAGGAAGGAAGGAAGGGAGGAAGGAAGGAAGGAAGGAAGGAAAAAAGATGTTTTGATGGAAGTTTATTGGTAGTAGTAAACTTTGTGTTCACTTTTAAACATAATTATCTATTTATTTAACTTTATTTATTGTTGTTATTTTTTAAATTTGACCGGGGAGAGAGAGAGAGAAATGGAAAGTGAGAAAGCAAGCTGCCAGGTCTGGCCCTCCATTGGCCATGTGGGGCTCCAGTGCCTTAACCACCACACCACCTGCCAGCCTCCCCCCTACTTTTTAAAAAAGAATTACTTATTGGAGGGACCAGCAGATGGCATAATGGTTACATCGCTGGACTCCCACATAGTCGACTGTGGTTCAAGTCCTGGACCCAGTGACTTAAAACTCACGCTGGGTGCATGTGCATGCATGCCCAAAGTTCTGAGAGGAGAATGGAGGAGAAGGGATTGTGGCGTGACCATCCCTCCTGGGGGGAGGTGACTTCTCGTTTTCCGTCTCTCTGGTGAGCACACATGCCCTATAGCAAAAACCTTTCCTAAAAAAAAAAAAAAAAGAATTACTTAATGGGGCCAACAGATGGTATAATGTTTACATTGGTGGATTCCCATGTAGTTGACCACAGTTCAAGACCCGAACCCGGAGGCTTAAAACTCACTCTGGGTTCATGTACATACATGCCCAGACTCTCGAGAGGAGACTGGAGGAGAAGAGATTGTGGCGTGGCCATCCCCCGTGTCCCTCCACCCCCCGGGGGGTTGATTTCTTGCTTTCTGTCTCTCTGGTGAGCATACACCACTCTGTAGCAAAAATCTCTCTCTAAAAGAAAAAGAAGAATTACTTATTTTATTTGATCCATTATTTCTATTCTTTTTAAAGACTTGTTACAGTCATCAGAGAGAGATGGGGCAGGGGGCGGCTTGGGGGAGAACAAAAGCAAGGCACCAGCTCCAGGACTTGAACTGTGGTTTGCCATGTGGAAGTCCAGTGCCCCAACCACCACACTGCCTGCTGGCCTGTTTTTGTTCTTTTAATAAAATGTCTTTATTTCATCTTTATTAGGGAGTGATTTTTGCTCTCTTACAGTCGAATTTTAGGTTAGTTATTTTCTCTCAATACTTATAAGATGGTTTTCTACTATTTTCTAACTTATGTTGTTCCTGTGGAGAAGCCTGCTGTTGGTCTAATTTCTGTTCCTTTGAAGGCAATCTGTTGTCTCTGTTTTTAAAGATCTCTTTTTTTTCCTTTGCTATTCTGAAGTTTTGCTGCAACATGTCTGGATGTGGATTTCTCTAATTATCTTGCTTGGCATTATGTTGTGTTTCGTGGGTCTTTGAATTATGTTTTTTATTCAGAAAAATTTGTAGTTTTTCTTTTCCCTTTTTTAAATGCTAGTGGACACACTCACAAAAGAGAGAGAATTTTCCAACAAGGACCTGGGTATGCTGTACTCCTTGCCCTTCCAATTCCCCATCCTGTCAGGATCCTGGGCATGTGTGTACCCTGTGTGGTTTTCAAGCCACTGGATCTGGACTCAAACCCTGGTTGACTATGTGGGATTCAGCTTCCTCTATGCAGCACTTAAACACAGTGCTACAGGCTAACCTCATGGTATCTTTTTTTTTTTTTTTGGAGAGGTTTTCGCTATAGGGCGCGTGCGCTCGACAGACAGAGAGAGACATAGAGACAGAAAGTGAGAAATCACCCCCCCAGGGGGGATGGTCATGCCGCAATCCCTTCTCCTCCATTCTCCTCTCCTCTCGGGATCTTGGGCATGCACACACAAGCGCCCGGCGTGAGTTTTAAGCCACCGGGTCAGGGACGCGAACCGTGGTTGACTACATGGGAGTCCAGCGACATAGCCATTACGCTAACTGCTGGTTCCCATGGTATCTTTTTTTTTTTTTAAGAGTGATTTTATTTAACTTTATATATATAATATATATTATATAATCATATAATATATATATTATATATAATATATATTATATAATTATATAATATATATTATATATAATATATATATATATTATATGATTATATAATATATATTATATATAATATATATATATATTATATATAATATATATTTTAAAGATTTATTTATTTATTTAATTTCATTTGTTATTATTTTTTAATTTGAAAAGAGAGAGAGAGAAAGGGAAAGGGAGAAAGAAAGCCGCCAGGTCTGAGACTCGAACTACGGTTGGCCATGTGAGCATCCAGTGTCTTTAACCACCATGCCACCTGCTGGCCCCTAACTTCATATATGTTTTATTTTTAAAAATTTGACCAGAGAGGTACAGAGAGAGGGGGAAAGCCACCAGGTCTGGGACTCGAACTGTGGTCAGCTCTGTGGTAGTCCAGCACCCTTAATCACCACAGCACCTGCTGGCCCCTCACAGTATCTTTTGAAACATTGTTTTTCCTTTATTCTTTCTTCTTGTCTCTTCCTGGGAATCTGATTAATTATAGATTAGACTTTCCCATTGCAGTCTCTTTTTAGTAAAATAAGCATGTAATGAGATGAGAAAGAATACAGTTGTTCTCACCAGAACAGTCAGGTGACCAGAGGGCATATCAACTCCCCTTCCGAAGTGCAGGTCTCTCAAGGCTCCATCCCACACAGAAGGCACTTACCCAGTAGACCATGTTGAGAGCAGCTCAGAGGCTGTGGGGCTTGCCGGGTGTGGGGACCAGCCGCCATCAGTACATCGGTACTTCCTCTTCTTTCTTTGCTGCTTCATACTATGTGGAAAAGGTCATTAGCCCAAGCCCAGGACACTTGTTCTCTCTGGTCACTTCCCTGCTATCAGAATGTTCTGTTTGGGGCCGGCAGGTGTCATGGTGGTCAAAGCCACTGGATTCCCACGTGGCCAACCACAGTTTGAGTCCCAGACCTGGTGTCTTGCTTTCTCACTTTCCCTTTCTCTCTCTCTCTGGTTAAATAAAAAAATAATAATAACAAATGGAATTAAATAGAAAACATAATTCTTTTAAGAAAGGTTCAATTTGGCTTAATAGAAAATTTTTTTCCCCTTTTTCTGTCTCTCCTAATAAGCTATTGTTATGTGCCATTTTGCCTGTCTCTGAGTGGACCAGTGATACCACAGATATTTTCAGATTATAAACTTCTATCTCCCATAGACCTCTGTATGGAAATTACAAATCATTCTTTCATTGGCTATGTGAAGGTTATCTTTGTTTTCAAAAATCCATCTTCATTAATGTATGAGACTTATTATTTGATTTGTAACCAATTTGGTTTTTTAAATTATTGATTTAATTTTATTCATTCATTTTATCTCATTTGACCAGAGAGAGACATAAAGAGAGAGAGATAAAGAGGAAAAAGTGAGAAAGCGAGCCACCAGGTCCCAGACTTGAACCATGATCAGCCATGTGGGAGTGTCCAGCGCCTTAATCACCATGCCACCTGCTGGGCCCTTCAATTTGGTTTTCTTTTTCTTTTTGGAGAGGTTTTCGCTATAGGGTGCGTGCACTCGCCAGACAGAGAGAGACATAGAGACAGAAAGTGAGAAATCACCCCCCAGGGGGGATGGTCACACCGCAATCCCTTCTCCTCCATTCTCCTCTCGGGATCTTGGGCACGCATGCACACACGCCCGGCGTGAGTTTTAAGCCACCGGGTCCGGGACGTGAACTGCGGTTGACTACGTGGGAGTCCAGTGACATAGCCATTACGCTAACTGCTGGTTCCCTAATTTGGTTTTCTTTAGAACTGCATTTCACAGTAAAGGAACATCATAGGAATAGAAAACTTAATGTTTATCTAAGTCCAGACCAGTGCTACCTGATAGTGCATGCCACAAATGGAAGCCACTTAAATTATTTTCAGTTGCCTAGTAGCTACATTTTTTTTTTTTTTTACTTTTATCTATATTTATTTTATGCTGACTTTATTTCTGTGCCATAAGTTTTTGTTTCTTCAGTTTCTTCTGGGATATCTTTTTCTTATGTGCTACTTCCTCTTCCGGTTTAGGAACAATTTGCTCCTTTTCAGTGAGGATCTTCTCGATGTGGCAATGGGTTACTCCGCCCCTGAGCTCTGTACTATGACGCATCTTGGGGGCCTTGTTCACCTGAGTGTGCTCAATGACCAGAGAATCTACATCCAACCCCTTGAGTTCAGCATTAATCTGCATTTTTAAGCACATGCAGCAAAAATTCAGCACTCTTTTTGGGCCAGTGACCTTGTGTCCAGCCCCACTGGGTAGCCTGGGCACATCTACCAACTCCATCATTGTAATGATGGAGTGGCACACACTGCTTCTGTAAAGTGACATCCTTCAGATAGTTGGTGGCTTTTCGGATATGCATACCCTTGATGGCCTGGGCAGTTTCATGAGCATCCTTAAAGTGAACACAAAGCTTTGAACTTCTTTTTAAAATTTTTTTGGAGTGGTTTTTGCTATAGGGCACGTGCGCTCGCCAGACAGATAGAGAGAGACATAGAGACAGAAAGCGAGAAATCACCTCCCAGAGGGGATGGTCACGTCACAATCCCTTCTCCTCCATTCTTCTCTCGGGATCTTGGGCACGCACGCACATGCACCCGGTGTGAGTTTTAAGCCACCGGGTCCGGGACGCGAACTGTAGTCGACTACATGGGAGTTCAGCGACATAGCCATTACAATAACTGCTGGTACCAAAGCTTTGAACCTCTTGACTTGCATGACTTTGTGGGTTTCTCTGGGTCAAGTGAATAGCGAACCAATTTCAAAGAGCACCTTAGGCCGCTAACGATAAGAGTGTAGCTACATTTTTTTAAAGAATTATTTTATTGGGACCAGCAGATGGAGTAGTGGTTATGTCGGTGGACTCCCACGTGGCCAACTGTGGTTTGAGTTCCCAACCCGGTGGCTTGAAAATCATGCCAGGTATGTGTGTGTGCATGCCCAAGATCCTGGGAGGAGAATAGAGGAGAAGGAACTGGGGGGTGATTTCTCACTTTCACTCTCACTGTGTCTGTCTCTGATGAATGCACACCCTAAGGCAAAAACTTCTAAAAAATTAAAGAATTGTTTTATATAATTTTTATTTATTATTATATTTTCACTCATTTATTTATTATTATTTTAATTCACCAAAGGAAACAAAAAGGGAAAGTGAGTACGTTCCAGGTCCAGAACTTGAATCTCAGTTGGCCAGCACCTTAACCACCATGCTACCTGCTGGCCCCATATCATTATTATTTTTTAATCTGACCAGAAGGAGAAATAGAGAGTGAGAAAGCAAGCTGCCATGTCTGGGACTCAGACTGTGGTTGGCCATGTAGGAGTCCAGTACCTTAATCACCACATCACCTGGCAGTCCTAGTAGCTACCATTTTTTTTTCTTTCTTTTTGAGAGGTTTTTGCTATAAGGCGCGTGCGCTCGCCAGAGAGAGACAGAGACAGAAAGCAGGAAATCACCCCCCAGGGGGGATGGCCATGCTGCAATCCCTTCTCCTCCATTCTCCTCTTGGGATCTTGGGTACGCACGCGCACGCACACGCACCCGGCGTGAGTTTAAGCCACTGGGTCCGGGACTCGAACCGCAGTTGACTACGTGGGAGTCCAGTGACATAGCCATTATGCTAACTGCTGGTCCCACAAGTATATTTTTTTAATGAGGTAATGGTATGTTGGCCCGATCCTGTAACACACTGATTAAGTGCTGTACATAGGGAACTGGATTCCATTGATTGACATGGTTCGAGTCCTGGTCCCCGAGGCTTGAAAACTATGCTGGGCCTGTGTGCATGCATGCTCAAAATCCTGACAGGATGGAGAAATGGGGGTAAAAGGATTGATTTCAGGGGGATGCTGTGTCCATTAAGGGATATTCTCTCTCTCTGGCAAGCACATAGGCAATTAAAGAAAAAAGAAAGGAAAAAGAGAAGCAGTGTTGTGTACTTTCCTCCAGAGCACATGTCGTCTCGGCTCTCTTTGTGATGTCAGCCACCAATGATTACTGCCTAGATTGATGAATTAGATTCCCGGTATTTTTTGCTATCTTAGAGTTTCCTATCTCATCAGTCTGTGCTGCACTCTGAGTCATTTCTTCAATGATTAATTCCAGTTCATTGTATCATTTTTTAATATCTAATCTGCTATTTAAGCTGTAGATTTTTTTTAAGTTAATTTATTTCTTCGGAGAGAGGGAGGCACTGCAGTAAAGTCCCTAGTGATCTACCCCCGCCTCAGCCAGTCTGGATCATGGGAATGTACACGTGTGCCTGGTGTACTCAGGAAAGTCTAGGGGTACAAACCAAGGATCTACCCACATGGGCCCAGTTGCATTACCACCACTCCATGGTCTGGCCACTAATATTTTGTCTTTTTTTAAATTTTTTTCTTTTTAACCATAGGGCATGTGCGCTTGCTGGAGAGAGGAGGAAAGTGAGAAATCGTCCCCCAGAGGGAATGGTCACGCCCCAACCCCCTCCTTCATTCTCCTCCCAGGATTTTGGGCATTCATGCATAAACGCCTGGTGCAATTTTTAAGGCACTGTGTTTAGGGTTTGAACTGCCGTGGGCCATGTAGGAGTCCAGCGCCTTAATTATCATGCTTCCTGCTGGCCCCAATCTCTTATCTTTTTAAAATTGGTTCTGGGGCCCAGCAGATGGTGTGGAAGTTAGGCACTGGGTCGAGTATTTGAGTCCAGAACATGGTGGTTTGATGATCACACCAGGTATATGCGAGTGCATGCCCAAACTCCTGAAAGGAGAACAGGGTAGTAGGGATTGTGGCATGGCCATCCCCCACCCTCCCTGGTGGGTGATATCTCACTTTTCTCTCTTTCCTTGGTGAGCACAGGGAAAAAATAAATGACTTTGGGCCAGCTCTGTCATGCAGTGGTAATGCACTGTTCAAGAGAGAAAAGATTCCACATGCTGGCCAAGGGGAGTCTGGGACATGCTGGACATGTATGTGAGTACCCAAGATCTGATGGGCTGGAGGACCAGAGGATAGCGACCCTGTGGAAGTGCTCGTTTGTTTCTTGCTTTTTATCAAATGCGCACATATGTGCTATATCATGAATAAACAATAGAAAAAGTATGATTATTAAAAAAAAAACCTTAACTTTAACTATTTCATACAGAACATACAACTACTATGTATCTGAGCTAATATCAGCAATCTTTGGAGGTCAGAGTCCATTGCTTATTATGTTTGTAAACTCTTGTGGTAGCTTCTTACATGTCTGTCTTTTATATCTAATGATCTTTGGGTTCATTTTCTTTCTTTTTTTCTTTTTTTTTTTTTTTTTTTGAGAGAGAGTTTTGCAATAGGGCATGTGTGCTCATCAGAGAGACAGAGGCAAGAAATCACCCCTCGGGGGGATGGCGACGCTGCAGTCCCTTCTCTATTCTCCTCTTGGGATCTTTGGCCTGTACACATATGTGCCAGGCATGAGGTTTAAGTCATTGGGTCCAGGACTTGAACTGTGGTTGACTGTGTGGAAGTCCAGCAACGTGACCATTATGCCATCTGATGGTCTTTTTTGGGTTCATGTTAAAAATTGATTTATTATTATTACTAGTTTGCTGTAGGGCATGTATGCTCAACAGAGAGAGAGAAAGAGGGAAAGGGAGAAACTCTCTGGGGGGATGGCCATGCTCCATCTCTTTTCCATTCTCTTGGGACTGGGGCATGCATGCACATGCACCTGGTGTGTTTTTCCGCCCACTGGGTCTAGGACTTGAACTGCACAGCCATTTGGGATTAAGCCACCTTAACCACCATGCCACTGGCTGGCCCTGGGTTCATTTCTTGATCTTAATCATAGGGAGTTCTATGAGCCTTAATTAGGATTGTTTTTTTTAATTTAAATAATTATTTAATTTTATTTATTATTATTCTTCAATTTGACAGAGCAAGCCACCAGGTCCAGGACTCAAACTACAGTCGGCCATGTGGGAGTCCAGCTTAACCACCACACTCTCTGTAGGCTCCAGGATTGAGGATATTTTACTCAAGAGAAGATTTTGCTTTGCTTTTGCAATAGCTGAAAGATGCCATCCACTGGGTCTACATTGGTGCCTGCTAGAGGCTCTCACAAGAGGTCCATGCTTGGCTTCCCCACTTTAGGCTGGGAGAGTTCAGTTTCCAGATACCAGAGTAGCCACAGCCATTTACCTTCTGTGGTCCTGCCTCTTCCAGCTGCCCACTTGTCAGGCTCCAGTACTGACCCCAAATCCTTCTTTCTCTGCTTCCAGCTGAAGTTTAGCTTTGGTTTGGTTTTTGGTTTTGAAGAGGAGGTTCCTTAGAGATTTCCTCTACCTCTTGTGCCATCCAGGATGTCTTAAAGTGTATGATCTTTTCACAGTTTAGATATTCCGCATGGAAGTGTCTTAAACATCTAGTCAGGCATGATGCCAGAATTGGAAAAATCTGCTGACACTAGGACACCCAACCCTATGTATATGTGTGTCTCTTCAGGAATTCATTGAAGAGTTGTTGTCTCCACCTTTTGGGGGCCTGGTGGCATTTGTGAAGGAGGCTGAGGCTTTGATTGAACGTGGACAGGCTGAGCGACTTCGAGGGGAAGAAGGTATGACAATACTGTGGTAATGGTGGTATGATGAAAGAGAAAAATGGGATGCAAATTACATTACACCATGGGGAGGTGGAAAAGCGGGAAAGACTGGATTGGGAGAACACCAGAAAAGGGGAGTAAATGGGGGAAGACTTTGTGGGGTTAAAGATCACCTGGACTAGTCCCTTTCTGACACTCTCTTCCTACCATCAGCTCGGGTAACTCAGCTAATCCGTGGCTTTGGTAGTTCCTGGAAATCATCAGTGGAGTCTCTCAGTCAGGATGTAATGAGGAGTTTCACCAATTTCAGAAATGGAACCAGTATCATCCAGGTGACTTTCTGTTCCCAGCCCTGCTCCCATCCACCATTACTGATTATTTCCCTCTTCTGGGCATAGCATCATCTAAGGTACCCTTGATCTTCAGCTACCAGCTGTGCCCAGAGTTCTGGATGAGCCCTAACTTTATTCCTAATCATCATCATTAGCCCCAGCCCACCGTCTGATCCCTCCATAACTTTCTCTGTCCAGGGAGCATTGACCCAACTGATCCAGCTCTATCATCGCTTCCACCGGGTGCTTTCCCAGCCCCAGCTCCGAGCCCTCCCTGCCCGAGCTGAGCTCATCAACATTCACCATCTTATGGTGGAGCTCAAGAAGCACAAGCCCAACTTCTGATGTGCCAGCATCTGTCCTATGATCTGCCAGTAGTCTCTCTCCATGGACTTCTGTACCCCATCCCATACCCTTCACCTGAGGTCCCTCTTAATTTTCTCCTTGCTTCCCAGGCCCATGACTGCCTCACCCTGCATTGTCCCCAGGACCCTGCCTTGACAGGATAAACTGGGTCCCCTTGGCCTTTTGAATCTCCCAGTATCTTCAGGTTTCCCAAGACTACCTCCCCCTGGGCTTCCAAAATAACATTTTCCCAATTTCGTCACCATCCCCCACACACCCAAGGCTCTTTTCTTTCCCCAGTAAAAACCTTCACTGCCTCAGACTGGTTCATTCTCCTCTTGTCACCATATTCTGAGTCATAAAGCCTCAACTCCTGGAATGGGTGGCAAGGGGAAATTGCTGCCAAGTTATTGTGTTTTTTTTTTTTTTTTTCAAAGTGATTTCTTTTCTGTAGGTTTTTGACCTAAGATCTCAGCAACTTGAACACTAACCCATTCCCTTTTGGTTTGAGAATTACTCCAAGGTCAGACTGCAGAAAACAATAAATATTTAATGACATAACACTCTTCTCCTGCTTTCTTTCTGCTTCCTCTGGGGCTTTCAGGTGACTCCATCTCCTCTCCAGTGAGAGTCCCTGACCACATGTCCTAGACTTACAACCCTGTTGGCCGGTGCCCAGAAGGAAGGGCATGACGAATAGATTAGTAACCTCGAGCTACTTCAGAGCAAAGAGGTAGCTGCATTAGTTCGAAAGCAAGCAATCTGTGAACAGAGGTGGCTTCTTGACAGCACTGGCTGCTGCAGGGCTGGTAATATTCAGCCTCAGGCACTGTCCCGAGTTCTGCTTGGGAAAGCCCCAGTTTGGCAGCTCCTTCAACGCTTCTGGTTGTGGCTGTCATAGTCCCTTCCCTGGAGGGCTTGGACCCGCTCCCACACTGCTGGGGCAGGCGTGGGAATTTATCCAGGCTTGCAGTTTATCCAGCTCATCTCTTTCTGTTTCACACGGAGCCTTCCTGCCTCCCAACGGTACACCTCGTTAGAACTCAGGCTCTTGACCGTGGACTCTGAGGGCGCATTAAGTGCTAAGGGACAAGGTGCTGTCAAGGGAAAATGTAATTATGAGATGGTTCCTGCACCCCCACTGCCTGTCCATTCCTTCTCCGGGTCCATGACGAGTGGTGGAAGGAAGGCGGTTTCTGCTCCCGCCTGTGCCCGGGGTGGTGGAGGGGGAGGCAAGGGTGCCCCTCAGGAACACT
Organism: Tupaia tana; assembly: GCA_026018925.1. Classification (NCBI taxonomy): domain Eukaryota; kingdom Metazoa; phylum Chordata; class Mammalia; order Scandentia; family Tupaiidae; genus Tupaia; species Tupaia tana. The sequence goes on from JAKSZU010000002.1 coordinate 131,281,776, forward strand.
CGCGGTCGGTCCGAGCGCGGGGTCAGAATGCCACCCAGCTAGAGCTGTCTGATAGGCTCCCCTGATTGGCTGCTGCGGGGAGGAGGCGTGGCAGGGCGGGTTGGGGCTGGCTTCTCCGCTCCCGCCTTTTTCGGGTTCCGCCCCATTTCCGAGAGCGGTTGTCTGATTGGCTTTGAAAACCGTATCTCAGCGCTTTGACCTTGCAGCTTTGAGTCTGGACCGGAGGCGGAAGCACAGGAGAGGGAGGAGCGTGTGGGGACTGAACGACTTCTGATTGGCCTGGGCGCTTCGGGGGCGGAGCTAGGGCTATGTCCTTAACCGACCTCACCCTGCCAATCCCCCTTTTCTCTCGGCAAAGTTCCGGGTTTGTCGCGCTAATATCGCCGCCTCACACCTTCCCTAAGGCCTGCCTGGTATAGTCTGGGCTCTGAGAGGCCGCGCGCTCACTCCGGACGCCGGCCCGGGAGTCGTGGGTCGCTTCACCTTCCCTTCCCTCGCCCACCTACTCCCACGCCCCCTGCAGGTTTCAATCTTGAGAGATCCAAATGTTCTGTCGTCTGCCTGACTCCAGCGTCAGCGCAAGGATGAAGGGAGAAGACCAAGTGGGCGGGTTCCCAAAGGAAAGGTCCGGGCTACTACGTGGGGTCTGTGCCGAGACCCGCGGCTTCATCAAAAGCCAGTGCGCTCTGATGTGCAGAGGGCTGTGGGGCAAGCGCGTGGTTCTTCACAGCTACGCTGTTTCCTTCTCCCGCCCATTCCCGAGCCCGAACATTCGGATTGGACCGATGGACGCGGGCTTTTGCTGACCGCACCAAGGCGGGGCTGGAATGGAAGCTTGTGATTCTGAAACCCAGTGGGCGTTCAAGTGACACTGCAGCAGGCAGTTCTCAGGACATTTGGGTTCCCTTCTGACCCGGCCGTCTTAGGATACGGTGACCTGGAGCTGGATAAGATGAAAAGGAGACACGGCACCGTGAAAGGGAGCAGCGATACCCACAGAGGCCTTCAGAGGGCAGCATGGGCCAGCGGATGGAGCTGGCCTCGGTCCGCTCAAAACCCTGAGCAGTCTCGGCTTTCACCTGCACTTGAAGGCAGCCAGGCTCGCCTTCGCGCCAAAGCTGCTGAGTGGCTTTTCCTTCAGCCCCCAAAACCTCTGGTGTGGCTTAGATGGGGCCTTGTGATCCCCAAGCTGAAATGTATAACCTCTGGGGAGCATCATAACTCCCAAACTTCTCCCCATTTCTGCTCACAAACTCAAGAAACATCTGAGATCGCTCCACAGGACGTAGCTGTGGCAATATCCTCTTTCCCTCTGCTCATCCCAAGCCTGGCGTCTGTATCTGGTGCAAGGGTCCCTAGTGTCACAGAATTTGCAGATGTCCTCGTGGGCTGTAAAAAGTCCAACCCCTCCCCCCCCCCCCCCACTCCACCCCACCCTCTCGCACTGTTTAGGGCCCTCTGTCCTTTAAAGAAATATTTCCCTGATTTCTCCAACTCTGCTCTCCTCTTGCCCTGAGTTGTTCCTTACCTGGATTTTCTGAAAACGTTTGCTTGGCATTCAACAGCACTGTCTGCATAATGTGGGGGTACCCACCTTAGCATCCATTTCTCAGCTCTTGAACATGTGCCTTGAGGACAAAAGAAAGGGAACCTCCCTTTTCCTTATCCTATAGATATAGACACACCTACCCTCCATATAGGAAGGGTAGCTTTGGGACCAGCAGATGGCATAATGGTCATGTCACTGGGACTCCCACAGAGTCAGTCCACCTGGGTTGGAATCCTGGACCCTGTGGCTTAAAACTCCTACTGAGTGCTTGTGCATCTCTCTGTCTCTCCCATGAGTACCCACCCTATAGCAAAGATCTCTCTCTCTCAAAAAAAAGGGTAGCTTTTCTGATTTTAGAATATTAGGAATTGTGGAGAGCAGGCAAATTGACTGGGTTCCAACATAAAGTAGTCAGACTTAGTGTAAAGACTCAAAGGCAGGACCAACAGATGGCTTAATGGTTAGGTCACTGGACTCCCACATAGTCGACCACTATTCCAGTCACAACTGGTGGCGTCAAACTCATGCCAGGTAGTGTGCTCAAAATCCCGAATGGAGGTAAAGGGATTGTGGGGAGATGTGATTTCTTGCTTTCTGTCTCTCTGGCAAAGGCACGCACCCAGTAGCAAAAATCTATCTAAAAAAAAAAAAAAAAAGAAAAAATTCACAAGCAAAACCAGGACAAAATGAGGAAAATAGAAATCAGCCCTCTTCATCCCAGGCACAATAGACACAGCTATTCATGTTACATACTAGAATTAGTAAAGTGTTTTCAGATCAGTACTCATTAAACCAGCATGCATTCATTATGCCCTTCCCCGTGTTCTGTGATAGGCACTATGGATTCAGCAGAGAACAAATCAAAGTCCTTGATCTCATAGAGCACACATTTCACCTCATTAAATTCACACACCAGTCCTGTGAGGTGTTCCTCCTGTTTCAAGTAATGAGCTCAAAGCTGCACAGCCACTCCCTGGCTTGACCTTTCTGTACCCACATTCACCTTTCTTTTTTTGCTACAGGATCCATGTGCTCGCCAGAGAGAAAAAAGTGAGAAAGCCCTCCCCCTCCCTCAGATGGGATGGTCATGCTGCAATCTCATTCCCTGCATTCTGCTAGGATTTTTGGCATGCATGCACACATCCTAGCAAGTTTTTCAAGCCACTGTATCCGGGTCTTAGAATGCTCAGATGGCCACGTGGGATCCATCTGCTTTAACCTCCACACCACTGGTTGTCCCCCCCACATTCACCTTTAGTGCCATGATTCCACCAGGGAGTTTAGGAAGCAGCTGATTGTAGAGAAGCAACAGATTAGAGTAAATTGGCAAATTTAGTCAGAATAAATTATCAGAAGGATATTTACAAAATAGAAGGAAAAGATGAGCAGGTATCTTTAGAAAGGACAGACATCAGGACAATTATGTCATCTAGGTAGCAAGGACTAATGGTCAGTGCTTTTACCTTGGATCAAAAGGAGAAAACTCTGATTGGCGGGACCAGCAGTTAGCGTAATGGCTATGTTGCTGGACTCCCACGTAGTTGACCACGGTTCACGTCCCAGACCCGGTGGCTTAAACTCACGCCGGGCACGTGTGCATGCGTGCCCAAGATCCCAAGAGGAGAATGGAGGAGAAGGGATTGTGGCATGGCCATCCCCCTGGGGGGGTGATTTCTCGCTTTCTATCTGTCTCTCTCTGTCTTTCTGGTGAACGCACGCGCTCTATAGCAAAAAAAAAAAAAAAACTCTCAAAAAAAAAAAAAAAAAAAAGAAAGAAAAGAAAAGAAAAAAGAAAACTCTGATTGGCATAACTTGGGTTAGGTGCCCAGCCTCAGCTGAGGGAGGCAGATTCCATGACTAATAAATAGTTTCACCCTACTATCCAGTGTTGGGAGTAATGACCCTGATGTAAAAATGGGATCCCACTACCAGAAGGATAGGGCATGGATGCTAGGTGGCACAATCCAACAGATGTCCACATGCTCAAGCCCTGATCCATCACTAACACATACATAACCCTCTGAGTGTCAATTAGACTAAGTCTTTGGCTTCCTCTCACTACTACGGTACATGCAGTTGTTATCTTTACTCCTCACCTCATTCTCCCATAAGACTATCAAAACGGGGCAATTTTTATTTTTGTTATAAGGCATGTCATTTTCCAGAGAGAGAGAGAAATTACCACCCACCTCCTGGGGATGGGGAATTGGTGGCCATGTAGAGTCCCTTCTTCATTCTCTTCTCAGAATTTTGGACACATACACGCACACACATGCACCCAGGACTCAAACTGTGCAGTAAGCCATGTGGAATCCAGTGCCTTGGCCTCCATGCCACCTGTTGGCCCTCAAGCAGTTTCAATTTATTTTAAATTTTTATTTATTTTTTTTTAAAAAAACCTCTACAACAGGGACCAGCAGTTAGCATAACGGCTATGTCACTGAACTCTCATGTAGTTGACCGTGGTTCGAGTCCAGGACCCGGTGGTTTAAACTCACGCCAGGCACGTGTGTGTGCGTACCCAAGATCCCAAGAGGAGAATGGAGGAGAAGGGATTGTGGCGTGGACATCCCCCCTGGGGGGTGATTTCTTGCTTTCTGTCTCTGTGTTTCTCTCTGTCTCTCTGGCGAGTGCATGTGCCCTATAGTAAAAACTTCTATAAAAAACAAACAAACAAGGGACCAGCAGTTAGCGTAATGGTTATGTCACTGGACTCCCACGTAGTCAACCACAGTTCGAGTCCTGGACCCAGTGGCTTAAACTCACGCCGGGCGCATTTGCGTGCGTGCCCAAGATCCCAAGAAGAGAATGGAGGAGAAGGGATTGCGGCATGGCCATCCCCCCTGGGGGGTGATTTCTCACTTTCTGTCTCTCTGTCTCTCTCTGTCTGGCGAGCGCACGCGCCCTATAGCAAAAACCTCTCCAAAAAACAAACAAAAACCTATACAAAAAAAATCACCTAAACATTTCTTTTTTAAAAGAATTATTTATTTTTATTTTTATTTATCCATTCATTCATTTATTTTCATTTGACCAGAGAAAGAGAAAGAGAAGAAAAGCGAGAAAGCAAGCCACCAGGTCCAGGACTTGAACCACAGTGGACCATGTGGGAGTGTCCAACACCTTAACCACCATGCCACCTGCTTGCCCCTCAAGTAGTTTTTAAATGAAGAAATAAAGTGAAGTTGTTTATTGTCCTAGACAATTCAAATGCAAAGTAGTCCTATTAAGCACTACTCAAAGAGGAGGTGCTGGAGAAGGACTACGTGCAACTTAGAAGAATTAACAGTGTGTGTGTGTGTGTGTGTGTGTGAGAGAGAGAGAGAGAGAGAGAGAGAGAGAGAGAGAGATGGAAAACACATTTGTCCTGCTCTGGTTCCAAATGATAACGAAACTCCTCTCAGCAGAAGTTTGCCTCCTTCTTCCATCTTCTTTGGAAGAAATTTATAAAAATACATTTTTTAAGAAAAAGAAACATGATATTGGAACAAAGTAAAGTCTTCATTTTATTTTCATCTTCTGTTTTGTTAATTTAGTAAAAATAATTTTTGAATAGCAAAACAAAATTCCTACCTTTTGGATGAACAATTTATGATAAATAGGAGATAGAAAATGTCCAGGTCTTGGAGCAGGCAGGTGGCATGGTGGCTAAGGGCACTGGATTCCCACATGGCCAACCACAGTTCGAGTCCCAGACCTGGTGGCTTGCTATCTCCCTTTCTCTCTCTGGTCAAATTAAAGTAATAATAATAACAACAACAAATGGAATTAAATAAATAAATCTTTTTTTTTTTTAAAAAAAAGAAAATGTCCAGATCTGGCACAGAGCAAGTCCTTGGGAAACATCAGTTGTTCTCTATTCCTGTGTGACACAAAGGGCATTCACTTCTCTGGTGGCTTCCTTACTTGAGTGTTCCGTGTCCCATTGAACAAACATGTCTTCCAGATTTCTGACGCCATGGCCCATGTCTTCTGCCTTTGAGACTCTGTCACCTTAAAAGCATAAGGTGTCATTGTCCAAACAAACATCCGCATCTTAATGATAAAATAGCTGAGCTCAAAGGTCAATTCATTTTCCTCCCCTGCTCAAGCTTGAGGGCGGGCGACATATTGGATGATTCCATTCAAACAGCTGGAGAGCATAGTTGCTAAGTACCTGGCCTTTTCCCACCTTTCTTCCAAATGTCACATCTTTGGGAGTTTTGGATAATGGAAGAGCCTTCGACAGAGGTTCAGATGGAAGCATAGCAGGTGTATGGGGAGTCCCCACTGCTGGAGCCCTAAGACAAGGTCTAGGACAGAGGAGCAGCAGCTGGGAAGGTTGGCACTGACTGTACATCTGGGAGAGGCACCTCTTACTATCCAGAAGGTTCCTGGGCAGAGGGTGAAATGTTCTCTCGACTGGGTTTCCTTTCCAGTCCGAGACATCGCTGGCTCTATTGCAGGGCACTTGACTCAAAGGGTCTATGAACGAGGATGGGGGAAAACGACTTTGTATTTTCACCAGTCTCTAAGTGAAATTCATCGTTTCCTTCAGTGATAACATGTGAGTAGCAGATCTACACAGGTGTTTGCGGGATCTGTGACTATCGCCGGCGGGATTCAGACATTCCTACATCATCTTCCACTTGTTACAAAAATTTCGAAATGTCACCTATGCTTGGGACCAGCTGGTGTGGAGTTTAAGACACTGGATTCCACATGGCCAACTTCAGGGTCCAAGCCCCAGACCTGGCAGCTTGAGAATCATGCCTGGTACATGTGCATGTATGTCCAAAGTCCCAAGGGGGGAAGAGTGAAGAATGAGGGATTACAGTATGGCTATCCCTCCTAGGGGTAATTTCTCACTTTCTCTCTCTCCCCAGCAAGCACATGTACCTTAGAGCAAAAACAAACCAAAAAAAAAAAAAAAAAAAAAAAAAAAAAAGGGAAAGAAGGAAAATGTCATGTGTGCTCATTGGCTCGTAAAAAGAATTTACCCAACATGAAATACATCTTAGACCAGTCCAGTTGACAGTAGAGAAAGTTTTCTCCATGCTTTTTGTTTGTTTTTTTAAGAATTATTTTGGGGGAGAGGTTTTTGTTATAGGGCGTGTGTGCTTGCCAGAAAGACAGAGAGAGACAGAGAGGCAGAAAGCAAGAAATCACCTCCCAGGGGGGATGGCCACTCTGCAATCCCTTCTCCATTCTCCTCTTGGGATCTTGGACATACACACACACACATGCACACACATGCGTGAGTTTAAGCCACTGGGTCTGGGATTCGAACCGTGGTCAACTACATGGGAGTCCAGCAACAGCCATTACAACTGCTGGTCCCATGGTTTTTTTAAAAGAATTTTTAAAATTTAACTTTATCTATTTGTTTATTTATTTATTTTAATTTGACCAGAGAGGGACAGAGTGAAAGCGAAAGAAAGGAGAGGTAAAGTGAGAAAGCAAGCTGCCAAGTCTGGGACTTGAAACACAGTCGGCTATGTGGAAGTCCAGTGCCCTTAACCACCATGTCAAACACCTTGGTTTGTTTGTTCTCTTGCATTTATTTCTGCTGTCATCCTTACTATTTCTTTCCTTCTACTAATTTTTTTTTAAGAATTGTTTTATTTAGGGACCAGCAGTTGGTGTAATGGCTATAAAAGAATTGTTTCATTTTTACTTATTTATTTTTTTTATTTTTATTTTTTTTATTATCTATTTTTTTATTACATTGAATTACATATAACTTTACAGTGTATTACATTGCTTTTTCAAAAGGGAATGCCATGCATGTCAGTCAGTACAGAGACATTAATCTCCCGCTTCAACATTCAATATCTTTCCTATGTTTCCCCCAATCATTATTATTATTATTCTAATTATTTTTTATGATAAACATGATTTTTTTTTCCAATTATCAGATCATAAAGTTCCCAACAATAGGAAACGTAGACTGCACTCAGGGCTGGACCAAGGGTGGGTCTCGTGCAGCCCCGCAAATGTAGGTGAATCTCCATGGAACACAGTTTCAGGAACGCGGCTCAGGAAAGCAGAGACGGCCATCAGCGGTTGCGGCACGCGGGGCAGATCCCGGCCACGGCACGCGGGGGCAGAGCCCCGGCCACGGCACGCGGGGGCAGACCCCGGCCACGGCACGCGGGGCAGAGCCCCGGCCATGGCACGCGGGGGCAGACCCCGGCCACGGCACGCGGGGCAGAACCCCGGCCACGGCACACGGGGCAGACCCCGGCCACGGCACGCGGAGCAGAACCCCGGCCACGGCACGCGGGGACAGGACCACGGCCACGGCACGCGGGGGGCAGGCCCCGGCCACGGCACGCGGGGACAGGACCACGGCCACGGCACGCGGGGGCAGGCCCCGGCCACGGCACGCGGGGCAGAGTCCTGGCCACGGCACGCGGGACAGGGCCCCGGCCACGGCATGCGGGGCAGAACCCGGCCACGGCACGAGGGGGCAGACCCCGGCCACGGCACACGGGGCAGACCCCGGCCACGGCACACGGGGGGCAGACCCCGGCCACGGCACGCGGGGACAGGACCACGGCCACGGCACGCGGGCGCAGACCCCGGCCACGGCACGCGGGACAGGGCCCCGGCCACGGCACGCGGGGCAGGCCCCGGCCACGGCACGCGGGGCAGAGTCCCGGCCACGGCACACGGGGGCAGACCCCGGCCACGGCACGTGGAACAGGGCCCCGGCCACGGCAGGCGGGGCAGAGTCCCGGCCACGGCACGCGGGGGCAGAACCTGGCCACGGCATGCGGGGGCAGACCCCGGCCACGGCACGTGGAACAGGGCCCCGGCCACGGCACGCGGGGCAGAGTCCCAGCCACGGCACGCGGGGCAGAGCCCCGGTTGGGCCGGACCTCCGGATAGGGCATGCGGAGCAGAGCCCCGGCCACGGCACACGGGGCAGACCCCGGCCAAGGCACGCGGGGCAGACCCCGGCCACGGCACGCGGGGCAGAGTCCCGGCCACGGCACTCGGGGCAGACCCCGGCCACGGCACGCAGGACAGGGCCCCAGCCACGGCACGCGGGGCAGACCCCGGCCACGGCACGCAGAGCAGAGTCCCGGCCACGGCACACGGGGCAGACCCCGGCCAAGGCACGCGGGGCAGACCCTGGCCACGGCACGCGGGGTCAGAGCCCCGGCCACGGCACGCGGGACAGACCCCGGCCAAGGCACGCGGGGTCAGAGCCCCGGCCACGGCACACGGGGCAGAGCCCCGGCCACGGCACGCGGGACAGACCCCGGCCAAGGCACGCGGGGCAGACCCCGGCCATGGCACACAGGACAGAGCCCCGGCCACGGCACGTGGGGCAGAGCCCGTCGGGCCAGACCTCCAGACAGGGCACGTGGAGCGGAGCCCCCGCGCCCTGACCCCACACCCCAGCACGTGGATTGGAGCCCCCGCGCCCGCCTCCCCACCCCCACGCGCCGGCCCGCGGAGCGGAGCCCCCGCCTGCCGCCCCTGGACGTTTAATTGTATCTAGTACTTCTTGCATATTATTCTCAAAGTTTTGGGCCATTTTCTCAGTCTTTATGGTGGACCTTTCTAGGAAGCCATTTTCTCTTCTACATTAGAGATTCCATTTTCTGAATGATCTAGTCTGCTTTTAATACTTTCAAGGGAGATTTTGACTTCTTGTATTATAGCCTTCATCTCTAACAGCTCCATCTGATTCTTTTGTAAAGTGTGAAACTCCTCTTTTAGATCTTGCATGAATTTCCTCACCTCCTAGAACTCTTCAACTCCTTTCTCCTTCCCCTTCAGCAGTTCCTTGTCTCTCTTCTCTTCGATCTCTGTTAGCTTTGCCATTATGAATGATCTGAATTGTTTATCAGACATTTCCATGAATTCCCTTGAACTGTGTGTGGATGAAGAGGAGCTATCCGTTTCAATTGGAGGAGGGGCATTTTCCTGCTTCTCCATATTTCTTGTGGTCCTGCAGCGATTTCTAGTCATCTGGTGGATGGTCGGTTTCTTCCCAAACTTTTGAAGTTTAATATGAGGGTTGGGAAGTGTGCAGAAAAGGAAGCAGAGAGAGGGAAACAATACCAACAACAACAAAAAAAACCAGACAAGAAACAGAGAAAAAAAAGAGAAAAGCTTTGGAATAAATCTAAAAAAGAAAAATTAATATTAAAAAAATTTCAAAACAAAGGCCTAGGAGGGAGGGGCCAAAGGGCCCTGTAAGAAGCCTCACCTTAAAAAATTCTAAAAAGCAAAAATTAAAAAAAAAAGACAGACAGACAGACAGACAGAGAGAGAGAGAGAGAGAGAGAGTGAGAGGTAGAGAGAGACAAAGATTGATTCAGAGACAGGAGATATGAAAGGGGTTTTCCTACCACGTGGGTTTTGTATGCTGGAGGCCCAGTTAGGAGTGGGACATCTTCCTTTCTCCCAGAATGTCTAGATCTCAGGAGCCATTGAGCAGGCTTTCTCTTGAAGAAGGGCTGTTCACGTGGGTTTTGTATGCTGGAGGCCCAGTTAGGAGTGGGACATCTTCCTTTCTCCCAGAATGTCTAGATCTCAGGAGCCATTGAGCAGGCTTTCTCTTGAAGAAGGGCTGTTCACGTGGGTTTTGTATGCTGGAGGCCCAGTTAGGAGTGGGACATCTTCCTTTCTCCCAGAATGTCTAGATCTCAGGAGCCATTGAGCAGGCTTTCTCTTGAAGAAGGGCTGTTCACGTGGGTTTTGTATGCTGGAGGCCCAGTTAGGAGTGGGACATCTTCCTTTCTCCCAGAATGTCTAGATCTCCACTTATTTATTTTTTAAAGAATTGTTTTATTGGACCAGCAGTTAGCATAATGGCTATGTCGCTGGACTCCCATGTAGTCGACCGTAGTTCATGTCCCAGACCCGGTGGCTTAAACTCATGCTGGACGCGTGTGCATGCGTGCCCAAGATCCCGAGAGGAGAACGGAGAAGGGATTGCGGCATGGCTGTCCCCCCTGGGGGATGATTTCTTGCTTTCTGTCTCTCTCTCTCTCTGTCTGGCGAGTGCACACGCCCTGTAGCAAAACCTCTCAAAAAAAAAAAAAAAAAAGAATTGTTTTATTTAACTTTATTTGTTTAACTTTTTTTTTTTTTTTTTAATTTGATAGGAGAGGGACAGAAGGAGAGAGAGAGAAAGAGAGGGAAAATGAAAAAGTAAGCTGCCAGGTCTGGCGCTCAAACCACAGTCGGCCATGTGGGAGTCCAATGCCCTTAACCACCACTCCACCTGCCAGTCCTCCTTCTACTAATTTAAAGCTAAGTGTGTGCTTGCTTTTCTAGATTGAGGTGCATTGTTAGATTATTTGAAACCTTTCTACTTCTAGATGAAGTCATTTATTGCTAGAAACTTCCTTCTTAGTGTGGTGTTTGCTATATACTATAGGTTTCCCTGCATTGCCTTTTCATTTCCATTTGTTTTGAGAAATATTTAAATTTCCTACTTAATTCTTTCATTGGCCCAGTTTTCCAGGAGCATGTTGTATAATCCCATCTATCTATAGTTTGCAAAATTTCTCTTTTTACTAATTTCTATTGTGATTGTTATGGTCAGAAGAGGTACTTGATAAAGATTTAAACATTTGAGCTGCAGGCCCGACCCTTCTGAATCTCTGCTCATCTCCACCGTTCCTCCTCCTTGGACCCCAGTTCGGTTGTCTGGGACTTTAAGGCGAACTCCCACCCCACTCCACCCGCAATCTGGATTGAGCCGGCCAGCAGTTCCGGACACCAGGTGGACTGAGGCTGCAGGCCCAACCAACCTGGTCCTGTCACTCATCTTCTGACCCTTTCCCACTAGCCTTTGGACTCTTTGAATTTTGGTGATTTGAATAGCGTGCAGCGCGCAACGCACGCCGCACGATTTCCTTTTGTTTTTCTTTGCTCTTGGGGTGTTATTTATTAGGTCAGTTGAAGGATAACCACCCATTAGAAACAGCGAGGACTTTGGGCCAACCAGGGCTAGTGGCAACAGTTAATGGTAATTGTGAGCAACAGGTAGGCCAACCATAAGAGAAATCATCAATTTTCTAAGCCTGTACAACTTTTAACAACCAAAGATACCTTAAATAAGTTAGGAAGAAACATATAGATTACCTGATGACTAGGAACAGTCACAGAGGCTCAAGAAATATGAGCAACCAACAAAAGGCCTCTCCCTCAAGGGAAAGCATCAAGCAACATCACCCACAGTCAATACAATGGACGTCGTGGACATGTCTGATAAGGAATTCAGAATATTTGTAGTGACCAAACTAACTGAGATGGAAGAGAAAAGAGACAAGGAGCTCCAGGAGATGAGGAAGTCCTTCAATGACTTGAAAGAAGAAATGGATACCTTAAACAAGAACCAGATGAAACTTTTAGGATTGAAGAATGTGATACAGGAAATCAAAACCTCCCTTGAAAGTATTAAAAGTAGGTTAGACCAGGCAGAAGATCAAATCTCTAACATAGAAGACAAAACATCTGACCTAGAAAAAAGTATCAAGAAGATTGAGAAAACAACCATGAAAAATTAGGATAATATACAAGGAATACTAGATACCATCAAGTGCCCCAACATCCGGATAATTGGTATTCCAGAAGAGGAAGAAAATAATAAGGGCCTAGAAAATTTATTCCATGAGATACTGGAAGAAAACTTTCCAAATCTAGACAGGCATTCAAATATCCAGACCCAAGAAATACATAGGACCCCGAGTAGAATCAACCCAAGAAGATCCTCTCCAAGGCACATCATAGCCAGACTGGCAAAAACAACAGACAAAGACAAGATACTAAAGTTGGCAAGAGGGAAACGCCAAGTTACTTACAAAGGTCACTCCATCAGGCTAACATCGGATCTCTCGGTGGAAACAATGCAGGAAAGGAAAGAATGGGGAAGTATAGTCAAAGTGTTGAGTGAAAAACAATTTCAACCAAGAATACTATACCCGGCAAAATTATCTTTCATATGGGAAAAAAAGATAAAAACATTCTCGAATAAATAAAATTTGAAGGAATTTACCAACTCCAGACCAGCTCTTCAAGAGGTTCTGAAGGGAGTATACTATACCGGAAAACTAAAAAATCAGAGACAGTTATACGAGAACAAAAAGCAACCAAGAAAATGGCTCACTTAATGATAGGATCAGGTATGGAAATATTGATAATTACATTGAATGTCAATGGATTAAACTCCAGTTAAGAGTCATAGACTGGCTGAATGGATAAGAAAACAGAAACCCTCTATCTGTTGCCTACAAGAAACTCACCTTATGGATAAAGACATACATAGACTAAAAGTCAAGGGCTGGAAAAAGATATTCCATGCAAATGGAAATCAAAAAAAGGCTGGAGTAGCAATATTGATCTCAGACAAAATAGATTTCAAGACAAAGACTGTAAGAAGAGACAAAGAAGGGCATTATATAATAGCAAATGGGGTAATCCAGCAAGAAGACATAACCCTTATAAGTATCTACGCACCCAACTCAGGTGCACTTAAATATGTGAAGGAAAGACTGCTGGAGCTAAAAGGAGAGATAGGGAGAAATACTATAATTGTTGGAGATCTCAACACCCCACTATTTCCTATAGACAGATCTTCTAGACAGAAAATAAATAGAGAGATACAGGACTTAAATGATACTACAAATGGAATGGGCTTGACCGATATCTATAGAACTTTCCACCCTACATCTACAACATATACATTTTTCTCACCCCGACATGGAACTTTTTCAAAGATAGATCATTTATTAGGACACAAATCAAGCCTTTACAGATTCAAAGGCATAGAAACTGTACCCAGCAGCTTCTCTGACCATGATGGAATTAAACTCGAGATTAATTTCAAGAAACAACCCCGAAAATACACAAACACATGGAAACTGAACAACCTACTTCTGAATGACTTCTTCACTACTGAAGAAATTAAGGCTGAAATAAAAGAATTTATGGAAACAAATGATAATGAGTACACAAGTGTCCAGAATCTATGGGACACAGCAAAAGCAGTCATAAGAAGGAAATTCATAGCAATTAGTGTGCATAAGAAAAGGATGGAAAGATGGTAAGTAGATAACTTATCATCATGCCTCAGAGAATTGGAAAAACAACAACAAACAAACCCCCAAAATACCAGGCGAAAAGAAATAATAAAGATTCGAGCAGAAATAAATGAAATAGAAAATAAATGAACCATACAGAAAATAAATGAAAGCAAAAGCTGGTTCTTTGAAAAGATTAACAAGATCGACACACCATTGGCTAGACTGATCAAGAAGAAGAAAGAAAGAAACCAGATTAATCAAATATGTGATGAAACAGGCAATATTACAACTGACATAGCAGAAATACAAAATAGCATTAGAGGATACTATGAGCGATTTTACGCCAACAAACAAGATAACCTGGAGGAGATGGACAAATTCCTGGATGCATATAATCTACCAAGATTGGATCAGGAAGACATAGAGAACCTGAATAGACCCATAACAAGCCAGGAGATTGAATCAGTAATAAATAACCTCCCAACAAAGAAAAGCCCAGGTCCAGATGGCTTCACTTGTGAATTCTACAAAACTTTTAAGGAAGAGTTAACCCCTATCCTACTAAAATTATTTCTAAAGATTCAAAAGGAAGGAAACCTTCCAAATTCATTTTATGAAGCCTCCATTATCCTCATTCCCCCAAACAGATAAGGACATGACAAAAAGGAAAACTACAGACCAATGTCATTGATGAATATAGATGCAAAGTTCTCAACAAGATACTCGCAAATCGTATCCAACAACATATAACAAAGATCATTCATCACGACCAGGTAGGCTTTATACCAGGGATGCAATATACGCAAGACCATAAATGTAATACATCACATTAACAGAAAGAAAGATAAAAACCATATGATAATCTCAATTGATGTGGAGAAAGCATTTGATAAAATACAACATCCTTTTATGATTAAGACTCTCAGTAAGATTGGTATAGAAGGGTCATTTCTGAACACAATAAAAGCAATCTATGAAAAACCTACAGCTAACGTTATACTGAATGGGGAAAAGCTGAAAGCTTTTCCTCTGAAAACAGGTACGAGGCAAGGCTGCCCACTTTCTCCACTGCTCTTTAATATAGTACTGGAAGTCTTACCTATTGCAATCAGAGAAGAGAACAATATTAAAGGCATTCGAATAGGCAAAGAAGAGTTGAAAATATCTTTATTTGCAGATGACATGACGGTATACTTAGAAGATCCAAAGGTATCCATGAAAAAACTTCTTGAAGTAATAAGTGAATACAGTAAGGTGACAGGATACAAAATCAATATCCAAAAATCTATAGCATTTCTATTTATGAACAACAAGTTGAACAGGACCAGCAGTTAGCGTAATGGCTATGTCACTGAACTCCCACGTAGTCGACCGCGGTTCGAGTCCCGGACCCGGTGGCTTAAACTCACGCGGGGCGCGTGTGCGTGCGTGCCCAAGATCCCGAGAGGAGAATGGAGGAGAAGGGATTGTGGCGTGGCCATCCCCCCTGGGGGGTGATTTCTCGCTTTCTGTCTCTTTGTCTCTCTCTGTCTGTCTGGCGAGCGCACGCGCCCTATAGCAAAAACCTCTCCAAACAAAACAAAACAAAACAAGCTGAACGAAGCAGAGCTGAAGAAAGGAATCCCTTTCACCGTAGCCACAAGGTGTATAAGATACCTAGGGATAAACCTAACTAAGAAAGTCAAAGACCTTTATAAAGAAAACTACGAAAATCTTAAAAAAGACATTGAAAGTGACATAAAAAAGTGGAAGGACATCCCATGCTCCTGGATTGGAAGAACTAACATAATCAAAATGGCAATTCTACCCAAATTAATCTACATGTTTAATGCAATTCCAATCAAAATACCAGAAATATTCTTCACAGATCTAGAAAAGACAATCATAGAATTTGTCTGGAATAATAAAAGACCTCGTATTGCAAAAGCAATCCTGAGCAAGAAGAATGGAGTAGGAGGCATATCACTCCCTGATCACAAGATATACTATAAAGCTGTGGTCATCAAAACAGCATGGTATTGGCATAAAAACAGACATGTGGACCAATGGAAGAGAATAGAGACCCCAGAAATAACTCCCAAAGCTTACAGCCAACTGATCTTTGACAAAGGATTATCAGTCAATCCATTGGGAAAAGGAAAACCTCTTTAGTAAATGGTGCTGGAAAAACTGGGTATCCACCTGCAGAAAGATGAAACTGAACCCCCATCTTTCACCATTAACAACAGTCAATTCAAAATGGATCAAAGATCTGAACCTAAGACCTCAAACAATAAAACTACTGGTGGAAAATGCTGGGGAAACTCTGGGAGACATTGGAGTAGGCAAAGACTTCTTAAATAAGACTCCCAAAGCACAGGCAATAATCCCTAAAATAGACAAGTGGGACTATATTAGACTAAGAAGCTTCTGCACAGCAAAGGACACAGTAACAAGTGTGAACCGACAACCCTCAGAATGGGAAAATATTTTTGTTAAATATCCCTCAGACAAGGGACTGATAACCAGAATACACAGGGAACTCAAGTGCCTTATGCGAAAAAAAAAAATGATTAACCCAATTAAAAGATGGGGAAATGAGCTGAACAAAAATCTCTCTAAGGAAGACATACGAACAGCCAATAAACATATGAGGAAATGCTCAACATCCCTCATCATAAGGGAGATGCAGATAAAAACCACAATGAGATACCACCTAACCCCTGTCAGAATGGCAAAGATTAAGAATATAAAAAGTGATAAATGTTGGCAGGGATGTGGTGAAAAGGGAACCCTCCTACACTGTTGGTGGGAATGTAAACTAGTTCAGCCACTGTGGAGAACAATATGGAGGTTCCTCAAAGATCTACAAATAGAACTACCATTTGATCCAGCAATCCCACTTCTGGGTATCTATCCAAAGAACAGGAAAACGCTCAGTCAGAAAAGTGCTTGCACATCAATGTTAATTGCAGCATTATTCACAATTGCCAAGACATGAAACCAACCTAAATGTCCACAAACTGATGAATGGATTGGAAAAGTGTGGTATATATATTCTATGGAATACTACTCAGCCATAAAAAATAACAAGACCCTGGCATTTGATAGAAAGTGGTCAGATATGGAGGATCTATTGCTGAGTGAAATAAGCCAGGTTATGAAAGAAAGATATTGTATGTATCCACTCAATATATACCGACTATCCGCACTCTATGGTAGAGAGCAAAAAGTTGGAGGACATAAAAGCAGTGAAGGTACTTAATGAGAATAGGACAGTGTGGAATGGGGGAGGTGAGGAGAAGAGGATAGAGAAAGATAGCAAGAGAACAATAGAGAGACAGGACGTTAGTGAGAAACAGATATGGCTTATTAACTGTAGATAATGACATGTATAGTATTCTCAACTGGATTGGTCTGAGAAGTATTTCATGATGGGCAAAGTCTTTTTACAAGCAAAATGAGAAATAGTGATTGACTGTTTTTTAAAAAATAATTAGAATAATAATAATAATGATTGGGGAAAACAGAAAAGATATTGAATGTTGAAGCAGGGAGATTAATGTCTTTGTATTGACTGACATGCATGGCATTCCCTTTTGAAAAAGTATTGTAATACACTGTAAAGTTATATGTAATCCAATGTAATATAAAGAAGATTATGATGATAATAAAAAAAATTAAAACAAAATTTAAAAAATTTAATTCCAGCTTCAAATAGATATTGCCCAATTAAATGTACAAAAATAGACTGAAGAAGAAATAAACATATGAATAGTTCTATTAGTTCTATTTTTACATAAACATTAAATTCATAAATAAAAGTATTTCCAAACACACACACACACACACACACAAACAAACAAACAAAAAGATTTAAACATTTTTGCTGAGGTTTGTTTTGTGGCTTTACATTTGGTCTATCCTGGAGAATGCTCCAATGTGCTCATGAGTGTGTATTCTGCATCTGCTGAATGACATGTCTTATAAATGTCAATTAAGTCCATTTTGTTTTAGTACAATTTAACTTTTTTAAATTAATTTTTTTTGGGGGGGAAATATTTTTTAAGAATTATTTTATTTAACTTTATTTATTATTATTATCATTATTATTTTCCAGTTTGATCAGAGAGAGACAGAGAGAGAGAGGAAGTGAGAAAGCAAGCCACCAGGTCCGAGACTTGAACTGTGGTCGGCCATGTGGGAGTCCAGCGCCTTTAACCACCATGCCACTTGCCGGCCCCAAGGGGGAAATATTTTTACTATAGGGCACGTGCGCTCACCAGGCAGAGAGAGACAAAGAGACAGAAAGTGAGAAATCATCCCCCGGGGGGGGATGGCCACACTGCAATCCCTTCTCCTCCGTTCTCCTCTCAGGATCTTGGGCAAGCACGCACATGCGCCCGACACGAGTTTAAACTACCAGGTCTGGGACTCAAATCATGGTCGACTACATGGGAGTCCAGTGACATAGCCATTATGTCAACTACTGGTCCTGCAATTTAACAATTTAAAATAAATAATTTTATTTATTTATCTATTAATTTAGCCAAAGGGCACATGCACTTGCAGGAGACAGAGAAAGGAAACATAAGAAAGCACCGCCCTCCTCATGAGGGAAGAGAAAGCTTTCTTCATGTTTTAACTAAATGTCTACTTGTGTGAGTGCTCATCTTCATTATTATTCAATTCAGTTATTCATTTGTCCACCCAATATCAGGGAATACCTCTCTTGTAGAAAACTGTTCTGCATAAAAGTAGGCTACTATGTGCCAAATAGTCCTCACTTATGTTGGGGCCCCCAAACCACAGTCTGGTGGCAGTGCAGGACTGCTTCCTCATGCAGGCCACCCAGGCTGCAGCTTACCAAAGGCAGAGCTGAGAGGGTTGCCACAGGTGCAGACTGTAAGAAGGTGCGTTCTCTGTTGACAATTTAAAATAATTCTAAAGCCAACCTTTTGTCATCATACACCATCGATTATAAAACAATGTTACTGACAAAAGACATTCCCCCCCCATGGTGCAGCCTCCGAGTCCTCACCTACTTGCACACAGGAAAGTTTAGCCTTTCCAATTCTCTCCCTCACACACACACACACACAGAGCCTTTGAGATTTCCTCTCTCCCTTCTCAATGCCTCCCTCCCAGTTAGCACCTCACTGTTCTCAAGTAGGATCTCGAGCTGTTGGGTAGCCCACCCCAAGGTGAGTGTCCATAGCCACCACCTGTAAGCTCCCTGGCTTTAGTTGGCCTCATTAATAGTCCGGCGTAAGTCCCGCAAACAACATCTGTAGGCATCATTTCAGCTCTTCCGCTCTTCCATATGTCTCTTGCTAGAGCCCTTAGGCAATTGCATTTTTTAAAAATTTTATTTACTCATTCGTTCATTTATTTATTTTATTTTATTTTTGACCAGAGAGAGGCACACAGAGACAGAGAAAGAGAGAAACTGAGAGAGCAAGCCACCACGTCAGGGACTCAAACCATGGTCAGCCATGTGGGAGTGTCCAGCACCTTAATCACCATACCACCTGCTGGTCCCGGCAATTGCTTTTCCTCTTTAGACAATTGCTTTTCTTTTTTTTTTTGGAGAGGTTTTCGCTATAGGGCTCGTGCGCTCGCCAGACAGAGACAGAGAGACAGAAAGCGAAAAATCACCCCCCAGGGGGAATGGCCATGCCACAATCCCTTCTCCTCCGTCCTTTTCTTGGGATCTTGGACACGCACGCACACGCGTCCAGCGTGAGTTTTAAGCCACCGGGTCCGGGATGCGAACCATGGTCGACTACATGGGAGTCCAGCGACATTAGCCATTACGCTAACTGCTGGTCCCTAGATAATTGCTTTTGACAGTATGTGATTCCTGTTCCTCTTCTCCAGACATCCCATTCTTCAAGAAAACTCTGGATTCCTCCATCACTCTAAGGTTTAATTAACTGGTCTGAAGGTATCTCTGGTCCTGAGTTGCCCTTTCTTCCCTTACTTTCAAGGACTTCTAGTAGTTTTACTTGGAAGTGTCACTCCCTATATTTTTCTTTCCTTCCATCCTTCCTTCCTTTCTTTCTTCCTTCCTTCCTTCCTCTCTCTCTCTCTCTCTCTCTCTCTCTCTTTTTCTCTCTCTCTCTCTCCCTTTCTTTCTTTCTTTCTTTCTTTCTTTCTTTCTTTCTTTCTTTCTTTCTTTCTTTCTTTCTTCTTTCTCTTTCTTTTATTTTTGGAATAGAGATATTGTTTGCTATAGGGCATGTGCACTCATTGGAGAGACAGAAAGACAGAAATCACCCCTGCTCTGGGCAGGGGTAGGGAATGGGCAGGGGTGAGGAATGGCCACACTACAATTCTTTCTCCTCCATTCTTCTCTCAGGATTTTGGGAATGCATGCACACACACCTGGTATGAATTTCAAGCTACCGGGTTCGTAGGTGGCCAGGTGGGAGTCTAGAGCTTTAACTACTATGCCACCTACTGGCCCCTACTTTCTCCAGTTAAAAAAAAAAAAAAGTTTATTTATTTTGTGAGAGAGAAAAAGAGAGAAATACTCTCAACAGAATCTCATGCTACGATCCTCTCCCAGCCCCTTCGCAGGCAGCTAGGATCACAGGCATATGTGTCCACCTGTGTTGCACACCCACCTGGTTTGTACAAGTTAGCCTGAGAACTGAACTCCAGTCTTCCATATGGTTTCCAGAATTGCAGAGTCTTATACTACTGCTGTGCCACCACAGCTGGGTCACTGTCTCCATTTTTTTTTAGAGAGGTTTTTGCTATAGGGCATGTATGCTTGCCAGAAAGACAGAGAGAGACAGAGAGACAGAAAGAGAGAATGCTGCAATCCCTTCTCCATTCTCCTCTCAGGATCTTGGGCACGCATGCACATGCGCCCAGCATGAATTGAAGCCACCAGGTCCGGGACTTGAACCGTAGCCGACTACATGGGAGTCCAGTGACATAGCCATTACACCAACTGCAGGTCTCTCCATTTTCCCTTCTGAATTTTTTGGCAGTTCTTTCCTCTACAACCACAGGGCCTCATCTGGGGCCTGTGGAGAACTGACACTTAGTCTGAGCTGCTAGAATTGAACTGAGTAAATAGGTCCCTGAGTGTAGAAGTAGGGTGTTCCTTCCCAGTCTCTATAAAAGGCCTTGGAGAGGTCCTTTTGACCCGAGTGGAGCATACGTATTCTCTGCCACTCTTCTCTGCCTCTGTGGCATAAACAGAGCATGCAAGGCAACCATAGAAAGACAGAGAACACCCTGGATGCTGAGAAATAAACCCAGTGGCCTTTGAGGATGTGGTTGTGAATTTCACCAGGAAGGAGTGGGCTTTGGTGAATCCTTCACAGAAGAAACTCTACAGAGATGTGATGTGGAGGACCATCGAGAACCTTGGCTGTACTGGGGGAAAATTGGAAGACCAGAATATTGAAGATCAGTATCAAAATACCTGGGCAAACCTATGTTATGTACTACAGAGACTGGATGAAAGAAAAGGCAGTCCAGATGACCACCTCGATGAGCAAACGCCTTCTAAACTTAAACCATATGAAAGTAATGCATGTGGAGGAGACTTGGTTCACTCGTCTCTTAGTATGCCTATTGGCGCTCACGGAGAACAGAAATCTTATGACTCCAAGGAATACATAAGGAAGCCACATAAACATCAGCAAAATGGAAAAACCTTCATTTCCAATGAAACTATGGGAAGAGGTATGAGATCACAAAGTGGAGTTGGTTCTTATAAATGCAAGATATGTTGGAAAGTTTGATGATCACAATTTATTTCAATTACATAAAACACACACACACACACACACACACACACACACACACACTGGAGAGTATAGATCCAATGAGTGTCTTCCATGTGGGAAAAGCTTTACTTCTCCCAGTTTCCCAGGTTTTTTTTTTTTTTTAAGAGATTTTTGCTATGGAGCACGCATGCTAGCCAGAAAGACAGAGAGAGACAGAAAGCGAGAAATCACCTCCCAGGAGGCATGGCCAAGCCGCAATCCCTTCTCTTCCATTCTCTTCTCGGGATCTTGGGCACGTATGCACACACACCTGGCGTGAGTTTAAGCCACTGGGTCTGGGACTTGAACCACAGTCAACTACACGGGAGTCCAGTGACATAGCCATTACGCCACCTGCTGGTCCCAACTTCTCCCAGTTCTATTCAAAATCACAAAAGAACTCACCCAGGAGAGAAACTCTATAGTGTAATGGAAAAAGTGTAATGGGAAAGCCTCTGGAGGCCTTAGTTCTTTTTTTTTTAATTGCTTATTTTATTGATTATTATTTCAAATTTGACCAGAGACAGACACAGAGAGAGAGGAAAGTAAGAAAGCAAGCTGCCAGGTCCAGGACTCGAACAATGATCAGCTATATGGGAGCCCAGCACCTCAACCTGCCCGACCCTGGTAGTCTTAGTTTTGATAGAAAGCATGAAAATACTAACATTGGAAAGAAACACTATGAGTGTCCCCAGTGTGAGAAAGGCTTTGTTTTCCTCCAGTCCTAATGGAAACCATGAGAGAACTCTCACTGGAGAGAAACCCTGAATATAAGGTACGTTGGAAAGCCTTTAGTTGTCTCAGTTCTGCTCAAAACCATAAAAAACACACTAAAAAGAAAACATATGAATGTCCCCAATGTGGGAAAGACTAGAGTTGTCCCAGTGCTCTTTGAAAATGTAAAACAATTCACACAGGAGTGAAACCCTATGAAGGTAAGAAATGTGGAAACGCCTTTAGTTCTTTCAGTTCTCTTCCAAAACATAAAAGAATTCATAGCAGAGTGAAATCCCCTATGAATGTAAGGAATGTGTGAAAGCCTTTAGTCATTCCAGTTCTCTTCATTCTCTTTGGGTGCATGAAAGAATTCACACTGGAGATGGGACCAGCAGTTAGCATAATGGCTATGTAACTGGACTCCCATGTAGTTGACCATGGTTCAAGTCCCGGACCCAGTGGCTTAAACTCATGCCAGGCGCATGTGCGTGTGTGCCCAAGATCCCGAGAGGAGAAGGGATTGTGGTGAGGCCATTCCCCCTGGGGAGTGATTTCTCCCTTTCTGTCTCTGTCTTTCTGGCTGAGCACACGCACCCTATAGTAAAAAGCTCTCTCAAAAAAAAAAAAAAAAATTCACATTGGAGAGAAACCCTATGAATGTAAGGAATGTGGGAAAGCCTTTATTTGTCCCAGTTTCTTTTGTATTCATAGAACACACACAGGAGAAACCATATCAATGTAAGCTCTGTGTGAAAACATTTTCTTTTTCAAAGTTGTTACAAAACCATGAAAGCATTCCATAGGAAACCTGTGAATGTAAGGCATGTGGGAAAGCCTTTAGCCATTCCAGTTATTTTCAATTGCATGGAAGAATTCCCACTGGAGAAAAACCCAAGAATGTAAGGAGTGTGGGAAAGCCTTTATTTGTTCCAGTTCTTTTTGTATCCATAAGAGAACTCACACAGGAGAGAAACCATATCAATGTGAGCAGTGTGCAAAAGCCTTCTCTACTTCTTTGTTCTTACGAAAACATAAAGAACCCACAGGAGACAAATGTTACCAATGTAAGCTATTTGGTAAAGTTGTCTCTCATTCTACTTGCTTTTGAAAAAATGAAAGAACTCACACTGGAAAGAAATCCTATGAACATAAGTAAAGTGGGAAAGCCTTCTCTCACCCTGGTCAATCAAGGTATTTTTAAAAAACACAGTAAAGAGGAGCCCTAGCAGTATAGAAAGTGTGGAAAAGGCTTCTCAGTAAAGGAATTAAAAAAAAAAAAAACATGAAAAAATCATTCACAGGAGAGAAACCTTAGGAATGTAAGCAGTGTGAGAAAGTCTTCTGTACTTTTATGGGCTTTCACATAACTAGAAGACCTTGTACAGGTTAGAAGTCCTGTGAGTGTAAGCAGTGTGGGAAATCCTTCTCTCAAGTCCAGTTGTTTTTGAAGGCATAAAACAATTCAGTGGGAAGAGACCCCATAGAGGTATGGAATGTGGGAAAATGAGATCACTTTCCTCTCACATTTTCAGGCACATGATAACACACACTGCAGAGGGATCGTGTAAATGTTATACGTGTGAGAAAGCCTTTGATTATCCCAGCTCTATTCACATTCATGAAGGAACCCATATTAATGTACATAACTGGGTAATCCTTTAGTTTTTGAGGCCCCTTGCAAGTATATGAGAGAATGTAGGGAAACTGAGCAAGGACTCCTAGTGCATTTTCTAAGGTTCTTGAAATCTAAGGTCCATTTACATTATAATGGCCCAGAGTAAGGAGTAAGTCTTCAGACTTTGGTTATAATAATAACCAACATGGATCGTGAATGAGGGCCATTTGATCTCTAAAACTCTCCTTAAAGGGAAGATAAGGTTTTTATTTCAATATATAAGACTTTTTTTACCTTTTATTTTTTTGGAAAGGTTTTTGCTATAGGGCGCATGTGATTGCCAGAAAGACAGAGAGAGACAGAAAGCGAAAAATCACCCCCAAGGGGGGATGGCCACACTGCAACCACTTCTCCTTTCTCCTCTTGGGATCTTGGGCATGCATGCACAGGCTCCCGGCATGAGTTTAAGCCACCGGGTCCAGGACTCAAACTGCGGTCAACCACATGGGAGTTCAGTGACATAGCTATTACGTTAACTGCTGGTTCAATATGTAAGATGTTTTGTAGGCTGAAAACTGCTAGTTGTGAGCTCAAAGACTCCAGGCTGAATAGCTCCAAAAACCTGAAGAGAAATTTAATTATTTAAGGCCTCACCAATCAAGAATGTCCACAAGATGATCCCGCCCTCTTGAACCAATCACCGAACTGATCATGTGCCTGGGACCTCTGCCCCTAATTTTGCCTTTAAAAAACACATATGGGGAACATCTCCAGGAGACCAGGTCTTTTCAGCATGAGCTGCCCGCACTCCTTGCTTTGCGCTTTGCAATAAAGCTGTACTTTCCTTCATCACATCATGTGCCTATGGTTTGGTTTTTTTTTTTTTTTTGGAGAGGTTTTTGCTATAGGGCGTGTGCTCTCGCCAGACAGACAGAGAGAGACAGAGAGATAGAAAGCAGGAAATCACCCCCCAGGGGGGATGGCCACGCCGCAATCCCTTCTCCTCCATTCTCCTCTCGGGATCTTTGGCACGCACGCACACGCGCCCGGCGTGAGTTTAAGCCGCCAGGTCCGGGACTCGAACCGCGGTCGACTACGTGGGAGTCCAGCGACATAGCCATTACGCTAACTGCTGGTCCCCCTATGGTTTGGTTTTATAGCACTTGGGAGAGCGAACCTGATTTGAGTTCAATAACAGGACACTGGACGAAAACCGTACCTATGTAAGTAGTATGGAAAGCCTTCACCTTGTCTACGTACTTTTGAGTACATGAAATAGCTCCTACTGGTGAGAAACCTTGAGAATTGCAAAAAAGCTTTCACTGTTGCACAAACTTTCTATCATACAAGACAATATATACTGAAGAGAGATGCTATTACTATAAAGTGTGTAAAAAATCATTTTAAAAACAGAGACTGAGGACAGCAAGTGGCACAGTGATTGAGGCTGTACTCCTACATGCATCACCATGGTTTGAGTCCCAGACTCAGTAGTTTGATAATTATGAGGAGACATGTGTGTGCATGTGCCCAAAAACCTGGCAAGGAAATGGAGAAGGTAATGCAGTCGGCTATCTCTTTGTGGGTGATTTCTTGCTTTCCCTCTCTGTCTCCTGAGGAGCTCTCATGTCTTATGGCAAAAATCTAAAGGAGAAAACAAACAAAAGCAAAATAAAAAAAGACTAGTCTGTAGTCTACTGGTTATTGAAGCTGTATCCTATATGGCTGAGTGCCATTTTTTATTCCATTTGTTGTTATTATTATTATTTTTAAATTTGACCAAAGAGAGGCAAAGAGAGAAAGGGAAAGGGAGAAAGCAAGTCACTGGGTCTGAGACTCAAACCATTGTCAGTCATGTGGCAGTCCAACACCTTTAACCACCATGCCACCTGCTGGCCCCATGTTGAGTGTCATTTAAATCCAAGGTGGAACTGCTAGCAAAACGCTGGAGATACATGTGATCAAAATCCTGAGAAGATAAGAGAGGTTGAGAGGGGGTTGAAATGATTCCACCCCATGAGGGATTTTTTTTTTTTAGAAAGATTTTTACAATAGGGATGTGAGCTTGCTGGAAAGACAGAGAGAGACAGAGAGACAGAATGTGAGAAATCACTCCCTGAGGGGGATGGCCATGCTATAATCTCTTCTCCTTTGTTCTCCTCTCCAGATTTTGAGCGCAGGCATACATGCACTCAGCATGAGATTTTGTTGTTGTTGCTTGTTTTAGAGAGATTTATGTAATAGGGCGCATGCGCTCCCTAGAGATACAGAGAGATAGAAAGCGAGAAACCCTCCCCCAGGAAGATGGCCATGCCACAATCCCTTCACCTCCATTCTCCTCTCAGGATCTTGGGCACACACGCATACGTACCTGGCATGAGTTTAAGCCACCGAGTCTGGGACTTGAATTGTGGTTAATTACATGAGAATGCAGTGATGTAACCATTATACCATTTGCTGGTCCCCGGGCATGAGTTTTAAGCCATTCGGTCCAGGACTCAAATCTCGGTCAACTACGTGGGAGTCCGCAATGTAATCATAGATGTCATCTGCTGGTCCCTGGGCATGAATTTTAAGCCGTCGGGTCCAGGACTCAAATCTCGGTCAACTACGTGGGAGTCCAGCAATGTAGTCATAGACGTCATCTGCTGGTCACCCCATGAGTGATTTTTATTGTTTTGCCAGAGAGTATGAACTTTGGGTGGAGGGAGACAAAGTAAGCAAACATCCCCCTTGGGGAATGATCATGCTGTAATCTCTTCTCCATTTCTCCCTTCTTTGGATATTTTGGACATGCATGCACACGTACCCATCGTGTTTCTCAGACAGCCAGTTCCAGGACTTGTATTGCACAGTTGGCTCTGTGAGTTCCATCCATCTTCACCCTATTACCAGCTGACCCAGGAACTGTTTTCTCTCTACGCCTTTCTTTGGTAAGTGGATGAGCACTCAGGGAAAAAAATGTGGAAAATCCTCTGTTATCATCTAGACTTGGCTGCATTGAAAATCACCTACTGCAGAGACCTATCATTAATGTAAAGAGCTGGGATTCAGCTACCTTAACCTGTACACTGCCTGCTGGCCCTGCACCTTTCTTTGTTATGGAAAAAAGCTATCTTTTAACAATTTTTTTTCAATTATTTTATTTATTTATCTTGACCAGAGAGGGACAGAATGAGAGGAGAGAGAAAGTAAGAAAGCAAGCCAAGCCACCAGGTCCAGGACTCAAACTGCAGTCAGCTAGGTGGAGTCCAGTGCCCTAACCATCCATGCCACCTGCTGGCCCCAAAAGCTATCTTTTTTGGCACAGGATTTGTTCCATTTTCTTTATGGTAGAAAGATGCCATTTGTATATAAGTGTGTAAAATTCATCATACTGTCCATGAAATATTTTTGTATTTTGCATCTCTGTTTTTGTTTTTACATCTATTACTTTGCTAACTGAGTCTGAATCAAGACAAAAGATCTGTGATTGAACAATAAAACTTAGAGTTTTTATTTTTTTTAAAAAAAGGCCTTGGATGTGATTGAGTCAGACCTACCCTACTCTGTCTTCCTTTTGATTAACTAGCAATAAACCAGTTCAAGCTTTAATTTTTTATCCTTAAAAATTATTTTTTCCAGGGAACCAGCAGTTAGCGTAATGGCTATGTCGCTAGATTCCCACATAGTTGACCGCGGTTCACGACTCGGACCCGGTGGCTTAGAACTCACACCGGGCGCATGTGCGTGTGTGCCCAAGATCCCAAGAGGAGAATGGAGGAGAAGAGATTGCGGCGTGACCATCCCCCCTGGGGGGTGATTTCTCGTTTTCTGTCTCTATGTCTCCCTCTGTCTGTCTGGCGAGTGCACGCGCCCTATAGCGAAAACCTCTAAAAAATATATATTTTTTCCAGAGAGTACATGCACTCACCAGTGAGAGAAACACAAAGAGAAAGGGGAAGAAAGCACTCTCCATGGGGCATGGTCATACTGCAATCCTTTCTTCTCCATCTCTCCCTCCTCTCAGGATTTTGGACATGTGCACACATGTGCCAGGCAAGGTTCTCAAGTCGCCAGTCAGGGACTGAACCATGGGGATCAGCCAGGTGAGACCTGAATGCTTTAATTTTTTAATTTATTATTTTAAAAATAATTATTTAATTTCAGAGCCAGCAGGTGGTGTGGTGGTTAGGGATGTTGGACTCCCACGTGGCTGACTGTGGTTCAAGTCCCAGAGCTGGCAGCTTGCTTTCTCGCTTTCGCTCTCTAGCTTTCACTCCCGCTCTCACTCTGTCCCTCTCTGATCAAATTAAAAATAAATACATAAGTAAAGTTAAATAAAATAATTCTTTTAAAAGAAGAATTGTTTAATTTTATCCATTGTCATTATTTTGTTATTTTAAAGTTGCCCAGAGAGAGAGAAGGAAGTAAGAAAGCAAGCTGCCAGGTCTGGGACTCAAACTGTGGTCAGCATGTGGGACTCCAGCCACCTTACCCATTATGTGACCTACTGGCCCTGAGACCTGGATGCTTTAACTACCAGGGCATGTAGTCAGCTCTATGCTTTAATTATATATCCAGAGTTCCTACCACACAGTACTGAGACTAAAATATGTTTGCATAACAGAGCAGGAAAGCTAGACATCAGCTAGGGCAGTGATTCCAAAGGTCCCTGGTCCCACATTCCCAACTACAAATGTAAAGTTGTTCTGTCTCTACTGTCAACTTAAAACTTACCTTAAGTTACTGAATGTCTTAGTCCATTGCTCACAAAAATGCTAGAAACTGGTCGATGAATAGAGAATAGAGGTTTATTTGACCCGTGATTCCAGTAGCTGGGAAGTCCAAAGGCATGAGACTGACATTATCAGGTCAGCTACAACATGGCCAACAGACGCAGAGGATGACAGGCACGTGCAGAAAGAATGTGGTCTGTGTTCCATGTCAGTTTCTCCCTCTCATTTTTTCTCTTTATAAACCCAGCAGGATTCAATCATGGGGCCCTTGCCCAGTCACTAATCCCTCCCCAAATACCCTATCTTTAACCCAGTAATTATTGTACATCAAGTTTTCACTCTCAGTCCTGTTACAATGGTTCAGACATGAATTTTCTGGGGAGTGTATTCAAACTATGGCACTGAGACCAAGTATGGAAAGCAGAAGGAGTTTATTTGGGCCAAGTTAGGGGACTGAAGTCCAGCATGCTGCCCAAACGGACATACTCGGGCTGTCCTCAACACATGCACTGAGAACTGAGGTCTTACAACCCTCAAGCAGCTTTAGAAAGCAAAACTGGGGCCAGCACCAGGGCAGCTGAATCCCACATGGCTAACTCCATGGTTCAAATCTCAGACCTGGCACCTTGAGAAACATACTGGACACATGTGCATGTGTACCCAAACTCCTGAAGGGATTGCGGCACGACCATTCCCCGTGAGGGGTGCTTTCTCTCCCTCTCTTTCTGTCTGCCTGTCTGTCTCTTCTGGTGAGCACATATACCCTGTAGGGGATGGGAAGCAAAAACCACAAGTGGAAGGGGTGAGGGAGAGGAGATTATAACTGCCGTTTTGGGACAGTTATCTTTGGCGACCAGGATCAATAACAAGGGTGGCATCAGCCCAGGGTTGGACAGGCAGGCTCTGGGCAGTTGTCTTTGGACAAGTAGTTTTTGTGTCAGGTTACAGTGGTCTGTGCAATGTCGTGGTTCTGGCAGAATTCTTTAACAGTTCTTGTTACCAGGCATGCTAGTGTGACAAAACAACCCTTCCATGGCCTTCTCCAGCTCAATTGAGTCAGGGTTTAACACAAATTGACACAAATGACTCCATTTCCATGCTGACAACTTTCACACAACTGAGCTCCCCCCTCCCAAGCTCATTGTCTGAGTTAAACGAATCTAGCCACGTCTTTTAGGTTTGGCATCTGAGGCATGTCTGTGACGTGGGAAGAGTGGTCTGAATGGAGAGTGATGGGAAGAGACCAGGTTTCAGCTGACCGTGACCGAGAACGAAAGGGCTGCCAATGCCTCGCTCTTCTGAATGAAGGCACTGTTGAAATCCGGAGACTGAACGTCTCTATTGGCCTTAGTGGCACTGAGGAAAGCTTCTCACCCTGTTGGCCTTCCTTCCTCTTTTCTTGAGGTCTCCTCGATTTAATAGTCTGTAATCCCACTCCATGCCTGGGTCACCAAACACTACCCACTGCGGTTTCCAATACAAGAATAGATTCCTCGGTGTTCCTTGAGGGCAGAGTCCGCACAATCGGCGTGCCTATGAAAGAGAAGGGCTGTCTTAATTTCTCCCAACTTTGAGCACTCTCCCGAAAGCTCTCTGATTTCACTCATCCTCCAAACCCCTCGGCTAAAACATCTGGATGATGCCAGCTCGCTCATGGCCTAGTCCAGACAGTCCAGCTCGCCTCTCAGGGCTCCAGTTCAAGGCGGCTGCTTCTTAGAATCTTTGTGCTTCTTGTTTACACATTATATTCCCCCTTTGGTTGAAACTGCTACCTTGACATGTAATTTGTAGCCTGTAATTTCTTTTTTTCTGTTTACTTTTCTGTTCCTTTATGAGGGAGGGAAAAAGAGAGAGACAATAATAGGGTTTTTGTTTGTTTGTTTTTTAAATGTTGCCAGAGAGAGTGTACGCTCACTGAGAGGGAGGCAAGAGAGAAAGCGAGAAAGCGCCCCCCTCCCATTGGAGGACAGCCACTGCGATCCATTCCCTATTTCTCTCCTCGGGATTCTGGGCACGCACACACATACACCTGGAGATTTTCCAGCCACCAGGTCCAGAACTTGAACTGCACGTTTAGCCTTGTGGAATCCAGCCGCATTAACTACCAATGTCACCAGCTAGCCTGAGAGGGTTTTTTTTTTTGACAGGGATTTTCTGTTTCATGATCTTCCACCAGCTTTTAAGGTTTGTCAGGAATCGAACCCAGGCCTCCCATGTGGCCTTGGTCTACAGAGCTGTGTAGGCCTACAGTCACATGTCTTACCAGTGTGACACTATGCCCAGGCCTGTGGCCTCTAATTTAGTCTTTACCCAAAAGACCCACAGATCCTCTCTTAAATAACAGCAAAGCCCATCTCCTTTAAGGTTTCTTTGGTTATCTTTGTAAAGTTTGACCTTAAATTCTTCTGAAGATTTCTCCTAATAATACAAAATTTGAATACAAGCAGTACAAATCCTTCCACTGTAATGTCTGGAGACAAATCATATATATATATATACATATATATATATGTATATATATATGTATATATATATGCTTATTTTATATATATATTATATATATGATTTGTTTTCTTCAATATGAAAATTATTCTGTTTCTATTTTTCTTTCATCTCCTCTCTTTTTGGGCTCAGTGGGATTGGGAGGTTTCGGTGTGGAGGTTCCTCTGCATTCTCAGCATTAACACCTCGTACAT
Source organism: Tupaia tana (assembly GCA_026018925.1). Taxonomy (NCBI): domain Eukaryota; kingdom Metazoa; phylum Chordata; class Mammalia; order Scandentia; family Tupaiidae; genus Tupaia; species Tupaia tana. Next base: position 131,312,869 of record JAKSZU010000002.1, read on the forward strand.
TTGCAGGACGGCTTCATGCTCCTTTAGAAGAGCCATAAATAGGGGCTGGCAGGTGGCATGCTGGATTCCCACGTGGCCAACCACAGTTTGAGTCCTGGACCTGGTGGCTTGCTTTCTTATTTTCTCTCTCTGTCTGATGAGTGCATGTCCCCCGTAGCAAATTTTAAAAAATGATAATAATAATAATAATACAATTCAAGAAGTCTTAAAAAATAAAAGAATGAGAGCCATCATTGGCCAGAGAGTAGCAATGAAATGGTCACTGGCCTTGGAGAAGTAAGCCTTCGTGCCCAGGTCCAGTCACGGGGAGGTCAGATACCTGTTGCCTGAAAGAATCCAGTTCCCATGAGATCTTCTGGGGTGCTGCTGTCCTTGATGTCGCTATGTATCCTGGCGACTGAAACCGCTTGTCACGCCCGCTATTCCCATCGACGTTGTTGCTGGCCGCATTTCCTACCTGGCCAGGGACAGGGTTCAGGGAAACAAAGAGCCTGTTCTGCTCAATCTGGGAGCCCCTACCCAGTGTGTCTGAGGTAACTGCCCAGGCACTATTTTAAATATTTAATATACCAAGGGCCTGGCAGGTGACATGGTGGTTAAGGGCACTGGACTCCTACGTGGCCAACCATGGTTCAAGTCCCGGACCTGGTGGCTTGCTTTCTCACTCGCTTTCCAAAGTCTCTTGCTTTCCCTTTCTCTCTCTCTCTCTCTCTCTCTCTCTCTCTCTTTCTCTCTCTGTCCCTTTCTGGTCAGATTAGAATAAATAAATAAATAAAGTTAAGGCCTGGTGGATAAAGGCACTGGATTCTCACATGGCCGACTGCAGTTTGAGTCCCAGAACTGGTGGCTTGCTTTCTCACTTTCACTTTCTCTCTCTCTCTCTCTCTAATCAAATTAAAAAATAGTAACTAAGGGACCAGCAGTTAGCATAATGGCTATGTCGCTGGACTCCCACATAGTCGACTGCGATTCAAGTCCCAGACTCAGTGGCTTAAACTCACGCCGGGCGCGTGTGCGTGCGTGTCCAAGATCCCGAGAGAATGGAGGAGAAGGGATTGCGGCGTGACCATCCCCCCTGGGGGGTGATTTCTCGCTTTCTATCTCTCTGTCTCTGTCTGTCTGGCGAGCTCACGCGCCCTATAGCAAAAAACCTCTCCAAAAAAACCAAAAGTAACTAATGGAATTAAATAAATAAATAATTCTTTAAATAAATAAAGTTAAATAGAATAATTCTTAAAAAATTTTTAACATAACAGTCTTCTAATTGTCACACCAACCCTAAGGGGTGGATACTATTGATACCCCACTTAACAGAAGGGGCTGAGGCCAGAGACCTTGCCCAAGGCTGCAGACAGCTAGTGTATGACATGCTGGGATCTGAACATGGGCAGGTCTGTTTTAGAGGCCACATCTCATAGGCTCCAAGAAACTAGCTGGGCTAAATCCAGCTTGCCTCCTCTCCCTGTATTTATCATGTAATAGTGAAGATGTAAGCTCCCCAGCCCACTCCTCTTTCGCACCGTTGCCTCCACAACACTGCTTACTTGGCCCTGAACCAGCCCTCACTTGCTCCCTCCCTAACCCAGCCTCGTCTCTATAATGGACCACAAAGCCCCTCACACCCGGACTTCTCCTTGGAGTGTTCTCTCCACTTCCTGGCTTTAACTGAAACTTAACTCTCCCTTGAGGGCACTACCTCCTCTGCAGGCTTCTGAAATGAACTCTGTTTATTCTATTATAAGTGAGGGTGATTTTCTTGCTCCAGAGAGCTGCATTCAGACTACTTTCCCCAATCCCTAATTCTAGCTTAGAATAACCCTCTGCCTCCAAGACTCAGTCCCTGGGCTGAACCACTCTCCCTTATCCTGGCTGCTGTCTGCCACCTGCCAGACCTCTCCACCTCACTGAGGGAACGCTGGCACCGGCTGGCTGTCTATGTCCTCCCACTGGGCGACTCTGCTGTCCACATGGAGGACACATTTCCCACCTGGCCTCTCAACTACTTGGCAACTTTATCCCCAAGGATCTTCTCCATTCCAGCTCGGCCTCCTACTCTCATGTCACACCCGGAACCTTGTGAAGGGGAGCAGTCTACCCTGGAGAATCATCGGTGCAGCCTGCTCTTACTTCCCTGTCCAGTCGTCAGCTCGTCTACCCTGCACACTGTAGTCCAGGCCCCCGGGATCTCCAGATCTTCAATGCCTCCCTTCTTCCAGCTGATCAGCCCCTCCCTGTCCAGCTCTCCTCCATGGCCCTTCATTTCAACAACTCGAAAATACCCAGGGACCAGCAGTTGGTCCCTGGTGTAATGGCTATGTCGCTGGACTCCCACATAGTTGATCGCGGTTCGAGTCCCAGACCCAGTGGGTTAAACTCACGCTGAGCGCGTGTGCGTGCATGCTCAAGATCCCAAGAGGAGAATGGAGGAGAAGGGATTGCGGCGTGGCCATACCCCCTAGGGGGTGATTTCTTGCTTTCTATCTCTCTGTCTTTCTGGAGAGCACATGTGCCCTATAGCAAAAAACTCTCAAAAAAAAAAAAAAAAAAAAGAAAAAAAGAAAAGAAAAAAATATCCAAAATTCCGTGGTCCAACAGGTGGCGTGGTGGTTAAGGGTGCTGAACTCCCACGTGGCTGACTGCAGTTTGAGTCCTGGATCTGCTTTTTTACTTTCTCTCTCTCTCCCTCTCTCTGGTCAAATTTAAATAAATAAATAAAAGTTAAATAACTCTCTCTAAAAAAAAAGAGAATATCCCAAGTTCTGTCATTCTTCCATATTTTTAAAATAATTATTTTATTTTTTAAATTTTTTATTCAACTTTATTTATTTCAATTTGACCAGAGAGAGACAGAGAGAGACAGAGAGAAGGCACATGAAAAAGCAAGCTGTCAGGTCTGGGTCTCAAACCACGATCAGCCATGTAGGAGTCCAGCTCCCCCTTAACCACTATGCCACCTGCCAGCCCCAATAATTATTTTATTTTAATTTTACTTATTTATTTGTTTAAATTTTACCAGAGAGGGACAGAGCGAGAGCAAGAGAGAGAAAGTGAGAAAGCAAGCTGCAAGGTCCAGGATTCGAACCGTGGTTGGCTGTGGAATCCAGCACCCTTAACTACCATGCCACCTCCCAGACCCATCCCTCCATATTTTTATCCTTTGCAACTATCTGGATGTTGCAAACCCAAATGAGCCCAGTGATTGGTTTTCTTCAGGATTTTACTCTGACAGCCGAGAAGTGTAGGGGGAATAAACCACATCACCAGCATGTGGTTCCTACCACCGGTCATGATCATCAACCCCGAGGAAGCTCCCAGCAACACTTAGTGACCCAGCCACGTCACTCTAGTCAATGGCTACTTTACTTCAGTTACCTTTTTAGTTTTTACTGTTTCTTTTATGAGCAAGACAGAGGGAAGGGGAGAGGCAGACTGATGGAACCTCCAACAGGGTTGTGACTTCACATTCCACACCCAGCCTCAGCCACCCCCGGGTCATAGGCGTGTCCATGCTTGTGTACTTAGGGAGGTCTCTGGGCTTGAGCCAGGAACCTTCCCATGTGGGGCTGCCTCCCAGTGTTGTGTTTTCCCACTGTGCCACCATCTGGCCCCAGTGGCTACTTTAAACCTCCCTGATCCTTGGACCTATGAGATTCTCTCTCTGTCTCTCAGTGCATGATCTAGCTCTCATGTCACAGAGAAAACCGAAGCCATCAGCGGTGAAGTCCCCCAACCACCTGTTACACATCCTTCTTACTAGACTATTGGTGTTGGTGTGTGTCAGATTCAGTAGGTCAGGGCTGGGGAGAAGAATTTTCACCTCTAACTAGTTTCTAGGAGGTGCTCGATGCTGCTGGTCCAGGGACTCCACCTTGAACACCACGGGAAAGAAGAAAGAGCCCTCTTCTGTCTGTGTCCACAGCTGGCCTCTCTGCATCCCATTTCCTCTTTCCTTCCTCTTGGACCTTCAACTGCTCCCTCTCAAAATAAAACAGAAACTGGGGCCAGCTGGTGGCATAGTGGTTAAGGCACTGGACTCCCACATGGCCAACCATGGTTCGGGTCCCAGATCCAGTGACTTGAAATTCACTCTGGGTGTGTGCGTGCATGCCCAAAATCCCGAGAGGAGAATGGAGGAGAAGGGATTGTGGCATGGCCATCCCCCCTGGGGGGTGATTTCTCATTCTCTGTCTTCTATCTCTCTCTGTCTCTCCAGTGAGCACAGGAGCCCTCCTAGCAGAAATCTCTCAGAAAACAAAAAACAAAACCCAAAACTTCTCTACTCTTCATCCTTTTCTACAATCTGAATCTCTCAGTTCTCTCAATTGCTTCCCTACTAGACTCTCACTCAAGAAGGACACAGTGCTTGTATTTTGATTGGATCTTGGTTTGAAAACTATATATAAAAGCCATTTTTAGATTTGATGGGGGAAATTTGAGTATATTCTATGTACCAGGTGGTATTTGGGACTGATCGTTCTCTTAGCTGTGGTCATGGTATTGTGGCTATGTAGGAGAGAGTCCTTATTTTTAGAAGGTGCATGCTGAAGTCTTTCAGTATGAAGCATCATGTTTTTCTCCATTTTCTTTCTTCTTTCTCTCTCTATTTCTTTTCTTTTCTTTTTATTTATTTATCTTTTTGAGAGGTTTTTGCCTTAGGGCATGTGCACTTGTCAGAGAGAGAGAGAGACCGGCAGACACAGTAAGAGGGAAAGTGATCCCACAGGGGCATGGCCACACCACAATCCCTTCTCCTCCAATCTTCTTCTAGGATCTTGGCACCACACACACACACGTGTGCCTGGCATGAGTTTCAAGCTGCCAGGTCTGGGACTCAAACCATGGTTGGCCATGTGCGAGTCCAGAGATGTAACTGCTTTGCCATCTGCTGTTTTCCCCTTGCTCCCTCTTTCTTTCTTTTTTATATTTTGCCACAGGGTGTGTGCATCTGCCAGAGAGAGGGACAGAGAGAGGGAGGATGGCCATGTCACAATCCCTTCTCCTCCTTCCTCCTCTTGGGACTTAGGGCACTAAGGCACATGCTCCCCATGTGATTTCCAACACACCAGGTACAGGACTTGAACCACGTGGAGTCCAGCACCTTAACCACCATGCTGCCTGCTGGACCTTACTTTCCTCCATTTTCTTTCTTTTTTAATTTGCTGGAGAACATGGGTGCTTGTTAGAGGAGAGAAACATCGAGGGAAAGTGAGAAAGTCACCCCCTCCTCCATGGTGGATGCCCACGTTGCAATCCCTTCTCCTCCATCTCTCTCTCCTCTTGGAATTTTGGACACATGTGCACATATGCTTGGCACTTTTTTCAAGCCACCAGGCCCAGGACTTGAGCCACACAGTTAACCATGTGGAATCCGGCACCTTAACTACCATGGTGCTGGCTCGCTTTCTTCCATTTTCATGTAGCTCAAGAACCTATATATAAATATTGGGCCGGCAGGTTGAATGGTGGTTAAGGCGCTGGACACTCCCACATGGTCAGCCATGGTTCGAGTCCCGGAGCTGGTGACTTGCTTTCTCATTTTCCTTCACTCTGTGTGTCTGTCTTTCTCTGGTCAAATGAAAATGATTGAATGAATAAATAAAATTAAATAAATAATTCTTTTAAAAAAGATATATACGTATTTGCAATTGTTACAAATAACAATCGTTAAGTCTAAGTGAAGTGGATATACAAATGATAGTAGTATTATATTTTCAATTTTTCTGTATGTTTGAAATTTATTGTAATAAAAAGTGGGGCAAAATGTTCTCTCGATCCCATCACTTCTACTCAGTGTTTAATACTTTCCGGCTGATGTCCACCTCTTCTATGCCACTCAAATTACTATTATTATTATTGGATACAAGCAGCATGTGTTCACCAGAGAGATACAAAGAGAGAAAGAGAGAGAGGGAAGACTTCTCCCTCAGGGAGATGGCCACACTGCAGTCTCTTCTCCTCCATTCCCCCACTGGGATTTTGGGCAAACACACACATGTGGTCAACATGTTCCTCAAGCTGCTGGGTTCAGCTGTGTGGGATCCAGCCACCTCAACCTCCATGCCACCTCCTTGTCTGCCACTCAAATATTTCTGCAACGACCTTCATGCCATTATATCCAATTTTTCAGTTTTTCTCTTACTTGAACTGCCACTAGTACTCAACACCGTCAACCAGTTATCCCTGAAACGCTGTCTTTCTCTGGCCTCCTGGGCTTGGCAGTCATCTGGTTTCCTCCTGTCCCTCCCACTTGTCTTTCGCTCCTCTGAGGGCTCCTCCTGCTCCATCTGGACACACTGGGGTTCATCAAGGACAGGAAGCCTTGAATCTACCCCTAACTCATGCTACACTCTCCCTCCAGGCAGTCACACCAGCCCATGGCTTTGCGTCCTGTCCACTGATTGCTCTCAAATGTACGTCTTTTCTCTCATCTCCGGACTTCTGTCTCTGCCTGCCTACCTGGGCTCCCTGCGTGGGTGCCTCAAAGCGACCGCAAACAGCGTAGTTGAAACAGAAATCACACTCTTCCCCCACTAGCAGTATCATCTTCAGATGTGTCCTACCGGGGGCCCGCCGTGACCCACACACATTAGGGGCCTTCCCCGACCACAGACAACGTGTCTCACTCAGCATTTATTCCATGACACCTGGGCGCTCTGTCACTTGGGATCTGCCTTCCATGCCGGCACTGCACAACCCAATCCCCTAAACATCTGCTCTTGTAATTAATACGCTTGGCCCTCAGAAGGGAAATGCTTCTGCAATCTTTTCCTTGTATCTTGGAAACAAAAGGTTACCGCAGCCTATTCTGTGAACGTGTGAGGTTGTGCCTCTGCCAATTTCCAAGGCATGCACTGCTTCGGAGTGTGCGAGAGGCTTAAGCAGTAGAAACACTCAGGGCAGAGAAAATACAACTGAATTAACTCGACTATCACCTCTCAAGTAGCCTAAGTGAATTTTCCAACAGTGTTGTGTCTTTTTTTCTTGTTTCTTTCTGTGTTTCAGATGTTTCGATTCAGGCTTGCTCTTTGTTAGATGTGTCAGTTCACATCATACCACCTTAACAATAGATGCAAGTAAGACTCCAGAAACATCTTGCAATATTAAATAATTCATGTCACTACTACGTGTGTATGCCTGTAGGTCTAGACATAACTTATGTGAAACAGAATATGATATTGAAAGCCCCATGTTTTATTCTTGTTGTTTATATTAGTTTTTGGTTTGCCATGGGAGCCTGCACTCACCAGAGAGAGACAGAGAGAAAGGCAAGGTGAGAAATCACCCTCTGGGGAGATGACCACGCTTCATTCCCTTCTCAATTCTCCTTGAGAGAGATTTTGGGCGCACACATGTACATGTCTGGAGTGTTTTACCTTTTTAAAGAATTGTTTATGTATTTAATTTTGTTATTGTTATATTAATTTTTAAATTTGACTAGAGAGAGAGAAAGAGAGTGAGAAAGCACATCTCCAGGTCCAGGGCTCAAACTGCAGTTGGCTATTTGAGAGTCTAGTGCCTTAATTGCTATGCCACCTGCCAGCACACTCCCCCAACCCAGTGTTTTTCAAGCCATTGGGTCCCAGATTCCAGCCACGGAGCCAGCCATGTGTGGTCCAGCACCTAAACCACCACGCCACCTGCTGGCCAACTTTTACTATTATTTTTAATTAATTACAAGAGCAAAAAAAAAAAAAAAAAAAAAAAAGAGATTTCACCAAAAAAATAAAGTCCAGCTTCTCATGGATGACAATGACGACTCTGAAGTCCTACATGGCAACACCTTGCCAGGAGCTGCTGCCCCTCCAGCGGGGTCGAGTGCTCTCCGGTCTGTTACAACCTTACCAAGCAAGTTGCATATTACCTGCCTGACCATTACAAGAATTGGAGTTTGCAAATTGATCTAGTTTCTTGAAGGTAGAAGTTGTGTCTTTTCAGTTACTGGGCACTTTTGTGGCCAAGTGAGGTTTTTACGAGATACTTCATATTTATTTATTTTAAAAGAGATTTTTGCTATAGAGCATGTGCAATCACCGGAGAGACAGAAAGCGAGAAATCAACCCCGGGGGGATGGCCACACTGTAATCCCTTCTCCTCCATTCTCCTCTCAGGATCTTGGGCATGCACGCACACATGCCTGGCATGAATTTTAAGCTGCTGGGTCCAGGACTCGAACTGTGGTCAACTATGTGGGAGTCCAGTGATGTAACCATCACACTATTTACTGGTCCCAGGATTTTTTTTTTTAATGTTTCTGTGAAAATCTCATTGTAATCTTGAAAGGAATTGCACTGAATTTGTACTTAGTTTTGGGTAGCATCGCTATTTTAACATTATTAATTCTCCCAATCCATTAAAATGGTATAGCTTCCCATTTATTTGTGTCTTCTATTTCTTTCTTTCTTTTTTTAAAATTTCCATGAGAAGGCTATTATTTAGTGACTAACCAAATACTAACAGCGCTAAAATACAAAAAGCACTGTGCACGCCAGGGGCCCGCATTGTGGTAAAGGCACTGGATCTCCACATGGCAAACCGCAGTTGGAGTCCTGGACCTAGCAACTTGAAATTCACACCAGGCATGTGCATGTATGCCCCAAATCCCCAGAGGATGGATTATGGCTCGGCCATCCACCCTGGGAGGTGTTTTTCACTTTCTCTTTCTCTGGATGCTCAATCTATGGCAAAAACCTTTATTTATTTATTTTTACAATTATTTCATTTAACTTTATTATTTACTTATTTTAATTTGACCAGAGAGGGACAGAAAGAGAGAGAGGGAGGGGAAGTGAGAAAGAATGCTTCCAGGTCGGGACTTGAACCATGTTGACCACTTGGAAGTCCAGTGTCCCTAACCACCACGCGACTTGCTGGCCCTGGCAAAAAACTTAAAAAAAAAAAAAAAAAAAAAAAAAAAAAAAAAAAAAAAGTCCAGGTTCTGGGTTACCTTCGAACACCGCCCAGGCCCTGCCACTACAGGACGCACACATGGGTAGACCCGAGTCCGTGGTGGTCTTTATTAAGTCCCCAGCATAGGTTTATTTTTTCTTCTCCCCATCTGTTCTGCAGCTTTCTTGGCTCTTTTTGTCTGGATGCGGAAGAGCCGGGCACTGGCAAGGGCCACGCGAAGACTGGCGAAGGCCTTGAAGTTCTCCTCGGTGGTGAGTCTGCTTCCTCCTTCCCGCAGACGCTCAGCGTGGGCATCGCTGGTCCTCCCAGCTGGGGGCCAACTCGAGTTCTTCAGCAGAGCTCTCTCCCTTCTCGGGGACCGAGGGCTTCCTGGGGAAGAGGCTGAGCTTGGAGCGGTCCTCTGTACTCCACCAGCCGCTGCACGCTGGCCCGCAGCGACTCCGACCCGTCCCGCCGCCGCGGGCCCACGGAGATGCCGATGGTCCGCGCCACCGCAGCCAATCCAGGCTGAAGCCGCGCTGCGGGGTGGGACCGCACGGTGCGGCACCTCGCCCTGGGCGGGTCTTACTGGACGCCAGGCGCGGCGCCATGCGGCCCGCTGCGTTGTCGCCTGCCGGCCCTGCGACTGCGGATTCCGAGCCGGCTGGTTGAACCAGGTGGCCCACGCGGCGCTGCCAGTCCTAGTAGCAGTGCGGCTTCGGGATCATGGCATTCCCGCTGGGCGCCACGGCAGCCTAGGGCCCTCCGCGCAAGAACCGCAGAGCGAAAAGCTTGTGTCTTCAGTTTCACTGTTTTGCAGTTACCAGTACATAGATATCTCACTCTTTCGTTAAATTTACTCCTAAGTATTATTATTATTATTTTTTGAGAGGTTTTCGCTATTAGGGCGCGTGCGCTCGTCAGACAGACAGAGAGAGACAGAGAGACAGAAAGCGAGAAATCACCCCCAGGGGGGATGGTCACGCCGCAATCCCTTCTCCTCCATTCTCCTCTCAGGATGCCCGGGCCTGAGTTTTAAGCCACCAGGTTCGGGACACAAACCGCGGTCGACTACGTGGGAGTCCAGCGACATAGCCATTACGCTAACTGCTGGTTCCCATCCTAAGTATTCTTGATGCTGTTGTAAATGGAGTCGTTTTCTTGATTTCTTTTTTGAATACTTCATTATTGTTGTACAGAAATACTGTCAATTTTTGTACGTCGATTTTGTTCCCTGCAACTTTACTGAATTTGTTTACTAATTCTAACAGGGTTTTTGGCAGAGTCTCTAGGGCTTTCTATATAAATTACGTCATTTCCAAACAGTGACAATTTAAGTTCTTCCTTCCAATTTAGATGCCTTTTCTTTTTTTTAAAGATTAATTTTATTTTATTTTGTCATTATTATTCAGTTTGACCAGAGAGAGAGAGAAAGGGAGAGAGAGTGAGAAAGCAAGTCACCAAGTCCAGGACTTGAAATCTGGGTCCACCATCTGGGAGTCCAGCGCCTTAACCACCATGCCACCTGCTGGCCCCTAGATGCCTTTTCTTTTTGTTTGTTTGTTTGTTTATTGACTATTTGCTCTGGTTAGAACTACGCTGTAGAAGAGGTAAGAGCGGATATCCTTGTCCTGTTCCTGATCTTAGAGGAAAAGGTTCTAGATTTTCACCATTGAGAATGATATTAGCTGAGGGTTTGTCATATATGGCCTTTATCGTGTTGAGGTATATTCTTTCTCTAGCTAATTTGTTGAGAATTTTTATCACAAAAGGATGTTGAATTTTGTCAACAAGTGCTTTTTTACATCTACTCATATGGTCATATGGTTTTTGTCCTTCACTTGTTAATTGCAATTTTTTGTGTCTGGTTAAGAAATCTTTCTGAGGCCAGCCGGTGGCACAGTGGGTAAGGTAGCAGGATCCCCCATGGCCAACTACGCGGTTTGAGTCTCGAAAAACACACACCAGGTGCATGTCTGTGTGCCCAAAATCCCAAGGGGGAGAATGATGGAAAAGGAATTGTAACATGGACATTCCCCTTTGGGAGAAAGGGTGCTTTCTCACTTTCTCTTTTGTGTGTCTTTTTCTGGTGAGTATGCAGGCCCTATAACAAATTTTAAAAAAGAGGAGGAAGAAGAAAGAAAGAAAGAAAGAAAGAAAGAAAGAAAGAAAGAAAGAAAGAAAGGAAGGAAGGAAGGAAGGAAGGAAGGAAGGAAGGAAGGAAGGAAGGAAGGAAGAGAAAGAAAGGAAGGAAGGAAGGAAGGAAGGAAGGAAGGAAGGAAGGAAGGAAGGAAGGAGGAAGGAAGGAGGAAGGAAGGAAGGAAGGAAGGAAGGAAGGAAGGAAGGAAGGAAGGAAAGAAAGAAAGAAAGAAAGAAAGAAAGAAAAGAAAGAAAGAAAGAAAGAAAGAAAGAAGAAAGAAAGAAAGAAAGAAAAGGAAGGAAGGAAGGAAGGAAGGAAGGAAGGAAGGAAGGAAGGAAGGAAGGAAGGAAGGAAGGCGGGCCGGCAGGTAGTGTGGTGGTTAAGATGCTGGACTTCCATATGCCTGATTCCACGGTTTGAATCCCTGACCTGGAGCCTTGAAAATCATATCAAGTGTATATGTGTGTGTGTGCCCAAAGTCCTGAAAGGAGAACGGAGAAGGGACTGTGGATCATCTCCTTGGAGGGGTGATTTCTCACTTTCCCTTTCTCTCACTCTGGTAAACACACACGCCCTATGACAGAAACTTAAAAAGAAAGAAAGAGAGAAAGAGATCCTTCCATACTGTGGTATCATCAATATTTTATCTTTTCTTTGAATAGTTTTAAATTTTGCTTTTCTTAAGCTATCTGAAATGTATTCTTGGGTATGTTATCATGTAGAAGTCCCCTTCCCCCTACCCCCCCCATTCAGACAGTAAACTCAAGACCATGGAGTCTCTATCCTTTCCCAGTGCTGATGTCATTTTTTTCATACACCAAGGATCATATATTCGAGGAGCTGATTCCATGCAGTTCTCTTCTGTTTTAATGGTCTGGTTATTTGTCCATATGCCACTCTGGCTTTGAAGTTGTGATATATGTGGTAAGGCAAGTGCTCTGGTATTCTACTTCAAACTCATTTTGGACTTTTTTGTCCATTCTTCCTCCTCCATAAGAATTTTTTTTTTTAAAGAGAGAGTTTTGCTATAGGGCACATGTGCTTGCTGGAGAGACAGAAAGTGAGAAATCAACCCCCCTGGGGGGATGACCACACCACAATCCCTCTCCTCCATTTTCCTCTTGGGATTTTGAGCATGCACACACATGTGCCCTGGCGTGAGTTTTAAATCACTGGGTCTGGGACTCAGACTGAAGTTGACTCTGTGGGAGTTCAGTGACGTAACCATTACACCATCTGCTGGTCCCCCCTCCATCAGCATTTTAAGAACGGTTTGTATAGCTCCATAAAATATCTTGTTGGGGTTCTGCTGAATTGTACTGAATTTACAGATTGGAGAAAATTTGTGAGCTCTATGTTGAATATTCCTCTTCATTTAGCTTGGCATCGCTCTCCATTCTTCTTTTTATCTTTCCTTGATCTTCTTTATCTTATGTTTACTTTTTCTTTTTTTTTTCCACTCATGATAGAGCATAGGAACACATACATGAGAGTGAGGGGTAAGAGCACCCTTCGCACTGTCTGCTCACGGTGCAGTTAGGAGACTGCACTAGCCCAGGGGCTCTTTTTTTTTTTTTTTGGAAAGGTTTTTGCTATAGGGCGCGTGCGCTCACCAGGCAGACAGAGAGAGACAGAGAGACAGAAAGTGAGAAATCACCCCCCAGGGGGGATGGCCACGCCGCAATCCCTTCTCCTCCATTCTCCTCCATTCTCCTCTTGGGATCTTGGGCACGCACGCACACGCGCCCGGCGTGAGTTTAAGCCACCAGGTCCGGGACGCAAACCGCGGTCGACTACATGGGAGCCCAGCGACATAGCCATTACGCTAACTGCTGATCCCTAGCCCAGTGGCTCTTGAGCACAGGCATAAGCTTGCCCTGTGTCCCAAGCTGACCTGGTCACCACGTGGGATCCAGCTCTCTTCAGCAGCACCTATTGATTGGATGGGAGAAATGCAAATGTCAGGATGCACAGTGCTTGTGGGGGCAACTCAGTATCTTGGCAGTGCGGGGAGAAAAGGTGGGGACTGAAGGCAAAAGATCAGTTCCTCTAGGGATGTTTTCGTACTTGAAGATGCTTCTCTGAGATGTTTCTTGTGCGTCTTGTCTCACATAGTCCTGTTCTCCTTTTCCCATTTTCTCCTCCAATCTCCATTGGCTGCTGCTTCTAGCCTCTGTCTCTGCCATTTTCCTGGACATGTGTCTCTGCCTTTCAGTGAGAGGCTGTCTGTGCAGTTGGGGCCCAGCAGCTCCAGCTGGGCATTATTCTTTGAATGAAATGCAACAAAGATTTTTGAAAGTCCTGGGGTCCTGAGAACAGGCCTGCTGAGCTCAGAAGTGGGCACAGAGCAATGACATCATCAGACAGTGATGCCACGCGTAGCTTTAGCACTTGAGGCAAGGAGGACCCAGCCGTTTCCAAAGGAAGTGGTGGAGTAGGGTGGGATTGGTTGGGGAATAAAATGTGATTGTGGGAATTGTCCTGGAGACCTCTAGGGATTCTGCTTTTGCTTTAAAATGACTCCTTCAGGGGCGGGCAGGTGACTTTTTGGTTAAGGTGCTGGACTTCCACATGGCAGACTGCAGAGTTTGAGTCCTGGATTGGGCAACTTGCTTTCTCACTTTCCCTCTCTCTCTGGTCAAATTAAAAAATAATAGTAATGGGACCAGCAAATGGCCACTGGATTCCCATGTAGTTGACCACAGTTTGAGTCCCAGACCCAGTGGCTTAAAACTCATGCCGGGCGCGTGTGTGTGCGTGTGTGCGTGTGTGCCCAAAATCCCAAGAGGAGAATGGAGGGAAAGGGAGTGTGGTATGACCAGCCCTCATGGGGGGGGGGGGGGCAATGTCTCACTTTCTGTCTTCTCTGTCTCTCTGGTGAGCACACACCCTATAGCAAAAGTCTCTCTCTAAAAAATAATGATAAATAGGGGGACCAGCAAAGGGCATGGTGGTTAAAAACACTGGACACTCCCCACATTGTCGACCATGGTTCAGGTCCTGGACCTGGTGGCTTGCTAACTCACTTTCTCTCGCTCTCTCTGTCTCTCTGGTCAAATTAAAGTAAATGAATGAATAAACAAAATTAAAATAAAATAATTATAAAAAATAAATAAAATTAAATAATTTTTCTAAAATAAAATAACCTCTTCAGGGCTAGGCTGATGGCCTAATAGCTAATATCACACATGATTTGAGTTGGTGGCTCAAGAAACACACCAGATGCCCGAGTGCGCATGCCCCAAATCCCAACAGAATGGAGAAATGGAGGAGAAGGGGACTGTGGCATGAACCACGTCCCGTGGCGTGGGGGTTTGCTTTCTCCCTCTCTCTCTGTCTCCCTCTGGTGTGCGCACACACACCTCTAGCAAATTATAAAACAAAAAATAAAGAATAATCACTTCAGAAAAATCCCAGGGAACCTGGTCCATCAGTGACAAGAGCAGGTCTGAGACAGCCCGGTTACATTTCTCAGATGGAGGAAAGGAGATGGGAATGTGCCCAGGGAGAATTTAGTGATGTATTTGTTTAAACTAAGAAGTATGGACCTCTGGGAATAGCAGATGGCATAATGAGTATATCGCTGTGTAATCCCACATAGTCAACCGCAGTTTGAATCCTGGACCCAGTTGCTTAAAAGCTCATGTCAGGCACGTGTGTGTGTGTGCCCAAAAGTCCAAGAGGAGAGTGTGGCATGGCCACCCCCCCAAGGGAGTGATTTCTTGCTTTCTGTCTCTCTCTCTCTCTCTCCAGCAAGTGCCCATGACCTATAGCAAAAATCTCTCAAAAAAAAAAAATAAATAAATAAAAATAAAAAAAAATAAAGAAAGAAAGAAAAGAAAAAAAAAAAGTATGAAGTTCTTTCTTTCTTTCTTTTAGAGGTTTTTGCCTTAGGGCACATGCGCTTACCAGAGGGAGAGAGAGATACAGAAAGAGGGAAAGTGAGAAATCACCCCCTAGGGAAGATGGTCACGCCGCAATCCCTTCTCCTCCACTCTCCTCCCAGGATCTTAGACACGCATGCACATGCACCTGGTGTGATTTTCAAGCTACCAGGTCTGGGACTTGAACCGTGGTTGGCCATGTAAAAGTCCAGCAAAGTAACTGCTATGCCATCTCCTGGCCCTTGGACTTCTTTCTAAAAAGGCCCAGGATCTCCCTGGGAGATTAGCACTTTGGTCTAGAGTGAAGCAGATCTGGCTGTTCTGGCGTTGAATAGGCCCAAGTGAGACACTCTGTCCGCCCCATGTGATTGCTCTGAAAATCATCTTGGCTAGTGTTGGGGAGCACCATGGAGGAGCTCTGTCCCCAAAGCGACCCTCCTACTCCCCTTGAATGCTGCAGGGTTGAGGGGTGACATGGCACAGGGGCCTTGACCTCCCTCCTCTTCACCATGTTCATCCCTTCCTCCCTCCTGTGTGTGGCCTGGTCCTGAGAGAGATGGGTGCTCTGAGTGAAGCCACAGCCACAGAGGCCAGAGTGGTAGGGCCTGTCCCAGCGTGGCCCTGGGGTTCCATGCCAGGTTGGAGCTGCACCCACAGTCTGGCCGGAGGACTTGGTGGTGTTGTACCCTGGAACTCGGTCTGGAGCCCTTGCCACCCGTGCTCCTGCTGCTGCAGCTGCAGGTTGGAGCGGCAGCCGAATCCCTCGGCACCTGGGGCTGAGGAAGGGCTTCTCCCTGCGAGCTGGGCTGCGCGGTAGCATGCACTAGTAGGCCCCTGCCCAGCACCGGGGGAGAGCAGACCAGAGGCCTAGCAGGTGTGGGCTGGCGCCTGGCTATACTCACTGCTCAGGTAGGCGTCTCCCCTGTGAGGACTCAGATTGGCAGCTGGCGTGAAGCGCTTGCACATTCAGGGCCGGAGCGCTCACTAGGTGAGCCTTCTTGTGGTCATCGGGGTTGGGGTGCCCTGCCCACAGGAGCTGCAGATGTGGGGCCACTTGCCTGGGTATAGTGAGGTGCTGCAGCAGGCCGGAGCTCCGGGCAGGAGCCCTGGCCACAGAGGTGACAGAGATGGGGGTAGTGGGGAGGTGCTGCTGGGCCTGGTGTGAGCTGTGGCAAAAGTTGGGCGTGTCACCTTGTCACCTGTGTAGGAGTGGAGGTACAGGGGCTGGTGGGTTCGTGGCTGATCCATGCCCCACATTGGGGCAGGAAAAAGCTTCCTTCTCCCAGACTGTGCTAGGAGAGGTGGGAGCAATAGGAGCTCCATATTTCAGGCAAGAAATGGGTTTTATAGGACCAGCAAGTGGTGTAACAATTAAGGCACTGGACTCCCACATAGCCAACCATGGTTCGAGTCCCAGACCCCGGCAGCTTACAACTCATGCTGGGCACATGTGTGTGCATGCCCAAATCCTGAAAGGAGAATGTAGGAGGGACTCTTACATCCTGCATCCCCAGGGGGGATGACTTCCCAATTTCTCACTCACTGTCTCCATCTGTCTGTCTCTCCAGTGAGTGCATGTGCCCTAAGGCAAAAACCTCTTTAAAAAAGAAAGGGGCTGGGACCAGCAGTTAGCATAATGGCTATGTCGCTGGACTCCCATGTAGTCGACCGCGGTTCGAGTCTCAGACCCGGTGGCTTAAACTCACACCGGGCACATGTGCGTGTGTGCCCAAGATCCTGAGAGGAGAAAGGAGGAGAAGGGATTATGGCGTGGCCATCCCCCCTGGGGGGTGATTTCTCACTTTCTGTCTCTCTGTCTCTGTCTGTCTGGCGAGTGCACGCGCCCTATAGCAAAAACCTCTCCAGAAAAAAAAAAAAAAGAAAAAAAGAAAGGGGCCGACAGGTGGTGTGGTGGTTAAGGTGCTGGACTTCCACTTGGTCAACTGTGGTTCAAGTCCTGGACCTGGTGGCTTCCTTTCTCACTTCCCTCTCTCTCTCTCTCTCTCTCTCTCTGGTCAAATTGAAAAACTAATAATAACAATAAATAAAGTTATTATTTTTTTTAAAGCTTTCCTGTGAACACTGAGCAGTTTACTTGGGCTCTGAGTTAGGCCTCACTTGGGCAGGAGTCTTCTAGAAAGTACATTTCCTCAGGGTCCTGAGGCCCTGGGTTCCAGGGCTCAGCTGAATTCAGACACAAGGTCTGCCCTGGCTTGGGAACGAGAAGCCCAAAAGGTAGAATGGCAAGGAGCAGGGAGGGGCTCGCCCCATCCCTCATATCCCCTGGCCCCACAGAAACCCTCTCTCCCCTCCCCAACACAGTCCCCCATCTACCGGATGAGGTCCCTCCTGACCCCCTACCCCCCACAGTGGTCCCTGTTCTGGGGGCAGCAAGCCCTCCTGCATGCACACTTGTTCCCTCTGTGAGGGGAGGTGGCAACATCGCCTGGAGCGTGCAGTGCAGTGGCCCTCGTGTGCACCTGGGACCACTCCGCCCCACAGAGGGCACCTGCACTTGCTGCTGGACAGACAGTGATGGGGCAGGGAGGGAGCACCCCCTAGAGGCATGGCCACGCTGCAACCCTTTCTCCATTTCTTCACCCCGTTGGGATTTGGGGCATGTTTGTGCATGCGCCCCGTTTGTTGTCACGTTGGCAAAGTTGCTGGGGTTGGGATTCGAACCACATGGTCATGTGGTATCTGGCTCCCTTAACCACCTTTGTTGTCACGTTGGCAAAGTTGCTGGGGTCGGGATTCGAACCACATGGTCATGTGGTATCTGGCTCCCTTAACCACCAGGCCACAGCATGCCCAGTACTTCCCATGCCTAACAATTTTCCAGGTAATGCATCTAGTTCAGGATCCACACTGGGAGAGCCACTGGTCTGTCAGGCATTGCGTTTTGTTTGTTTGTTTGTTTGTTTGTTTTGTTTCTGTTTGTTTATTTGTAGAGATTTTGCTATATGGTACACGTAATTGCCGGAGAGACAGAGACTGAAAGCAAGAAATCGCTCCCCAGAGGTGATGGCCACTCTGCAGTCCTGGCTCCTCTACGCTCCCCCTGGGATCCTGGGCACACCCGCACTTGTGCCTGCTGTGAGCTTCAAGCCACCCGGTCCAGCACTGCACCGCGGTGGGCTACGTGGACGTCCAGCGCCTTCCCCACCACGCCATCTGCTGGCCCCTGTCAGGCATCGTCCCGCGCTGGTATTCGCTCACTAAATCCCTACCACTACCTGTTCTTCTCCCTGTTTTGCAGGAAGACGGAGTGACCTGCGCAAAGCTGCTGTTTGTAAATAGCGGAGTGAAGAACTGAACCGCAGTCCCTCTGACTCCAGGGTCCGCGTCCTTCCCTACCCTGCTTCCTTGCGTAGTCAGTTACCCTGCGCGTTTCTCGTTCCTCCACGCGATAGTGCGGTTGCTCTGTACACTGTATCCCTCACCTTGTCTAACCCGGGACTGCAGGCTTGACAGCGGGACTGAGGGCGAGGTACCCCAGGGGCGCCGGACCAGGAGGAGAGCTGCGCCTGCCCCCACCCCGCCGGAGAGCCGCCTCCTCCCAGGCTGGGGCAGGGGTAGTTATTCTTTCTTGGGGAGGCGGGTAGGGGAGACCTACCCAGGGCAAGGGTCCACCATGTCTCCCACGGGATCACCCACTAAGCAGACTAGCTGTGCAGTTCACAGTCGTGGGGGGCCGAGGAGGGCGAGGAAGCGTGAGCGGTGGGGAGTAGGGGAGGGCGGAGGCGGCGGCTGGCGGGCTCCATACGGGCCTGTGGCGTGGGGTAGGTGGCGAGCTGTCCGCGGCTGGAGGGAGAAGAGGCCGCCGGAAGGCGGGACTCGGAGGGCCGGAGTGAGGGGTGACATCTGGCAGCCCCGGGAACCCGAAGGGAAGCCGGGCTAATTCCGCGTCTCGTCCCCACCTCGGCGGCGTCTCGCCCGACTCCTCCCCACCTGCTTCTCTTCCCGGAGGGTCCAGGAGCAGCGCCCACCCCCCCCGCCCCGACATCCAGGGAGCGCCACGCCCCGGGGCTCCTGGGCCCCGAGAGAAGGGGCGTAGGAATCCCGGGCCCCAGGGAACGGTGTGTAGGGCTCCACACCCGCAGGAACAGCGGAACGCTCCCGCGGGGAGGGTGGCCGGAGTGAGCGCCAGCGCCTGGTCCGCCGGCCCGCGGCACTCGCGGGCGCCGCCTTCCCCTGCGGCCCTGCAGGTACCGGGGACCAGAGGCACGAACAAGACATCCCGCGGGTCGGCGGGCGAGCTGCTCAGCCTGCGGGACCCGGAGGCCAAATGGGTCTTCCCGGCACGGGTGACTGACCTCCACTAGCGAGGCCGAGAAGTCCGGGGAGGGGACCAGGGCAGTGGAAATGGGGCGCAAGGGGCAGACGGCTGGGGCGGCGGAAGGACCCTAAGCTCCTCTTGGAAAGGAATTCATCCGGTCGGGGCCCCGCACTGCCCCGAACCCGGCGAGCAACGGAGGCTCCTGTTCCCGTCCGGCCCGCGGAACTCGGAGCTGGGAGGCGGCCGCGGCTTTCCTGGACGCCCCGAGCCCTCCGCCCTAGCCGCTGCCGGGGCGCGCAGAGCAACTCCGCGGCGGCGCCCTCCTGGGAACTGCAGTCCCCAGGTCGCCCGCCCCCCTCGGGCAGGCCGCCGGTGACCCGCGCCGGGTAGGGCTCTCGCAGGCCTCTCCCCGCCCCCTCACTTTCTCTTTCCTCATCAGCTTCTGGCAGCGAGGAGGAATCATTTCCCCTCCGAATACCGCCGTCCTGTCCGCACCTGCACACACGCTCAGCTCTGCAGGCACTTTCCCCATTTCCCTCGGGCATGGGCATCGAAGCCAGAGTTCCAGCCCGGGAGATTCCGGTTTTAGGGGGTAAGTTTGTGTCTGACGTCACCTCTCCTCTGCTCTTCGCCCATCTCTTCCAGGTTCACAGACGTTTCTCCCTATTTTCATTTGCGTATGTGGAGGTTCGGGAAAATGGATTTATGTACTGCGAACTCATTTCCAGATCCCATTCTGCATGGTTTCTAGGCCGCCCCCCCTCCCCGACGTTTTTTCTTGCACACCCAGATAAACACAGAACTGCAGATTCCAAAGAAGAAAAAAAGCAAATTCTTGTTGGCAAGAGGGCACGAAGACAGTTCTTCACCTTCCCCAACATCTGGCGCGGTGGGTGGTGGGGTAATGGAAAAGGCCGCAGGCGGGCACGTGCCCCACTCTGTACAATATAGAAGAATCTGATATAGACACTTTGTATAAAAGTCACTTGTCCTCATTTGTGTCCTTTTGCTGGCTGGCTGGGCTGCGGGGGGTTGGGGGACTAAGAAGCTGGAGTGGTGGGCCAGGACACAGGGACACCCTGTAGTCCCCATCCGCTGGCTGTCCCCTTGCTGGGGTCACTTTGGATCCTTGGTAGGAGCATAGCAGAGTTCCAGCGGCCGGGACACCTTCCAGAACTTCTCGTTCACTAGCTCCAGGGTCAGTGAGCCGTTCAGCGTCTGCGCGGCAGAGGAAAGAGGACAGTTGAGAAGATGAAGGAAATGAACGAGGCACAGGTGACCAGAGAAGGGCGAAAGAAAAAGGAATGAAAGGGATGGGGCAAAACAGAAGCACATGGGAGAGGGGAGGAGAGAAGATGGAGGATGCATGGGGAGGGAAGAGGCTGTGGAATTAGGGCGAGCCACCCTCCCTCGGGCGCTCACCGTGAACGCGCCCCCTCCAGGTGCGATGTAGATGGTGTACTGCTTTTCACTGACGCCCTCCAGGCTAGGCAGAGCTGGCTCTTCAGGACCATCGCCTCCTCCGGCCCCCCCACCTTCGCCCCCACCCCCATCAGGTCCCGCGGAGTCAGAGGCGCCCCCTCCAGGCCCTCCTGGTTCCCCCGCCTCCTGCTGCTGCCTTCGCTCAAGGGCAATCCGCAAGGCCAAGTACTTGGAGAGATGGTCCACCGTGGCATTCCCAGTTGTCTTCACGTACCTGGAGTGGGGAGAGGGCACGTTTAGGGCACGGGAAGCCTCAGATAGGGAAGGGAGGTAAGGGATTTTCCCACAGGGCCTTGGGTTAATTTCTTTCTGGGTTTGGGCAAAGCGTACTTCTGATGGAAATCTGTATCTATGGTGACCTGGGCAAGGCAGGGCTCCTCACCTAGTCTGGCAGTATTCTCCCTTCTCCACGAGCAGGGGGTGAGGCCGGAACACAAGCTCGATTTCTCCACCTGGCTCCGGGGGACTGGGAGCCCCAGGAGGGCTTGGAGGGCCCAGGGTTCCTCCTCCCAGAGTCCCACCTCGGTCACCAGAGTCTTCAGATCCGGCGCCCCCACCTGCACCACCAGTGCCACCTCCCCCTGTTCCTACACTGCTTCCGGCACCACCTAACCGGGGTCGCTTGGGAGCAGGGCCTGGGGCAGAGTCAGGGGCGGAGTCTGAGCTCACATCCTCTCCGTCCCCCTCTCCCTCCCCAGGTTCTCCTTCCCCCCCACTCATCGTGGTGGTCTGATCTGACCCGGGCATCGGCCGCCTCACACGCTGGGCCCTGCAGAGGCAAGGAGTGAAGGTTAGAAAGTCCCGAAGATAAGGGCTTAGACTTTTAACTTCAGAGCATGGGGGAGATCTTAATGATGACACCTAGTATTGATTAATCACCAATCACATGCCAAGCCCCCTAAGTATTCTGCACTGGTTTCCTCACCGAATACAACAAATCCTATGACACAGGTAATTATACTACTCCTATTTTATAGCTGGAGAAGCTGAGGCTTAGGGAGGTTAGATCATTTGTCTGAGGTCAGGCGCTTTTGCCTCTCGAAAGTGTGGCCGAGAACCGTGGCACGGACAATACCTGGGAGCACGCAGAATACAGACTCTTGGACCCAACTACAGACTTACAGAGGGAGAGACCGCATTTCCTTCTTCTTTTTAAATTTGCTATAAGGCACATATGCTCTGGAGACAGAGAGAAAAGGCAAGAAACCCCGCCCCCGGGCGGGGGGGGGGGGGATGGCCACACCACAATCCCTTCTTCATTCTCCTCTAGGGATTTTGGGTATGTTTGCGTACGTGCCCAGTGTTTGTCAAGCTGCTGGCTCTGGGACTTGAACTGCACAGCTGGCTACGAGGGACCCAGCTGCCTTAGCCACCATGCCACTGGCTGCCCTCAGAGTTTGCATTTCTATTAATAATATAACTTATAGATAACTTGGATATACATTAAAGACCGCGAGACGGGGACCTAGGTAATTCAATTCCCAACAGGATAAATCCAGAGCTTGTTCAAAGTCATTCTACTATCCTAACCTCTGGAAAGTCTGGACATGCACGATTTTTCTTTTAAGAACAGTAGCACCAGGACCAGCAGTTGGCATAATGGGTATGTCACTGGACTCTCATGTAGCCGACTGCGGTTTGAGTCCCGGACCCCGTGGCTTAAACTCATGCCAGGTGTATATGCCTGTGTGCCCAAGATTCCGAGAGGAGAATGGAGGAGAAAGGATTGCTGCATGGCCATCCCTCTGGGGGATCACACGTGCCCTATAGCAAAAACCTCTCAAAAAAAAAAAAGAACAGCGCAGCACCAGTTGCTTCAGAAGCAGATCTCCAGGCCTGACTACCAGGCTCTTGGGCTGCAGAGCCTAGAAGCTGGCAGGTGGTGAAGACAGTACCAGGAGGCTGACCCATCCCACCCCCCCTGCACCTGTGCATGGCCTGCATGCGCAGCCCCTCCTCGATGCTGGAGCTCAGGGCCTGCTGGTTGTGCAGACGGCTGAGACGGATGAGCACACGGTCTTGATGGGCCTCATATTCCTCCCGGCTGGGGTAGATCTTAGAGATCAAGGCATCGAAGTTGGGGTCTGGCCGCAGGGACCGCTTGGATACCAGTTTCTTGCGGCAGGTAGGGCACTCCTTGTTCCTGGGGTAGGAGAAGGAAGCCCTGAGCGGTCAGTCCCAGGCTGCACTAGGACCAGAGAGAGGGGCCCCATCTCCAACACGCCACTCCTGTTACCCGCTCCGCAGGGCTGTGACAATGCAGTCGGAGCAGAATCGGTGGAGGCACTCCTTGGTGGTCATTGTATTCTTCAGCATGTCCAGGCAGATGGGGCACATGAGCTCTGAGTGCAGCGACCGAGGCGAGACCGCGATCTCGGTGCCATCCATGATGGCTTCCTAGAGGCATCAGAAAGGTGTTGGTGGGTGGATTTTAGAAACAAGCGGTCCATGAAATGGGAGTGTTGAGAAATACTGTGAAATGTGAGGTGGCAGAAGATGGGATACTGACTCGGAGAGACCAACAACAAGAAGGCTTGGCATCCACTATTTAAGAGCTTTGGAATAGGATGGTACAAAGTTTGGGGCGGGCAGGAACCAGCAGATGGTGTAATGCTGGGCGCCTTGCTGGACTCCCATGTAGTTGTCTGCAGCTGGAGTCCTGGCTTTGGCAGCTTAAAACTCACGCAGGGTGCGTGTGCGTGCGTGCCCACCCAAAATCCCCAGAGGAGAATGGAGAAGGGATTGCGGCATGGCCATCCCCCCTGGGGGGTGATTTCTCACTTTCTGTCTTTGTTTCTTCAGCAAGCGCATGCGTTCTATAGCAGAAATCTCTTTTTCAAAAAAATAAAAAGAGAGAGAGAAAAAGAAAGAAAAGTAAAGTTTGGGGCTGGCAGGTGATGTGGTGGTGATGTGGTGGTTAAGGCACTGGACTCCCACATGACCACCCATGATTTGAGTCTTGGGCCTGGTGACTTGCTGTCTCACTTTCTCTTTCTCTCTTTCTCTCTCTGGTCAAATTAGAAATAATAAATAAAATTTTTTAAAAAAGGTAAAGTTTAGTGAAGGGCCTAAGCATGGGGGTGGCACAGAAGTGTGGAAACTCATTTAACAGAACTTTTTTTTCTTTTTTACTTTTCCCTACAGGGTGTGGAGTGTGCCAGACAGAGAGAGAGAGAGAGAGAGAGAGAGAAGAAACTTGAGAAGTCACCCCTTGGGGGTAGGGGAAATGGCCATGCCACAATCCATTCTCCTTGCAGATTTTGGGCATGCACACATGCCCTGCATAATTTTCAAGCCATGGGACCAGCAGGTGGCATGGTGATTAAGGCGCTGGACACTCCCACATGGCCAACCAGGGTTCAAGTCCTGAATCCAGTGGCTTGCTTTCTCACTTCCTCTCTCTCTCACTCTCAACCTCTGTCTTTCTCTGGTCAAATTAAAAAAAAAATGAATAAATAAAAATAAAATAATTATTTAAAAAAAAATTTTTTTTAAGCCATCAGATCCAGGACTTGAACTGTAGAGTTGGCTATGTGGGACCCAGCTGCTGTAATCTCTGCACCATTTGCTGGCCCTATTAACAGAATTTTAAAAAGTGTGACCCTGGTACTACCTACATCAGAACCCCCTAGGGTGCCTGTTCAAAACGCAGATTATGAGTCCCGGTCCCAGCTGAACCAGAATTGGGGGGGGAGGGCGGTGAAGCCCCAAATGTGATAAACTCCCAAAGTGAGTCCTGTATGCGGTGACCTATGACATCGAACTGAAGAACAGGGAAAGTGATTCCCATCGGTTTGACAGTGATACTCGCGGATCTCTCTGACAGCGCTGTTCTGAGGACTCCATGAAATTAAATGAGAGAAATGTGACAGTGTTTTGAAACGATCAAAGTGATTCAAAGGTGGGGCCAGAGCCCCTGAGTCAGGGCAGGGCGGGCAAAAGAAGGCAGAGAGTGGCAGAGCTTGTGATGGGCGTGTGACGGGGGTTGAGGGGCTTGGAGGGAGGGGCCTGGGGGAGCCCTCGTCACCTGCGGGGTCCGGTGCAGTTCGTACAGACTCAGTTCCCACGTTTTGCTGGCATTCTGAGCATTCGCCGGCGTCGTCATGGTGACCGGCACAGACCCCCACCGGGGCTTGGCAGCCGCGGAGGAGAAGGCTGGGGGGGAAGGGGAGGAGGTAATGGGGGGGCCGCCCCTAGCACAGACCCCGCCCCCGGCGCCCCGCTCCCGCCCCCACGCCGGGCGGCCGCTCACCCGGCTCCGGCCACTGCGCTCCCGCCGCCGCCGCGCGTCTCTCCGGGCCCACGCTCCGGGGCTGAGTGTGCTCGGTCCGCACCGCGGCTCAGACAGCAGCTCCTGCCGCCGCCGCCGCCACCGCCATGGCCCGGGCGCTGGGCCCTACGTCACTTCCGCCTGTCTCTCCACTCCACCCCGCGACCGGAGACGTCACCCGCCACTCGCGGCGCGGGTGGGACGCGACGTGGGTGCCGGGGCTCCCCCGCCCACGAGACGCGCCCGCCCAGCGCGAGGAGCGACTGTCCCGGGAGTCCCGCACCACGTGGGGCCCGCGGTCCCCGCCCCGGCGCTCACTGTCGCGCGGCCACCGCCGTCGCCGCCGCTCTCTCCTCGGCGCCCCCACCCCGGGCCTCCGCTCGGGAGGGAGGGGCCTGGGACCGCTCCTGCCCGGGAGGGAACGGAGGGCTCTGGACAGGGGCCGCCTCCCCCACTCCGCGCCCCTCCGCGGCCCTGGGGCTCGGCGCCCCGACAGTTCCGACCCCCTCCGCCGGGGGAGAAAGGGCTGCGCAGCTCCTGCGCCGCGGTGACCTTCCAGCCCCGAGAACACAGCCGGTCCCGGAGAGCCTGGAGTCCCCTCGCCACCTCGGGGACCGCCCCGCCCTCCGCCCTGGCTCTCCCTAGACCCTCCGACCCGCTCTCGCGTCCGAGGTTTGGGGGCGGCGGCTCGGGACGTCCAAACTCAACTCTCGGCCGGAGCCATAGACTCGAGAATTGCGTTTGGACAATCAGGAGCCGCGGCCCGGCGCAGGGAGGAACGGGGCGATGGAGACACCACGCGGAAGCGGGGACACACACCCGGCCGGCTGCGGAGGGGCGTGCGCGTGCGGGCGGGGGGCCAGGAGCGAAATGTCTGGAGTGGGAAGTGGACAGAGACCTCTTCCAGGACTCTCGAGTAGAGGAAGGGGACCGAGAGGGAAGAAGAGGAAGGGGCAGAGCGATCCCCATTGAGGGCACGGAATGAGAGGGCCACGGGGAAAGGACCGTGATAGGTCCCCGCCAGCCTAAGCTGGGGCTTGGGGACTTGGGCTGCGGCTGCCAGGGGGTGGCCTGTCTCTGGGACGAGGCAGCAGTGGGTCCCCTCACCCCCCACTCCAGTTCCCCCCTACTTCCCTGTCTTCTCCTTCAGTCCGTGGCCGGTCCTTATGTGGGCGCCAGAGTCGATTAGCGCGGACCCCCTCCCCTTCCTCCCCTTCCTCTTCCCAGCCCCCTCCCTTCTGCTCTCCTCCAGCCCCTTTCATGGGCTGGTCCGTTCCCCTAATCCTGGCCCCCTCCCCTAATCCCCCCCATCCGACCCCAGGCCGGCTGCAGCTATTGTAAGGTGGAGAGAAAGGGGAGGGGGGGACTCAGAGAAAGAAGAGGGGTGGGGGAGGGCCACCTGTTCCAAGACCCCCTCCCAGAGGCCAGAGTGGACACCAGGATGGGGCCAGGAACAATCACCCTTGGGGACCATAAGGACCCAGGGTGTTGGGGGACGGAACTGGCCCTGCAGAACCGGTGGAAGCGGGTGGGGAATAAACCCCTCCCTCCAAAAAGACCCAGAGTGTCACGCATACACAGTGACACACACTCTTTCCTCTCACACCCGGCGGCGGGGGTTGCCCTGGGAGACCAGGCAGTGAAAGGGAACAATCCTTCGGGAAAGGGAAAGGAGGGGGAGGTGGGGAAGGGTCTGAGAGCTTGGACACAAGAAGAACCGGAGGTGGCAGGGAAGAGGATTTGGAATTTATTAGGGTCACAAGCACCTCTGCCTCCCATATTCAGCACCCCTGAGCCATACACTGCCACCCCTTTTGTAGCCTGGGAACTTAAGAGTCCTCGTCAGCAGGAGGCTGGGCGGAGTGGTGGGAGAGTGAGCAGGGTCCAGGGTCCTTAAGGCCGTTACATGAAAAGACCTCCTGGGAAGGGCAGGAACATTTGGACAGATTCGCAGGTGGGGAGACCCGTGGGTGGGGGTGCCCACTCCTGCCCTGGCTTCAGACACCTCTGCCCTGGCCGCACTTCCAGATTCCCCTGCTTGCTGTCTCACGGTCTGGGTTCCGCCTTCTGCCCTCTTCCCCCATGCTGGCCTCATACCAGTGACTTCCACTGAGGCTCCGGTGATGTATCCGCTGTCTTCAGATGCCAAGAATGCAACCACGTCTGCCACATCTGTGGGACGGTGAGGAGAAGGTGGGCTCCTACTCACCCCCATGGGCCCACGCCCATCCTCTTCCTCCCAAATCACCCTTCCTCCCAAACACGTACAAAGCAACCAGCAAACCTCTCAGGAACACCCCAGACCCTTGGGATATCTTCGTTCAGGCTCCCTCCCCACTCAGTGCTCACCCTCAGGGGCCCCCAAGTGTCCCATTGGGATCATTCTGGTCACCTGTAAGGAAATACATGTAGGTGAAAGTGTCTTTATGGATTTTAAAAGACTATTTGTGACCTTTGTCTTTTGTCTTCATCCTGAATGCATTGATGGAAGACCTACTGTGTGCCAGGCGCTGTGCCTAGCATTCTCTCTCTTAAGTCCAGAGAGGTTGGGTCTCTCAATGCTTCTGCCCTTCACCCAGTCACCTACCTTGTCCAACACTTTCTGTGGCACTTTCTGTGTCATGGGTGTTGCAATGAACCCTGGGAGGACAGAGTTACAGCGGATGCCGTGTCTGTGGGAGGGAGAGTGGCTGCTGACTGAGAGGCCTGAACACGGACCCCTCCCTCAGACGCCCACCTGCCCTGCAAAGCCTGCCAGTGCTCCCTGGTGACCAACCTGCCCAGCTCCTTGGCCGCAGTCTGGGTCAGCCCCACCACTCCAGCCTTGGAGGCGGCATAATTTGTCTGCCCCATGTTCCCCACCTACAGGTGAGTCAAATCTGGGGTGAGTCGGAAGTCCCAAGAAGGGGCTCTCCTCTCTATGTCCACTTGACGGGTTCACCCCAGCTCAACCTGACCTTCCCCACGATGCTACTGATGTTGATGATGGAGCCATGACAACCACTGGACACCAGGGCTTGGGCTGCAGCCTGGGTGACTAGGAAGATGCCCTGTCGGGAGAGGGTAACAAGGCAGGGATCAGCTGGGGTGCTCTCCTCCACATCTCTCCCCAGGCTAAGGGGCCACAAGTCCTGAGTTCAGAGGTCACCACCTTGAGATTGACAGCTATGACTCTGTCCCAGTCATCCTCAGACATGTGGAGCAGAAACTCATCCCGCGTGATGCCCGCACAGGACACAACGACAGATGGCGGGCGAGAAAAGCAGGCCTATGGGAGGCGGAGGTTACACACCAAGGGGAAAAAAAAAAAAAGGCAACAAAACGGAAAACACCCGCAGGGGCGTGCGCGCGCGCAGGACGGGCAGGCAGAGAGGTAAGGGGGCGCGGTTCCCGGCCTTCACCTGCACTTGTTCCAGCAGGCGCCTGGCGGCCCTGGCCTCAGACACATCTGCCTGGAAGGCGGCGTGCTTCCCGCCGGGAGCCCCCTCCTCGCTCCCCGGCCCTCCCAGCAGCCGCACGGTCTCCCGTGCTGCTGCCCCGTCCAGGTCGCAGGCGGCCACGGCGGCCCCTTCTCCGGCCAGGCGCGCGCTGACCGCCCGGCCGATGCCGCTGCCCGCACCTGAAGGGTAAGAGAACCGGGTGGGGGTGGGTGGGCAAGAAAGTGGGAGAGGTCAGAGGTCACGGGCGCAAAGTTAGAATTCGGACACGGGGCCAGAGGGCAGAGCGGCCGCAGGGCGGAGCGCGCACCCCTGACATTTCTCTGGCACGGTAACCCGCCCTGCGAGAGCACCCCCTCAACCTGTGACCAGGGCCAGCGCGGAGCGGAGCCGGAGCTGAGACGCCATGGCGGGCTAGTGGGCGGGCACCTCGGCACCGAACCAATCCGAGCACGGGGGCGTGGCGAAGGCCAAACCAGGGCCAATCGGAGTACGGCCAGCCTAGGCCAGCTGCGGCCACCAGCGCTGGCCGACCTCCCACTGCGGGGGCGTGGCCAGACTGCACAGCTCGGGGCTAGGGAGCCGGGAGCGACAAGGGGCCCGTTCCCCCCAAAAAGACAAAGACTGCATGTGAGGCGGAAGATCCGAGTACTTTATTTCCGGTCACCACCCTCCTCCCCCTCAATTCAAACACAGTGATATAAAAAGAATAGAAAACAAAAAAATCAGGCAAT
Organism: Tupaia tana; assembly: GCA_026018925.1. Lineage (NCBI taxonomy): Eukaryota > Metazoa > Chordata > Mammalia > Scandentia > Tupaiidae > Tupaia > Tupaia tana. The sequence continues at coordinate 131,341,981 of JAKSZU010000002.1, forward strand.
GAGATTACCAACTAACCCTCTCCCACCCCTCATTTCCCCGATCACTCCCAAATCAGGACACACGATTGATGACTGATGGTTACCCCTGAATCCTCCCCTTATCCCCTCTGTCCAGGGCTCTGGTCTACCCTGAAGCCTCTACCAACGGCTGGGAAAGAGGGAGGTAGATTCTGGAGAGTTCTGAGTGTGACAGCTTGATCCTCTGACAACAGGTGGGGTAGGGGACACCAGGTAAGCTGCCATCACTCCTCTCCCTTCCAGCTTTCTTCATGGCCCCATTTAGCCTTCCAAAACCAACAATATGGTCAGGTAGCAGCCAACACGATGCTCCTCATGGTCTCACCTCTGTAAGACTGCCAAACCTTGCTGGTTCTAATGCCAAAGCCACCATTCTCCTAGGCTACAACTCCTTTTGGGAGATGTCCTTGGCCGGAGCCAACCTCCAGACCTGGAGATGGGGGCAGAGGTTTGGGGCAGAGGTGGGGCAGTTTCTCCCCCCTCTCATTCGAGGTGGGCAATCAGAATCATCATGACAACTCCTCCCAGCAGCCCCAACACTTCCAGCAGTGACTGCAATGGTGACGCTTCCCTCAGCAGCTCGGGCAACACAGACACCGTTGCTACATAGATAAAGCCACCTGCAGTGAACGGCAGTATCCAGCCGGGACCTGCACCACCTGCAACTTCACTGCCCACGGCACCTCCTTCAGTTAGGAGGGCACAGGCAGTGCCTGCCAGTGCCCCGATTGCTGTCAGCAGTTGTAGCCGCATCGCCTGGGGGGGGGGGGGGGGCCAGAAAAGAGAGAGGCACTTACAAACAAGTAAAGATTATCAGCAGTTTAAACATGGCTGGTGGGTACAGGTGTATGGTCCATGTCTTTGGAAACTAAAAAGCAAGATAAAAAAGATGTGTGTAGGGGTCTAGAATAGATTTTTTTGAAAAAAATCTTAGAGATCAGAGAGGTTTTTTTCACAGATCTTCAGATTTAATAGGGGTGTGTAAGACTCTCACAAACTATTCAGATGGTTCATGACCACAGCTCAAAACTACTGGGCTACAGAATAAAGAAACAGAACCTCTTTCCTCTCATTTCTAGGGTTTGTTATCAATGACAGCATCACTGTTTGGGATTAGTGACAGGCAGTCTTGGGGCCGGGGTAAGTAAGGGTCTGAGGGAACCATGACTGGTGGACATCACCACCAACCTGCTTTTTGCTGCAGCCAGACTGGACCAAGATGGCAAAGTCCCCGACCTCATGGGGCACTTCGTGCAGCAGGACAGTCATTGTGGTCAGGATCCCCAGCCCTCGGCCTCCTCGAAAGGAAGCACCAATGGCCAGACCGTCTGTGAAGTTGTGTGCCAGGTCAGCAGCCAGATTCAGGTACCCGGATACACGCAGGTCTTGTATAGGAATGGAAAACAAAATGATCAGAGACATCCGGTACCCCCAGAGGCCTAGTCCTGGGCAGCCATTCTCACAGCTTCCCCACCAGCCCCTCGGTGTTGCCCAGACACCTGCCATTGCCCACAGCATAGATCCCACGTGATTCACAATGATGCCCCTTGCCCTGGCCCTCACCTGAGCCAGTTTTTTCTTCTTCAGGGTTCTGAGGTTTCACTGGCCCATCTTTGGGTCCTGTGTTGCCTCCTCTCCTCTTCCTCAATCCTCCTGCTTCCTTTTCTTCTTCCTCTGAGCTCTGCTTCTCCTTTGAAGAGCGCTCTGAGAGAAGAAAGGATTCGGTCAAAGTAGGGAACAGATCATGTAACATGTCCTCAAAGGGAAGCCCCTCCCACCTTCCACCCTGAGAGTTAGGAGCGGGGACTCTGAGGCAGGCATATGGCTTTCAATAAAGCTGTTCCTGGGCTCACCTTGTTTTCCATGTCCATGATTTCCATGTGTGTGACTGTGAGTGTGTCCATGTCCTCCTTTCACATGTCTCACAAATTTCTCCACCACCAGGAAGGCGACGATTCCACTAAGAACCCATAGCCCCACAGACAGAATGGGGCCCTGGCCTGGGAATGGAAGCACCGAAATGTCAGAGGAGGTGGCAGAGACAGACCTTGCCCAGAACACCAACCCCAGTCCCCATCTGTTTCTTCCTCACCACTATGGGAATGTCCATGTCCACCAGACTGCTCCCAGGTGTGGTGCGAATGGGGTTCTGGAAGAGGGGAAAAAGCCAAATGAGGGCTGTGTATTTGGTGGAATTCTGGAAGGCCAAGGATCTGAAAGGAGAAAGGACTTCTTTTCCCCCCTAAGAATAACATAGGTCAAAATTTGAGGTAGAAGTGAGATGTTACTCACCCAGGGCATGAGGGATGAGGTGCAGAAAGGCATCTCCCAGGAGCCCACCAGATGCGAAGCTGAGCAAGATCTGGAGCAGGGAGCGATGGCGGGGGGAGTTGGATTCCACAGGGATAAGGAAGAGGACGAAAAATGGAGCTGCAGAGATCAACACGGTGGCCCCCAGTGCCTGGTGCAGGAGAGTCACGGTCAATTGGTGCGGGGTTTCCCAACACTCCAGAACCAATTCCCCTGCCCCCCATCCCCTGAGGACTCACATAGGCCCAGAGAGTGACGGTGTCCAGGTCCTGCTTCATGCCTGGAGCCCTAGACTCCCCGTAGCCTCCATGGCTATGCTCATGGTCCTGTCTGTGTCCTTTGTGGTAGAGGCTCTCGTGGGAGTGGCCGTGACTGTGGCCATGGTGCAAATCCTCATGTGAGTGTCCATGGCCATGACCGTGGGTATGTCCGTGCCAGATGCTCTCGTGAGTGTGGCCATGGCCATGGCCGTGGGCATGGCTATGTCCATGATGGAAATCCTCATGTGAGTGTTTGTGGCTGTGGCCATGGAAGTCCTCTTGCAGGTCCTCGTGCGGGTCGCCTTGACCCCCGTGTCCGGCCACCAGCAGCCCCAAGGCCGCCCAGGTAAGTAGTCCCACGGTCACCCAGTGGGGGGGGCCCAGGCCTCTGGCCATCATGCTGACCAGAGGGACAGAGACAGTGATTCCACTTGACCTCAACTCTATACCTGCGTGGGGTTCGCTTTACTGCACTCGCGCCCTCCGCCCACCTCTATGGGCTGCTCCCCGATTCCATTCGGTCCCCACCCGCATTGTTCCCAAGACTCGTTCTTTTCATCCCAAACCCCCTCCCGGATGTAGGGCCCGCAGGGCACCACTCTAGGCTTCGATCCGTCACTTTACAGACTCTCTGGCCCTTCGTCTCTATGACCCACTAGGTAAAGGGAAAGGCCTGAAAAGAATGGTAGGGAAAAGCGGGGCTTTCTCACCGGCTCCGGGATCCTCTCCTTTCCCGGTTTGCTTGGACGTGGCAGTCCCGCCTCTAGCTCCCGCGAGAACAGGAAGCGCTGTCTCCCCCCACCCTCCACCCCCAATACCTTTACTAATATGGCCGCACTTCGGGAGCGGCGAAGCCAACTTTGCCCCGGCACGCATGCGCCGGCGTGGAGGTTATTTGAGGGGAGGGTGGGCGAGGCTGGCTAACAGGCCGGAGGAGACCGCCTCCCTCGTCCCCAACTAGACGAGGGGGCGGGAACTAGAGCCCAGACTTCCCGTCTGTACAAAGATGGCTGCCACATCGGCGCTGTCATTCTGGTGCAGAGCAAAGCGACGCGCTTAATTTGACCCGATCCAGGCCACAGTCGTTTTCTCGGGGGCGTCCTCGTGCTCAGCTCACTCCCCGGCCGATCCCCGGGAGTCCGTGGCACCTCTTCGATACCCCTACCCTCCGCCAGGGACCATGTCTTGGGCCGCTCGCCCGCCCTTCCTCCCCCAGCGGCACGCCGCAGGGCAGTGTGGGCCGGTGGGGGTGCGAAAAGAAATGCATTGTGGGGTCGCGTCCCGGTGGCGGCGGCGACGGCCCTGGCTGGATCCCGCAGCGGCGGCGGCGGCGGCGGCAGCCGGAGAGCAACAAACCCCGGAGCCGGAACCGGGGGAGGCTGGACGGGACGGGATGGGCGACAGCGGGCGGGGTGAGTGTCCTAGCGGACGGGCCGGCGAGTCAGTGACCGCGCTCTCTGCAGCCCCTCCCCCACGCCGCCCCCCGCGCGCCCTCCCTGCGCTCCCGCCCCCTTGTTTGTAAACACGGGTCGCCTCCCTCCCGATGGCCTGAGCGGCTTCCCCCTGGGGGCGGGGCGGGGACCGGTAGCTGCCCCTTGCCCTGCCGGGGCTCCTGGAGGCCTTGCACCCCGGAGGTCCCGAGTGTGGGGAAGCCCCGTGAGGACGCTGGGCGTCGGAAGGCAGATTCTGCGTCCTAGGAGGGGTCCCTGCCACCTCTGGCCCCTGCACGCGCAGGCTAGGAGCTAGGAATGGAGGGGTTGGCTGGCCCACCCCACGTGCTGCTCACCCACGAGACAGGTCTGGCCTGACGTGACCTGGTATTCAGATGCATTGCTTGCAGTTTTCCCCCACCTGAGCCGTACTTGTTTGTCAGCCTCCTCCTCTCCCCACAATTCCGAGTGCAGCTGCTGTTTGACAACTGCGGCTCTGCACTGGGGGATGGGTGAGGAGGTCGGGGGCGCGGCGGGGACTGGAGAGTTCAAGTCTCCAGTTGGATGATCAAAGACTCATTTTCTTTTTTTGTCTCTCCTTTCTCTCTGTGTCTCTGTGCCTGTGTGTACCTCTCCCACAGATTCCCGTAGCCCAGACAGTTCCTCCCCCAACCCCCTCCCCCAAGGGGTCCCTCCCTCTTCTCCTCCTGGCCCGCCCCTCCCCCCTTCAGCAGTCCCATCCCTAGGAGGCTCTGGGGCCCCACCCCCACCACCGATGCCACCACCACCCCTGGGCTCCCCTTTCCCGGTCATCAGTTCTTCCATGGGGTCTCCTGGTCTGCCCCCTCCTGCTCCCCCAGGATTCTCCGGGCCTGTCAGCAGCCCCCAGGTGAGAGGTTGCCACCGCCTACTGCCTCTCCACTCTCCAGTCCTTGTCTTCCTGGTCACCCCGGAGCCCTATGTGAACTTCCCCGCGGCCCAGCGACCTTCCAGTCCTCTAGTCCTGCCAGGCCCGTGGTCCTTGCGAGAGCCCTAGCCCTTCCCGAGGTGACATGCTTCTTCCCCGCTATAAACGCCGATGCTTCCCGTCCCTTATCTTTTAGGGATTTTCTGCCCTTTTGGTCCCATCTGCCCTTCCAGGACACATTTCCTTCATGGCCGTGTTGCACAGTTTCGGGGGGAACTGTTACCTGTTCTCTGTAGAGTTCTGCTCCAGGAATGGTTGGCCACATAGACTGCAGTGCACACAGTCCCCTCCGGAATGTGCAGGGCAGGGTCCTGGCTAGTGCGGACAGGTGCTCCTTCCCGGCGAGTCCCCCTGTGACTTCCCTATTTCCCCCATCTCAGATAAACTCAACAGTGTCGCTCCCTGGGGGTGGGTCTGGCCCCCCTGAAGATGTGAAGCCACCAGTCTTAGGGGTCCGGGGCCTGCACTGTCCACCCCCTCCAGGTGGCCCTGGGGCTGGCAAACGGCTATGTGCAATCTGCGGTGACAGAAGCTCAGGTATGAGGCTCAGGGTCAGCACAGAGAAAGAGTCTGGGCCAGTGACCGTCCCCTGTGGGACTCCAGGGGCTTATCCGGTTGGGTCAGAGCAAGTGAGCTGGGGGAGGCCTGAGGAGAGCTAAGGAACCTGAGGCTCAGGTGTGTGGGGGGTGGGGGTCAGAGGGACAGCGGGTGAGTGGGGCGGGATCATCCCTCACCTGGTTTCCCCGTCTTTGTATTCGGCAAACACAGAGGGAGGACTTAAGCTAAGTTTTGCTGGGCGGCTGAGAGAGGCTTCAGGTGAGGGGACCTCTATGCAGCCTCCATTGCTGTCGCCGTCCCCCTTAGGCAAACACTATGGGGTCTACAGCTGCGAGGGCTGCAAGGGCTTCTTCAAGCGCACCATCCGCAAGGACCTGACCTACTCGTGCCGGGACAACAAAGACTGCACAGTGGACAAGCGCCAGCGGAACCGCTGTCAGTACTGCCGCTACCAGAAGTGCCTGGCCACTGGCATGAAGAGGGAGGGTAAGGACCCGCCCTGCCCGGGCCCTCCTCTCCCACCCACCCCAGGGAGAGGAGGGAGGAGGTGGAGGGAAGGTTGGTGGAAACCACGTATACACACACACACACACACACATACATACATGTAAATATACATGTGTACACAATGTTCCGACCTAGGGATCAGCAGTTAGTGTAACGGCTATGTCGCTGGACTCCCGTGTAGTCGACCGCGGTTCGCATCCCGGGCCCGGTGGCTTAAACTCACGCTGGGCGCGTGTGCATGCGTGCCCAAGATCCCGAGAGGAGAATGGAGGAGAAGGGATTGCGGCGTGGCCATCCCCCCTGGGGGGTGATTTCTCACTTTCTGTCTCTCTGCCTCTCTCTGTCTGTCTGGCGAGCGCACGCACCCTATAGCAAAAACCTCTCAAAAAAAAAACAACCAAAAACAAAACAAAAAAAAAGCAAAGTCCCCGACCTCAGGGGGCACTTCATGCAGCAGCACAGTCATTGCGGTCAGGGTGCCCAGCCCTGAGCCTCCTGGAAAGGAAGCGCCCATGGCCGGACCAGACCTGTGAGACTCTCAGGAGAGGAGGCTTTTCGCTTCTCCCCTAGAGGGCGGTGTTTGATTTCTCCCATCATCAGCTCTTCTCCCGGGAGCCTTGCTCTGGGTTCCTATGGCTCTGCCCCTGTCGCCTGCACGGACTTCTCCCCGGCTAGCCCTAGGATAACCTTTCCTTTCCCACGACGGGCTTCCCTGTCTCCTCTAACCTGACTAGTCCATCCTTTTGACCCCATGCTCCTTTCTCGGCTCCATCTTGCTATCTGTGGTCCTCCCTCCACCCTCTTGTCCTCAGGGCTTGCCTTCCCCCTATGTTGTCTCCATTAAAACATTTCTTTTTTTTAATTTTAAGAGTTTTGCTATAGGATACACACGCTTGCCAGAGAGAAACTGAGAGGGAAAGTGAGACATCACCCCCTGGGGAATGGCCACACCACAGTCCCTTCTCCATTCTCTTCCTGGGATTTTGGAAACACACAAGCATGCACGCGTGTGTGTGCCGAGCTTGATTTTCAAGGTGCCAGGTACAGAACTTGAACCATGGTCGGCATTGTGGGAATCTAGCACCATAACCACTACGCCGCCTGCTGGCCCCCCATCTTATTTTTCTAAGTCTGTCAAAATTCTTTTTTTTTTTTTTTTAATAATTATTTTATCAAACTTTATTTATGTATTTATTTAATTTGACCAGAGAAGGACAGAGTGAGGGAGAGAGTGAGAGAGAGAGGAAGGGAGAGAGAGTGAGAAAGCAAGCCTTCAGATCCAGGACTTGAACCACAGTCAGCCATGGGGGAATCCAGTGCCCTTAACCACCACACCACCTGCCGGTCCTAGTCTGTCAGAATTCTGAGAGAGACACTTTAGAGAGTATCTTGGCTAAATACCTCATTTTAGGGAAGGTGAACCTAAAGAACTCCTTTTACTGTCTGTTGAATCAGAAGCACACAGGATTTGCAGCCAGGCACATGTCAATTCAAATGCCATGTCTGTGTCAACTTGGGCAAGCCACTTAACCTCTTCCAGCCTTGAATATTTCTTTTAAGAATTACTTAATTTGGGACCAGCAGATGGCATAATGGCTACGTGGTTGGACTCCCATGTCATCAACCGCAGTTCGAGTCCCAGTCCTGGTGGCTTAAACTCACACTGGGTGCGTGTGCGTCCAAGATCCCAAGAGGAGGAGGGATTGCAGCGTGGCCATCCCCCTTGGGGGGGTGATTTCTCGCTTTCTGTCTCTCTGTCTTTCTAGTGAACGCAAGTGCCCTATAGGAAAAACCTCTCAAAAAATAAAAAATAAAAACAAACAAAATAATTATTTATTAAATTTTATTATTATTATTTAATTTGGTATAGGGCATGTGCACTCACCAGAAAGAGACAGAGACAGAAAGAGAAAGTGAAAAAGCAAGCCACAGGTCCGGGACTTGAACTGTGTTCAGCCATGTGGGAGTCCAGCACCTTAACCACCATGCCACCTGCTGAACCAGCCCTCTTTATCTTTAAAAATGGAGATAAGCGCTCCCAGAGTTGCAATAATTGAGTGAAGGTTAAAACATGTTGGGCATGTTTTTAGCATGCTGTAGGCCCTCTGTTGAAATACTAGCTTCCTCTCTAATTTCTTTTCTCTCCTCTTCCTTTTTTCTTGATTTATTTATCTGTCCTTTATAGCCCCTGCTTCCTGACTGCTTTCAGGCTTTCTAGTGACCTCTTGTTCCTATAAATATTTCCCAAGGGCCATGAACCTAGGGATTTTTTTTTTTAAGAATTATTTAATTTTATTTACTCATTCATCCATTTTTATTTGGCCAGAGAGAGACATAGAGAGCGAGAGAGAGGGAAAGTGAAAAAGCAAGCCACCAGGTCCGGGACTCAAACCGTAGTTAGCCATGTGGGAGTGTCCAGCATCTTAACCACCACGCTACCTGCTGGTCCCTTGGGATATTTTGGAGTCCCGATAAGGCTGGTTGCTGATTTTCCTTTTTTTCTCCCACTCCCTCCCCAGCGGTACAGGAGGAGCGGCAGCGGGGAAAAGACAAGGATGGGGATGGCGAGGGGGCTGGGGGAGCCCCCGAGGAGATGCCTGTGGACAGGATCCTGGAGGCAGAACTTGCTGTGGAGCAGAAGAGTGACCAGGGCGTTGAGAGTCCTGGGGGAACTGGGGGTGGCGGCAGCAGCGTGAGTGATGGGGCCAGTTCCTCTCCTTCCTGATGGGGGCTGGGGGAGGGAGTCTAGGTCTGGTGTCTCTCCCCTCTCGCTCCCTTCCCCTTATAACCCTCCCACGCTGCCTGGGACTGGAAATGCTGCCAGACAAGGTCTCAAACATCTGAGGTGGGTGCGATAGCTCCCTCTGTCTCCACTCCCCACACAGCCCACTGGCAGAACCACAGGCAAGTCCCACATAAATCCTGGGGGAGAGAATCCTGATTTCCAGGAATTGCTTTAGATGGGCTTGAAGGAAGACTATATATAAACAGAGTGTCAAAGCCTCTTACAAGACGGGGGAGCTCCCAGTGTACCTCCAGATCTTCATAACTTCCCTCCTGTCCCCTGCAGCCAAATGACCCTGTGACTAACATCTGTCAGGCAGCTGACAAACAGCTATTCACGCTTGTTGAGTGGGCGAAGAGGATCCCACACTTTTCTTCCTTACCTCTGGATGACCAGGTCATATTGCTAAGGGCAGGTCAGTGACCTTGGATCCCCTTGACCTCTTGACATTTGACCCCTCTTTGACTTGCTGATCTGTCCTGACCTCAGTGGTCTTACTTTGCATCCACAAGGCACCAGGCTTGCTAACCTCCTCACCTCTGTTCTTCTTCTCTTCCCCTAATGTGTTCTGGATCCATGACTTGATCCGTGGCTCCTGACTCTTGCCGCCCCACCCAGGCTGGAATGAGCTCCTCATTGCCTCTTTCTCCCACCGCTCCATCGATGTCCGAGACGGCATCCTCCTCGCCACAGGTCTTCACGTGCACCGCAACTCAGCCCATTCTGCGGGCGTGGGAGCCATCTTTGACCGGTTAGTGGCTCACGGCTGGGCTGGCCTCTAGGCAGAGGGGGTGGGGTTGTAGTCTGGTCCGTGTCCAAGGCTGGCTGAGCTGTGACCTTTGAGTGACCTGCAGGTCCCTCTCCAGGGTGCTGACAGAGCTAGTGTCCAAAATGCGTGACATGAGGATGGACAAGACAGAGCTGGGCTGCCTGCGGGCAATCATTCTGTTTAATCCAGGTAAGAGCAGGATTATCCCTGCCTCTCAAACCAAGGCAATCTTGGAGCCTCTTCTTCTCCAGAGACTCCTCAGTTACCCAGCTAGCCCCCTCAGTAAGAAATCTCCCAACTAAGGAAAAACCCGCATGCATTGCTACATTCCCTTTCTGACCCCACCCCACAATCCAGTGGGTCCTGCTTCCTCTGCCAGGCATCTGGTGAAAGGCAAGCAGGTGTGACCCTACAGGGGCACCCCGGGGGCCACATCCACATGTCTGTCCTGGTTTGACTTTTCTTCTCTCTCTTCGTCCTCTCTTGCCTGCCATGCAGATGCCAAGGGCCTCTCCAACCCCAGCGAGGTGGAGGTCCTGCGGGAGAAAGTGTACGCGTCCCTGGAGACCTACTGCAAGCAGAAGTACCCTGAGCAGCAGGGACGGTGAGACGGCGCTGTGGGCCTGCACTGCGCAGGGGTGTGGGTGCCGAGAGGGTGTGCCCAGGGCCCGTGTGCTTCGTGCTCAGTGTCCTTCTCCCCCCACCACAGGTTTGCCAAGCTGCTGCTGCGTCTTCCTGCGCTCCGCTCCATCGGCCTTAAGTGTCTAGAGCATCTGTTTTTCTTCAAGCTCATCGGGGACACCCCCATTGACACCTTCCTCATGGAGATGCTTGAAGCTCCCCATCAGCTGGCCTGAGCCCAGACCCAAACACGGAGGAGTGCACATCCAAGAGGGACCCCGGGCCCTTTTTTGGTGGAGTGGGAGGGGCCACGTGCCGAGAACCTTGGTGGGGTGAGGAGTACAGGACAGAACCAAGACCTCCAAGGAGGTCTAGAAAGGCTCCGAGGGGTTGCTCGATATCCCAAGTCAGAGGGAACCCCAGGCCCCTGTGAGGAATGGACCTCTCCCTTCAGTGGCCTTGAGTCTCTGAATTTGTGGGGGTTTCCCATGACTGGGGTAGAGGGGGATTTCTTACCCCTGCCCTTCCCCTTCAGCACAAAGCACTGGTCCCGCTCCCAGGACCGGGTGTCCTTCTCATCCTGCCTCATTTTGCTCCCACATCTGAAGAGTGGAAACGGGGAAGTCCCCCAAAGACGGATACTGGGGGCAGGCCCCCCGAACTGATGGCAGCCAGGCTCTGACAGGCCCTCCTTGCCCCAAAACTGGCAGATAGGGGCTTCTCCAGAAGGAGGAGGGGGGCTGTCACTATCTCCTGTCCATTTTACTCTTCACCCCCTTCTGCAGTCAGACTGGAAAATAAAAACGGTGATGGTGGTGAAGGGCCTGGTGGAGATGCAGGAACCGGTCTGCTATTTTTCATTTCCTCTGAGGGTAGAGACTTGCAGTTAGACTCAAAGAAGTACTGTACTTTTCCAGGTTGACTAAGAAGTGCCAGTGGCAGAGGTGGGTGTTTGGGAAAGGCAGGGCCCTGAGGTAGTCTGGCCTTGGGACTGAGCTCTGGCTTTCCCACCTGGCCCCATCTCCTGATCTCTTCCTGTCCCACTGTGGAGGGGCCTGGGCCTCCCCCTTCCCAGCCCCCTGTAGCCCTGTGAACACCACATAGGCTGGAGACGTGCAGCTGGCCTGGAATTGGGGGGGATGCTAGCTCGCAGAGACGGCTGCTGGGGCTGCATGGTTTTTGCCCCGCGTCTGTTCTCTTTGGAGTTCTTTTCCCCTTTTTCACTCCTACATAAAATCGCTTTCAAATTAAAATCTGTTTTCTGGACTGAGGTGACTGGGGCGGGCAGCGCCGAGTGAGCTGGGTGCGGGGTATCCGGTTGGGAGTTCTGGATTTGCCGGCGAGGTTCCCTGGGGCCCAGAGGCTGGCGCGGGGTGGGGGACACAAGGCGCGCTTTGTCGGGGAGGGGGGACGAGGGTGTGCCAGGCCGGGGCGGGGCCGGCCGGGGAGGAAGGGGGGCACGGGTTCTCAAAGGCGCCTTGTTCGCCGGTGCCCTCCCAGCGCCAGCAGGCGGCGGCGCCTCGGCCCGCTGCGGCCTTCCCTCCGGCCGCGCCGCGGGCTCCGGGCAGACCCGGCGCCGTGCCCGCTCGTCGGGGCGCACCGGGCGCCCAGCGCGGCGGCCTCGGGCGGTGCCGTCTGCAGACGCCGGCGTCCCGGAGTGACCCTGCTTCCCCGGACCGAAGGCGCCCTATCTCACCCTGGCCCCTCTCCACCTGGGCTGTCGGGACGCTCCCCTCGTCACCCGTCATCTCCTCGGACCTGACTAGCCTATGTGTGTCGGGTGGCCCAGGCCCCAAGCGGGGTCCCCTCCTCGCCCCCAGACCGGCCCCCTCCCGGTCCAGTTAGGCGCTATCTATAGCCCAGTCTATAAATACCCGCACCCCAGGCCGCTCTGTAATTACCCCGGGCGGGGCGGGGCGCGGGACGTAATTATGGAGACCTGATTACGGGTGGGGTGGGGGTGGAGACCCCCAGGCCCACCTCTCCCCTCCCAGCTGTGCCCTAAATCCCGCCCAAGACGTCGTCGAAATGGGGTTCCAGGCCCCCGGGGAGGAAGGAACCTGGGGCGGGGGGCCGACTGGACGTTTGGGTCCCGGAAAAGGAAGGGAAGCTATGTTGGGGGTCCCGAAAAAAGAGCCTTAGGGTACAAGTCATCGAGTCCCTGCAAGGAGCGCAGGAGCTCGGTCCGAGGGTCAGCGAAGGGGAGCGGAGGAGGCGCGCTCTCCCCGACGCGCCCACCCCGCCCCAGGTGGAGCTCGAGGGTGGGGTTTCCCTGGTAGCTGTGGGCGGGCGGCTGCAGACGGGGGCCGGGCCGGGGGCGGGGGCGAGTGGGGGCCCTGGGCGGTCGGGGTGGCCGGGGACACACAGGAGCAGCGGCCACCGAGGAGGGAGCAGCGCCGGAGCCCCGACGGTGCCTCGCTGCATGGAGCTGGGTCGCTGAACGCTGTCGCCACCCGCCAGCCTCTGACCTCCCCGGCCGGCTCACGGCTCAGGCTCACGGTGTGCTCGCTGTCTCCTGTCAGCCTCCGCGACCGCCGCCTCAGGGCCGGCCCCGGGTCCCTGGGACCGGGCGTTCTGGCCGCCCAGCCATGGAGCGGTGCAGCCGCTGCCATGGCCTCTTCCTGCTCCTACCTCTGGTGCTGGGTTTGAGCGCGGCCCCGGGCTGGGCAGGTAAGCGTGGGGACGCCTGGGTCGCAGTCAGGTTGGAGCTCTGAGTATTCCTGGGGAGGGGACAGCCCCCCGGCACAGGGGTCTCAGAGTCTAAGAAGGGCATTTGGGGTATGAGGTGGGAGTCCAGGCTGGAGGACAGGACATCCGGGTTCCTTGGAGCAAGGGTGGGGGTCGCTCCCCCTTTGAAGTGAGTGGAGGATGCAGGTATGGCTGAAGGGGAGGCCTGCCCCAGGGAGCCAGAGTGGGGCCATGCTTTCCTGTGCCCCTGGAAGAGCTGAAGGTGGCCAGAGCGGTCTGGTCCAGCCTGGCTGGTAGGGGTGGGGCAGTAGGTGCCGATGTTGGGGGGTGAGGGGTGTGCGTTGCCTTCTGGGCTTCCCATCTCCCTCTTCGGGATCGGGGGGAGCCAACTGAGAAAGGAGGGATGCCTCTATGGTCTGTCCCATGGCCTCCCCAGCAGGGTTCCCCACCCCCCTTCCCGTGCCCTCGATGCTGCCACGCGGCTGGCTCTGGGGAGCACTGAGGCAGGCTGCCAACAGGACGGCCGCTGGACAGGCCAGGATCAGGTGTCGGAGGCCGCAGCCAGCTCTGCATTCCTGCCGGCCCCTCCCCCGCGGCCAGCAGGCTCTCCCGGGACCCTGGTGTCCACGACCCCAGTCTTTTCCTCCTTTTTCCCAGGACCCTGAACTCCTGGCTCCTAGGAAGGGGGATTTGATGTCAGAGAGGAGGGGGCTGGAAGCAACGGGTCCTCGGCAGGTTGGAGCAAGCCCGGCACACTGCACCCCTCCCAGCCCGGTTCCTGGAAGCGCAGGGCAGACTCACACACAGCTTGACCACTCTCCTCCGCCTGCTGAGGAGCGGTTAGGATGACAGCAGGGTTAGTTAGATGACAGAGGGAAGAACTCTGAGGTGCGCGGTGTGTGCCTTGGGGGCAGAGAACGGGCGTGTGGTGTCTGTAGACCGGGGGCCTTTCTCGGTGTGGGGGGGACCCACCAGCCTGGAGGCAGGGGTGGCCTAGATGACCACTCTGGTTTCGGGGCTGAGGTGGGACGCTAGGAAATGGTTTCTGTGGAATCCCTAAGGTTAGAGGATAGAGCATTTGGGGGGCCAGGGGCAGAGTGGTGGAGGGTGATGGAGCCACAGTGGGGAGCCCGTGGGAAGATGAGACAGGAGACGGGGACCGGCATGTGGCCTGATGTGGGGAGATGGGGGGCGAGCCTATGGGCAGGTCGTCTGTGGAACCAAACTGTACTCTCCTGGGGTTTAGTGGAAGGTGGGGGCCTCTGAGGTCTCCTTGGCCTGGGGTCTCTGTGAGTCTCTGTGTCTCTGTCTCACTCACCCTCATCTCTCAAAGCGGCCCTTGTGTGTTGGTGTTTGCGGAGCTGCCACACGTGGGGGCCAGGTTCGGACGGGGGCGGCGGGGGGGGGCAAGGCCGTGGTTTCCCAGCTCCTTGGACTCAAAGGGCCTTTTCTCTGCCTGCCCGCCCCGCCTCGCCCACCCCACCCAGCTCTGCTCTCCTGATTGCTCTGGCCTCTGCCCTGCCCCACACTTCTGTGAAGGTTTTGCTGCAACTTTTTGGTATTTTTCCAATCTGCAGCTGAAGGTGGTAGGCATGTGTGTGTGTGTGTGAGTGTGTGTGTGTCGGGGAGCAGTGGGGTAGGTGGGGAGAGGTGACCTTTGTTCTCCAGGTAGTCTGGGCCCTAGGAAGCTGAGGTCCAGTATACAGGGCTCGTGGCCTGGGTCTTGAATCTTCAGGGCGCGAGCGGTGGGGGTGGCGAGGCAGCGCTGAGGTTCCAGGTGTGGAAAGCTTGCCCGGTTTCGGGCAGAACTCTGATGGGATCCACAGATGTGTGGCTCGGGGCCCTGGATCTGCTTCTGCTCTGCGTGGCAGCCTCAGCCCCCGCCCCCTTCCCCAGCCCATCTCCCAAGCAGGGGGCACCGGCTCCAGGGACAGCTCTTTCTCTATCTCCTTCCTTCTCCGGCTCAGAGTTGTCCCCACCCCCAAGCCCAGGACCTGCAGCAGCCCCTCCCAGGTGCCTCTCTGCTCTCCCTGGTCCTCCCTGCATCCCCGGTGCCCAGGATGATCGATTGCCCAGATGTTGTTTGTGCTGGAGACGGGACCGATGCCAGAGACCCAGAGACCAGAGATATGGAAAGGGGGTGAGAGTGAGAGAGAAAGATTCAGGGAGAAAAAGATGAGCAGATGTGAGAGAAATGGAGGGAGACAGAAGAAGCAGGGAAATGGGAGAGACTAAGAGACAGAGAGAGGAGAGAGATGGAAAGTCGAGAGAGATGTTAAGAGAGAACGTGGAGAGACAGAGTCAAAGACTGAAAGGGATAGGGAGGGAGTAAGAGAGGGAGGGCAGGAGTGGGCGTGGGCTTGAGTACCGGCCTAATGCTGCTCTTCCCCTGCGGGCCACTTGGTGACCTATCCAGGCCACATTCAAGCACAGGTAAGGGAGAGGTGACCTTTGCCTCCGTGGGAATTTGAGCCCTAGGAAGCTGAATTCTGGATCCTAGATGACCTCTTGGCCTCTCCCAGGTGCACCCCGTGTGGATGTGCTCCGGGCCCTGAGGTTCCCTTCCCTCCCTGATGGTGTCCGGAGGGCGAGAGGCATCTGCCCAGCCGATGTAGCCTACCGAGTGTCACGGCCCGCCCAGCTCAGCGCACCCACTCGCCAGCTCTTCCCAGGTACGGTCCCACGGTGGGGCGGAAAGCGCCGGGATCCGACACCAGGCGGGCAAGGGCTAGGGCTCTTTTTGCCCCTCCTCCTCCATCTGCGTGCCTCTCTCTCGGGTACCAGGAGGCTTTCCGAAAGACTTCTCTCTGCTGGCTGTGGTCCGGACCCGCCCTGGTCTCCAAGCTCCCCTCCTGACTCTCTACAGCGCCCAGGGGGTCCAACAGCTGGGCCTGGAGCTGGGCCGACCTGTCCGCTTCCTGTACGAGGACCAGACTGGTCGGCCTCAACCCCCAGCTCAGCCCGTCTTCCGAGGCATCAGCCTCGCAGATGGCAAGTAAGTCAGTTTGCTTCTCTGACCTGCTCGACCCACACTTGCAGGAGTGCGTGCCCCAGAACCCCCACTCCCTAACCTGGGAAACCCTGCTGACCTTTAAGCCATACCTACCCTCTGCCCAAACTTCAATCACTTCTAGCTCAGAGTTGGGGCTTTAAAGATTGTCTTCTTGCATGTAGTACTAGCCTGTACCTTGGACAAGTCACTTAACTTTAAATATATATATTTAAATTCCCGATAGAGCACATGTGCATGAATGAAAGAACGCAGAGTCTAGTCACGTCACATCCCCTTCCTCTAGTCCTCCAGCCCATCAGCCCTGGGGCGCTAGTACTCGTGCCCCGTGTGTTTTAGGGTGCCTGGGCCAGGGATTCTAATCACTATAGAATCCTGACAATCAAAAGAGAATGATTGCATGGAGCCTGGTACACCGTAAGCACTCGGTGAGAGGGACCCGTCGGAGCAGCTGTTATTACCATTGGCTCCGACTCCGACCAGCTGTCCTCCAACCCTGCTGACTTTCCCACTCATCAGTCACTGACCGAAATTGTCCCTCGTGACCAGGTGGCACCGTGTGGCTGTGGCTGTGAAGGGCCAGTCTGTCACTCTCATTGTTGACTGCAAGAAGCGAGTCACCCGGCCCCTTCCCCGAAGCTTACGTCCAGTGCTGGACACCCGCGGGGTGGTAATCTTTGGTGCCCGAATCCTGGATGAAGAAGTCTTTGAGGTAACTGGAGTGATCAGGAAGAGGCGTGATTTCTGGTTTCCTATCTTGTGCCCACTCTCCTGTGGCCCCAGTGGGAGCAGGCCTTTATGTTTTCTCTCATGAATTTGTATTTCCCTTTCCTGTCTTCAAGACTAATTTTCTCTGTAGTAGAACCCGATGCCCACTTATATGGCAGGACTGACCACAGTCACTTACTTACTCTGTCGTTCAGTCTTTGTCAGTCCACTCATCCATCCATCTCTTCACCTGGCCTGTCTATTCTCTCACTCATCCATTTACTCACTCACCCGACTCACTCTGCACGTAGGCAGGCACCCGCCACCCTCTCACACATCCACTTAACCATCTATCCGTTCACACACGGACCCACCTACTCATGCTTTTAGGCTTGTTTCCATCCACCTGCCAACCCTTCTCCACTTGATCACCCCCTACTTCAAACCATCCTCCCATCCACTGGTTCTCTTCAACCCATCTATCCAGCTACTCATCCGTCTGCCCCATCTACCCATGCACACAGGAGGGATGCACACATGCATGCATATCTCCATTAACCCATCCATGTATCTACCTGTCCATTGTCCAACTCAACCACTCCCTTCTTCAATACGCTCACCTACCTATCTCCTTACCCATCCACTCCCCAGCCAACCATTCATTCACCTATATATTGAGTTCCATCGATCTAACCACCCACAAATGTGCTTCTGCCTATTCTGTGTCTCCCATTCATGTACTCACCAATCTACCCATATATACATTCATTCATTCATTCATTCACTGTCCATCTCCAACAACACTCCCATTCAGTCATACACTTGAGCCCCCACTCACCCATCTGCCCATTCATTCTATCCATTCATCCAGCTGTCTATCCATCTGCTTAGCCAGTCCACATTTTATGGATACCTGTTGGCTAAGGGAAACACACAAAAATATATGGTAAAGTCTTTATCATCCCAAGGTCCTCCTTATTTGGTTCTGGAGATGACATAATATCCCCAAACTACAGTCCAAGGCAGGATATAAGGAGCACATATGGGCACACAGAAATGCCTTTAGAATTCAGAAGTAGATTCCCCTAGCCCATTTCTGGAGGCCCTGTAAATTCCCATCATCACCGTCATTGGAAGCCCAGGCGACTAAGGCTGGAAAACTGTCTCCAGGAGCCACGGTGAAAGGCTCCTGCCTTACCGCAGGGGCAGGCAAAGTATGTTGAACTTGAACTTGAGGTTGAAAGCCGGGTTCTAGTGCTGATTCTGCCATCCCGAGTGACCTTGGCTAGTTACCGGCTTTTTGAGCACTTGAGATGGAATATATCTGAAAAATTCCCATAAAGGTCCCTCTTTTATGGACTTTCCCAGCTCTCCTGAGATTTCCCAGGTCTCGTGAGATCCTTTGAGAGTTGAAAAGGGCTGTGCCCTGGTGGGCTGAGAATGACTTTCTCCCAATACGTAGTTTTATGTAGACTTACTCCCAATATATAGATGGGCTTCCTACTCTAGCCTCAGCTTGCTCTCCCCGTGTCTCGGGCCTCCCTCCATCAGCTTTCTTTCCTCATGTCTTTGCAGGGTGATATCCAGGAGCTTGTCATTGTTCCGGGGGTCCAAGCTGCCTATGAATCCTGTGAACAGAAGGAACTAGAATGTGAGGGGGGCCAGAGGGAAAGACCTCAGAACCAACAGTCTCGCAGAGCCCAGAGATCCCCAAAGAAGCAACCATCAAGACTGCATAGGCCACAAAACCAGGAACCCCAGCAACAGGTGAGGATTGGGCAACCCCCCAACCATAGCACCCCAGGTAGGGAAGAGACCCAGACACTCCCCCAGGGGTACTCCTAATATTCTAGCACTCCTGTCCCAAGTGGGATCCTATTCTCCCCTTTTTAGTTCTCCTCCACAACCAAACCTCCCTATCTGCATCACATACCTCCTCTTAGTCCTCGTTCATCAACCTTTTTATTTTCATTTAAAAATAAAAAGAGTCCATATAAAGAATTCCTGGCTGGGAGCTGTATTCCCTGCTTGTATCTCCCCCTCTGCCCGTCTCCCTGAGACTGTGTCCTTGGGTTTCCCATCTCTTCTTTGAATTAAGAGATTGGGCGTGAGTTGAGGAGGGGTAGGGCTGGGGAGGGAGGAGGGAGAGCAGAGTAGGGGAGACAGAAATGAGACGGGAAGACCTAGAAGAAATGGGGAAGCAGCAGGGGTAGAGGGATCTCAAGGGGCTGGTGGGCCTGCGAGGTTGGGGAGCACAGGCTGTGGCCCCCCTGCATGTGGGGGTGCAGGATCAGGGGTTGTGGTAGGTGGGACAGAGGGGAGATTGGATTGGGTAGGGTCTGGACAGTTAGGGTGACAGATATGATCTGGGGTTAGTGGTCTGAAGATCGGTGAGTCAATCTCTTAATCATGTTTGCTTCTGTCCTACATGCGGGACCCATTTCCCTTTTCCCACCTCTCCCCATCTCTCTCCCGACCCCCAACCTCTTCTTTTCTCCTCAACTCTCCGTATCCCATCTCCATGCCTCCTCCATTTCCCAACTCCCACACCATCTCCTGACCTTCCTCCCAATCTGCCATCCCCTCCCCACCTTCCTGCTCCCCACTTCCCTAATCCCAGCTCACTGAATCTCTCTACTATGACTACGAGCCCCCCTATTACGATGTGATGACTACGGGGACAACCCCTGATTATCAGGTAAACATGAGGGACCCCTTCTCTCCTCCCCTTCCTCCTAGTACCCCTTGCAAATATCTCCTGAGGCACCGCCCTCCCCTCCAGTCTGTAGGTAGAAACACCACACATCGTATTTGGGTTATGGGGGTTTACTCACTGCCCCCTCCCATGTCTCTCTGCTGCAGCTGCGTCGGAGCCCCAAGCACAGGGCTCCCCCTTCCCCTAGGGGGCGTCGGACCCCTCCCCGAAAGCCTACCCCACCTGCCAAGAGGTCAGCGGCCCGGCAGGCGTCCCCCTCACGAGGCTTGAGGCCCTCTGGAACTGGAGGCTTTGGCCTGGCACAAGGCCAGACTCAGGCCTCCCGACGCCCAGCTCGGCGGGCAGCTCCCCCCACTGCCCGGCCACCCCCCAGGACCAGAGACAGCGGCTACCGGCAGGTAGAGCCGGGGCATCCAGATCTCTGCCCCCCAAACCTCTATGACCTTGGAGATTCACTCTCCCCAAGCTGTGCTCCTCCAAAGGGGCTGCAAGATCTGCGATTTCCCCCACCCCCCAGCACAGACAGACGCTGCCCTCAGGGGACAGGTGCTGCTTTGCTCGCTCCGCTAACCTCCTCTTTCCTTCCTTCCCCATCAACACTCTTGCTCCCCTCCCCTTGGGGTCAGTACCCCACCCCAGGCGAAGAGGAAGGAATCCTGGAGTCAAGCCCCTTGCCACCCCCTGAGGAGGTAACCCCACCCCCCACCCTCACCCCAGCCGGGCCAGTGGGTGTCTGTGACCCATTCCTCTCCCCCATGTCATCTTGAACTAGCCCCTCCTCTGGCCGGAGGGCTCCTTGTATCCATTTGTGGCCTGTCTTCCGTTCACTCCAGACCTATTGGTCAGCTTGTCTCAGGACAAGTTCCTTCAGCGACTGTCCCTCCTTGCATTCTTTGGTTCCAGAGTGACCTCCTCTCCACGTTGGTGTCAAATGGTCTTTCTTTCTACGTTGCATTGCCATTCCCAGGAGCTGTTTTCTGTGCATGCTGTCACCTTTTCTATTCTTGGTTTGTCTCTTTGGTCATTTGGACTCCTTTGTCTACGATTATGTCCATGGACTGTCCACTCTGTGTCCAGCCCTCCGGCCACCCTTCTTATTATCCACTGCTTCTTCCCACCGGGCCCATTTCTGGACACCCTTCCCCATTGTCAGCTGTCGATGGCCATCCCATTTCTATACAGCCACCCCCCGCCCCGCTCTTCTTGGGGAAATGCCAATCTTAATTACCCCTAGAATCCTTTGGGTGAGAAGTTGTCCCATGTGGGGTCCAGGGAGAACCTCCTCTCAGCCCTAACTCCCCTGTCTACTCCTCTCCCTCCCCATCCCCGGGAAGGAGCAGACAGATCTCCAGGTCCCCCCCACAGCTGACAGGTTCCAGGCAGAGGAGTATGGGGAGGGTGGCACGGAGCCTCCATCAGGGCCCTATGATTACACCTATGGCTATGGGGATGACTATCGTGAGGAGACGGAGCTTGGTCCTGCCCTTTCTGCGGAGACAGCCCACGCAGGAACCGTAAGTCAAAGGCGCTCTTCTTCCATTCTTGACCACCAGTGGGAGCTGCGAGAACGGCTTCCTGTTGCTCTTGATCATCGTCTGTGGGCTGTGGGCTACTTCTCACAAACGCCTTGCCCTTTTCTGTTCACATAAGATGTATATGTTGCTTGAAAATGTTGCTTCCGGTCTCCCCTTGCCAAATATCTTACTCTGTGACTCTTTGTGGACTCTTAAGCCCAGGACAATTGGGATTTTATGTTTTAATCCTGTGGCCGCTTCCTATCTTTCTGGGCTACTTCCCATCTAAATCAAACGATTTCATAAAGCTTTTGGTCAATAAATTCTTACCTATGTTCATTTTCAGTCTGTCTCCGTAATTTCTTCTTGGTCCAAATATTTTCTTTTCCATGTTGCTGTCAAATGATCTAATTTTCCTGTGTCTCATTTTCTAACATGCAGGTCTTTTTTTTTTTTTTTTTTTTTTTTTTTTTTTTTTCTGTCCCTTCCTGTCTTCTCCAGCTGTGGTGTCCGTCTTGGTGACTGTCGGGGGTTGATTATTTGTGTTCTCGTGCTGGTTTTTCATCCTAGCTGGTGACAATTTCCTTAGACAATAAGCTACTTCGTGTGTGTCTCAGGTCATCTAAATCATAACGTTTCCATCGTGGGCCTAGATATTTATCATGGCCGCTTCCCGTGTGTCCTAGCCTTAATGTTCATGTTTCCTAGAAGCACTCTCTTTCGCTGTCACATTGCCTTTGTAGGGGTCACTTTCTCTCTTGGTCATAAAGCCATGTTGTTGTGGAAGGCTCACTTCCTGTATCCTCTTTTCACGGCTGCTTCCTGTCTGTCCAACCACTTCCTGTTTGTCCAGTTTATTTTCTTGCTTTTGGCCATGCTTAATTTTTCTTGGCCCCGGCATGGTTCTTGCTTCCAAGTGCTTGTCCCTTTATTCTGTCTCTCTTAATTGTTTGCCGTATCTTCAGCCACTCCTTGTCAGTTGGATTACTTCCTGTCCGCTCCCTTCGTCTTTTGCCTGCCTTGCGGTTATGGCTGCGTCTCTACCCTGCTGCCTCATCCCATACCTCCCTTCTCTAATATTGCTACCCCTGACCCTCTGTTGCCATCCCCTTATGCTGCTTTCTGGGTATTTGGGTTTGATCTGGGATTTGGGAGAGTTTGGAAACTGATCATTGCTATTTGGTCAAGATAAAAATAGAGGGGTTCATTTGGAAGATCTTTGTTGGGAGAATAGGGGGTGGTGGTAAATATCCTCTGTGATCCTTATCTTGGTTCTGGTCCTAGAGCTGGAGGTAAGTATCTGAGTGGAAGGATGGAAGGCAGATGGGCTTACAGTATAAAGGAGGGCCAGAAGAGGGGCCTAGCTGGGAGAGGAATGGAGGGACTTATGGGTATCTGCTCTGGGACTTGGATAACTGAGCCCAAGAGCTGCCATTTTTCTTTTCTTCTCCTTCTCCTCCTCCTCCTCCTCCTCCTCCTCCTCCTCCTCCTCCTCCTTCTTCTTCTTCTTCTTTTTGGTAAAGTTTATTCATTTGTTCCATGAGCAAGAGAGCGAGAGAGAGAGAATCTCCAAAAGGGTCTTTATGTTACCATCTACCCCCCATCCCTCAGTCAGCCATGGATCATGAGCATATATGTGCCTGATGTATCTGGGAGGTCTATGGAAATCCTCCCATGTGAGATTTCCTATCAGAATGTTGCATTTTACCACTGTACCAACAGCTATATTTTTCCCTTTCTTTTGGAATTGTTTTTAAATAATTATTTTATTTAAATTTATTTATTTATTTATTTATTTATTTATTTATTTATTTTAATCTGACCAGAGAGGGACAGAGTGAGAGAGAGGAAAAGCAAGAAAGCAAGTCTGGCACTTGAACTGTGGTCAGCCATGTGGAAGTCCAGCGCCCTTAACCACTATGCCACCTGTTGGCCCCCCGCTGCATTTTTCAAAGGCCAGTTATGAGGCCTGAGTTTTGGTTACCAGTGAGGACTGTTTCCCAAATTTGTTCTGAGTATGGATGTTTAACCTCTGGGGAGTTTCTTTTTTTTTTTTTTCTTTTTTTAGGTTTTTGCCATCAGGTGTGTGTGCTCATCAGAGAGACAGAGAGAGGGAAAGAAGTGAGAAATCATTCCCATGAGGGATGGCCACACCATAATCTCTTCTCCATTCCCCTGGGATTTTGGGCATGCATGCTTGTGTGCTCAGTGTGATACTCAAGCCGCTGGGTCTGGGACTCGAACCATGATCAGCAATGTGGGAATCCAGTATCTTAGCCACCATACCACCTTCTGGCCACAACTTCTGGGGAATTTTTAAACTTTTGACCCCCATGAAATTCTAAGTTGCTGTGCAAAAGGTGTATACTTTTTGTTTTATAGAGAAAGACTCATAGCTTTCATCAGATTGTCATATGTGTCCGTGGCCGCCTTCTATTCAGGAATGAAAATTTACCCACAATATTAGAGACATTCTTATTCAATGGGTTGGGACAATGGTGAGGAAGTAGGTGGTTTATGGTTCTAAGGATTCCTAGTGTCAGTAGGAATTTGGGAAACAGGATAGGATCTTCTAGAAGAGGGTTTGGGGAGTTGGGGTTTGAAATTCCAGGAAGGGTCTGGGGAAAGAGGCTTTCAAGGAGGCTGTGTTTGCTGAGGTAGAACTGGGAACCAGGAGGAGGATAGCCTTGAGGTCTTCTTGGCAGGCCTGGGAGGTGCTGAGGGTTTGGGGGTAGGGTCAGGCATTCTCTAAGAGGACCTGAGAATGAAGGTTGGGGTTGGGATGGGGCAGTCCTGGTGTCCGGCTGCTCATGGGCCCCACTGGGGGTTACATGTGTGTCTCCCTCAGGCTGCCCATGGACCCCGGGGGCTAAAGGGAGAGAAGGGAGAGCCTGCGGTGCTGGAGCCTGTAAGTTACCTGGTCACCGAGCTGAGAGCCATGGAAAGAGAGAAGGAAGTGGGGCTGGGGGTGAGGGTGCTGGCCCTGTAGCCTTTGACTTGTAACCTTTAACTCCACAGGGTATGCTTGTAGAAGGGCCCCCTGGCCCAGAAGGCCCTGCGGTAAGTGTAGTGTGACCTGTTGGTCTCCATTATTTTCCCAGAGACCCTTCCTAAGCACTCATCTGAGTCTTCCTCAGTCTTCCCCCTATGCCCAGGCCTCCTGAGAACCCCAGAGAGTCCCTCCAATCAAAGCACCCCAGATTCTCAGACCTCTTCTGTAGAGACTGCCTCTGCCTCTCTTCTGTCTGAATGCCCATACCTGACCTTCCCGCTTTTGTTTTCAGGGAATGACCGGTCCTCCTGGCATCCAGGGGAACCCAGGCCCAGTTGGAGACCCTGGCGAGAGGGTATGGGAGTGTGTGTGTGTGTGTATGTGTGTGTGTGTGTGTGTGTGTGTGTGTTGTGGGGGTGGGATAGGGAGCTTCAGAGGAGCCACTGCACCCAACAGGAGGGTGCCATGCTCAGGAATCAGGCTGATTAACAGATGGGGGTGGTCATGCTCCTCAGTGCCCAGGGAGGAGGGTCGGCGGGTTGGGGAGTACTCTGGTGTCTCACCCTCATTTTTCTTTGTGGCGTTGGGGAATTCAGGGAGATCTAGCGAAGTCTGCATTTACTCTGTCGAGGAGGGCTTCAAACTGATGCCAAGACCCTGGCATACCCCTGTCACTCCATCTTTCTTTCTTTCTTTTTTTTTTTTTTCTGAGAGATTTTTGCTATAGGGCACATGCGCTTGCCAGACAGACATAGAGATAGAAAGCGAGAAATCACCCCCCAGGGGGGATGGCCACGCCGTAATCCCTTCTCCTCCATTCTCCTCTCGGGATCTTGGGCACGCACGCACACGCGCCTGGTGTGAGTTTAAGCCACCGCGTCTGGGACGCAAATCGCGGTCGACTACGTGGGAGTCCAGTGACATCTGTTGGTCCCCCATCTTTCTTTCTGTCCCCTCCGTAGGGTCCCCCTGGCCGAGCCGGCCTCCCTGGATCGGATGGGGCCCCTGGCCCCCCTGGCACATCTCTCATGCTCCCAGTGAGTGGTCTTCTGGGACTTGCAGCGGGCTAATGGGGTGGGCAGGGACTGGTGTTGTGTTACCAAGAACCAGAGACCAAGAAGGCTGTGGAAGTTTCTAAAACCATTCATCAAGAGGATCGATCTTTGGGGTGGGGCGATAAGGCTTCATTCTATGCCCTAGAACCAAACGTGAGTCTCCCAGAGCCAGACTTGGATAGCCTAGCACTGGGCAGAGAATTCTACGTTCCAGAGGGTCCAAAGCCAGAGAGTCTTTGGGAGGAAGAGGCTAGAGGAAGGGGAAGACGACAGGCATTGTTTCTGAAACCCGTAAGCGGTTATCTGGAATCCACTGGTGGTTCTAGAGGAGGACACCAGGGGTGTCCCAGAGCCGGGGTGGGGCAGCGGTGCTGGATGGTGCCTCTGGCCGGGAGGGTCTCACGGGTGTCCCGGCAGAGGCCTTAGCCCTCTCGCCCTGCCCCTCAGTTCCGGTTCGGCAGCAGTGGGGGTGACAAGGGCCCCGTGGTGGCAGCCCAGGAGGCTCAGGCTCAGGCTATTCTGCAACAGGCCCGGGTAAGTCGGCTGGAGGGCCCTGGTGGAGGGAGGGGACGGTGGGAAAGGGACGGTCCTGGGAAGGGGCTGGAGGGTAGATCGGAGTGGACGGAACGTGGACGGTCTGGGTTGGATTAGGCTGAGAGGGTTGGGGAGAGCGGTGGGCAGTGCAGCAGGAGGATTTGGAGTGGAAGGGCACATTTGGGGTGTGTGGGGTTTGGGAGCTGCTGCCTCTCCCTCAGCTCTGCCATCTCCCCGGCTCCCTAGCTGGCGCTGCGTGGACCCCCTGGCCCCATGGGATACACAGGCCGCCCTGGACCCTTGGTGAGTGAGTGGGGTACTGGAGCGGAGGAGCCTGTACTTGCACATGGGGGGATGGACAGTTCTGGAAAGGAAACAGGTTGAAAGTTGTCTTGCTCCTTTGGGGGAAGGCTTTGAGGTCCCCGATGGGCATGTCCTTCAGCATGGCTGTCCTCTTCTCTCTCATAGGGACAACCTGGTAGTCCTGGCCTGAAGGGAGAATCTGGAGACCTCGGTCCTCAGGTGACTGTCCCCTCGGCCCTATGTCTGACTCCCCAGCCCAGGGCCTCCGCAGTCTGTGCCCATTCACTGCCCGTCTCTCCCCTCACTAGGGCCCCAGAGGACCTCAGGGCCTCACAGGCCCTCCGGGCAAGGCTGGGCGAAGGGTGAGTGCCCAGGGCTGAGGTGGTGGTGGTGGAGCGGGGAGGACTGTGGCCTGCTTGCTGACTCTACCCTTCCCCTGCAGGGCCGAGCGGGTGCCGACGGAGCCCGAGGGATGCCGGGAGAGCCTGGGGTGAAGGTAGGCAGCTCGGGCCCCTGGCTGATGCCTGCAGCTCCCAGCCCCGTCTGGGCTCACCCATGTTCTGGGGATGATGGCGTTCCCAGAGTCCCTTCCCCGGTCGGGACACAACAGGGAGGGGTGGGTGGGAAAGGCTGGGCCTCACTCTGGCTGCTCCCCTTCCCCCAGGGTGACCGAGGTTTCGATGGACTCCCAGGCTTACCCGGGGAGAAGGGACATAGGGTGAGTACACGGGGTGGGGGCTGTGGGGGTTCTTCTGTGGAGGGAGGGCGGGAGGAGCCCAACAGCGTCCAGCCGTCCCAGTTGGCTAATCGACGAGGGCCAGTGTCACCTGTGCTGGGGCTCTGAGGCCCCTCTCACCTGTGCCCCACTTTTCAGGGTGACAACGGTGCCCAGGGCCTTCCCGGGCCCCCCGGTGAGGATGGAGAGCGGGTAAGCTGTGGCAGGGCAGGGGCTGGGTGCAGGAGAGGCCTGGCAGGAGAGGCCGCTTCACCACGGGCTCCTCCTCCAGGGCGACGACGGGGAGATCGGGCCTCGGGGGCTGCCTGGAGAGTCGGTGAGTGACAGAGGTGTCAGGGTGGGGAAGGCGGGGGAGGGACGTGGCCGCTAACAGCACACATTTTCTCTAACCCATTCATGTTGTCACCCCAAATGCAGGGACCTCGAGGCCTCCTTGGCCCCAAAGGCCCTCCTGGTATTCCTGGGCCTCCGGTAAGTGGCTTCCTGACCTGCAGCCCCGGCTTTGACCTCTCCTCCTCCCACGAGCTCCCCTATTCTCCACAGCCCTGTTTTAGCCTTCACCCCCGGGTGCCCTGGGAGGGCCGTGTGGTGCAGTGCACCAAGGGCTCTGAGCAGAGCCAAAAGAAAAAAACCCTCAAGAAAACAAAACAAAAACCCACAAGGCCAGAGACCCACAGCCCCACACCCTACGGATCTGGGCCTGCTGTTTGCCTCGGTCTGGGATGGACTGGAGGTCTGCCCTCCCACACTCTGGAGTGGCCGGGCCTCTGAGAAACCACAGGCCCTCCAGGCCGCCCCACGTCCAGCCCGCTCACGCCCCTCTCATGTTTCAGGGAGTCCGAGGCATGGATGGTCCCCACGGCCCCAAGGGGAGCTTGGTGAGTTCTGGGCGCGGAGACCTGCCCTGACTCTGTCCCCCGGAGCCCTGGTCCTGGTGCTTGCTCTTTGACCCCTGCCTGCTCTCTGCCCCTGCCCTCTTGGCTTTTCCTGTGGGGACTCAGTTCTCTGCCCCGAGTCCTTCTGTCCCCATGTCCTTCTGACCCCTGCCTGGTCACCTGTCTCTAGGGACCCCAGGGCGAGCCAGGACCTCCTGGGCAACAGGGCACTCCTGGGACCCAGGTGAGTCATCCTGCTCCTCCCCTGCCCATTTTTAGTGACTTCCCCTGAGCTCCCACAGACCCTAATGGGGACTGGAAATAGGTCCCAGGGCTTCCTTGCTCGTGGTCTGAATGGGAGGCTGGTGAGAGAGGCCCACCCCTGAGAGGCCCTGTGATTCTCTCTCCCTGTGTAGGGCCTCCCTGGGCCCCAGGGTGCCATTGGTCCTCATGGAGAGAAGGTAAGTGACTAAGCGATTTGGGGGTGGGGGTCCTTGGGTGGGGTGGGGGAGGGCTCTGTCTGTTGGGACTTCCGCAGTGTGTTCAGGCCTGGTCTCGTCAGCGACCCGAGTCTCCTTGTCTTCCTGCAGGGCCCTCGAGGGAAACCAGGGCTTCCCGGTATGCCTGGCTCGGACGGACTCCCAGTGAGTGGGCCCCTGCCTCTTTTATTTATCTTTTAGAGAGAGGGAAAGGGAGAAAACACCCCCCAACAGGGCATGCAATCCCTTCTTCATTTCTCCAACCTGTGGAGATTTGGGGCACCCATGCACATGCCCCCAGTGTGTTTCAAGCTGCTGGGGCTGGCATTTGAGCTGTGGTTGGCCATGTGGGATCTGGCTCCTTCAACCAGCAGTTCATGGGCTGGCCCAGAGCCCCCACCTCTCAATGCAAAATCCCCTCACCTTCCCCCAGTGCATGACCTCCAGGGCCTGCAGGGGCCATCCATACTGGAGTCCCTTGCTCTGTAAGGTCACTGGGGGGGTACCTGTCCATGGTCAGTTGGCTTCATTAGGTCACGGGAGTATAAGGGTGAGATGAAGTGAGGGCAGGGATGCAGAGAAGGTGACAGGAGCCAGCAGTCACATTCTCCATCTCCTTCCTACAGGGTCACCCTGGCAAGGAAGGTCCCCCTGGAACCAAAGGAAACCAGGTGAGATGTCCACGCCTCCTCACTCCCTGAAGGGGCCCTGGACCCTCAGGGTTTCCCGTCTCGCCATTCCCGCGGCTCCGACAGCACTTTCAGTCCCGTGTCTGGAAGCCCTACCCAGACCCCAGTGCCGCTGCCTCCATCTCTCCCGCTCCCAGAGGCCACTTTCTGAACGCTCCTCATTCTCCTTCCAGGGTCCGTCTGGGCCTCAGGGCCCTCTGGGGTATCCAGGACCTCGAGGTGTCAAGGTAACCGATCGCCAGGCGGGGAGATGAAGGACTGTGGGTGGGAGAGTGAGCTGGGTCTTAGGAGCTCGGGCCTTCCAACCCGGCCTCTATTCCTCATGGCTCTCCGTCTCTCCGTCTAATCCTAGGGCGTGGATGGAATTCGGGGTCTCAAGGGCCATAAGGGTGAAAAGGTGAGCACTGAGCCCAGCTTCCTGCCACCCCCGTCCTGTCCCGCATATCCTGTCCATCTCCTGGCCTCACTTCCGTCCCTCCGGCCTCCCCAGACTGCCCTCTGACTCCTACAGCCACCCTCCACCCACACGCTCTGACCCTCCAGCTTAACCCCCAGCCCTCCACTATCTGAGGTGTCCGCTCATCTCCGTCTTTCTCAGGGCGAGGATGGCTTTCCTGGGTTCAAAGGTGACATAGGTGTGAAAGGTGACAGGGTGAGTAGAAACCCCCACACTGGTCCCCAACTCCACGTCCTAATGACCCTCCACTTTGGAGTCCCCAAGTGCCAGCCTAATCGCGTGAGACCTCCAGTGCTGTGCTCCCTTTAGAGCCTGAGCCCAGTAGGATGACACCCCATGACCTGTCTCACTGTCCGTCCAATCGCAGCCCTCCCTGCCTCGGTGGGGCTGCCTGCCCTGCCATAGCGTCTGGGCCCCTGTAGCCCCACTTGTCCCCTCAGGGCCCAGACCCGACCTCCAGGCCCCAACACTCTCCCCTCCAACCCTCTCACTCAGGGCGAGGTGGGAGTCCCTGGATCCAGGGGAGAGGATGGCCCCGAGGGGCCGAAGGGACGCACTGGACCCACCGGAGACCCTGGGCCCACTGGGCTCATGGGTGAGAAGGTGATGGCGATGAGGGGTCTGTGCCTGGGTCGTGGGGGATGTGGTGGGGTGGCGGCCTGGCTGCTGGGGTGGCCGAAGTCACTGAGTTGGTTGAGGATGGCCGTGCACTAATTATTGCCCCCCCTGTGCACACCAGTAGCCTCAGGGCCCCTGATGGGCTGAGGGGGTCTATAGAAGAAGTCAAGGGAAAGTGGCGGTTGTGGGGAGTTTGGCGGAGACAAACAAAGCCTGGAGAGTAACTGGAGGTGGGGGGTGGGGTGACATGTGCAGAGTCGGCCCCCCAGAGGAGTTCAGAGGGAGGGCTGCCAGCTCCAACCGCTGGGCACTGAGCACTCGCCTGTGCTGGCTCCTCCCACTTCATTTTGCACATGAACTATTCTTTTTTTTTTTTTTTTAAGGGTTTTTGCCATAGGGCACAGGACCTCCACAAAAAAAGGCAGAGAGAGGGAAAGTGAGAAATCGTTCCCCA
The DNA here is from genome assembly GCA_026018925.1 of Tupaia tana. Lineage (NCBI taxonomy): Eukaryota > Metazoa > Chordata > Mammalia > Scandentia > Tupaiidae > Tupaia > Tupaia tana. The sequence continues at coordinate 131,372,034 of JAKSZU010000002.1, forward strand.
GGGAAATGGCCACACTGCAATGCCTGCTCCTCCATTCTCTCGGGATTTGGGGCAGCACACACACAAACCCAGTGTGATTTTGAAGCCACCAGGTCTGGGAATTGAACAGTGGTGGGCCACGTGGGAGTCCAGCTCCTTAACCACTATGCCACCTGCTGGCTCCTGAGCTTTTCTGGAGGCACAAGGATGCTGAGCTGTGTCAGTCCCATGGCAGCAATAGGCAGAGCCTGGGTTCAAGACGAAGCAGTCCAGGGACCAGCAGTTAGCATAATGGCTATGTCACTGAATTCCCATGTAGCCGAATGTGGTTCGAGTCCGGGACCTGGTGGCTTAAACTCACGCTGGGCGCGTGTGCGTGTGTGCCCAAGATCCCAAGAGGAGAATGGAGGAGAAGAGATTGCGGCATGGCCATCCCCCCTGGGGGGTGATTTCTCTCTTTCTGTCTCTGTCTCTCTCTGTCTTTCTGGCGAGCGCACGCACTCTATAGCAAAAACCTCTCAAAAAAAAAAAAAAAAAAAAAAAAAAAAGACTAAGCAATCTAGCTGCAGAACCCCCATTCCCGACTACTGCCCCACAGCCCTGGAGCCCGAGGAGGAAGGGGTGCAGGCGGTGTGGACAGCGGGGTGGTGAGCATGAGCGAAGGAACTGAGGCCTTCCAGGAGACCAGGACTAGGTGCCGGGAAGGGTGGCACTGAGGTTGGCAGGTGGGCACAGCTGACACAGGGACTCTGAAGGACTCGATGCAGCTGCAGACTGTGGTCTCCAGACCTGGGAGGCAAGACTCCCTGAGAGCTTGGGAAAAGGCACTCCAGGGAGGACAGACTACAGAGTCCAGGCAGCCTGAGGGCAGGAGAGGAGGGGCCAGTGCTCGAGTTTGGGGGGAGCGTTGCTGAGAGGGGGCTGTCTCCCCTCTGAGGGGCAGGGTCCCAGGCGTGAAGAGGTGCTGCTGGCTCCTCGCGCCTAACTGCCCCGTCTCTCTGCAGGGCAAGCTGGGAGTTCCTGGTCTGCCTGGCTACCCCGGACGCCAGGGTCCCAAGGTGACGTAATGCCCCTCCATGCCCCTCCTCCTGCCCCCTGGGGATTTACTTGACCCCCATTCTGCAGATGAGAAAATAGAGGCCCAGAGGGTTTGTCCAGGGCCACCTCGTTATGGGCAGAGCCCAGGTCTCCCTTGCTGCTGTCCCTATGGCCTCCCCTGACCCCGTTAGCCCTCCCTGAGCCCGTCGTTGTGACTTCTCAATTTCCCATCTCCGTCCTCACCAGGGGTCCCTGGGATTTCCTGGTTTTCCTGGAGCCAGTGGAGAGAAGGGAGCCCGGGTAAGTGGGGGGCAGGGAGAGGGCGTGGGGGTTCAGAGGGGGCTCTGTGGGGGAGCCCTGCTCTGGGTGATGTTCTTTCTACTTCATTCCCACCAGGGCCTGTCAGGGAAATCGGGACCTCGGGGAGAACGGGGCCCCACGGTGAGTGCACAAGGGACAGAAACGGGAGGCCGAAGACCTGAAGGGGTGCATTTGGGGGTTTCTGATGACTCTTCTCCCTTCTCTGTAGGGTCCACGTGGTCAGCGGGGACCCCGAGGTGCCACTGGGAAGTCTGGTGCTAAGGTGAGTGGTCCCTGCCGGGCTCCGTCTGCCCTGTGTCCGCTGAGCCCTGGCTCTCCCTCGGGGGCCCTCTGACTTCGGGGTAGCGAGAAGGCAGCTCCCCTTACTCTGTTTCCCCCACAGGGGACGTCTGGTGGTGATGGCCCCCACGGGCCTCCTGGAGAGAGGGTGAGTGTGACTGAGTCTGTGGGTCTGTCCCCAGGGCGCTCAGGGAGCCTGAGGGAGCATCCCCCCACCCCAAACACACACACTGTGTCCCCCCTTCTCCTGACTCAACCCACCTCTGTCTCTAGGGTCTCCCTGGACCTCAGGGCCCCAATGGATTTCCTGGTCCCAAAGGGCCCCCGGTAAGTTGACCACTGACCTCTGACCCACCTCAGTTCTCCCCAGCCACCTTCCCAGCCTAGGGTTCGCCTGACACCTGAACCTCTTCCAGGGCCCCCCTGGGAAGGATGGGCTGCCAGGACACCCCGGCCAGAGAGGAGAAGTGGTGAGTGATGCCCTGGCCACCGCCTCTCCGTGTCCCCTGGAGGCCCACAGGGCAGTTCTGGCAGAGGGGAGCACGCCCAGTGCTGTTCAGACAGACCCAGGGCTCGGGGTGACTGCCCTGACCTCGGGAGCCTGGGGTGCCCTGCAGCGCCGTGCCTACTCTGACCACTCTCCTCGCTCCTCTCTCAGGGCTTCCAGGGGAAGACCGGCCCCCCGGGCCCCCCAGGAGTGGTGGGACCTCAGGTAGGTGTGCCGGCAGGAGACCCTGGGCTCATCTGTCTGCCCGTCTGACCTGGACCACTGCGGCAGGAGTCAGTGGCGGGGGTGGGGGGTGTGGCATGTAAATCTGTTCTGGAGCCCGCTGTCGCTGTCGCTGTCGCATCCTCACTGCTGGGAGAAGAGGCAGCTCCCTAACAGCTACACGAGTTCCCACGCTGGGGCAGGGGCACCTGGCAGAAGGATGAGGGGTCTGAAAGTGGGGACTCCCTGGCTTTCCCTAGGGAGCTGCAGGAGAAAGCGGCCCCATGGGGGAGAGAGGTCACCCCGGCCCTCCAGGGCCTCCTGGAGAGCAGGGACTGCCTGGGACAGCTGGCAAAGAAGGGACAAAGGTCAGCGAGGGGCCGGCGGGGGGGGGGGGGAGTGGGACTCAGAGTCTGGGGGTGGGGTGCTGACGGGGATGGGTAACTGGGGATTCGAACTGGGGCAGTGATCTCCGCTCAGTTTGGGGCACGGGTGTGGTTCATCACCTCTCCTTTCCTTTTAGGGTGACCCTGGTCCCACTGGGGCCCCAGGGAAGGATGGCCCTGCTGGTCTGAGGGGCTTCCCAGGAGAGAGGGGCCTCCCGGGCACAGCGGTGAGTGTGACCCCCACACCTGACCACCTGGAGCCGTCACACACATTCTGACACCCCGTGTCATCCCCACTCCCACCCCTCTGAGCCTGGCACCCTGCCCAGCCCCCATCTGTCCCTGCATGCTTCCTGGAGCCCCATTCCTGTGACACCCACCTTCTGTCTCACCTGCTGCCCCAAATCTCTGCTCCCCAGGGTGGACCTGGTCTGAAGGGAAATGAAGGTCCGGCTGGCCCCCCTGGGCCTGCAGTGAGTCTGGGGTCCCTGGGCAGCAGGAAGAAACTGGGGAGGGGTGGCAAGGCGTTGGGCATGGACAGGGGCTGTGGGCGGGGCTGAGGGAGTCTGGGGTTGGCCAGTGGCTCTGGTTGCAGCCTCGGCTCCCTGGCACTGCGGTCAGGGTCCTCTGGAACAGGTGGGCTGGGGTCTTCTTCCTGGGGGTCTGATTCCATTTCCTGTCTCAGGGCTCCCCTGGGGAGCGAGGTGGGGCAGGAGCAGGTGGGCCCATTGGCCCCCCGGGACGCCCAGGCCCGCAGGGGCCTCCTGGAGCTGCAGGAGAGAAAGGTGTCCCGGTGAGTGTGAGGCCCTGGGGAGGGGTCCCAGGGAAGGGGCTGTGGGCCAGGGGTGGGGAGCTGTGGAGGGTTTCCCATGGGGGAGTCTGAGAGTGGGGGTGACCTCCAGGCCACAGCTGTCCTCCGTTTCCCACAGGGTGAGAAGGGCCCCATTGGTCCCACTGGCCGTGATGGGGTGCAGGGCCCTGTGGGGCTTCCGGGTCCTGCTGGGCCTCCAGGTGTGGCTGGAGAGGACGGAGACAAGGTGAGATCTCTGCTCTGGGCGTGACCCCCGGGCCCGACCTGCCCTCCCCAGCCCTCCTCCTTTCTCTAATTCCTCACCTGCCTTCTCCACCCAGGGCGAGGTGGGAGACCCCGGACAGAAGGGCACGAAAGGGAACAAGGGCGAACACGTGAGTGTCCAGGACCTTGACCTCTGACCTCCTGGCCTTTAACCTGTCTCCTGTCTGGGTGTCTCTGACTCCTCTTTCTCCACTAGGGCCCTCCTGGACCCCCAGGGCCCATTGGTCCTGTGGGGCAGCCTGGAGCAGCGGTGAGTGGTCCCCCCACCCCAGCCAAGGCCCCGGCAGCCTCCAGGTTGCCCTCAGATCCCCCTGGCCTTGTGGGTGGGGGTGGGCTCTGGGCCTGGTGCCCAGCCTGGCGTGGGGATGTGGATCAAGAGCACCTGGCCCATGCCTGTCTCTGTCTCTGCCTCTGTCCAATCCCCCCAGGGGGCAGATGGGGAGCCTGGAGCTCGGGGACCCCAAGGACACTTTGGAGCCAAAGGCGACGAAGGAACAAGGGGATTCAATGGGCCCCCAGGACCCATCGGCCTGCAGGTGACCCGGGGGTAGGGAGAGCGGCGAGAGGGGAGGTCAGGATGGGGGCGGTGTGTGCCCTGATCCTGCAGCAGCCCTGATAAGGCGCGTGGGATCCGAGGGGTGGACGCTGGCCGAGGGCCACGCTCGGGGCAGCTGGTCATCGCGTCTATGAATGCTTGCACAGGGTCTGCCGGGCCCCTCCGGGGAGAAGGGAGAAACAGGAGACGTGGGGCCTATGGTGAGTGTGACCCCATGGGCCCAGTCCGGCACCCCTCACCCGGCAGCCCCGCCGCCCATCCCCTGCACACTCCCTGGCCTGGCGGCCCTCCTCCTTGTCCAGCACCCCATCACCCAGGGCCACATCCCTGCCTGTCCGCTGCACCCTTTCTCCCCTTCCCTGGCCTGGGATCTCTGGTATCTTTTCCCCCCAGGGACCACCTGGCCCCCCAGGACCTCGAGGCCCAGCTGGACCCAATGGTGCTGATGTGAGTCATCTCAGTCCTCCTTCCCTCAAACCAGTGAGGCCAGTCCCCTGCCCCCACCTCCCCAGACCGTATGCTCTGGCCTCACCTCAGGTGTCAGGAGAAGGCCCTGGCCCCTGGGGAGGCCTCCCGCTGTGTCACTGCTGTGACCTCGGGGCCGTCATGTGGGCTCTGCCCTGGGAATGGCACCTCTAAGGGGTCCCCTAAGGTGATCCCTATTTCTGTTTCTCTTTCAGGGCCCCCAGGGCCCCTCAGGAGGTGTCGGAAACCTGGGTCCCCCTGGAGAGAAGGTAACTGGGAAGGGGGCAAATGGACCAGTCTCGAGGGTGGGGTGAGGTGGGCTTCTGCCAATTCTGGTAGGAAGACAACAGAGAATGAGATATGGGGCATATCAGGATGGCTTTGGGGGAAGGGAAGGAGGTTTAAACCCCCAATCTCTCTGCAGGGGGAGCCAGGAGAGTCAGGGTCTCCAGGGGTCCAGGGCGAGCCAGGTGTCAAGGTGAGTGATGGCTCTGAGGCCCCACTCCCAACCCCCCTCAGCCCCCTTGACTGCACCCCCACTTTCCTTGACCTCCTTGAGCTGAACTCTGCATCCCAGGGGCCTCTGCTCCCCGTCCTCCTCTGCGGGCCGCATCTCTGGGTCTGAGTGAGCCCCGACATCCTTTCCTTGAAGGGTAGGCCTGACCCTCTATGAGTGCCCCATTGTCATGGGGGTGGTTGGGAAGTCTTGGAACCAGAAGCTGAATCCCTGGTCTCTGACACCCCCTTGGGACTGTCTGTGACCTCCACTCATTTCCAGGGTCCACGTGGGGAGCGTGGGGAGAAAGGAGAGTCGGGGCAGCCCGGAGAGGCGGGGCCACCAGGGCCTAAGGGCCCCACGGGCGATGATGGACCCAAAGGGAACCCTGTGAGTTTGGGAGGGGTGTGGGGGGCTGTGAACAGCAGACCTGGAGATAGGGATGTGTGGAGGCTGGGGGGCCTGAGTCGGGGTGCCCAGGAGGATGGCTCTGGGAATGGGGTGTCCCGGGGGGCGTGCATTGGGTCGGAGGGAGAGAGAGTGAGATACGCTCTGGCTGGTCCCTGAAGCATTAGAAGACATCATGAGCTGGGAAAAGGGGGTGCAGGAGACCCTCTTCCTCGGGTGGCGCCAGCGGGCACTGCCTGTGGAGAAGGGAGTGTGGTGAATACCTGTAGGAGTCTTGGTTGGTTCTAGGTGGGCTAGGGGATTGTGACCCTGACTCTTGTTCTCTGTCTGGACCAGGGTCCTGTCGGCTTTCCTGGTGACCCTGGCCCCCCTGGAGAAGGTGGCCCTCGGGTGAGTGTTCCCTAGGAAAGGGAAGTGGCACAGGAGGGGGGCCTCTGTGGAGGGCTTCCGTGTGGCTGATGGGCTCCGGCTTTGGGAAGCTGGGGGCATGGCAGGGCAGCAGAGGGATGTGGGGATCGGCAGTTTTAGGGGTGATAGGCAGTTTTAGGGGTAATGCCAGCCAGGTTAGGGCTCACCTCTGACTCTGCTTCACCCCTACAGGGCCAGGATGGTGCTAAGGGTGACCGTGGAGAGGATGGCGAGCCGGGACAGCCTGTGAGTGACCAGTGACCTGCCACCCCCACTGAGCACAGGCCCCTCTCCCCTCTTGTCTCCACTCCTTAGGGGTCCCTTGGCTGGAGGCTGAACACTCACGCATCCCAATTCCTCTCTCTTTAGGGATCCCCTGGCCCCACTGGGGAGAATGGACCCCCTGGACCGCTTGGAAAGCGGGTAAGTGAGGTGGACATGGGACGTTGGGTGGCAGTGCTTGGGCAGGGTGGGCAGAGGCTGGGGAATGGTGGACAGGTAGAGCCGGGTGTCTGGGCTGTCCTTGGATGTGTGTGGGGTGTGCATGGGCACGGGGGTTGAGGAGGGTGCTGTTACCTTGGGTTGTTTGTTCCTCGGTTTGGTATGTCTGTTCTTGCCAGAGATGGTGGTGTTTACTGGCAGACACTGGAGGAGGGGCCGGCCAGCTTTTCCGGAGGGCCTCCCTGGGCCAGGGCTGAGCCCTTTCACTGCTGAGGCAGGAGGGGGGCCACCCGGGGGGTGCAGGCACCTGGCCCTTTGCCAAATGTGCAGACCTCCTCAGCATTCTCGCTGGCACTGCTGCGCCCGTTCTTGCTGCGTCTGACCAGCCCTCTGCATTTGGGCCTGTCCATGGCCATGTGTACGTGTGTCCAGGACGGCAGGATGGGGGACAGTCGGGCCTGGCTGTCCACTGCCTCATCCTTCCTTCCTGTCCCCATCTGCAGGGTCCTGCTGGCACACCTGGGCCAGAGGGGCGACAAGGAGAGAAGGGAGCCAAGGTGAGGGAGAGGGCCCCTGGACGCTGGAGCAGTCCCTCCCTCTTCTCGCCCCTCAGAGCCCCGTCTGCCGATGCCCGTCCCACGTCCACCTCCTTAGGGGTCTCTCGGCTGGAACTCCGCAGCCCAGGAGTCTGCTCCCCGCCCTCCTCTGCGAGGCGGGGTCTCTGGGTCTGCGCGGGCCCTGACACCCTTTCCTTGCAGGGAAGAGTCTGGGGAGCTCCCCTGTAGGCCTGACTTTCTGTGTGTGCCCCATTGTCACCGGCGGCGTCTCAGAGCCAGAAGCTGAATCCCTGCTCTTCAAGGCTCCCTTGGGACTGTCTGTGACCTCCACTAGTTCAAGGGTCATCTTGGCTCTTGTCCTTTCAAATCAGTATATCTAGTCCCCTGCTCCCACTCCCCCAGACTCAGGCTGAACATTTAGGGACAGGGGTTTCCTGTGCTTATTCCGGATCCAGGGGCTCCTAGGGTTTGGCCTGTCCTCCCCGCCTCACTGCCTCGAACCGCCCCCCAGCCTGCACCCCCTCTTCTGCCCTTTATGACCCATTCCTTGTGTGTTTCAGGGGGATCCTGGTTCTGTGGGTGCCCCAGGAAAGACGGGCCCTGTGGGTCCTGCAGGCCCAGCAGGAAAACCTGGCCCTGATGGCCTGAGGGGACTCCCAGGCTCAGTGGTGAGTGGTGAAGGGTGAAAGGTCATGGGAAGGGTGTGGTGTGGGGACGCTCCTCCTGACCCACGGCCCCTTCAAATCTGCAGGGTCAGCAAGGCCGTCCTGGAGCCACAGGCCAGGCCGGGCCCCCAGGTCCTGTGGTGAGTGACTCGGCCTGGGCCGCGTGGAGGTGGAGGTGAGGGCAGGCGCTAGGGCAGTGGTCGTGAGCTGAGCCTGGAGGGTGACTTCCTGTTTCCTCGCAGGGACCCCCAGGGCTTCCTGGCCTGCGAGGCGATGCTGGAGCCAAGGGTGAAAAGGTGGGTGACGGCCAGATAGACGTGTGGCCAGGTGCCTCTCCCATCACCCTTTCCTGCTGTGGGGACCCTGAGCGACTCCACTCTGCTCAGGCCAGCACCCCGTCCTCGGTCCTGTCAGTGAGGGCCATTCATAGCACCTGCTGTATCCCCAGACCCGTGGCCGTGTCCTTCTCTGCAAACTCGTGGCCCTCCCCTCCATGTGACTCCTTTCTGCACCCCTCTGACCACCTGTCCCCTTCTCCAGGGTCATCCAGGTCTCATCGGACTGATTGGGCCCCCTGGGGAGCAGGGAGAGAAGGGAGATCGGGGACTTCCTGGCCCCCAGGGCGCCGCTGGACAGAAGGGAGAGACGGTGAGTGGGGTGTGGTCCTGGGAGGTGTGGGGGTGAGGGTGGGCATTCATGTTGGGGGGATGTGGTGTCGGGCCCTCAGCTGTGGGGTGAGGGCACAGGTGCTCAGGAGGGCTGAGGAGGAGGACCCAGTTGGACCAGCCCCTTTCCTCTCTAGGGAATCTCAGGAGCAACTGGCCCCATCGGTCCTGGAGGGCCCCCTGGGCTCCCCGTAAGTACCCGAGTACCCCATCTGTTCCTCCACTAAGACCCCAAGCTCCCCGTGCCCCGGCCTCCCAGTGACTTCCATGGGAACTCCTAGCTCATAAGCATATGTCCCCAAATGTCCTCCTGTCCTCGCAGGGCTGCCCCAGCCCTTCCAGGGTGTCCCATATTCCCGCGTGGCTGTCCCTCCTGTGGCATTCCCGGGGCTGTGGCTTGTGACCTCCACTGTCTCCATTTCTCCGTATCTGTCCTTCCCCTACAGTGACTGTCTCTTTCTTCTTCTTCATTTTATAGGGACCTGCTGGCCCCAAAGGAGCCAAAGGAGCCACAGTGAGTGACCCCTGCCAGCTCTGAGCTTTGCCCCCCAGCTGGGCTTGATGCTGTCACTCCAGGACAAACATACTCCCCTCAGTGGAGCCCCTGACTCACAGCTGGGAGACTGCTTTGACCCTTCTGTGACCTTGACCCCATTTTGACCTCTTGACCTCTCCATGACCTCATTTACTTCTTTGGCAGGGCCCAGCTGGACCCAAGGGAGAGAAGGGTGTTCAGGGCCCTCCGGGACACCCGGTGAGTCAGGGCCTGCTCTCCGGCTCTCCTGCTTCTCTGTTCTGGGGTTCCTCTGCTGCGTCGTCACATCGCCCTTGTCTCTTACCGGCTCCGTCTGTCCCTCCACCAGGGCCCGCCAGGAGAGGTGATCCAGCCCCTGCCCATCCAGATGCCCAAGAAGACTCGGCGCTCAGTGGATGGCAGCCGCCTAATGCAGGAAGACGAGGCCATGCCCACCGGGGGCGCCCCAGGCAGTCCCGGAGGGCTGGAGGAGATCTTCGGCTCCCTGGATTCCCTGCGGGAGGAGATCGAGCAGATGAGGCGGCCGACAGGGACCCAGGACAGCCCTGGTCGCACCTGCCAGGACCTGAAGCTGTGCCGCCCGGAGCTGCCCGATGGTCAGTGACAACCTCGGCCACACAGATGTTACCAGCAGCACGGGCTCGGACAAGCAGGGTGGATGCGGGGGAGTCTGGGGAAGGTGTTGGGGTGGGACGAGGGTTGAGGGGCTTGGAACAGACATTATTTACCACCCAGTCGGAAGTATTTCGATAGTTTAGCACCTGTGGGTCCTACCAGTGTCTGCCGGCTGTCAGCCCGGGCCTGCTGGAGTAGGTGAACACACACGTACGCGCATCTTGCATTTACACAGATGAACACGTGTGCGTACCTGCAGCCATGCAGGGTGCCCAGCTCCAGGATGCCCACACGTGTACCTCCCCCAGTCGGAGGGGCCTCGGCTGACCGTTGGGGGGCGGGCACAGCCGGGAAGGAAACTGACATAGGGAGGGAGGGTTGTGTTGCAGGCCCAGGTGGGGGCGGGGAGACTGAGCACCTCGGGGAGGGCGGAGCAGTGGGAGGGAAGAGGGAGTGGGGGCCTCGGTGGCCTGACCTCCCCTCTCCTTACCCAACAGGGGAGTACTGGGTTGACCCCAACCAGGGCTGTGCTCGAGATGCCTTCCGGGTTTTCTGCAACTTTACAGCAGGAGGGGAAACGTGTGTGACACCCAGGGACGACGTCACGCAGGTCAGAGCTGGCCCCGCCTGCCGCTCCCCGGCCCCTCCCCTGCCCCACCGTCTCCTGTCAGGGCTGAGTCAGGGTTCATGCTGCAGGCTCCCTGCCGTCGCCCCCACAGAGCCGCTCACGTCTCCTCGCATCCTCGTCCTATTCCTTTCCTCCTCCGGCTCTCGGCCAGCGCGGTCTCCCCTCGACCAGCTGAGACGAGCTCCAGCCTTTGTCCCCGTCTCCCACTCTGGCCCCTTGTTTCTTCCCTGGCTGCCTTGCTCGGGCAGGACGCTCCGCTGACCCACCTGTCTCCCCTGACCCCGAACCCTGCTCTCCTTCCAGTTCTCTTACGTGGACTCGGAGGGCTCCCCGGTGGGGGTGGTCCAGCTCACCTTCCTGCGGCTGCTCAGCGTCTCAGCCCACCAGGACGTCTCCTACCCGTGCTCCGGCGCGTCCCGTGAGGGTCCTCTGAGACTACGGGGAGCCAACGAGGACGAGCTGAGCCCCGAGACCAGCCCCTACGTCAAGGAGTTCAGAGACGGCTGCAAGGTGGGAGCCGGGAAGAGGGCTGGGGTGGGGAAGGAGGGGGGGGACTCTTTGGGAAGGGCACCTGGGAAGGCGGGTGTCAGATAACCCCGGGGGAGCTCCAGCTGGGGACAGGAGGGTGGAAGGGCGGATGCCAGATGTGTGCCAGCCCTCTGGTGGGGCTGCCCGTGCACACTCCACCTCACAGGGCAGTTGTGCGGGCTGTGTCCACACTGCCACGCAGGTGCCGGGCAGGCGCGTATGGGGGTGCAAACGCGCATGGGGTCAGGTGGGCACAGACACCCCCAGCCTGTACATCCCGTCACCTGGTGCTCAGAGGATGAGGAGCCTGGGCCTGCGGGAGGGGGCTCCATGGGCTTGGGTGGCTCTTCCACACTCACGCTCGCCTCTTCCCCTTCTCCCCATTAAGACGCAGCAGGGCCGGACTGTGCTGGAGGTGCGGACGCCCGTGTTGGAGCAGCTGCCAGTGTTGGAGGCCTCCTTCTCAGACCTGGGGGCCCCCCCGAGGCGGGGAGGGGTGCTGCTGGGGCCTGTCTGCTTCATGGGCTAGGACCCTTCATCTGACCCTGTCCGTCGGAACCAGGCCCACCTGGAATCCCACAGCACCAGCTCTGTGCCACCTCCACATCGTCGGCTCCTCACCATCCGGGGGGCCCTGGGCCAGGATGGAGAGCCTCTGTCAGGGCAGCCCCGGGGAGGGGTGAGGCTGGTGCTCAGACGGCCCAGGGCGGGGGCGGTATCTGGGCTCCTGGCCCTCCCGCCTGGAGCCTGTGACCCGTTAGAGAGCTGAGACCCTTATTTAAAACCACCTCCCAATCACCCCAAACAAGCGGAAGAGAAGAGAAAGGACACTGTGTATTTTGTATTTAAAAGTAATTATATTAATTATTTAAAGAGTGGAAAACAAGGTAACAAAAAAGAAAGTGAGAAATGCCAACCCAAAACAGACATGGGAGACGGGGCTTGCCATGGGGGACTCCGGCACCCCCACCTTGCCTCAGGGCTTTCCTCAGTGACTGTGTGTGGGAGGGCTTCTGGGCCGAACCCCACCCCACCCCCTCCTGTCACACCCACTGTGAACGCTGGCACAGATGGTCTCCTCGGCCTCGGGCTCTGAGTCTCTCCCCAGGGTGAGTTCTCTTATTTCACCTACCAGGGCTGTCTCCCTGGCCCACACACCTGCTGCCGTCTTCTCCCCAGCCTGGGCTGGCAGGAGCGGCCTGCTGCTCGAGGACCAGGCCACTCCACCAGGAGAGAAACAGAATAATGAGGGGTGTGTGCAGGCCTGTAGCCGGCGGATTGTTGAAATACTGCCATTTCCCACATAGGCCGGTAAATCGTTGTGGCCCTGAGCCCTTGGGTGTCTAATTGGCATGCCGGCCACCCCGGTCCCCCCCTGGGCAATTCCCTGATCCTACAATGAAGCGTTAACGTCTGGCATATGGATGGAAGGGCCCCGTCTAGTCCTATGCCCGGTGTCCATTCCGACTGATGGTAAATAATGTGACTGTCTCTTCGGGCTGGGTGTGTTGGTGCTTTTGTTGTTATTTCAGTCTCCCAACCCATCCCACGCTGTGGAGCCGTTACCAGAGGTGGGCAGCTTACTCCCTCCTACCTGTCCTGCTGGCGTGTCAGGGCCCAGGGTTTATAAAGCCTTGGTGACAAGTGCAGAATCATGACGGGATGCCCCAGTGGCACGGGGGAGCTTAGAGTCCCTCTGGTCGAGGTCTGACAGAGAGCCAGGGTGATTCTGGGTGTGGGTGTGCCTGTCTTCTCTGTTTCCACCTTAAATTCAGCCTTGGGACCAGCAGTTGGCATAATGGCTATGTCGCTGGACCCCCATGTGGTCGGCCGTGGTTTGAGTCCCGGACCCGGACCCGGTGGCTTAAACTCACACCCGACGCGTGTGCGTGCGTGTCCAAGATCCCCAGAGGAGAATGGAGGAGAAGGGATTGCGAGGTGGCCATCCCCCCTGGGGGGTGGTTTCTCGCTTTCTGTCTCTCTGTCTCTCTCTTTCTGGCAAGCACACGTGCCCTACAGCAAAAACCTCTACAAAAAAGAAAAAAAATTCAGCCTCCTCCTCCCACCGCCATCTTTAGGGACTCTAAGACTGGAAAAAGCCCCCCAGGGCCCAGTCTCTTCACCAATGCGGAGACCAGACCCCCTTCCCAGGTGTTTCCTGCACCTGTGCGGCTGCTCACCCTGCCCCTCCCACTCGGGCTGACCCACCGCCAGGCTGCGGCCAGGCCCTCTGGACCTGGTGCGTTTGGGGGCGCTCCCTCCAGGTCAGGGGTAGGTTGGCCCCTCTGTACAGGGCTGGGCTCCGCGCCCCTCCTAGGGAGCTCTCCATCTTCCCATAGCATTGCCTACCCCCTCCTCACTCCTCCGCACACCGTGGTTCTAGATCGGAACATTCCCAAGGCCTCATCCCAGCTGGGACGCCCCTTCCTGGTTGGACGCTGCCGAGGCGAGGAGGGAGACCGCATATGCGCGTGTGCGGGTTTAGCATCCGCAACCTTTGGGGACTGCCTTGCGCCCCCATCAGCGAGCCGGGGAGGCAGCGCCCTCCGGTCCTCCCGGTAGGTACTTCGTTATCCTAGAGGACCCCTAACGTCACCTTCTCGACCGTCCCAGTCCCCAAGGAGCAAAGCCTAACTCCTCGATCCCAGGAATGCCGCATGTGGCTGTGGAAGCCCAGGCTGGCACCGGCGTGTGGGCGGGAGGCCACGTCCCGGGGAGCGCCCCTCCTGCGGGCGCCTCGGGCTCTGCCCGCCTCTGCTGCCCCCTGGCGCCGGTGCCACCGGCCGGCCCGCCCACAGGGCCCGCGGAATAATCCCTGCCCCTCGGACAGCCTTCCTCTCTGCCCTTCCTTCTTCGCCCGCCAAACCCCCAACCCAGAAGGAGGCCCAGTGCAGGAGGAGGTCCCCGATCTTATCTAACTGGGCTCAGGACGGAGTTTCGACCGTCCCAGTCCCCAAGGAGCAAAGCCTAACTCCTAAAGGCTCACCCGCGTCTCCCATTGCGCTCTCCAACCCCTCTCCAAGGGGTTCAGACGCCCTCCGCCCTCCTGGCCTTAGATCGCGAGATCGATCTAAACCGACTGTCCCACCCGCCTCGCCGCACCCACTCCCGGCGGCGCAGGGCCAGGCTGAGGTTTCTCTGGCGCGCACTCGGCAGTCGGTGCCAAACCCACAGAGTCGCCTCCAGAGCACAAACGGGAGTGTCCCCAAAGGTCTCTTCTGGTCAGATGCTCTGAGTTCAGAGGGCTTTTCTGCACGGACACAATGCCACACAGTCACTCAAACAACATTTGTAAACAGCGGCTAGGTCCCCGGGCCAATCCACGACAGCCGATTTAGCGAGTGTGCCAACCAACACCGCAGAACAGTTATGAAGGAGCTGTGCCAAGTGGCAGCGGAGGATGCCAGGACCACAGCCCTCTCCTTGCCGCAGGCTTCTCCCTCCCCTCCTGCTGCCGCTGCTGCCCGGGCCTGGCGCTGGGAAAGATGGGAGGAGTCTTAGGGGCCGGGCTTCGGAGGAGGAGGCTGTGGGGCGGGCAGGATGTGGGCAGTGCAGGTGTCCTGGCATCTAGCCATGTGGGAGCTGGCAGGGGCTCGGCTGGCCGTGGGCCATGGAGGCTTCTGGGTGGGGTAGGAAGATGAAGGGGAGAGGGACAGAGGCTTTGGGGCACCACTCTGAGTTTGTTTGGAACAGAAGGGAAATCTTGTTGGAGGGGCTGGCATCTGAAAAGTTTGACTCTCACAGGAGTTTAACTTGAGGGGCCGGCAGGTGGCGCAGGAGGTTAAGGGCGCTGGACTCCCACCTGGCGGAGCGTGGTTAGAGTCTCGCACCTAAGGGCCTGCTTTCTCACTTTCTCTCCTCTCTTTCTCTGTCACTCTGTCCCTCTCTGGTCAAATGAAAATAAATAAATAAATAAAGTTAAATGAAATAATTCTTAAAAAAAAAAAGCAATCGAGTTTAACCTGAACCCTGAAACTAAGGACTCTTAGACCGGTGTTTGAAAAGGTAAGTGATGTAACAGAATTGTGCTCAAGGCCTGGCACTGGCAGGACGAGGTGTCGGGGAGGAGGCCACATTCACACCATCCACGGTGGCTGAGGAGGGGAGGCTGGGGCCGGCGGGCAGTGAGGTTACGGAGGAATGGGCCCTCTGGCCTGCTGCACTCTTGCAGCTGCTTCTTGGCTTTGGGCGAATACTTACAGCACCTGTGGCTTCTGATAAAAACAAACACAACTTGTATAATACGGACCACTGTACCCGGGAGTACTGCATATTCCAGACCAGGGGCTGAATGTCTCCCTTCTCGCCCTCGCTGGCTGTGCTGTATGCTGGGATTTGTAGTTTTGCACGGACCAGGGCAGGTGGGAGCAGAGAGGAGCTAGGGAAGAGGGCAGGGCGAAGCCTCAGGAAGAAGTCCTTGTGCAGCAGGGCATAGCTTCTTCATTTCGTGGCGCGCAGTCCCTGTCCCTGCAGGTTCGGTGTGGTCAGCAGGGAGTGTCAGGACCACATCCGGATTTCTCCCTGGTCAGCTGTGCAGTCCGCAGGGAGCTTATGTGAACAGGGCATGCGTATGTGTCTCCAGGTAAACATATTCAAGGGAAAAGTCGCCCTGGCTGCTTGTAATTGGCCTTCTCCTTTTTCTAAAGAGGTTTTTGCCTTAGGGCACGCACTTGTGTTGGCAGTGTGTGTGTGGGGAGACAGAGACAGTGAGAGGGACAGTGAGAAATCATTCCCCAAGGGGGAGGCCCCGTCGCAATCCCTTCTCCATTCTCCTCTCAGGATCTTGGGCACACACGCATATGTGCCCAGCGTGATTTTCAAGCTGCCAGGTCCAGGACTCGAACTGCAGTTGGCCATGTGGATAGCCACTACATTATTTGCTGGTCTCATAATTGGCCTTACATTTTTTTCTCCATTTTGGGATAGTTTCATGGGAACTGGCACCTGCCAACAGACTGCCATTCCTGAAGGGAAGACCTGTCCCACTAGTTGTTGAATGAAGACCAGGGATATCTATAGGGACACCTCCTTTAGGGCCACCCCCAAACAGCCATGATATTATTATTATTATTATTATTATTATTATTTGCTATAGGGCGTGTGTGCTTGCCAGACAGACAGAGAGAGACAGAGAGATAGAAAGCGAGAAATTACCCCCCAGGGGGGATGGCCACGCCGCAATCCCTTCTCCTCTCAGGATCTTGGGCACGCATGCACATGCGCCCGGCGTGAGTTTAAGCCACCAGGTCCAGGACTCGAACCACAGTCGGCTACATGAGAGTTGAGTGACATAGCCATTACGCTAACTGCTGGTCTCCCATGATAGTATTATTGATACAAACATGGTTTTTAGTCTCAGTGAGCACCACCACAGCACACGGCCTTCCCCAATGGGAGAGAGCGAGTCCATCTATTTTGTTTACGTTACGTTGCTTTGACCTCTCTTTTTATTAGAAATCTTTTTTTTTTTTTTTTTTTTTTTTTTTTTGCTATAGAGCATGTGTACTTGTACTTGCCAGAGACAGAGACAGAGAGAGAGAGGGAAAGTGAAACATCACTGCAGATGGGGGATTGCCACACTATAATCCCTTCTCCTCCATTCTCCTCTCTGGATTTTTGGGCGCACAAGCACACACACTTGGTGTGATTTTTAAGACACTGAGTCAGGGACTCATACCATGCAGTTGGCTATGTGGGGTCCAGCCACCTTAACCTGTATGCCCCCTGCTGGCCTACTGCTCATCACATCTTTTTAATTTTTTTTATTTTCGAGAGGTTTTTGCTATAGGGTGTGTGCGTTCGCCAGAAAGACAGAGACAGAGAGACAGCAAGAAATCATTCCCCAGGAGAGATGGCCACCCCACAATCCCTTCTCCTCCATTCTCCTCTCAGGATCTTGGGCACGCATGTGCACGTGCCCGGAGTGAGTTTAAGCCACCAGGTCCGGGACTTGAACTGCGGTTGACTACATGGGAGTCCAGCGACATAGCCATTACACTAACTGCTGGTCCCCACTGCTCATAACATCTTACTTCCAGGTCGAAGGTCTTTTGATTCCCAAGATGTAGATGGATAGTTTCCAAACTTTAACAGACAGAGGCCATGCTGGATATTATGGCAGCTCAGGTAAGGGTCATGTTCCAGGTCTTTCCACCTTGCCTGTGAAGGGCTCAGACTCCATAGAGACTTGGGCCGAAGGATGTGGCTCCTGGTGCCATGTCCCTGTGCTGTGTTTGCATCTCCTCAGGATCTGGGCTACCTGCTGGATCAGGCCGTGGGTCAGTTCTCCTCGCTAAGTAGGGTGTACCTATTCTAGATACAGAGTATATATGACTCTGTCTTAGTTTGGGGGTTTAAGTTAAACTCCTTTGAGAGGCAGTCAACCACAGAATCTGCTCCTGCCAGTACGAGTTCCATTTCTCCCCATCAAACCCAGAGGCTAGTAAGTAAAATCTGCTATTACTAGTGCTGGGAGAGATTCCTTATAACTGCAGTTTTCCAGTTATGGTTATTTTTATTAATATCTGTAGGCTTTCTTTCCTTTTTAGCCCTGCAAATCTATTGAAACAAACAGGAAAAAACAGACAAGACCCAAAAGCCAACAAACATGTTTCAGAGATATCTGGGTTAGGGAGAAGATGAGAAATAGCACCATGTTGCATTGAGGTCCCGGGGACAGAGGTACTCAGACAAAACAGCTCGAATGGCAGGTGGCTTGGTTTTGGTTTGACAGACTTAGGGCCAAGGTTGGCACTGATGTTGTCTGGGAGGAGCCCTCTCTGCATTTATTTGTTTTCTTTTGAGAGAGAGAGACTTTTACTGTAGGGTACATGTGCTCTCCAGAGAGACAGAGACAAAAAAAGTGAGAAATTACTCCCCGGGGAATGGCCACATCACAATCCCTTCTCCATTCTTCTCTTGGAATTTTGAGGATGCACGCACATGTACCCAGGGTGAATTTCAAGCCCCTGGGTCCAGGACTTGAACCTCGGTCAAGTACGTGGGAGTCCAGCACCTTCACCACTACCCCATCTGCTGGCCTCTCTCTCTGCATTTCTAACAAGGGCTTCTCCTCATTTAGCCTACCAGGGGTGCTTAGTTTCCAACTGGGCTGCACATTTAACTTGAGCACCCGTTTTCTCATCTGCAAAGTGAATAACGTGCTCTGTAAGGAAGAATTCTTTTATTTAACCATTTATTTACTTAATTATTTTAACTTTATTTACTTATTTATTTGACTAGAGTGAGAGAGAGAGAAGGAGAGACAGAGGAAAAGTGAAAAAGCAAGCTGCCAGGTCCGGGACTCGAACTGCAGTCGGCCATGTGGGAGTCGAGTGCCCCAACCACCATGCCACCTGCTGGCCCCCATGGAGAGAATTCTCATAATGACAGCCTTCTGGAAAGAGAGAAGGGGGACCTGGCCCAGCCACCGGGCCACGTTTCCATGCCTTTGTGGCTGAGGATGTGCTGGTGTCGGGGCCTGCTGCTGCCACACTTCTGGTCTCAGTGCTGTCAAGACTCCATACTTCTTTTTCTTTACCTTATTTTTTTTTCTCTTTGCTACAAATAGCAAAATATGATTCACAGCAGCTTAAGCCCCAAAGGGAATTTGTTATAAAAATATTGAGGTTTCTCAGGCTTTGAAGGAGGTGTTGACTCAGTAGGGAAGAGTGAGAGGAGTTCAGGAACCTTGGGATCATGGACTGTGTCCTGGGAGTGTGGCCGCGAACACCACTCGGCAGAGCGGGTCTCAATACCTGTGTCTTTGACACTTCCAGCCCAGGTTCCTGGAGAACAATCCATTGGCCTAACTTGGGTCATCTGTCTTCCCGAGACTCAATTTCCTATGGCTGAGGGCCCGGTGTTACAACAGAGGTGCAGGAAGCCTTGTGGTGGAGGTGCAGGGGTGTGTGTGTGTGTGGGGGGGGCATTGTTCCCAGATAATGTGGGATTACCGAGATGACCCGAGAGGCATCTGTCTGTCCCTCCTCGGCTTCCCTCTACACAGACCCCTTTGTGTGCATTTGGCCAGCATGATCCAACCAGTCCCTCCGGAGCCACACTGCACTCCCTGGTGGGGCAACCCTGTCACGTTCAGCATTGTGGCCATCTTGTCATGCGCTCCCTGACCTCGGAGGCCAGCATCTCCGCTCTGCCAGCGTGTACTTTGCTATTGCGCCCATGAACGCTCATGACCATGCTAGCCAGGGCACTGTGAACTTTTGCTCTTTTAGACCCCTTTCTTAAAAGAAAGAAAAACAAACTATATATATATATAAATATATATTTACAAACACGTGCACTTTACTGATTCCCACTGTAATCAGAGTGAGTAGAAGCGGCTGTATAAAGCAAGGGGCAGGCCCGAAGGCCCGGGAGACAGGCCAGCAGTGGGGGTGGACATGACTGCAGGCCACGGCCATCGACTGTGAGCGTTGGAAAGACTCTTTCATCAGCTGAATCATATCTGCAATTATTACTGGAGCCGCGGTGCAAAGGATGATGAACATGACCGTCAGAACGATGCTGAGGACCAGGGTGAAGATGTCCAGGCACTTGGCGGTGGAGGCGTAGTTCTGGGCCCCTGTCACGTCGCCCACCATCTTCCTGTCCCTAGACTTCACGGAGTAGGTGAACGCGATGAAGCCCAGGCAGCAGTAGTTCATGAAGACCGTGTTGAACAGGGACCAGACCACGTGGTCGGGCACCGAGGTCTCGCTGCGGATGCTGATCACGGTGGGCGCCATGGGAGCCGCGGGCGGGGGCGCCCCCAGCACAGGCACCTCGTGCTCTTCCTTGAGCATCTCATAGTTTGGGGGAGAGCCGGCGCTGGCGCGAGTGAAGAAGGTTTGGGAAGCGTGGTTCATGGCGCACACGGCTCTGATGGCGGGGCGGTCTGCTGTTCTCCAAACTGTTTATATTTTTAATATTTACTACTTATTTATTTAATTGCCAGAAGGCGTGTGCACTTGCAAGAAAGAGAGCGAGAACCCCCAACGGGGCGTGGCCGTGCTGCATCCCTCTCTCCTCCATCTCTCCATCCCATCAGGATTTGGGGTGTACATGCACACGTGTTTGGCATGCTTTTCAAGCTGCCTGAGCTGGGATTTGAGCCATGGTCAGCTCTTTGGTTTTCAGCTCCCTAATCACTATGCTACAGGGTTGGCCCCTTATACATTATTAAAAGGTAATCTTTTAAATTTATTAATTTTTCCCATGAGTCAGAGAGAAACAGAAACGGAGGGGTAGGGAGACACCACCCCTCCCCGCCACAGGTTCTCGATGCCGTGATTTCCCCGTAGCCTCAGTCATCCCCGAATCATGGGCACATAAGTATCCCTGTAATCAGGGAGGTCTCTAGATATGAACCTGGAACCTTCCCAAGTAGTTCATCCTCAAAGAGTGCTGGGTTTTATCATTGTACCACTGTCTGGTCTCTCAAAGTAATTTTTTTTTTCTGTGTAGGTATATTATATATTAAGATATTTTCTGCAACTTAAACATTAACATTTTTCAGGCTGGCTCCATGGTGAAGCAATAGTATGCTGCTCAAGAAAAGGTAGACCCTGGGACCAGCAGTTAGCGCAATGGCTATGTCACTGGACTCCCCTGTAGTCGACCGCAGTTTGAGTCTCGGACCCAGTGGCTTAAACTCACGCTGGGCGTGTGTGCGTGTGCGTACCCAAGATCCTGAGAGGAGAATGGAGGAGAAGGGATTGCAGCATGGCCATCCCCCCTGGGGGTGATTTCTTGCTTTCTGTCTCTCTGTCTCTCTTTCTGGCGAGCGCAAGTGCCCTATAGCAGAAACCTCTCCAAAAAAAGAAAAAGAAAAGCTAGACCCTCAGATAAACAGCAACTGAAAGAATTCACCAACACTAAACCAGCTCTTTAAGGAGTACTGAGAGGAGTACTAACCTATGGGGCACTGTGAAACCAGTCATAAGGAGGATGTTCGTAACAATTAGTGCTTACAAGAAAAAAAAAGAGCTAAAAGATGAGAAATAGACACCCTAACAATACACATCAGGGAACTGGAAAAACAGCAACCCCCCCCCCCCCGACCCCAATACCAGGAGAAAAGAAATAATAAAGATTAGAATAGGAATAAATGAAATGGAGAATAAATGAACTATACAGGAAATAAATGAAACCAAATGCTGGTTCTTCGAGAAGAAAAACAAAATTGATACACTGTTAGCCAGACTAATCACAAAGAACAGAGAAAAGAACCAGATAAATCTAACTGCAGTGAAGGAGGCAATATTACAGCAGATGTAACAGAAACATATACCGTCATCAGAGAATACTATGAGTGACCATACAAGCAAGAAAACCTGGATGAGACGGAGCCATTTCTGCAAACATATCTTCTACCGAGACCGAATCAGGAAGACATAGGAAGCCTGAGAATATCAATAACAAGCAATGAGATTGAATCACTAATAAATAGCCTCCCAATAAAGAAAAGCCCAGGCTTTTCCCTATGTCTTCACTTCTAAATTCTATACAACTTTTAAAGAAGAGCTAAACTCCATTCTACTTAAACTTTCTCTTTTTTTAAAGAAGAATTATTTATTTGTATTGTTATTTACCATTATTATTATTATTTTAGAGTTTTTTGCTATAGGGTGCATGCACTCACCAGAAAGACAGAGAGAGACAGAGAGACAGAAAGCGAGAAATCCGCCCCCCCCAGGTGGGATGGCCACAACGCAATCTTTTCTCCTCCATTCTCCTCTCGGGATCTTGGGTACGTGCACACATGTGCCTGGTGTGAGTTTAAGCCACTGGGTCCAGGACTTGAACCGTGGTTGACTACGTGAGAATCCAGTGACATAGCCATTACACCAACTGCTGTTCCTACCATTATTACTTTTAATTTGACCAGAGAGAGACAGAGGGAGAGAAAGTGGTAAATCAAGCCACCAGGTCTGGGACTTGAACATGGTTGGCCATGTGGAAGTCCAACACCTTAACCACCATGCCATCTGCCAGCCCTACTCAAAGTATTTCTAAAGACCCAAAAGGAAGGAACCCTCCCCAATTTATTTTATGAAGCCTCCATCAATCACTCAGATTCCCAAAACAGACAAGGATATAACAAAGAAAGTAAGCTATAGACTAACATCTATGATAATCTAGATGCAAAGATTCTCAGTAAGATACTAGTAAATCCTATCCAATGACACATGAAGATTATACAGCATGACTAGGTAGGCTTTATTCCAGGGATGCAAGGATAGTTCAACATATACAAAACCATAAATGTAATACACCATAGTAACAGAACAAAGGATAAAAACCATATGAACACATCAATTGATGCAGAAAAAGTGTTTGATAAAATACAACATCCCTTCAGCAAAATTGGCATAGAAGGGACATTTCTCAACACAATAAAATCCATAGCTAACATCATACTGAATGGGGAAAACTAAAAACTGGAACGAGATGACGCTGCTCACTTTTTTTTACTCCTTTTCAATGTAGTGTGGAAGTCCTAGTCAATGCAATCAGACAAGAGAATAAAATAAAAGGCATTCAAATATGGAAAGAAGCGAACTTATCTCTATGTGCAGATGACACGATTGTATACATAGAAAATCCAGACGAACACACACACACACACACACACACACACAGAAACACCTCCTAGAAATGATAAATGAATATAGTAAAGCTGCAGGATACAAAATAAACATACAAAAATCCATAGCATTTCTGTACACCAACAATGAGCAGACTGAGGTAGAATTGAAGAAAGCAATCCCATTTACAATAATCACAAAAGTGTAAGATACCTAGGGATAAACCTAGCTGAAGAAGTCAAAGACCTCTACAAGGGAAACCATGAAACACTAAAAACAGAAATGGAAAATGACACAAAAAAAAGGGAAAGAGATCCCATGTTTCTGGATTGGAAGAATGAATATAATCAAAGTGTCAATTCTACCCAAATTAATCTACAAATTTAATGCAACCCTGAACAAATTACCAGTGATATTCTTCACAGATTTAGAAAAAACAATCATAGAATTTGTCTGGAATCACAAAAGACTCCCCCATATTGTCAAAGCATACTGTGCAAAAAGAGTGGAGCAGGAGGCATCTCACCCCCTGATCCCAAAATATATTACAAAGCTGTGATAATCAAAACAGCATGGTCCTGGCACATAAACAGGCATGTAGACCAATGGGACAGAATAGAGACTCTAGAGATAAACCTCCAAACATAGAGCCAACTGACTTTCAACAGGGAGCACAAGACAATCCAGTGGGGGAGAAAAGGTCTCTTAGCAAATGATGCTGGGAAAACTGGGTATCTACCTGTAGAAAAATGAAACTGGACCCCCATCTCTCACCATTGACAAAAATCAACTCAAAATGGATCAAAGATTTAAACTTAAGACCTCAAACTATAAAACCACTGGTAGAAAACACAAGGGAAATTCTTGAAGACATCAGAGTAGGCAAAGACTTCTTAAATGAGACTTCCAAACACAGGCAATAATCCCAAAATAGACAAGTGGGGTTACATTAAGTTAAAAATCTTTTGAACAGCAAATGAAACAATAATTAGAATGAAGATACAGCCCTCAGAATGGGAGAATATAAACTCTCAGATAAGGGAGTGATAACTAAAATATACAGGAAACTCAAGCAGCTTGCCCCCCCCCAACACAAATAATGAATCCAATTAAAAGATCAACTAATGAGCTGAACAGACAAATGTCCAAGGAAGACATCCAAACAGCCAAGAAGCATATGAAAAAACGCTCAACATCCCTTACCATAAGGGAACTGCAAATCAAAACTGCAATGAGATACCACCTAGCCCCAGTTAGAATTGCTAAGATTGGGAGCAGTAGTTGGCGTAATGGCTATGTCCCTGGACTCCCATGTAGTCGACCGTGGTTCGAGTCCTGGACGCTGTGGCTTAAACTCACGCCAGGCACATGTACGCGAATGCCCAAGATCCCAAGAGGAGAAGGGATTGAAGCATGACCATTCCTCCTGGGGGGTGATTTCTCACTTTCTGTCTCTCTGGCGAGTGCAAGTGCCTATAGCAAAGATCTCTCAAAAAAAAAAAAAAAAAAAAAAAAGAATTGTTAAGATTAAACAAATTAAGAAACATAAGAGCTGGTGAGGCTGCAGTGAAAAGAGACTCTCCTACACTATTGGTGGGAATGTAAATTAGTACAACCACTATGGAGATCAATATGGAGGTTCCTCAAAGACCTACAAACAGAACTACTATATGATCCAGTAATTCCGCTCCTGGATATATACCTAAAGGACAGGAATACACTTGGTCAGAAAAACATTTGCACGGCCATGCTTATTGCCTGGATGTGCAATAATTATTACACATTATTTATAATTGCTAAGACATGGAATCAACCCAAATGTCCAAGAACAGATGAATGGATTGAAAAACACATATATACTATGGAATACTACTCAGTCATTAAAAAAAAATAAGACTGGCATTTTATAGAAAGTGGACAAATATGGAAGATTTAATGCTAATAGAAGCAAGCCAGACTATGAAAGAGAGGCATCGTATGTCCCTATTTGATATATACCAAATGTCTATACTCTATGGCCGAAACTGAACAATTGGAAGACATAAAAGCATGGAAAGCGACTGTGGATACCAGACAGAGTATGGGAAGAGGGTGGGAAATGGGAGGGGGGGAGTTGAGAGGGAGGGAATCAAGGGGAAAAAAAACAAAACATTCAATGGACACGACTGGACTAACATACATTATATTCATGCTGGGGAAATTCATTTTCTATTATTGTAAAGACATACTGTGATTTAATATAAAAAATAAGAAAATAATAATAATAAAAAAGAATTCCATAAAACCAGAAAGTTAAAAAGAGAAAGAAAGAAAGTGAAGGAAAGAAGGAAAGAAAGAAAGAGAGAAAGAAAGAAAAAGAGAAAGAAAAGAAAGAAAAGCTAGACCCTGCATAGCAATCGTGGTTCAAATTTCACTTGTGTGAGAGTGCCTAAAATCTGATGGGTTAAAGGACTGGAGGAAGGGAATCAGGGAAAGACCAAACCCTGTGGAGGGTACTCATCATCATCTTCTTCTTCTTCTTTATTTATTTTTTTCTTTCCTCTCACTCTCATTATGTGTGTGTATGCACTTTATCATTAACAAAAGAGAAAAATTTAAGTTTTTTTTTCTATCTTAAAAGAAATGTAAACATTTTCTTTTTCTCTCTCTCTTTTTTTTTCCACTAGATGACATGTATGTTTGTTGGAGAGACAGAGAGAGAGAGAGAGAGATGGTCACACTGCAATCTCTTCTCCATCTCTGCCTCCTGTCAGGATTTTGGCCACACATGCCTGTGCACCTGATGCGTTTCTCAAGCCACCTCATCCAGAACTTGAAAGGCATGTTTGGCCAAGGGGATCCTGCCACTTTAATCACCACTCCATGGGCTAGTATAAACATTTTCATGGGTCCACTTTTTTTCTTTTTTTTGGAGAGGTTTTTGCTATAGGGCACATGCGCTTGCCAGAAAGACAGAGAGACAGAGGGACAGAAAGCGAGAAATCACCCCCCAGGGGAGATGGCCACTCCTCAATCCCTTCTCCTCCATTGTCCTCTCAGGATCTTGGGCACGCACGCACACGCACCCGGCGTGAGTTTAAGCCACCAAGTCTGGGACTCGAACCGCGGTCAACAACATGGGAGTCCAGTGACATAGCCGTTACGCTAACTTCTGGTCCCAGGGGACCACTTTCTATCAAATGCCAGGGTTTTGTTGCTTTTTATGGCTTAATAGTATTCCATAGAGTGTATATGACACACTTCTTTACTTTTCTTTTTTTCCTCTTTTTGGAGAGGTTTTTGCTATAGGTTGCATGAGCTCACCTGAAAGAGAGAGAGAGACAGAGAGACAGAAATGAGAAATCACCCCCCAGGAGGGATGGCCACGCCGCAATTCCTTCTCCTCCTTTCTCCTCTCGGGATCTTGAGCACGCATGCACACGAGCCTAGTGTGAGTTTAAGCCACTGGGTCCGGGACTCAAACTGCGGTGGACTACACGGGAGTCCAGTGACATAGCCATTATGTCAACTGCTGGTCCTGATGCCACACTTTTTCAATCCATTCATCTGTTTGTGGACATTTGGGTTGGTTCCAGGTCTTAGTGATCGTGCATAATACTGCAATAAACATTGGTGTGCAGGTGCTTTTCCGCCTGAGCATTCTCCTGTCCTTTGGGTAGATGCCCAGGAGTAGGATTGCTAGATCAAATCGTAGTTCTATTTGTAGGTCTTTGAGGAACCTCCACATTGTTTTCCACAGTGGCTAGTTCAACTTACATTCCCACAAACAGAATAGGAGAGTTCCCCTTTCACCACCACCCCGCCAACACTTATTATTTTTTATATTTTTAATCTTTGACATTCGGACAGAGGTTAGGTTTTTTCCCTTCTCTTTCTCTCCTCTCTTTCTATCCCTTTCTTCTTTTTTCTCTCTCTTTTTCTTTCTTTCTTTTTCTTTTTCTTTCTCTTTCCTTCCTCCTTCCCTCCTTCCTTCCTTCCTTCTTTCTTCCTTTTAATCTTTCTTTCTTTCACTTTCTTTCATTCTCTTTTTCTTCAGTAAAAAACACTCCCCAGCAGAGATTAATCATGTTGCAATTCCTTGTCTTCCACTTCTGTATCCTGTCAGGATTTGGGTATTCCATCTCTTCATCCTGTCAGGATTTGGGACAGGCACCTGTTTTTTTTTTTTTTTTTTTTTTTTTTTTTTTTTTTTTTTTTTTTTTTTTAATTGTGGGGGCCAGGATTCATTTCTACCTCCAGATTATTTTGAAGTAGCTCCAGATATCATATGATTTTGTCTGTAAACTTTTCAGTAGGAAACACTGAAAAATATAGACCTTAAAATAGAATCTATTTATATAATTTATAGAAGCACAATTCTATTATCACATCTTAACATTAATAATCATTTATATATCATCAAATGTCCAGTCAG
Organism: Tupaia tana; assembly: GCA_026018925.1. NCBI lineage: Eukaryota > Metazoa > Chordata > Mammalia > Scandentia > Tupaiidae > Tupaia > Tupaia tana. The sequence continues at coordinate 131,398,790 of JAKSZU010000002.1, forward strand.
TGTTCAGATATCTCAGATTGTTTTCTTTTTTTAAATATGGGTGTGCTTGTTTTACTTGTGACCCAAATAAAGTTAATAGTCCTTCATATGTTTAAGAATCTCTCTATTTCTTTATTTAAACTATATTTTGCTTGCTTTAATTATGGAAAATTTATATATTAAGAACAGTTTGTTATTTTAAAAAGAATGAATAAATACTAATTTTGTTTCTGTTTAAACTTTGGGTATAGTATATATCAATAACATAATACACATAAACAGTGCCCCTTAGGGTCCCTAATAACTTATTTCTACCCATGTGAAAGAGAGAGAGGGAGAAAGCAAACTTGGCAGGGTCTCAACACACCTCCATCCTCCTCCCCAGCCTTCCAGCTCCTCAGGTCCTGGGCACACCCAGCATGCTTCCAGGATGATCTGGAACCCCTGGTGGGTCATCTAGCTTCCAGCCTTGCAGCGTGCTAACCTTACTGCTGTGCCACAGTGGCTGGGCCCCCAGTAATTTTCAAGAGTTATTATAAAGAGGCCCTGAGATTAAAAAAATAAAAGTTTGAGAATCACTATTCTAGAGGGGCTCTGAAAAATACACCCTGTCCTTGATGTGTGTTCCATCCATTGGAGGTGGGGGAGGGATGGGGGTTCCATGGCAAAGGATTTTTGTAAAAATTTCCCGGTCACTCTAAAGTACAGCTTGGATTGGGATCCTCTGCTCTAAATTAGAGACCTGCAAGAAATGAACAAAGAGGGTCGGCTGGTGGCATGGTGGTTAAGTGGCTGGATCCCATATGTTCCAGCAACTTGAAAATCATGCCAGGTGCATGTGTGCATGCCCAAAAGGAGAATGGAGGAGAAAGGATTGTGGCCTGTTCATCCCCCTAGGTCGTGCTTTCCCACTTTTCCTCTTTCTCTTCTTCTCTCTTTCCTTTTCTCTGTCTCTCTCTGGTGAGTACTTGCACCTTATAGCAAATTAAAAAAAAAAAAAAAAGCAAAAGAACAAAGTGGGAAAGGCCACCAAGTGTCCTTGGTCTGAGAGGGCCTCCTGGGACCTGTTGTATTCATCAGAAATTCTTGCAAGTGCAGGCACAGAAGATCCAAATAACGGTGGCTAAATAAGTGAGAATTACTCCCCCCCCTCACGTAACGAGGTATCTGAGGAAAACAGCTGCTGGTGTTGGTTTGACCATTCAGTGACGCCATCGAGGTCCCAGGCTCATTATATTCTCACAGTCCACCTTCCCACATTACTCTTACACATATTCTTTGATTAAACTGTAGGCATGTTTTTGTCATCGCTGCTGTTTTGTCTATGTCACTGCCGAACACAGTCGGCCATTCTGTTTATCGGGGTATGCCTCAGGGTGGGAGAACTGACTGTGGCAATGAAATAAAGGTGATCGTGTGAACGTGTGGCGGACATAGCCAGCACCACTTGGCTGTAGAAATGCTGTTATCACTCTGCCATGATTGTTTTCCCCTATAGATGTGTATGCTTGCCAGAGAGAGAGAGAGAGAGAGAGTAAGAAATCATCCTCCGTGAGGGATGGTTATACTGCAATCCCTTCTCTAGTCTCCGCTCATGATTTTGGACATGCATGTACATAAGCCAGCATGATTCTCAAGCTGCTGGGTCTGGGACTCAAACTGCACAGCCAGCCATGTGGGATCCAGTGCCGTAACCTCCATGCCACTTGCTGGCCCTTGGTTGTGTTTTTAAAGAGCCATGTTATGATGATTGAGAATGCTTTGAAGATACTAATTCTTATATCAGGCAAATATAGATGCAATATGGGATACCGGGAATTATAATTTTCAATGAATTATGTTATTAATTTATTACCACAAAGCCGTACGGGCCCTTTCTGAAATCATTGGAAATGGCCCTAAACTCAACAAATGCCTCATTGACACACACGGCAGTGTCTAGTATTCCTGCTCTACACCATTTCTCATATGTCACATTTTGGGGGCTCACTGATTAGATGAATTAAAAAAATCACACCTGTGGGACCAGCAGGTGGCGTGGTGGTTAAGGTACTGGACACTCCCACATGGCCGACCACGGTTCGAGTCCTGGACCTGGTGGCTTGCTTTCTCACTTTTCTCTCTCTCTCTGGTCAAATTAAAATGAATGAATGAATGAATGAATAAATAAATAAATGTTTTAAAAAAATCATACTTGCATCTTCTTAACAAGCACCATGGAGGAGTATGAGGCTGGAACAGACACCCCGGAAGCATACTTACTAGGGAGATGAACAGCTGGTGAGGGAGGTCTCAGTGGGGTCCCACAGCAGGATTTGAGGAAAGCAGCCCACCGTTTTCCTGTGTGTGATGCTTGGGAGTGATATGCACATCACGAGCTCCTTTTTTTTCACAACAATTTTTTCTTTATAAGGAAATTCAGTCTGGTCACATTGTCGGGAAAAAAAAATCTGTCAAAACTAAATAGTTTCTATATCTTTCTTCACTTACAAATCTCTTAATTACAATAACCCACACTCAGTGAAACAATGGCTTTTATGACGTTGAACGTCTGTAGACGTGAAACGTAATCTCTATTGTAGTACGTATATTATGTGTGAAATGACCACAGATGATGTAAACGGTGGTGCGTGCTTTCATTATTTTCAAACGGGATGGAATGCGATCTATAACATTCAAGTAAGGTTCACTGCTACGAATTCATATACACATAATCTCTGTATTTTCTTGAAAATCAAAGAAATCTATAAGGATGATAAGAAAGGATATTGATAACTGGAACTGGGTCTCACTTCTTAAAAAATCCAACAAATAGGACCAGCAGTTGGTGTAATGGCTATGTCGCTGGACTCCCATGTAGTTGACTGTGGTTTGAGTCCCGGACCCGGTGGCTTAAACTAATGCCAGGCACGTGTGTGTGCGTGCCCAAGATCCTGAGAGGAGAATGGAGGAGAAGGGATTGCAGCATGGCCATCCCTTCTGGGGTGGGGGGTGATTTCTCGCTTTCTGTCTCTCTGTCTCTCTTTATCTTTCCTGAGAGCACATGCACACTATAGCAAAAACCTCTAAAAAAAAAAAATCCAACAAACCACATTCAACTCAGTCATTCAGCCCTGACAATGAATATACTTCCAAAATTTGATATTTGTACATTTTAGTTATTTGATTACTTGATATAAATAATTAGCTACTAAATCAGTAACTGCAAGGTAAGAGTAACACCTTTACAGGAATGTAAAATGATAAAATTAGAAGCCAACCAAGGACATCTACCAACAACATGAATGCACGCAGTTGTGGACAGCAGGAAGGTTTGTCGGTAGGCGAGGACTGGGGCTCTTGGAAGGTCCACGAAGGAGCTTTTACCCTGCATGTCCCAGAACCTCATCTATTGGGTAGTCAGAAGTCATGACACAGCTTTCTGGTTCTCTACGCAAAAATGCATCATGACTTCTCTGACGACCCAATACTTTGTGCCTGTCCTGTCCTTACTGAGAGCAAATTGCCCTTAATACTTAAGGATACGTTTTTGTAATTTAATCTCTGAGCTTTTGCCCAATTCACTGCTGAGACCTCCTTGATTTGAAACAGAAGTGGGATACATTTTAGGATTCTAAACAGATAACCTTTTCCTTGGTTAATAATCAGTAAGTATTCTTTGAGCATATACTGAGCACCTACTCTTGTCTAGAAGTGCTTTTGAAAACTTTGAGTGACAGCTGGGGCATTCTCTTTGAAGAATGATTACTGTAAAAGCTACAGGAAGAGTATTTCTGTAAATCACAACATGATTCAACTGTAAGGGACCCAACAGGTGCCAGGCACCTGACCTGCACCAGGTGCTGTGTTAAAAGTAGCAAACTTAGGGAGAGGAACTGCGGCGACCACGGCAGCTGCAGCGCTGGCGGTGCGGGCGCGGCTCGGCGTGCGGGTTCAGCTCCAGCCAGCCTGATGATCTCAACCCGGGCGCGGGCTCATCCGGGAAGCCGGCGGGGCCTTCAGGAAGAGGGAGCAGGCCGAGGAGGAGCGTTACTTCCAGGCGCAGACTAAACAGCAGCTGGCAGCCCTGAGGCAACACCACGAAGAGCTCGCCCATCATCAGAAGGAGATTGAGCGTCTGCAGAAGGCGATCCAGCGGCACAAGGAGAAGATCAAAGCGCTAAAACAGGATGATTAAGGGCACACAGCCCCGCAGAGTGGCACACTGCCGTGTAGGCCTGGGTCTGCTTTGCTTCAGGGCGGTCTGTGTGCTGCCGACAATATAATAAATTGTCCTGCTGAAAAAAAAAAAAAAAGTAGCAAATTTAGGAACCAGCAGTTGGTGTAATGGCTATGTCACCGGACTCCCGTATAGTCGATCAGGTTCAAGTCCCGGACCCGGTGGCTTAAATTCATGCTGGGCGCGTGTGCGTGTGTGCCGAAGATCCCGAGAGGAGAATGGAGGAGAAGGGATTGTGGTGTGGCCAGCCCCCCTGGGGGGTGACTTCTTGCTTTCTATCTCTTTGTCTCTGTCTGGCAAGCACACGTGCCCTACAGCAAAAACCTCTCAAAAAAAAAAAAAAAAAAAAAAGCACATTTACTCTAAAGGGCAATTAGGATCTTTAAAAAGGTTTTTGTAACTGGGAGAACGCAGATTAAGCGGCGTTTCCCTCACCAACACAGCTGCTCCAGGTTTGCAGCTGGCAGCGTCAGCGTGGCGGTTCCTCTCCCTACTCCCCAACACCTTATTGAAGTACGCTTGTCGTAATTCAGGATGGGCCTTGGATCTTGGCTTGCAGTTCAGCTTCCGAACCTGTCACAGAAGTCAGAAGTGGAACTTTTCTGAGGAAATAAAGCACAACACAGGGGCGTAGCAAACAGCAAACAGAAGCCAACCTGATAGGAGCGCTCATCCACGGGAACTTCTTTGAAAAGGCTTTCTTTTCCAAAGTGCTCATGATAAATGGAGGGATGGCCGTGCCGGGCCGCCATGAGGATCCTGGAGAGGACGACTTGAGCGATGGCTTGTTTCGCGGCGTTGGCCGACTCCCCCACGCGGTCCCCGCTTTCATCTGTGGCAGGGATGCCCGCTTTGAGTTCCCTTCGTCCCATTAATGGATTATGAATGCAACTAGCAGCAGCCCCGGCAGCAAACGGAACAAAACGTCTGCTTGGTCCATGCGTTAAGTCCTTGCAGAGACAGACGCCGCGCCCAGTCCGTTCACAGAGGGGGGAGCGTCTCCGCTTGTGCCGGTGTAACTGACCACGGCGTTGACGGGCTGGTCACCCACTGCCCGAACAGCACGGCCGGCGTCATCCTACAGAACGCCACCATGCAGCCCGTGGTCATGTTCACTGGGACCTGAGCTGACGTTCTTCCTATCAGAACCATCTTCTCACCAGTGTCCGGGTGAAAAGCCGAGTTGTAGACCTACTTTGCTCTCCATAATTCATTTTCTGTGGGGCTTGGAGGGACAATTCCTTGTCACTTCCCCCAGCCTCAGCCCTCGCCACTTGCAGCTCCTACTCAGCGCTGTCTCCCACAGTATATCTAGGCAAGCATTTCGTATATTTTAAAGAATTACTTTATTTAACTTTATTTATTTATTTTAATTTGACCAGAGAAGGAGAGAGAGAGAGAGGGAAAGCGAGATAGCGAAATGCCAAGTCAAGTTGGGGACTTGAACTGGGGTCGGCCATGTGGGAGTCCAGCATCCTTAACCACCACGCCCACCTGCTGGCCCCCCATTTTGTATTTTGATGAATCCGTTCATCTCTTGTCTGTTTTGGTTAGGATTAGGATCTACCTGCCAGAGAGAAACAGGGAGCAAGAAAGCACTCCCCACCCTCTAACCAAGAATGGTCTCATCCCTTCTCCCAGCATGTTGAACTCTGAGAAACAGAAAACTCTGAAGACGGTGGGGGCTCAGTCAAGACAGAGGTTTATTTTTCTCTGACACAGAATTCCAGGGCTGGTGTAGGGTTTCACAGTGCCAGAGGCTTAGGCTCTTTCTATCTTGCTAGTCCTCCAACCTTAACATCATCCTTCCCTCTCAGGTCTGATATGATTTTTTTAATGTTTATTTTATTCATGATAGAGAGTGCGTGCATGAAAGAAAGAGACAGAGGGGCACCCGGTCTCTCCACTGTGATCCTCCCCCCCGGCCCCCGTTTTGTCAGGATCTTGGGTACGTGTGGCCTGGTGTGTTTGAGGTAGACCGGGCTGGGGGACCTGAACCAGGGTCGCCGTGTGGCATCCAGCCCCACAGCTCAGTAGCTATCCACACGTACCACTGAGTGGGTCCCAGAATGACTCCTCTAGTTCACGTGGATTTCACGTTTGTGTTCCAGTCGGTGGGGAGGGGGGTAAGAACCAATCTCTTGTTAAAAGGCCACTTTTCAGAAGTTGTCCACAGCAATTTTGCTTAACTTGGTCACCTGACTGGGTCACATGTAACTGAAAAGAGAGGAAACTAGTACTTATTCTGGTAGTTTCTATTCCCAATTAACGTGGAGAGTTCTATGGAGGAGCCTTGAAAATAAGGATACTGGAAAACAAGTATTTAGCATTTTCTGCCAAACCATGTCCCCGAACAATTCGAGTAAGATCTGCAGGGGTCACTTTTACCAATAACACAGTCTCATTATTTGCATAAAATCAATCGCTTGAAAACATACTTTTCGCTCTGCTGGGAGGGGGTTTCAATTTTACCGACCTACCAGTGATGGCCTGGAGGCCGGTGTATCTAGGCAAGCATTATAGTTAGTCTGAAAGCAAACAGGTTATTGGTTTTGTTTTGCTGTGAAGCTTCCCGCCAGAGATTTCTTGAAATAGCTGGAGGCTGTTACAGACACCAAGGCCTTGTGCCCGTAGACACCAAAGAGGCAGCAACCCCTTCCTCCACAATTCCGCTCGTTACCTGTTTATGTGCCTGCCCCAGGGGACTGGGTGTCCGGCAAGGTCATTGGCCTTGTGCAGCACCGCTAGGACAGTTACAATACATATACACTCTAGATGATTTTAATTTGTTGGAATATAGCCAATTGAATTCTCAGAGAAACGCCCTGTATAACTTTGTATTTAATACTCAAATCACTCGGCTCCAGTGGCTGGTGTACCGTCTAGGCCTCTAAGCTGTGCGGTCCGTCAGAACTTTCTGGGATGATGGAAATGGTTGCCATCTGTGCAATCTAACATGGTGGCCACCGGCCACATGCGGCTGTCGAGCACTGAAATGCGGCTAAGTGAGCCTGAGGAGCTTCATTTTTAATATATTTATTTTAGTTTGTTTCTTATTTTTGCCAGAGGAGCTATGCGTTTGCCAGATGGACAGCGAGGGAGAGGGGAGAGGGAGGGGAGAGCATCCCAAAGGAGCGTGGTCGTGTTGCCGTGTCCTCTCCTCCTCTCCACTGCACTGGAACTTTGGGCACATGTGCACACAGCTGGTGTGTTCCTCAAGCTCCCAGGTCTGGGACTCGAATCATGCAATCAATCATGCGAGATCCGGCTGTCACAGCCACTAGCTGAGGAGCCAGCCCAATTTTATTTGATTTCAATAACCTTTTGTAGCTAGTGGCTACTGTGTTAGCACAGATTTAAGCCATTGGCTGTTTAAGGACCCACATACATTTGGATTAATTTTTAGTCATTTGGGACCAGCAGTTGGTGTAACAGTTATGTTGCTGGATTCCTACGTAGTTGACCATAATTTAAGTCCTGGACTCGGTCGCTTGAAACTCAGGCTGGATGCATGTGCGTGCGTGCCCAAAATCCCGAGAGGAGAATGGAGGAGAAGGGACTGTGGCATGGCTATTCCCCCTGGGGGGTGATTTCTTGCTTTCTGTCTCTCTCTGTCTCTTTGGTGAGCGCACACGCCCTATAGCAAAAAACTCTCTCTTAAAAAGACAAAGAAGAAACTTTTTAGTAATTTGCCAAGGTGATCCAGGTTTTTTTTTTTTTTTTTTTTTTTTTTTGTTAGAGGGCACATGCGCTAGCCAGAAAGAGAGGGGAGAGAGAGAGAGGGAGAGGGAGAGAGAGAGACAGAGAGAGAGAGAGAGAGAGAGAGAGAAAATCCCCTCACGGTGGGGGGAATAGTCACAGCACAATCCCTTCTCCTTCATTCTCTTCTCAGGATTTGGGCATACATGCACAGGTGCCTGGGGTATTTTTCCAAACTGCTGGCTCTGGGATTTGAACTGTACAGTCGGCCATGTGCGATTCTGTTACCTTAACCTCCATGCCACCCATATATATATATATATATACATATATATATATATATATATATATATATATATATGTATATACACACACACACATACATACATATATATATATATAAATTACTGTTTTTTTTTTTTTTTAAAGAAAAGTTTCTATTACAGGGTGCATGTGTTCTCTGGAGAAATAGAGAGACAGAAAGCAAGAAATCACCCCCCAAGAGGCATGGCAATGATGCAATCCCTTCTCCTCCAGTCTCCTCTTGGGATCTTGGGCATGCATGCACACTCACCGGGCATGAGTTTTAAGCCTCCAGGTCCGGGACTTGAACTGCAGTTGACCACATGGGAGTCCAGTGACATAACAATTATGCCATCTGCCAGTCCCTTAAAATATATACTTTAAAGTCTTTATTTTATTCATGATAGAGAGCGTGTGTGTATGTATGACAGAGAGAGAAAGACAGGCACCCACAACAGGATCTTGTCACATCACAGTCCCTTTCCCCAGCCCTCCCACTATTCAGGATCTTGGGCGCACATGCAGACCCCCAGTGACCAGGGATCTGGGCCTGCAGTTGGCCGTGTGGCTTCTAGTACTGGAGTTCAGTATGCTACTTGTCTGTGTTGCTGGGGCTGGGCCTACAATATTTTTTTAAGTTTTGCCAGAGGATGTGTGTGCCTGAGAGAGAGAGAGAGAGAGAGAGAGAGAGAGAGAGAGAGAGAGAGAGAGAAAGAGAGCACACGAAATCACTCCCGACAGGGAAAGGTCATACCACAATCCCTTGTCCTCGAGAAGTCTGTTAACTGTGCGATCAGCCGTATGGGATCTAGCCACCCAAACCACCGTGCTGGTCTGGGCCTACATTTAAAGTCTTATTGGCTACTCTCTCATATACCTCTACAACAAAACACGTATATTCATTTAACGCTTTTCTTTTTTCTTTTTTCTTTTTTTTTTAGAGAGATTTTTGCTATAGGGTATGTGTGCTCGCTGGACAGAGAGAAACAGAAAGTATATATATTCGACTTCTTAAAAATGTAATTATGATTGGTTGGCAAAGAGCCATGTTAGCACAGCTTGCTACTAAAAGCATAGCCAAACCATGGAAGTCTCAGTCCTGCCAAAATCTACTGGGTTATTGGAAAACGCATGAGTATCTTTTCTTTTTTTTGCTTAAGGCACATGTGCTCACGAGAGACCCAGACAGAAAGTGAGAAATCACCCCCCAGGGGGGATGGCAATGCCGCAACCCCTTCTCCTCCATTCACCTCTTGGGATTTGGGGCCTGCATGCACACATGCCCTGCATGAGTTTTGAGTAACTGGGTCTGGGACTCGAACTGCAGTCGACTATGTGGGAGTCCAGTGACATAAGCATTATGCCACCTGTTGGTCCCAGTCATTAGTATTTTTCTATGCAAAAATGCATCATGACTTAGTGTGGGAGGAGGGTGGGGAAGGGCAGAGGGTCAGAAATAGGGGTAAAAAAAAATACACACACACACACACACACACACACACATATATATAAAACTAGAAATGGAAAATTATTGATGATAACATGCATGATTAAGCCACTATGCAGTATATTCTGGATGGGAAATCACATTTTGTATACTGTGATGATGCTTAGGGAATAAATGTAAATTAATTAATTAAAAAAATGTTCCCCCCAAAAAATGCATCATGACTTTTCCGATGACCCAATATTTGGTCATATTTATTTAGACTCATGTCCTTTTGTATATCCAGCTTTTAAAAATTTTTTATGAATGTTATTTATGATCAATTATTGTACATCTCTATAGCACACAACATGTTTTTCAAGGCATGCATGAAATATCTGGCAATCAAATCAACAACATTGCTGTAAACCTTCTTTTCTTTTTTTTTTTCCTTTTCTTTGGAGAGATTTTTGCTATAGGGCATGTGCGCTTGCCAGACAGACAGAGAGAGGCAGATAGACAGAAAGTGAGAAATCACCCCCCAGGGGGAATGTCCACGCTGCAATCCCTTCTCCTCCATTCTCCTCTCGGGATCTTGGGCACGCATGCACACGCATCCGGCGTGAGTTTAAGCCACTGGGTCCTGGACGCGAACTGCGGTCAACTACGTGGGAGTCCAGCGACATATCCATTACGCTAACTGCTGGTCCCACCTTATTTTCATTTTTTAGAATTATTTATTATCGTCATTTTTTTCAATTTTACCAGAGAGAGAGAGAGAGAGAGAGAGAGAGAGAGAGAGCGAGTGCGCGCAAAAGGGAAGCAAGAAAGCGAGTCACCAGGTCCAGGACTTGAACCATGTGGGAGTCCAGTGCCTTAACCATCACACCACCTGCCGGCCCCTAAACCTCATTTTCAACAGAGAATTTTACAATATGGTAGCTGCTAAGTTTTCCCCTGAGCTTCTCTCACCCACCCTCTGCTATCCCAAAGGGCAGGAAAGCGCTCAGTGGGAAAGACACTCGCACATCCAGTTTATATAGCAGTTCTTCACAATCGCCAGGACATGGAGTCAACCTAAGTGCCCAGGAACAGATGAATGGATTGAAAACTGTGGCAGAGATACCTTGTGGGATACTACTCAGTTCTAAGTATCAATGTCCAGCTTTTTCTCTGGCTTTTTTGTAAAGAATGTTGGAATATTTCCAAATTGTTAATAGATTCCCTTAATTCTTCTTCCAATGCTAGATTCCACTGCTGGCCACTAGGTGGAGGTAGGCTACTAGTTAATATTCCCTAGCTTTAAAGAATGCCATTTTATTACTATTGCATTACTATGATTATGTAGTACAGGTTACACGAGGGTGAGAGAGAAAGAGAGAGAGAGAGAGAAGAAGGAGGAGGAGGAGGAGGAGGAGGAGGAGAGAGAGAGAGAGAGAGATATCACCCCCTGGAGGTGTGGCCACAATGTCTTCTTCAGTCTCCTCTTGGGATTCGGGGCGTGCATGGACACTGCTGGCGTGATTTTCAAGTCGCTGGTCCCAGATTCTAACCACACAGTCCGCCATGTGGAATCCAGCACCTTAACGTCCACACTATCTGCTGGCTCAATATTATCCTTTTTTTATATTACCAGAGGACACATGGGGGGGGGGGGAGAGGAGAGAGAGAATCCCCAGTGAGGCGTGGTAATTTCACAGTCCCCTTGCTTCCATTTTCCATCCTGTCAGGATTTCGGGCACAGCACACACATGTGCCTGGTACGTTTACTCACGTTGCCAGCGCGGGGATCCAAGCAGCGGTCGGCCATGTGGAATTCAGGTCCCAGTGCTCAGCTCTTACCCACTGTGCCAGCCCAAGAACCGGATCAGCCCAAGAACACCATTTTAAGTTCAGATTCTTTGCGACAGATAACCTGGCCTTTTCTTCAACCATTTTGGAACATTTCTCAAGGGAGAAACGGCACTTGGTGAGGGAAGCCAATGCAGGAGACCGCTCCAGGTTCCTTCCTGCCTCCCAACGAGCTCATCCCCTGCCACACGCCCTGAATCCTCAGACTACGGCGTTTCTTGAAGTGCGAGGTGCACACTGGGTGCCGTGCGACCCCTTATTTCTTGCTCAGTTGAAGCTCAGCAGCTCAGCCCCAGGGGCACCTGTTTTCTAGAAACTGGGAGGCCTTTGGATTACCCAAGTCCAGAGCTGACAGTGCAGGCTGCTGGGTGACATCAGGGAGGCAGAGCAGCAGGGAGATCGCCGAGCGCCACCTCCTCCTGCTCGCCTTGGGACACTCAGAATTAACTTGAATTGAGGAAGAAACGTATAATTCACCTGATGACTAGAAACCATCACAGAGGCACAAGAAATATGAGAAACCAAGAAAACATCTCTCCCCCAAGGGAAAACATCAATTCCTCATCACCCACAGACAACACTATGGAACTCGTGGAAATGCCAGATAAACAATTCAGAATATTTATAGTGATAAAACTAAATGACATGCAAGAGAAAAGAGCCAATGAACTCCAGAAGATACGAGAGAAAGAGACAATGAGCTCTAGGAGATGAGGAAGCCTTTTTACAATGTGAAAAAAGTAATAGACACCATAAAAAAAGAATCAAATGGACTCGTTAGAGATGAAGACTATAATACAGGAAATCTAAACCTCCCCTGAAAGTATTAAAAGCAGATTAGATCATGCAGAAGATTAAACCTCAAATGTAGAAGACAAACCCACTGACCTAGAGAAAATTATCAAAAGTCTAAGAAAATGGGACCAGCAGATGGTGCAATGGTTACATTGCTGGACTTGTGTGTAGTCAAATGTGGTTCAAGTCCTGGACCCGGTGGCTTAAAATTCACACCGGGTGTGTGCGTGCAGGCTCAAAATCCCAAGAGAATGGAGAAGGGATTGCAGCATCGTCATCCCCCTGGGGGGTGATTTCTCGCTTTCTGTCTCTCTCATTTTTTGATTTTGATTTATTGAAGCTAAAACTGTTCTTTTTGAAATAAAAAAAAACATAAAAAATGAACAAAAATAAAAACATACCTACTTATGACAGCAATAAGCTATATAGCCTCAGCTAGGTGCCATTTTATAGTATGTTCATTCTACTCACAGGGTTTTATGCCTAAAGTCAGACATGTGTTCATAGATATGTTTACATCAACTGCACTTACTATTGAAAGTATTTAGTTTAATTAAGATCTTTCGTGAATCGGTAAAATGTGAAAAAAAATAACATGAAAAACAACTGTGGATAGCAGAGACAGTGTGGGAGGAGGGTGGGAAATGGCAGAGGGTGAGAGGGAGGGAATCAAGTGGGAAAAAAGAGAAGTAAAATATATAAAAAGTAAGAAATGGAAAATTATTTGTTGATGATAACACATATGGTAATACCGTCAACTGAGCCAATATACAGTGCATTCTGGATGGGAAAACTCATCTTGTATATTGCAATGATATACAGTGAATAAATGTAAAATTTAAAAAAAGAACATTTTTCATGAGAATTAAAAACAACCCACAGTCTTAGGGATCAGCAGGTGGCGTGGTGGTTAGGGGCATTGGACTCCCACATGACTGACTATAGTTCAAGTCCTGGACCTGGCGGTTTTCTTTCTCTCTTTCTCTCTCTCTGTTCCTTTCCGTCTCTGGTCAAATTGAAATAAATAAATAAAGTTAAATAAAATAATTTAAAAAAGAAAACACTGTTTGGGACCAGCAGTTGGCATAATGGCTATATCGCTGGTCTCCCATATAGTTGACTGTGGTTCAAGTCCCAGACCTGGTGGCTTAAACTCAAGCTGAGTGCATGTGCGTGCGTGCCCAAGATCCCAAGAGGAGAATGGAGGAGAAGGGATTGCGGCGTGGCCATCTCCTCCGGGGGGTGATTTTTCGCTTTCTCTCTGTCTTTCTAGCGAGCACCCCCTCCCTATAACAAAAACCTCTACAAAAAAACAAAAACAAAAACAAAACAAACCCCCAAACAAAAAAAAACCCAGTAGTTTTAATTCCTTGCAGTTGTTCACTAAAAAGGGAAAGGATGAAAGTACTAAATTATTTACCTAGTATGTTTCCCTCTACTCCCAATGGGGCAAGCCTCACAACCTGACTCAGTGCTGAATATTCTGAGTCCACTTATGGCTTTGGAACTGTACTCTGATGACCCTGGGACCAGCAGTTAGAGTAATGGCTATGTCGCTGAACTCCCATGTAGTCGACCGCGGTTCGAGTCCTGGACCCGGTGGCTTAAACTCACGCTGGGCGCGTGTGCGTGCGTGCCCAAGATCCCGAGAGGAGAATGGAGGAGAAGGGATTGCAGCATGGCCATCCCCCTGGGGGGTGATTTCTCGCTTTCTCTCTCTGTCTTTCTGGCAAGCGCACGTGCCCTATAGCAAAAATCTCTCTCTCAAAAAAAAAAAAAAAAAAAAATTTACCAGAAGGCATGAGAAGGAGAGGGCAAGAGCAGCCCCCAGTGGGTTGTGCTCATGCCACAATCTCTTCTCCCCAACTAACCTCTCCTTTTGAGATTTTGAGCATGCATGTACACATGGCAGGCATGTTTTTCAAGCTGCTGGTCCAGGGTTCGAACTGCAGAATTGGCCATGTGCAGTCTGGCTTTCTTAACCACCAGCAGGTCATGGGCCAGCCCAAGAAAGGAAATTTTTTTTTTTTTTTTTTTTTTATTAGAGATTTTTGCTATAGGGCACTTGTGCTCTTTGGAGAGACAAAGAGAGACAGAAAGCGAGAAATCACCCCCTGGGGAGATGGTTATGCTGCAATCTCTTCTCCATTCTCCTCTCAGGATTTTGGGCATGCAGGCACACATGCCTGGTGGGAGTTTTAAGCCGTTGGGTCCAGGGCTTGAGCCATGGTCAACCAAGTGAGAGTTTAGCGCCTTAACTGCTACACCACCTGCTAGTCCCAGAAAGGAAAGTTCTTTAAATTAAGGCTTAAAACGGTGAAAATTGGAACTTGTCTATGAACAGTCTAGCAGTTAGACATGTTCCGGGGCTGGCCCTGTGGCGTGGCAGGTAAGCACTGTGTGCAGTGAGCGGGATCCCACATGACCAGCCCGAGGGTTAAGGGAGTCAGATCCCACATGGCTGACCCGATGGTTTGAGTCCTGGCCCTGGCAGTTGTAAAACATGCCAGGCATGTGTGCATGAATTCTCCAAATCCCAACAGGATGGAAGAATGGAGAAGGGATAGCAGCATGACCACGCCACCTCGGGGATATTTTCTCCCTTCCCTTCTCTGTTTTTCTGTTTCCGGCCAGCAACACGCCCTCTGGTACTTTAAAAAAAGTAAGATTCTTTTTTTGAAGACATTTTTGCTATAGGGCGTGTGTGCTAGCTACAGAGACAGAGAGACAGAAAGCAAGAAATCACCCCTCGGGGGACTGACTACACCGCAATCTCTTCTCCTCCATTCTCCTATCAGGATTTTGGGCATGTACACACGCACGCCTGGTGTGAGTTTCAAGTTGTGGGTCTGGGACTCGAACCACAGTTGGCAACGTGGGAGCCCAGCGACGTAAACGTTACTCCACTGCTGGTCCCTTATGTTGATTTTTACATTTGAAAATCATAGCTTAAAAATAATGCTTCATTAGTCTTGTGTAACCTTGGGTGGCAAAAGCCAGACCCAGTGTCGGATCCACCTGGGATTACTAGGAGTCACTGTCCTGCTCCTTACTGATGAGGGGGCGACATGAACCTGGGCTTCTTTGGTGAAATAAGGCTGATTTTAGGAGGTCCCCGATCGCTTGCCCTCCTGTTCAACATGGGCACTTGATCACCATCACAGAGCGTATCTGTCCGTGCCTGGGTCAGACAACCATGACCAATCCCCAGGCTCTTCACGTGACCTGATGTCACCAAATCCTTCAGACATAAACATGGCATGTGACCATCTCCTTCTGCTCAAGAAGAAAGGCAGGCAGTGATGTCAGATCGCGGTAATTTATGCTCCTCAGGAAAGACACGATAGTTAGACAACGTGAGAGAGAGAAATACACTCGGTGGAAATGCAGACTTAGAACTGGCGTTGAGGCACAGCCCCATCATGTGCCCATTTGGGGGCCGGAGGTTCCAGGCTGGAAGCTGCAGAACAACAGGTGTATGAGACGTACTTGCTCCGAGGGACGCGTGATGTCTGGGATCGGTTCAGGACCCCTGTGAGGCTGAAGGAGAAGGGGGAAGAACAGAACAGAAACACAACTTAAGCTCAGGGCTGTGCCACTGTTCCCCCTAGAGTCCTGGGAGACAAGACACTAGCCAGGAAGGCTGAGTGCTGGCCTGATGAGCCACAGAAGAGTGTTTCTGGGGTTCCCTTCAGCAACAAGACCAAGAAATGCTCACTGCTTGCCCCCACCCCTAGCCGAAAATGGGACACGTTGGAGGCGATGTGAACCGACTTGAAAAAAATAAATAGCCCTGGGGAGTTTCTCCTCGTTATCGGGGCACTTCCTACAACATAGTGAATATAGCATACTCGTAAATGCCCCCAAATCATGACACCATGAAATGAACTACATCCCCAGAGAGAAGGGAGCAGAAATGTCACCTAATGGCTGTGGTTGTTGTCGTTGTCATCCTGAAATGGGGCAGGGGGAGACGTATTTAGTCACTGGGAGAATGAAGAGCAACCACATCTTGGGAAATTGTACAAACACTGCACCCCTGGGAACTAAAGCAGCGGCCTGTATGTAGACTTAACAGAACACTCCACAGAATGGGTAACTACCCTGGCTTACAGGAACACCCTGCAGGACAGGTAACTAGAGTCAGGACTCCCACTGTGCCAGGAGTGAGATTCTCCCTCTAAGGCTTGCTTTGTCTTATTAGGACATATTTTTAGAGGCCTCTTTTGCTCTGTGTTTTTACTTTTTCTGCCTCAACTTTATCACAGTAGAATAGAAGACAAGACAGTGGGAAGGTGATAACAATGCTTTTCAGAAGTTTTCTTACCTCGCTGGTTTCTAAGATGGAGAACGAAGCTTGCTACAAGGGATGTGAGCGCCAGCACCAAGCCCCCGACTCCAGTCAGCATCTTGGTCCGAGCAGAACCAGACTGTGGCTCTGTGGAGACAGCCCCGGGTCAGCCTCACCTCTGCCTGCTGGGCCCCTGGCCCTGCCTGACATCCTGGAGCCTGACCGGGTCAAAGGGAGACCACGAGGCCGAGCCTGGGCCCAGTGTGGGGAGGTCGATGTGAAAAGCACCCGAGTTCTGGTCTCAGTTCTGGTGACTTCCACAGGAGGCTGCCCCCGAGGTTGGTCCACGAAATCCACGCACATGGCTGAAAGGAGAGGCCTGTTCCCATGTCTGAGGGCCAGTCGGGAAGGTGATCATCTTTCTCAGACTTTCTGACAGGGAGAGATTCTTTAGGACTCTCTCAGGTCAAGGACAAAAACCCACACTGTGATCACCTGGCCTCCACTGCTCCCAGCCCAGACCACAGTCAGGGGCTTGATTAAGAAAAATATGGAGGAGGAGGAGGAGGAGGAGGAGGAGGGGGAGGAGGTGGTGGTGGAGAGGCAGCCTGTAGCACAGTGGTTGAGTGCAGTGCACTAGGAGCTGGATGCCACAGGACCTAGTGCAGTTCAAATCCTGGCCCTGGTGACTTGAAAAGCATACTAGGTGCATGTGCTTGTGTGGCCCAAACACGGAAGGGACGGAGAAGAGGAGGAAAGAGGATCACAGCATGACCGTGCCCCACTGGGGGGTGCTTTATCTCTTTCTCTGTCTTTGGCCTGTGCCCTCTAGCTAGAAATGAAAGAACGAAGAGAGAAAACATGGGGTGACGTAACCCCAATGTATAGGGCACAAGACAAAATGAGTGGGCCTCAGAGCCTGGAGTCCAGAGGGTGACTGGGGAGTAACTCACTCCACTCCACGGTGACAGGCCTGTCCAGGCTGGGGTGCTCCACGTGGCAGGTGTAGACGTCTCCCTGCTGGGGGATCGTTTCCAGCATGACCAGGATCTGGTAGGTCCAGTCTCCATTACGGATCACGTTGGTGGACACGACCCCAGCTGTTTCCTCCTTTCCATTCAAGAACCACCGGACTCGAATGTCACCCGGGTAAAAATCTGTCACGTGGCAGACGAGCATGTTGTGTTGCTGCAGGGGCCTCTTCTTGAAGGGAGAGACGTTCACTTCAGGCCGGACAACTAGGGGCAGGGGGGAAAGGAATGACATCTGAGATGATTATTTCTGTCCTTCTCTTTTTGTAGAGGTTTTTGCCTTAGGGTGTGGTCACTTGCTGGAGAGAGACAATGAGAGGGAAAGTGAGAAATCACCTCCTGCCCTGAGATGATTATTTCTTCAATGTGTTTATTATAGGTTTGGGGCTCAGGCCTGTGAGCCAGTTGGAGTTGCGGTGGCGGGAACAACTGGGCCAGCGGAGAAAGACGTGTTGCTCTTCCTGGAGCATTTATGGGGTTAAGCGGCACGGATTTTCTGTTTCTGATAGCAAACAGCAGGTAACATCTAAAGGAAGTGGTTTAAATCCCAATGACAGAGTATGGCAAGAAATTCCTCCTAGAAACACCGATATCACTCCAATAACTCATGGAATCAAAAGTTCTTGGCATGAAGCAGCAGCCATGCCAGGGTCTCATCAGAAGATTCAGGTAAAGAATATGAAGCAATGTATTCTCCATCTTATGACACCACGAGAAACACTACAAGCATTGAAGAACCAGCTGATGGAATGACTTTAGAACCAGACGATCTGAGTTATCAAATATATGACATTTCTGGAGAAAAGCAACTCGGCAATTTCTACAGAAGACCTAAAAGAATGTTAGAAGAAACAGTTTTGTTTCTCATGAGAACATCTGTCAAAGGATCTTTACTTGATTTCACAAATGGATAGCGACCAGCTTGGCCCCCTTTGGACAGTCGCTAACACGGAGGAAATAAAAGAGCCGACCACAGACCCTGATCTAATTCTCGAAGCGCTGAGATCTTCTCCCATGGTACAAGTTGACGAAAAGGGTGAGAAAGTGAGACCAAGTCATAAGCGTCGTATTGTGATTTCTAGAGATTCCTGAACCACCACCAATAGAGGAAGTGAAAGCTTTGTTCAAAAATGAAAACTGTCCCAAAGTGATAAGCTGTGTGTCTGCACACAATGGCAACTGGTATATTTACTTTCCAGGTAGCACAGATGCACAACAGGCATTTAAATACTTAAGAGAAAAAGTTAAAACATTTCAGGGGAAGCCAATAATGGCAAGGATAAAAGCCATCAATACATTTTTGCTAAGAATGGGTATTGATGAATGGGTTCTAGTATGTACAGTCAGCCATGCAAGCTCAAGCACAGTATGCCTCACTAGTCTTTATGCAGCATGTATATAATCCTTACCAATTGCACAATTGTGCCTCAGTCTTGGTCTCCAAATCTTACACCCTACTTTGAAACACCACTGGCTCCCTTTCCTAATGGTAGTTTTATGAATGCTTTAATTCACTAGGATCTTATAAAGCAAATGCTTCTGTTACGCATAAGAGTCGACTATTCCAAAAAAATCGGGTGAAGCCTCATTTTAGGTCATCCAATGGTTCAGAACACTCAGCAGAGGGCTGTGTGTCATGGAGATGGACCATTGAATAGACCTAGTCCCAGAAATTTTCCAACAGAACGGCATAACCCTATAGTAACGGGCCATCCAGAGTAAACTTCTCTTCCAAAGGAGACTCCCACTTTACAGATGGAACAGAATGGGGACTATGGAAGGAGAACTCTTCAGAGGTCAAAGACAACGAGAAGATGAGACGATCCCAAGACCTCATCCTTGAACTGCTGAAGCAAAAGCTCCAACACCAAAGTTTGACTTATTAGCCTTGAGTTTTCCTCCTTTACTTGGAAGTTCATCAAGAATGCCAGGTGAACTTGTTTTGGAAAATAGGATATTTGGTGTTGTTAAAGGTGTCTACAAAGAAAGTGATAATGAAGAGTTGCGAGGTAGTTGTCCAGTGCCTGCAGAGGACGAGCAGACCAACTACACTTCCGTCCAGCAGCTCAGTATGTGAGCTAGTCCTCCGTGCTCAGTATGTGGGCTAGTCCTCCGTGCTCCGTATGTGGGCTAGTCCTCCGTGCTCCGTATGTGAGCTAGTCCTCCGTATGTGAGCTAGTCCTCCGTGCTCCGTATGTGGGCTAGTCCTCCATGCTCCGTATGTGAGCTAGTCCTCCGTGCTCGGTATGTGAGCTAGTCCTCCGTGCTCCGTATGTGGGCTAGTCCTCCGTGCGCCGTATGTGGGCTAGTCCTCCGTGCTCCGTATGTGGGCTAGTCCTCCGTGCTCCGTATGTGGGCTAGTCCTCCGTGCTCCGTATGTGAGCTAGTCCTCCGTGCTCCGTATGTGGGCTAGTCCTCCGTGCTCCGTATGTGGGCTAGTCCTCCGTGCTCCGTATGTGAGCTAGTCCTCCGTGCTCAGTATGTGGGCTAGTCCTCCGTATGTGAGCTAGTCCTCCGTGCTCCATATGTGGGCTAGTCCTCCGTGCTCCGTATGTGGGCTAGTCCTCCGTGCTCCGTATGTGAGCTAGTCCTCCGTGCTCCGTATGTGGGCTAGTCCTCCGTGCTCCGTATGTGGGCTAGTCCTCCGTGCTCAGTATGTGGGCTAGTCCTCCGTGCTCCGTATGTGGGCTAGTCCTCCGTGCTCCGTATGTGAGCTAGTCCTCCGTGCTCAGTATGTGAGCTAGTCCTCCGTGCTCCGTATGTGGGCTAGTCCTCCGTGCTCAGTATGTGAGCTAGTCCTCCGTGCTCCGTATGTGGGCTAGTCCTCCGTGCTCAGTATGTGGGCTAGTCCTCCGTGCTCCGTATGTAGGCTAGTCCTCCGTGCTCCGTATGTAGGCTAGTCCTCCGTGCTCCGTATGTGGGCTAGTCCTCCGTGCTCCGTATGTGAGCTAGTCCTCCGTGCTCAGTATGTGAGCTAGTCCTCCGTGCTCCGTATGTGGGCTAGTCCTCCGTGCTCAGTATGTGGGCTAGTCCTCCGTGCTCCGTATGTAGGCTAGTCCTCCGTGCTCCGTATGTAGGCTAGTCCTCCGTGCTCCGTATGTGGGCTAGTCCTCCGTGCTCCGTATGTGAGCTAGTCCTCCGTGCTCCGTATGTGGGCTAGTCCTCCGTGCTCTGTATGTGAGCTAGTCCTCCGTATGTGAGCTAGTCGTCCGTACTCCGTATGTGAGCTAGTCCTCCGTGCTCCGTATGTGAGCTAGTCCTCCGTGCTCAGTATGTGAGCTAGTCCTCCGTGCTCAGTATGTGGGCTAGTCCTCCGTGCTCCGTATGTGAGCTAGTCCTCCGTGCTCAGTATGTGAGCTAGTCCTCCGTGCTCCGTATGTGGGCTAGTCCTCCGTATGTGAGCTAGTCCTCCGTATGTGAGCTAGTCGTCCGTACTCCGTATGTGAGCTAGTCCTCCGTGCTCCGTATGTGAGCTAGTCCTCCGTGCTCCGTATGTGAGCTAGTCCTCCGTGCTCAGTATGTGGGCTAGTCCTCCGTATGTGAGCTAGTCCTCCGTGCTCAGTATGTGAGCTAGTCCTCCGTGCTCGGTATGTGAGCTAGTCCTCCGTGCTCCGTATGTGGGCTAGTCCTCCGTGCTCAGTATGTGGGCTAGTCCTCCGTGCTCCGTATGTGGGCTAGTCCTCCGTGCTCAGTATGTGAGCTAGTCCTCCGTGCTCAGTATGTGAGCTAGTCCTCCGTGCTCCGTATGTGGGCTAGTCCTCCGTGCTCAGTATGTGAGCTAGTCCTCTGTGCTCAGTATGTGAGCTAGTCCTCCGTGCTCCGTATGTGGGCTAGTCCTCCGTGCTCAGCTGAGCTTCCTGAACTAGGGCATAACTCAGCAAGAAAAGGATCCAACAGAGGATCCCACTGTTCAGAAGGATGTTCTCAACCAGATGATCATACCAGTTTCTTCCCCAAGTACTGTGAAGCCATCAAGGGCAAATACTGCTTCATCATGTAATAATAACATAAATGCAGCAGCAACTGTGGCCCTACAGGAACCCCCAAAACTAGGTGTGCTGAAGTGTGCCAGAAGCCCCCTCCAGAGCCATCTCCAGTCGTGCAGCCATTATAGGAACTTCATGTCAATGTAGTGTCTTCCACCAAAAATGAAGAGAACACAGCTCCTGAGAAGTCCATTGAGAAATCACACAAGAAGCCAGAACCAAGGACTAGCAAGGATTATTCTGGCTTATGAGGCAATACCATTCCCAGGGGAGCAGCTGGAAAAATCAGGAACAGAGATGCCAGTTTAGCCACAGCGCTATACCTTAGGGAGTAACTGGACGTAATGGCAAAGAGCAATATGTGCCACCCAGATCACCAAAGTAAAAACAAAAAACCAAACCTATTAAAAAACTCTCTCTTCCCATAAACTTAAGTGGTGGCTATACTGAACTATTTTGGAGGGGGGGGTATAGACATGAAGGAAGCGAGAGAAAGTTCTTCCTTAAATCAGCACGGATTTTGGAGTGATGAGCAGTAAGATCCCAAAATTCATCTCTAAAGTGATTTTAAAATGCTGGAATATTCCAATCAGTATAATTGTATACACACACACACACACACACACGCATACATAAAATATAAATTTTCAATTTTTGCTTTTGATTTTAATTTGCAGAGATTTTTCTGTTTGGAATCAATTTTGGAAGTTCAGATATAGCTTGGAAAAAAGAGAAAGTACATTACACATCCTTTGGTTTAGGAGATGGAGTGAGAGAAAATATTTTATGAAGAAACATTCTGTAAAATTAGAAATTACTTTTTAAAATCTATTTGAAGTTTGGCTTGGAGAATGCCATCTCTGACTACATGGCTTTGCACTGCAAAACAAATCGGTGATTGGGTGTCTGTTGTGGGTGTGAGTGTGTGCAAGAGTGATTGAAGCCAAATCTGTTGTCATGTTAGTAAATGATCTGAAAAGTGAATGCAATACTTGAGTAGATTTTTGTTTTCGTAGTGAAATTTAGTCATCTTTTTGACCTTACTAATATTTCATTCAACGAGTTGTTAAACTCCAATTGTACTTGGAGAAATGACTATCAATCAGCTTGATACTTAAGGAAAGAATGGAGGTTATAAAAAAAAATAGAAAATTTTGTCTGAGATCTGAGTAAATGGGACATCTGAGGTTTAAACTGCTCTGTGGGGAAGAAGGTTCCACATGGCTCCAGTGAACTAGGCAGAAGAGGCCAGGCATTCAGAAGAAGGTTCCACATGGCTCCAGCGAACTAGATGGATCTAAGAGCACTGTAGCTAAACATCCAAATACTAATAGGGTTAAAATATTCCTCAATATCTACTGAATCCGCTGCACCAGCAATCACAACAGAACGGCAAAGAGATTCTAGATCACCTCTGTCTGCTTGCTCCTGAACATTCAGACTGAACTTCAAGAATTTGAAAGAAACACACCATCCATCAGATGACAAGAAATCACTGCCAGATCACAAGAAATAATGGGAAAACAAGAAAATACCTCTTCTCCAAGGGAAAAAAGTAACTCTTCTTCATCCACAAGCAGTTCATTGAAAATCATGGAAATGTCTGATAAGGAATTTAGAGCATTCATAATGTTGAAGCTAACAGAGATGGAAGAGAAGAGAGATAATGAACTGCTAAAGAGAAAGGAGAAAGAAGTTGATGAGTTCCAGGAGATGAGGAAATTCTTGCAAGATCTAAAAGAGGAATTACACACTTTACAAAAGACTCAAGTGGAACTGTTAAAGATGAAATCTATAATACAGGAAGTCATAATCTCCCTTGAAAGTATTAAAAGCAGACTAGTTCATTCAGAAAATAGAATCTCAGATTTAGAAGAGAAAATTACTGGCCTAGAAAAATCCACCATGAAGACTGAGAAAATGGTCCAAAAATTTGAGAATAATATGTGAGAAGTACTAGATACCATCAAACTTGTCCAAACATCCGGATAACTGGCATTCCAGAAGGTGAAGAGACCCATAAGGGCATTGATAATCTATTCCATGAAACCCTGCAAGAAAACTTTCCAAACCTAGAGAGGCATTCGAAGATCCAGTCCCAAGAAATACAAAGGACCCCAAATAGATTCAACCCAAGAAGATCTCCAAGACACATTATAGCCAGGTTGACCAAAACCACAGACAAAGACAAGATACTAAGATTGGAGAAAGAAAAACATCAAGTTACCTACAAAGGACATTCCATCAGGCTAACAGCAGATCTCTTATCAGAAACAATGTGAGTGAGGAAAGAATGGGAAAATATATTCAAAGTGTTAAGAGAGAAGCAATTTCAGTCAAGAATACTGTACCCGGCAAGATTATCTTTCAGGTGTGAAGAAAAGACAAGAACATTCTCAGATGAACAAAACCTGAAAGAATTTACCAGCACCAGACCAGATCTCCAAGAAGTTCTCAAGGGTGTACTATATCAGAAAAATTAAATACAGACACACGGAAATAAGAGTTCCAAAACTAAGAAAGTGGCCAACTTAATCATAGGGACAAGTCTGGAGTTGAATATTATATCCCAGAATTTAATCAGAAAAATTGAACCAGAACAGAAGATAAAAGTACATGAGACTGATAGGTTCATGCACCTACCATTTGAACAGAATCCTAGCCTGTTTCCTGGCTTTAAGCAAAGTTCCTTGGCATTTCTTTGATTTAAGTTAAAACAGATTTTCTTAATAGTAACGAGTGAACTCACCATTGAAAGTAGTTAGATTATGTAAGAAATTGTGTGATCAATACAATGTGGGTGGGAAGGGAATGGAAGACAATTGTAGACACCAGAGATAGTGTGAGAAGAGGGTGGGAAAGAACAGAGGGTCAGAAAGAGGGGTAAAAATAATTCTAGGAACTAGAAATGGAAAATTTTTTATAATATGCATGATTAAGTCACCATGCAATATATACTGAATGGGAAATCACATTTTGTATGCTGTGATGATGCTTAGGGAAAGAATGTAAATTAAGTTACAAAAAAAAAGTTTCAGAAAAAAAAATATCTATTCAATGACTGCAGTAAGATATATAGCCCCAGCTAGGTGCTACTTTATAGGATGTGTAAAGTTAGACTTGTGTTCATGGAAATGTATATATCACCTGTGTTTGCTATGAAAATATTTAGATTAATTAGGGTCTTTAGTAATTCAATAAAATGTGTGTGTGGGGGAAACAGTATAGAAAGCAAACACAGATACCAGAGACAGTGTGGGAGGAGAGTGGGGACATGGCAGAGGGTAAGAGTTAGGGAATCAAGGATGGGTGAAAAAAAGCAAAACATGAAAAAAAAATAAAAAAAATAAAAAATAAAGCAAAACATACAGAAAACAAGAAAATTATTTGCTGACAATAACATGTTTGTTGATGTGTTTGATTGAGACAATATACAGTGTACTCTGGATGGAAAATCTCATTTTGTATGCTGTAATGATGTACAGTGAGTGAATGCAAATAAAGAAATTGAAATAAAAAAAAATAAACTGCTCTGTGATTCCCCCTACCAAAATGAGAAATGAAATTTTTTTGGTGCTTAGTTACTCTGTTCTTTGATTACACAGATCCCAGAACAAAATAACTAACCATCTACTGAATCAAATATTTCTGTTTTGACTAGTCTAGTCAAATCATGTAACTGTTAAAAATTCCTGAGTTGAACATTGAAGTATTTTACTCTTATGTTCATATACTTAGGATTTTAGGTTCAAGAGCAGTAGGGCAGACCAACCCTACAGTAATTTATTTGTGCTAGTGGTAAAGATGGCTGAGAGTAGGGTTCGGTCATGGTACGCCGACCTTATTGGAGGTGCCTATCTCTGCTCTCTCTCTCTTTCTCTCTCTCTCTTTTTTATAGAAGAAATAATAATAAAAAAAGAAATAAAGAAGAAAAGAAAAGGAAGTTATGTTGCTGATCTGTGTCTTTACAAAGTCCTACTAACTAATTTTTGTCAACCATATCACTTTCTTTTGGACACTTCTTTCAACTAAATTACCTGAACACCTTTTATTCTTTCTCTCTCTCTCTCTCTCTCTCTTTTTTTGGGAGAGGTTTTTGCTGTAGGGCGTGTGCACTCGCCAGAAAGACAGAGAGAGACAGAGAGACAGAAAGTGAGAAATCCCCCCCCCCCCCCAAGGGGGGATGACCATGCTGCAATCCCTTCTCCTCCATTCTCCTCTCAGGATCTTGGGCACACATGCACACACGCCCAGCCTAAGTTTAAGCCACCGAGATTGGAACCATGGTTGACTGCATGGGAGTCCAGTGACATAGCCATTACACCAACTGCTGGTCCCATCTTTTTTGGAGAGGTTTTTCTATAAGGAATGTGCATTCACCAGAGAGAGAGAGAGAGAGAGAGAGACAGAGAGAGAGAGAGAGAGAGAGAGAGAGAGAGAGAGAGAGAGAGAGAAAGTGAGAAATCACCCCCTAGGGTGATGGCCACACTGTAATCCCTTCTTTCTTCCATTCTCTTGGGATCTTGGGCATGCATGAACACGTGCTTGGTGTGAATTTTTAAGTTGCTGAGTCTGGGGCTTGAACTGGGGTCCACTATGTGGGAGTCCAGCCATGTAACCATTACGCCATCTGCTGGTTCCCCCTCAGCACTTTTCTTTTTTTTTCTTTTGGAGAGGTTTATGCTACAGGGTGCGTGCACTGGCCAGAAAGACAGAGAGAGACAGAGAGACAGAAAGCAAGAAATCACCCCCCAGGGGGAATGACCACACTGCAGTCCCTTCTCTTCCATTCTCCTCTCGGGATCTTGGGCACGCACGCACACACACCCGGTGTGAGTTTAAGCCATCGTGTTTGGGACTTGAACTGCGGTCGACTACATGGGAGTCCAGCGACACAGCCATTAGGCCAACTGCTGGTCCCCTCAGCACCTTTCTTAAACCCATGCCACACTCCTAATTCCTACCCAACTTGTCCATCATCTTGCTCTTAGCAGGTGACCTTGCCTTCCACTTTCCCCAGTAAAAGAAAGGTCAAAGCTGTGACAGCTCACACCGCTCCCCCATCCTTTCCTTCTCTGTGACCAGGGTCCTTGTTTTAGTTAAGACTCACTCTCCACCCATCACTGTGATTCCCTCAGGCCTCCTCAGGTTGGGGCACCCGCTCCCCTCTCTAGAAGTCGATGGGAAGAAGCCAGGGCTCTTCTCTCTGGTCCTTGGAAAGTATCTGGACTCTGCACACACCTCGCCTCTTTTCTCTTTTTACTTAGACTTCTTGAATGATAGAAGAGTTCCGTGTAAACACACTACCAGCAAGGAGGAATGCATCTCAGCCCCACACTCACCTCCATCCACCTCTTACTGCTCAGCCTAGTGGTTCAGTTCCTTTCTTTCTTTTTAGTTTGGTATAGTGTGTGCGCACTTGCCAGAAAAAGAGGGAGGGAGAGAGGGAGGGAGGGAGGGGGAGAGAGAGAGAGAGATTGTCCCCCATCCTGGCCCCTCTCCCCCGCCCTGGGGGTGGTGGTGGTTGTTGGAGGGATGGCCCTGACAATCCTTCTCCATTCTCTTCTTGGGATTTCCCGCACGAATGCACCCGTGAGGTGTGATTGTCACACCTCTGAGTCGAGGACTCAAACCATAGAGTTAGCCGTGTAGAATCTAGCCTTCTTAACCTCGGTGCCACTTGCTCTTGCCAGCGTCCCTCTGGTTCCCACATTTTAATCTGTATTTACTTATCTTCCCGAGTCCTGGGACTGGCTGCTGTGCTGTCCGGTCGCCCTCTCTGCCTCAGCTTCTCCTAGCACCTGCTCTCATTTTTGGCCCCTTTCACTGCGGTGGTCTCATCTGGGTCATCATACCCGCCCACCAGGCGTCCGTCTGGGGTACCCTTGAGAACTCAAGCACGACCGCCTTCCTCACCAGGTTTCTCCTCTGCGTCCCCGCGGGGCTCGGAGGTAGCCCCAGCTCCCGCCGCGCTATTCTCTGAGCTCCGCCGGCATCGGTCAGGGCCCGAGACCCCCGACGACGTCTAAGGGTCCGCCAGCCCTCACTGCGCGCTCCGCCCTGGCCAGGAGTCGCCCTCGCTGCCCCGACCAGCCTCCCCAGGGCTCTGCTCCCCGTCACCCCAGCTGGGTCCTCCCGACCCTCTTGCAGTCCCCCAAGCCCCCCGGCCAGGTGGGGGCGACCGCCTGCGCTCCGCCTGGTGACCCCGGGCGCTCACCTCGGCGCTGCGGGGGGATGCCCTCGTAGAGCTCGTAGATGTGTCTGCACACCGTCTCCAGCTCCGCCCGCATCTGCTCCAGGAGGCCCTTCTGATGGTTCCAGCGATCGACTGTCGGCCGGCCCAGCGGGGTCACCGCCTGGAACTCGCCCACGTCGCTGTCTAAGCGCACGAACTCCTCGCGGTTGTAGACGTGCCTCAGCACGTAGCGCCGCGTCCCGTTACGCTCCGAGCACTCCATCAGAAACTGGTACAGGTACTCCCCTGCGGGGAGGGGGCGCTGAGCCACCCCGCGATCACCGCGGGATCCGGCCCGGCTGCAGCGGCGACCTCGCTGCGTCCCGTCCCGCCCGCCCCCTCCCGTCCAGGCGGTCCCCGGGCACAGCACCGACCCGCAGAGCCCGCTCCGTGCTCGGGTCTCCTCCCTCTCGTGGCCACCAGCCGCACTCCCCTCACCGTCCCGCCTCAGGCTGCATTTTACAGCACGACTTTCCCCGAGCCCCGGGTCCTGGGCAGCTCGAGAACTTTCTGCCGCCTCCGTTTTCTCACCCGTGAAGTGACGGGGTTTACTGCGCAGACTGTGACGCCCTGCTAAGGGGCAGCGCCCTTTCAGGGGTGGGGTACGGAGGAGGAGGAACTGCGGACAGAGCTGTGGGAGGAGAGGTACCCCGGGGGTCCCAGGGAGGAGCAGGCTTTCACAGAGAAGGAGCCTCCCAGAGAAACAACAGGGGTGGGAAGGGGGGACCAGGAGAGGAGTGGAGGGTGGCACTCCTCTCTGCCCTCACTCCTTGCTTTGACTTTGCCATTCTGGTGGCAGTCCTGGCTCAAATGTCACCTCCTCCATGAAGCCTTCCCTTGTTTCTTTCTCTTCCATAGTTAGATACTCTCTATTACGGGCCACTGTTATACCTTGAATATACATCAGTTTTGCTCTTGCGTTGCATGGTGGGAATTTAGAAATAAATGTATTGGGGCCAGCGATGGCATAATGGTTATGTCGCTGGACTCCCACGTAGTCCACTGCATTTGAGCCGCAGACCCGAGGGCGTAAACTCACAGCTGGCACATGTGCATGAGTGCCCACAATACCTAGAGGAGAATGGAGAAGGGGTTGCCGGTGGCCATCTCCCACGCGTGATGATTTCTCACTTTCTGTCTCTCTTTCTCTCCGGAGGTCATATGTGCCCTATAGGAAAAATCTCTCTCTTTCTCTCAAGAAAAAGAAAGAGTATTAAATTTTGCTATAACAATTCCTGAAAGTTAATGTATCCTATTATTTTACACATGACTGTAGAAAAACTTGATCTCAAATATATATATAGACTGTAGAATGTACATTGATCAATCATCCCAACAATCAGAGACATTTTTCATTTTTAAAGATTTTTTTTCTTTTGGCCATAGGGTGTGAGCGCTGGCCAGAGAGAGTCGGAGAAAGACAGTTAGAGGGGAAAGTGAGAAATCACCTCCTCCCCCGCCCCACACCAGGGTGGATGGCCACACTGCAATCCCTTCTCTTCCATTTTCCTCCTGGGATTTTGGACACACGTGCACACATGCCTGGTATGAATTTTAAGCTGCCACAGTCACTTGGAATCCAGCAGCGTCTTAACCACTACACCGCCTGCTGGCCCCAACCCAAGGCCTCTGAGTACAGACTTTGTTACAGTTTCTAAAGAAACTAATGATATAATTTTAATGTAGAGAAACAAGGCAGCCTCTCCCACACACTGATCTACCCAGGGAGGGCAACCCCAGTGTTTGGCAGGTGAGTGTCCACACAGAGGAACAAAGATGTAACCAGCACACTTCTGTTTGCTCCTGTCTGAGACTCCCTGGGCAGCTCTGTTCTTGGTCACACTGGGGGAGTGAAGGTCTATGACTGCTTTGCACATGTTTCATTCTCTCCTACTTAACTTCTATGTTTTTTTTTTTTTGGAGAGGTTTTCACTATAGGGTGCGTGCGCTCTCCAGACAGACAGAGAGAGACATAGAGACAGAAAGCGAGAGATCACCCCCCAGGGGAGATGGTCACGCCGCAATCCCTTCTCCTCCATTCTCCTCTTGGGATCTTGGGCATGCACGCACACGTGCCTGGCGTGAGTTTTAAGCCACCGGGTCCGGGACGCGAGGTCGACTACGTGGGAGTCCAGCGACATAGCCATTATGTTAACTGCTGCTTCCCTCTCCTACTTAACTTCTCAAGTCAAATACCCACTGTCTTCTTTTTATCGAGCATTTAACATAATGAGTAGTAAATCGCTCCGTATCAGTCAATGAATGAATTGAAGTAAAAGGAGTGAGTGTCTACAACATCAGGATAAACTTTTAAAGGTTTAAAATAGCAATCTCTATTTCTTTATTGAAAAGAACATTTAAATGCCTGACCCAGTCAGTCACACAATTTCAGAGACTGCATTTAATATATAAGTGTGGTGAGACTGCATGTGTGGTTTTAGATAGGATGGGCACTTGTTTTCACCAAGTCAGGGGAAGACTAAGAGGAACTGGGAAATGTTAAAGCCAGAAATGGAAAGCCAAAGGCCCTGGATGAAACTGCACTGTTTTCTCCAGCTCCAAATACTGGGAAGCCTTCCTGAGGGCAGAGAAAATAGGCCTGGAGTGTGCAGGAACAAGAAGCAGGTGGTTGTAGGTGTGATCGACTGCCACCTCTGTCACTGTAGGAAAGGCAGAGTAACTCTGGCTCACCTGTGAGTTCTGTGCTCGCTCACCCTCACCAGATGCTGCCCCGCTGGCTAGCGGCAGAGGACAGAGGAGACGGGTGAGAACAGCCTCAGGGCAACATGAAAGCTCCAGTCTAAACAAAATCCCAGGTCTTGGCTCAGACATTATGAGCAGCCTCCTCTCCTGCCCTTGGTCCCAGCCCTGAACGCTCTCCCACCAGCCACCTGCCCCACTAGTCACTGCCCCACTCTGAAAGTGATCCTGTGATTTAATATGTTGGTTCTCGCTTCTCCTTTCCAGTTATCGATCAGGGAACACTTTTCAGTCTAGAAAAAGAATTTGAAACTTTTCTTTTGTTGCAACATTTAATTTTTTAGATGGATTTTTCCCTGCAAAACAGACTAAGTGATGAGTGTGTGTTTGTTTGTTTGTTTATTTATTTATATTAATTTTAAGCAGTTGGAAAACTACTAGGCCAGCCTCATAGCCTGATGGCTAAAGGAGCCAGATCCTGCATGGCTGACCACAGTTCATGGGGCTGGCCTTGTGGCTTAAGAAGTAATCCAGGCATGTGTGTGCACATGTGTGTGCCCTAAACCGTGATAAGATGAAAAATAGGGGAGAAGGAATTGCAGAGTGGCCATGCCCTGTGAAGGGGTTTTCTCCCTCTTTCTCTCTCTCTGACAAGCACATATACCCTCTGACAATTCAAAAAAGAAAATAAAAGAAGAGAAAACTATTGATTTAGATAAAGTTATCTCTCATTCACCACAGGACATACTATAAAAGTAATTTCAGGAAGATATAATGCTAGTTCCTTTCCTTTTCCCTTTTCTTTCTTCCTTTTCTTCTCTCTCTCTTTCTTTTTTTTTGGGGGGGGAGGGGAAGGATTTTGCCATAGGGCATGTGTACTTGTCGGAGAGAGAGACAGAAAGAAAGACAGTGAGGGAAAATGAGAAATCACTCCTCAGGGGAATGACCATCCTACAATCCCTTCTCCTCCTCAGAATTTGGATACACACAACACAACTGTGCCCAGTGTGATTTTCAAGCTGCCAGGTCCGGGACTAAAACTGCAATTGGCCATGTGGGAGTACAGCACCTTAATCATCATGCCATCTGCTGGACCTTTTTTGTTTTCCTCTTTTTTAGATTTTTTGTCATATAGGATGTGGACTCATGAGGGGTGGGTGAGAAATTGTTCCCCTGAGGGGATGGTAATGCCTCAGTCCCTTCTCCTCCATTCTCCTTGTGGGATTTTGGGCATGCACGCACACACACTTGTGTTTTTCAGGCCACTGGGTCAGGACTTGAACCATGGAGTTGGCCATTAGAGATCCAGCGCCCTAACTACTATGCCACCTCTGGCCCATCCCTTTATATTTTCAATGTGTGATCTGTTTTATTACATGTAAAATTCTAAACACACTCATGGGAGGAGGGACCAGTTCAGCCTGTGGGTACTGGAAAATCTCAAGAGTGGGTGCCATTTGGACTAGACCTTGATGGCTGAGAAGTTTGTGTTAATGCTTTGCTTTCTTTATCTTCCACCTGTCTTTTATCTTAGTGACTCTTGTTGGTGGGATAAAATGACAGAAGTGAAAAAATGCCCAGCGGTCTTTTGCAAGTGCCCAGCTGGTGTGATGGGACTTGGGAGTGTGGTCCTAAAGCCCTAGGGCAGTGGCTATGGTGATGGGGGAAACTCAGCCATGAAAAACTCATTTTTATAATGTGTCAGAGCCAAAAGGAGGTCACCTCTTGAGTCTGGTATCATGGAGCTCCCTCTGCTGTCTCACCTCACGCTCCCCTGGGGTTGTTTCAACCAAGCTTTCCTTGTCCCGGGCCCCAGCTCTCTCATGCCTGTTCTCTTCTGCCCTGTTTGTGGTCAGGAAATCTGTATGGAGTTGGAAGAGAATTGTAGACTCTGCCCTGCCCTGCCTACTCTCCCACATCCTCTCTGACTCCAGTTCCTCTTCTGGCAGGTTTGTGTTAGACATTTGCTCTGGGCAGTGTGCTCTGGTACCCTCCTTCAGTCCCTTCACAAGCCTGCCCTGCCTCATCTCATTCCTCTTACAAATCCCTCTCCACCATTTGCCCCCTTCCCACCTCCTGCTCCCACCATCACAAGCACCCTTCTGGGTCTTGTCAACTCTGGTCTCCTTGACAACTGCCACCATTGTCCATTATCCCACACTATCTCCCCTCGCTCCTGCTGGTCATTATTCAGTGTCACCTAACACACCTCCAGCCTCCTCTTTTCTTGGCCTATTTCTCTCCAATCCTGAGGACCCGAAGGCAAGGTCTCCATAGGTAGTTCTCAGCCTCCCTCTGTGACTAACACTTAAAGTTCTATCTCCATCTCAGCAAATGAACCTGCTATAATAGAAGAGGAGCTTTGAGGGTTTGAGATTCTGTACTTGGGAGATTCACATATTCTTACCTCTGGGAAAGTAAGAGTTATATAATAGATCCTAGGAACGGTTGGAAGGGGCCTAAAAAAGAAGTATTTCTGAAAGGAAATGTAGCTGTCAGTAGGAAAACAAGATACCTTCTTTACATGTTATTGGGTGTAAATTTGGAAGAGAAAGTTAGGGAGCATTCTGACAGAAAAACACTGGGGCAGAGGCCGCGATGCTATTCTGGTCACAGGGAGGCAGCATGAGGAAGGTCTTCCCCTCAGTCACGCCTTCCCTGGCTGTCTGATAACCTAGTTTCAACCTTTTTGCGTACCTACACATGCTCGTATAATTCTTCCTATAGATCTCAGCTCAATTAATTCTCTAATCAAGTTCTGGGAAGGATGGTGACTTGCTTTCAACAAGAATTCAGCCAGAGGCTGGAACCATAGCCTGTCTCATTCCCTTCGTCTCCTACTCCACCCTAGACAGTGGAAGGCACTCTCTCTAACCTCTGGGTCTCAGAGTGATCCCTGGAGCCTGGACCCATCTGGCCAAGAGCCCTCTGAGTTTCCTTAAGGCTGTGATGCAGATGTGAGAATACCCAGGAGGTCGACCTCACTGACTTTTCCCTGGGAAACCCTGCTCCTCCTGTTATCCCAGATTGTCTGGCTTCATCCTCCACAACAGACAGGCATACTGACCCCCCAGCACCGCACCTGCTCCTGTGCCTGTGCCCCTGGGAAATAACAGGCCTGCCGAATAGCAGTAAGGTGAGGCTGGTTTTCTAGCTGGGAAGGAAGAAAACAGCTATGGCAGGAACCTCCACAGCCGGTTTCAGTGTCTGAGCTTGGCCCCTGGGACCAAGGGTAAGGCCCCTGGGAGCCACTTCCTGAGCCAGGCCCCCAGGACCTGCTCCTCTCTTACCTGGAGTGGCCTTGATCTGGACCATGGGATTGAGCAGCACCAACAGTGACATCATCAGAGCTGTTGTCCATGGGGTCTCAGGGACCTGCAGGACCATCATGAAGCTGGAAAAGGAAGACAAGATGGAGAAAGCACCAAACACGGAAAGAGAGATGCCCTAAATAGAATTTCAGTCTGAGATATTGGAGACCATAAACAAGAATCGTTTCTTATATCCCCTGGGATTGGACAGACTCTGAGAAAAGAACCAGTGAGCACTGAGCTTTGTATGAGTCATCACTCACCAGGCAGAGTGTGACAGGTCTGATCATTTAAAGTACATGCTGCCTTGAGCCTGGTCTGGGCAGGCCTTTGGGGCAAGTCAGTGCTCGGTACCTGGGAGCCACCTTGGAACTTTTGGATCCCATCGCTCACCTTCCGAACTATCTGTGCTTGTGTCCTACTTGCCCACCAGGAGTCTTGACTCCAGTCTGGGCAGGTCTTTATGGGAAATCCATGCTTGGGGCCTGGGAGATACTTCAGAACTTTTAGTACAGTAGCCTGCGCAGTGTGTGACTGGATCATCTTCACCAAGTTATATCTCCTTAGCTTGCTACTACCTCACCAAGAACTGAAGATTTGGTTGAAATTGCTTTTCACTTAACACTTTGAATATATTTTCCCATTCTTTCCTTGCTTGCATTGTTTCTGACGAGAGGTCCAATGTTAGCCTGATGGGATATCCTTTGAAAGGAACTTGGCATTTTTCTCTTGCCAATTTTAGTATCTTATCTCTGTCTGTGGTTTTGGTCAATCTGGCTATGATGTGCCTCAGAGAAGATCTTCTTGGATTGATTCTATGTGTGGTCCTTTGTATTTCTTGGGTCTGGATATTTGAATGCCTCTCTAGGTTTGGAAAGTTTTCTTCTAGGATTTCATGGAATGAATTTTCAAAGCCCTTATTAGTCTCTTCACTTTCTGGGATTCCAATTATCCAGATGTTTGGATGTTTAATGGTATCTAGTATTTCTTGTATATTATTCTCTTTTTTTTTTTTTTTGGTTATTTTCTCAGTCTTTGTGGTGAGTTTTTCTAGGTCAGAGATTGTGTCTTCTACATCTGAGAGTCAATCTTCTGCATGATCTAATCTGCTATTAGTACTTTCAAGGGAGGTTTTGATTTCCTGTATTATAGCCTTCATCTCTAACAGTTTTATATGATTCTCTTTTATGGAGTGTATTTCCTCTTTCAGATCATGCAAGAACTTCCTCATCTCCTGGAGCTTGTTGTGTCTCTTCTCCTCCATTTTCTGGGGTTTATTGTCTCTCTTCTCTAGCATCTTTGTTTGCTTTGCAACTATGAATATTCTAAATTCTTTATCAGACATTCCCATGAGTTCCATTGTCCCATCTGTGGATGATGAAGAGTTGTTATTTTCCCTTAGGGGAGAGATATTTTCTTGGTTTCTCATATTTCTTGTGCCTCTGTGGTGTTTTCTGGTCATCTGATAGATTATATATTTCTTCCTTACTTCTTGAAGTTGAATCTGAGCATTCAGAGGTGTGCAGGAGGAGATATCTGCAACATCTCTGCAGTTCTGTTTTTCTCCCTTAGTGTGGCAGATTCAGTGGGAACTGAGGACTATTCTGACCCTAATAGTATTCAGATGTTTGGCTACTGTTCATCTAAAGTTGTCTAGACACTCATTGTGTGGAGCCTGAGCAGCAAAATGATGAAGATAAAAGGAAAAGGAAAAGAAAACAAAGAAAGAAAAGAAAAAAAAAACAAAGAAAAGACAAATTTTTTTTTAATAAATAAAAAAATGAAAACTGTGCAACACACAAGCACTGTGTGAGAGGAATTACACCTCATATACAGATGGCTTCTGAAAGGCCTGCACTTTTGTCTCTTCTAAATGGGAGGGGAAAGGTGAGAATTTTCAAGATAAAGGAGGATCTGAGAATATAAAAATACCTTAAAAATTAAAAAAAATTTAAAAAAAGAGAGAGGGAGAGAGACAGAATACAGAAGGTGCCCTACCATTCTAGATTGGGGTCAGTTGGCGAAGTCTCAGCAGAAAATGTTCAGTTGACCTAGGCCCTGGAAGGGATTATTCACTCCGCAAATGCAGGTGGCTTCTCGAAGGGACCTGCACGTTTGCCTTTCCTAAATGGCAGGGGGGAAAGATGAGAATTAGCAAGATAAAGGATGACCTGAGAGCCAAAAAAATACTTTACCTTAAAAAAAAAAATATTGGCAGTGCTGCCAATGCCCCAGTGGAAAAACTGTGTTTCCTGTCCTCATTCAAAAATGTGAAAGAAAAGTAGGTGCCTGATGTAACTCATCAGTCCAAAGACTCCTTTCTTGCTTGTTGGGACCCAAATTGATCTCAGAGATGACCCCTCTTCTATTGAGAAACTTGCCAAGAATAAACAGAAGCCTATCACTCCAGAGACTGCTGAAAAGCTGGCGTGAGACCTGAAGGCTGTCAAGTATGTGGAGTGTTCTTCACTCACATAGAAAGGCCTATAGAGTGTATCTGATGAAGCAATACTGGCTGTCCCAGAGCCTCCAGAACCCAAGAAGAGCCGCACGTGTGTGCTGCTATGAGCATCTCCCCAGAGCTGTTCTACGCAGCTGGTGTTGGCATCGTACTAAAAGCAATGTTTAAATCAAACTAAAGATTAAAAATAAAAATTCACTTAAAAAAAGAGAGCGAGAGAGAGAGAGAGAAAGGAAGAAACAGAGAGAGACAGAGAGAATACAGAGGGTGCCCTTCCACTCTGGATTGGGACCTGGAGGGTGAAGTCTCAGCAGAAAATCTTCAGTTGTCCTATCCTCTGAAAGGGATTGCTCACAGCTCAAATGCAGGTGGCTTTTCCTCAATATACACGGATTATCTGCACTCTACGTCAGAAGCTGAAAGTTTGGAGGATATAGTACAGAGTGGGCAATGGTAGATTCTAAAGATAGTAGGGATAGGGGTAATATGGAGGTGGGGAATGGAGGGAGGGAAGGAGGGAAAGTAAAAGTGCATTAAACTGACAAAAAAAGAAAAGTTATTTGCTGACGATGATGTGTGTAGTAATGTTTTTCTTGACTGATACTCATTGGTAATCATGCTGGAAACAATGTTATACACTGTAAGGATATATGTGATTAAGTGTAATATAAAAATAATAATAATATAAAAAAGACGATCATAAAAAAACAGAAAAGAAGGATTAAATTAAGAAATATAATAGTAATCACCCTCCTTTCCTCCTAGTCCAGTCAGTAGTCCTAGGCAATCAGTAGTCTACTTTTTGTCATTATTGAAATGACAGCATGTGTCCACATAAAAATGTCCACAAGGATGCCCATAGAATTATTATTATTTTTTTGAAAGAGGTTTTTGCTATAGGGCACATGCGCTCGCCAGAAAGACAGAGAATACAGAGAGATAGAAAGCGAGAAATCACCCCCCAGGGGGATGGCCATGCCGCAATCCCTTCTTGTCCATTCTCCTCTCGGAGAGGAGATCTTGGGCATGCATGCACACGTGCCCGGCATGAGTTTAAGCCACTAGGTCCAGGACTCGAACCGCGGTCGACTACATGGGAGTCCAGCGACATAGCCATTACGCTAACTTCTGGTCCCAGTAGTATTATTCTTAACAGTCATAGGCTACTCAGTCCCCTTAAATTTCATATCTGACTTGCTTCCTTAGCAACACTCCTTATTCTTTTCCCTTCAATGCAACATTTCTTTCCAAGGAAACTGCTTCACAAACCTCCTCCTTCTTTCCATTCCCTGAGCTGTTTTTATAGCCTTAATCCAGCTGAGACATCCATGTTTTAAAATTGGTTCTGTGTAGATAATGAATAAGTAGTATAGGTTAGCATTTTGAGACAGATCCTAGAAATAAGGTAGCTGATATCTTGCCCTTGCCAATTATAAGTGAAATTCCTTAAACTCTCTTAACTTTGGTTTCCTCTTCTGTAAAATTGAAATGATACCATTATGTTCTCATGAAGTTGTTGAGAGGCAAACATAAATTTGTGTGAAATGCTTGTAGTAATGCCAAATATGCAAAAAAATTAAATAAGTTAATTTTTTATTTTTAATTTTATTGCCAAAAGCTCATTAAATTTACCTTGTATAAATATAAAAACAAATACAGTATATGGTACGCTTAAGACGGTAGATGGAGGATAATGATACTCATTTTAAACAAATGGGTAAGTTATGAGGTTTTGGGAGATTATGTGTTTTCTCTGAACCAGAACTCAAATATTCTACTGGCCCACCTATAGGGGTTACAATTACCCCAACCTTGCCACCTCTCACTCTACATGTCACGATCTGAAATGGAACAAGTGCTGCTTAGTGTATAAAATTTCATTCAGAGGCATGATTTTTAGAGAGACTAGAGCATCCATCCTAGAACTTAAAAGTGAATCATGAGGTCTGTCTTGCCTCTGCTTCAGGAGGTGTTTAGAGTTAGCACTCATCCACATGTTCTTTCTCTGAGAGTCTGTTAGTGCTAAGAGGCACAGGGGACCCAGTCCCTTTCGTAGAATGGTCATTCAGGTTCTAATGACTCAGTCTAATAACCGCACGTCTGGAAGTGTAGACCTGTCAGCTATACTTCCAAATAAGTAGGCGAGTTTAAGGACACTGCCTGTTTTGGATTTCAAGTCTTTGTCTTCAGTGTGGGGATCATATCACCTAACTTTACAGCAACGCTCTAGGATTAAATAAGATAAATCTAAAATAGCTCTGAAAAGAAATTTATGACCATAGTGAATACAAATAGACCAGTCGATGAGGAAGAAAATGAAAAAAAAATCATCAAATACTCTACCTTTCCAAAAGTATCTGATTCTATTGTGTTTATGGTGAATATTTTAGACTTTCAAAGAATATTACACCCTATTTTCCAAACTTACAAATGTGATCCTGTTGGACTATAAATTCTAATAAAGAAACAGTCAAACTGGCATTAATTCTTTATGTAGATATTAAAATGAAAATAAAATGCTAGCATAGGGTCAGTGACAGTGCAGCAGTTAAGTGCCACGCACAGAAAACCAGATCCTGGGTCAGCCTATGGGATGGTGGTTAGGGTAGCTGGATCCCACATGGCTGACTGCACGGTTTGAGTCCCAGACATGGTGGCTTCAGAAACATACCAAGCAGGTGTGGGTGAATCCCCAAGATCCTGACAGGATGAAGAAATAGAGGAAAAATCACTGCAGTGTTACCACACCCCATTGAGGGCTACTCTCTCTCTTTGTTTGGCAAGTGCACATGGGCTCTGGCAAAAAACAATCAAACAAACATAAAATTCAAGAGAAAAAAATGATATAACATAAGGTATCTGTTAGGAATGAACAGTCAGTATAGAATTGAGTGAGAAAAGATCCATTTCTTCAGTAAAACTGCCTTGCTTTGACTCCTTCCCTAGTCACGTGCTTACTGCAGACAATTAGACAAATACTTCTCATATCTCAGGTAGTTTATTTTTTAAATAGACATTAATACTATCTACCCTAGGTTTGATGTGAGAATTAAATAATATTTGTGAAGCACTAAAAATAGCATTTGTCATGCAGTAATCGTTAATATTTAATTATTATTTCCGCAAGACCAGACTACCACAGAATAAGAAAAAATATCGACATACTATACTTGGTTATAACATTATATACTACATGTTTTGTGATCTGATATATGACTATCAAAGAAATACTTTAAAATAAAAAATAGAAACATAATTTACTAAATATAATAAAGATATAAAAAAATAAAATAAATGTTACTTGCAAGAGGGAAGCATTAGAGAAATTCCTTTTAAAGACAAGATCAGAATACAGATGCCCTGGGTCTGGCTCAGAGGTGCAATACTAATGTGCAGTTGAGGTGCTCCTGAATCCATGTGGAAAATTCCGTGTTCAGTTCCTTGGATGACCTGTAACACGGGACTCTTTGCCGGAAAAAGACCACATTGAGGGGACTTGCCTTTCTCCTGCTCTGTCTCTGACTCTTGCACTCATGAAAAGAATAATATAAACTTAAAAAAGGTGCCCATTGTTACCATACATAATGTTGTATTATATAAAAATAAAATAAAATGAATAGTAATTTAAAGAGAGAAAGTATTATCTTCAGACAACTTAGGTACTAGGAAAACTCAAAAAGAAATTTGAAAAACATGCAGAACCTCACAGA
This sequence comes from Tupaia tana, assembly GCA_026018925.1. Taxonomy (NCBI): domain Eukaryota; kingdom Metazoa; phylum Chordata; class Mammalia; order Scandentia; family Tupaiidae; genus Tupaia; species Tupaia tana. The sequence goes on from JAKSZU010000002.1 coordinate 131,438,787, forward strand.
GATGTATGACGATTATGTATAAATCAGAAATTGCAGTGAAAAATATGGATAATATATAAGAAGTTCTATATTATTATATATAATAAGAAGTTATATATATATATATATACATATATACATATATGTATATAATATAATAAGAATATATAACTGATTTTCTCTAACTCTGGAAATGAGCTATGAATTGAAATTCCCTCGGCCATGCTGGTCCCTGAAGATTCTCCCATCTCTTCCCCAGCCCCTTCCAGTATTCTCTTTACCCAGCAACAGAGAATCAGCTCTATTATTTCCCTGATTGGTTAAGCCTAGCTGCGTTGCTTCCTCTTCCCCCCTTTCTGCCCATTTTCAGATGATAGAAGAGCACATTTTCAGAGCTCTTGTCCGCCTCCACCCTTCCCCAGTTCCTTGTCACTGTTCCTGTGCTCATAGTCGGTTATAGAACCCAAAACGTGTGCCCTGAAGAGGATGTTCCAGACCAAAGCTGTCATGCTGAGTGTCTTCTCCTTGGCTTACTTGCTGAGTCTTCAGGGAGTTGGGGCTATCCAGGGTGAGTGCCCAGGAAGAGCCAGAGAGATGGGGGTGAGAAGTGGGGGGCAGGCTTCCAGGAATTGTTGCTTTAAGGATAAGTGGTTTGGGGATTTATTGGGGATTTATTTACTCTATGTCTTCTTTCTCTCTGCACTCCCGTGTGAGAGTCCCATTTGTTTCCTCTCCTTCTGATAATAACAACAGCAAGAGCAGCCACTTACTAGACATCTATTTATATTTCACACGAAAGTTCAGTGGTGATTTTATTACCTCCATGTCAGAGCTGAAAAAAACAAAGTTCCAAAAGATTAACACATTTTCCAAGGTTGCACATCAGTCCACAGAGCAAACATTTAAGTGCAGATCTAATTCTTTTTTTTTTTTTCTTGAGAGGTTTTTGCTATAGGGCACGTGCACTTGCCAGACAGACAGAGAGAGACAGAGAGACAGAAAGCAAAAAATCACCCCCCAGGGGGGATGGCCACGCCGCAATCCCTTCTCCTCCATTCTCCCCTCGGGATCTTGGGCATGCACACACATGCGCCCTGCGTAAGTTTAAGCCACCAGGTCTGGGACTCGAACCGCGATCGACTACATGGGAGTCCAGCGACATAGCCTTTACACTAACTGCTGATCCTTGTGCAGACCTAATTCTGATGACTGTACTTATCATTCCTCAGACTCTTGTACACAGTGCATGTCTAGTTCAACTCTAGGAGGCTCCACGGCCCTCATCTCTCCTGGGTCCCCAGCCTCTGCTTTGTGTGGCTGCTTTTGGGGGACTCAAAGGCAGGGCTCTGAGTGTCAGAATATTGGACAGCAAGTGCCGAGAGTGTTCCTGTATTTCCCCCGCTCTCCCAGGATACTAGGACGATGCCTGGATCTCTGTGGGTGGATTGCTCGCCTTCTTCTAAGACAGCCATGTTTCATGTTTTTGCTGACCCTGTGATTCAGGTCCTGAGTGACCAGGGGGACTATTGTGGCACTGGGAGGTCTAGTCTGGATAATCACAAGGACTCAGCCAGTGATTATAAATCGCAATAAATGCTCGGTTCTCTGCTGCTAATATCAGGCATCAAGCCTGAGCCTGGTATTGTCATTTAAAAATGTAGTGCTATGAAAATTTGGAATTGATAACATAAAGGATGCACATTAGACCCCAGTTATAATTAAAGTGGGGGTTGGTGGGTAGAAGTAAAGAGGTAGTAAGACTGGGGAGAAACCGAAGAACCTATTGCCCTGTTGATAGTTACTTAAGTTGTTTCCAATGTTGTGTCATAATAAACACCATGCCTCTCTCCGCCATCTTGGAGCCTGTGGAGGCCTTCTGGGAACAGGATTTCTAAAAGGCAACTATGTTTGGAAGGCTGTGGTCCAAGGCCGTTTTTGCTGGCTATAAGTGGGGTCTCAGGAACCAAAGGGAGCACACAGCTCTTCTTAAAATTGAAGGTGTTTATGCACGAGATGAAACAGAATTCTATTTAGACAAGAGGTGTGCTTTTGTGTATAAAGCAAAAGACACAGTGGCTCCTGGTGGCAAACCAAATAAAACCAGAGTAATCTGGGGAAAAGTTACTTGTGTCCATGGAAACAGTGGCATGGTTTGAGCCAAATTCCGAAGCAACCTTCTTGCTAAGGCCATTGGACACAGAATCTGTGTGATGCTGTACCCCTCAAGGATTGAAAATAATGAAAAGTAAATGAATAAAAATGGATTTGTGTTGTTAAAAAAAATAATAAACATCATAGTGAACATATCTTGATATGGGTATGAATATATTTTGGATCCTTGATAGATATTACTAATTATCTCAGCTGTATCTGTAAGGCTTTCTTCCTCTTTGGTTTCTTTCCTCTCTCTCTCTCTCAACATTCTCTGGCCACTTATATGCTTACATATTCATGCTTAACATTTTGTCATGTTTTTCTGTACTTTCTTTATATAGCGGACCATATGTCAACTTATTTAGTGTTTGCACAATCTCATAGACCTTCAGGGGAGTGTATGTTCCAGTTTGATGGGGATGAGGTGTTTCATGTGGACCTGGACAAGAAGGAGACAATCTGGCATACAGAGGAGTTTGGCCACGCCTTTTCCTATGAGGCTCAAGACGGGCTGCAGCGCGTTGCTGTAGCAAAGGCAAACCTGAATATCCTGATGCAGCGTTCCAACCACACCCAGGCCTCCAACGGTACTGCCCACCTTTGCTTCTTCCCTTGTCCAGCTGGAAAGGGATGGCAGGGCCCTTCCCCTCTCCCAGAGTAGGAGAGTCAAATGCCCACTGTGGAGTTGTTCTCTTCCTCTAGTGCCCTTGGGCTTATTCCAGGACAGCTGAGGGGTTGCATCATCCCTTCTCACCTAGGAGGGAGGCTGAGCTGGGAGACGTTGATCAGTGGAATGTCTGAGTCCGAGGTAGATGGGGCCCCAAAGGAGGAGCTTCTGTGATTTGTCCCAGAATAGGGGACTCACCAGATCCTGTCTTCTCCCAGAGCCTCCTGAGGTGACTGTGTTTCCAAAGAAGTCCGTGGAGCTGGGCCAGCCCAACACCCTCATCTGTCACGTGGACAAGTTTTTCCCTCCAGTGCTCAATGTGACATGGCTGCGCAACGGACAGCCAGTCACTGACGGTGTCACTGAGAGCCTTTTTCTGCCTAGCACAGAATTCAAATTCCACAAATTCCTGTACCTGACTTTTGTGCCCTCAGCCGAGGACGTCTATGACTGCAGGGTGGAGCACTGGGGCCTGGAAGAGCCACTTCTTATGCATTGGGGTATGGAGCCTTGTTTGCTTTCCCAATCTCGCTGGCACCCTCTACTCACAGGACCTGATATTTTCTGCACCAGTTTCTTGGTCCTCTCCTTATTTTACTTCTTCTCTTCTTCTTTTTCTCCTTCTTCTTTTTCTCCTTCTTCTTTTTCTCCTTCTCCTTCTCCTTCTCCTTCTCCTTCTCCTTCTCCTTCTCCTTCTCCTTCTTCTTCTTCTTTCTTCTTTCTTCTTTTTTAGGGAGAGATTTTTGCTATAGGGCATATGCACTTGCCAGAGAGACAGAGTCACAAAGCGAGAAATCACCCCTCAGTGGGGATGGCCACACTGCAATCTCTTCTCTTTCATTCTCCTCTTGGGATTTTGGACAGGCACGCATATGCGCCTGGCGTGAGTTTTAAGCTGCCGGGTCCAGGATGCAAACCAGTCGACTGACTACATGGAAGTTCAGAGAAGTAACCATTATGCCATCTGCTGGTTTCCCTTTCCTTATTTTTACTTGTAATCAAATAGTCCATAATCTTCAACTACCACACTTATCCCAGGCCTGGCCCCACACCTCCCTGCACCTTCTGACCCCATCTTTTCCTTCATCCCCAGAGGCCCAGGAGCCGGTCTTGGTGCCTGAGACGACGGAGACTGTGGTCTGTGCCCTGGGCCTGGTGCTGGGCCTGGTGGGCATCATCGTTAGCACTGTCTTCATCATAAAGGACCTGCGTTCCAGTCACGACCCCTGGGCCCAGGGGCCCCTGTGAGTTATTGCAGAGGTGAGGATCTTGGGATATGGTCAGAAGACAAGAGGATCTATAGTGTATAAGGAAAGGAGGAAACATTCAATTCGATAATTATCTGTTGACCCCTTAATGGATTAAAAGCATTGAGCCACACAACAATATCATTAATAACTTACTGAGTACTTAATCTGCTTAGGCACTTTGTAAGCATTTACATTTATTGACTTGTTTTATCATCACAAATAGTGTTCTTGAGTTAGGTACTCTTATTGTTATTTATTTATTTTAATTCTTTTAAAATTTATTTTGATTATTATTTATATATTTAATCACCATACATCATTTCAATTGTAAAGAGACTTTACCCAGCATGATATACACCTCAGTCCAGCCCAGTTGAGAATACTATACACATCCTCATCAACAAATAAACCATATCTGTGTCCCACAACAGTCTTAACTCTCTATTCTCCCCCCCCAAATTTCCTTTCCTATGCTCTTCCCCTCCCACACTCTTTCCACTAGTGTCTCTAGTGTCCATGACAATTTTAATGCTTGTATGTTCTCCAGTCTTTCAGTCTCTACCATAGAATGTGGACAGTCTGTATATGTTAAGTAGAGACATCCAATGTCTCTCTTTCATAGCCTGACTTGCTTCACTCAGCAACAAATCTTTCATATTTGTTCACTTTCTATCAAATTCCAGGGCCTTGTTGCTTTTTATGGCTAAGTAGTATTCCATGGAGTATATGTGCCACACTTTTTCAATCCATTCATCCGTTTGTGGACATTTGGGTCTGTTCCATGTCATAGCAATCGTGAATAATGCTGCAATGAAAATAGTTGTGCAAGCGCTTTTCTGACTGAGAGTGCTCTCCTGTCCTTTGGGTAGATACCCAGGAGTGGAATTGCTGGATCATATGGTAGTTCTATTTGAAGGTCTTGGAGAAACCTCCATATTGTTCTCCACAGTGACTGGACCAATTTACATTCCCACTAACAGTGTAGGAGTGTTTCCCTTTCACCACATCCCTTCCAGCACTTATCATTATTTTTATTATTATTATTATTTTTTTAATCTTTGCCATTCTGTCTGAGGTTAGGTGGTATCTCACTGTGGTTTTTTTTTTTTTTTTTTTTGAGAGTTTTTTTTCGCTATAGGGCGCGTGCGCTCGCCAGACAGAGAGACGTAGAGACAGAAAGTGAGAAATCACCCCCCAGAGGGGATGGTCACACCGCAATCCCTTCTCCTCCATTCTCCTCTTGGGATCTTGGGCACGCACACACACATGCCCGGCGTGAGTTTTAAGCCACCGGGTTCGGGATGCGAACCGCGGTCGACTATGTGGGAGTCCAGTGACATAGCCATTACGCTAACTGCTGGTTCCCTCACTGTGGTTTTGATCTGCATCTCCCTTACAATGAGGGATGTTTAGCATATTTTCATATGCTTGTTGGCTGTTCATATGTCTTCCTTAGAGAGTTGTTTATTTGGCTCATTTTCTCATCTTTTAATTGGGTTAATCATTTTCATCCGGGTAAGCTGCTTGAGTTTCCTGTTTATTCTAGTTATCAGTCCCTTATCTGAGGCACAATTAAAAATTCTGAGGGTTGTCGATTCACACTAATTACAGTGTCCTTTGGTGTGCAGAAACTCCTTAATCTGATGTAATCCCATCTGTCTATTTTGGGGATTATTGCCTGTGCTCTGGGGGTCTTGCTTAAGAAGTCGTTGCCTACCCCAATGTCTCCCAGAGTTTCCCCAGGGTTTTCCATCACTAGTTTTGTAGTTTGTGGTCTTAGGTTTAGATCTTTGATCCACTTTGAGTTTCTTTTTGTTAATGGTGACAGATAGAGGTTCAGACTCATCTTTGTGTGGGTGGATACCCAGGTCTTCCAACAGCATTTGCTAAAGAGGTTTTCCTTTTCCCACTGGATTGACTGGTAGCCTTTGTCTAAGATGAATTGACTGTATATTTTGGGGTTTATTTCTGGAGTCTGTACTCTGTTCCATTGGTCCTCAGTCTGTTTTTGTGCCAATACCATGCTGTTTTGATTATCACAGCTTTGTAATATATTTTAGGGTCAGGAAGTGAGATGCCACCTACTCCAGTCTTCTTGCACAGGATGGTTTTAGCAAAACGGGGTCTTTTATGGTTCCAGACCAATTCTATGATTGTCTTTTCTAGATCTGTGAAGAATGTCTCTTGTAATTTTATCAGGCTTGCATTAAACATGTAGATTAATTTGGGTAGGATTGCCATTTTGATTATATTGATTCTGCCAATCCAAGAACATGGGATGTCCTTCTACTTTTTAGAGTCCTTTTCAATTTTCTTTTTAAGGTTTTCATAGTTTTTCTTGTAGAGGTCTTTGACTTCCTTGGTTAGCTTTATTCCTAAGTATCTTATATTTCTTCTGGCCATGGTAAATGGAATTACATTCTTCAGTTTTGTCTCTGTCTGCTTGTTTGTATATAGAAATGCTAGAGATTTTTGTAGGTTAATTTTGTATCCTGCCACTTTACTGTATGCATTTATTACTTTGAGAAGTTTTTTCATGGATACTATTGGGCCTTCTATGTATACAATCATGTCATCTGCAAACAGAGATAATTTCAGCTCTTCTTTCCCTATTGGAATGCCTTTTATTTCCTTCTCTTGTCTGATTGCATTGGCTAGAACTTCCAGTACTATATTGAATAGGAGCAGAGAACGTGGGCAGCCTTGTCTTGTACCCATTTTTAGTGGAAAAACTTTCAGCTCTTTCCCATTCAGTATAATGTTAGCTGTAGGTTTTTCATAAATGGCTTTTATTATTCTGAGAAATGGTCCTTCTATGCTAATTTTACTGAGAGTTTTGATCTTAAAGGCACGTATTTTGTTGAATGCTTTTTCCACATCGAATGAAATGATCATATGATTTTTATCTTTCTTTCTGTTAACGTGGTGTATTACATTTGTGGTTTTGCATATGTTAAGCCACTCTTGCACCCCTGGAATAAAGCCTACCTGATTGTGATGAATAACCTTTTTTATATGCTGTTGAATATGGTTAGCAAGTGTCTTGTTGGGAATTTTTGCATCTATATTCATCAGGGATATACTTCTGCAGTTTTCCTTTTTTTGTCATAATCTTATCCATTTTGGGAATGTGGGTAATGGAGGCCTTGTAGAATGATTTTGGAAGGATTCCTTCCTTTTGGGTCTCTAGAAACAGTGTGAGTAGAGTGGGGGTTACCTCTTTTTAAAAAGTTTTGTAAAATTCAGCAGTGAAGCTATCAGATCCTGGACTTTTCTTTGCTGGGAAGTTATTTATTACTGATCCAATCTCATTGCTTTTTATAGGTCTATTCAGACTTTCTAGGTCCTCCTGAGTCAATCTTGGTAGATTATATGTGCTAGGTCCAGGACTTGAACATTGGTCGACTACATGGGAGTTCAGCGACATAGCCATTACGTTAACTGCTGGTCCCGAGGATATACATTTTGAAATGTTATAATTTCTTTAAGATCACAGATAGTAATTGCTGGATTTGGGGATGGAATTTGACAATGTGACAGACCACTTATTGTATAACTGAATATTTGATCAAATATGTTCAGATGCACACATTAAATGACAACTCTGTTGGTAATGTAGGGGCTAGGACAGTTAAAAAATAATAAACCAGATTACGCAAATAACAGAGTGTATATAAAGGAGAAGACAGACTTGGGAATCAGAGACATCAGAGTTGAATCTATAGAATTGTTCACTTAGTGAATAAAATTTGCGTCATTGAGTGATTGTGGTGCTACTTACTGAAATGCTAACTACAAAAGCAGAGGTCGTTTTAGAGGAACTACAAAGAGCTTCGGTTTGTTCATGCTGGGTCAGAGGCTTCTGTGACACAGTGAAGTGGGGAGCCCAGTTAGCAGCTGGAAATGCGTTTGAAGCTAAGTGGAGGTAACTTTGGCAGTAATCCATATATATGTAGGCTATTGTTGAAGGGATGGGAGAGAATGAGATTGTCCTAAGAGATTTTTTTACAAGAGGAGCAGAGTGAAGAGAAGAGAGAAAGCCAGATGTTAAAAGGAAAGTAAACCTGGGAGTAGAGTGGAGTGAGGGATCCACTTGCTTTAATTGGAAAATTTAGAAGTATATCAAAACAAGTGCAATCAAAATAAATTAGTAATCAAAATAAATCACATTTTGATAAATTTGTAAAAATAATAGAAAAAAAATTGTACCTGTGGATCAGGTATAAAGTGGGTGGGGAAGGTGGGTCTGGTTAGACTCCTGGACCCAGGGTGACAGTAACTGGGACCAGCAGATAGTGTAAGGTTACATTAGTGGACTCCCACAGGCCGACTGTGGTTCGTGTCCCAGATCAAGAACTTACATCAGGGGAGCAGAAATTAGCATAATGGCCATGTTGCTGGACTCCCATGTAGTCGACTGCAGTTCAAGTCCCGGACCTAGTGGCTTAAACTCACGCCAGGCACATGTGCATGCATGCCCAAGATCCTGAGAGGAGAATGGAGAAGGGATTGTGGCATGGCCATCCACCCTGGGTGGGTGATTTCTTGCTTTCTGTCTCTCTGTGAAAGAAAGAAAAAAATACTTAACTTTACAGTAGAGAATCCTGGTGGTTACCACATTGGTAAAGGGATTTAAAAAACAAACAAACAAAAAAACTGACGTCAGGTGTGTGTGTGTGTGTGTGTGTGTGTGTGTGTGTGTGTGTATGTGTGTGTTTGCCCAAAATTCTGAGAGGAGAATGGAAGAGAAGGGATCATGGCCTGGCCAACCCTCCTCGGGGAGATTTCTCACTTTCTGTCTCTCTGTCTCTTTCTGTCTCCCCAGAGAGTGCATGCACCCTATAACAAAAACCCCTCATAAAATTAAAAAAAATAATGCTAAAATGTATGATTAACAAAATATCAAAAGAAAAAGTTTTAAAAAAGATGGGGAAAAAGCAGAGAAGCAGAAGAGTTAGGAGAATATGTTATCAGATAAATCAAGGAAGTGAAGGATTTCTGGAAGGGCCCAGCTTTGGTGACACAGTCAGTGAGGTACTGAACTGCAGTGCTGGAAGCCATATGGCCAGCTACAGGTTTGGATCCCTGAGTCAACCTGAAAACACACCAGGTTTATGTGCACAAGATCTTGATGAGCTTAAGGCTGTGGGAAGGGGATCAGGCTTATCAGGACCTTGTTAAAGGTGCCTGTCTCTCTCTCTCTCTCTCTTTCTCTTACATGCATGCACAAATGCTCTGGCTCTTGAACAAAATTAAACAAAAATTTTCGGGAAGGAGGGCATACTGAGTAGTTTCAGATGTTCAAGTGAGGTCATAAAAGAAAACATACATTGGTTTTGGAATCTTTTCAAAGAACATTTTATACAAAGTGAGCAACTCTCCCACCTTTAAAGTCGTCATTTCAGAATCAGGCTTATTCTCTGACCTCAGTAATGTGGCCCTTCCCATTCTGAGAGTACTTTTGAAACTTGAAGTCTGTGGCATGTCCCCAAAGTTGCCTGGGATTTGGGATGAAATTCAGTCACTTTAGGGTACTCTTACTCTTTTTTTTTTCTCTTTAAATTTATTTATTTTTTACATTAATTTACTATACATCATTACAGCATACAGATGAATTTTCCATCCAAAATACACTGTGTATTGGCTCAATCAAGCACATCAACAAACATGTTATCAGCAAATAATTTTCCAATTCTTATGTCTTGTATACTTTGTTTTTCGTTTTGCCATCCTTGATTCCCTATCCCTCACCCTCTGCCATGTCCCACCCTCCTCCCACATTGTCTCTAGTGTCAATGGTTGCTTTCTATGCCTCCCCCCCATTTAATTGATTTGCTAATGAACTTAATTAGCCTAAATATATCCAATAGCTAGCACAGCTGATATATACCTATATATGAATCCAAGTCTGACTTTAGGCATAAACCTCAGTGAGTAGAATGAACATATTATAAAGTAGTACCCAGTTGGGGCTATATGGCTTACTGCAGTCATCAAATATGCATTTTTTTAAAAATTTCGATACGAACAGTTTTACTGTTTTTTTTTCTCCTGCAACTTTTTTTTTTAAATTACTTAACATTCATTCCCTGAGCATCATCACAACATACTAAATGTGGTTTCCCATCTAGAATAATCATGCATGTTATCATCAATAATATTCCATTTCTACTTTCATACATATGTATATGTATATATGTTTTTTACCCCATGTTTGACCCTCTGCCCTTTCCCACTCTCTTATTACACTATCTCTGCTATATACAGTTGTTTTCTATTTCTTTTCCCCTAACATTTTGTTGATCACACATATCATAAGTAATCTAACTACTTTCAATAGCAAGTTCAGCAGGTAATTTCAAGAAGAGCAGTTTTGAACTGGTAATGATATTTCCTTGAAACTTAAAGCCTAGAAACAGGTTAGTATTCTGTTCAAATAGTAGGTACATGCACCTATCAACAGCTCAAGACAGGACAAAAATCCTTTAAAACCGGAAAACAAAGCTTAGAAGAAAAGCAGCAATATTCTAGTCAAGTCACAGAATGTTGTTTCATCAGTTCAGTCTCATGTACTTAATCTTTCTTCTGTTAAGGTTTGATCTTCCAGATTGAATTCTGGGATATAATATTCATCTCCAACCATTGTCCCTACAATTAAGTTGCCCATTTTCTTAGTTTTTGAACTCTTATTCTGTGTGTCTGCATTTAATTTTACTGACATAGCACTCCCTTAAGAATTTCTTGGAAATCTGGTCTGGTGCTGGTAAATTCTTTCAGGTTTTGTTTATCTAGGAATGTTCGTGTCTTTTCTTCCCAAATGAACGATAATCTTGCTGGGTACAGTATTCTTGCTTGAAATTGCTTTTCCCTTAACACGTTGAATATATTTTCCCATTCTTTCCTCGCTTGCATAGTTTCCGATGAGAGATCTGTTGTTAGTCTGATGGGATACCCCTTGTAGGTAACTTGCCGTTTTTCTCTTGCCAATCTTAGTATCTTGTCTTTGTCTGTTGTTTTGGTCAATCTGGCTATAACATGTCTTGGAGAAAATCTTCTTGGGTTGATTCTATTTGGGGTCCTCTGTATTCTTGGGACTGAATAATTGAGTGCCTGTCTAGGTTTGGAAAGTTTTCCTGCAGGATCTCATGGAATAGATTATCAATGCCCTTAGGAGTCTCTTCACCTTCTGGGATGCCTATTATCCGGATGTTTGGACGTTTGATGGTATCTAGTATTTCTCGTATATTAGTCTCAAATTCTTGGGCCATTTTCTCAGTCTTCGTGGTGGATTTTTTTAGACTAGCAATTTTGTCTTTCATGTCTGAGATTCTATTTTCTGTACGATCTAGTCTGCTTTTAATACTTTCAAGGGAGATTTTGACTTCCTGTATTATAGCTTTCATCTCTAACAGTTCCATCTGATTCTTTTGTAAAGTGTGAAATTCCTCTTTTAGATCTTGCATGAATTTCCTCACCTCCTGGAACTCAACAACTTCTTTCTCCTTCCTCTTCAGCAGTTCATTGTCTCTCTTCTCTTCCATCTCTGTTAGCTTTGCCATTATGAATGTTCTGAATTCTTTATCAGACATCTCCATGAATTCCCGTGAACTGTGTGTGGATGAATACGAGTTATCCTTTTCCCTTGGAGGAGAGGTATTTTCCTGCTTTCCCATATTTCCTGTGGTCCTGGAGCGATTTCTAGTCATCTGGTTGATGGTCAGTTTCTTCCCAAACTTGTAAGTTCAATCTGAGCGTTGAGGAGCCACGCGAGTTTTGTGTGCTGGAAGCCAAATTATCAGTGGGAAAGTCTTGATTTCTGTTCCCCCCAAATGGCTAGGTTGCAGAATCCATGTGGCTGCAGCTTCAAGAAGGCCTCTTCCCTTTGCCTCTCCAGGGTACTCTTACTCTTAAGTGCTGCTTATTTGGAGGAGCAGGGATGGCCATTTTACCCTAGGACCTGAACAGGCCGAGAAATGGGGATCGTGGGGGATCAGGTAGAAAGTGGGTGGGGAAGGTGGGTCTGAGTTAGACTCCTGAACCCAGGGGTGACAGTAACTGTGTGTGTCTTGCTGTAGGTAACAGCATTGCTAAAAAGAAGAGGACTTGGAAGATATCTGAATTCCTCACAAACTCCAGTCTCAGACTCCCTTCTCAATTCTTGGGTTAACTCAGTGACTGAGTTCATTTTTGACCTTTCAACTCCTGTTCTTATTTGTGACCTTAAGGCATTTAGCGCTTAATAAAATTCCTGGCTAATAGAAGGCAATAAATTGTATCAATATTTTGTAGCACTGGTACAGAGATTATCCTTCACTGGACTGCTCATATTCTGGTCTCCTTTGAAGAACCGCCCGTCACTCTCCCCTTCCTGAGAATACCCTGATACCAATAAATTGTTCAATATTTCAAAGCTGGGGTATTCTGAGTTTTTCTTGCTTGAAGTCTAGGATTGAGTCATATATGACTAAAATTTTACAAAGGTGTGGTTTTATGCTGGGTTGTGGGTATATTTACTAAAGATTCTGACCCCATCTGAATGGAAAGGTCTGAGAATATTGATCTGGTTCTGAGTTTTCCCTGAAATACTGGATAGGGTGGGGTGGGGAGAGGATATCGGGGGAAATTTTACTTGGATGAAGCTTTGTTTGCACTTGGTGTAAGAATGTGGTGATTGGAGTCTCTGAAGGAAGAGTTCGTCTGTCTGGATCAAGATTTCAGGTAAGGAACGTGAGGTGGCGTGGTGGTTCATGTGCTGGACTCATATGGCCGACCACAGTTAGAGTCCTGGATTGGAGACTTGAAAATCATGCAGGGTGCATGTGAGTTTGTGCCCAAAATCCCAGGAAGAGAATGGAGGAGATGGGATGGTGGCATAGCATCCCCCACGGAGGGGTTTGATTTCTCACTTTCCCCCTCATTGTCTATCTCTCCCAGTGAGGCAAAAACCTGGGGAGGTAAAAAGTTTTCAGGCAAATTTGGAGCCCACCTCCAACTCCTGAGTTTCCTTTTCAAGACTTGATCATAACCACAGTGTGTTCAAAGGGAACCTGAGATTAAAAAGTGAAGCAGATAATTCCATAGAGGATTTAACAAAAGTGTAATATCAGAGGGTAACTTACAGAACAGCAGAAGGATCAGCAGAGATGGATCCTCATACATGCGCAGCTGTAGCCTCTACCCCCTGCTACAGTAAGCTGGAATTTTTGAAAGGTACAGCCATGGTCTGAGCTGGAGCAAGCCAGGCATCTGGGGGAGATGTGACTGCTCCATGCTTGAGGTTGGGGGAGTATGTCACCTAATGCAAGATGTAAATACATTGAATTCAAACTTTATTAGACTTTTCTTTCTTTTTCTTTTCATTAAGAGAGATTTTTGCTATAGGGTGCAGACAGACACACACACACACACACACACACACACACAGAGAGAGAGAGAGAGAGAGAGAGAGAGAGAGATAAAGGTATAAATCATCCCCTGGGGAGATGGCCACACTGCAATCCTTCTTCCTTCATTCTCCTCTAGGGGTCTAAGGCATGCGCCTGGCATCGGTTTTAAGCTTCTGGGTCCAGGACTCAAACTGTGGTCAACTACGCATGAGTCCAGTAACATAACCATTATGTTATTTGCTGGTCCCTAGACTTTTCTTTCTCAAAGACCAGCGGTGCCAGTGAGATGCAGTGGTAGGAGCTCTTATTCTAGTTAAAAACATTGGTGTAACAGCTTCAGAAAGTGATAACTAGTTTAAGGTAAGCAGAAATTCCAGGTAAGGGCCAGCAAAGTTGACTCTGGGATGAGAAAAAAGGAAAGGTCCAAAGATGGCATTTATTCCTACAAATAGAGTCAGTCTGGTACATTCACACAGTATATTTTTCACATGATAAACTGAGAGCCAAAGATCAAAGTAAGAACTGACCTCATTCTTTCTAACTTGCTCCTGCTATAGTCACTTCATGTAGGTGAACTTAAATTATATTAGCAAAGCTTTCCATGCAAAGTTTGAGAACTGTGCTGCTATTCACAAAGAGAATATCTTATTTGAGCAAGAATTTTTTTCTTTCTTTCTCTTTCTTTCTCTTTTCCCTTTTGCCACAGTGTGCCTGTGTTTGCTTGGAAGAGAGAAAGATAGTGAGGAAAAGTGAGAAATCACCCCCAGGGGATATGGTCATGCTGTAATACCCTCTCACCCATTCTCCTGCTCAGATTCTGGGCATATATGCACATATGCCTGGTGTGATTTCAAGTCACCAGGTCTGGGATTCCAATGGCTGTTGGCCATGTGGGAGTCAAGCACCTTAACCACCACAGCACCTGCTAGTCCCACTTTTTTGTTTCTTTATGGTTTCGAGATGTTAAAAAAAAAAAAGGATATTGGGGGCCAGCCCTCTAGTGCAACAGTTAACTCTGTGCTTGGGGAGCTGGATTCCAGCGTGAATTTAAACCACCTGGTTCGGAACTCAAACTGCGGTCGACTACATGGGAGTCCAGCGACATAGGCATTACACCAACTGCTGGTCCTTAAAGGTTTATTTTTCTTCATGATAGCATGTAGACTTGCAGAAGACAGAGAGAAAGGGAGAGGAGAGAGAAATAGAGAAAGAGAAAGAATCTTCAACAGTGTCTTGTCATGCTGCAATTCCCTTTTCTGCAGGCTTCCAGCTTGTAGGATTCTGGGCAAGCATGCATAAGTCTGACATGGTGTGTTTTCAGGCCTGCTGAGGGATCTGAACCTGTGGTCGGCCATGTGGCTTCCAGCACTCTAGTCAGTATACTACCAACTGCACCACTAGGCTGGACTTTATTCTACAATTTAAAAATAAGGATAATTGTTTAAAGTAAAATTATAATAATACATTTTGAGGTTTATAACATACCTAGAAGTAAAATATTTGACAGTAATAAAACAAAGGATAAAGGAGAGAAATAGAAGCATATTGTTGCAAGGTTCTTGTATATGTGAAGTGCTGTATTATTATTTGGAGGTAGAATGTGTTAAATTCAGAATGGGCTGGAAAGATCACAGTGATGCTTCTGGAGACCAACAACTCCAAGCTGCTGCACATGTTCTGCTCCAAGGTGGGTGGAGCCATGGCAGTCCTATAAGTTTACCATGACAAGAAAGCTGCCCAGAAGGTGAATGCCATTGCTGCTGCTACTTCTTAGACAAGAAAAACCTAATAAATAGGCCAAATAACCCCTCATGGAATCCAGTTCATGGTTTGAAGACTTCTAAGCATGATCTATGATCTATCGATACTAAGAACCACAAATTACAAATTTAATAGGTCATTTTGCATCAAAAGGTCAGTTATGAAGTATTCAGAATTTTCAAACTATACAAATATATTCTTTGGGTTCTGCTATGGCCCAGATAGTGTTAACTTTCTTTTTCTATTGTGGATTTTGATTTCCCCCACTCTAAGAAATTGATCTTATTTGATGTACCCGTCTTAAGTTTCTTAGTCAAGAAAAAAAAATTTATAGGGACCAGCAGTTGGCGTAATGGCTATGTCACTGGACTCCCATGTAGTCGACTGTGTTTTGAGTCCTGGACCTGGTGGCTTAAACTTATGCCGGGCACGTGTGCATGTGTGTCTAATATCCTGAGAGGAGAATGGAGGAGAAGGAATTGCGGTGTGGCCATCCCCCCTGGGGGGTGATTTCTTGCTTTCTGTCTCTCTGTCTTTCTGGGGAGTACACACGCCCTCTAGCAAAAATCTCTCTCAAAAAAAAAAAAAAAAAGAAAAAGAAAAAATATGTATAAAAAATTAAAGATGAATATTTAAACACCATAGAAACTTAAACGCTATAGAAACTATTGAAAAAGAAGCATAATTAATAAGTCAGTGAAGAAGATAAAATGGAATCGTGGTATTAATTCCAAAAAAGAAGTAAAAGAGGGAAAACCTGGTGGGGCAAAGAGAAAACAAATCATAATTTGGTAGAGCTTAATACAATCATATTATTAATTGGATTAAATGTTCCTGATCTAAACATTCATTAAAAGGCAAAGTAGGCTGATTAGCCTAGTGGTTAAATGAGTGGATTCCCACATGGTCCATGGTTTGAATCCTTTCCCTGGTGTCTTGAAAAACACACTGCGTAGGACAATATGGAAGTTCCTCAAAGATATACAAAAAGAACTACCATATGATCCAGCAATTCTACTCCTGGATATCAACCCAAAGGATAGGAATACACTCAGTCTAAAAAACACTTGTACATCCATGTTTATTGAGGCAATCAATATTCACAATTGCTAAGGCATGAAATCAGCTCAAATATCCAAGAACAGATGAATAGATTGAAAAATTTAAACCAAAAATATGCTGTCTACATGATATTCACCTTAGTGTGAAGACGAATATAGGTTAAAGTAAAATACTGTGAAAATAATGCCAATTATGGGAATTTGGTCATTATTCCAATATCAGAAATATAGAGCTTCAAAATAAGAAGTATCACCAAGGATAAAGAAGTATAGTTCATAATGATATAATTAAAAAAATAATAATAAAAAGAAAAGGAGATGGATACTGAACTTCAGTTCTGAAATATTGATTTCCTTGACCAAAAATTATTTTCTGCTGAGACTTTTTATTCCAGATTCATTTATAGTGGGTAGGGCTACATCTGCCTCTTTATCTTTATTTAACTGTCTCTCTGTCTCCTTGTGTCTCTCTCTGACTTTTAATTATTTTTTTCTTTTTCTTTATTTGGAGAGATTTTTGCTATAGGGCGCTTGCGCCCGCCAGAAAGACAGACAGAGACAGAAAGCGAGAAATCACCCCCAGAGGGGATGGCCACACCACAATCCCTTCTCCTCCATTCTCCTCTTAGGATCTTGGGCACGCACACACACGTGCCCCAGCGTGGTTTAAGCCGCCGGGTCCAGGACTTGAATTGCGGTTGACTACGTGGGAGTCCAGCGACATAGCCATTACGCTAACTGCTGGTCCCATGTGACTTTTAATTAAAAAAACATTTTTTTAAAGGTAAAGTATTCTCTGGGCTCTCAAGCCCCTGCTTTATTGTGTTAATTGGTGCCTTTCCACATTCCATTTAAGAAAGGCACAAACCCAGGCCAGGCCCTGAGATGGATACCGAACTTCAGCAGTGAAATATTGATTTCACATGCTGTGCAGTTTTCATTTTTTGCTTTTTAAAATTAAAATCGAACTTTTTTGTTATCTTTTTTCTTTTTCCTTTTATTTTTTTTCTTCTTTTCTTTTCTTTTCTCTAATCTTTATCTTAATTCATTGGGTGCTCAGCCTCTATGCACTGTCTAGACAGGTTCAAGTGAACAGCTTCCAAATATCTGAATATGATTAGGTTCAGAATATTCCTCTATTCCTGCTGAATCTGACACACAAAGAGTGAAATGGAATGGAAATAAGATTTCAGAGCACCTCCTTTTGCATGCCTCTGAATGCTCAGATTGAACTTCAAGAATTAGAAAGAAATGCACCATCCATCAGATGACTAGAAATTACTGTAGGCTCAAAAGAAATATGGGAAAGCAAGAAATTTCCTCTCCTTCCAAGGGAAAATAATAATTCTTCTTCATCCTCAGACAGTACAATGAAACTCATGGAAATGTCTGATAAAGAATTTAGAACATTCATAATGGCGAAACTAACAGAGATGCAAGAGAAGAGGGACAATAAACTGCAGAAGAGGCAGGAGAAAAGAGCTGATGAGTTCCAGGAGGTGAGGAAATTCTTCCAAGATTTAAAGAGGAAATACACATTATAAAAAAAATCAAATGGACCTCTTAGAGATGAAGGCTATAACACAGGAAGTCAAAACCTCCCTTGAAAGTATTAAAAGCAGACTAGAACATACAGAAAATAGAATCCCAGATGTAGAACATAGAATCATCAGCTTAGAGAAATCCACCAAGAAGACTGAGAAAATTGCCCCCTAAAATGAGAATAATATACGAGAAATACTAGATACCATCAAACGTCCAAACATCCAGATAATTGGTATCCTAGAGGGTGAAGAGACTCCTAAGGGCATTGATACTCTATTCCATGAAATCCTGCAAGAAAACTTTCCAAACCTAGAGAGGCATTCAAAGATCCAGTCCCATGAAATACAAAGGACCCCAAATAGAATCAACTCAGGAAGATCGTTTCCAAGACACATTATAGCCAGATTGACCAAAACCACAGACAAAGACAAGATACTAAGATTGGCAAGAGAGAAGTGGAAAGTTACCTACAAAAAATATCTCACCAGGCTAACAGCAGACCTCTTATTGGAAACAATGTGAACGAGGAAAGAATGGGAAAGTATATTCAAAGTGTTAAGGGAAAAACAATTTCAACCAAGAATACTGTACCTGGCAAGATTATCCTTCATATGGGAAGAAAAGACAAGAGCATTCTCAGATGAACAAAACCTGAAAGAATTTAACAACACCAGACCAGATCTCTAAGAAGTTCTCAAGGGAGTGCTATGCCAGGAAAATTAAATACAGACACACAGAAATGAGAGCTCAAAAACTAAGAAAATGATCAACTTAGTCATAGGGACAAATCTGGAGTTGAATATTATATCCCAGAATTTAATCAGGTAGATCAAACCACAACAGAAGATATTAAGTACATGAAACTGAACTGGTAAAATAGAATTTTATGACTTTTGACTAAAACATTGCTGATTTTCTTCTAGGCTTTGTTGTTCAGTTTTAAGAGTTTTTGTCCTGTTTACTGGCTTTAAGTTTTAAGCAAAATTCCTTAACATTATTTATTAAAACTAAAACTGCTTTTCTTGAAATTAAAAAATATAGTTTAAAATACCAATTTAATGACTACAGTAAGCTATATAGCATCAGCCTGGTGCTACCTTATGATATATTCATTCTACTCAGAGTTTCACACCTAAAGTCAAACATGTATTCACAGATATGTATATGTCAGCTGAACTTGCTATTGAAAATATATTATTTAAGAAATTTTGTGAATCAATAAAATGTGGGGAAAAAAAGGAATGGAAAACAGCTGTAGACACCTGAGATAGTGTGGGAGATGGGTGAGAAATGGCAGAGGGTAGAAACATGAAACTAGAAATGGAAAATTATTGATAATAATATGTATGATTAAGTCATTATGCAGTATAGTCTGGATGGGAAATCACATTTTATATGTTGTGATGGTGCTCTGGGAATGAATGTAAATTAATTAATTAAAAAATGCTTCAGAAGAAAATTACAGTGCACTTGTCACTAGATTCTAGCTTTGTCCATAATTTTAATTTAAGGTATTTTGTGAAACAAAAAAATGTGGAAAAAAATTTAAAAAAAGAAAAGAAAAAACAAAAATGTAAGAGCCAAAATAAAATGAGTAAATAAAATATAAATAAAAATTTTTCTCCAGGTTAAAAACAAAACAACCAACCCCCTCCCTCCCCCCCCAAAAAAAAAAAAAAAAAACATTTGACATGGGCAGCCTGTGTAAGGGAACCGGATCCCACAGCTGACTGTGACTCAAATCCCTGCCCCAGTGTCTTGAAAAACATACTCAGTACATGAGAATGCATGCCACAATCCCAACAGGATGAAGAAATGGAGGAGAAAGTGTTGTGGCATCACCATGCCCTAATTGGGTGGGGGAGTTTCTTCCTCTCTTTATCTCTTTCTGTTTCTCTGTCTCTATCTGTAGAGCACACATGACCTGTGACAAAGGAAAATAACAATTCTAAGTATGTATACATCTAATAAAAAGCTTCAAAGCACATTGCATAAAAATGATAAAAACAAAAGCATAAATAAATAATTTCACAGTTATATTTTAATATTCCAGCACTACTCTCTCAGTAAAAAACAATTAGACCAAAAGTTAATCAGTAAGGGTATGGAAGATCTTATTTACATTTATAGAATAGTCCACCCAACAGCAGAATTCACATTATCTTTAAATGCACACAGTATTCCACATGATAGATGTTAGACTAGGTCTTAAACAAATCTCAGTAATCTTAAAAAGATAGAAACCATACAGAATGCACAACAGAAATAATTAGAAACCAATAACTGAAGAATATCTGGAAAATGTTTTATATTTGGAAATTGAAAAGTACATTTCTAAATAGCACCTTTGCTAAAGAAGAGTCAGAAGGAAAATTAGAAAATATTCTGGACCGAATGAACATGAAAACACACTACACCAAAATTTCTTTGATGCAATATTTAGAGAATTATTTAGTTTTACACAATTAGAAAAGAGGGAAACCCTAAAATTAATGATTTATTTTCCAATCTTAAGAAAAAGAAGAGCAAATGAAGTCCAAAGTTAGTCATAAGAGTAGAAATAAGGGCTTGTGGTGCCCTTCTTATAGAAGAAAAAAAGGAGTAGAAATAAATGCAATTTTAAAATGGATAAACAATAAAGTCAATAAAATCAAATGCTAGTTCTTTGAAAAGCTCAATATATTGATAATTCTCTAGCTATATGAATCAAGAAAAAGAGAAAAATCTTAAATCACCAGTATCAGGAATGAAAGTGGTACATCACAACAGATCATACAGATCATTAAAAAGCTCACATGGGAGTACCATGAAAACATAGAAAAATTTAAAAAGCCAATAAATTGAACAGTTTACAATGCTAAATTAGGTTAAATTAAGTTAATTAGGGCAGCTAAATCTATCTTGAATCCCTACATAGTGAACTGCAACTTCATTCAGTATGTAAACAAATTGCTACCTAACTTTAGTATATGTTCTTGTAACAAATAGCTGAGTTTCAATCAATCATAACAGCCAAGCACCAGCCAATCACAGACTGCCAACTGCTCAGACCATCTCCATACTGGCAATGTCTCATCATATATGCCTAAATAAGACAAAAATTGAGCTGTAACCAATTAAGCTATTTCTGTATGTCACTTCCTATTTTTACTTATAAATGCTGCCCGCCTGCATTGCTGGGTAGAGCTCTTCTGAGCACTACCTGATTCATGAGTTGTTCTTTGCTCAGATAAACTATGATATATTTAATTTGTCTAAACATGTCTTTTTTTTTTTCTTGAGAGGAAGATTTTCTATAGGGCTTGTGTGTTTGCTAGAGAGACAGAGGCAGAGAGAAATCATCCCCTGGGAAGATGGCCATGCCACAGTCCCTACTTTTCCAGTCTCCTCCAGGGTTTTTGGGCATGCATGTACATGCATTTGGTGTGTTTCAAGCCACTGGGTTGGGGAAGTGAACCACAGTAGACTACATGGGAGTCCAGCAATGTAACCATTATGCCATCTGCTTGTCAATAAAGATTTCTTTTTAACTGTATGAACTAGAAACTTTTCCTGAAAACTTCAAATGACCAAAACTAACTCAAGAAGAGACCCAAATCAATAAAAGAAATTGAATTTGTACTTTAAATAACCTTCTGACAGAGAATATTCTAAACCAGATGGTTTCACTGATTAATTCTATCATATAGTTAAGGAAGACATAATATCAATTTGATAAAAGAGAACACATTCCAAAAATTCCTAAATGCAGTATATTAAAACCAAACTATGATATTACAAGAAAACTATAGATCAACATCTGTCACAGAGATCGATACAAAACTTATTAACAAAATATCATAACATTCAACAAATTAAGAAGGACTATATAGCATGACCATGAAAGCTTATGACAGGAATGGAAAGCTTGTTTAACAGTTGAAAACTAATGTAATTAGGAGGCATGGAGTAATGGTTATATTGCTGGACTCTCACATAGTCAACCTTGGTTTCAGTCCTGGACCCACTGACTTAAAACTCATGCTGTGTGTGTGTGCATGTGTACTCAAAATCTTGAGAGGAGAATGGAGGAGAAGGGATTGTGGTGTGGCCATTCCTCCTGGGGAGTGATTTCTTACTTTCCTTTTCTCTGTCTCTTTCTATGTCTCTGGTGAGCGCATGTGCCCTATAGCAAAAATCTCTCTCTCTCTCTCAAAAAAAAAAGTAATTCCCAATTTTAACAGAATAAAGAAGAAAATAATATGATTGTTTTAAAAGATAAAGAAAAAGGTATCCGGCAGGTGGCATGGTGGTTAAAGGCGCTGGGCTGCCACATGGGTGACCACAGTTCAAGTCCCAGACCTGGAGGTTTGCTTTCTAACTCTCTCTCTCTCTCTCTCTCATCAAACTGTAAAATAATACTAATAATAAATGGGGACCAGCATTTAGTGTAATGGCTATGTTGCTGAACTCCCATGTAGTCAACCGTGGTTTGAATCCCGGACCCAGTGGCTTAAACTCATCTCAGGTGCGTGTGCGTGTGTGCCCAAGATCTGGCGAGAGGAGAATGGAGAAGGGATTGTGATGTGGCTATCCCCCCTTGGGGGTAATTTCTCGTTTTCTGTCTCTCTCTGTCTCTCTGGTGAGCGCACGTGCCCTGTAGCAAAAACCTCTAAAAAAATACTAATAATAAATAAAGTTAAATAAAATAATTCTTAAAAAAAGAAAAAGGCATTTGCTGTTTCACAATAAAAGCTTTTAAAAATTATAAAAAGGCAAGTTTTTTTTAATGAAAATTTTCAATTAATTAATTTTACATTCATTCACTAAGCATCGTCACAGCATACAAAATGTAATTTCCCATCCAGAATATACTGTATAGTGGCTTAATTGTACATTTTGTTGCCCATAATTTTCCATTTCTAGTTTCATATATATATATGTGTATATATATGTGTCTATATATATATTTTCCCCCTATTTCTCACCCTCTGCCATTTACCATCCTCCCCCCACACTATCTCTGGTGTCTACAGTTGCTTTCCATTACTTTTTTCCCCACGTTATATTGCTTCACAAAATTTCTTAAATAATCTAACTGCTTTGAATAGCAAGTTCAGCTGGTATATACATATTTATGAATACATATCTGACTTTAGGCATGAAACTGAGTAAAATGAATATACTATAAGGTAGCACCTAGCTGATGCTATATAGCTTACTTCGGTCATTAAATAGGTATTTTTAAATATATTTTTTAATTTTAAGAAAAGCAGTTATAGCTTTAATAAATTGAAGTCAAAGAAATGCTAAGAGTGCTATATCAGGAAAATTAAGTACAGACACACAGAAATAAGAGTTCAAAAACTAAGAAAAGGGCCAATTTAATCATAGGGACAAGTCTGGAGTTGAATATTATAGCCCAGAATTGATCAAACCACAACAGAAGATATTAAGTACATGAAACTGAACTGGTGAAATAGACTCTTATGACTTTTTTTGGAGAGGTTTTTGCTACAGGGCGTGTGCGTGAAAGATGGAGAGAGACAGAGAAACAGAAAGCGAGAAATCACCCCCCAGGGGGGATGGCCACGCTGCAAACCCTTCTACATTCTCCTCTTGGGATCTCAGGCACACACAGACACGCGCCCGGTGTGAGTTTAAGTCACTGGGTCTGGGACTCAAACTGCAGTCGACTACATGGGAGTCCAGTGACATAGCCATTATGTCAACTGCTGGTCCCAAGAATCTTATGACTTTTGACTAAAACATTGCTGATTTTCTTCTAGGCTTTGCTTTCCGGTTTTAAGAATTTTTGTCTTATCTTGAGCTGCCAATAGGTTCATGTACCTACTATTTGAAAAGGCCAGTTTTTTTTTGAGAGAGAGGTTTTTGCTATAGGGCACGTGCGCTTGCCAGAAAGACAGAGAGAGACAGAGAGACAGAAAGTGAGAAATCACCTTCCGGGGGGATGGCCACACTGCAATCCCTTCTCCTTCATTTTCCTCTCGGGATTTAGGCACACATGCACATGCGCCTGGCATGAGTTTAAGCCGCCGGGTCCAGGACTTGAACCACGGGTGGCTACATGGGAATTCAGTGACATAGCCATTAAACCAACTGCTGATCCTGAAAAGGCAAGCTTTTTTTTTACCTGATAAGGGAAACCAATAAAAAAAAAACTGACGAGATATTTTCACCTTTTTTGGAGGTGTTTCACATCCCCACCAAATTATTAAATTATCTGGATGGGGGCCAGCAGGTGGCATGGAGGTTAAGATGCTGGAATCCACATAGCCAACCCAAGTTTCAAGTCTCAGGCATGATGGCCTGAAAAAACACACTGGGCACGTGTGTGTGGGTAGCCAAAAATCCTGAGAGGAGAATGAAGGAGAAGGGATTGCAGCATGACCATCCTCTTTCAGGGGTGACTTCTCACATTCCCGCTCTCTTTGCCTCTCCAGCAAGTGCACATGCCCTGTGGCAAAAACAAACAAACAAAACAAAACAAAAAGCAAAAACCCATGAAACATACAAAAAACCAAAATTACCTCCATTCTCCTTTTGGGGTCTTGGGCACGCATGCACATGTGCCCAGCATTGAGTTTAAGCCACTGGGTCTCAGACTCGAACCATGGTCGACTATATGGGAGTCCAGCAACATAGCCATTACGCTAACTGCTGGTCCCTCTATAATCATTTTCAATGCTTCTATGTCCTCGAATTTTTCAGTTTCCACCACAGAGTGCAGATAGTCGGTACATGTTAGGTGGAGACATACAATATCTCTCTTTCATAGCCTGGTTTTCTTCACTCAGCAATAAATGTTCCATATTCATCCACTTTCTATCAAATGCCTGGGTCTTGTTGTTTTTCTTATGGTGGAGTAGAATTCCATAGAATATATGTGCCACACTTTTCCAATCCATTCATCTGTTCATGGGCATTTGGGTTGGTTCCCTGTCTTAATAATCATGAACAATGCTACAATAAACATAGATGTGTAAGCACTTTTCTGACTGAATGTTCTATCCTTTGGGTAGATACCCAGGAGTGGAATCCCTGGATCATATGGTAGTTCTATTCGTAGGCATTTGAAGAACCTCCATCATATTATTCTCCCCAGTGGCTGAATCAATTTACATTCCCACCAGCTGTGTAGGAGAATTCCTCTTTCACCACATCAAGGTTAGCACTTGTGATTCTTTTTTTTTTAATCTTCACCATTCTGACTGGGGTTAGGTGGCATCTCATTGTGGTTTTGGTCTGTATCTCTTTTATGATGAGGGATGGTGATCATTTTTTTCATAAGCTTTTTGACTATTCGTATGTCTTCCTTAGAGAGTTTTTTGTTTAGCTAATTTTCCCATCTTTTAATTGGGTTAATCATCTTTTTTCAGATGAGCTGCTTGAGTTCCCTGTGTATTCTTGGTCCCTTATCTGGGGTAGAGTTTATAAAAATATTCTTCCATTTTGATGATTGTTCAGACTAATTGTTGTGTCATTTGCTGTGCAAAAACTTCTTAATCTGATGTAATTTCCTTGCCTATTTTAAAGATTATTGCCTGTGCTTTGGGAAGTACTTTAAAAAGTCTTTGCCTACTCAAATGTCTCCCAGAGTTTCCCTGTGGGAGGCTGCACACCAGCGAATATCTCCGGTTTCTCAGAGAGCAAACAATTACACAATGTCAAAGGCCATGATTGGCTCCCCTTCAAAGCCTCACCTTCAAGACCATACTCTGCTTGGCCACTTCCCATAAAGGCCACAATTGGCTCCCCTTCAAGGTCTCACCTTCAGAACTATGCTCTGATTGGCCACTTCCCATAGCAAATCGGTGAGCTTAGAATCCCTCAGATTTGCATATCTGGCACCTCATAATTGGTCCACAAAGCAACCAACCATAACCCACCTTTTACAATCCTTCATTCAACCAATCAATGCCCACCAACATGTATATAACCACCATCCCTGGCCCACAATCACCAGACGACCCTGAAGACCCTGAAGAGTTGTAACACCATGTTGTCTCCAGACGACCCTGATGACCCGTGACACTGCGTCTTCTCCAGACGATCCTGAAGAGTTGTAACACTGTGTCATCTCCGTGTTGCCCACAATAAACGGTGACCCTGAATAGATGTAACACTGCGTCATTTCCATGTTGTAACACTGTGCCATTCGTCCCGTCTCTCACTCCTTCCCTCAGGAAACCTGTTTGACTGTCCCGCTGGTCAGGACACGACTCAAATGTCTCCCAGACTTTCCCGTGTTTTCCACCAGTAGTTTTATAGCTTGAGGTCTTAGGTTTAGATATTTTATTCACTTTTAGTTGATTTTTGTTAATGGTCAGAGATAGGCATTCAGATTCATCTTTCTGAAGGTAGATATCCAGTTTTTCCAACACCATTTGCTAAAGAGATTTTCCTTTTCTCATTGGATTGACTGATACCCTTTGTTAAAGATCAGTTAGCTGTATATTTTGGGGTTTATTTCTGGAGTCTCTCTCTCTCTCTCTCTCTCTCTCTTTTTTTTTTTTTTTTTTTTTTTTTTTTTTTTTTTACGAACACGTGCACTTTATTGAATCCCACTGTAGTCAAAGTGAGTAGAAGCGGCTGTATAAAGCAAGGGGCAGGCCCGAAGGCCCGGGAGACAGGCCAGCAGTGGTGGTGGATGTGGCTGTAGGCCATGGCCATCGACTATGAGCATTGGAAAGACTCTTTCATCAGCTGAATCATATTTGCAATTATTACTGGAGCCGTGATGCAAAGGATGATGAACATGACGGTCAGAATGATGCCGAGGACCAGGGCGAAGATGTTCAGGTACTTGGCGGTAGAGGCATAGTTCTGGGCCCCGATCATGTCGCCCATCATCTTCCTGTCCCTAGACTTCACGGAGTAGGCGAACGCAATGAAGCCCAGGCAGCAGTAGTTCATGAAGACCATGTTGAACAGGAACCAGACCACATGGTTGGGAACCGAGGTCTCACTGCAGATGTTGATCACGGAGGGCGCCACTGGAGCCATGGGCAGGGGTGCCCCCAGCACAGACACCTCGTGCTCTTCTTTGAGCATCTCATAGTTTGGAGGAGAGCCTGCACTAGCGCCAGTGAAGAATGTTGGGGAAGCGTGGTTCATGGTGCACACGGCTCTGATGGGGCGAGTTGCGGTTCTCTGGAGTCTCTATTCTGTTGCATTGGTTCATATATCTGTTTTTGTGCCAATACAATGCTTTTTTTTTTTCTTTTTTTTAAAATTTCAATTTCTTTTATACACTCAATCACATGTTATTTAGCTTGCAAAGTGAATATTCCAACATATGTACATTTTTCACTAGTCCAGTTAACAACACTATAAAGTTATCTTCAGTAGAAAATAATCCATTTCTTTGTCCCATAAATGACTTGCCTCTCTGTTTTTCTCCTTAATGTTCTTCCTCAGACTCTACTCCTTCATGCTGTTTTGATTATCACAGCTTTATAATATATTTTGTGGTCAGGGAGTGAGATGTTGCCCACTCCACTCTTCTTGAGGGGTCCTTTATGATTCCAGACAAGTTCTATGATTGTCTTTTTTAGATCTGTGAAGAATGTCTTGTAATTTTGTAGAGATTGCATTAAATGCATAGATTAATTTGGGTAGAATTGTCATTTTGATTATATTAATTCTCCCAATTCAGGAGCATGGAATGCCTATTCCACTTTTTTGTGTCATTTTAAATTTATTTTTAAAGATTTTCATAGTTTTCCTTGTAGAGGTCTTTGACTTTCTTGGTTAGATTTATTTCTAGGTATCTTATATTTTTTGTGGTTATGGTATATGGGATTACTTTTTTCAGTTCTGTCTCTGCTTGTTTGTATATAGAAATGCTATACATTTTGTAAGTTATTTCTGTATCCTGCCACTTTGCTGTATTAATTTATTACTTTGAGACGTTTTTTCATAAATACCTTTGAGTCTTCTATGTATACAATCATGTCATCTGCAAACAGAGATAATTTCACCACTTCTTTCCCTATTTGAATGCCTTTTATTTCTTTTTCTTGTCTGATTACATTGGCTAGGACTTTCACCACTATGCTGAAAAGGACTGGAGAGAGTGGGCAGCCTTGTCTTGTACCAGTTTTTAGTGGAAAAGCTGGTGTTAGCTATAGGTTTTTCATAGATGGCTTTTATTCTGCTGAGAAATCCTTCTAT
The DNA here is from genome assembly GCA_026018925.1 of Tupaia tana. Lineage (NCBI taxonomy): Eukaryota > Metazoa > Chordata > Mammalia > Scandentia > Tupaiidae > Tupaia > Tupaia tana. The sequence goes on from JAKSZU010000002.1 coordinate 131,466,766, forward strand.
GCCCATTTTGCTGAGAGTCTTAATTATGAAGGGTGTTGTATTTTGTCAAATGGTTTTATCTGCATCAATTGAAATGATCATATGGTTTTTATATTTCTTTCTGCTAATAAGGTGTATTATTATGGTTTTGCATGTGTTGAACAACTCTTGCATTCCTGAAATAAAGCCTACTCAGTTGTGATGAATCATCTTTTTTTATATATATTGTTGGATACAATTTCCTAGTATCTTGTTGAAAGTTTTTTCATCTATATTCATTAGAGCCATTAGTCTATAGTTTTCCTTTATTGTTGTATCCTTATCTGTTTTTTTTGGGAGAGGTTTTTGCTATAGGGTGCGTGCACTCGCCAGACAGACAGAGAGAGACATAGAGACAGAAAGCAAGAAATCATCCCCCAGGGGGGATGGTCACGCCGCAATCCCTTCTCCTCCATTCTCCTCTCGGGATCTTGGGCATGCATGCACACGCGCCCGGCGTGAGTTCTAAGCCACCGGGTCTGGGATGCGAACCGCAGTCGACTACGTGGGAGTCCAGCGACATAGCCATTACGCTAACTTTTGGTTCCCTCCTTATCTGTTTTGTGAATGAGGGTGATGGAGGCTTCATAACATGAATTTGGGAGGGTTCCTTCCTTTTGATCTTTAGAAATAATTTGAGTAAAATGGTGGTTACCTCTTCTTTAAAAGTTTTGTAGAATTCATAATGAAGCCATCAGGACTTGGGCTTTTCTTTGTTGGGAGGTTATTTATTACTGCTTCAATCTCATTGCTTGTTATGGGTCTACTTAGGCTTTCTATGTCCTTCCTCATCAATCTTGGTAGAATATATGTGTTCAGGAACTTGTCTATCTTACCCTGGCTTTCTTATTTGTTGGCATATAGTCACTCATAATATCCTCTAATGATGTTTTGCATTTCTGTTATGTCTGTTGTAATATTGCCTGTTTCATTGTGAATTTGATTTATTTCGCTCCTTTCTCTCTTCTTTATTAGTTAATGATGTGTCAATCTTGTTTATCTTTTCAAACAACCAGCTTTTAATTTCATTTATTTCCTGTATAGTTCATTCGTTTTCTATTTCATTTATTTCTGCTTGAATCTTTATTATTACTATTATTATTTTTTCGAGAGATTTTTGCTATAGGGTGCATGTTCTTGCCAGAAAGGCAGAGAGAGACAGAGGGATTGAATGTGAGAAATCACCCCCCAGGGGGGATGGCCATGCCACAATCCCCTCCTCCATTCTCCTCTGGGAATCTTGGGCACACACATACATGTACCCAGCATTAGCTTAAGGCACTGGGTCTGGGACTGAAACTGTGGTTGAATACATGCGAGTCCAGTGACATAGCCATTATGCCAACTGCTGGTCCCTCAAATCTTTGTTGTTTTTTTTCTCCTGGCATTTTTTGGATGTTTTTTGGTGGTTGTTTCTCCAGTTTCTTGAGGCATGATGTTAGGTTGTCCATTTGCCACCTTTCCATTTTTTTCTTGTGCCCACTAATTGCTAAGAACTTCCCTCTTATGACTGCATTCATAGTGTCCCATAGACTTTGGAAACTTGTGTACTCATTATCATTTGTTTCCTTGGATGTTTTGATTTCAGTCATAATCTCTTTGGCAGTTGTGAAGTCATTCAGGAGTAGGTTGTTTAGTTTCCATGTATTTGTGCATTTTCGAGGGTGTTTCTTGAAATTCGTATCAAGTTTAATTCCATTAGGGTTGGAGAAGATGCTAGATATAGTTTCTATGCCTTTGAATCTGTAAAGGCTGATTTTGTGCCCTGTCATGTGGTCAATTTTCCAGAAGGTACCATGTGAGGGTGAGAAAAAAGTTCATTTTGTGGTGGAAACTTTTAAAGATGTCTGTCAAGTTCATCGGATTGATGATATAATTTAGGTCCAAATCTTTTTGCTTATTTTTGTCTCATTGATATGGCTAAAAGAGATAATGGAGTGTTGAGATCCCCAATAATTAGTGTGTTGCAGTCTTTTCTTTTAGATCTAGCAGTCTTTTCTTCACATATTTGGGTGCTCCTGGTTTGGATGCATAGATATTTATAAGCATTATATCTTCTTTTTTTTTTTTTTTTGAGAGGTTTTTGCTATAGGGCGCGTGCGCTCGCCAGACAGACAGAGAGAGACGGAGAGATAGAAAGCAGGAAATCACCCCCCCAGGGGGGATGGCCACGCTGCAATCCCTTCTCCTCCATTCTCCTCTCAGGATCTTGGGCACGCATGCACACGCGCCTGGTGTGAGTTTAAGCCACCGGGTCCGGGACTCGAACCGTGGTCGACTACGTGGGAGTCCAGCGACATAGCCATTATGCTAACTGCTGGTCCCTGTTATATCTTCTTAATGAATTAGCCCTTTACTATTATATAATGCCCTTCTTTGTCTCTTACAGTGTTTGTCTGAAAGCCTATTTTTGTCTGAAATCAGTATCATGACTCCTGCTCTCTTTTCGCTTCGGTTTGCATGGAATATCTTTTTCTAGCCCTTCACTTTTAGTCTATGTATGTCTTTATCCATGAGATGGCTTTCTTGTAGGCAAAAGATGGAAGGTTTCTAGTTTTTTATCCATTCATCCAGTCTGTGCCTCTTGATTAGAGAATTTATACCATTACTATTCAACACTATTATCGACATTTCTGGACTTGTCTCTACTGTTAAGTTGGCCATTTTCTCAGTAGTTTTTTGTTCTCTTATTTCTGTCTGTCTGTCTTTAGTTTTCTTGGTATAATGCTCCCTTCAGAACTTCTTGAAGAGCTGGTCTGGAGTTGGTAAATTCTTTCAGGTTTTGTTTATCTGAGAATGTTTTTATCTTTTCTTCCCATATGAAGGATAATCTCACCAGGTATAGTAATCTTGGTTGAAATTGTTTTTCATTTAACACTTTGAATATTTCCCCATTCTTTTCTTGCATGCATTGTTTCCCATGAAAGGTCCAGTGTTAGCCTGATGGCATAATCTTTGTAAGTAATTTGACATTTCTCTCTTGCCAATTTTAGTATCTTGTGTTTTTAAAATTTTTGTAACCATTTATTTTTTAATGTAAGTTTACATTTTCCCACAAACATTTACTTTACACATCAAAAAACTTTTGCTCATACTTCATAGTTCTTGACAGTTTGTAAACAACTTTCTTTTCTTTTTAAAAAAAAATTAATTCAATTTTTTTACAGTTAAAATATGAATTTAATTTGGTTCAAAAGCTTTTTGAAATTCATACATAGTTTTCTCATTACATGTATTTCCATGAGATTTTTTTTCTGAAACATTTTCTTTTGATTAATTAATTTGCATTCATTCCCTAAGCATTGTCACAGCATACAAAAATGTGATTTCCCATCCAGAATATACTGTATAGTGGTTTAATCATGCATGTTATTGTCAATAATTTTCCATTTCTAGTTATATATATATATATATTTAACCCTTTTTCTGATCCTCTGCCCTTTCTCACCCTCCTTCCACACTATCTCTGTTGTTTACAGTTGTTTTCCATTCCTTTTACCCCCACATTTTTTTAAGTAATCTAACTACTTTCAATAACAAGCTCAGCTGGTAATTTCAAGAAAAGCAGTTTTGCCCTCAGGCCAGGGATGGCCGGAGCAGCCACCCGAAGAACCCCTCCCTAGAGCTGGACGTTTCCGTTCGTGGACCTTCCGCGAGAAAGATCATCTCAATCCACCTCCTCTTCCTGAGATGGCCTGCTCTACATGATTCATTCGTCTATGTTCTGTGATCACAACAGAACGGCAATCCGATTCTAGAACACCTCTGTCTGCTTGCTCCTGAACATTGAGGCTTAACTTCAAGAATTTGAAAGAAACACGCCATTCATCAGATGACAAGGAATCACCGTCGGATCACGAGAAATATGGGAAAACGAGAAAATACCTCTCCTCCAATGGAAAAGAGTAACTCTCCTTCACCCACAAGCAGTTCGGTGAAAGTCATGGAAATGTCTGATAAGGAATTTAGAACATTCGTAATGTTGAAGCTAACAGAGATGGAAGAAAAGAGAGATAATGAACTGCTAAAGAGAAAGGAGAAAGAAGTTGCCGAGTTCCAGGAGATGAGGAAATTCTTGCAAGATCTAAAAGAGGAATTACACATTTTACAAAAGACTCAAACGGAACTGCTAGAGATGAAGTCTATAATACAAGAAGTCAAAATCTCCCTTGAAAGTATTAAAAGCAGACTAGATCATTCAGAAAATAGAATCTCAGATGTAGAAGAGAAAATGGCTGGCTTAGAAAAGTCCACCACGAAGACTGAGAAAATGGCTCAAAAATTTGAGAATGATATGCGAGAAGTACTGGATACCATCAAACGTCCAAATATCCGGATAATTGGCATTCCAGAAGGTGAAGAGACCCATAAGGGCATTGATAATCTATTCCATGAAATCCTGCAAGAAAACTTTCCAAACCTAGAGAGGCATTCGAAGATCCAGTCCCAGGAAATACAAAGGACCCCAAATAGAATCAACCCAAGAAGATCTTCTCCAAGACACATTATAGCCAGGTTGATCAAAACCGCAGACAAAGACAAGATACTAAGATTGGCAAGAGAGAAACATCAAGTTACCTACAAAGGACATCCCATCAGGCTAACAGCAGATCTCTCATCGGAAACAATGCGAGCGAGGAGAGAATGGGAAAATATATTCAAAGTGTTACGAGAGAAGCAATTTCAGCCAAGAATACTGTACCCGGCAAGATTATCTTTCAGGTGGGAAGAAAAGACAAGAACATTCTCAGATAAACAAAACCTGAAAGAATTTACCAGCACCAGACCAGATCTCCAAGAAGTTCTCAAGGGTGTGCTGTATCAAGAAAATTAAACACAGACACACGGAAATAAGAGTCCAAAAACTGTGAAAGTGGCCAACTTAATCAGAGGGACAAGTCTGGATTTGAATATTATATCCCAGAATTTAATCAGGAAAATTGAACCAGAACAGAAGATAAAAGTACATGAGACTGATAGGTTCATGCACCTTCCATTTGAACAGAATCCTAACTTGTTTCCTGGCTTTAAGCAAAGTTCCTTGGCATTTCTTTGAGTTAAGCTAAAACTGGTTTTCTTAGTAGTAATGAGTGAACTCACCATTGAAAGTAGTTAGATTATGTAGGAAATTGTGTGATCAATGCAACATGGGTGGGAAGGGAATGAAGGACAATTGTAGACACCGGAGGTGGTGTGAGAGGAGGGTGGGAAGGGACAGAGGGTCAGAAAGAGGGGTGGAAGTAATTCTAGGAACTAGTAATGGAAAATTTTTTGTAATGTGCATGATTGTATCACTATGCAGTGTGTACTGGATGGGAGGTTGCATTTTGTATGCTGTGATGAAGCTTAGGGAAGGAATGTAAATTGAGTTACAAAAAAAAAGTTTCAGAAAAAAAAATATATCTATTCAATGACTGCAGTAGGATATGTAGCCACAGCTAGGTGCTACTTTATAGGATGCGTAAAGTAAGACTTGTGTTCATGGAAATGTGTGTATCACCTGTGTTTGCTATGAGGGTATTTGGATTGATTAGGGTCTTTGGCGTTACAATAAAATGTGAGGAGAAAACAGTATAGAAAGCAAACATAGATACCAGAGACTGTGGGAGGAGAGTGGGAGATGGCAGAGGGTAAGAGATAGAGAATCTAGGATGGGGGGAAAAAAGCAAAACATACAGAAGACAAGAAATGGAAGATCATTTGCTGACAATAACATGTTTGTTGATGTGCTTGATTGAGACAATATATAGTGTAATTTGGATAGAAAATCTCATTTTGTATGCTGTAATGATGTTCAGAGAATGAATGCAAATAAATAAATTAAAAAAAAAAAGAAAGTAAACATAGATACTAGAGACAGTGTGGGAAGAGAGTGGGAGATGGCTGAGGGTACGAGATAGGGAATCAAGGATGGGGGGGAGCAAAACATACAGGGAACAAGAAATGGAAAATTATTTGTTGACAATAACATGTATGTTGATGTGCTTGATTGAGACAATATACAGTGTACTCTGGATGGAAAATCTCATTTTGTATGCTGTAATAATGTACAGTGAATGAACTTAAATAAATAAATTAAAAAAAAAGAAAAGCAGTTTTAACTTTAATAAATCAAAGAAATGCTAAGAACTTTGCTTAAAACTTAAAGCCAGGAAACAGGTTAGGATTCTGTTCAAATAATAGGTCCATGAACATATCGACAGCCTAAGACAGGACAAAAATCCTTAAAGGCAAAAACAAAGCCTAGAAGAAAATCAGCAATGTTTTAGTCAAAAATCATAAAATGCTATTTCACCAGTTCAGTCTCATGTACTTAATCTATCTGCTGTTATGGTCTGATCTTTACGATTAAGTTCTGGGATATAATATTCAACCCTGGACTTGTCCCTATGATTAAGTTGGTCATTTTCTTAGTTTTTGAACTCTTATTTCTGTGTGTCTGTATTTAATTTTCCTGGTATAGCACTTCCTTGAGAACTTATTGGAGATCTTGTCTGGGTTGGTAAATTCTTTTAGGTTTTGTTTATCTGAAAATGTTCTTGTTTTTTCTTCCCATGTGAAGGATAATCTTTCTTGGTACAATATTTTTGGTTGAAATTGCTTTTCCCTTAACACTTTGACTATATTTTCCTGTTATTTCCTCTCTCACATTGTTTCCATTGAGAGGTCTGCTGTTAGCCTAATGGGATAGCCCTTGTAGGTAACTTGCCATTTCTCTCTTGCCAATCTTAGTATCTTGTCTTTGTCTGTGTTTTTGCTCAATTTGGCTATAATGTGTCTTGGAGAAGATCTTGGATTGATTCTATCTGGAATCCTTTGTATTTTTTGAGACTAGATCTTTGAGTGCCTTTCTAGGTTTGAAAAATTTTCTTGCAGGATTTCATGGAGTAGATTATCAATGTCCTTATGAGTCTCTTTGCCTTCTGGGATGCCAATTATCCAGATGCTTGGATGTTTGATGGTACCTAGTATTTCTCGTATATTATTCTCAGTTTTGGGGGACAATTTCCTTAGTCTTTGTGGTGAATTTTTCTAGGCCAGCAGTTTTCTCTTCTACATCTGAGATTCTATTTTCTGTATGATCTAGTCTGCTTTTAATACTTTCAAGAGAGAGTTTGACTTCCTGTATTATAGCCTTTATCTCTAACAGGTCCATTTGATTCTTTTTTTTATTTTTTATTTTTACATTTAATCATTGCACCTATTTACCATGTACACCAAGGTTTTTCCCAGCATGAATACAGTGCACATTAGTCAAGACAATGATATTACCATATACATTATCATCAACAGACAACCCTCCATTTTTGTGTCCATTAAGTGTGTTGTTTGTTCCCTGAATCCCCCTCCCCTCTGTCCTCAATCACTCATTTCCATTACCTCTCCCATACTGTCTCCAGTATCCGCAGCCGCCCTCCCTGCTACCATACCCTCCAGTACCTTCAGTTTTTTTTTTTTTCAATTATCAGCTCATGAAGTTTTTAACAATAGGGAGCATAGACTCCATTCAGGGTTGGATTAAGGGTGGATCTCGTGCAGTTCCGCAATTGTAGGTGAATCTCCATGGAATACAGTTCCAGGAAAGCGGTTCTGGAAAGCAGAGATGATTATCAGTTGATGCGGCACAGTATCCATCCTGTGACCACCGGGAATGGTGTTGTGGGGATCTGCAGCATGAGTCATCCTCGGGTATCTGGCTTCCTTAAGAATGGTAGAGTAGTTCTTGTTTTTCCCTGAGGTAATGCGGTGCTGGTAACCATCATCTTCTCACTGTCCCTAGGCAGAGAAAATCCTCCTATACAATAAATTTCTCGATTGGTTTAAGACAGCTCAGGTTTCTTTCTGTTGCTTGTAGCTGCAAGTTCTCAGTCCTAGTTTTTGGCCTCAGTTTGCTGCCCGCGGCCGGCGGCCACGCGCAGGCGCAGGCCCAGTGGCCACGCGTGGGCCCAGAGGCCACGTGCAGGTGCAGGCCCGGCGGCCTCGCGCAGGCCCGGCAGCCACGTGCAGGCCCTGGGGCCACGCGCAGGCCCGGCGTCCACACGCAGGCCCGGCGTCCACACGCAGGCCTGGCAGCCACGCGCAGGCGCAGGCCCGGCTGCCATGCTCCGGCCCGGAGGCCATGCGAGGGCCCGGCGGCCACGTGCGGGCCTGGAGGCCACGTGCTGGGCCAGTGACCACATGCAGGACGTGCAGCCACAAGCAGGCGCAGGCCCGGCGGCCACACTCAGGCCCGGTGGCCATGCGCAGGCCCGGAGGCCATACACAGGCCCGGCGGCCACGCGCTGGCCCAGTGGCCACGTGCAGGCCTGGCGGCCACATGCAGGCGCAAGCCTGGTGGCCTTGCATAGGCTTGGTGGCCACTCGCAGGCGCAGGCCCGGCGGCCACGCGCAGACCCGGCGGCCACGTGCATGCCCAGGGGCCACGCGCAGGCCTGGTGGCCACGCACTGGTCTGGCAACCACACGCAGGCCCGGCGGCCACGCGCAGGCCTGGGAACCACGCGCAGGCCCGGCGGCCATGCACTGGTCTGGTGACCACGCTTGGGCCCGGCAGCCACGCGCAGGCGCTGGGGCCACGCGCAGGTCCGGCGGCCACGCGCAGACCCGGTGGTCACGTGCTGGCCCAGTGGCCATGTGCAGGCCCGGCGGCCATGCGCAGGCGCAGGCCCGGCGGCCACGCGTAGGCCCGGCGGCCACTCGCAGGCGCAGGCCCTGCGGCCACATGCAGGCCCGGCGGCCACGCGCAGACCCGGCGGCCACGCGCAGGCCCGGTGGTCACACGCTGGCCCTGTGGCCATGTGCAGGCCTGGCAGCCACGTGCAGGCACAGGCCCGGTGGCCACGCACAGGCCCGGCGGCCATGCGCAGTCCCGGCGGCCACGCGCAGACCCGGCGGCCGTGCGCAGGCCTGGCGGCCGCGCGCTGGTCTGGCAACCACGCGCAGGCCCGGCGGCCATGCTCAGGCCCGGTGGTCATGCGCAGGTCCGGGGGCCACGCACTGGTCCTGCGACCACGCTCGGGCCCTGCGACCATGCGCAGGCGCAGGCCCGGCGGCCACTCGCAGGCCCGGCGGCCACACGCTAGCCCCGAGCGCGTGAATGTACACGGGATCCAGCGCCACCTCCCGCTTGCCCGCCCGGCCCGAGAAAGGAAGGACGGCAAGCTCAGTCGGTCCATGCTGCCGGCCCGTGTCGGCGCCGAGCGCAGGACACACCCAGCACCGGAGAGGCAGTGGGGGCCGGGCAGTCCAGGCCGCGGCACGTGAGGCGGAGCCCCCGGACGCGCTGGCCCCGGGTGCACAGGCCCCGGCCCATTTGATTCTTTTTTAAAATGTGTAATTCTTCTTTGTAGATCTTGCAAGAATTTCCTCACCTCTTGGAACTCATCAGCTCCTTTCTCCTGTCTCTCCCAAAGTTCATTGTTTTGTAAGAATAAATTTAAATTGTGCCTTTTTGCTTTGTAAAGATAAAATTTAACCTTTGCTTTTGCCAGACGCCCTTGTGATAAACTGCCCCGACAGACTTAATTATGCAAACCTCCAGGAACTGAGCAAATGTAATGTGGACAAGGAACTAGAAAGACAACCCATGCACGTGTGTCACAAGAACTGCCACTCTTCCCCCTAGAAATGAACTACCCGTTAAACTTTCGCATACCTTCTCCTGCTTATAAAAAGACCTATAACCCTAAAAACAGGGTCCTCACTTGGGCCTGCTGTGTCAGGTGTTTGATTGGACCCCAGCCGGCTGGAAAAGTAAAACCTCTTGCATTTTGCGTCAAGAACCGACTCTTGTGGTTGATTGTGGGTCACGTATCCTCTGGACAGAAAGCGTGCCGAACCAGGTGGCCAGCGGCCTTTCATTTTCTCTTCTTTTTCATCTCTGTTAGTTTCATTATTATGAATATTCTAAATTCTTTATCAGACATTTTCATGATTTCCCTTGAACTGTCTGTGGATAAAAAGAAGTTATTCTTTTCCCTTGGAGGAGAGATATTTTCTTGCTTTCCCATATTTCTTGTGGCCCTGCAGTGATTTCTAGTCATCTGATGGATGGTGTGTTTCTGCCTAATTCTTGAGGGTCAGTCAGAGCATTCAGGAGCATGCAGAAGGAAGTGATCTGGAATCTCTTTGCCATTCTGTTTTTATCCCTTTGTGCAGCAGAGTTATTGGATCCTGAGGAATATGTTAACCCTAGTAGTATTTGGATGTTTGACTATGGTTCCCTTAGATCTGTTTAGAAACACAGTGACTGGAGATTGAGGAGCAGAGTGATGAGATAAAAGAAAAAGAAAAGTAAACAGAGAGAGGGGAAAAAATCCATAGAAACAGAGAGAAAAGTAAAGGAAAAAAAAACAAAGAAATTATTGTCTTTTTTTAAAAAGCAAAAAATAGAAAAATCACATGGTATGCAAAATCACTAGTTCTCAGCGGTCATGGAAGAGTCTTCTTCTGAAGGCCTGCCTCTTGCCTCTCCTGGATATGGGAGGGGGAAAGGGGATTATTATAAAATAAACATGGGGCTGAAAGACAAGAGAATACTTTACCTTAAAAATTTTTTAAAAGGGAGACTGGCCTCTGCTTGCTCACCAGCAGTGTTCCAGTTCCATTTACTACCCCTTGGTGAATAGCACGTGGTGCGTGACTTTTCTTTATTCTTTTCTTTTCTTCAAATTTATTTATTTACATTTAGTCACTATACATCATCACAGCAAATAAAATGAGATTTCCCATCCAGAATACACTGTATATTGGTTCGATCAAGCACATCAACATACGTGTTATCATCAACAAACAATTTTCCTTTTCCTATTTTCTGTATATTTTGTTACTTTAGCCATTCTTGATTCCCTATCTCTCACCATCTTCCGTGTCCCACCCTCTTCCCACACTGTTGCTGGTATCCACGGTTGCTTTCTACGCCTTCCCCCCCATTTTATTTATTCGCTAAAGAACTTAATTAATCTAAATACTTCCAGTAGCAAGTGCAGCTGATATATTCATATCCATGAACACAAGTCTGACCCTAGGCATAAACCTCAGTGAGTAGAATGAACATACAACAAAGTAGCACTCACCTGGGACTACATAGCTTACTGCAGTCCTCAAATATGCATTTTTAAAAATTTCATGAAAAATAGTTTTCATGATTTTTTTTCTCCTGAAATTTTTAATTAATTAATTAATTTACATTTATCCCCTAATCATCATCACAGCATACAAAAAATGGTTATCCATTCAGAATATACTGCATAGTGGCTCAATCATACATGTTATCAACAATTTTCCATTTCTAGTTTCATATATATATATATATATATATATATATATATGTATATATAATTTACCCCTATATTTGACCCTCTGCCCTTTCCCATCATCTTCTCACACTGTCTCTGGTGTCTACAGTTGTGTTTCATTCCTTTTCCCTCCACATTTTATTGATCATACAATTTCTTAAATAATCTAACTACTTTCAATAGCAAGTTCAGCTGGTAATTTCAAGAAAAGCAGTTTTAAATTGGTAAGGAAATTTCCTTAAAACTTAAAGCCTGGAAACAGGTTAGTACCCTGTTCAAATAGTAGGTACATGAAACTACTGACAGCTCAAGATAGGACAAAAACTCTTAAAACCATACAACAAAGCCTAGAAGAAAAGCAGCAATATTTTAGTCAAAAGTCACAGAATGCTATTTCGCCAGTTCAGTCTCATGTACTTTATCTTCTGTTGTGGTTCAATCTTCCCGATTGAATTCTGGGATATAATATTCAACTCTAGACTTTTCCCTACATTTAAGTTGGCCATTTTCTTGGTTGTTTTTGAACTCTTATTTCTGTGTGATTACATTTAATTTTCCTGACATAGCAATCCCTTGAGAACTTGGAGATCTGGTCTGGTGCTGGTAAATTCTTTCAGGTTTTGTTTATCTGAGAATGTTCTTGTCTTTTCTTCCCATATGAAGGACAATCTTGCCGGGTACAGTATTCTTGGTTGTAATTGCTTTTCCCTTAACACTTTGAATATATTTCCCCACTCTTTCCTTGCTCGCATTGTTTCCTATGAGAGGCCTGCTGTTAGTCTGATGGGATATCCTTTGTAGGTAGCTTTCCATTTCTCTCTTGCCAATCTTAGTATCTTGTCTTCGTCTGTGCTTTTTGTCAGTCTGGCTATAATGTGTCTTGGAGAAGATCTTGGGTTGATTCTATTTGGGGTCCTCTGTATTTCTTGGGACGGGATCTTTGAGTGCCTCTCTAGGTTTGGAAAGTTTTCTTGCAGGATTTCATGGAATAGATGATCAATGCCCTTATGAGTCTCTTCACCTTCTGGAATGCCAATTATCCAGATGTTTGGATGTTTGATGATATCTAGTTTTTCTCGTATACTATTCTCAAATTTTTGGGCAATTTTCTTAGTCTTTGTGGTGGATTTTTCTAGGCCAGCAATTTTCTCTTCTACATCTGAGATTCTATTTTCTGTATGATCTAGTCTGCTTTTAATACTTTCAAGAGAGATTTTGACTTCCTGTAGTATAGTCTTCATCTCTAACAATTCCATTTGATTTTTTTGTAAAGTGTGTAATTCCTCTTTCAGATCTTGCAAGAATTTCCTCACCTCCCAGCATTTGTCAGCTCCTTTCTTCTTTCTCTTCTGCAGTTCATTGTCTCTCTTCTCTTCCATCTCTGTTAGCTTTGCCATTATGAACGTTCTAAATTCTTTATGAGACATTTTCATGATTTCCGTTGAACTGTCTGTGTATAAAGAGGAGCCATTTTTTTTCCCTTGGGAGAGAGGTGTTTTTTGCTTTCCCATATTTCTTGTGGTCCTGTGGTGATTGCTAGTCATCTGATGGAAAAACGTGTTTCTTCCTAAACTTGAAGTTCAATCTGAGCATCCAGGAGTGTGCAGAAAATGAAACAGAGAGAGAGAAACAACAGCAACAAAAACAACCAAGAAACAGAGAAAAAGACAAGAAAAAAACAAATAAACAAAAAATTATTATTTTCTTTAAAAGCAAAAATTAGAAAAAAGTAGAAATCACTAGTTCTCAGTAGCCATGAAGGGGTTTTCTGTGGCCTGTGCCCTTGCCTTTCCTGGGTTGGGAGGGGAAGAGGGGATTATTAACAAGATAAAGCAAAAAGAAGGGCTGAGAGCCCAGAAACTGCTTAAGTTTAAAAAATTTTTAAAAAGGAAAAATTACAAAATAAATGAGAAGACAGAGACAGAGGTAGAGAGAGACAAAGACAGATACAGAGATAAGAGGATGTGAAGTCTTCTTCCTACCATGTGAGTTTGAGGGCTGGATGCTGAATTATCAGTGGAAAATCTTCATTTCTCCTAGTCTCCTGAAATCACTAGTTCTCAGTAGCCATGAAGGGGGAGTCTTCCTCTTTGTTATTTTTTATATGTTCTTCCCTTTTATATTGTCCTCTCCTCCTCATCCTCCACCTTCCCAGAGGGAATAGACAGATCTAGAATCACCGTTCTGAAATATCCTAGTATTGTAAGGTTCCCTGGGATCCTTTTCTTTTCTGAGTCACCTGCAAAAAAAGGAGATACTGCTCTTCAGACACCTGAATAGAATACTCTTCCGGAGACCACATTGCTAAACACAGCAGAAGAGAGAGTTCAGCACACAGCAGTCCACAGTAAAAGGGAAACACACTTGTTCCTAGTTGAAGAAACATTTTCCCCAAAAGTATTCAAAAGTGAATACATCTCCCAATGGCTAAAAGTAGAAGAAGAGCCTCCAGTCTGAATAAAGTATGTAATATGTCTCCATCAAAAGAACACAATAACTCCCCTCTAGCTCTTGAATAAACAGGAGCTGTTACCAAAATGTCAGAGAAAGAATTTAGAATTTCATTGTGGCAAAATTCTATGAGTTGAAATAGAAAAGAAACAATGAACTACAGGAGATTAGGATGTCCTTCCACCACATGAAAGAAGAAATGGACACTCTAAGATATTAGAGATGAAGTCTGTAATACAGGAAATTAAAAACTCTCTCGAAAGTATTAAAAGTCAATTAGACCATGCTGAAGATTGAATCTCTGACGTAGAAAATAAAACCTCAGACCTAGAAGAAAACACAAAAAAGATAGAGAAAATAACAAAAAAAAATGAGGATAATATATGAGAAATATTGGATTTTATTAGACGCCCAAACATCTGAATAATTGGTATCCCAGAAGGTGAAGAACCAACAAGGGCATGGAAAATCTATTCCATGAAATCCTGGAAGAAAATTTCCCAAGTCTAGAGAGGCACTTAACCATGTAGACCCAAGAAATACAAAGGACCCCAAATAGAATCAACCCCAGATCTTCCCCAAGGCACATCTTAGCCAGACTGGCAAAGACCACAGATAAAGACAATATATTAAAACTGGCAAGAGAGAAACGACAAGTGACTTACAAAGGTCATCCCATCAGGCAAACACCGGACCTCTCAATGGAAACAATGCAAGCAAGGAAAGAATGGGAAGATATATTGAAAGTATTAAGAGAGAAACAATTTCAACCAAGATTATTATATCCTGCAAGATTATCCTTCATATGGGAAAAAAAGATTAAAATCTCAAACAAAACCTGAAAGAATTTGCCAACACCAGACCAGCTTTTCAAGAAACCCTGAAAAAAGTACTGTTCCAGGAAAATTAAAGAATGAAAAGCCAGAAATAAAGGAATAAAAGGCAAAGACAATGGCTAACTTAAATGTAAGTACAAGTCCGGTAATATCAATAATAACATTGAATGTATCGATAATAACATTGAATGTGAATGGATTAAATTCTCCAATCAAGAGACACAGACTGGCTGAATGGATTAAAAAAACCCAGAAACCCTCTATCTGTTGCTTACAAGAAACCCACTTCATGGATAAAGACATAACATAGACTAAAAGTGAAGGGTTGGAAAAAGGTTTCCCGTGCAAATGGGAACCAAAAAAGAGCTGGTGTCACGATACTAATTTCTGACAAAATAGCCTGTAAAACAAAAACTGTTTGAAGAGACAAAGAAGGGCACTATATTGTAGTAAAAGAGTCAATCAATCAAGAAGATATAACTCTTATAAATATCTATGTACCTAACACAGGGACACCCAAATATGTAAAGGAAAGACTGTTAGATTTAAAAGGAGATAGAGACTGCAACACACTAATTGTTGGAGACCTCAACACACCACTCAACTCTCTGAACTGATCATCTAGACAAAAAAGAGATAAAGGATCTAAATGATACCATAAATCAAATGGACTTAACAGACATCTATAGAACTGTCCATCCAAAAACCATGAGATATACTTTTTTCTCACTATCATATGGAACCTTTTCAAAGACTGACCACATGATAGGCAAGCCTCTACAGATTTTAAGGGCATAGAAACTATGCCCAGCATTTTCTCTGACCATGATGGAATTAAACTTGATCTTAATTTCAAGAGAAATCCTCAAAAATACTCAAACACATGGAAACTAAATAACCTACTTTTTTATTTAGGGAAAATTTAATATATATTTTCATATATATATTTAAAGTTAAGAAAAATTGGGAACCAGCAGTTAGCGTAATGGCTATGTCGCTGGACTCCCACGTAGTCGACCGTGGTTCGCGTCTCGGACCCGGTGGCTTACAACTCACGCCGGGCGCGTGTGCGTGTGTGCCCAAGATCCCGAGAGGAGAATGGAGGAGAAGGGATTGCGGCGTGACCATCCCCCCTGGGGGGTGATTTCTCGCTTTCTATCTCTCTGTCTCTCTCTGTCTGTCTGGCGAGCACACGCGCCCTATAGCGAAAACCTCTCAAAAAAAAAAAAAAAAAAGAAAAAGAAAACTAATTCAAGCCATGCCCTGTGGGGGGGGGGGGGGGGAAGCAAAAGGAAGAAAAAATAAAGAAGGGACAAAAATTTAAAGTGAGACCTCTGTCTTCTGCTCTGGTCTCACCTTAAGAATCCACAGTCAGTTTGTTACTTTTATTTTGGAGGAAAAGATGTAAAAGTTCCTTTTAATCACTCAGGAGGCAAGTGAAGCCACTTATAAAAACAGAATGGCAGGGACAGAGTAGAAAAGGAAAGTCAGAAATGAAAGGACAGAGCAGGAAAGGACTTTTCAAAAATAAAATTAACAAGGTGACTGTTCCAGAAGAAGGTTGTGAAAAGGACATGGTGGACCGAAGTCTGTTAGTCAAGTAATGATTCAACTCTTAAATTATTCTCTTGTTCTTTTTTGTTGGGCGATTTGTTTGTTCAAGTCTAAGATTTGGAAACATTGACCCTTTGTTAACAAGAGCCAACAGGAAATATATGATCCCTTCCCTCCACCGGCCTGCCTCCGCTGAAACCTCCACCACCGCCTCCTTGGCTGATGTTGGAAGAGTCCTCTGGTGTGTGGACTCTGGATGAGAGGGCAGCCTCTTTCTGTGGTTGCTGGGCTTGTGTACGTTGCAGTATCTTTTGGCTTTCCACATCTCTAAAATGTTTTTCAACTATTTTGGGTACATGGTTCAGTGTACTCCCCTCTTTGCCTTTACAGTTTTCCACTTGATATAGGGGTGTAAAAACAACTTCTTCCATGACTACGATGTTTTTTTTTCTTGCCATTTAAAGTCTTTAATGGTCTTGTGGATGGTCTGGAAGAGCTGCTGGCCTTCTAGGGAGACTCCAGCACTGATTGCATAGGCCTGGCTCAGCTTCTCCTCCTCCGTCTGGGCTTTGCTGGCAAGCTTACTAACATTGAGTGAAGCTAGGGGAGGAGGGGTTTCTGTTCGGTCATTAATTATTTCCACTTCTGAAACATATTGTAAGTTTATGAGCAAGATGTCTGCATGGTTGGGTTTTCCACAGGAAGAGGGACTTTTTAAAGCCAGCATTTTGGACTGGTAGTCGAAAGCTACCACCTCGCCCTACAGCCACTGCTCCTGGCATATCTGGCACAACACTTGGCTTCCAACACTGAAGTACTCGCCCGGAGGAGCTGCCATCTTGGGGGAGCAGCCATGGCCAACGGTGGCCGGCCATCAATAACTTACTCTTGAATGACGTCACAACTACTGAAGAAATAAAGACTGGAAGCACAAGATTCATGAAAGTCAGTGACAATGAGGACACGAGTTTCCATAATCTTTTATGACTGCTAAAACAGTCATAAAAGGGAAGTTCATAGCAATTAGCATACCTAAGAGGAAGATGGAAAGAAGGCAAATGAATTACCTAACATCATGCTTCAGGGAACTGGAAAAGCAACAGCAAAAAATCCAAAAAACTCCAGAAGAAAGGAAATAATTAAGAAACAAGCAGAAATAAATGAAATAGAAAACAAATGAACTATACAGAAAATAAATGAAAGTAAAAGCTGGTTCTTTGAAAAGATAAACAAAATTGATACACCACTAGCGAGACTTATTAAGAAGAGAGAAAGAAACCAGGTGAATCAAATCTGTAACGAAGCAGGCAATATAACAACAGACATAGTAGAAATACAAAACATCGAGAAGACACCTTCATGGCTCCTGAGAAGTAATGATTTCAGGAGAATAAGAGAAATGGAGATTTTACACTGATAATTCAGCCACCAGCCTACAAACTCGAGTGGTAGGAAGCCTTTCAAGCATTCTGTCTCTGTCTCTCTCTACCTCTGTATCTGTCTTCTCATTTTAATGTAAATTTTTCTTTAAAATTATCTCAGCTTTCAGCCCCTCCTTTTCCTTTATCTTGTTAATAATCCCCTCTTCCCCTCCCAACCCAGGAGAGGCAAGGGGACAGGCCTTCAAAGACACCTTCATGGCTCCTGATAAGTAGTGATTTCATGCAGTGCACTTGTGTGCCGTGCCGTTTTCTACTTTTTGCCTTTTTAAAAAAAATTTGTTTTAGTTTTTTAAAATTCCCTTTTCTTCTCTTTTTCTCTGTTTCTTGGTTGTTGTTGTTACTGTTGTTTCTCTCTCTCTGTTTCCTTTTCTGCACGCTCCTGAATGCTCAGATTGAACTTCAAGTTTGGGAAGAAACACACCACCCATCAGATGACTAGAATCACTGCAGGGCCACAAGATATATGGGAAAGCAAGAAAATACCTCTCTTCCAAGGGAAAAGAATATCTTCTCTTCATCCACAGACAGTTCAATGTAAATCATAGAAATGTCTGATAAAGAATTTAGAACATTTATAATGGCGAAGCTAACAGAGATGGAAGAGAAGAGAGAAAATGAACTGCAGAAGAGAAAGGAGAAAGGAGCTGACAAGTTCAAGAAGGTGAGGAAATTCTTGCAAGATCTAAAAGAGTAATAACACACTTTACAAAAGAATCAAATGGAACTGTTAGAGAGAAAGGCTATAATACAGGAAGTCAAAATCTCTCTTGAAAGTATTAAAAGCAGACTAGATCATACAGAAAATAGAATCTCAGATGTAGAAGAGAAAATTGCTGGCCTAGAAAAATCTACCACAAAGACTGAGAAAATTGCCCCCTAAAATGAGAATAATGTATGAGAAATACTAGATACCATCAAACATCCAAACATCTGGATAATTAGCATCCCAGAAGGCAAAAAGACTCATAAGGGTATTGATCATCTATTCCATGAAATCCTGCAAGAAAACTTTCCAAACCTAGAGAGTCACTCAAAGTTCCAGTCCCAAGAAATACAAAAGACCCCGGCCGGCACGGCCGGGTCCGCGCGGCCGGGGCTCTGCCTCGTGTGCTGCGGCCCGGACCGCCCGGCCCCCGCTGCCTCTCCGGCGCTGGGTGTGTCCCACACTCGGCGCTGACACGGGCCGGCGGCGCGGGCCGGCCGAGCTCGCCGTCCTTCCTTTCTTGGGCTGGGCGGGCGAGCGGGAGGTGGCGCTGGATCCCATGCACAGTCGCGCGCTTGCGGCTGGCGTGTGGCTGCTGGGCCTGTGTGTGGCCGCCAGGCCTGTGCCTGCGCGTGGGTGCAGGCCCGAGCGTGGTTGCTGGGCCAGTGCGTGGCTGCCAGGCCTGCGCATGGCCCCCGGGCCTGAGCGTGGCCCCCACGCCTGCATGTGGTCCCCGCGCCTGCGCATGGCCACCGGTCCTGCGCGTGGCCGCCGGGCCTGCGCGTGATTGCCAGACCAGTGCGTGGCCGCCGGGCCTGCGCGTGGCCCCCGAGCATGCGTGTGGCCGCCGGGTCTGAGTGTGGCCGCCGGGCCAGCTTGTGGCCGCAGGGCCTGCGCCTGCGAGTGGCCGCCGGGCCTGCGCGTGGCCGCCGGGCCTTCGCGTGTCCGCCGGGCCTTCGCCTGCGCATGGCCGCCAGGCCAGCGCGTGACCGCCGGGCCAGCGTGTGACCGCCAGGCCTGTGCGTGGCCGCCAGGCCTGAGTGTTGCTGTCGGGCCTGCGCCTGCGAGTGGCCACCGGGCCTGCGCGTGGCTGCCGGGCCAGCACGTAGCCGCCGGGCCCTAGTGTGGCCGCCGGTCCCGCACGTGGCCGCTGGGCCAGCGCATGGCCTCCGGGCCGGAGCGTGGCCGCCGGGCCGGCGCGTGGCCATTGGGTCTGCACCTACGCGTGGCCGCCAGGCCTGTGCGTGGATGCTGGGCCTGAGCGTGGCCGCCGGGCCTGCGCGTGACTGCCAGGCCTGTGCCTGTGCGTGGCCGCCGGGCCTGTGCCTGCGCGTGGCCGCCAGCTGCAGGCGACAAACTGAAGCCAAAAACTAGAACTGAGAACTTGCAGCTACAAGCAACAGAAAGAAACTTTAGCTGTCTTAAACCAATTGAGAAATATATTGTATAGGAGGATTTTCTCTACCTATGGACAGTGAGAAGATTATGGTTACCAGCCCTGCATTACCTCAGGGAAAAACAAGAACTACTCTACCATTCTTAAGGAAGCCAGATACCTGAGGATGACTCACGCTGCGGATCCCCACAACACCATTCCCAGTAATCAAAAGATGGATGCTGTGCCGCATCAACTGATAATCATCTTTGCTTTCCAGAACCGCTTTCCTGAAACTGTATTCCATGGAGATTCACCTACAATTGCGAAACTGCACGAAATCCACCCTTAATCCAACCCTGAATAGAATCCATGCTCCCTATTGTTAAAAACTTTATGAGCTGATAATTGAAAAAAAAAAATTGAAAGAACCGGAAGGTATAATAGCAGGGAAGGCAACTGCAGATACTAGAGACAGTATGGGAAAGGTAATGGGAATGAGTAATTGAGGACGAAAGGGAGGGATTCAGGGAACAAACAACACACTTAATAGACACAAAAATGAAAAGTTGTCTGTTGATGATAATGTATATGGTAATATCATTGTTTTGACTAATGTGCACTGTATTCATGCTGGGAAAAACCATGTTGTACACGGTAAAGAGGTGCAATGATTAAATGTAAATAAAAAAAAGAATAATTAGTATAATAATAATAATGATTGGGGAAAACATAGAAAAGATATTGAATGTTGAAGCGGGGAGATTAATGTCTCTGTGTTGACTAACATGCATGGCATTCCCTTTTGAAAAAGCATTGTAATACACTGTAAAGTTATATGTAATCCAATCCAATGTAATATAAAGAAGATTATGATGATAATAAAAATAAATCAATAAAAAAAGGGAAAAGGCACTAAGATAAATTATTTCTTTTTAAAATGTACTATCAGAATGACTTTTATTTTAGAAAAGTGATGATGATTATACAGAGCAAAATCAACTGTGGTGCAAAGAAATAAAGAAAAACAAGTTACAAAAAAAAAAAAAAAGAAAAGAAATACAAAGGACCCCAAATAGAATCAACCCAAGAAGATCTTCTCCAAGACACATTATAGCCAGACTGACAAAAATCACAGACAAAGACAAAATACTAAGATTGGCAAGAGAGAAACATCAAGTTTCCTACAAGGGCTATCACATCAGGCTAACAGCAGACCTCTCATCAGAAACAATGCAAGCGAGGAAAGAATGGGAAAATATATTCAAAGTGTTAAGGTAAAAGCAATTTCAACCAAGAATACTGTACCTGGCAAGATTATCCTTCACATGGGATTAAAAGACAAGAACATTCTCAGATAAACAAAACCTGAAAGAATTTACCAGCACCAGACCAGTTCTCCAATAAGTTCTCAAGGAAGTTCTATACCAGGAAAATTAAATACAGACACACATAAATGAGAGTTCAAAAACTAAGAAAATGACCAACTCAATCATAGGGACAAGTCTGGAGTTGAATATTATATCCCAGAATTCAGTCAGGAAGATCGAACCACAACAGAAGATAGGTTAAGTACATGAGACTGAACTGGTGAAATATCGTTCTGTGACTTTTGACTGAAATATTGCTGTTTTGCTTCTGGCTTTGTTGTTCAGTTTTTAGAGTTTTTGTCCTGTCTTGAGCTGTCTTGAGTTCATGTTCCTACTATTTGAACAGAATCCTAACTTGTTTACTGGCTTAAAATTTTTTTTTTCAATTTATTTATTTGCATTCATTCACTGCACATCAGTACAGCATACAAAATGAGATTTTCCATCCAAAGTACACTATATATTGTCTCAATCAAGCACATCAACAAACATGTTATTGTCAGCAAATAATCTTCCATTTCTTGTCTTCTGTATGTTTTGCTTTTTTTCCCCCCATCCTTGATTCTCTATCTCTTACCCTCTGCCATCTCCCACTCTCCTCCCACACTGTCTCTGGTATCTATGTTTGCTTTCTATACTGTTTTCTCCTCACATTTTATTGTATCGCCAAAGACCCTAATCAATCCAAATACCCTCATAGCAAACACAGGTGATACACACATTTCCATGAACACAAGTCTTACTTTACGCATCCTATAAAGTAGCACCTAGCTGTGGCTACATATCCTACTGCAGTCATTGAATAGATATATATATTTTTTTCCTGAAACTTTTTTTTTTTGTAACTCAATTTACATTCCTTCCCTAAGCTTCATCACAGCATACAAAATGCAATCTCCCATCCAGTACACACTGCATAGTGATACAATCATGCACATTACAAAAAAATTTTCCATTACTAGTTCCTAGAATTACTTCCACCCCTCTTTCTGACCCTCTGTCCCTTCCCACCCTCCTCTCACACCACCTCCGGTGTCTACAATTGTCCTTCATTCCCTTCCCACCCATGTTGCATTGATCACACAATTTCCTACATAATCTAACTACTTTCAATGGTGAGTTCACTCATTACTACTAAGAAAACCAGTTTTAACTTAACTCAAAGAAATGCCAAGGAACTTTGCTTAAAGCCAGGAAACAAGTCAGGATTCTGTTCAAATGGAAGGTGCATGAACCTATCAGTCTCATGTACTTTTATCTTCTGTTCTGGTTCAATTTTTCTGATTAAATTCTGGGATATAATATTCAACTCCAGACTTGTCCCTATGATTAAGTTGGCCACTTTCACAGTTTTTGGACTCTTATTTCCGTGTGTCTGTGTTTAATTTTCTTGATACAGCACACCCTTGAGAACTTCTTGGAGACTGGTCTGGTGCTGGTAAATTCTTTCAGGTTTTGTTTATCTGAGAATGTTCTTGTCTTTTCTTCCCACCTGAAAGATAATCTTGCCGGGTACAGTATTCTTGGCTGAAATTGCTTCTCTCGTAACACTTTGAATATATTTTCCCATTCTCTCCTCGCTCGCATTGTTTCCGATGAGAGATCTGCTGTTAGCCTGATGGGATGTCCTTTGTAGGTAACTTGATGTTTCTCTCTTGCCAATCTTAGTATCTTGTCTTTGTCTGCGGTTTTGATCAACCTGGCTATAATGTGTCTTGGAGAAGATCTTCTTGGGTTGATTCTATTTGGGGTCCTTTGTATTTCTTGGTACTGGATCTTCGAATGCCTCTCTAGGTTTGGAAAGTTTTCTTGCAGGATTTCATGGAATAGATTATCAATGCCCTTATGGGTCTCTTCACCTTCTGGAATGCCAATTATCTGGATATTTGGACGTTTGATGGTATCCAATACTTCTCGCATATCATTCTCAAATTTTTGAGCCATTTTCTCAGTCTTCGTGGTGGATTTTTCTAAGCCAGCCATTTTCTCTTCTACATCTGAGATTCTATTTTCTGAATGATCTAGTCTGCTTTTAATACTTTCTAGGGAGATTTTGACTTCTTGTATTATAGACTTCATCTCTAGCAGTTCCGTTTGAGTCTTTTGTAAAGTGTGTAATTCCTCTTTTAGATCTTGCAAGAATTTCCTCATCTCCTGGAACTCGGCAACTTCTTTCTCCTTTCTCTTTAGCAGTTCATTATCTCTCTTTTCTTCCATCTCTGTTAGCTTCGACATTACGAATGCTCTAAATTCCTTATCAGACATTTCCATGACTTTCACCGAACTGCTTGTGGATGAAGGAGAGTTACTCTTTTCCATTGGAGTAGAGGTATTTTCTCGTTTTCCCATATTTCTTGTGATCCGACGGTGATTTTTTGTCATCTGATGGATGGCGTGTTTCTTTCAAATTCTTGAAGTTAAGCCTCAATGTTCAGGAGCAAGCCGACAGAGGTGTTTTAGAATCTGTTTGCCGTTCTGTTGTGATCGCTGGTGCAGCAGATTCAGTAGATATTGGGTGGAGAGACAAGAAAAAAGAAAATGAAAAAGAGAGAGAGAAACAACAACAAAAAAAGAAAAAAAGACCAAAAGAAATTATAATTACTGTTCTTTTTTTTTTTTTTGAAGAAAAAATCACAAAATAGAAAACCACGTGGCGTGCAAGCACACCGCGTGAAATATCTAGTTCCCAGTAGCCATGAGGAAGGATCTTCTGAGAGAAGGGCTCAACTCTCCTGCCTGGGAGGAAGGAGCAGAAGGGATTATTAACAAAACAAAAGTGGGAGCTGAGAGCCAGAGAAAAACTTTACCTTTAAAAAAAATCGTAAAAAGGAAAAATTACAAAAAAAAATGAGGAGACAGGAGCAGAGAGAGACAGAGACCTCAGAGACACAGAGACAGAGATTGAAGGCCAGAGGGGCTCCCTACCACACTAGCTTTGCTTGCTGGAGGCTGAATTATGAGTAGAAACTCTTCATTTCTCCTGTTCCCTGAAATATCTAGTTCCCAGTAGCCATGAGGAAGGATCTTCTGAGAGAAGGGCTCAACTCTCCTGCCACACTAGCTTTGCTTGCTGGAGGCTGAATTATGAGTTAAAATCTTCATTTCTCCTGTTCCCTGAAATATCTAGTTCCCAGTAGCCATGAGGAAGGATCTTCTGAGAGCAACTGGCTTTAAATTTTAAACAAAGTTCCTTGCTATTCAAAAACTGCTTTTCTGAAATTACCAGCTGAACTTGCTATTGAAAATAGTTAGATTATTTAAGAAATTGTGTGATCAATACAATGTGGGGGAAAAAGTAATGGAAGACAACTGAAGACACCAGAGATAGTGTAAGAAGAGGATGAGAAAGGGCAGAGGGTCAGACTTAGGGGAATATATATATACACATACATATACATATATATGTATGAATGAATGGATTAAAAACTGTGGCACATATGCTCTATGGAATACTATTCAGCCATAAAAACCAACAAAACCCTGGCTTTTGGTAGAAAGTGGAAGAATATGGAAGATTTACTGCTGAGCGAAGCAAGCCAGGCTATGAAGGAGAGACATGGTATGTCCCCACTTAATATATACCAAGTGTCTGCCCTCTATGACTGAAACTGACTGACTAAAGGATGTACAAACACAAGAGGTGGGTGTGAATGCCAGATGTGGAGTGTGTGGAGGAGCGGGACCTGGGGAAGTACATTTGGAGGAGGGATATGGAGGCAGAGCATTGATGGGTTGGGGAGGTGTGGTGTTATCTGTTGAAGATATTTTGATCAACTGGACTGAGGAGAAATGTTCACATATGGAAATGTTCACTCTGTAAGCTAAATCATGTGGTTGAATGTATATTAAAAAATAAATAAATAAAAAGAAAAAAAGAAAAAATTACAAAAGAGAAATACAAAACATCATTAGAGGATACTATGGACAACTACATGCCAAGAAACAAGACAATCTGGATTAGCAGGACAAATTCCTGGACACATATAATCTATCACGATTGAGCCAGGAGGATATAGAAAGCCTGAACAGGCCCATAACAAGCCAAGAGATTGAATAAGTAATAAATAACCTTCCAACAAATAAAAGCCCTGGCCCTGATGGCTTCGCCTCTGAATTGTACAAAAACTTTCAAAGAAGAGTTAATCCTCATTCTGCTCAAGTTATTTCTAAAGATTCAAAAGGGTGAATCTCTCCCTGATTCATTCTATGAAGCCTCTATCATTTTTATCCTTAAAACAGATAAGGACAGGACAAGGAAGGAAAACTATAGACCAATATCTCTGATGAATATAGATGCAAAGATTCTCAACAAGATACTAGCAAATCATATCCAACAACTTATAAAAAAGATTATACATCATGGTCAGGTAGGCTTTATTCCAGGAATGTAAGATTGGTTAAACATATGCAAACCCATAAGTGTAATACATCTCATTAATAGGAAAAAAGATAAAAACCATATGATATTATCAATTGATGCAGAAAAGCATTTGATAAGATATAGCATCCCTTCATGATCAAGACTCTCAGCAATATCAGCATAGAAGGGTCATTTCTCAATACAATAAAAGCAATCTATGAAAAACCCATAGTGAACATCATCCTGAATGGAGAAAAGCTGAAAGCTTTTTCACCAAAATGGGTACAAGACAAGGATGCCCTCTTTCTCCACTCCTTTTCAATATAGTACTAGAAGTCCTCACCAACACAATCAGAAAAGAGGAAAAAATAAAAGACATTCAAATAGGAAAAGATGTGAAACTCTCTGTTCGCAGATGACATAACTGTATACATGGAAGACCCAATGGTTTCCATGAAAAAATTTCTGGAAGAAATACATGAATACAGTAAAGTTGCAGGATACAAAATCAATATACAGGGACCAGCAGTTAGTGTAATGGCTATGTTGCCAAATTCCCTTGTAGTTGACTGCGGTTCGAGTCCTGGACCCAGTGGTTTAAACTCACGTGGGGCACGTGTGCATGTGTGCCCAAGATCCCAAGAGGAGAATGGAGGAGAAGGAATTGTGGTGTGGCCATTTCCCCTGAGGGGTGATTTCTTGCTTTCTATCTCTCTGTCTCTCTCTCTTTCTGGCGAGTGCACATGCCCTATAGCAAAAACCTCTAAAAAAAAAAAGAATAAAAAAATCAGTATACAGAAATCTATAGCACTTCTATATGTGAACAACAGGCAGACTGAGTTAGAATGGAAAAAAGTTATTCCATTTACCATAGCCACAAAAAGTATAAGATACTTAGGAATAAATCTAAACAAAGAAGTTAAAGACCTCCACAAGGAAAACTATAAGAAGCTAAAAAAAAGAAATTGAAAATGATACAAAAAAGTGGAAGGATATCTTATATTCCTGGATTGGAAGAATTAATATAATCAAAATGGCAATTCTACCCAAATTAATCTACATATTTAATGCAATGCCAATCAAAGTACCAGACACATTCTTCATAGACCTAGAAAAGACAATAAAAAATTTTGTCTGGAATCATAAAAGACCCCATATTGCTAAAACAATCCTGCATAAGAAGAGTGGAGTGGGCGGCATCTCACTCCCTGATCCAAAAATTTACTACAAAGCTGTGGTAATCAAAACAGCATGATACTAGCACAGAAACAGACAAGTGGACCAGTGGAATAGAATAGAGTCCCCAGAAATAAATGCCCAAACATACAGTCAACTGATTTTTGACAAGGGGTACCAGTCAATCTAGTGGGAAAAGGAAAACCTCTTCAGCAAATGGTGGTGGAAAAACTGGATTTCCACTTGCAGAAAGATGAATCTGAACCATTACCTCTCACCTCTAACAAAAGTCAAGTCAAAGTGGATCAAAGATCTAAATCTAAACCTCAATCTATAAAACTGCTTCTGGAAAATACTGGGGAACCTCTGGGAGACATTGGGGTAGGGAAAGACTTCTTAAATAAGACCCCCAAAGCACAGTTGATACTTCCCAAAAGAGACAAGTGTATTACATCAGACTAAGAAGTTTCTGCATAGCAAAGAACACAGTAATTAGTGGAAATTGACAGCCCTCAGAATGGGAAAATATTTTTGTAAATTATGCATCAGATAAGGGATTGATAATCAGAGTTCATAAGGAACTCAAGCAGCTGTTCAGAAAAAAGATGATCAACCCTATTAAAAGATGGGAGAATGAGTTGGAAAAACCACTCTCTAAGGATGACATTCAAATAACCAAAAGGCATATGAAAAAATGCTCAACATCCCTCATTGTAAGAGAAATGCAGATCAAAACAACAATGAGATACCACCTGACCCCAGTCAGAGTAGCTAAGATAAAAAAAAAAAAAACAACCCAAAAAACGATAAGTGCTGGCCGAGGTGTGGTGAAAGGGAAAATATTTTTGTAAATTATACAAATAATTTACAACTCTCTTACACTGATAGTGGGAATGTAAATTGGTCCAGCCACTGTGGAGAACTATTTGGAGATTCCTCAGAAATCTACAAATAGAATTACCATATGATCCAGCAACCCCACTCCTTGGTATCTACCCAAAGGACAGAAGAATTCTTAATCAGAAAAGTGCTTGCACATAGATGTTTATTGCGGCACTATTCACAATTGCTAAGACTGGAACCAACCCAAATGTCCATGAACAGATGAATGGATTGAAAAACTGTGGCACATATACTCTATGGAATACTATTCAGTCATGAAAAGCAACAAAATACTGGCTTTTGACAGAAAGTGGAAGAATATGGAAGATTTACTGCTGAGTGCAGCAAGCCAGGCTATGAAGGAGAGACATTGTATGTCCCTACTTAATATATATGGAGTGTCTGCACTCTATGACTGAAACGAATTGACTAAAGGATATAGAAACACAGTAAATGGGTGTAAATACTAGATATAGTGTGTGAGAAAGATTAGGGTCTGAGGAAGGTCATTTAGAAGAAAAATAGGGAGGCAAAGCATTAATGTGACAAAGAAATGTGGTATTATCTGTTGAAGATATTTTACAGTTTTATCAACTGGACTAGGGAGAAATGTTCAGCTGTTGAAATATTCACTTTGTAAGCTAAATAATGTGATTGAATGTATAAAAGAAAATGAAACAAAAAATGTAAATAAAAAATGCCTAGTTTTCAACAACAAATAGAAGACATGCAAAGAAGTAAAATGTGGCTTGTACATAGGAGAAAAAACAGTAGTAAGTAAAACAATTTACCAAAGAAGTCCAGAAATTAGACTTACTAGATAAAGACATTAAACATTCTATATAAAAAAAAGAACTAAAGGAAGGGCAGGTGGTGTTGCAACCATACACAACTGGACCTACACAGGGAAGGTTCTAGGTTTGTGTCTCAGGATCTCCTTGAGTACACTGGGTGCATGCATGCTTGTAATCTGGGCTGGCTGAGACTGGGGGTGGATGGTGGCATAAGGACCCTTTGGGGGTGTCACCCTCTTCTCTCTTTCTCTCTAATGATGAGAAATGAGTAACTAAATAAATAGTTTTAAAAAATGAACCAAATAGAGATTACAGCAAAAAAATTATGAAAATGAGCCAAAAAAATTCTGGAGTTGAAAAATAAAATAATTGAAATGAAAATGTCACTAGAATGGGTTGATAGCAGATTTGAGCAGGCATACAACAGAAATAGCAATAGAAGAACAAAAAACAACAAAAATGCAAAAGAAATAGTAAAGTGGAAGACATTAGAGTACCTTACCAATAATCTCATTAATATAGATGGTCTACATATTCCAGTCAAACGTTAGAAGCTTGCAGAATAGACAAAATAAATATGATTCAACTACATGTTCTAACAGAGACAAACTTTAGACGCAAATTTGCAAAGAAATTGAAAGTAAAATACCAGAAAAATAAGGGAGAAAAATAGAGAAGTAAGATATTTGTGGGAGATAGAAATGATTTATTACCTGTTATTGATAAAGTGTATAGTATTCTCAACTGGACTGATCTGAGGTGCATTTCAAGTTGGGTAAATTCTTTCTACGTGTTAAATGATGTATAGTGATTGAATGTATACAGATAATAATAAAGAAAAAAAAGACCAGAAAAAAAATACAACCTGTCAGAAAAAGATACACCCTGTAAACAACCACCAGAATAGAACTAGAGTGATTGCACCGATACCAAAGTAAATTTTAAGATAAAGAGTTCTGCTGGAGGAAAGCAAGGGCATTTTTAAGTGATGAAGGGGAAACATATAGCTTTATATGCCTAATTTTATTAATTAATTTATTTTTGAAGAATTATTTATTATTATTATCTTAACTTACTAAACAGTATGTGTGTGAGAGAGAGAGAAAGTCAAAGCAAATTGCCAGATCCACGACTCAAACTGCAGTCGGCCATGTGGGAGTCCAGCATCTTAACCATCATACCATCTGCTGGCCCCAAATGCTTTAATTTAAAAAGAAGGGGTCCAGCCACAGTGGTGCAGTCTGTACAGCTCTGCTCTGTGATACTGGAGCCATATGGAAGACCAGGTATTCAGGTCCCAGGTTGACCTGAAACATGCTAGGTGCATGCCAGTGTGTATATTCGTGATCCTGGCTGTCTGGGAGGCTGGGAGGCAGGAAGTTGTAGCGTGACAAGACCCTATTGAGGGTATCTCTCTCTCTCCCTCCTTCATGAAAGAAATAAACAAAACAAGGGCTGCTCTTACACTGTGGTGGTTAAGCACAGTGTGGAGGGAGCCAGCTCCTATACGGCTGACTGCAGTTCAAATCCTGGTCCCTGTGTCTAGAAAAAAACATATACATATGTATCTTGACAGGAAGAAGGAATGAAGGAAAGAGGATTGCAGTGTGACCAGGCCCATCTGAGGGGCACTTCCTCCCCCCTTCTCTCTTTCTCTCTCTCTTTCTCATGCTCTGGTGCAATGACACACCCTCTGTCAATTAAAAATAAAACAAAATGGAGAAAATGAAATAAATTAAATAAATAAATTAAAAAAAACAAAATGGAAAAAAAGTGATTGGATGATGGCATAGTGGTGAAATATAATGCTATATGAGGCGGACTCACATGGAAATGTTACTGGTTCTAGATACCTCCCTGAGTATGCCAGGCATGCATGTATCCATGACCCTAGCTGGCTGAAAATGGCAGTGGATCATGGAGTTCAGATCCTGTGAGTGTTGTCTCTCTGTCTTTATCTCTCCCTCTTTCACTCATGGAATGACTAAATATAAATTAAAAAAAAGAAAGAAGAGAGATTGCAAATCAATAACTTGATCTTCCACTTTAGGAAACTAGAAAAGAAATAAGAAAAGCCCAGAACTGGTGTAAGGAAGAAAATTATAAATGTTAGAATGGAAGGAAATAAAATAGAGAGTAGAAGAACAAAAGATAAAATCAACAAAACCAAAAGTTGATTCTTTGAAAAGATCAGGAGAACAGATAGACTGTTAGCTAAAGTGGATAAGAAATAAAAAAGAAGACTTACTAAAATTAGAATAAAAGATGTGACATTTTTATTGACCTAACAGAAATTTTTAAAAAATTCTGAGGGAATACTGATAATGTACATAAAGTGGCCAAATTTTGAGAAAGACACAATTACCAGAACAGAATGAAAAACAAATAGAATATTTCAAAGTACTGCATAATTTATAATATATTGTCTGATAAAAATAGAAGAAAGCTAGACTCAATAATGAAAAGATAACCAGGAAAGTTCCAAGACTTTGGAATTAAGATTTATAAAATAAAATAACCTATAAGTCAAAGAAAAATTCAAATCTAATTACTGTCAGATCCTTGAAAATGAAAACTGAAAATATTACAAATCAAATTACACTTACATTATAAAATATTGTGACATAGAATGTAGCTAAAGTCATACTTAAATAAAAGTTTATAGTCTTGAGTGTAGTAATTGGAAAGGAGAAAGGCTGAAAATTAATGATATACTTGAGAAAAGAATGTCAAATTGTGGGCCAGCTGGTGGCATGGCAGTTAATGTAAGTAACTGGATCTCACAGGGTCGATAGCAGTTTGAGTCCTAAACCCAACAGCTTGAAAAACACACTGGGCATATGTACATATGTGCTCAAAACCCAAAAGACATGATGGACAAGGCATTATGGCATGACCATTTCCCATGGGCTGTGCTTTCTCATTGTCTCTCTCTCTTTCTCTGACTCTCTCCAGTGAGCACATATGCCCTCTAGCAAATTTTAAAAAAATAAGAAAAAAGAAAAGTTAAAAAGAATGTCAAATTGAACCCAAGAAAATAAAAGGAAGGGAATGATATAAATAAGAAGAGAAAATAATTAAACAGGAAACAATTATGTACTAGAGAAAGTCAGTCATGACAGTTTTTTCTTTAAAAAGATTAATGAGATTGAGAAACTTTTACTAAGTCAGAATGATTTTCTTTTTAAAGGCACAAAATCCATTATCAGGAGTGAAAACAAGATTCTCACTACAGTCTTGCAGATACTAAAACTGTAATAGAGGGACCAGCAGTTAGAGTAATGGCTATGTCGCTGGACTCCCATGAAGCTGACCGCGGTTCACGTCCCGGGCCTGGTGACTTAAAACTCATGCCGGGCACGTGTGCATGCATGCCCAAGATCTCGAGAGGAGAATGGAGGAGAAGGGATTGCAGCGTGGCCATCCCCCCTGGGGGGTGATTTCTTGCTTTCTGTCTCTCTGTCTGTCTCTGTCTGTCTGGCGAGTGCATGCGCCCTATAGCAAAAACCTCTCAAAAAGAACCAAAAAAACAAAAAACTGTAATAGAGGCCCCAGCACCTTGGTGTAGTAGTAACACGTGTGCCTTACAAGGCTGGACAATATGGGGGCTGCAGGTTCAGATCCCCTGTTCACAGGATCCCGAGGAGCTGGAGGGGTAGGGAAAGGGGATTGCAGCAAACTGAGACCCTCTCTTTTGTATTTGAGTGTGTGCACATATGCACACATGTGCTTTCTATCATAAAGAAGAAAAACACTGTAATAGGAAATATTATAGGGGCAAGTTAGTGGCTTGGTGATTAAGGTGGCTGAACCCCACATGACCCACTGTGCAGTTTGAGTCCTGGCACAGAGTCTTAAAACTTTAAGCCAATTAATTTGAAAATTTAGATAAAATAGACAAATTCTAGGAAAATAGGACTTAAATGGACTAAAATATAATAAATATGAATAATCCTATATTTATTAAAGAATTTGAGTTGATAATTACAAAACTTCCCACAAAGAAATTGGTAGGCAAAGATAGCCTTACTGGTGAGGTCTCTCACCAGTCAGTGAGGGCATATGCTAACATACATCACCTATTCCAACAGAAAAAGAGAACTTTCCCTACTCATTTTGTGAAGCACATTATGCCAAATCCTCACAAGGACATACATCCATATCTTTAATCATTCACTCCTAAATTATCTGTTAGTCAATTGAATACAACACCATATACAAATATAATATACTTTAATAATAACCTAGTTGAGTTTATTCTATGAATGTGGGGTGAGTTTAATACATGAAATTCAGTCAGTAAAAATAATAACTTTATAGTCAAAAACACTGCCAGTTACTGTTCGAATCAAGTAACTAAAATTATGTTAATTAAAATAAACATTGTTAATGATAGAACAAATTGACATGATATGTCTCCTGATTCAATGCACTGAGATATGTCAACATGTATGAAAAATTCCTGCCTTTGTCCAAGCTTTGCTTTTGGCATTTATTAACATATACCTTTCCAATAAGTGCCCTTTCTGCTTAATTATCCAGCTTTGCTTTCTGTTGTTTACAATAAAAAACCTTGATTAGTGCAGTCGAAATATTTATTGAACATCTTTGAAGTGCAGTATTGGGTATTATGTAAGTTAATGTACACAGCAGTGTTTTGACATAAGTGGTATTATCCCTGTACTAAGATGAGGCAACGGCTTAGTTAAGTCTCTGACCTCAAATCACAGAAACAGTAACAGGGGAAAGGAGGAATAAAATTCAAGTTTACTTCCAAGTCTCATCCTTTTAAGTTCTCTAATTCATCTCCTCTGACCATGATTAGCCCTTTCACTAAGAGGTTTGAGTCTGGGACCTGGGCTACCCAAATACACAGAGAGTATTCTATCTCCCATACCCTTCCCCAGGATTGAAGGCTACTGGAAGTTAGGGACAGAAGGTAAACATGTGATGCTCTCTGGAGAAGAGGAAAAGTTATGTGGGCTCTGGGGGAAATCATTGTCACTCAGGAACAAAGACGTGCTGTACCCAGAGACCAGCTTGCAAAATCATTAGATCAGACTCCAGATCCAGCCTCTGAATCGATGAAGACCTTCTCAGGGCAGAAAGAAAACATGATGGCAGTTCTATTTTTAATTTGTTGCATAATCTCCATAATGCTTCCCATAATGGCTGTATGTATGTATGTATTTATTTACTTATTTATTTATTTATTTTTGCCATAGAGTGTGTTCACTTTTCAGTGAGAGACAGAGAGGGATAGAGAAAGGGAAAGTGAGAAATAACCCCTTTGGGGGATGGTTATGGACAATTCCTTTCCCTCCATTCTCTTGAGATTTTGAACACAAATGCATATGTGCCTGGCATGATTTTCAAACCACTAAGTCTGGAACTCGAACTGTGGTCCGCCATGTGAGAAACTGGCACCTTAACCACCATATGACCTGCTGCCCCTGGCAATACTAGCTTCCATTCCCACTAACAGTGTAAAAGAATGTCCCCTTTTCTATATCCATGTCAGCATTTCTTTTCTTTTTTTTTGTCTTTTTGATAAGGGCCTTTTCTTTTTTAAACCAGGTCACTTTAATGTTTTTGTACAATTTAATAAATAATCTTTTTATGACTGCAGACATGTAAGACTGGCTATATTGAGAAACATCAGTCATGATGGTTTTCCAGATTGGTGTATCATCTTCAAAAATCCAAGGAATTATTTGTATGCAACTGCTATCAAACCAGTAAGACAGCATTTATGCATCCATCGTTTTCAGGATTGTTGGTAACTTGGGCAAATTTCCCCCAAATAACCTTGCCCTCTGTGTCACAAGGCCCAATTCGCTCATGTTCATCTCAGTGACAGTACCTTTGGTGATAATACCCAAAGTTGCATATAGTGGGCATGAGGGATTCTCCTTTACACCAAGTATTGGCAGGCAAAAGGTGACTTTCAGTTCAGGATGTGTTACGTGGGCCTTCTTGAAACATAAGCCCATTGGCCTAATGAATCTTTCATATTTAGGTGGTTTTCGCGTAAAGCCATCACCAACAAAGCACTTTTGTAACTATCCTCTTCTATGCCTTCTTTTTTTCTCTTTCCTGTTGGAATAACTTTTAATACTTCTGTTTCTCCCTGGACTTGAACTTTGGGTAGAGAGACTTCCCATTTTCCTACTTTCTCTTTCTGTTTTTGTTTAATCATACTGGAAAGTACTTTAGCTCGAGACTGTCCTTCTCTAACAGACAGGCAGGTGCTGCTCCTTGTGGAGTCTTCCATAATTTTTTTGGTTTGGTGTTCCTCTTTTCATGCATCTTGATTGTTTTCATTTGTATTTACTCAGCATGGTGCTGTTTATGAAAGAGCTTAGCCTTCAGACCAGTCTTTTTTTTTTTTTTTTTTTTTTTTTTTTTGCCTTCTTTGAACGTTCATGAGCCTCTTGACTTTCTTTCTCTTTTTCTCATGGTAATTCAAATGATATCTACAGCGCTTATAATGTAATTCAATAATTCCTTTTGTGGCATGCTGACAGCTGCAGAGTCACTGGGAGCAGGATCCCAGACACAAAGAAGTTGTCAACTTTCAGATCTCAGAGACTCATGAGGGACCTGATGCAGTCTGGAATTGATATGGGCCATCTAGGGAGAAATGATATCATACTGTGATTTTGATTTGCTTTTCCCTAATAATCAGTGATGGTCAGCATTTAAAAAAATTTTTTTTGCCATTTATATGTCTTTTTTCTTCTTTTAAAATTTGCCCTGGGCATGTTTGGGCTCTCAAGAGACAGAGAAAGAAGAAAAGAGAGAAAGTGAGAAAGTACCCTCTGAGGGGATGGCTATTCTGAAATCCTTTCTCCTCCATTTTCCTCTTGGGATTTTGGTCATGCGTGCATATGTGCCTGGTGTGGTTTTCAAGTTGTGAGGTGCAAACTTGAACTATACAATTGGTCATGTGGGATCCAATCTTGTTAACCCCACACCACTTGGTTGGCCCAGTCTTCTTTTGAGAACTGTTTATTTAGGTCACTTGTCCACTTTTTGACTGGATTATAGACAAAGAAAATATGGTGTATAGACAAAGAAAATGTGATGTATATACACATACAATGGAATACTACTTGGTTGTTAAGAGGGATAGAATCCTGTCATTTGACACTAGGTGGGTGAACTTGGAGGATATCACATTAAGTGAAATAAGCAAGGCACAGGAAAAGAAATACCACACGTTCTCCCTTGTATGTGGAAATAGAAAAAAAAAGACTTTATGGCAAATATCTAGAAATAAAATAAATAGAATAAAACACAATGGCGAGAATACAGATGGCAACAACTTGCTTTCTATCTCAAAGCAATTAAACGGGAGGATTTTGAATGTTCTCAGCACAAGTAATGGCAAATTATTGAGATGACAAGTATGCTAATTACTCTGATTTAATCATGACACATTGTATCCTCATATTGAAAAATCACATCATACCCCCCAAATATTTACAATTATTATACATTAATTTAAAAAAATTTTAAATAAAGAAAAATGATAGGACAGAATCTGGACGACTCTCTCCTTTCTTTCTTCCCCACTCCCTCAGTCTCTTAAGCAGAAACAGCATCACAGGAGAATCTTGGGTTGTACTTTTTTTTTTTACTTTATTTATTTTTTATTAAAAATTTTTAATTTTAAATTAAATTTAATTTTTTTGAGAGGTTTTTGCTATAGGGCATGTGCGCTTGCCAGAAAGACAGAGAAACAGAGAGACAGAAAGAGAAATCACCCCCCGGAGAGATGGCCATGAAACAATCCCTTCTCCTCCATTCTCCTTTTGGTATCTTGGGCATGCACCCGGCGTGAGTTTAAGCCACTGGTTCTGAGACTCGAACCATGGTTGACCACATGAAAGTTCAGTGACATAGCCATTACACTAACTGCTGGTCCCACATTTTAAAATTTTTAATTAATTAATTAATTTACATTCTTTCACTGAGCCACATCACATTATACAAAATGTGATATCCTAACCAGAATGTACTGCATAGTGGCTTAATCATACATGGTATCATTGATAATTTTCCATTTCTAGTTTCATATATATATATAATGTGTATATATATATAATGTATATATATATATATGTGTGTATATATATATATATATATATATGTGTATGTGTGTGTGTGTGTGTGTGTGTGTGTATATATATTATGTTCCCCTATTCTCACTCTGCCATTTCTCACCCTCCTTTCACACTATCTCTGGTGTCTACAGTTGTTTTCTATTCCTTTATCTCCTTACATTTTATTGATTCACAAAATTTCTTAAATAATCTAACTACTTTCAATAGCAAGTTCAGCTGATATATACATATCTGTGAATATATGTCTCACTTTAGGTGTGGAACTCTGAGTAGAATGAATATACTATAAAGTAGCATGTAGCTGATGCTATATAGCTTACCACAGTCATTAAATAGGCATTTTAAAATATACTTAATGTCAAGAAAAGCAGCTTCAGCTCTAATAAATGAAAATCAAAGAAATGCTAAGAGAGCTTTGCTTAAAACTTAAAGCCAGGAAATAGGTTAGGATTCTGTTCAAATAGTAGGTATATGAACCAATTGGCAGCTCAAGACAAGACAAAAATCCTTCAAACTGGAAAACAAAACGTAGAAGAAATTCAGTAATGTTTTAGTCAAAAGTCATAAGATTCTGTTTCACCAGTTCAGTGTCATATACTTAATCTACTGTTGTGATTCGATCTTCCCAATTAAATTCTGGGATATAATATTCAACTCTAGACTTTTCCCTACAATTAAGTTGGCCATTTCCTTTGTTGTTTTTGACCTCTTGTTTCTGTGTGTCTGTATTTAATTTTCCTGATATAGCACTTGAGAACTTCTTGGAGAGCTGGTCTGGTGTTGGTAAATTCTTTCAGGTTTTGTTTGTCTGAGAATGTTCTTCTTTTCTTCCCATATGAAGGATAATCTTGCTGGGTACAATATTCTTGGTTGTAATTGCTTTTCCCTTAACACTTTGAATATATTTTCCTATTCTTTCCTCACTCTCATTGTTTCCGATGAGAGGTCTGCTGTTAGCCTGATGGGATATCCTTTGTAGGTAACTTGCCATTTCTCTCTTGCCAATCTTAGTATCTTGTCTTTGTCTGTGATTTTGGTCAGTCTGGCTATAATGTGTATTGGAGAAGATCTTCTTGGGTTGATTCTATTTGGGGGTCCTTTGTATTTCTTGGTACTGGATCTTTGAATGCCTCTTTAGGTTTGGAAAGTTTTCTTGCAGGATTTCATGGAATAGATTATCAATTCCCTTATGAGTCTCTTAGCCTTCTGGGATACCAATTATCTGGATGTTTGGACATTTGATGGTATCTAGCATTTCTCATCTATTACTCTCATATTTTTGGGCAATTTTTTTAGTCTTCATGGTGGATTTTTCTATTGCAGTGATTATATCTTCTACATCTGAGATTCGATTTTCTGTATGATCTAGTCTGCTTTTAATACTTTCAAGGGAGGTTTTGACTTCCTGTATTGTAGCCTTCATCTCTAACAGGTCCATTTGATTCTTTTTTAGAGTGTGTATTTCCTCTTTTAGATCTTGTAAGAATTTTCTCACCTCCTGGAACTCATCAGCTCATTTTTCCTGCCTCCTCTGCAGTTCATTGTCTCTCTTCTCTTCCATCTCTGTTAGCTTTGCCACTATGAATATTCTGAATTCTTTATTAGACAGTTCCCTAAGTTTCATTATACTGTCTGAGGATGAAGAGGAGTTATTATTTTCCCTTGGATGAGAAGTATTTTCTTGCTTTTCAATATTT
Organism: Tupaia tana; assembly: GCA_026018925.1. Classification (NCBI taxonomy): domain Eukaryota; kingdom Metazoa; phylum Chordata; class Mammalia; order Scandentia; family Tupaiidae; genus Tupaia; species Tupaia tana. Next base: position 131,504,849 of record JAKSZU010000002.1, read on the forward strand.
CTTGTGACCTTACAGTGATATCTAGTCATCTGATGGATGGTGCATTTTTTCCTAATTCTTCAAGTTCAATCTGAATGTTCAGAGGTGTGCAGGAGGAGGTGTGTGGGAGGCTGCGCACCAGCGAGTCTGCCAAGGTTTCTTAGAGAGAAAACAATTGCCATGATTGGTTCCCTTCAAAAAACCTGACCTTCGAAAGCTTGCTCTGATTGGCCACTAGAATCCCTCAAATTTGCATATCCGGCACCTCATATTGGCCCCAAAGCAACCAATCATAACCCACTTTTACAACCAATCATGGCCCACCATTTACAACCAATCATAACCCACCTTTTACAACCAATCACGGCCTGCCATTTACAACCAATCATAACCCACTTTTTATGATCCTTCATTTAACCAATCATGGCCCACCAGCGTGTATATAACCACGATGGCTGGCCCACAATAGCCAGACGACCAGGAAGACAACAAAGATGACACAGATGACCAGGAAGACAATGAAGACGACACAGACGACCAGGAAGATGATGACCCTTGAGAACCTGAAGAGCTGAAACACCACACAGTCTCCAGACGGCCCTGAAGACCCTAAAGAACTGTAACACTACATCGTCTCCGGACGACCCTGAAGAGCTGTGACACCATGTCGTCTCTGTGCTGCTCACAATAGATGACGCGACCCTGAAGAGTTGTAACACTGTGTTGTCTCCGTGCTGTACCATGCTGCCCACAATAAACAGACGACACTGAAGACACTGTTGCTCCATGCTGTAACACTACGCCGCTTGTCCCGGCTCTCACTCCTTCACTCAGGAAACCTGTTCAACTGTCCCCCCGGGTCAGGACACATGGTGCCCGAACAGGGACGGGACAGAGGTGATCTGCAATCTTTCTTCCATTCTGTTTTTCACAGTTTCTGCATCAAATTCAGTGGGAATTGAGGAATATTCTGACCCAAATTTTATTCATATGTTTAGATACTGTTCACTTGGACCTGTCTAGACACCCCGTGCATGGAGGCTGAACAGTCAAGGAATAAAGATAAAGCAAAGAAAAAGAATTGGAGAAGAGAAAAGAAGAAAAAATAAGGAGAAGATTCCACATGGATACTGGGAACTAGATATTTCAGGGCACAGGCGAAATGAAGATTTTCTACTCATAATTCAGCCTCCAGCAAGCAAAGCTAGTGTGGCAGGAGAGTTGAGCCTCTGAGAAGATTCCACATGGATACTGGGAACTAGATATTTCAGGGCACAGGCGAAATGAAGATTTTCTACTCATAATTCAGCCTCCAGCAAGCAAAGCTAGTGTGGTAGGGAGCCCCTCTGGCCTCTATCCCTGTCTCTGTGTCTCTGAGGTCTCTGTCTGTCTCTGCTCCTGTCTCCTCATTTTTTTTTTGGTAATTTTTCCTTTTTATGATTTTTTTAAAGGTAGAATTTCTCTCTGGCTCTCAGCTCCATCTTTTGTTTTGTTAATAAGCCCTTCTGCTCCTTTCTCCCAGGCAGGAGAGTTGAGCCTCTGAGAAGATTCCACATGGATACTGGGAACTAGATATTTCACGCGGTGTGCTTGCATGCCACGTGGTTTTCTATTTTGTGATTTTTTTTTCTTTAAAAAAAAAAAAGAAAAGAAAAGCAATTATAATTTTTTATTTTTTTGTCTTTTTTCTCTCTTTTTGTTGTTGTTTCTCTCTCTCTTTTTCATTTTCCTTTTTCTTGTCTCTCCACCCAATATCTACTGAATCTGCTGCACCAGCGATCACTACAGAACAGCAATCCGATTCTAGAACACCTCTGTCTGCTTGCTCCTGAACATTGAGGCTTAACTTCAAGAATTTGAAAGAAACACGCCATTCATCAGATGACAAGAAATCACCGTCGGATCACGAGAAATATGGGAAAACGAGAAAATACCTCTCCTCCAATGGAAAAGAGTAACTCTCCTTCATCCACAAACAGTTCGGTGAAAGTCATGGAAATGTCTGATAAGGAATTTAGAGCATTCGTAATGTCGAAGCTAACAGAGATGGAAGAAAAGAGAGATAATGAACTGCTAAAGAGAAAGGAGAAAGAAGTTGCCGAGTTCCAGGAGATGAGGAAATTCTTGCAAGATCTAAAAGAGGAATTACACACTTTACAAAAGACTCAAACGGAACTGCTAGAGATCAAGTCTATAATACAAGAAGTCAAAATCTCCCTTGAAAGTATTAAAAGCAGACTAGATCATTCAGAAAATAGAATCTCAGATGTAGAAGAGAAAATGGCTGGCTTAGAAAAGTCCACCACGAAGACTGAGAAAATGGCTCAAAAATTTGAGAATGATATGCGAGAAGTACTGGATACCATCAAACGTCCAAATATCCGGATAATTGGCATTCCAGAAGGTGAAGAGACCCATAAGGGCATTGATAATCTATTCCATGAAATCCTGCAAGAAAACTTTCCAAACCTAGAGAGGCATTTGAAGATCCAGTCCCAGGAAATACAAAGGACCCCAAATAGAATCAACCCAAGAAGATCTTCTCCAAGACACATTATAGCCAGGTTGACCAAAACCGCAGACAAAGACAAGATACTAAGATTGGCAAGAGAGAAACATCAGGTTACCTACAAAGGACATCCCATCAGGCTAACAGCAGATCTCTCATCGGAAACAATGCGAGCGAGGAGAGAATGGGAAAATATATTCAAAGTGTTACGAGAGAAACAGTTTCAGCCAAGAATACTGTACCCGGCAAGATTATCTTTCAGGTGGGAAGAAAAGACAAGAACATTCTCAGATAAACAAAACCTGAAAGAATTTACCAGCACCAGACCAGATCTCCAAGAAATTCTCAAGGGTGTGCTGTATCAAGAAAATTAAACACAGACACACGGAAATAAGAGTCCAAAAACTATGAAAGTGGCCAACTTAATCAGAGGGACAAGTCTGGAGCTGAATACTATATCCCAGAATTTAATCAGGAAAATTGAACCAGAACAGAAGATAAAAGTACATGAGACTGATAGGTTCATGCACCTTCCATTTGAACAGAATCCTAACTTGTTTCCTGGCTTTAAGCAAAGTTCCTTGGCGTTTCTTTGAGTTAAGTTAAAACTGGTTTTCTTAGTAGTAATGAGTGAACTCACCATGGAAAGTAGTTAGATTATGTAGGAAATTGTGTGATCAATGCAACGTGGGTGGGAAGGGAATGAAGGACAATTGTAGACACCAGAGGTGGTGTGAGAGGAGGGTGGGAAGGGACAGAGGGTCAGAAAGAGGGGTGGAAGTAATTCTAGGAACTAGTAATGGAAAATTTTTTGTAATGTGCATGATTGTATCACTATGCAGTGTGTACTGAATGGGAGATTGCATTTTGTATGCTATGATGAAGCTTAGGGAAGGAATGTAAATTGAGTTACAAAAAAAAAAGTTTCAGAAAAAAATTTATATATATATTCAATGACTGCAGTAGGATATGTAGCCACAGCTAGGTGCTACTTTATAGGATGCGTAAAGTAAGACTTGTGTTCATGGAAATGTGGGTATCACCTGTGTTTGCTATGAGGGTATTTGGATTGATTAGGGTCTTTGGCGTTACAATAAAATGTGAGGAGAAAACAGTATAGAAAGCAAACATAGATACCAGAGACTGTGGGAGGAGAGTGGGAGATGGCAGAGGGTAAGAGAGAATCTAGGATGGGGGGAAAAAAGCAAAACATACAGAAGACAAGAAATGGAAGATCATTTGCTGACAATAACATGCTTGTTGATGTGCTTGATTGAGACAATATATAGTGTAATTTGGATGGAAAATCTCATTTTGTATGCTGTAATGATGTTCAGAGAATGAATGCAAATAAATAAAAAAAAAGAAAAAAAAATAAAAAAAGAAAGAAAAATGATTACAAAAATCTTTTCATTTTAATTATAAAAAGCCCAGAGAATACTTTACTTTAAAAAAATTAAAAGACACAGGGAGACACGGAGAGACAGAGAGGACAGAGAGACAGAGAGAAGGATACAGAGGTAGCTCTACCCACTAGAAATGAATCTGGAGGGAGAAGTCTCAGCAGAAAATCTTCATTTTTAGTCAATGAAAGCAACATTTCACAGCCCAAGTTCAGTAGCCACTTCGGGTGTATTTATATTTAAGCAAACTTAAAGGAGGGTGAAGCCATGAGTCTCCAAGAAACCTGTCTAAAATTGTTTGTATAACAAGGAGTTTTCTTTGATGATTTCAAAATGTTCTTTAATAGAAAAATAGGGCCCAAAGCAATGGTCATTTCCCATGAGGAAGAATCTTAAATGTAAACATCAAGGTGGGTATGGACCTTGCATTTCAGTATGTCACGCAGAGCTCTAAAAATGATAGGAAAATAATTTAAAAATTCCTATCTACAGTTGAATTATTTTTTTTTTTGGTAGAGTTTTTTGCTATAGAATGAGTGCATTCGCCAGAACGACAGAGAGAGACAGAGAGACAGAAAGAAAGAACTCACCCCCCAGGGGGAATGGCCATGCCACAATCTCTTTTCCTCCATTCTCCTCTCAGGATCTTGAGCACACACGCACATGCGCCTGGCTTGAGTTTAAGCCACTGGGTCAGGGACTCAAACTGAGTCCAGTGACATAGCCATTACACTAACTGCTGGTCCCTCTACAGTTGAAATTTTAGGTAGAAAAGAAATTATAATCCCTGAAAACCAGAGAGCATGAAGAGTAAAATTTAGAAGGAAAACTACCCTCCAGGCAAACACTAGAAAGTTCTATTGCAGTAAATGAAAGCCCAAATTGATTGCTCAAAGCCTGAAGTGATTTATACTGAGAGCACTGGGGACCTTGGAATCAAATGGCAAAGTGCTTTATTAAGACTGCAAATTAGAGTACCCAGATGCACCAATTCTGGCTCTTCTCTGTTCTCTTTCCCCAAAGTCTAGGCAGCAACTATTGGGAAGTCTCTTTCCAGCCTAGGACAATTAATGTGACTGTCACCAACCAGGAAAAAAAAGTACATCCAGCATTGATAGTCTGTATACTTGGCTTTAGTGATCATCCTGTCCCTTCTCCACTTTCAGTGAAACAGGCTAAAGTGCAATTGCCCATCAGCCCTTCTACCCTGTCCTTAAGTAAGCTGTATAAATAGGTACAACAGACACCCTTACAGGGAATTCCAGTTAAACAGATAAGCCTGCAATCAAGAGTAACCAGCAATTAAGAAAAAAAATCAACTCCTTAAGAAACAGCAAAGGGTTGTCCCCTTTACCTTCTAGTGGTTAAGGAAGCTGGATCCCACATCTGACTGTGGCTCAAATCCTGGCCTGACAGCTTGAAAAATACACCAGGTACATATCTGTACATACCCTAAATCCCAGCAGGATAGAGAAATGGAGGAGAAGGGGTTGCAGTGTGACCACACCCCATTTAGGGGTGCTTTCTCCCTTTCTGTCTCTCTGTGGCAAAACATGTCCCCTGACAATTAAAAAAACAACAACAGGGAGACTTGGACCTGGTCTTGGCAGGCCTCCTCTTGTGAGTGCTCCTTCAGCCTCCAGAAGTAACTTTGGAACTTGTTGCATTCTGTCACTCAGCATTCTAGTGACCTGGGCTTGGCCCATCTACTGGGAGATTTTGACCTGGTCTCAGCCGGCCTTCTCTTGTGAATATACCCTCAACCTCTGGGAGTAACTTTGGAACTTGTGGCACCCCATCCGTGTGCAGTTCATGACTAGATCCTCTTGACTAAATTATATCTCTTTAGCTTGCTCCCACCTCATTAAGAGCTGAAAGTTTGATAGAGGAGCCAAGCACCTGAAGTTATCTATAACTGCTCTGACTTGGGAGACACAGACCTTCTATAGGAACACACCTGGGAACTAAGGGTGAGATTCCCTCTTCTAGTACTGTAGAATCTACTCCAATAAATAAGGAAAAGTGAATACTGCATTAGACAACCAAAAACCAGTGCAGATCTCAAAGAAACATGAGAAAACAAGAGGGTAGCTTTTCCCCAAATGAGCGCAGTAGTCCCTCACCAACAATAGACAGCATGAAAGAATTCATAGAAATATCAGAAAAGAATTCTGAACACTCATAGCAAAAAATTTCAATTAGGTGCAAGAAAAATAGACAATCAATTCCAAGAAATGGGAGAATAATTTAGGACATGGAAGAAGAATTCTGTAAAGAGATAGATGCATGCACACACACACACACACACACACACACACACACACAAGAATCAAACAGAAGTTCTGGAAATTAAGAATACAATACAAGAAATTCATGTTGGGTAAATTCGTTTTATAAGCTAAGTGATATATTGTGATTAAATGTATACAATAAAATTTTTAAAATCTTCCTAGAAAGCATTAACAGCAGAATGGACCATGCAGAAGAAAGATTTTCTGACCTTGGAGGCAAAGTGTCCAACAGAGACCAAATCACCAAAAAGAATAAAAAAAAAAAAAAAAGAAAAGAAAGAAAAAATGAAGACAACAAATGAGAAGTTCTAGACACTGTGAAATGCACAAGTATCTGTATAATGGGTATTCCGGAAGGTGAAGAACTTGTTAAAAACATGGAAAACCTCTTTTATGAAATATCTGAAAATTTTCCAAATATAGAGAAGCATGGAGAAATTCAGACCCAAGAAATAAAAGGGGCCTCAAATAGAATCAACATGAAAAGATCCTCCTCAAGAAGACCCCTTCGTGGCTACTGAGAACTAGTGATTTCAGGGGACTAGGAGAAATGAAGATTTTCCCACTGATAATTCAGCCTCTAGCCCTCAAACTCATGTGGTAGGAAGACTTTTCCAGCTTCCTGTCTCTGTATTTGTATTTGTCTCTCTCTACCTCTGTCTCTGTCTTCTCATTTTTTTTTTTGTAATTTTTCCTTTTTAAAAATTTTTAAAGTAAAGCAGCTTCTTGGCTTTCAGCCCCACCTTTTCCATTATCTTGTTAATAATCCCCTCTTCCCCTCCTGAACCCAGGACAGGCAAGGGATGAGGCCCCAGAAGACCTGTTCATGGCTACTGAGAACTATGCGCCTCACGGTTTTATAATTTTTGTTTATTTAAAAAGTAATTAAAAAATGTTTATTTAGTTTTTTTCTTGTCTTTTTCTCTGTTTCTTGGTTGTTTTTGTTGCTGTTGTTTCTGTGTTTCCTTTTCTACACACTCCTGGATTCTCAGATTGAACTTCAAGTTTGGGAAGAAACACACTTTCCATCAGATGACTAGAAATCACTGCAGGACCACAAGAAATATGGAAAAGCAAAATAATACCTCTCCTCCAAGGGAAAAGAATGGCTCTTCTTCATCCACAGACAGTTCAACGGAAATCATGGAAATGTCTGATAAAGAATTTCAAACATTTATGCTGGCGAAGCTAACAGTGATGGAAGAAAAGAGAGACAATGAACTGCAGACAAGAAAGGAAAAAAGAGGTGATGAGACCCGGGAGGTGAGGAAATTCTTGCAAGATCTAAAAGAGGAATTACATACTTTCCAAAAGAATCAAATGGAACTGTTAGAGAGAAAGTCTATAATGCAGGAAGTCAAAAATCTCCCTTGAAAGTATTAAAAGCAGACTAGATCATACAGAAAATAGAATCTCAGATGTAGAAGAGAAAATTCTGGCCTAGAAAAATCCACCACGAAGACTGAGAAAATGGCCCCAAAATTTGAGAATAATATGTGAGAAATACTAGATACCATCAAATGTCCAAAACATCCAGATAATTGGCATTCCAGAAGGCAAAGAGACTCATAAGGGCATTGATCATCTATTCCATGAAATTCTGCAAGAAAACTTTCCAAACCTAGAGAGGCACTCAAAGATCCAGTCCCAAGAAATACAAAGGATCCCAGATAGAATCAGTTCAAGATCTTCTCCAAGACACACTATAGCCATTATATCCATGACTTACCAATTGTGAATAATGCAGCAATAAACATCGATATGCAAGCACATTTCCAATTAAGTATTCTTCTGTCCTTTGGGTAAATACCAAGGAGTGGGATTGCTGGATCCTCTGGTAGTTCTATTTGTAGATTTTTGTTGAATCTCCAAATTGTTCTCCACAGTGGCTGGACCAATTTACATTCCCACCAGCAGTGTAAGAGTTCCTCTTTCACCACAAATCCACCAACACTTATCTTTTTTTTTTTTTTTTTTAAATCTTAGTCATTCTGACTGGAGTTAGGTGGTATCTCACTGTTGTTTTGATCTGCATTTCCCTTACAATGAGGAATGTTGAGCATATTTTCATATGCCTTTTAGCTATTCGTATGTCATCTTTAGAGAGTGTTTTTTTTTCAACTCATTCTCCCATCTTTTAATAAGATTAATCGTCTTTTTTCAGAACAGCTGCTTGAATTCCTTGTGAATTCTGGTTATCAGTCCCTTATCTGATGCATAATTTACAAAAATATTTTTACATTCTGAGGGATGTCTATTCACACTAATTACTGTGTCCTTTGCCATGCAGAAACTTCTTAGTCTGATGTAATCCCATTTGTCTATTTTTGGGATTATTGACTGTGCTTTGGGGGTCTTATTTTTTTATTTTATTATTATTTTTTTTCATTTCATTTTCTTCCATACATTCAATCACATTATTCTTTGTCTTACAAAATGGATATTTAAACAGGTGAACATTTCTCCCTAGTACTGTTGATAAAACTATGAAATATCTTCAACAGTTAATACCACACCTCTTTGTGCCATTAATGCTTTGGGGGGTCTTATTTAAGAAGTCTTTCCCTACCCCAATGTCTCCCAGAGTTTCTCCGGTGTTTTCCAGGAGCAGTTTTATAGATTGAGGTCTTAGATTTAGATCTTTGATCCACCTTGACTTGCTTTTTGTCAGAGGTGAGAGGTAGGGGTTCAGATTCATCTTTCTGCAAGTGGAAATCCAGTTTTTCCAGCACCATTTTCTGAAGAGGTTTTCCTTTTCCCACTAGATTGACTGGTACACCTTGTCAAAAATCAGTTGACTGTATGTTTGGGCATTTATTTCTGGGGGCTCTATTTTGTTCCTTTGGTCCACCTGTCTGTTTCTGTGCCAGTACCATGCTGTTTTGATTACCACAGCTTTGTAGTATATTTTTGGGTCAGGGAGTGAGATGCCACCCATTCCACTCTTCTTGTGCAGAATTGCTTTGGCAATATGGGGTCTTTCATGATTCTAGACAAACTTTATGATTGCCTTTCCTAGATCTGTGAAGAATGTGTCCGGTGCTTTAATTGACATTGCATTAAATATGTAGATTAATTTGGGTAGAATTGCCATTTTGATTATATTAATTATTCCAATCCAGGAACATGGGATGTCCTTCCACTTTCTTTGTATCACTTTCAATTTCTTTTTTTAGCTTCTTACAGTTTTCCTTGTGGAGGTCTTTAACTTCTTTGGTTAGATTTATCCCTAAGTATCTTATACTTTTTGTGGCTATGGTAAATGGAATAACTTTTTCAATTCTATCTCAGTCTGCCTGTAGTTCATATATAGAAATGCTATAGATTTCTGGATTTTAGTTTTGTATCCTGCAACTTTGCTGTGTTCATGTATTACTTCCAGGAATTTTTTTCATGGAAACCATTGGGTCTTCTATGTATACAGTCATGTCATTTGCAAATAGAGACAGTTTCACATCTTCTTTTCCTATTTATTTTTTTCCTCTTTTCTGATTGCATTGGTGAGACTTCCAGTACTATATTGAAGAGGAGTGGAAAAAGTGAGCATCTTTGTCTTGTACCAGCTTATAGCTTTTCTCCATTGAGGATGATGTTTGCTATGGGTTTTTCATAGATAACTTTTATTGTGTTGAGAAATGACCCATCTGGAGAGTCTTGATCAGGAAGGGATTTTGTATCTTATCAAATGCTTTTTCTGCATTACTTGATATGACCATATGTTTTTTATCTTTCTTCCTGTTAATATGGTGTATTACATTTATGGTTTTGCATATGTTGATCCAACCTTCCAATCCTGGAATAAAGCTTACCTGATCATGGCATATAACCTTTTTTTAAGTTGTTGGATACAATTTTCTAGAATCTTATTGAGAATCTTTGCATCTATATTCATCAGGGATATTGGTCTATAGTTTTTCTTCCTTGTCCTGTCCTTATCTGTTTTAAGGATAAGGGTGATAGAGGCTTCGTAGAATGAATTAGGGAGAGATTCACCCTTTTGAATCTTTAGAAATAACTTGAGCAGAATGGGGGTTAACTCTTCTTTGAAAGTTTTGTAGAATTCAGAGGTGAATCCATCAGGGCCAGGGTTTTTCTTTGTTGGGAGGTTATTTATTACTGATTCAATCTCTTAGCTTGTTATGGGCCTATTCAGACTTTCTATATCCTCCTAGCTCAATCTAGGTAGATTATATGTGTCCAGGAATTTGTGCATCTCATCCAGATTATCTTGTTTTTTGGCATACAGATGTTCATAGTACCCTCTAATAATGTTTTGCATTTCTCCAATGTCTGTTGTTATTTTGCCTGCTTCGTTGCAGATCTGATTCACCTGGTTCCTTTCTATCTTCTTCTTAATAAGTCTTGCTAGTGGTGTATCAATTTTGTTGATCTTTTCAAAGAACCAGCTTTTACTTTCATTTATTTTTTGTTTAGTTCATTTATTTTCTATTTCATTTATTTCTGCTTATATCTTTATTATTTCCTTTCTCCTGGAATTTTTTATGGATCTTTTTGCTGTTGCTTTTCCAATTCTGTGAGGCATGATGTTAGGTGATCCATTTGCCTTCTTTTTGTCTTCCTCTTATGTGCACTAATTGCTGTGAACTTCCCTCTCATGACTGCTTTAGCAGTGTCCCAAAGATTATGGAAATTCATGTTCTCATTGTCATTGGCTTCCATGAATCTTTTGATTTCAGCCTTTATTTCTTCAGTAGTTGTGAAGTCATTCAGGAGTAGGTTATTTAGTTTCCATGTATTTAAGTATTTTTGAGAATTTCTCTTGAAATTAAACTCAAGTTTAATTCCATCATGGTTGGAGAAGATGCTGGGTATGATTTCTATGCCATTGAATATGTAGAGACTTGCTTTGTGCCCTATGATGTGGTCAATCTTAGAGAAGCTTCCATGTGGGGGTGAGAAAAATGTGCATCTGGTGGTTTTTGGATGGAAAGTTCTATAGATGTCTGTTAAGTCCATTTGATTTATGGTATCATTTAGAACCTTTATCTTTTTACTTATTTTTTGTCTAGGTTATCTGTCCAGAGGGGATAGTGCAGTGTTGAGGTCTCCAACAATTAGTGTGTTGCAGTCTATCTCCCCTTCTAGATCTAACAGTCTTTCCTTCACATATTTGGGTGCTCCTGTGTTAGGTGCATAGATATTAATAAGCATTATATCTTCTTGATTGATTGACCCTTTTACTACAGTATAGTGCCCTTCTTTGTCTCTTCAAACAGTTTTTGTTTTAAAGCCTATTTTGTCAGAAATTAGTATCGTGACTCCAGCTCTTTTTTGGTTCCCATTTACATGTAAAACTTTTTTCCAACCATTCACTTTCAGTATATGTATGTCTTTATCCATAAAGTGAGTTTCTTGTAGGCAACAGATAGAGAGTTTCTGTTTTTTAATCCATGCAGCCAGTATATGTCTCTTGATTGGAGAATTTAATCCATTAACATTCAGTGTTACTGGACCTGTCCCGAGGTTTAAGTTGATCATTGTTTTAGTTGCCTTTTATTCCTTTTTTTCCTGGTTGTTATTTCTTTAGTTTTCGTGGAACAGTACTTTCTTCAGGGTTTCTTGGAGAGCTGGCCTGGTGTTGGCAAATTCTTTCAGGTTTTGTTTGTCTGAGAAGATTTTAATATTTTTTTCCCATATGAAGGATAAATAATCTTTCAGGATATAATAATTTTGGTTGAAATTGTTTCTCTCTTAATACTTTCAATGCACCTTCCCATTCTTTTCTTGCTTGCATTGTTTCTGTTGAGAAATCCGGTGTTAGCCTAATGAGGTGACCTTTGTAAGTCACTTGTTGTTTCTCTCTTGCCAGTTTTAGTATCTTATCTCTATCTGTGGTCTTAGCCAGTCTGGCTATGATATGCCTTGGGGAAGATCTTCTTGGGTTGATTCTATTTGGTGTCCTTTGTATTTCTTGGGTCTGGATGTTTGAGTGCCTCTCTATGCTTGGGAAATTTTCTTCCAAGATTTCATGGAAAAGATTTTTCATGCCCTTATTAGTTTCTTCACCTTCTGGGATACCAATTATTCAGATGTTAGGGTGTCTAATGGAATCTAGTATTTCTCGTATGTTAACCTTATGGGTTTATTTTGTTATTTTTTCTATCTTTCTGGTGGTTTTCTCTAGGTCAGAAGTTTTATCTTCTACATCAGAGATTCAATCTTCAGCATGGTCTAATCGTATTTTAATACTTTCAAGAGAGTTTTTGATTTTCTCTATTACAGACTTCACCTCTAATAGTTTCCATCTGATTCTTTCTTATTGTGTCCATTTCTTCTTTCATATCGTGGAAGGACTTTCTCATCTCCTGGAGTTTATTGTCTCTTTTCTGTTCCAACTCATAGAATTTGTGCACCATGAATGTTCTAAATTATTTCTTGGACAGTTTGGTAACATCCTCTGTTTTATCAAGAAATGGAAGGGCATCACTGTGTTCTTTTGATGGAGACATATTTCCTGCTCTACTCAGTCCTGAGCCTCTTCTTCTACTTCTAGCCATTGGGAGATGTGGAATACCTTTTAAGAGAACGTTTCCTCGAATAGGAGCAAGTGTGTTTCTCTTTTGCTGTGGACTGAAGATTGCCAAAGTCTCTCTTCTGCTGTGTTTAGCAATGTGATCCAAGGAGGAGTATTCTAATCAGGCATATGAAGAAAAGTATCTCCTTTTTCACAGATGGTTCAGTAAAAGGGAGGATCCCAGAGAGTTTTAAAATACTAGAATTTTTCAGACCTGTGATTCTAGACCTATCTAGACCATCCAGGAGGGCAGAGATAAAGGGAGAGAGGACCAAATAAATGGGAAGAAAATAATGAGAATAAAGCAAAAGTCGGGTGTGCTAGTGCATGGCACGTGATTTTACCAGGAGTCTGAGGATGGAAGTGGGGTGGTTATAGAGCTGAGGACATTCCTGTGTGGCAAGGAGAAGTGAGAGATTTACAAATGAAAGAGGAGAAAGAAAGAAAATCCTACCTGGCTGACAGAGATAGGGGTCTCTGGCTTGCGGGTCCTAGGGCTGGAGCTGGACGGGGATCCCTGCCTTAGTGTCCCTTACACCAGGAGTCTGAAGATGGAAGTGGGGTGGCTGTAGAGCTGAGGGAGTTCCTGGCTGACAGAGATAGGGGTCTCTGGCTTGGGGGTCCTGGGGCTGGAGTTGGACAGGGAGCCCTGCCTCTGTGTCCCTTATGCCAGGGGTCTGAAGATCAGAAGATTATCTTAAAGTTTTCTGAAGAATCAATTCAAAAGATCCAAAAAGTATAAAAAGAAAGAAGTACTAATGTCTACCACAAGACAAAATTGAAATATGTTATTCTGTTTACCATAAGCTGTAATAAAATGGGCTCATTTGTTGACAGAGATGACAGTAGCATTATTGATGGGTTGGTGGAAGAAGGTGATAAGGACAAAGCAAAAAGAATTGGGACCCATGCTTCCTGGTAATGCTAGAAAAATGGACAAATCCACCATTCTACAGAAGAGCATTGATTTTTTTTGAATGAAAACATGAAGAAATTACTGTACAGTCAAATGATAGTGAAATTCGACAAGACTGGAAATCTACATTCCTTAGTAATGAAAAGTTGACACAATTAATGTTAGAAGCTCTCCCTCTTTATTTTTGTTTGCAATTCTGACAGATGGAAGCATAGTTATGTGTCTGAGAGTATAATTTCATTACTTGAACACTTACCATCTGATCTTTTGGATCAAAGTATATTTAATTTTATCCCAGAGGGGGAATCTGTGTTTCCTCTCTGGTGCTCACCCACCCAATAGTAAACTAAGCTAACTAACTAACTAACTAACTAACCAACTGAAAACAAACAAAAAGACTCACCAGTGAACGAATAAAAAATATTGGAGCTTGGGGTTATGTTGAGATAGTCCAGTGAACATTCCTGTGTGTCAACTGAGGATGAGACCAGGAGGAAGTGCTGGAGCCTGTAACTTTGAAGATTACTGGTGTGCATATGGAAGCCACAGGTATGCAGTTTTTCAGAGCAGTGAGCACAGTGAAGAGCAGGGTGCCAATAATTTATCATTAAGTGTATATATAGTTTTAGGGCATGAAGAGATGGGTAATTATCAGAAGGGAGAGGTTTTCATTCTTACTGTGATGTTTGGGGCAGGTGTGAAGGCCTGTGAAAATTTAACGCTCTTCTTTCAGCCTCTTCATAGACTCTTTTCCTTCTCTTTATTCATGATAGAGTGCATGAATACTTACATGCATTTGGGCATGGGAGATGAAGAGAGAAAAAGAGGAAGAGGGAGAAGAGCACTCTTTACAGTTTCTGTTTTCACAGTAATCCTCTTATTTCAGTTTTCCAGGCCACAGGATCCAGGGCACTTGTACATGTTCCTGGTGTGTTCAAGCTGATCAAGCTGAGGATAAAACCAAAGTCACCAGGTGTGATCTGGCTCCTCTGGAGCCATGCAATACTGTTATGCCATGGAACTGGATTTTCATAGACTCTTTCCTTGGTCATCTTTACCTCAGGTTGTCCCTTGGCTTGAAGACTCCAGCCATCATGACATATTTCTCTAATGAAGCTTCTGAACAGTGTTGTAACTGGGTGAGGAGGGAAATGTCAGGGGAAAGGATGTAATTCCATGCATGTAGGGCTTCTAGGAAGCTCTGTTCCTGAGAAGTGCAGGTAGACATTTATCTCTGCCTAATAAAAAGTGAATAAAATGCAGCATCACTAGTGTTTGACAAATTGAGTTTCTGAGAAGGTCCTTTTGCAAGGACCTTATATATATAAATATGAGTAGCGAGGGCAAGAAAAGCAAGAAAGCTTCAGAGGCTGTGGAGTCAAGTGCAGGTGGGTGGGGAAATCCATCCTTGGATAGTCCCTGGATGACTCTAAAGGGTAGACTGTAGCTGGACTGTAGAGTCTGTTGTCAGAATAATGGGGACTGATAAATAAATTCATATTGAGATTTTTCAGTTATGAGGTGATGGAGAGTTAAGAAAGCCACAGTAAGAGGAAGAGATTTTAAGGCTAACCTGTTAGGATTTTATCTCCCTCTAAATTTTCAGATGAGAGGGAGGGGAGTGATATATTTCTTCTTATTCATTATTTACTGATTGTGATGGAGATGGGGAGAGAAATACAGAGAGGGAGAATAAAAGAGAGAGGAAGAGAAAGAGAGAGAGAGAATGAATGAATTAATTAATCTGTGGGGTTCTGAGTGGCCACTTTTTGTATTATCTTGAAGTGGACTTCAAGAGATAAAGACACTTGCATAGAACTTTAAAGACTGCTAGACTGACATTTTACTGCAGGCTGACCTCTTACTGCTCTTCATTCCAGGTCAGTCCCTGCTACGCTGAAGTGGAAGATTGTAAAAATTCCTGAGGAAAAATGAGAAAGATCACAATCTATGTAAATAATTCCTCATTACTCCCATTCCCCTACTCATGCTATCTGACTTTCTTCTATATCCCTCTAAATCAGTGATATCTATCATTCTTTCTAAAAAATACTTACTTACTTAATTAATTAATATTATTATTTTAATTTGCTATAGACACATGTGCTCACCTGAGAGAGACAGAAAGAGAGGGAGAGGGAAAGTGAGAAAGCAAGTCACCAGAATTGGGACTTGAACCATAGTCAGCCATATTGGAGTCCAGCACCTTAACCACCACACTCCCTGCTGGCTCCCATCTTGATCATTCTTAAACCTCCTATTTTTGGTGTCCAGTAGACAAGTGTCTTTTTCAGAGCAAATGTAACTGTTATTGGGGGAGAGTTTGATAGGGAGAGGATCCCCTGCTATACTTTCAATCAGAGTTAGTCTTTTATAAGGGATAAAAAGGCTACAAGAAGAAAATAGTGACAGAGACATTATCCTCCCTATTGCTGAGGATCAATGACATGATCTGGGGGGAATAACTGGTTGATTTGAAGAAAAGGCCTGGATTTTATAAGGTAGACATTATCTGTGATGAAACTGTATGGGAGTCAAGATGGAAATACAGTAAAGTGCTGAGAATCTTTGATGAATTGATGTTTATTGTAGGGAAAGAGGAAAAAATAGACAAATTAATGTGAATATATGTTACTAGTAGATGTGGAAAGCCAACTTCAGAGCTCAGGAATGAGCATGTGGTATTACTGGCATCTTTTGTTGGCCTAGTGATGATATTTGCAATTAGGGAAAGAGGAAGTGAAAGAGACACCCACACTTAGAGGGATAACATTTGTTAGTAATAATAGAAGAGATAAAGTGTTCCAGATAGTCTTAGAAAGAGAGAAAAAGTTATCATATGATTTCAGCCATTGGGAAATCCCTGTTTTTTTCAGCCACTCTCATACTATAGCTATGTCTTAAATTTATCCATTAAAAAGTCACTGCTTTAGGTGAATAAAATTTGTTTATTTTTATATTCTCATGAAATGCAATATCCCTTGTCTATATTAAACACCAATGTATCTGAGTTCCATACAAATACTGGATACCATGGGTCCAGTAAATGGACAGCCATACTGAAGAGTTAAAGGAACTAAGATGATGCATGAGTCACTGAAAATGGGTCATAATTGGAAGGACTTAAGTGGAGTCCCACAGTGGAATCCCTACTTCTAATTCTGGTATTCATTGCCACTGAAATCTTGTTAAATAAATGAATAAATGAATGCAGAGAAATGAATATATAAGTATGGATTTTGTTTTGAAGAATAGAAAGAATTCATAAATGCATAGGTTGTGAAGTATGGGAAAAACTTTTCAAGAAAAAGCCCTCAAACATTCTGAAACCCTTGATATTTTTCTGAAAACCCCAGTGTCAAGTGTCTATTCCACTTATTTATACAATGAATATTAATTGAAAGATATTCTATCCCATGCACTTGAATACGTACCAGGGACATAAAGTTGAAAGAATTAGACTTTGACCTCTCTCTTCCTTCTACTTACTGAATATATCTTATTTAGGTATCTTTCTCCTAAATCTCTGTTGGATTAAGTCAAATTTACAGTTTACATGTTTCTCCTTTTCTTTCCCCACTTTTAAGCAAATATATACTTTTAAAATCATTTTTTCGACTATGCAACATGAGTTCAGGTGAAGAGATATAGGATTTACCTAAAGAAGATGTACACATTTTAGAAATAAAAAAAAAAATTCTAAAACTTTATATAAAATCTCAAGGGACCTGAATAGTCAGAAAATCATTACAAAAGCAGCACAAAGTTGGAGGGCTTACCCTTCCTCATTTCAAACATTACACAACTGCAGTAATCAAAACAATGGGGTGCTAGAATTAAAATGTATGCATTGATCAATGGAACAGAATAGAGGACCCAGAAATAACCTCTTGACTATATGGTCAAATGCTCTTCCATAAGAGTGCCAAGAACACATAATGGGAAATGACAATCTCTTCAATAAACAGTGTTGGGAAAATTGGATATCCACAAGCTAAACAATAATGTTGGATCTTTACTTCACACTATGTACAAAAATCAAGTCAAAATGGTCAAAAAACCTAACTGTAAGACCTAAAAGTATAAAACTCCTAATAAAAACAGAATAAAACTTCATAACACTGGTTGGCAATAATTTCTTGGCTATGATACCAAAAACAATGCCAACCAAAGAAAAAACAAATTTAACCTCATTTAACTTAAGTACTCTGCCCTTCAATAAAAAGGACTCAACAAGGGCACCAGACAATCCAGTGGGAAAAAGAAAATCTCTTTAGTAAATGGTGCTGAGAAAACTGTGTATCCACCTGCAGAAAAATGAAATTGGATTCCTATCTCTCACTACTAACACAAATCAACTCAAAATGAATCAAAGATCTAAATCTAAGACCTCAAACTATAAAACCACTGGTGGAAAACACAGGGGAAACTCTTGGAGACATTGGAGTAGGCAAAGACTTCCTAAATAAGACCTCCAAAAGAGGCATTAATCCCCAAAACAGACAAGTGGGATTATATCAGGTTAAAAAGATTTTGTACAGCCAAGGAAAGAATAGAGTGAACTGAAAACCCTTGGAATGGGAGAATATATTTGCAAACTATCCCTCAGATAAGGGACTGATAACCAGAATGTACAGTGAACTCAAGCAGCTTCTCTCTCCTGAAATAATAATCAACCCAATTAAAAGATGGTAAAATGAGCTGAACAGACAGCTCTCTAAGGAATATATATGAATAGCCAAAAAACATAAGAAAAATGCTTAATGTCACTTACCGTAAGGGAGATGCACATCACAATGAAATATCATCTAAACCTAGTCAGAATGGTTAAGATTAAAAAAAAAATGAAGAACTATAAGTGCTGGTGAGGCAGTGGTGAAAAACGAACTCTCCTACACTATTGGTGGGAATGTAAATTAGTACAGTCACTGTGGAGAACAATATGGAGATTCTCAAAGACCTACAAATAAAACTACCATATGATCCAGCGATTCTACTTCTGGGTATGTACCAAAGGATAGGAATACACTCAGTTTGAAAAACACTTGCACATCCATGTTTATTGCAGCATTATTCACAATTGCTAAGACATGGAACCAACCCAAATGTCAATGAACAGATGAATAGATTAAAAAAGTGTGGTACATATACACTACAGAATAATACTCAGCTATAAAAAGCAACACGGGACCAGCAGTTAGCGTAATGGCTATGTCGCTGGACTCCCATGTAGTCGACCGTGGTTCGTGTCCCGGACCCGGTGGCTTAAACTCACGCCGGGCACGTGTTCGTGCGTGCCCAAGATCCTGAGAGGAGAATGGAGGAGAAGGGATTGAGGCGTGACCATCCCCCCGGGGGTGATTTCTCGCTTTCTATCTCTCTGTCTCTCTCTGTCTGTCTGGCGAGCGCACGCGCCCTATAGCAAAAACCTCTCCAAAAAAAAAAAAAAAAGAAAAAAAAAAAGCAACACGACCCTGGCATTTTATAGCAAGTGGATGACCATGGAAGATTTACTATTAAGTGAAGCAAGTCAGACTATAAAAGTTCCCACTCAGTATATACCACATGTCAGCATCTTATGGCAAAAACTTAAAGATTGGGAAGTATAAATGCATGGAGAGCAACTGTGGATATGATAGTATGGGAGGAGAGTGGTCAGTGGGGTGGTAGGAGGGAGAGGTAATAAGAGGAAAAAGAAAGAAAACATTCAAGACATACAAAAATGTAAAATTATCTCTGGATAATAATGTGTATGATAATATCTTTTACTGAACCAATATACAGTGTAGTCATGATGTGAAAATTCATTTGCTGTAATGATACAGAGTGATTGAATGTAAGTAAGTAAGTAAATAAATAAACAAAAAGAAAAAATAGAAAACAATAAGAAAAAAATAGAGTAATAGCTAACCTATAGCATGGAATAAAAATTATTTTAAAATTATCTTTCCAATGGGAAATTAGTATTGAGCGTATATAAGGAGCTTTAAAGCTCAGCAATAATGACAAATAACCTGAACAAAATCCTCAACAAAATACTACCAAACTGAATTCACAGTATGCTAAAAGTGTCATTAATCATGATCATGTGGAATTTATCCTAGGGATACAAGGTATTCAAACATACTCAAATTCTCAACATACTGAAATCTATAAGTGTAACACACCACATTAACAGATTATCATATGATCATCTCAATAGAAGCAGAAAAACCATTTCACAAAATTCAACATACTTCAGTTAAAAAAACCAACAACAGATTAAGTATAGAATGAATGTACCTCAACACAATAAAGACTATATATGACAACCGTACAGATAACATTAATTCAATGGTGAAAAGCAGAAAGCTTTTTCTGTAAGATTAGGAACAAAACAAAAATGTCCACTCTCTCCACTTCTGTTGAAAACAGTACTAAAACAATCCTGCACAAGAAGAGTGGAGTGGGAGGCATATCACTTCCTGACCCTAAGATCTGCTATAAGGCTGTGATCATCAAAACAGCATGGTATTGGCACAAAAACAGACATGTGGGCCAATGGAATAGAATAGAGACCCCAGAAATAACCCCCAAAGCTTATGGCCAACTGATTTTTGACAAAGGGTATCTGCTGGGGGCCATGCTTCTTTCATACTCAGCTTGTGTTAACTGCATAGTCCCAGCAGGTATCAGTCAATCAATTGGGAAAAGAAAAACCTCTTTAGTAAGTGGTGCTGGAAAAACTGGGTATCCACCTGTAGAAAGATGAAACTGAACCCCCATCTTTCACCATTAACAAAAATCAACTCAAAATGGATCAAAGATCTGAACCTAAGGCCTGAAACAATAAAACTACTGACAGAAAATGCTGGAGAAACTCTGGGAGACATTGGAGTTGGCAAAGACTTCTTAAATAAGACTCCCAAAGTACAGGCAATAATCCCTAAAATAGACAAGTGGGACTACATCAGACTAAGAAGTTTCTGCACAGCAAAGGACACAGTAACAAGTGTGAACCGACAACCCTCAGAAAGGAAGAATATTTTTGTTAAATATGCCTCAGACAAGGGATTGATAACCAGAATGCACAAGGAACTCAAATGTATTATGCAAAAAAAAATATTAAAAGATGGGAAAATGAACTGAACAAAAATCTCTCTAAGGAAGACATATGAACAGCCAAAAAGCATTTGAGGAAATGCTCAACATCCCTCATCATAAGAAGATGCAGATTAAAACCACAATGAGATAGCACCTAACCCCTGTCAGAATGGCAAAGATTAAAAATATAAGAAGTGATAAGTGTTGTCAAGGATGTGATGAAAGGGGAACTCTCCTACACTGCTGGTGGGAATGTAAACTAGTTCAGCCATTGTGGAGAACAATATGGAGGTTCCTCAAAGATCTACAAATAGAACTACCATTTGATCCAGCAATCCCACTTCTGGATATCTACCCAAAGGACAGGAGGATGCTCAGTTGGAAAAGTGCTTGCACATCAATGTTTATTGCAGCATTATTCACGATCGCCAAGACATGGAACCAACCCAAATGTTCACAAACAGATGAATGGATTGAAAAAGTGTGGCACATATACTCTATGGAATACTACTCAGCCATAAAAAACAAGACCCTGGCATTTGATAGAAAGTGGTCAGATATCGAGGATCTATTGCTGAGTGAAGTAAGCCCAAGATATGAAAGAAAGATATTGTATGTATCCACTTAATATATACCAACTATCCACACTCTATGGTAGAAATCGAAATATTGGAGGACATAAAATCAGTGAAAATAGTTAATGAGGATAAGACAGTGTGGAATGGGGTGAGAGAAGAGAGGAGTATAGAGAAAGATAGCAGAGAAGAGAACATATAGAGAGGCATGACATTAGTAGGACACAGCTATGGTTTTATTACCTGTTGATAATGACATATATATTATTCTCAACTGGATTGGTCTGAGAAGTATTTTATATTGAGTAAAGTTTTTTTACAAGCAAAATGAGAAATAGTGATTGATGGTTTAAAAAATAATTGCAATAATAATAATAATCAGGAAAAAAATGAAAAGCTATTGAACATAGAAACGGGGATTTTAATGTTTTTGTGTATTGACCTGATTAGTATGGTATTCCTTCTGAAAAAAGAAATGTAATACATGGTAAAGCTATATGTGATTCAATGTAATATAAACACGGTTATGATGATAATAAAAAAAGAAAACAATACTGACAGTTTTAACCAGAGCAAATTAGGCAAAATAAATAAATAAATAAATAAAAAACATCCAAATTGTAAAGGAAGAAATTAAATTGTCACTGTTTGCAGGTGACATGATCATGTATATAGGATATCTTAGTCTCCAAACACATACACACAAAAACAAAAACGACAACCTGTGAACTAATAAAGAAACTCAGTAAAAGTTGCAGAAGACAAAATGAACATATAAAATATCAGTAGCATTTGGCCAGCATGTGTCATGGGAGTTAAGACAGCTGGATACCATATAGCCAACACTTGTGGATCAAAGGGCCAGATTCACTGGCTTGAAAATAATGCTAGGTATGTGTGGATACATGCTCAAAATCTCAAGGGGAGAATGAAGGAGAAGGGATTGCAGGCTAGTCATTGTCCATAGGGGGTTATTTCTCTCTCTTTCTCTCTCTGGCCAGTGTACATTCCTTATATCAATCAAACAAACAAACAGAAAATTAG